>OZ012738.1:587425146-588737646 GCA_963859935.3 Lathyrus sativus
AGAGTCGTCATCATCCTTTATTCGTTCCTAAGGAATAGAGAAATAATGATAAAACCTAAAAGTAAGGATAAAACATTAGGGTTCGGGAGTCAGTTAAGTGAGAGGAAGGTGTTAGACACTCGTCACCTCTGCTGTACTCAACAATAACCTTCTCTAGTTCTAGGGTTATTATATTTACCTAAGGGATGTTTGCTTAAATATTTATTTATCTTTTGAATGACTTTATTCCATGTATTTACAAGAAAGGGTGTTTTATTATTTTTTAGTGAAAATGATTTAATTACAAAAGGGATCAAAAAAAGTTTTTGTTTTATTTTATAATTGTACTTGCTAGAGTGTCACAACTTTATGCCTACGTACCCTCAAGCATTATGAGGGATCAGAGTACCATAGTTCGTCTACAAAATGTTTGTTTGTTTGTTGATTTTAGATTTTAAAAAGTTCTCAACGCATTGGGGGCGAAGAAATGTTTGATTTAAAAAATGCCTCAATGCACAGGGTAAAGAACATGAATTTTGAATGAGTTGAATTTTATTTTATATTGATTTTAGTTGATTAATTAGGTGTTACACCAGCCAATCAACTTAATTTTGCAAAAAAAGTATTTATAAATCGTTTAGAAAATAGATTGTTGTGTTATACGTAGATATAATTATTATTTGAATAGTTAATTATTTTGTGTTTATAATAAGATTAGATAATTGATTAGAGAAAACCTAATCTTATAACCTAATACAAGAACTTATTTTTTGTAATTTGTATTTTATGGTAAAACAGTTAAATATAATATGATGTTTTTGTATTTTAGAACTAAAAGAAATATTTTCGTTGTTTTATGATTCATTTAATTATTAAATTAGACCTAATTAATTTAATTGATTTTAAATTAGCCTATTTAATCCTAAACTAAACTAAGATTAAAATCTAATGGACTAAGGACTTACTTATTTAGTAGCTAAATGAAATGACAAAAATAAAACCTAAAAAGCATAAAATAGAAAATGCAATAATAAACAAGGTTGGGGTGTATTTTGTACACGAAACTAGTAGACATAGTGTATGAAAAGCAAATGACAAAATAAAATGAGTTCAAGGCCCAAAATCCATAACAAACCTTAATTTCTAAATTCATGAATGATAATTGAATAAAAAGGAAAAAAAAAAGTCAGCAAGAAAAAGAAAGAAAGGGGTGACGCTCCTAAATATTTTACCCAAATAACCCAACTTTTAAAAAAAAATCTCAAAATATTCCACCTTTCAAAATTACTCTCAAAGTATCCCAGTTAGGGTTTGGGATTACACAAGGGAGCCAGATGGATTGGCGACACCTTGTTAAGGCTATAAGGGAGTCGTCAATTGGATTGCAGACTCCTCATGCAGTCTCCAACTCAATTGGCGACTGGGTGTTGAACTTACAAGGGTGTCACCAATTCATCTGGAGACCCCTTATATTTTGAACTTTTTAAAAAAAAATAGATACTTCCAACTATAACTAATAAAATATGTCAGAGGGGAAAATAAATATTATCATTAATTAAAAAAAAAGTATTACATAATCAATGTTGGCGACCGGGTTGGTCATACCGACCACCGGTTCCACATCCCCTAGGCACCCTAACTCATTATGCTCGTCCCCCACGTTATTGATTCCGCCTGGTGTTTGAGGAGTTAAAGTCTCAGGAACATTCCCAGATGGTTCCCGAAGGATCTCTTGCATTTCCATTAGGTCCTGTGTGTTGAAACTGAGTGTGTGACCCATGTCAGAGTAGTTCGTATGTGATGAAGGGGTCATTGTTGTGCGGCCTGGATGGTTGAAGGGTGACATTGGTGTGAATGATTCGTTGGTGAAAGGTTGAAATGGTAGTGGTGTTTGAAAGTCATAAGGTTGTTGAGATGGTTGAGTGGGTAGGCCAGGGTATGGCGTCAGAGCGTTTTGGTTATGGAAAGATGTTTGGGTGTTATGGCTATGGTATGGTTTACCCTCGTTATGGCTATATCTTGATGTTGTGTTGGGGTCATAGCCATATTGGGATTCTGGGTAGTAGTCAGTGTGTGGGAGATGGTATGGGGGACGTTCTTGGTATTGTGGTTGGGTATTTAGCATGTTTGGATGGTGAATGGGTTGGTAACTCTGTTGGGTGGGGGGCTGTGAGTAACATGGCCTTTCTGGTGGGTTAGATGTTGAAGTGTCTTGTGTGTAGGTGGTTTGGCGTGGGTCGTATAAATATATGTCTTCGAAGACAAATCTAGTTGCAACTGATCTGTACCAAGCCATATAGTTAGTAGTTTGTATAGATAGTGTTGCCATCACTAGATCACGTAAGACATGGGTGTTGCGGTTCATTCATTTACGAAGCTCAGATTTTGCAAAATCCTTCCAGTCGGGAAACTCTCATTGATCATTAACTCTTTTTAGATGCCATTTACTGATGTCAACAGGAGGATCTGAAATGTTTTAATGCATTCCAAATTTTAGTTTGACATGGTAACTATTGTGCATCTCCACAGTTGTGAATCTGATGGTCGGGACGCATGCAGTTCAAACGACATCATCTTCCTGTCTGACTTTATGTAGGTGTTCCATGTTTAGATATGGATACCATATGAACTGAAGAAGAGAAAAATATTAGACCATTAAATAGTTGATATAAAATACAAATTGATTTATTTTAAAGGCTTTACATCTGCAGGTGTTAGGTGATCCAAAAAAATACGGTATTGAATGATACAATGTTTAAGGCATCTATTGTAAGTCATACCCTTAGCCGACCATCTAAACCAAAAACAGTTCAAACTCAATTAGTTAGAAAGAATAATTATTAAGGTGAAATAACCAAATATTAAATGAGGAACTTACTTTTGTGCATACGGGAAGGAAAAGTCGTTGTGGTTGACGGGCGCTAGGGATGACAATCTAGACCAACCTCATTCTTGGAGAAAAACAGCGCATCCAGAAAAAGTAGATGTGTTTTTTTTTGCACACTTACATAAAGAGCTATATAAATAAGATAGACAAGTGGAGCCCTAACTTTACTCTCTTGTTTTAGTCAGGTCTCTCAATAAAGGTAAATACATTATATGCATAGAAGAACCAGTTCCCTCGGGAAATAAAAATAAACCAATTAAAAGCATTAGATAACATATGGTTTTTATTATTTTCATTTCCTCTGTAGAATCTTCATCTAATATAAAACTGGCGTACCATGTTTTAGGCGCGAAAGTAAGATACCTTGGCCTCTCGAGTTCTCATTTAAAAAGTCGGCACCCAAAAGTTCCTCACAAATTAAACCATTAAGGTTTGTTGTTCCATTGACCGCCTTGCCATCAATACACAAACTGAGTAACATGCACACGTCCTCTAAGCATGTTGTCACCCACATGGTGATAGAGCACATTAAAGGTTGTACCATGTCGCCAATGCAGGTGGCGACTCCTTTAAATGCATGTTACATATCACCAATTGAGTTTGCTTCTGCAATTAATTAATTTTTCTTTGTCGCCAATTAATGTGGCGCCTTAATAGATGTCCAAAAATCATAAATATGTTTCCATGCATGCAAACACTCATAGAAACAATTTTACTAGTCCATTACTAGTTCTTTTAGTATGTCATATGCACCCAGGTATCTTGTTAACGCCCACTACAATGGAGAGACATATGTCTCCGATGTATTTGGGTTTGGTTTTCAAAACACCGACACTATCTGTTTCACAATCAATAGAAACACAAGTTTCTTGCATTTTAGGGAAAGATTGGAATCGAAATTAGGGCTCGGTCCTATAGCACAAATAATATTTCAAAACCTGGTTTATTTTGAAAACAACCACGTCAAATTTTATCCACTTGAAGTGCAAGACGACGAAGATGTAGAAAATATGTTCCTAAGTCACGAACAATCTGGTTTCAACTACATAGAGTTGTATACGTTCATCCAACAAAATATTCCATCTCAACAGTCTCAGATCATCGATTAATCAACATTTTTTGACTCAGATAAAACTAAATCACAATACTCAGATGAGACGGAACCAGAGGTCAACGTCATTGATGCAGAAGAAGAAGGAAGTGAGACGCTGGTAGATCAATTGTTGAACGACAACGTTGAAGATGACAAACAAGTACTAATACCTCCAAGTCATGCATACTATCTGCCTCAACATATGACAGACTTGTACTTGTAAGACGATGAAAGATCCGCAGATATATTTCACAACTCGTATAGACGGTCAGAGAATAAGTTAAAAATTAGAGACCAGTTTCGTACCAAGGAGGATTGTGTACGATTTATTAAAAAATATCACATGGATAACTCTGTTGATTTCAATGTACAGCGAACTGATTCGAGAAGGTATGTCAATATTTTTCGTTATCAACTTTGCAAGTTTCGGCTTGCTGCATCTTACAGCAAGAGAAGCGACTCTTGGATGATAGCTTCCATAGAGCCACCTCACAGTTGCACTGCCATAAATATTGTTCAGGATCACCAAAAGCTAAGCGCATAATTGATATGTCAAGACATTTTGCCGCTTGTTTACAAGGATCCTTTAGTCAGGGTGATTATAATAATATCTCGTATCGTAATGCGGTATAATTATACTCCACCGTACAAGAAGGTGTGGATTGCAAGGACAAAGGTTGTTGAATAAGCCTTTGGCAACTGGAAGGATTCATACAAAGAGTTACCATAATTTTTGGTAGCATTAAAGACATACACACCAGGAACTTTTGCAATCATGCAGACAGTGCCTGCATGTAGGCCAGATAGAACAACTGTTGATGGAAATGTCATATTTCACCGTCTTTTTTGGTCGTTTCAACCATGCATAAGAGGTTTTGCATTCTGCAAACCTGTTATTCAAATTGATGGAACATGGCTCTATGGAAAATACAAGGGCACCTTGTTGCACCCCAAAATTTGACCAACATTTATCTATCCATCAAGTGTTTGAAGTTTGATACCTTCATCAGAAAGTTCAAGAGATCCTCAGAGGAATTGGTTGAAACCAAGGTTGTGTGCTTCATAGCTTGAGAGTTGTGGGAGCTCCTCAGA
This sequence comes from Lathyrus sativus, assembly GCA_963859935.3. NCBI lineage: Eukaryota > Viridiplantae > Streptophyta > Magnoliopsida > Fabales > Fabaceae > Lathyrus > Lathyrus sativus. Next base: position 587,430,198 of record OZ012738.1, read on the forward strand.
TGATTCTAAGACTTTGAGAGTGAACTTGAAGCTTTGAGAAAGATTATGAGATGTCTTGATAGCCTTCATGAATCCCAGAGAGGTCATTATGCAAGAGTTCAGAGGATTCAACCATGAATGGTAGAATTAGGGTTTTGACTGGGTCAACCCTAGGTCAGCAGATGTTTTGGAGAGGGTTGAGACCTAATCCAAGAGCCATGAGATCATGGAATGATTCATAGAGATGTTATAAAGATGATTCCTAGACCAACTCATCATGATTGGAAAGTTTGAGAAGTTTTGAGTTAGGGTTTCTGAGGATTGTCAGTGAGAAAACCCTAATTTGATCCCTATCTTCCAGGCAGTTTTAGCTCTAGATGTGATTGATATCTCATCTCCCCCATAACATGAATGTTGTAGAGCTTGTTCTAAGCTTTAATTTGAGTGGTGGAAGTCCTTGATAGGAGTTACAGAGCCCAAGTTATGGTTTTGACAAATTACAGGTCAGCAGAGGTGTGTGAATCTGGGTCCTTGAAAGTCACCCAACTTGCAGACAACTTTTGCCCTAGTAGGAGGATTCCTATGATTTCTTGGTAAACATGAATGTTGAAGAGCACCTTCTTAGCTTTAATTTGAGTGGTAGAAGTCCTTGATTGGATTTGGGGAACTCAACTTATGGTTTGAACAAGACAGGGGTATTTTGGTCATTTGTCAGTTATAGGTCATTTTATCCAATGCCTAAAACTCCTATTTCCAAGCCTCAAATGGAAAAACTCAAAACATGAAAGTTGCTCAAAATGTGATTTTAAGTCTAGAAAGAAGGTCACAAATTGTTGGAAAAGCCCATAGCATGAGATTACATGATTGGTCAAAAATGAACTAAAAATGGCATATAAGTTTGAAAAGTTGAAATTGAAAAGTGATTTGGAAGATCCACAAATCCAAAATAGGTCATACAATATATCATTTTGATTGGAAAAATCATTTTGAGAACATTGGTTTAGCTAGAATTTTGATTTGGAGCCTTAAAATGGGTGATGCTTTGAAAAGTTGTTACTTGAAAAAGAAGGCAATGTTGAAAAACCCTACACAAGCCAAAGATGAACTTGTTTTTCACTCATCCCTTCTCAATATCTCATGAAAAGATATTTTAAGACCAAATGGTAAGGCATGAAGCATGGGAGATGAGATTTCCAACTTGTCATCACATGAGAATTTCAAGAAACTTCCACCACATTCTAGATGAATCTAGACACATCCAATGATCATTATAAGAAGGATGATCTTCATAGTGTTCAAGGTTGGTGATAGAGAGTCAAGTCAGAGCAGAAAGAGAGAGATACATTGCCATTAAAGAGCTACCTTCACAATCAAGCAACTTGAGTTTTCTTCCACTACAAGCATTCTCCTTCCATACAAGTGCAAACAGAAAGTTTCTCACCATTGGAGGATCATCTTGAACCAATTCCAAGGCCTGCAAGCATCCCCACGAGCCCTCACCATCATTACTTGACAGGTTCTTTCTCTTCCCTATACCTCTTAATTTATTCAGTTTTAGTTCATTCTTTAGGTGTAGAATTAATGTGTTAGGATAGAGGATCAATTTATGAAAGTTTGAGAGCTCTGCGTGAGGTTCCATGGCAGGTGAGTGTTTCTTTAATCTTCAAGAACTAGTTGTTTAGGGCGTTTTAATCAGCATGAATTAGGTTAGAATGACTAGGGTAGCATGTAGAGCAGGTTTAGATCCTTAGGTTGAAGATTCACCATGGTTGATCTCAGGTGATCATGGTGGAACCATGATCTTGATGTTTTCTGTTAGAGTTATCTAGGGCGAGTTAGAGGAAAGTGCGCATATGGCTGTGTTGCTCTTGAGTAGTAGAACATTTTTTGTTTTGGAATCGTGTTAAACCATGGCCTGAGCAGAGAGAACGAGGGGGAGGAAGATTAGGGCATGGAGGAGAGGGTTCTGAAAACCCTAGTTTCGTTTGGGACGATGAAGGAGGTCCCTTAGATCAGTCTCAAAGGTTGACTCATTAATCAGATCCAGCGGCCACGGTTTAATCTGAGAGATGGAGGGAAAGTTTAAAAGAATGAAACGCAGCGTTTCATTTAAGCCAGCGTTCTGGGCTTATTCGCTATTCGCACCCCCTCCTTTTGCTGGCCCAACTGAATCCAACTAGCGTGTATTGCTATTCCAACCCCCCCTCCCTTTAATTGATTTAATTCTTTTATTTTCTTCTTTTATTTTTTCTGTTTTGATTAATTCATTAAAAATTGAAGAATAACTCTTTTTTAATGCTTCTTTTTTCTATGATTAGATCATTTTGTGTAGAAAATATTAAAAATAAAAATGGGATTTTATTTTTAAGTTTAGTATTTTTAATAGATTTTTCTTTTAAATAGCTTTATAATGTTTAGTTTTGTATCATGATTTTGTAGGAATTGTTTTAGGACCTTCCCTTAGGGTTTTTTATCCATTCTTTTTTGTGCAATTAGATGATGAATCATAGTTCCCCATAGGATTTTTTCTAGATTTTTAGAATTAAATTTTGATTAGTTTAATTAGGGTAGATTTAGGGTATCCTAATTAGGGTTTAGGTTGTGCTTAGGTGAAGAATCATCTTTCTTTGATTGAGTTTTGTCTTGATTTTTAGGTAGAGGCCTATGTAGATGTTATGAGTAGGTGTTGAGGACCCTTGTGAATAATTGTTAGATTTTTTCCCCTTGGTTTAGTATTTTTAGGTATTTTCTGAAGTTGCCTATTGATTTTGTCTCCCCTGTGGGTATCTGTTCATCTTTGGGGGTTCATTGTGGGGAATTTGTTGAGGGGCTTGTGTTGCCTTGAAGACCTTGATGGAGAGCATCATGAAGAGAAGATTGAAGATCAAGATTCAGAGACCCAGAGCTTGGCTTGTCTCCTGTTTGTGAGGTTTGAGATCCTGAAGTTTGGAGGAAGTTCATGGTACTTTCCTGAGGAAGGCACTATGAATGACTTTCATTCTTTCTTCTCACCTCTTTCTCAAGTATCCAATGATGTTGGAGCCAACTTGTGAGTTTAATTTCTCCTGAGGAGGAATGTAAACTGATCACATGTTGTTGAGCCACATGGGATACAACTCCTAAGTGGAAGCCTCCTAGTACTTTCCTGAGGAAGGTCCTATGGGTCTATTCACTTAGTTCCCTTAGTTTGTCTAGGATTTCTCAAGTATCCAATGATGTTGGAGCCAACTTGTGAGTTTAATTTCTCCTGAGGAGGAATGTAAACTGATCACAGTTGTTGAGCCACATAGGATACAACTCCTAAGTGGAAGCCTCCTAGTACTTTCCTGAGGAAGGTCCTATGAGTCTATTCATTTAGTTCCACTAGTTCAGATAGGATTTCCTAAATATCCAGTGATGTTGGAGCCTGCTTGTGAGTTTAGTTTCTCCTGAGGAGGAATGTAAACTGATCACAGTGGTTGAGCCACATAGGATATAACTCCTGAGTATACACCTCCTAGTGCTTTCTTGAGGAAGACACTATGAGTCTGCTTACTTAGCTCCCTTTCTTTGGTAAGCTTGTTCTGAAGCTTGAAGACTGGGATTGATTTCTTTTGGTTAGGTTTTGCTTTAGGGCTTTGCTTAGATTTGATTCAGATTCTGTGTTAGGATTAGGATTAGAGAATAGATGATTCTTTCTCAAGTGTGTTTGTTTGCCTGAGGGCAACTTCATTTCCCTTATCTGTTATTGCTTGACAGCATGTTGATTATTTTCAGTATGATTACTGTTATTTCATGACTGGCTTGAGGTCGAGACGAGCTTGTGGAGGCTAAAGCCCCACACACATTTCCTCCCTCACTTGCATTGCATGCACTTTACTGTTAAAGCTGATGCTTTTGTCTGTTTTGGTGTATCATTGACATGATCCCTTAGGACTCTCATCTCCTCTGATGAGGATTTGATGATAGACTTTTAGGTTGAAACCTATGCATGATAACATCTAGGAGTTCCTTGTTCAAACCTCAACCATAGGATGAATCCATGGCATGATAACAGTAGGACTTGATAGTCTCCCTCCTAGTTGAACCATTTTCCCGTAGTTTCCCGAACTACGTTTGCTCTGATCTTTCATGCCAGATGAAAGTACGTAGGCATAGGATGCGATATCCTAGCGAGCAACCTTCCCCACCTTTCCCCCGTAGTTGGCCGAACTACGTTGACTCTGATTTCTCATTCTCTGATGAGAATACGTAGGCATAAAGTGCGACGCTTTGCCGAGTCATTTTTCTTTTCTTTTTCAGCCAGCCTTGATAGGTAGATAGATTATAACCAACCCGTCCAAGCAAACAAACAAGCGAGGATCCCGTCGAGTACGACGGACGTGAGGGGTGCTAATACCTTCCCCTTGCGTAACCGACTCCCGAACCCAGACAATGGTTGCGACGACCTTGTCTTACCCTTTTTCGTCAGGTTTTTCCGATCGTTTCCTTTCCCGCTCTGAGGGATAAATAACGAAAGGTGGCGACTCTTCTGTTTTGCCGGCACCTTATTTTCGCGCAAGCGACAGCTGGCGACTCTGCTGGGGACTGTAGCATCTAGGGACTTTTCCCATCCCTTATGCTGGGACCGTTTCCCATCCCCTACGCGAGTCAATCCTATCGTTTGTGTGTTTGCTTGTTGGGTTGCGTTTATTTATCGCATTTTTACTTCCCGCATTTTTACTTCCCGCATTTTATTTCCCGCATTTTATTTCCAGTTTGATATGATTATCTGTGCTGCTGTGGGAGAGGGATGTTACTGTCTATGAGAAGCCGGACCTGGGCTTGAGTACACACCTAGATATAGTTGCGGAGAAGTAGTAGACGAACCTGTCTGCTGAGCAGGCACAGTTCCCTACGAAAATCTGCGCTCAGACGAGATTCTTGCAGAGGTGCTCCTTTCCGGTCCTGAGGATCTGAGGGGAGTCCAGACGTGAGGATTGTCGACTCTGGGGACCGATCATTTGGAAGTCAGCTAAGAGAGGCCTCTTCATGACTTGACGATGCCACTCCTTCTGGGAATCGTATTGTCACTCATGAAGGTCTGTGACGCTGACGACCGCATAGGATGCCGTACCTTTGTCCGTGGATTAGGTCCATCATACCTGTGAGTGGGGTTGGGATATTGCAGGAAACTTTGACCTCCAGACTACCTGGTTTTCTTGACAGTGAATCAGTTATGTTGGGTTCTCAGTTGCAGAGATGTTCTTGATAGAGCAAGGGTTTGATCAGAGGATTTTATCATCGGGTGTTTGTCTGTTCCTGATAGAGCAGGTTCCGATCAGAGTATTGTTATCAGAGGTTTGTTCTGGATGGAGCAGATTTTTGAGTGGGGTCTGAGGATCCCGTCAGCAGTTGTTATTTTGTTCTTGATAGGGCAGATTTTGAGTGGGGTTTGAAGATCTCATCAGCAGCTGTGTGTTTGTTCTAGAGAGGGCAGATTTGTGATTTGGGGTCTGAAGACTTCATCAACAGATATTCTTTGATCTTGCATCCGGGGTCTTTATTATCAGGCCTTCGTTCTTGTCAGGGCAGAATGCTGATCTCGATCCTATCAGATGGTTATTCACAGCAGATCAGATCAGTGGTTTTACACCGGGGTTTCCTTCTCATCAGCGACTGTTGACATCGAATCTCCACAGCAGCCACCCGGATATATTGTTGCATACCTGCATTTTGCATTAGCTTGCATAATCATTCCATTAGCGTGTGTCTGTGACCGGTACCGTTTCCCCGATCCAGGATCTCTCGCCTCTTATTATGTTACTGCAGCCGTTCTCAGAAAGACCGTTACGTATGAGTTCTCGGTCCTTGATGTGTCGAATCTGACTATTGCTATGTGAGGTTACTATTTCCATGATTGGGCCCGGATTCCTCTCCTTATTATTGCCAGCAGGTGCCAGGATCAGGGGAAATCTCTCAAGCACACAGACACACGCATGCATCTGCATAAAGCATTTTTGCATGACATACATTCTGTTGCTTTTCCTAACCTTTGATGTTGACAGGTTTTTTAGGTACTCAGGCTCCGAGCTGTTTTCGATCTCCAGGATTGATCAAAGATTCATCCACCGCTACTCAACTCGCGCCAATCAAACGAGAATCATGGACCAGGTACAGTCAGATGTTCAAGAGCTTCGTGAACGGATGGATCGTTTTATGGAGCTGATGCAAGTAGTTGCGAATGGGCAGGAACAGCTTCGTACTTTGGTTCAACCTCTCATCTCCAGGGTTGACAGTAATGGAATACTTCACGGTGGGGCCGTGCCCACTCCTCCTCAAGGGGATACTCCACAGAACGTTGTTCCTGCTGCCGGGGGCAACGGCAGTGCTAACGGCAATCTCATGACTAATCTCGGACTTAATGCGGCGGGCGCCGTCAATGGTGGTTTGGGAGCCAATGTTAACGTGGGGCCGGTCAACGGCAATGTTGGTGCAGGAAATATGGTGGTGCCTCAACCGTGGCTGGAGGACCATCAGGATGACATTTTCTCTCAGAGAGGCGTAGAGGCTGAGTTGACTGCTGAGGCTCGACTCAGGTTCAAGGCGCTGGAAGACAAAATGAGAGATATAGAAAATCAGAACACATTGGGCGTTGACATGTCCAAACTCGGGTTGATTGCTGACTTTAAAGTACCTCACAAGTTTAAGGTGCCTATCTTTGAGAAGTATAGGGGCACTACTTGTCCCCGTGTTCACCTCCGATCTTATTATAGAAAGATGTCCGCTTATTCTGACGATGAGAAGCTGCTGATGCACTTCTTTCAGGATAGTCTTTCTGGCCCATCGCTCGAATGGTATATGGGTTTGGAGCCCGCTGCTGTGCGCACGTGGAAAGATCTCGCTGAAGCGTTTGTTCTCCACTATCAATATAATAGCGACTTGGCTCCCAACCGAGTTCAGCTTCAGAATCTCTCGCAGCGGAACAATGAAAGCTTCAAAGAGTACGCCCAGCGGTGGCGTGAATTGGCTGCTCGGGTTCAACCGTCGATGGTTGAGCGTGAGTTGGTACAACTGTTCGTGGCTACCCTTCCCGGAGTCTATTATGAGAAGCTGATCAGTGGCATGTCTGGAACTTTCTCGGCTCTTATCACTTTGGGCGAGCATGTTGAAAATGGTATAAAGATCGGGAAGATTCAGGGCGAATCATCCTCAGCTGGAGGAGCTAGCAAGAAACCCTATACTGGCAAGCGTCGAGAGGGAGATGCCAGTGCTGTCACTAATGCTAGGAGAAAGGGCAAGGGCCCTCAGTCTCAGATCGCTAGCATAAACATCCCAGCTGCTCCCCCGCAGCCGCAGCAGCAGCCTCAGCAACAGAATAATCCGGGATATAAGAGATATCAGAATCGGGGTCCCCTCGCAAACCGTCATTTGGAAACTCCTCCTATGTCATATGCACAGCTTCTGCAAACGCTGCTTCAGCTCCAATTAGTTCAAAAGAGGACGTTGGCTCCCTTGACAGGGGCACCACCACCGGGGTATGATGCCAATGCTACTTGTGAATTTCATTCTGGGGCACCTGGCCATACGGTTGAGAATTGTAAAGCTTTTAAGCACAAAGTCCAGGACTTGGTCGACGCCAAGGTTATCAACTTTTCTGACAGCGTGCCCAACGTCACCAAAAATCCAATGCCTCATCATGGGGGGGGGGGCGGAGTAAACGCTGTTATCACTGAAGAGAATTCAGACTTGCTGACTGATGTCAGAGATTTGAAGACGCCGTTGAGTTTCGTTAAAGCAAAGTTGCTAAAGAAAGGCTTCTTTCCTGGATGTGGAGAGTTTTGCATGGCTTGTGCTACACTTCCTGATGGGTGTGAGCAGTTGATCGAAGGTATCCAAAGTCTGATGACCGAGGGTATTTTGCAATTCAGTCGGAGCATTGAGAATGCGTCAGGGGAAGTCGTGCTGAAGCAGGCGGACGAAGTTGCTACCATTACCATTCCTCGCCACCCTATCACTATTTCTGCGCCCCGACCGCCTACTATCACCATTACCAGGGCCGGACCAATCCCATTCGAGAGCACTAATGCCGTCCCATGGCATTACGGCGCCGAAGTGTATTGTAATGGTCAGAAGATAGAGCTTGAGCCGTCCAGATCGACTGCGCAGAATCTTGCTGAGGTCAGTGGTATCACTAGGAGCGGAAGAGTGTTCGCACCGGCAGAGGTCGCAGCAGAGAAAGTGGTCCAGGCTGACGCTGTGGATAAGGGCAAAGGTAAAGCTGTTGAGGAGGTCCCTGCAGGGGCAGAGAAAGACTTGCTGGTTAAAGATGCTGAAGAGTTCATGCGGCTAATCAGGAAAAGTGACTACAAGATTGTAGATCATCTTCACCAGACTCCGTCAAAGATCTCGATTCTTAACCTGTTGCTGTGTTCTGAAGCGCACCGCAACGCATTGTTGAAGGTATTGAATGCTGCATACGTGCCGCAGGAGATATCAGTGAACCAACTCGAGGAAGTGGTAGCCCATGTCAATGCTGGTAATGGGCTGGGATTTAAAGATCTGGAGCTGACTCCCAAGGGAAGAGATCACAACAGCGCTTTGCACGTCTCGATAGAGTGCAGAGGCACGATTATGTCACATGTCCTAGTGGATACGGGCTCCTCGCTTAACGTGCTTCCGAAGAAGGCACTGATGAAGTTGGATACCCGTGGACTGCTGTGCACGCCCAGTGATCTGGTCGTGAAGGCCTTTGACGGAACCAAGCGCCACGTCTTCGGAGAATTGACCCTGCCAATTCAAGTTGGTCCAGAGACGTTTAATGCAGTTTTCTATATCATGGATATCATGCCCGCCTATAGTTGCCTCTTAGGTCGGCCGTGGATCCATTCTGCTGGTGCCGTGACATCCACGCTGCATCAAAAGCTTAAATATGCTGTTGGGGGCAGCATAGTGACAGTCTGTGGAGAGGAGGACATCATGGTAAGCCACCTGTCGTCCTTCAAATATGTCGAAATGGATGGTGAGATCCATGAGACTCTTTGCCAGGCTTTTGAAACCGTCAGGGTGAAGGAGGTAGCTCCCGTTGTTGCAGAGAAGCAAGAGGTGAACCTCTCCTCATTTAAGGAAGCTCGAGCTGTTGTCGAAGCTGGTTCCACCCCAGGCTGGGGGCACGTTTTGGATATACCGATCAAACAGGATAAGTTTGGATTAGGGTATTCTCCTGGAGCTGAAGCTTCATCCTCTTCTGGTAGCTCGTCTCATGGGAAAGGGCCGATCTTGTTCACCAAGGGGGGAGTAATTTTCGAAAGCATCAACGCTACGTCGGAGGACAGCGGAGACAGTGATTGTGATCTTGACGCCTGGATTCAACCGAGCAAGCCAGGCGAGCGCCTCCACAATTGGACCATCAAGGAGATTATCGAGCTGACAAGTGAAGAGTAATGATTTGCTTTTTACAATCTTTGTACAACCCTATGTTCTGCCCGGGGCATAGTGGTTTTACTGTCAGGGCCTTGTTGGATTATGTGTGTGCATTTTGTTAATAAATAAAAGGCGTTTTCTTCGTAATCAAATATTGTGTTCTCTGTTATTCATGCTTTATGTTTGTTTCGAAAAACAGCAAAATGGCAACGAGGTTCGTGCTAACCTGCATATTCCTGCTTTAAACTTAACCCTTGTTATTGCAGGATCCACGTAACAGATGACATCGACTCTGGACCCTCTACGGCTCACTACGACTTTGATTGCCCGATCTATCAAGCCGAGGATGAGATTGATGAAGACGAAGACCTTCCGAAAGAGTTGGCCCGCTTGTTGAGACAAGAGGAGAAGGTTATTCTGCCTCATGAGGAGGATATTGAGATTGTAAATCTGGGTTCTGAGGAGCTTATCAGGAATGTCAGAGTAGGGGCTGTGCTGCAGAATGATGTCAAGCATAGACTGGTCGAGATGCTTCGAGAGTATAGTGACGTCTTTGCTTGGTCATATGAGGATATGCCCGGACTTGACACTGATATTGTGGTTCATCGCTTGCCGTTGCGAGAAGATTGCCCTCCAGTCAAGCAGAAGCTCAGGAGGACGAGACCAGACATGGCTGTAAAAATCAAAGAAGAGGTCCAGAAGCAGTTGGACGCAGGATTTCTAGCCGTTACCACTTACCCTCCGTGGGTCGCCAACATAGTGCCTGTACCGAAGAAGGACGGTAAGGTACGCATGTGCGTCGATTATCGGGATTTGAATAGGGCGAGCCCTAAGGATGATTTCCCGTTGCCTCATATCGATGTGTTGGTCGACAATACAGCCCAGTTTTCCGTGTTTTCGTTCATGGATGGCTTCTCCGGTTACAATCAGATTAAGATGGCGCCGGAGGACATGGAGAAAACGACGTTTATTACCCCCTGGGGCACGTTTTGCTACAAGGTAATGCCTTTCGGTCTGAAGAACGCAGGGGCCACTTACCAGCGAGCGATGGTAACTTTGTTTCATGATATGATTCATCATGAGATCGAGGTCTATGTTGATGACATGATTGCAAAATCCCAAACGGAGGAAGAGCATCTGGTCAATTTGCTGAAGCTGTTCGAAAGGCTTAGGAAGTTCAAGCTGAGGCTGAATCCTAACAAGTGCACTTTCGGAGTGCGGTCCGGAAAGTTATTGGGGTTTATCGTTAGTGAACGAGGTATTGAAGTTGATCCTGCGAAGATAAAAGCTATCCAAGAAATGCCAGCGCCGAAAACAGAAAAAGAAGTTCGTGGTTTCTTGGGCCGAATAAACTACATTGCAAGGTTTATCTCTCAGCTCACGGCCACTTGTGAACCGATGTTCAAGTTGTTAAAGAAAAATCAGGCGATAACTTGGAATGAGGATTGCCAGAAGGCATTCGATAAGATAAAGCAGTATCTTCAAGAACCTCCAATCTTGATACCCCCAGTGGCTGGACGGCCATTAATCATGTACTTGACAGTTCTGGAGAATAGTATGGGGTGTGTTCTCGGTCAGCACGACGAGACGGGCAGAAAGGAGCATGCCATTTATTATTTGAGTAAAAAGTTCACTGAGTGTGAATCTCGATACTCGATGCTGGAGAAGACGTGTTGTGCATTAGCTTGGGCCGCCAAACGTCTACGACAGTATATGCTCAATCACACCACTATGCTGATTTCGAAGATGGATCCGATCAAGTACGTCTTCGAGAAGCAGGCTCTTTCGGGCAGGATTGCCAGATGGCAGATGGTGTTAACAGAATATGATATTCAGTACGTCTCCCAGAAAGCCATCAAGGGAAGCGTATTGTCTGATTACCTTGCCGAACAGCCGATCGAAGACTATCAGCCAATGAAGTTCGAATTCCCTGACGAAGACATTATGTTTCTCAAAGCGAAGGATTGCGATGAGCCATTGCCCGATGAGGGGCCGGATAGGAAGTCTCAGTGGAAGTTGATATTCGACGGAGCGGTTAATTCCTATGGAAGTGGTATCGGGGCTATCATCACGACTCCTCACGGATCCCACATCCCGTTTACTGCAAGACTGACGTTTTCAGTTACCAACAACGAAGCCGAGTACGAAGCATGTATTATGGGTCTAGAAGAGGCAATTGATTTGAGAATCAAGAATCTAGACATATATGGTGACTCAGCGCTTGTAATCAATCAGATCAAAGGGGAGTGGGAAACTCGTCAAGCGAATCTAGTGCCGTACATGAATTATGCCAGGAGGCTGCTTCCGTTCTTTGACCGAGTAGAACTTCATCATGTACCCCGGGCTGAAAATCAAATGGCTGATGCTTTAGCCACGTTGGCTTCAATGTATAAGGTCAATCTTTGGAATGAAGCTCCAAGCATTGTTCTTTCGCGTCTTGACAGACCAGCATATGTGTTCGCAATCGAGGATGCCACTGACGGCAAGCCATGGTTCCACGACATCCAGACCTTCCTTATGACTAAGGAGTATCCTGCGGGTGCGTCTACCCAGGATAAGAAGACTCTGAGGAGGCTATCTGGAAACTTTTATCTCAATCCTGATGGGGTGCTGTATAAGAGAAACCACGATCTCGTGCTACTCAGATGTGTGGATGAAAAAGAGGCGAGTATGCTCATGGAGGAAGTCCATGAGGGCACATTTGGTACGCACGCCGGCGGGCATGCCATGATGAGAAAGATCCTGAGAGCAGGATATTACTGGTTGACTATGGAGTCGGATTGCTTCAGATTCGCGAGGAAATGTCATAAGTGCCAGATTTGTGCTGATAAAATTCATGTGCCGCCGTGCCCATTGAATGTCATGTCCTCCCCTTGGCCGTTCTCCATGTGGGGCATCGACATGATAGGCAAGATCGAGCCCACCGCATCCAATGGTCATCGTTTTATTCTGGTAGCTATCGACTACTTCACCAAGTGGGTGGAGGCAGCCTCGTACGCTAATGTGACCAAGCAGGTGGTAGCTAAATTCATTAAGAGGGACATCATCTGTCGCTACGGAATTCCCGAGCGGATCATTACTGATAATGGTTCGAATTTGAATAATAAGATGATGAAGGAGCTGTGCCAGAGCTTCAAGATCGAACACCACAACTCATCTCCTTACCGGCCGAAGATGAATGGCGCTGTTGAAGCGGCCAATAAGAACATCAAGAAGATTGTTCAGAAGATGGTTGTGACGTACAAAGATTGGCACGAGATGCTGCCGTTTGCCTTGCACGGTTATCGTACGACGGTGCGTACGTCGACCGGGGCAACTCCTTTCTCCTTGGTGTATGGTATGGAAGTTGTCCTACCGTTAGAAGTGGAGATTCCCTCTTTGCGAGTTTTGGTTGATGTGAAACTTGATGAGGCAGAATGGATTACGAATCGCCTGAACCAGCTCAGCCTGATGGACGAGAAGAGGTTAGCGTCGATTGCATTTGGTCGCCTGTACCAAAGCCGAATGAAGAAAGCTTATGATAAGAAGGTGCGTCCTCGAAGCTTTCAGACGGGTGATCTCGTCCTGAAGAAGATTCTTCCGCCACACTCCGATCACCGGGGCAAGTGGACTCCGAATTACGAAGGGCCGTATGTCGTCAGCAAGGTCTTCTCAGGAGGAGCCTTGTTGTTATCCACGATGGATGGTGAAGATTTTGCATCCCCGGTGAACGCGGACGCAGTTAAAAAATACTTTGCTTGAAAGCGACCCGCTGGACAAAAAAGGAGAGTCCAGGCAAAAAAGGGGCATCCCGGCGAACCAAAAACAGAATAAAAGGTTCGGGCAAAAATTAGGGATATATTGAAAAAATGTACACCCGCGAAGTCGAAAACCTACACTGGGCGGCTTCGGCAAAAAAGGGTATCCCGGTGAACTGAAAACCCGTGAAGGGCGGTTCACGCAAAAGTTAGGGATTTGAATAAGCAAATGACTGTGTTCCGCATATGGACTTTCATTGTTTAGTGGTTCGGAAGACCTGAGGGCCGTTTATCTGAATCAATCTTTTCCAAAGCTGAAGCATCGGAGAAGTATCGAAGTCGAGTGGGTCTTAGAGGGATCAACTCATGGTGTTCGTCTACGCCTCGATTGCCGACATTTGTATATACTGATGTATATTTATGTTTTCTTTTTGCGCGGCTTCCTCATTCCAGGAGCTTGCCTCTGTTGTAAAACAATTTTGCCCGTTCAGGGGTTCATCATCAATAAAATGCACATTATTCAGCAATCTTACTTGTCTGTTTAGCATTTATCTGTTTTGTTTGCGAATGATAACGCCGATGTGTTTTTGATAAAATGCGCATACATAAACTTGCGGGCCTAAGCCCATTGATTGTTGAAACAACTAATTAACTGAATATTGTCACAAGATAATAACCCTGATAGGCCCCTTTGAGGAGGGTATCTTGTCTGTTTGTTTGTTGCAGGTGTAGCGCCTTGCCAGAAGATGTGTCGTGCGTATCCCCGAAGCAGGATGAGTCCTCCTTCTCCAGCAGAGTTCAGTAGTTTCTCCTCCGCAGAATCAGAATCAGAATAGTGAGCATTGATATGTCTTCCCCAGGTAGAGGTGATTCTCTTCCCCAAGCAGACGCATCCTGAAGGAATGTCACCTCATCAGCTGAGTCAAGCACCGAAGAATGATGTCGTCTTCCCCAGCACCGGGTCACAAGTGCAGAGTTCATAGAAATGTTCGGGAACCAAAGCTCGTGTTTTCCCCAGTAAAGTCGTCAAAGCAGGATTTTCCCCCGCACCGGGTCACAAGTGCAGGTTTCGCAGGAAGTTGTTCCCCTGCAGCAGTTCGCGGAAGATCAATTCCCCAGACTGAAGTCTCCAGTGGAATTGAGATTCCCCACCAGAGCCGTGCTCTCTCCTGAAGTTGGATGATTCCCTCTTCCCCAGTAGAGTGTTGGAACGGCTGATGGCGTGTTCCCCTGCAGAGTCATACTCTCTCCCCCGAAGGCAGATGATCCTTTCTTCCCCAGTGGAATCGAATTCCCCATCGGAGTCGTACTCTCCAATGAAATAGAATGATTTCTCCCCCCGGCTGAATCCGCAGAAAAGCAGAATCTTTGAACATTGATCGGATCATGATTGATTTTCCCCAGCAGAGCGTGGGGCAGCTAATGTTGTGTTTCCCCAGAATCGCACTCTCTCCATCAAAGCAGAATGATTTCTCCTTCCTCAGCCGAGTTTGCAGATGTCCAAGGGATCCGAATCCTTGGAAGTTGATCAGATCATGATTGGTTTTTCCCCAGTGGAGTGTGGAGCAGCTGAAGTTGGTTCCCCACAGAGTGGTCATCCCCAGAAGAGTTAGCCGAGACGGCCGCGCAGTTCATTCTCGCGATTGATATCAGCAGATCCAAGTTCTCGTAGAGCTTCGTCCCCTGCAGCAGTCAGCTGAAGTTGTTCCCCTGCAGCAGTCCGCGGAAGATCAATTCCCCAGACAGAGCCTGATTGATATTGGCGTGTTCACGTTCTCCTCAGCAGGATGACTCCTCCACCTGAGTGGTTCTTTCTCCTTGACAGGAGGATTTCCCCCCTTCGGCATTTATTTTGCTGATGGGATCGCATCATTGTGCATGATTGCATAGCATTGTGCATGATTGCATAGCATTGTGCATGATTGCATGGCATTTAGCATAAATGCATATCATTCCCCATGTGGGGCGTAGCGCAGAAGCATACGCATCATAAGCGTGACCTAGGTCATCATCATCCTTGTTGAACAGGTGTACCACCAAAAGACCGGTTGTTCAGGACGATTCTTGATGTTCTCCCCAGCAGGACCGCTTGCGAGATGATTCTTAAAGACCCCGGTGTGATCCCCACGGACGTTCGCTCGCTCAAAGATGATTTTTGAGATCCCCAGCAAAGTCTTCGGTTCAAGATGATTCTCGAACTCCTCAGCAGGGCCGTTTGCTTAAGAAGATTCTTAAGACCCCAATACAGCTTCCCGAGTTGTTTACCTAGTATGATACTTGAGCTCCCCAATAGCGTCTCCAGCAGGAGTTGCCCAGGAAGATTCCTGGAATACCCAACCAGAATGTTTGCTCCGGAAAGGTTATCAGATCAAGACGATTCTTGAAGACGCCCGACGGATCTGTTTGGTCAAGATGATTCTTGAAGTCCTCAGCAGCATGATATGTCTGCTCCAACAACGATGTCTAATCTGAAGATGAATTTCGTAAGCGCCCGAAGGCGATATCAGAAGGATCCTGTGAGTTCAGATTTCCGTGTTGATGAATCAACGGGTGGCTGAAGACAAGGTTCCAGAGGTTGTAGATACAACAGAGTGATTCGTGTGAATCTGAAGACCAAGTCAGTTATCCTGAGGTGATGATTGATTGCGATCAAATGAAGGATATGTCTTCTGATTGAAGTCGAAGATGTTTCCCCAGCGGTGACGCAGAGTATTTTGATTGTCCGACGGCGATGTCAGATTTAGTTCTCCAGCGGTGATGCGGGGTATTTTGATTGTCCGACGGCGATGTCAGATTTAGTTCTCCAGCGGTGAGGTTGGGTATTTTGGTTGATCGACGGCGATGTCAGATTTAGTTCTCCGGCGGCGATGTTGGATGTTTGTTTCCCCGAGTTATGGTTGTTTATAACGGCGACATCAGGTGATTTGGTGTTCCAGCGGCGATGTTGGGTGTTCCTCAGAATTTTGTCTGCTTCCGACGGCGATGTCAGGTTTAGTCTTCCAGCGGTGATGTTGGGTGTTTTGGTTGCCTGAAGACGATGTCAGAAGAAGTTAATGTGGATGACTAACGGCGATGTCAGATCAGTATTTCTCCAGCTAGTTGTTGAGCAGCTAGTGTTGCAGTATTCAAAGATTTGTTCCCCGCAGAGTACCGTGTGCTCGTGCAGTTGGCAAATTTTCGGGTTTACCGATATTCAACCGTCTCGTACCTTGATTGGTTGAGAGACGTTCGCTTCTCACCCAGTCAGGTTCAAGCCGTTTGAATAGGGGCAGCTGTTGCACCCCAAAATTTGACCAACATTTATCTATCCATCAAGTGTTTGAAGTTTGATACCTTCATCAGAAAGTTCAAGAGATCCTCAGAGGAATTGGTTGAAACCAAGGTTGTGTGCTTCATAGCTTGAGAGTTGTGGGAGCTCCTCAGATGATTCTAAGACTTTGAGAGTGAACTTGAAGCTTTGAGAAAGATTATGAGATGTCTTGATAGCCTTCATGAATCCCAGAGAGGTCATTATGCAAGAGTTCAGAGGATTCAACCATGAATGGTAGAATTAGGGTTTTGACTGGGTCAACCCTAGGTCAGCAGATGTTTTGGAGAGGGTTGAGACCTAATCCAAGAGCCATGAGATCATGGAATGATTCATAGAGATGTTATAAAGATGATTCCTAGACCAACTCATCATGATTGGAAAGTTTGAGAAGTTTTGAGTTAGGGTTTCTGAGGATTGTCAGTGAGAAAACCCTAATTTGATCCCTATCTTCCAGGCAGTTTTAGCTCTAGATGTGATTGATATCTCATCTCCCCCATAACATGAATGTTGTAGAGCTTGTTCTAAGCTTTAATTTGAGTGGTGGAAGTCCTTGATAGGAGTTACAGAGCCCAAGTTATGGTTTTGACAAATTACAGGTCAGCAGAGGTGTGTGAATCTGGGTCCTTGAAAGTCACCCAACTTGCAGACAACTTTTTCCCTAGTAGGAGGATTCCTATGATTTCTTGGTCAACATGAATGTTGAAGAGCACCTTCTTAGCTTTAATTTGAGTGGTAGAAGTCCTTGATTGGATTTGGGGAACTCAACTTATGGTTTGAACAAGACAGGGGTATTTTGGTCATTTGTCAGTTATAGGTCATTTTATCCAATGCCTAAAACTCCTATTTCCAAGCCTCAAATGGAAAAACTCAAAACATGAAAGTTGCTCAAAATGTGATTTTAAGTCTAGAAAGAAGGTCACAAATTGTTGGAAAAGCCCATAGCATGAGATTACATGATTGGTCAAAAATGAACTAAAAATGGCATATAAGTTTGAAAAGTTGAAATTGAAAAGTGATTTGGAAGATCCACAAATCCAAAATAGGTCATCCAATATATCATTTTGATTGGAAAAATCATTTTGAGAACATTGGTTTAGCTATAATTTTGATTTGGAGCCTTAAAATGGGTGATGCTTTGAAAAGTTGTTACTTGAAAAAGAAGGCAATGTTGAAAAACCCTACACAAGCCAAAGATGAACTTGTTTTTCACTCATCCCTTCTCAATATCTCATGAAAAGATATTTTAAGACCAAATGGTAAGGCATGAAGCATGGGAGATGAGATTTCCAACTTGTCATCACATGAGAATTTCAAGAAACTTCCACCACATTCTAGATGAATCTAGACACATCCAATGATCATTATAAGAAGGATGATCTTCATAGTGTTCAAGGTTGGTGATAGAGAGTCAAGTCAGAGCAGAAAGAGAGAGATACATTGCCATTAAAGAGCTACCTTCACAATCAAGCAACTTGAGTTTTCTTCCACTACAAGCATTCTCCTTCCATACAAGTGCAAACAGAAAGTTTCTCACCATTGGAGGATCATCTTGAACCAATTCCAAGGCCTGCAAGCATCCCCACGAGCCCTCACCATCATTACTTGACAGGTTCTTTCTCTTCCCTATACCTCTTAATTTATTCAGTTTTAGTTCATTCTTTAGGTGTAGAATTAATGTGTTAGGATAGAGGATCAATTTATGAAAGTTTGAGAGCTCTGTGTGAGGTTCCATGGCAGGTGAGTGTTTCTTTAATCTTCAAGAACTAGTTGTTTAGGGCGTTTTAATCAGCATGAATTAGGTTAGAATGACTAGGGTAGCATGTAGAGCAGGTTCAGATCCTTAGGTTGAAGCTTCACCATGGTTGATCTCAGGTGATCATGGTGGAACCATGATCTTGATGTTTTCTGTTAGAGTTATCTAGGGCGAGTTAGAGGAAAGTGCGCATATGGTTGTGTTGCTCTTGAGTAGTAGAACATTTTTTGTTTTGGAATCGTGTTAAACCATGGCCTGAGCAGAGAGAACGAGGGGGAGGAAGATTAGGGCATGGAGGAGAGGGTTCTGAAAACCCTAGTTTCGTTTGGGACGATGAAGGAGGTCCCTTAGATCAGTCTCAAAGGTTGACTCATTAATCAGATCCAGCGGCCACGGTTTAATCTGAGAGATGGAAGGAAAGTTTAAAAGAATGAAACGCAGCGTTTCATTTAAGCCAGCGTTCTGGGCTTATTCGCTATTCGCACCCCCTCCTTTTGCTGGCCCAACTGAATCCAACTAGCGTGTATTGCTATTCCAACCCCCCTCCCTTTAATTGATTTAATTCTTTTATTTTCTTCTTTTATTTTTTCTGTTTTGATTAATTCATTAAAAATTGAAGAATAACTCTTTTTTAATGCTTCTTTTTTCTATGATTAGATCATTTTGTGTAGAAAATATTAAAAATAAAAATGGGATTTTATTTTTAAGTTTAGTATTTTTAATAGATTTTTCTTTTAAATAGCTTTATAATGTTTAGTTTTGTATCATGATTTTGTAGGAATTGTTTTAGGACCTTCCCTTAGGGTTTTTTATCCATTCTTTTTTGTGCAATTAGATGATGAATCATAGTTCCCCATAGGATTTTTTCTAGATTTTTAGAATTAAATTTTGATTAGTTTAATTAGGGTAGATTTAGGGTATCCTAATTAGGGTTTAGGTTGTGCTTAGGTGAAGAATCATCTTTCTTTGATTGAGTTTTGTCTTGATTTTTAGGTAGAGGCCTATGTAGATGTTATGAGTAGGTGTTGAGGACCCTTGTGAATAATTGTTAGATTTTTTCCCCTTGGTTTAGTATTTTTAGGTATTTTCTGAAGTTGCCTATTGATTTTGTCTCCCCTGTGGGTATCTGTTCATCTTTGGGGGTTCATTGTGGGGAATTTGTTGAGGGGCTTGTGTTGCCTTGAAGACCTTGATGGAGAGCATCATGAAGAGAAGATTGAAGATCAAGATTCAGAGACCCAGAGCTTGGCTTGTCTCCTGTTTGTGAGGTTTGAGATCCTGAAGTTTGGAGGAAGTTCATGGTACTTTCCTGAGGAAGGCACTATGAATGACTTTCATTCTTTCTTCTCACCTCTTTCTCAAGTATCCAATGATGTTGGAGCCAACTTGTGAGTTTAGTTTCTCCTGAGGAGGAATGTAAACTGATCACATGTTGTTGAGCCACATGGGATACAACTCCTAAGTGGAAGCCTCCTAGTACTTTCCTGAGGAAGGTCCTATGGGTCTATTCACTTAGTTCCCTTAGTTTGTCTAGGATTTCTCAAGTATCCAATGATGTTGGAGCCAACTTGTGAGTTTAATTTCTCCTGAGGAGGAATGTAAACTGATCACAGTTGTTGAGCCACATAGGATACAACTCCTAAGTGGAAGCCTCCTAGTACTTTCCTGAGGAAGGTCCTATGAGTCTATTCATTTAGTTCCACTAGTTCAGATAGGATTTCCTAAATATCCAGTGATGTTGGAGCCTGCTTGTGAGTTTAGTTTCTCCTGAGGAGGAATGTAAACTGATCACAGTGGTTGAGCCACATAGGATATAACTCCTGAGTATACACCTCCTAGTGCTTTCTTGAGGAAGACACTATGAGTCTGCTTACTTAGCTCCCTTTCTTTGGTAAGCTTGTTCTGAAGCTTGAAGACTGGGATTGATTTCTTTTGGTTAGGTTTTGCTTTAGGGCTTTGCTTAGATTTGATTCAGATTCTGTGTTAGGATTAGGATTAGAGAATAGATGATTCTTTCTCAAGTGTGTTTGTTTGCCTGAGGGCAACTTCATTTCCCTTATCTGTTATTGCTTGACAGCATGTTGATTATTTTCAGTATGATTACTGTTATTTCATGACTGGCTTGAGGTCGAGACGAGCTTGTGGAGGCTAAAGCCCCACACACATTTCCTCCCTCACTTGCATTGCATGCACTTTACTGTTAAAGCTGATGCTTTTGTCTGTTTTGGTGTATCATTGACATGATCCCTTAGGACTCTCATCTCCTCTGATGAGGATTTGATGATAGACTTTTAGGTTGAAACCTATGCATGATAACATCTAGGAGTTCCTTGTTCAAACCTCAACCATAGGATGAATCCATGGCATGATAACAGTAGGACTTGATAGTCTCCCTCCTAGTTGAACCATTTTTCCCGTAGTTTCCCGAACTACGTTTGCTCTGATCTTTCATGCCAGATGAAAGTACGTAGGCATAGGATGCGATATCCTAGCGAGCAACCTTCCCCACCTTTCCCCCGTAGTTGGCCGAACTACGTTGACTCTGATTTCTCATTCTCTGATGAGAATACGTAGGCATAAAGTGCGACGCTTTGCCGAGTCATTTTTCTTTTCTTTTTCAGCCAGCCTTGATAGGTAGATAGATTATAACCAACCCGTCCAAGCAAACAAACAAGCGAGGATCCCGTCGAGTACGACGGACGTGAGGGGTGCTAATACCTTCCCCTTGCGTAACCGACTCCCGAACCCAGACAATGTTTGCGACGACCTTGTCTTACCCTTTTTCGTCAGGTTTTTCCGATCGTTTCCTTTCCCGCTCTGAGGGATAAATAACGAAAGGTGGCGACTCTTCTGTTTTGCCGGCACCTTATTTTCGCGCAAGCGACACACCTTACTTATACCTGTTGCACAAGATGGTAACAATAATGTCTTTCCCATAGCCTTTGCTCTGGTTTAGGGTGAGACTACTTCTGCTTGAAGTTTCTTCCTTAAGAATCTCATAACACATGTCGCTCCACAAGCCAACCTCTATTTGATTTCAGATAGGCATGCTGCTATAGAGAGTGCGTATAATAACCATGATAACGGGTGGCATAATCCTCCTTCTACTCATGTGTATTACATTAGACATATTGCACAAAACTTCATACGTGCAATCAAAGACAAGAACCTTCGCAAAAAAGTTGTGAATGTCGGGTATGCTCTAACTCAACCAACATTTCAATACTATCTTAATGAAATTAGGATGTGAAATGCAGATGTAGGAAGCTGGTTAGACAACATTCCACTCAAAAAGTGGATAAGGGCTTTTGATGATGGATGTCGTTGGGGTCATATTACGAAAAACCTTGTGGCGTCCATGAACGGGGTATTCAAAGGAAGCAGAAACCTTCCAATCACCGCTTTGGTGAGATCAACATACTATAGGTTGACATCACTTTTTGCAACAAGAGGCGAGAGATGGAGTGCAATGTTAACATCCGGTCAGGTATTCAGTGAAAGCATTGTGAAATTGATGAAAGAGGATACTATCAAAGCCAGCACACATGCAGTTACAGTCTTCGATTGTCATAGGCAAACATTCAGTGTACAAGAAACAATGGACCTTAATGAAGGGAGGCCCAATTTATACTATGTCGTCAGACTAAACAGATGTTGGTGTGACTGTGGCAAGTACTAGGCCTTCCATGTACCTTGCTCACATGTCATTGCGGCATGCACACATACTCGTCAGAATGCTTATGGCTATCTATCGGATGTTTACGAGTCGATTAATGTTATTAACGTATACAACGAAGGCTTTGCAGTGCTACTAATGGAGGATTATTGGCCTCTATACCAAGGTGACATAGTTTGGCACAACGATGACATGCGAAGAAAGAAAAAGGGACCCCCAAACAGTAAGCTTATAAGAATCGAAATGGATACGACTGATAAAATAATAAGATTGTGTAGTATATGTCGTCAGCCCGGACACAACCGAAAAAATGTCCCAATGTCGGAGGCACATCTGCATCATGATTTAGCTTATTATTTCATTTGTTGTAACCAAATATTTTCATATATTGATGAGTCTTTGTTACAACGGTCTTAACGACAAACAATACTAACAACACACAACACATACTAATTTCATAAAACATAAAACATTAACTAGGTGATTATGATATTCCTAACTGATTACAACAATCAAACTAATTTCATTCGGTCCAAACATGACTTCCCTCGCATCTTTGTCTGTCTTAACATGAACCCATCCATGTAGTTGATCAAGTCTCTCGATACTATAGATCTTTTCTCCTTCACTAATGTGTCCTTCCAACCACCGATTTAGCCCCCTCTTAAGTTGATTGAAACTTTGTATGTTACAAAACAACATGTCCATCGGAGGCTTCTCTCTCTCTCTCTCGAATATACGACTTTTCCCCGCCGGCGACAATACATGTTATCAGCAGAACAAAGATATCAGATGAAATATGGAAGTAAATGATCAGAACACCTCTATTTATAGAAAAAAAAATTCAAAATACAAGGGGTCTCCATATGAATTGGTGACACCCTTGTAAGTTCAACACCCATTCGCCAATTGGATTGGAGACTGCATGGGGAGTCTCCAATCCAATTGGCGACTCCCTTATAGCCTTAACAAGGTGTCGCCAATCCATTTGGCACCCTTTTGTAATCTCAAACCCTAACTGGGGTACTTTGGGAATAATTTTGAAAGGTGGGTTATTTTGGGATTTTTTTTTGAAAAGTTGGGTTATTTGGAGAAAAAATTTGTCACCCACATGTATCTCAAAAACTGGACAAATCATAGGCTGCCACGTAACAACCATTAATACTAATAGGAGATAACACAAAAAAAATAACAAAAATTAGAATACCTTGCTATTGGAGAGAGAGAATGTGTGAAACAACTCCCAACCTATTCTACGATGCATTTCCTCTTCTTTCATTGTTTGCTCCAACAGAGAAAAAAAACCTACTCATCTTCATCCTTGTTCATGCATGATTTTAAAGAAATACATATCCCATAAATTCTAAACTTTCATACAATTAATCATAAGTGAACCAGAAAACAGTTACCAAGACTTTGAGGAATTCACAATGGCTGCTGACAAACTCTCAGCGGCGCTTCGGCGAAGGGATCAACGATTTCGACGATGGAAAAGGTGTGGTGGCCGGCGCGGTCGAGGGGAGTCTCATGGTAGTGGTCACGAGGACTGAGTGGCATGGTGATTTGAAGGCGGAGGAGGGAAGTTGCGTTTTGCACGGTTGTGGTGGAGCTCGTGGCGGCTTTCAACGACATGAGTTCAGTGGGTTCCCATCAGTTGGTTGTTGTCGTCGTGTGTTGGTGGTGTTCTGTCTCCTACTTCTTGCTCCTTTTAATTTTTTGTTTTTATTTTAGAATTTGGATGTCTTACTTTGTTAGTGGTGGATTTTTATGATGGTTGGTGGAAATGTTTATCGATGAGCATGGTGTATGTGTACTGGATGTTAATGTTTGGTTTATTTCACTATATTTTCTGAGACAATTCGGGTACGAATATAGGGTTGGAGGGAAACTATTTTTTATAACAATTTCACTCCTTCTTTGATAGTATATTCTTATTAAGGTGTATGTTATTTTGGGGTAGGACAATATATATTAAATATTTTTCCGAGCTAAACAATTTTTGTAGAATTTAATAACACAATTATCTAATTCAACTCCTTCTTTTAAAAAAATAATATCACGCCCCAATCTAGTGATTTTCTTACTAGCATATCTCAATTTGACTTTGTTGTGAAAAAACTTTGCATTCCTATCTCCACCCTTAAACTAATTCTTTCTTACCTTGTTCCTTCAAAACTAGTCTTGCACATGCAATGCCTTATCTAATAGAAGTTGAGCATTTTTTCCTCATGTCCAAGATCATCATGGTAACCTACACAATTAATCAAACTTTGTATCATTGTAACCTGCACCATTTTCAAATATATATTTGTTCAATTTCTTAAAATTGGGTTTTAGAGATCTCAACTTAGTAGATAAAACAAACATATGGCAATCAACCACACTAGTATTCCAATTATCAGTAACCATTTGTCTGCATCTATCATATATCATTAGATAAAACATTCATAGTTATATAGACCTGGTAGAGAGAGCTATCTCATAACTTATAAATTATACAAATAATGAATATCTCACTAGAATGCCTCAGCAGAGAAAATTAATAATGAAGTGCACAATATGGTTATTAATTCTGCTCTAGGCACCAATGAATTTCGAGGGATGTTTTTTCCAAGTCTATTAGGATATACTAGAGACTGATGTGATAAATTATGTGAATCGATTATTTGAACAAGGTTGTATCCTTTCTAATCTCAATTAAATATATGTGAATTTGATAACTAAATTACACAGATCAAATTCCATAGCACAATACAAACCTTTTGCACTTGCGAATTTTGAAATCAAAATAATCACTAAGACCATTTAACACAGGTTGCCCATCTTAGATCCTATTTTGTTTCTGAACACCAAAGAGGCTTCATTAAGAGAAGACATATTTACGAGTGCATTGGGATTACTTCAGAAGGCATTAATATGTTGGACAAAAAATCCTTTGGAGCTAGTATGTCTTTGAAGATAGACATTAGAAAATCCTTAGATGCTTTAGATTCCCAGTATCTTATTAAAGTTCTTATTCAATTTGGTTTTGATCAACAATTTTGTGATTGGATACTTCCCATTTTACACTCAGTAAAACCATCAATCATGATAAATGGAAAAGATGTATGATTTTTTTCTTGCTTTAATGAGTGAGGAAAAAAGATCCTTTGTCTCTCTAGCTTTTCTAGATTGCTAAAGAGGCACTCAGCAAA
Source organism: Lathyrus sativus (assembly GCA_963859935.3). Taxonomy (NCBI): domain Eukaryota; kingdom Viridiplantae; phylum Streptophyta; class Magnoliopsida; order Fabales; family Fabaceae; genus Lathyrus; species Lathyrus sativus. Next base: position 587,455,228 of record OZ012738.1, read on the forward strand.
TAATTATCTATGTTGGTGAATCAGGATAAGTTTATTTGCATATTAATTGGAAAGACAATTGTTTCTAGCCACACTATTTCTGCAGATGACCTTATGATATTTTGCAAATATATTAGGAAAAATGCTTAAGTCATTAACCATCTCATTCAAGAATATGGTAAGAAATATGGTTAAAATATCCATCTAACTAATTGTAAGATTTATTGTGGAGGTACTTATTGATCTATGTTGAAGCAAATTGGAGATATGCTTGTATTCACTTTAGGGAAGACACCATTTAACTATCTTTGATTTCCTATATTCAAAGGAAAGCATAGAACTCATCATATTCAGATCATAGTAGATACAGTATTGGTCAAGCTAGCTACTTAGAAGGGACACCTTATTTCTATGATATGTATGGTTCAATTGGTCCACTCATTCATATAAGGCATGCTTTTGTATAGTTTAAGGATTTATGAATGACCAATCAGTCTTCTTAATAAACTAGATTCATGCATTAGAAATTTTGTGCCGACAAGTAGTATAGTCAATATAAAGTTTATTACTACATCTTGGAAGGTTATTTGCTCATATTTGTCTAAATGAGGTCTTGGTCTAAGAGATATTAAGACAATAAACAAAACTAGTTATTTATCTCTTTGATGGAAGTTGTTGACTATCAATAATTAATGGTCTTATATGCTTATTAGTAGATACTTCAGGCACAGAAAATAAATTATGGATCATATTTCTTCTTCAATATGGCTGAACATTAAGCATTCCTTTTCCTTTTGGGAGGAAGTTAGTAGATGACAGGTTGGTAATGGGAAGAACAATGATTTATGGACTGAAAATTGGTTGGGATACAAAATTAAAGATTTACACCTATTATTACCAATGAATATTCAATTTATGCAAAATGGTAAGGTAAATTCAACTATCTAAGACATCAATTTGAACATTCCTCACGGGTTATCCATTTTGCCTCCTCATATTATTGAAGACATTATGAATTTTATCTTGTCATTTGATAATACTATTGTTCATAAAATCATTTTAGTAGGATCTGCAAATGGTGATCTATTTTTTAAAGATGCCTACAATAGTATTAAAAGGGATCCCATTGAGCCTTCTTAGACATAATTCATTTTTCATCCCTACATACCACCTACTAAGTTATAGTAACTCGTAAATTAATGTATAATGTTATTGCAACAGAAGGCAAATGCGTATTATTTTGAGGTGCTCTCTCTGCAATCATGATGTGGAAACTATAGACTAGTTATTTCTTAGATGCGTATACACTTTACTTTAATGGAGTTGGACATATTGATTATTTGGCATGAACATTAATAGAACTAGTTGCGAAAGTTAATTCAAACTTGTAGGTAGAAGTTGGAGCTCTCGAATTCAAATTTTGATTATGAAATTGGTAACATTGACTTTGATAGCGACATTTTTCTTGTTAAACAATTGGTATATATGACATCTATTTTTTTCAACGGGCACATATATACTTCAATTTATGAGTTTAAAGTTATTACATATTTTGACATCAAATGTCGACCTCCTCTCACACCTAGAATCGTACAAGTTAATTGATGTTTTCTTTGTCATAATTAAATTAAGTGCAACACAGAGGGAGCTTCAAGAGGAAATCTTATAATATCAACTTGTGGGATATTTAGGGATATTTAGGAACATTCTTGGGAGATTTCTTAGCCAAGATGGAAGTTTACATCTTCTTTCAAGCTGAATTACATGAAATCATGCTTGCTATTAAATATACTAACATAAATAATTTGAGAAATTTTTGACTTAAAACTGACTCAATGTTGGTCATTCATGCATTTTTTAATTTGAATATTGTCCCTTGGCATCTTTTAATTAAATGAAAGAATACTTTACATATTGTAGGCCCCTTTAGATTCAATATATCTCACATTTTTAAAATAGGAAATGCATATGCAGATAGATTAGTCAATGCAAGTTTTTTTATTGATTATGACATTTGTTGAGATTCACTTCGTATTTATGTTTTTGAAATTTTTTTAGAGATAAGTTAGACATCTCCAACTATTTTTTGTGGCTAGGTTTTTTGATGAATTAGATTTTACGTCCCCTCATCCTTTTTGTTTTTTTATTTGGTAAATTGCCTTTAATAAAAAAATCTTTCATTATTTAGTTTAATATTAAAATGATTATATAATTACCAAATAATTATTAATATCACTACTAGAAATACAACCTGTGAATTTTCCTGCAACTTTATTATATAAAATTTGTTTTTCTGCAAAAGACAATTGAGAAGGGAATTCTGCAGGAAAATCTATGGTTTTTCCTCCTAATTATGCAAATGATTATAGTTTCTTGTGAAAACAATTTGGCAGGAAATTCCGTAGAATTACCTGTGGATTTCATTGCAAAATGAACTAAACGTACTAAATCAGGTATTCCACAGGAAATACTTACAGAATTTGCTGTAGATTTTGTTTTATAGTATATTTTTGAATTTTTCTTACATGTGATTTTCTTACATATTAAATTTATTTTGACTTTTAGTGTAGAACTGAGATGTATGAAGAGAACTATGTTCTAGATAATATATTATAAATATTTTAGTTATGTTATATAGTATACAACTTGTTGATTTATTTATTTTTTATGTAATTATTTTTATTTTATAATTTTAAAATTAAAACACTTTTATAAAAGAAAACACTTTTATAAAGAAATACTTTTTTACATATTAATTTATTTTGACTTTGAGTGTAGAACTAAGATGTATGAAGAGAAATATGTTTTAGATAATATATTATAAATATGTTATTTATGTTATATAGTATACAACTTGTTGATTCTATTTGTTATGTTTGTCTTGTCTTCAACTTTTAATTTTCTATTCACACGTATGGATATGGCTTATTGTGGCTGTTTATTGTGTTGCTAATCAGAGTAGCAAGATAAATATTCCAAAAATAAGAGATTAAGGAGTAGGAAAATTGACACAGAATATTTACGTAAAAAACTCTCAACAAATAAGTAAAAAATCACGGGCACCGGTAGAAAATATTTTCACTAAGTGGAAGAAATTACAACACTTCTCTCTATATACAAGGAGAGAACAAATTACATTCTCTCTTGTAATAGGCAAGCTATACAGCACGTATCTGAATACTCGGGAAAATGAGTGAAATACATCCAACTAGTTCTTTTTCATCCGATTTAATTGTGAAAATGTTTAATATGAATTGAATTAAAGTCTTTTGAAGATGATAACTACTTGAAAAGCAAGCTATACAACATGTATACAAGTACTCGGGGAAAAGAGGGATATACATCCAACTAGTCCTTTTTCACCCAATTTAATTGCGAAAAAATATTTGATATAAATCGAGTCTTTTAGAGATGATAAGTACTTGAAAGGCAAGTTATACAGTGTGTATCCAAGTACTCAGGGAAAGACAGAGATATACATCCAACTAGTTATTTTTCATTCGATTTAATGTACAAAAAATATTTGATAGAATTAAAGTCTTTTAGATATGACAAGTACTTAAAAGGCAAGTTATACAACAGGTATCCAAGTACTTAGGGAAAAGAGAGATATATATCCAACTAATCTTTTTTCATCAATATGATTAAGAGAATTATTTTTAAAGTGTTTGATTGAATTTTGGAAATAGTATTTAATTTTTTAGTTTAAAATATTGATCTTATTCACTTATTAATCAATTGATAAAATAAATACCCAAATAAAACCAATAATAAAATAATAAAAGTACATGAAAGGGGGTGCAAGTAGTAATATAAGGGTTGGCAAGAAAAGAAAGAATGAGATTAAGACCCATCAATTAATAAACAAATAGGCAGAGGTGAAAACGGTAGATAAGGGGGGGAATGAACTTGTAAAATGAGAGGTGCAAAAGCCGAACAAAAACAAAAAAAAAAGTATTTGGTGCATTCACCCGTCTGATTAAGATCAGACGATGATGATTGATTTATAGGCTACTAAGATGTGAGCCTCTTGATTGTGGTCAAAGGTTATTATATGAGGGTCCATGGTGGACCCAATAGGAGATCCTGTACAAGATCCCTCCACTTTTTAAAACTAATAACCACTAGTTGTTTGACAGGTGGCAATTTTATTAATTAAAAATAAAACAAAAATGGAATAACAAGGGAAAGAACAATCACCAACGTGTTTTTTTTCTTTCCAGAAATCATTCTTCCCTCTTCTCTCTCAAACTCTTTCTCAATCAACAATCAAAGAAAAGTATGTTAATTTCTATTCTCGAAATTAGATCACAAAATAATCAAAAATGCAAAATGAATCAGAAAAGGGGAAGTGAAGCAACCTCATGCAACCATGGCTATTTTTGGCGATGGAGGGTGGTTACGTTGACGCGTATCTTGTGATGGTGGTGAAGACAGGGGTTCCAGCAGACTCATGGCGGAGAATGTATGTTGCACCCCCAAAATTTTCCCTCCTTCTTTCTAACTTTTTCTGGCTTATGTTTCGCATTCATATGCATATCCATTAGATCATAATTCATAATCATATAGTGCATTGGTCTCCGAAGACGTGGGTCAAAGTAATTTTTGGTGGTTTTGGTTTTCCTTACTCAGGGGTGATTTATCTGGCTACTTCATTCCAGTTGAAGCAACAGTTTGAGCTCACAGCATCATGAATATCTCTCTATCAGATATAATTAAATATCAAGGCTTACTCTTTATCAAAAGATCATTAAGTAACTAGTTTTTCCTTCAAGATTTATAAAGAAAGCATCAAGTGTTTGGGGTGTCATCCGTGTCTAAATTGAAAAGGGTTGGATTAAGGTTTTGAATTCTTCTTAACAATTCAACTCATTTCTTCCTCAGTGCGCATTCAAGGAGAGATAAGGGTTTTCTGATTCGTGGCCGAGCTTGTGGATGCTTATCAGGTGAAGATCATGGGTTTAGAGTGTCATGTTAAAGATCTGTGGCCGCCAGGACAGAGCATTTGTGGTTTGATTTGAAGGGCCTTAGGTCATGATCATTTGAGCTTACTGGTTGAGTTTTTGGGATTCATTGAGGATAGGATTTTAGTGATGATATCTTTCTAACAAATAACTATTTTCAAAAAAAATCCATAAAAACCCACTTCTTTTTAATTATCCATTTTCTCACTATCCAAAATCCATTTAATTAAATAAACCATTTTTATTTTTATTTTTTCCAAAATCCGTTCGATATCCAATTTCCATTTCTAAACCATTAAACCATTTTTCAAATCCATGTCCATCATTATCCATATTACAAGTGCATTTCATTACAAAATTCCATCCAAATGTACATTCTTCTAGATCCAATTCACACAAAAAAAATGCTATGAAATAATTAGAATTCATAAGCCCATTTTTCCTCTTATTGTTTCTCAAATCCAATTCAACATTTTAAGACCCATTACTAATCTTTGAAGCCAACCACAAGTGTGTGAAGGTTCAATAAGTTCATGTTAAGAAAGTAACCTACTTCATGAGTATATATAGGGTACATTAATTTGAAGGAAAGAGGAGAGCTGCCACTTGTCTACATTTTCTTGCTTCATTCTTTTTTTTTTCTCTTCCAAAAAACTCCACAAAAAGTCAAAAGAAGAGCTCGCCAACTTTCTTCCTGTTGATAGAAAAAACCCACAAAAAACTAAATATCACTTCTACCTTCCGCACACACCCTCAATCGCCACCCTTCATAATATGAACCACCGTCTCAAGCCGATGATCATCTTTCAAGCTCATATACACCTCAGACAATGACCAATGATTACAAAAATATGTGCTTCTCAATAACACAACCTGTAGAAGGAAACCACGCCGCAAAAATTCCATGAACCTACTCCGACAAACATTCGCAAAACAACCTCAAACATCAATCCCTCATTATGCCATCACCCTAAAAGCCTCCAACAAAACTTCCCACAATAACGCGTCACCATTAAATCCCTTATATCTAAATTTCCATGACCTCAAAGTCAGCTTTCATTTCCATAACAATAGTAGCATCTTTTCATATAACCCCCACAAATCAACCATGAGCCAATATCTTCTTCTTTTTAAACCCAACCTTTGTTCGCTTTGTTAACCCGAGCTCCCTTCTTCAAAGAATCTCCTGTTCCTCGCCATCCAACCATAAACTGCAAATCAACAAAAATAGCCCCAGGATACCCATAATCTCTTCAAATCAACCCACACCACTAATTACAAAATCCTAAAACAGAAACAGAGAGAGGGAAAGATGAATTAGAAACGGAGGGGATTTGAGAAGAAGAAAAGAGTGATCCAAATACCTAAACCAAACAAACCTGGAGCCATAACATAGCCAAAGATTAATTTGGCTGACGCGGGTTTGAAAGGGCGAAGAAGGTCAAATACACTGTAGTTTTTCGTTTTCTTCCGATTCACTTTTGTATGTGTTGTTGTGCGATATTGAAGCGAGCTTGTTTACAGAGCGTTTTTGTTCCGCTTTTTCACCATGAGTGTTGCATTCAAGATGTTTTGTTTTAGTTTATTGATTGAGTTTTATTTTAAGGTTTGATGATGGTGATAACGGACCAAGCCTGCGGTCAGTATGCAGCCCATCATTTGCTTTTTTTTTTTTTTTTGTAAATTAAAAAACCCTTGAATTGATGAGATGATGGGCTATTGGGAAGCCCATATGACTCTCATTTATTAAAAAAAAAAACACCCCTTCCTCTTGTTTTATTATTTTATTTTTAAAATAGGTTTTTTTAGAATTTCTTGTAATTTATTCTAAATGAGTTTTAGAATTTTTGATATCTTATTTTAAATAGCTTTAGAAATTTTTGATATTTTATTCTAAATAAGTTTTTAAAAATGGTAAATTATTTTTTTTAATAAGTTTTTAAGGGTTTCTTTTTATATAATTTTTATTCTAATTTGGTTTTTAGAGTTTTATAATATTTTTAAAATTAATTTTTTAGAGTTCTATAATGTTTTTCTAATTTTAGTTTTTAGAATTTCTAATATATATATTTCTAAAGTTAGATCTTAGTGTTTTTATTTATCTTTGAGGTTTTATTTTCATGTTATTTCGTTTTCGGTCGATGACGAGACCTCTAAAAAGCGTTATCAGTCAAATTATTGGTAGATAATGGTTTGTTCGAGACCACCCACTTTTTCTCTCCTCATTTCTTCTTCATTTCGATTTTTATTTAATTTTCTCGATCTATGAAGTCTTTCGATTCGTAGGCGTCGATCTATCGAAGTCGATAACCTTTGCAATTTCAAATCTACTGAAAATGACCATTTGGGTCATTTTCTTTACTTTGGGATCGTGATAGGCTACCTTCGATTAATCGACATGATGTTTGCGATTAAGATGAGATCCCACCCTTCTTTTGTCCGTGCGACATGATTTAATCAAAGAATGATCCTCGATATCATCTCTCTATCTTATCCATAGCACATATATCAATTTACGCGACCTCCTATAGTTCGACTATCATCATAAGTTGAGCTACGATAGTTTAGCATCATATTTTGTCCCGATTCAATTCACTAACAAACTGACCACTAACTTTACTTTCAGTCAAGTATACACTGCTTTACTTTTCAGTCAAACACAACACTGTTTTATTTTCAGTCGATATTATCTTGTTCATATACTCATTGACATTTATTCTGATATATTACTATGAATATTCTTGTATATATTTTTATATATCTTGTATATCATCCGTATCATGTATGTATTCGTAGTCATTTCCTATCTTATTCACATATTTTCAAAACTTCTTTTCGAAACTTTTCTCCTAAAAAACCTTGGTCTCGTACCGAGTGCATTTTCAAAAAACTCCTTTCCTAATAAATCTTGAATGGTTGTGGAGTGGTTAGGTGTAGACCTTCTCCTATCCCGAGTGCTTGACATTATCTTTAGGGTTCACTGTCGCAAAGCACTTACCATTCAAGATCAAATCATCTTTAAATAAGAGAATGAAGTTCTCTTTGTATTGAACTAAAGAGAGAGGATTGAGTGCAGACTTCTTCTTCTCCGAGTTTCAAGATACTCACTGTAGAGTAAGTGGTCTCGATACTCATCTTTCAATATGAAGACATACTTTTATTCACCACACCTTTTCATAATAATTCTTTTGAGATAAAGAATTGGGTACTATCCGCAAGGGGTTACTATCCGAGGACTTATTTCACCCCTAAAAACAATTTCCACAAATCAGATGTGACATCTTGCCTCGAATGGCAAAAATTAATCTTTTCAAAAAAGGATATGTTACATCCGTTCTACCGCAAACAGGTAACGCCTAAGACTCCACAAGCGAGCTGCAATACACCTAACTGCTAGAATACGCATGTTAGCATCATCCACAAAAACACCGGTTAACCGTCCCCCGAACTATGTTTGCTCTGATTTCTCATACCAGATGAGGATACGTAGGCACAAGATGGCGATGTCTTGGCGAGCGCACTTTTCCACCTTTCACCCGTAGGCCGAACTACGACTGCTTTGATTCCTTATTCCCTAATGAGGATACGTAGGCACGAGGATCCCTACCCTTGACGAGCACACTAACAACTAACTTCCCCTTTCTCTTGCACCAATGCAATCGAGATCAACCAGTTATCCATAACTTTTTCCTCGCCCCAGTGCGATCGAGATCTTGTCCCGTAGTTCCCCTAACTATGTTTGCTTTAATTTCTCATATTAGACGAGGATACGTAGGCACAAGCCAACGAAGTCTTGACGAGCAACCTTCCCCCCATCACCTGTAGTTTCCCGAACTACGTTGACTCTAACTTTCTCATATCTATTGAAAATACGTAGGCCTAGGACCGCGAAGTCCTACCGAGTCTCTTCCCCCCATTATTTCTCCTTTATCTGTTTCTAACCTTTCTCTTTCCCCTTGGAACATTCTTTAAAGCAATAACCTTTTACAAAATATCTTCACACATAGACAAACAAATGGTTCCCATCAAGTACGATGGGTGCGAAGGATGCTAATACCTTCCCTTCGCATAACCGGCTTCCGAACCCTTTCTCTTGGTTGCGAGACTATCTTATTCGTTTCTTCATTAGGGTTTTCTCGATGTTTTCCCTTCTCCTCATGGGATAAATAAAGTTTGATGGTGACTCTTCTGTCTTTCCGCTCTCGCCTCCCCGTCGTTGCATTTTTCGAGTAGCAACAGCTGGCGACTCTGCTGGAGACATCTAGCAAGCCAAACCTAGTGTGTTTGTCGCATTTGTGTTTTATTGCTTTTGTTGTTTATTATGTCGTGTTCCTCTTACCTGTTGGGTTTATTGGGGATGGTTGTAAGGATAAAAGGCTTTCTACTCGAGCTTTCTAGTATACACTAAGATTAGGAGGTGGGTTCTTTCTGATTTGTGAGACTTAGAACTCGTTGGGTTGGTTTGAATTCCACTGCTCAGATGAGGCCCCTTTGGAATGATTATGTCTTACGAGTAGTCGTAATGGTGTCTTTATTTCCGACTTGGGAGTTCGTGACTCTAAGGATCTTTTGTAGATTCTTATTCTGAAGGTTACTAGACATAACTCTGTGTTCATCCTTTGAAGGAATTGTCATCTTGCGAATCGTCGTTATGATGGAAAACTTTTGGGATGCCCCCTTATAAACCAGTAGATTTCCCACCCGAGGTGAGAGATGTCTCGTTGTGTTGTCTTGTAAGATCTTTGACCTGGATCCTGTGTCTGTTGCATTAGTATCTCATTTTTTCTTATCCATCCTCAACCAGAGCAGAGAGCTCACCCATCTTTTGTCCAACCCACAATTGATTTCCCGACACTCGCATTGGACTTGAATTAGCTTTTGGAAGAGTCATGAACTTAAGAGAGCAGAATTCGGTTGTTAGAGTTTGAATTGATGAAGAATCAGCTAGATCAGCTCATGGAAGCCATGACAGCTATGACAAGGGGAGAGGCCAATATTCAGAGGACTCCAGTTAATGAGGATGTTATTCTATCTTCAGTGAACAATGTTGCTCAAGCTCAGTCTGTGCAGATTCCTGTTGAAGATCAAGTTATACAAGAGCATACCATTGTCCGAGATAGACATTCATCTTCTCTTGATGACACAGACTATCAGAGTTTCACATTCTTTGTGCCTGATTTTCAAGGGGATGTTCCAAAGATTAATCCTAAGGACTCACAGACTATTAAGTTTATGAGAAGATATCGTTTGCTGGAAGGAAAGCTTAACGCCCTAATGGGTCATGATACTCTTAATCTGAATGCTTCAAGCATGTGTTTGGTGTCAGGCCTTGTGATGCCTCCGAAGTTTAAGACACCAAATCTTGAGAAGTACAAAGGGGATAGTTGTCCGAAGCAGAATTTGGTGATGTTTTGCAGGAGGATGACCTCATATGTCCACAACGACAAGCTTATGATTCATTATTTCTAGGATAGTCTGAATGGGGCACCGTTGAGTTGGTAAATGCAGTTGGAGAGCGGCTGCATCCTATCATGGTAAAACATAGCTAATGCCTTTGTGAAGCAATACAATTACAATCTCGACATGACTCTAAGTCACATGCAGTTGTAAGACTTATCTCAAGCGTACGATGAATCTTTCAGAGCATATGTTCATAGATAGAGAGAGTTAGCTGCTCGTGTTTAACCACCACTTCTAGACAGAGAATTGGTTGACCTGTTCATGGGTACTTTGCAAGGTCCTTACTTGGATATGATGTTTGGTAATGGGGAATTAAACTTTTCTAACTTGATAATAATTGGGGAACGAATTGAGAGCAGACTCAAGAGTGGAAAGATTCGAGACACCTCAGACATCTCAATTTATGAAAGTGAATAAGTCGTCATTTCTCAAGAAGAATGGGAGAAGGAAAGTAATTCCATCCAAGAATCCCCAATACCTCATATTTAGTCTTCAGACATTTCGACTATTCAGAGTCAGCAATCTGTTGGGTTTGTGTATCAGATATCTGTTCCCCTCCAGAGTCAACGGTTATACCGTCATCAGCCGCGTCAGCATGCTCGACAAAGACCTAGAAAGCCAGAGAAGCATTTCACTCGGTTGCCGATGTCGTATAGTCAGATGTTGCCAGATTTGATCAAAGGTGGGTTGATAGTGCCGAAGGAGATTAATCCAGTGATCCCTCCATATCCACCAGGTTTTGATGTCAACGCCCGTTGTGATTACCATGTAGAGGCACAGGGGAATTCAACCGAAGATTGTAAGGTGCTTAAGAGCAATATTTAGACTCTGCTTGACTCCAATATATTCTCTGTCACGCCTCAGGGTGTTCAAATTAACAATTCTCCTTCATCCAGTCATGTGGGTTCATCAGTTAATGTTATGGAGGAATTCACCGAGAGCAGATGTTCAGAAGAGTATCAGAATGACTTCGACGAGAAATTTTAAAGATGGCTAGTTCAGTAGCAAATCAAGATTGGAAAGCCCAGTTCCCCGAAGCTGGAAATCTTTTATATCATGTCATTTCTTTGCATTTGTAGTTTCTTTTCTGTTAAAGTGCGAATATATTTGTAAAACTTGTCTGTTTTTGATTGATAATGATAATGAAATGAATATAGATGTTTTAATTAAATCCATTCATGTTCACTCAATACTTTTTTATTGATGTCAAACGCTTGTTTAAGAAAAACCCGAGGGAGGATGACGAAATTGAAAGATGAAAATTTCCGATTGTATGCTTTCGAATAAAACTTTTGCTGATGATGTACAAACATTGTTTCAAAATTACTAAACACCAGAGATATAAGGAAGATAATCCCTTGTCAAACCCTTTGAGCCTAGTAGTAGGAGTTTCTTTCTGAAAACAAAAACCCTCAATCTTAAACTGGGGCAGGGTAGTTGTCAGTTAATTTGATCGAGCATCTAAATTGCGAAAGGAGTGTTCCCGTTCGAGGATCAATCACATCTATATAATTCGTACCTCAGAAAAACTTACAGTGGTTATCTGTCACCAGCCAAGGAGTTTAGGAAGTCACAACCCTGTCAAACAAGTCAGACAAGCCGGTGTCACATGACTTGTTCCCAAAAAGAAAAAGAAAAATCTCGCTAAGTCGATAACTTGAAAACAAGTGGCATAGGAAAAAATTAGGGCATCCCGCTGGACTTTGAAATCAAAAGATATATCTAAAAGAGTCAGTCCAGGCAAAAATAGGGAAATAAAAAAAATAATGAAGAACAAGTCGTGTGACTCCAAACACCAAAGAAGAAAGGTGAGTGACTGTCACTTCGAGAACTTGTGGTTTCCTTAACTATCACTCCTATCATCCAACCTTCAAAAGGTGAGCGCTTGTGTCGAATTAGCTGAACATAGGACTGAAGAACATTAAGGAGAATGGGAGGGTTAAAAAAAACTTTGAGCCTCATATCCTTTCTTTCTGTAACCATGAACCACCAGGCCACGTTACAACCTTCGAAAGACCTAATTGGAGCATGGTTTGTTTCGAAAGCATACTTCAGTAAAGATCGCGTCGAAACTGACTCCTAAAAGGATTTTCTTACCATGTGGGTATTAATGTTGACATTCTGATAAGTGATTCATTCACTATATGTCGTAACTTTTTTCTAGTGAACAGACTTGGATTTCAAAACTGTCATATGCATTGCACTAATATTATCTTTTCAAAATGAATTGTTTTACTTGCAAGTAAGCACTTGACATCAGGAGAGTTTCTACAATGGAAAGTTTGATCGAGATAAGATGCAAAGCGCATGAGTACTCTGTTGAGCAGGAGCAAGTCATGCCAAGGGAGTCAGCTATTCCTAGATTCAGTTAATCTAAGGCAACCAGGTCGAGATTCATCAAGTCTCTCGAAGGTCAGTCCAAGACGTTATTCCAAAAATCAGCAAATCTGGGGCAACCAGGTCGAGATTCATCAAATCTCTCGAAAGTTAGTCAAAGATGTTATTTCATAAATCAGCAAATCTGAGGCAATCAGGTCGAGATTCAATAAATCTCTCGAAAGTTAGTTAGTCAGAGGCACTTCTTCATAGATTAGCCAGTCAGGGGAAAAATCACTTCAAGGCTGGGCAGGCCACCCCAAGAGCACAAAAGTTATTCTTATCCAGAAGGAAATTAATCTGAAACACCTCTCTGAGATTCAAAATGCTAAGGCAGTTCATCTTAAACCATCAAGGTACAGAAATTCCAGGTTCCCTTTCGAGGAAGAGTTTTACAAAGATCTCACAAGTTGGGGCAAAGTGGAGACGGAGGAGCCTTTCCTCTCCATGTTTTCAGAACTTCTCAGATCTATTCAAGCAGGTTCAGTCAACCTTCAAGTTCAATATGAATGTTGGGAAGTCATGTTAACCGTCCCTGACCCTTCAACCATAACCTTGTATCCAGACAGGACACTTCCAACCTTATATCAAGACAAGTCACTTTCCAACCTTGTATCCAGACAAGACATTCTCCAGCGTCAGCATTACCTGACCCACCACAGATAAACCAAAAGCCCAATCCATATTGGCATCTTCATCCAAAGCCCAATCGCTATTGGCATCCACCTCAAAGTAAAGCCCAATCCATGTTGGCACCCTCTTCCTAAAAGCCCAATCCATATTGGCAACCACCAGAAGTCCAATCCCTATTTGCACCTCATTCTAAAAACCAATCCCCATTGGTACCCAAAAAGATATCACCTTCCAAAAATAAATCACCATCAGGTTTCACCTATCCTTTCCAGCAAATTCCACTCATACTTGGGGCTTCCTTCTTTCCCCGGCAGCCCGAGCCTGCATCGGCATATAGTTATCATCTTTTCATTACATCCTCAAATGTGTAGCATTTCCATTTCGTATGGAGCATTACGCCATGTTCTAACATATGCATGTGAAGCATGAGCCAGTTTGGGTACCGTGTGTGGGAGCCCAAATCAACGTTTAGTCAAATCAGTGACGTATCTATAAAGAATGCCAAGCCATTCCCCAACAGACTTTTCACTCACTTCAGTTGCTTATTTTCTTTTGGGTCTTAGATCATACGTCAATCATACCCTCGATCAGGCCTTGTCCATCAACCCTTTGATGACGACATCCCCAAGCAGGTTTTTCTCCCCGTCAACTCTTTGACGATGTGTTTCTTCAAAAATGTTTTCTTCCCGTCAACTCTTTGACGATGTATTTCTTTGGTCAGATATTATCTTTCCATCAACCCTTTGATGATGACATTCCAGATGTTATCTTTCTATCAACCCTTTGATGAAGACATTCCAGATGTTATCTTTCCATCAACCCTTTGATGACGACATTCTAAATGTTATCTTTCCATCAACCCTTTGATGATGACATTCCAGATGCTATCCTTCCGTCAACCCTTTGAGATGTCAGTATCTTTTCCATCAACTCTTTGATGATGTACCCTTCTGATAAGGACGTTTGTTCTTCCATTAACTCTTTAATGAATGTTCGTATAATCCCCAGCTCCGTCATTTTGTGGATGCTATCCCAACTTTTGATTGGTAGCCCATCATTTTGTGGATGCTATCCCAACTTTTGATTGGTAGCCCATCATTTTGTGGATGATATCCCGACTTTTGGTTGGTAGTCCGTTGTTTTTTGGAAGATCCTGACTTTTGGTTGGTAGTCTTTATTGTTTGTATATTCGCCTTTGGTCGGCGTCTAGGTGATCCTAACTCTTGGTTAGTAGCCTCTTTCTCATAACTTTTGGTTATTACTCTATGGTGATTCTAACCTTTGGTTAGTAGCCATTGTTATCTCCGTAAATAGTTACCATTTCGGTTATCCCAACTTTTGGTTGGTACCCGCTGCTCTTCAAGTCCACCTTTGGTTGTCAATCTTTACACCATGGATATTCCCACAATTGCAAATTTCTAGGTTCTTTTTGTATTCAATCACCTTTTACCTTGAATTTCTGAAAGTGGTTGCTTTTCATACCTTCAGGTCCAAGTCGATTGAATAGGGGCAGCTGTTGCACCCCAAAATTTGCCCTCCTTCTTTCTAACTTTTTCTGACTTATGTTTCACGTTCATATGCATATCGATTAGGTCATAACTTCATAATCATATAGTGAATTGGTCTCCAAAGATGTGGGTTAAAGTAATTTCTGGTGGTTTTGGTTTTCCTTACTCATTGGTGATTTATCTGGCTACTTCATTCTAGTTGAAGCAACAGTTTGAACTCACAGCATCATGAATATCTCTCTATTAGAGATCATTAAATATCAAGGCTTCCTATTTATCAAAAGATCATTAAGTATCCAGTTTTTCCTTCAAGATTTCTCAAGAAAGCATCAAGTGTTTGGGGCGTCATTCGTGTCTAAATTGAAAAGGGTTGGATTAAGGTTTTGAATTCTTCTGAACAATTCAACTCATTTCTTCCTCAGTGTGCATTCAAGGAAAGATAAGGGTTTTCTGATTCGTGGTTGAGCTTGTGGATGCTTATCAGGTGAAGATCATGGGTTTAGAGTGTCATGTTAAAGATCTGTGGCCATCAGGACAGAGCACTTGTGGTTTGATTTGAAGGGAATTATGCCATGAACATTTGATATCTACTGGTTGAGTTTTTGGGATTCATTGAGGATAGGATTTTTGTGATGATGTCTTTCTAAAAAATAACCATTTTCAAAAAAATCCATAAAAACTCACTTCTTTTTAATTATCCATTTTCTCACTATCCAAAATCCATTTAATTCTGTAAACCATTTTTTTTTTATCAAAATCTATTTGATATCCAATTTCCATTTCTAAACCATTAAACCATTTTTCAAATCCATGTCCATCATTATCCATATTACAAGTGCATTTCATTACAAAATTCCATCCAAATGTACATTCTTCTAGATCCAATTCACACAAAAAAATGCTACGAAATAATTAGAATTCATAAGCCCATTTTTCCTCTTATTGTTTCTCAAATCCAATTCAACATTTTAAGACCCATTACTAATCTTAGAAGCCAACCACAAGTGTGTGAAGGTTCAATAAGTTCATGTTAAGAAAGTAACCTACTTCATGAGTATATATAGGGTACATTAATTTGAAGGAAAGAGGAGAGCTGCCACTTGACTACATTTTCTTACATCATTCTCTTTTTTTCTCTTCCATAAAACTTCACAAAAAGTCAAAAGAAGAGCTCGCCAACTTTCTTCCTGTTGACAGAAAAAACCCACAAAAAACCAAATATCACTTCTACCTTCCTCACACACCCTCAATCGCCACCCTCACTTCACAATACGAACCACTGTCTCAAGCCGGTGATCATCTTTCAAGCTCATATACACCTCAGACAATTACCACCAATTACAAAACTATGTGCTTCTCAATAACACAACCTGCAGAAGGAAACCACGCCGCAAAACTTCCATGAATCATCGCCGACAAACATTCACAAAACAGCCTCAAACATCAATCTCTCATTATGCCATCACTCTAAAAGCCTCCAACAAAACCTCCCACAATAACGCGTCACCATTAAACCTGTTCTATCTAAACTTCCATGACCTTGAAGTCAGCTTTCACCGCCATAACAACAGTAGTAGCTTTTCATATAACCCTCACAAATTAACCATGAGCCAACATCTTCTTCTTTTAAAACCCAACCTTCGCTCGCTTTGTTAACCCGAGCTCCCTTCTTCAAAGAATCTCCAGTTCATCGCCACCCAACCATAAACTGCAAATAAACAACAATAGCCTCAGAATACCCATAATCTCTTCAAACCAACCCACACCACTAATTTCAAAATCCCAACACAGAAACAAAGAGAGAGAAATATGAGTTAGAAACGAAGGGGATTTGAGAAGAAGAAAAGAGTGATCCAAATCTCTAAACCAAACAAACCTAGAGCTATAACAGAGCCAAAGATTGATTTGGCTGACGCGGGTTTGAAAGGGCGAAGAAGGTCGAATACACTGTAGTTTTCATTTTCTTCCGATTCACTTTTGTATATGTTGCTGCGCGATATTGAAGCGAGCGTGTTTACAGAGCGTTTGTGTTCCGTTTTTTCACCATGAGTATTGCGTTCAAGATGTTTTGTTTTAGTTTATTGATTGAGTTTTTTTTTTTAAGGTTTGATGATGGGCTATTGGGAAGCCCATATGATTCTCATTTCTAAAAAAAACACACCCCTTCCTCTTGTTTTATTATTTTATTTTTAAAATAGGTTTTTTTTAGAATTTCTTGTAATTTATTCTAAATGAGTTTTAGAATTTTTGATATCTTATTTTAAATAGTTTCAGAATTTTTTGTTATTTTATTCTAAATAAGTTTTTAAGAATTGTAAATTATATTTTTTTAATAAGTTTTTAAGGCTTTCTTTTTATATAATTTTTATTCTAATTTGCTTTTTAGAGTTTTATAATATTTTTAAAATTAATTTTTTAGAGTTCTATAATGTTTTTCTAATTTTAGTTTTTATAATTTTTAATATATTTTTCTAAAGTTAGATCTTAGTGTTTTTATTTATCTTTGAGGTTTTATTTTCATGTTATTTCGTTTTCGGTCGATGACGAGACCTCTTAAAAGCGTTATCAGTCAATTTATTGCTAGATAACGATTTGTCCGAGACCACCCACTTTTTATTTAATTTTCTCGATTTATGAAGTCTTTCGATTCGTAGGCATTGATCTATCGAAGTCGATAACTTTCTGTTGCAGTGAGAATCGGATATCAAGCTATTGATTAACTTGAATCTTTAATTCTTAAATTCACAGCCGAACTTTAATTTGTCCAAAAGGAAAGGTTTAAAGAAAGAAAAACCTATAAAAAATGCAAAGCAAAAGGCGAGGCCTAAAGCTAAGCAAAGAGAGATCTAAAGGTTCGGGGGTTGGTTATACCTAGGGAAGGTGTTAGCATCCTAAGTATCTGTAGTACTCTACAGGAACCTCTTGTTAGTATTTATGTTATGCTAAAGTTGCTTGCTAAGGGAAAAGTGCTAAGGTAAAGATCTAAAGTATATACAAAGTATGCTCGCCAAGACATCGCATCTCGTACCTACGTATCCTGACGGAAATGGAATCAGAGCAACCGTAGTTCCCCTAACTAGGGGTGAGGAACTCTTGACTGTGGTCAATGTTACAAGGGGTTGTAAGCATTCATAGAGAAGTACTTACATGGAGTGCAGCGACTCCTGAATCTATGTTGAGATTGTTATGGTAGAGAATGTTAAGATAAAGGATATCCACGGCGGGACGCTAAACATGAGTACAACGACTCAGATCCTAAGGCTAGGATAAAGGGTAAAGGATATCTACAGAGGGACAACTACCTGGAGTACGGCGACTCCGATCCTAAGTTGCAAAAGGTAACAGGAAGTTAGTGGTTAGTACGCTCGCCAAGAAATCACATCTTGTGCCTACATATTCTCAACGAGAAATCAAAGCGTTCGTAGTTCCCCTAACTAGGGGTGAGGAAGTCTTGATTGTGGTCAAGGTTCAAAGGGGAAAGTAAATGTCTACGAGAGACACCTACATAGAGTGCAGCGACTCTAAACTAAGTTAAGTTAGCAAGGAACGGAATGTCCACGGCGGGACGACTAAATAGAGCACGACGACTCCAATCCTATGGCAAAGGTAAACATTCACGGAAAAACATCGTGATCAGAGAGCACAGGCCCAAGAACATGGAAAATGACAAGTCATGACATAAAATCAAGTGATAAGATAATTATTAATTAATTTAAATATAAATACTTAATAAGATTAACTAACAATTTAGTTAATCAAATTAAATAAATATGTTTAAAACAAATAATAATTATCACTTATATTTTTTTTACATTTTCTTGTAATATCAAAAAAGCTTAATGAACATATTAAAAACAAAAGATCAAAATATTTTTAGTATTTTTACATGTTTAACAATTAAAATAAATGGAAACAAATAATGAAAAATAAAAGCATTTAAAAAAATAAATTGAGCATGACGAAAGGTGAGATTAAGAGTGACTTGGGGGTCTGTATAAAAACAAAGATTAGGCTGAGCCCAGGTTGAAACACCAGATAAAACAAATAGAAAAATAAAATAAAAATAAATAATAAATAAATGAATAGGTATAACAATCAACAAAAGGAAAAGGTCAAAACTAAATGAAGAAACCTAATTTCGTAATCTAATCGTCCCAAACTTCCTGTTCTTTCTTCACCTTTATCACTTCTTGTCTCAACAAAACAAAAATGATGTGATAGTTTCATCTATTCTGTTCATCGAATCAACACCAACGGACCAAACTTCCACCGTGGCGCGCGGCTCCATCATACTTGCCCGTGTTTGCATTTTTTTCTCTTGGATCCCCCCGCTACTTCGTTTCTGTTTCGGTTCTGATGGCAATAATGAAGGTTTGGTTTTATGAGCTTTGTTTGATTGTATGATTTCACCTCATCTTCATCTCTCTATGATTCTTATTTGAACGATTTGAGGGTCCGTAAGGAAGATTTGAGTATTTTGAAGGTATTGTTGTGGTTTGTGGTGATTGTTTTATAAAGTGGAAAAGGGTTTCAGTTGTTCACGGTGATGGGGTGTTCGGACGAGATGATATTGAGTGAAGGTCCAGAAGTTGCTGTTGTTGGTTTTTCAGAGAAAAAACAACGTTATGGAGTGACGAAATTTGAAAAGGAGGTGAGTTGGGACGATTGAAGGTTTTGAGCAGTGAGGTATTGTCTTTGAAAGTGATGGTGATTCATGATTGAAGATGGAGATAGAAAGTTGGATAGTGTGTTTTTGTGGTTGTAGGTTTGTGAGGCGATGGGGTTTTTGTCTTAATCTAGTGAGGAGGAAGGAGTATTGAAAGTCACCGTGAATTTTTAATGAGAAGATCTTCAAGAAGTCCCCCCGTGAAGATGCGGTTCTGATGGATAAAAGCCCCAAAAAAAACAAGTGATCTCTCTTTTTAATTTTGCTACCTTTGTCTTGCTGTTTCCACTGCAGAACTTTTTGAGGTTGCTGTCCATTTGGGTGCTGGTTTTGTCGCAGGTTTAAGCATGTTTTTGGTTCTGTTTTTCTCTTCAAAATTGCAGGACCTTTGGACTCTTTTGATTGTTTTTATCATGGTATGTGAATTATGCAGAAGGTCTGACTTGTACAAGGTTTGGTCAAGGTCCTATGTTGAGTGTAACGCCCATTTTAATTATTTTTGGTTTCTGTGATTATTTTATTTGTGGGTGTATTTTGAGAATTATCGTGGAAGGTCAAGAACTCATAATATTAATAAATTGTGATAAAATGTGATAATTGATAGTAATGTAAAAATTATTATTGATTATTATCATTATTATTGCTAATATTAATATAAATGAGAAAATGCCATTTATTGGATTTTTGAATTAAAAGAATTAAGAAAATTATATTTGTTTTGGATTAAAAAGTGGACTTAATTGGAATAACGGGTATTGTTGGCATTTTTGGTGACAAATAGAATTGGAAAGAAGAGGAGAACACGGTTTGAGCAAGAGAAAGAACACGATCAAGAACATCAACTTAGCAAGTGAATTTCGTGCGGAATTAAGGAGCTTGTTCACCATCAAAGCTTGAATTGAGGTAAGGGGGGGATAATAAGTTAAATTTGGTAAATGCATGATTAATCAGTAGAAAGGGGGAAATCCCTAACCCCATAGATTTCTTGATATTTGATGTCGATTGCATGCTGTTATTGTTGTGATTGTTGTGTTGTTTGATGTTAGATTTGTTTGCATGTGCTGAGAATATTGGGTTGAAAGAGTTTGGGGTTTTAAGTAGTTTTCAGAGTTATGCCGGAAGCCGGTAATTTGAGCAGATGATGTGATTTGTCGGATAGAATCGGGAATAGACCCCGTAGCTAAGTTGCAGTATGTGGATGGTTGTGGGTTTCGATTTAATCAGGTGAAATCGGTGTGGGAGGCAATTCTGCAGCGCAGGATTTTTTCTGAATACGCAGGTATTCGCTGGGCGAATAGGGGCGAGCCTTCGCCAGGCTTCGCCGGGTGAACTAGCCAGCGAGTGCTGGCAGAAGCTTCGGTTTGGCTTCGCCAGAGGTATCGCCAGGCGAATGGCAGCGAGTGTTCGCAGCGGGGCTTCGCCGGGCGAATGTGCCAGCGAGCCCGACAGCAGGTTGTGTTTTTGCTGCTGATTTTGTGTTGTTCCCTTGTGAACTTGGACCCTCGTTGGTCTTGTGCGATGAAAGGCTTGCTGGAGAGCTGAGGCAAGCGTATGTTGGTGGTTGTAGGGCTGTTTAGCCGGCGTTTATTGCAAGTGGCCTAATTGGTGGAGAACGCATTATGTATGCACCGGTGTGGATGCGTACGTGAGATGTGTGCACTGTGGGTGTGTTGTGTGTGAGATGTGAGGATCGATACGCTTATTATGCGTTGTCATTGGGTGTTGTTATGTGATGTGTTGGGTCAGTAGGACCGACATGCCTGATGTGTATTGTATGTGATAAGTTGTGTGGTGGATGGATCCGCGGGATCGACGCACTGTGTGTGCTTGTTATGTATGTATTTTATGATGTGAGTGGATCCATGGGATCGGTACGCCTTGTGCGTCGTGTATATGTATATGTTGTGTGAGGGGTGGATCGATAAGATCGGTGCGCACTTGGTGTGCTGGATGTTTGATGCGTGTGAATATTGTGTTGTGCTCCCGGTGGGGAGGGTGATGGCCAAGTGTCCATCGATGTTGATGAGGTGCTCCCGTTATGGAGGGTGATGGCCATGTGTCCATCGATGTTATTGTGTGGTGCTCCCGTAATGGAGGGTGATGGCCAGGTGTCCATCGGAGATGTGCTCCCGTTGTGGAGGGTGATGGCCAGGTGTACATCAGTATTGTTGGGGTGCTCCCATTGTGGAGGGTTGATGGCCAGTTGTCGATCGGTGTGGTGTGCTCCCTGAGTGGAGGGTTGATGGCCCAGTGCCCATCGTGATTGTGAGTCGGTACCGTATGGTTAGAGTTGTGTGGATGCGTTGTTGCGTGATAGTGTGTTGTGGTTGATGGTGGGACCGTGAGTCCGGAGGACATGAATATGAAATAGTATTATTGTTGATTTCTGCATTTTATTTCATGTACTATTATGCCAT
This sequence comes from Lathyrus sativus, assembly GCA_963859935.3. NCBI lineage: Eukaryota > Viridiplantae > Streptophyta > Magnoliopsida > Fabales > Fabaceae > Lathyrus > Lathyrus sativus. The sequence goes on from OZ012738.1 coordinate 587,477,231, forward strand.
TATTATTTAATCGTGATTCTCACCCCTTTGTTGCTGTTGTGGTTTGTGCTTCCTCGGAAGTACAGACAATCCAGGTGTTTAGCTTGTTGGATTGTGGTGTCCCGTAGGACTGCTCTAATACGTAACATCGGGGCGTTTTGGGAGTTTTATTATGTATTGTTGATTTTTATGTGCCCCTGTGGCGTATCCTGTCCGCTGCAGTTTTATTGAGAAAATTAACTTGGAAAAATGTTTTGTGGAATTTTAGTGTGAATTGTGACATGTCGTTGTGGGAGATACTCTGATGTGTTTTATTTGTTTGTTTTATTTTATTTTGGGAAACGGGGTGTTACAAGTTGGTATCAGAGCAGGTCCGTCCGTCCGGCCAGTGTAGTGTGTTGAGTCTGTCTATAGGATAGAGTTGCTTGTTTTCTGTTAACCTGGATTGTTGTTGTTGAGCAGTATGGCTGGGAGGAATGACGCGGCGTTGGCTGCGGCGATGCAGGCTATGGCACAAGTGGTGGCCAACTAGAATCTGGCTGCGGGAGCTCAGTTTAGAGACCTGACGCTGTTCCAGAGCAACAAGCCACCAAAGTTTGAAGGTGGAATTCTGGATCCGGTGGCTGCACAGAAATGGCTGAAGGCAATAAAGAAGATCTTCAGAACCATGGGGTGCAGTGACGAGCAGAAGGTGAGGTTCGGTACTCACATGCTCGAGGGGGAGGCCGAGGCTTGGTGGGATAATTGCCGTCAGAGGATGGAAGCTTCGGGGACTCCGATTACTTGGGAGGTGGTTCGGTCTGGGCTTCTGGAGAAGTATTTCCCAGAAGATGTCAGAAGTGCTAAAGAGGTGGAATTTTTGGAATTGAAATAGGGCAGTATGTCGGTAGCCGAGTATGCGGCTAAGTTTGAGGAGTTGGCTCAGTATTGTCCTCATTACAATACTGAGGAAGCTATGACTTCGAAGTGTCTGAAATTTGAGAATGGGCTGAGGCCAGAGATCAAGATGGGAATTGCATGTCAGAAAATCAGGAGCTACCCTGAGTTGATGAGTAGGAGCCGTATCTATGATAACGATAACTGTGCGAGGATCGCACACTACAAGGCGGCAAGTGATCGTAAGGATAAACAAAGGTTCGGTGGTACTCCTTATAGTGTTCCGACTAGTAAGGGAAAGTTCAAGGGTGCTGTTGATAGGAAGCCCAGAGAGGGTAGAGCGTTGGCTGGTATGAAGTGTTTCCGGTGCGGTGGCATGGGTCACCGTGCCAATGATTGTCTTCCTGATGCGAAAAAGTGCTTCAAGTGTGGGAAGCTGGGCCATGTGATGGCAGATTGTAAGACTAATATGCCTACTTGTTATAACTGTGGTGAGAAAGGCCATATTAGTACTCATTGTAAGAAGCCGAGGAGGGCTCAGGCGCCTCAGGTGGCGGGTAAAGTATTTGCAGTTGTGGGAACTCAAGAGGAAGACGGAGAACGTTCGATTAAAGGTACTTGTTTTATCAATAACATTCCTTTGAATGCTATGATTGATACGGGTGCGACCCACTCGTTTATCTCTGTTGATTGTGTGACGAAGCTAGGTTTGGTGCCGACCACTCTTGAGCGGCGGATGACTATTGAAACTCCCTCAATTGGTTCAGTGACTACTTCACTTGTGTGTTTGAAGTGTCCATTGACTATCTTTAGCCAAGACTTCGGTGTGGATTTGATCTGTTTGCCACTTGGAGGTTTGGATGTTATACTTGTTATGAACTGGTTGGAGTTCAACCGAGTGTACATTGATTGTTTTCAGAAGGTGTTGCTATTTTTGACTCTGGAAGCGGAAGTGTTGGCAGATTCTTTGTCCGGTAAGGATTTGAGGACTTTGTTGAAAGATGAAGCTCAGGTGTTTGCTTTATTTGCATCACTGTCTGTTGACAATAAGGCATTGTTGGATGAGTTAGCCGTTGTTAATGAGTTTCTAGAGGTGTTCCCGGCTGATATTACAGAGTTACCTCCGAAAAGAGAGGTTGAGTTTAGCATTGATCTGGTACCTGGTACGAGGCCTATTTCTATGGCGCCGTACAGGATGTCGGCAGTGGAGTTGGCCGAGTTGAAGACTCAGATTGGAGAGTTACTGGATAGGAAGTTTATCAGACCTAGTGTGTCACCGTGTGGAGCTCAAGTGTTGTTAGTGAAGAAGAAGGACGGTAGCATGCGGTTGTGCATCGATTACCGTCAGTTGAACAAAGTGACCATCAAGAACAAATATCCTCTTCCAAGGATCGATGATTTGATGGATCAGTTGGTGGAAGCTTGTGTGTTCAGTAAGATCAACTTGAGGTCGGGTTATCATCAGATAAGAGTGAGAGAAGGTGATATTCAGAAGACGGCGTTTAGGACTCGATATGGACATTACGAGTATGCAGTAATGCCTTTCGGAGTGTCTAATGTGCTGGGTGTGTTTATGGAATATATGAATCGTATCTTCCATTCTTATTTGGATCAGTTTATTGTCGTGTTCATTGACGACATTATGATTTATTCTAAGTCTGAGGAAGAGCATGCGGAACATTTGAGGATCTCTTTACAAGTGTTGAAGGATAACAAGTTGTTTACCAAGTTATCGAAGTGTGAATTTTGGTTGAAGACGGTGAGTTTTCTGGGGCATGTTATTTCGGGTGATGGTGTTTCTATGGATCCATCTAAGGTGAGTGCGGTGTTACAGTGGGAACCACCGAAGACGGTAATAGAAGTTCGGAGCTTCTTGGGTTTAGCTAGTTATTACCGAAGATTTATTGAAGGCTTTTCTAGATTGGCTTTGCCGTTGACTCAGTTAACAAGGAAAGATCAAGTGTTTGTGTGGGATGCTGCGTGCGAAGAAAGTTTTGTGGAGCTGAAAAAGAGATTGACTTCAGCACCGGTGTTGGTATTACCGAATCCGTGTGAGCCTTTTGTGGTGTATTGTGATGCGTCCAAGATGGGATTGGGCGGAGTTCTCATGTAGAATGGAAAAGTGGTAGCTTATGCGTCGCGACAATTGAGGGTGCATGAGCAGAATTATCCTACTCATGACCTTGAATTGGCTGCGGTGGTTTTTGTTTTGAAGATCTGGAGACATTATTTGTATGGTTCAAGGTTTGAGGTGTTCAGTGATCACAAGAGTTTGAAGTTCCTGTTTGATCAGAAAGAGTTGAATATGAGGCAGAGAAGATGGTTGGAATTCTTGAAAGATTATGATTTCAGTTTGAGTTATCACCCAGGGAAAACGAATGTAGTTGGAGATGCATTGAGCAAGAAGGTAATTCATATATCAGCTTTGATGGTGAAAGAGATGGAGCTTATTGAGCAGTTTCGAGATTTGAGTATGGTTTGTGAGGTTACTTCAGGTGGTGTAATGTTGGTAAATTGCAAGTGAAGAATGATTTCTTGGATATGATAAGAGAACATCAGAAGTTAGATGTGAGACTTATGGATTTGATGCGAGGAGCCGGAAGTGACTCCGGTAGTGATTTTAGGTTGGATGATGCAGGTGTGTTGAGGTTTCGGGGCAGGATTTGTGTGGCGGATAATGATGAGCTGAAGAAGTCGATTTTGGATGAAGGGCATTGTAGTAGCCTGAGTGTGCATCCAGGAGCTATGAAGATGTATCAGGATTTGAAAAAGTTGTTTTGGTGGTCGGGCATGAAAAAGGACATTGCTCGTTATGTGTATGCTTTCTTGGTATGTCAGAAATCGAAGGTAGAGCATCAGAGACCTTTTGGGATGATGCAACCGTTAGAGATTCCGGTTTGGAAGTGGGACTGTATCGCTATGGATTTTGTTACAGGTTTGCCGAATACGGCGAGAGGATTTGATGCCATTTGGGTGATTGTGGATCGGCTTACTAAGTCTGCACACTTTGTGCCGATTAGTGTCAGCTTTCCGTTGAAGAAGCTTGCCGAGATCTATATTCGGGTAACTGTGAAGTTGCATGGTGTGCCTTTGAGTATTGTGTCGGATAGAGATCTGAGGTTCACTTCTGTATTTTGGAAGAGTTTGCAAGAGGCTTTGGGTACCGAGTTGAAGTTGAGTTCAGCTTATCATCCGCAGACGGATGGACAGTCGGAGAGGACTATTCAGACTTTAGAGGACTTGTTGTGGGCTTGTGTGTTAGAGAAAAGTGGTACGTGGGACACTCATTTGCCTTTGGTTGAGTTCACGTACAACAACAGTTACCATTCCAATATCGGGATGGCGCCGTTTGAAGCTCTTTATGGTAGGAGGTGCAGAACTCCTTTATGTTGGTATGAGTCGGGTGAGAAGGTTGTGTTGGGACCAGAGTTGGTGCAGCAGACTACTGAGACAGTGCAAATGATTCGTGAGAAGATGAAGGCATCTCAGGATCGGCAGAAGAGTTATTATGATAACCGCAGGAAAGAGTTGGAATTCAGTGAGGGTGACCATGTATTTTTGAGGGTTAACCTAGTGACTGGTGTTGGACGTGATTTGAAGTCCAAGAAGTTGGATTCGAAGTTTATCGGACCGTATCAAATTTTGCAGAGGATTGGTGTTGTGGCTTATAGGGCGGCGTTTCCGCCGGAGCTTTCGAACTTGCATGACGTGTTTCACGTGTCGCAACTTCGAAAGTATATGCACGATCCGTCTCATGTGATTCAGAGAGATGAAGTCCAAGTTAGAGAGAATCTAACTATGGAGACGTTGCCGGTGAGGATTGAGGATCGCAAGATGAAGCGACTCAGAGGAAAAGAGATACCGTTGGTGAGAGTGGCTTGGGGAGGCATTGCAGGTGGCAGTGTAACCTGGGAATTGGAAAGCAGGATGCGGGAAGCATATCCAGAGCTGTTTCCATCAGGTATTTTCGAGGACGAAAATAATTAAAGTGAGGGAGAGTTGTAACGCCCATTTTAATTATTTTTGGTTTCTGTGATTATTTTATTCGTGGGTGTATTTTGAGAATTATCGTGGAAGGTCAAGAACTCATGATATTAATAAATTGTGATAAAATGTGATAATTGATAGTAATGTAAAAATTATTATTGATTATTATCATTATTATTGCTAATATTAATATAAATGAGAAAATGTTATTTATTGGATTTTTGAATTAAAAGAATTAAGAGAATTATATTTGTTTTGGATTAAAAAGTGGAATTAATTGGAATAAGGGGTATTGTTGGCATTTTTGGTGACAAATAGAATTGGAAAGAAAAGGAGAACACAGTTTGAGCAAGAGAAAGAACACGATCAAGAACATCAACTTAGCAAGCAGATTTCGTGCAGAATTAAGGAGCTTGTTCATCATCAAAGCTTGAATTGAGGTAAGGGGGGGGGGGGATAATCGGTTAAATTTGGTAAATGCATGATTAATCGGTAGAAAGGGGGAAATCCCTAACCCCATAGATTTCTTGATGTTTGATGTCGATTGCATGCTGTTATTGTTGTGATTGTTGTGTTGTTTGATGTTAGATTCGTTTGCATGTGCTGAGAATATTGGGTTGAAAGAGTTTGGGGTTTTGAGTAGTTTTCGGAGCTATGCCGGAAGCCGGTAATTTGAGCAGATGATGTGATTTGTCGGATAGAATCGGGAATAGACCCCGTAGCTAAGTTGCAGTATGTGGATGGTTGTGGGTTTCGATTTAATCGAGTGAAATCGGTGTGGGAGGTGATTCTGCAGCGCAGGATTTTTTCTGAATACGCAGGTATTCGCTGGGCGAATAGGGGTGAGCCTTCGCCAGGCTTCGCCGGGCGAACTAGCCAGCGAGTGCTGGTAGAAGCTTCTGTTTGGCTTCGCCAGAGGTTTCGCCAGGCGAATGGCAGCGAGTGTTCGCTACGGGGCTTCGCCGGGCAAATGTGCCAGCGAGCCCGACATCAGGTTGTGTTTTTGCTGCTGATTTTGTGTTGTTCCCTTGTGAACTTGGACCCTCGTTGGTCTTGTGCGATGAAAGGCTTGCTGGAGAGCTGAGGCAAGCATATGTTGGTGGTTGTAGGACTGTTTAGCCGGCGTTTATCGCAAGTGGCCTAATTGGTGGAGTACGCATTATGTATGCACCGGTGTGGATGCATACGTGAGATGTGTGCACCGTGGGTATGCTGTGTGTGAGATGTGAGGATCGATACGCTTATTATGCGTTGCCATTGTGTGCTGTTATGTGATGTATTGGGTCAGTAGGACCGACATGCCTGATGTGCATTGTATGTGATAAGTTGTGTGATGGATGGATTCGCAGGATCGACGCACTGTGTGTGCTTGTTATATATGTATTTTATGATGTGAGTGGATCCATGGGATCGGTACGCCTTGTGCATCGTGTATATGTATATGTTGTGTGAGGGGTGGATTGATAAGATCGGTGCGCACTTGGTGTGCTAGATGTTTGATGCGTGTGAATATTGTGTTGTGCTCCCGGTGGGGAGGGTGATGGCCAAGTGTCCATCGATGTTGATGAGGTGCTCCCGTTATGGAGGGTGATGGCCATGTGTCCATCGATGTTATTGTGTGGTGCTCCCGTAGTGGAGGGTGATGGCCAGGTGTCCATCGGAGATGTGCTCCCATTGTGGAGGGTGATGGCCAGGTGTCCATAGGTATTGTTGTGGTGCTCCCATTGTGGAGGGTTGATGGCCAGTTGCCCATCGGTGTGGTGTGCTCCCTGAGTGGAGGGTTGATGGCCCAGTGCCCATCGTGATTGTGAGTCGGTACCGTATGGTTAGAGTTGTGTGGATGCGTTATTGCGTGATAGTGTGTTGTGGTTGATGGTGGGACCGTGAGTCCGGAGGACATGAATATGAAATAGTATTATTATTTATTTCTTCCTTTTATTTCATGTACTATTATGCCATTATTATTTAATCGTGATTCTCACCCCTTTGTTGCTGTTGTGGTCTGTGCTTCTTCGGAAGTACAGACAATCCAGGTGTTTAGCTTGTTGGATTGTGGTGTCCCGTAGGAGTGCTCTGATACGTAACACCGGGGCGTTTTGGGAGTTTTATTGTGTATTGTTGATTTTTATGTGTCCCTGTGGCGTATGTTGTTTGATGGTGATTGTAGATGATGCTATATGTATTTTGGGCAGATGGCCATTGTTGTATATATATGAAGAAGATGATGGAGATGGATTATATATATATATATATATATATATATATATATATATATATATATATATATATATATATATATATATATATATATATATATATATATATATATATATATATATATATATATATATATATATATATATATATATATATATATATATATATATATATATATATATATATATATATATATATATATATTATATATATATATATATATATATATATATATATGTGTGTGTGTGTGTGTGTGTGTGTGTGTGTGTGTGTGTGTGTGTGTGTGTGTGTGTGTGTGTGTGTGTGTGTGTGTGTGTGTGTGTGTGTGTGTGTGTGTGTGTGTGTGTGTGTGTGTGTGTGTGTGTGTGTGTGTGTGTGTGTGTGTTGTTTTGTGATTTATGGCAGACGATGTTTATATTTTCCGCTGCAGTTTTATTGAGAAAATTAACTTCGAAAAATGTTTTGTGGAATTTTAGTGTGAATTGTGACATCCCGTTGTGGGAGATACTCTGATGTGTTTTATTTGTTTGTTTTATTTTATTTTGGGAAACGAGGTGTTACATTGAGTCCTTTTCATTTCAACTCATAATTTTGGAGGCTCGTGGACATATGGTTGTCTAGGATTGAGAGTTTGTTTTGGTGTATGCTTGGGATAGATCAACGTTTAGCAGTATGTACCAAAGGTGTTATTGTTTTGCTGTTGTATTTGATGCAGGTTGTACCAGTTTGTAGCAGCAATATAATATTGGTTCAGAGTATTGAAAAGTGCTTTGATATGCGGTACGACTTTGGAGAAATTTGGAGGGTAGTCTGGTTTTGTGAATACATATGTTGGTAGCAGGGCCTCATTATTTTCTCTTTTGTTATATGTGCAGCGGTTTTGTTCAGAATTTTGTTGCTTTGTGGTTTTGGTCATGGCAACAGAGTTTTTTTTAGCATAGCAGGCGTTGGAGGTTGTAATTTACAGGGTTGTGCAGGGAATGGAAGTACATAACTTTTGGCTTGGAGTAAGCTTCTTGGGGATACCAGCAGCCTTCAATTCTTCAAGAGAAAACCCTTTACCGGCTCGGAGTTTCATGTTGTATTTGGCAGTTTGCCCATGAAAAATTGGCCTAAGAGGTCCAGCAGTAGGCCTGGGGAAAATCTTAACTGCCTTCTTCTGGCGAGCCAAGCGTCTTCTGGTCTTCCTTGCTGGTTGGTTAAACCATGTCTTCACATAGTTTTGCCAATGTTTTCTAAAGTGTTCATTGGGGATAACATTGTTGTGCTTAACCATGGTGCCTTACCTGCAAGTTTGCTTCTGACTCGAGCTGTAGGGAGTGGAATTGTTTTGAGGTATTGACAGGTTGTAGCTGGACAGTTTTATTCTTTATTGGCTGGCGCTGCAGGCTTTCACTTTTTTCTTTTTGGTGCAGGGTCTTGTGGCAGCAGGGAACAAAAATAAAGTCGCAAAGGTGGTACGTTGAGGTGTTGTTTTGCAAGTAACAACAGCCTGTTTTGGTGAAAAGTCTTGGTCTTAAAGCTTGTTTCACGATGCAGGGCCTACTTTTCTTCCATTCTTTGTACTTGTATCTGTAATATTGATGTGGGCCTCAAGAAGAGAGAAAAAATGGGATTGAGCTATTATTCTGAATTTTCTAAAATTTGTGAGGGCTTGGATATTTTGAATGGTTTTGTAGAAGATTTGAACATGGAAATGGTTAATGAGATATGGATTTGGGTAGAACTTGGATATGTGAATGGATAATTGGGAACTTTGGAAATAACGGATATAAAAGAAAAGATAAATTAAGAGGATAAAGAAATTGGTGATGAATGGATAATTGGGAACTTTGGAAATAATGGATATTAAAGAATAGATAAATTAAAGGATAAAGAAATTGGTGATGAATGGATTTTGAAAATAAAATATGAAGTGGATTAAAATTAAATATGGATGAGTTTGATGAATTGGGTTGGAATACGAATGAAATGGATTAAGAAAGTGATCTGGGAACGGGTATATGTAATGGTAATGCCTCCACATTTAAAATCTCGGCAATTACACTTGACCAACACATATCCTGCATACACACCGGACCTGCTAGCCTCAAGCAAGACTAATTGAACGACAGTTGCTGATCATAAACACAAAAGGGTGATAAACCTTAATCTTCCAAAATCCTGATCCATAATTCTTCCATTCAATCCACTAATGAACGCCCTTGATAACGACACCCTTGTGGAAATTCAAAGAAACTGAAACTGTGTCTTGATAATCCTCGGATAGGCACTGCTCATGACAATTGGAAACCTGACACCGCTATCTCAAACTTGAGTACCGATAATTGAAAGAAACATTTTTATTTTGCCAATGGACATCCACCTCATCAAACGAATCTTCTCCAAAACCCTAATTCAAACACCTTTGAACCTTCTGAAGTCAACCCCCTGATTCACAGAAAACACCAGGCAAACAAAAGAGTCTAGAAACTCGTTAGTTATGCAATATGATTGATCTAGCATAATATGCAAAAGATCAAAGAATATGAGGGTAAAATTTGGGGTATGACAGTTGCCCCTATTTAAATATCTTTACTGGATGACATGAGTGATGAAAATCCTCATGAAATCATGGTGAAAGGTATTTAAATACGGATAACCAAAAAATTTGCGCTTAGATGCAATGACATGTCATGCTATGGACAAAAGAAAAGACTATGTAATGTTGACATGTGTTGCACCCCAAATTTTGACCCCTTAGGTTCTCATTATCATTTTAGGAGCATACTCATGAAATTTCTAACCTTAACCCAGTGCAAGTTTGTCTTTGTCAAATTGCAGATGAATCAGGGTTTCGTGCAATCAAAATCGAAACTTCAGGGTTTGTGATTAGTCAATGTTTTGGGCTCATTCAATTAGGAAACAAGGTCAAGGGTATCATATAATGTCAATTGAGAAGTCAATTTGAGGTTGTTACCCCAGAATTCAGAGCAGTGCATTTCAAAGCACCCGATTAGGGTTTTTGACTAGTAAACGTCAACTGTAGTTTGACTTTGATGCTGGAAGATGTTTAAATAGTTGGATTATGATTCATGAAGTTCATATAGCTTAATAAAGTTCATCCAAGAAGTTTCAAAGTCTCAGGAGGCCCAAAATGTCAACAGGCGACTCGGTAATCACCGATCGGTCGACGATTAACCGAAAAGTCAACTCTCCAAATTTTAGGAATTGGACTTCAAGTTGTGAAACAAAATTGTTCCTTATGTCATATTAGACTTGCATATCAATTTTCATGACCATTGGATCAAGAATGAAGGAGTAATCGAAAAATCGGGAAATTAGGGTTTTGAAAGGGGCTAAACCATAACTCCTTAACCACACATCCAATTGAGTTGGTTCAAAGCTCATTTGGAAGCTCTTGACAAGTCCTAAAAAAGTCCCTAAGTGGTCCATGATCAAAAAATGCATAGATTTGAAGTTATGATCAAATTCATTTCTAGAGGGGAAAAAGACTTAGAGAAATTTCACTTTTAAGTTCATTTTTTAGCAACTTTGGAAGGCTTTTTGGCCAAGATCCTTTGGGAAATTGAAACTCATGAAAACATGAATGTTTTAGAGCTATTTGAGGGATTTCTAAAAGGTACTAGCACATCTCAAAAGGATTTGTGAGCTGAAAGTTGTGGTCATGGCAAGTTGGTGGTTTTTCACTTTAGTCCCACATTGCCCAATTTCAAAAAATCACTTCCTTCATCAAAGTTGACCAATTCTAACTTGTGAATCCTATTGTATCTGATATGTAGAAGGTTTGTAACCCAAGAGAACCAAGGAAATGCAGAAATATGGAAAAAGACAAGCTTTGCAAGTAGCTTGCAAGTTGCCTTGCAACTTGCCTTCAAAGGTGAAAAGTCAAGTTCTGAAACAGCCATGATGCTACACTCTAGCCTGCATTTAGACAATTCAAATTCATCATGTTTCTTGACTATTGAGGATGGCCTTGCAGATCAAGGAAACCCACTTGAGGAGGTTTGATTTTAAAAGTTCAAAACCTTTCTTCAAAGTGAAGAAACCTCAAATTTGCCCAAGCCACTTAATTTGCCTATAAATAGGACTCTCCCTCACTTCATTTTCATCATCAACAATCTTCTAAAACCAGAAGAAACCTCTGCCCTTGTGCACTTTGCCTCAAAACTTCAAAACCACAAAATCACCATTTCCACCAAAAGTACAAAAAATCTGCCTTGCTACTAGGGCTGCCAAAACCATTTCTCTACATTCAAACACCCCAACAATCATCCATGCAAACTCTAAATATGGTATAGAATGTGTCTAAACCATTAAACCTCTCAAAAATCTCATTTTGCAAAAAGTCAACTCCTACCTCAAGATACTTTGACCAAAAGCTACAAATTCTACCAAATCTTGTTCTAGGCATTGGTTTGATGTTTTAATCATCCTAACACCCCTTATATATTGTTTTTCAACTGTCCAAAGTGTTAGAATTCATTGGTGAGACCTATTTCTCCAACTGTCATCATATTTGCATATTGCTTCAAAGTAAAGAAAGGACTCAAGGCAAAAAGGAAGATTGAAGTTCTCTGGGTTTCTTGGTTATTCTAGCTTGTTCAACAGAGTCAATTAGAGGTATGTAAACAATCTTTTCTCACTTTGCATCATAATTCTTTGATTTGACACTTAGAGTTCATCATGTGAAATGTATGATATGTTTGTCCTCTATGCAAATCCTGCCATGACAGAGCTGTGACCTCTTGTTTGGATTGAATCATCTCCAAAATCACAAACATGATATGTGTACATGTTTCTTTTAAGCTGAACCTGCCTTAAACTAAATTCTGAGTTTTGTGTGTATCATCAAAAAGGCCAAAATGCATACTACATGCCCTGTTTCATACAAGCTTGCTTTTAGGTCAACTGTATGATTGAACTTACTCATTATCATGTGTAGAAGCTATGTGCATAGTTGGTTTAACTTGAATATGCCCGAAAATGATTTGAAGATTTTTCATGCTTTTGTCAAAAACACAAATTGAGCCTGAAATTACCTTTTGTGTCACAGCCTGTTTAGAGGTCTATTTTCTTGCTTAGACATCTTTGGTTATAGGTAATTGGTGTGTGTGTATGATCCTTTTGATGACATTGTGCTTCAATCATGTTTTGGATACTTTGAGGCATTGTACAACATCAAACTTGCAGCCAGCATGCTAGTTTTAAACACAGGCTATTTTGACCCCTAATTCTTGTTGGCATTCATTTAAAATCATGAACATAGGTTGTGTATGTGACTCATACAGTCAAAATATGCTTGAAACTGGTTTTGACCCCCTACTGCCTTGCCAAACCATCAAGAAACAGGTTGCATAACCTTTTTTATATTGGACAGTTTTTGAAAGCTTTTTGGACATTGATTCTTACTCTATAACAGGTATGTGAAGTGTGTATATGGTTGATTTAGTCAGAAATGCTTAGAATCATGATTTAGGTTTTCTCATGCTTTGACAAATGACCAAAATGCATTGTGAAAGACAAGTGTGGCCACATACAGTTACAAGTTCATTTCTGAACATGAACACAGTCTTTAGCATATATGTAAAGTGTATGAATGATTGGTTTGATCAATGTGAGTCTGAAATTTAAAAACACTTCACAGCCTGCACATCACATTTTTACTTTTGCAATTCACACAGCACTTGTCATCACAGCTGGTTTTCATCTTTGATATGCATTTCCATTCACTCCATGGCTTATTTGAATCATGTATAGATGATTACCTTAATTCAAAACTGACTGTATTGAGTTGATCAATTCAAAATGCATCAAAAGCACCAAATTGCAACTCACATATCATTTTTCACCACGACATAAATTGAGCCTTACCTCTTGCATAAACTCAGTCCTTGTCACTTATATGTTGTGTGGATATGATTATTTTAATTCAAAGCTGACTGTCACGAGTGTTTCACTTCAAAATGAATTTTTAAAACAATTTACTTGCATGATCATACCAGTATTGGTTCTGTTGTGTTTTGATCCAAATCAACTGTTGGAATACATCAAATATATCATTTGTAACATGTTCAAACCCTCATTTGATTATTACAACAGTTGGTTTATGTTTTAGATTTCAAAATGCATAACAAAGTGTCAAAGCGCATGTGCATTCGAATTTTTAAATAGAAGAATAATCTCAGAAAATTAACATCACCATCATGATCCTCATATTTTTCTGGTCAAGATGCATATAAATTTCATCGTGTTTGGTTAAGAATCGGGAAAGTTACGAGTGAAAACGTAAATCACATTTGTGAGTGTTATTCTTGCCCAGCTTGCTTTGATTTTCACCCATATATATTTATGGGGTGTCATATACAAAGGGATGTATAGCCACCCCAGTGGTAAGACCATTATGCCAAACACGCCTTGCACGCCTTGTACTTGAGTTCGACCCCTGAGGAGGGCAACTCTTTTGTTATTTTTTGTCATTTTTCACTCCATTTTCAAAAATTCGTATCTCTCTCAAATTTAATCGTTTTTCACCCGTTCTTTTTTCATTGTGTTCATCTTAATGTTTAATTTCATGTCATATTTTTTATTTTTATGATTGACAAATGTTTCATCTTTTTTGACTTCGTGCAAGTTAAGTGTATTTTACGTTCGTTTACGCATGTGCAGATGAATTTTTCTTTGGTTATACTTGAATTTGTTTGTGATACTTGCTTGTATTCATATCCTTATATGTTAGTTAACATGCTAGGATTTTATTTTTGGTTGTCACCATGTTTATTTTGTTCCCACTGTTGAATGTAATTGAACTCGATCTATCGTCACAGTTCCTGTTAATTCATCTGCGTTGATTGTCACCAATGCACTTTCATCTTTATCATTCCATATGTTTGTTTAAAGGGTGTCACCATGAATATACCTTCATATTGTTATTAATTCTCTTATTGTTTTCTTTCCTCAAGTGATGAAGCTTGTTAGCTCTCATCCTGTTACCTCCCCTGTCTACTTCCAAAGCAAAAGTCTGTCCATTTGACCCTCATGTCATGGATACATCCCTTATCCCTCTCTTGACTTTGTTAAGTCACTTTAACCCTAGATTAGAAACCCTTAGACTTTTCTTTAAGTCTAAAAGACCCACCTGTACTAGGAGTGTTCTTCAACTAGAACCCTAGGAAAGAGTTTGTCAACTCTGTGTAAGAATCATCGTCATGATTTCTTACTTCCCCTTTTGAATATTACAACTTAGATTAGGGAGTTTTGTCAAACTCCACACAAACATTGTCATGTTTGTTCCCCCGTGAACCTTGATCATAATCAAGTGTTCTTTATCCCTTGTGAGGTGAACTACGATTGCTCTGATTCTATCCTAGTTAGGATACGTAGGCAGAAGATGCGACGTCTTTGCGAGCAAACTTAGTGTATATAACTTTAGGTTTCAACTCATATCTTTTCCCAATCCCAAATCCATAGTACATATCACAAACTTAGCAAGCAATCAAACAAGAGGTTCCTGTGGAGTACTACAGATGCTTAGGGTGCTAACACCTTCTCTAGGTATAACCAACCTCCGATCCCCGAATCTCTTAAGTGTTGTCGTTACATCGCGAAAAAGGTTTTTCTTTCTTTAGACCTGTCCTTTGGATAAAATAGAGTTCGATTGTAAAAGAATTAAGGCTCAAGTTAATTTAATAGCTTGATATCCAATTTTCATCGCAACAACATGTCATGAACTCTAATATGATGAAAATGATGAGATGCTAAAATGCAAACAACACAAAAGAAAAACGGGACAGAGACAACACAACGAGTAAACACTCACTAGGGAAAGACAACAACACTGAGGAAGCGACAAACAACATCCATGAACGGGACTGGATGGAAAATGAGTCACAACATTTAGACTATCATCGAATGAGGTGAGGAGAAATTTGAGAAATATAACAGGGACTCAGAAACAAACATCAGAGACATTCGGAAGAACATCGAATGAACTCTGAAACACACCAGAGATACTCGGAAAAACCATCGAATAAACTCCGGGATACATCCAGAAACAAAATGAAGACATCTAGAAGAGCATTAGATGAAGACAAAGATTCTGAAGGCACATCTGAAACATTTAGGAAAGCATTAAATGAAACGGGAAAAGGTTTGAAGACATATCTGGAAGAACATCAGATAAGCAACAAAGGAGTTCTGGAAGAACATCATAACATAAACTCAATTTGGAAAACCATCAGATAAGTTTTGGAAGACCATCAGAGCAGAGACTCAATCTGGAAAACCATCCGAAAGAGAAATAAATATCAAGAAAACCATCAGATAAGTTCTGGAAGAACATCAGAACAAAGACTCAATCTGGAAAACCATCAGAAAGAGAAATAAATATCTGGAAAACCATCAGATAAGTTCTGGAAGAACATCAGAACAGAGACTCAATCTGGAAAACCATCAGAAAGAGAAATAAATATCTGGAAAACCATCAGATAAGTTCTGGAAGAACATCAGAACAGAGACTCAATCTGGAAAACCATCAGAAAGAGAAATAAATATCTGGAAAACCATCAGATAAGTTCTGGAAGAACATCAGAACAGAGACTCAATCTAGAAAACCATCAGAAAGAGAAATAAATATTTGGAAAACCATTAGATAATTTCTGGAAGAACATCATAACAGAGACTCAATCTGGAAAACCATCAGAAAGAGAAAAAAATATCTGGAAAACCATCAGATAAGTTCTGGAAGAACATCAGAACAGAGACTCAATCTAGAAAACCATCAGAGAGAGAAATAAATATCTGGAAAACCATCAGATAAGTTATGTCATATCTGGAAGAATGTCAGATAGACACGACACAAAATGTTTAGTAGGTGCCAAGTGAGTTGGACTTTGACCACAAGGTAAGACGTGATAAAACACGACCTCAAGAGAAATGCAAATGAGGATGAAACACTCATGATATGCATATGTATATGAATTATGTAGATGACATATGATCAAATGTAAATGCAAATGCAAATGACAAGGCTCGACTCTTCTAGTGAGATGACAAGACTGGAAAACGGATTCCTCAACACGGAGATCACTGTCACTCTATTTGGGGACTAAAGATGTTACTGTCGAACTCATCTCTACCACAATACTAAACTGTATCAAGTTGATAGTCCTTGTAGGAAGGATGGAGAGTATGCTTGGGGATTGTTCAAGTAAACTGCCCCAGATTAGCTGACTGTTACAGATGAGCTGGTAATTGCTTTCGCTTGTCTGATGACTGATCCGCTGAGTGCTTGGAAAGCTTGCCCCAGTCTGAGTCTTGAAATATCTTATGGATAAACTAAAATCTGAGAAGACCTTACCCTGAACAAATATTGAACCGATTCTTCGACAGGATGTGAAAAGAACTTACCCCTGATAGGATCATCGACCAAGTTTCGCAATATTTGAAAATTCCTTGAGATGAAAGCCAATTTGTAAACAAAAGTGTTCATACAAACATGGTAATGCAGAGTTCATGCAACTTTTGAAATCAAAATTATTTTTTTGAAAGATGCAGAGTAAAAGAGTCATTGGTCAGAACACAATGATTCAAAACATTTAAAATTATGAAGCAAAGGTGTAATGACAAAACAATTGATTCGCAAAGATCTTTTGGAGTTAGTTTACACAACCTTGTTGTAGTATGATTTCAAAATAACCTTGCTTCCGTTAGGTCTTTTGAGGGTTGTAACGTGACATGGTTCACGGTTTAAGAAACGAAGGATAAAAGCTCAAAGTTTATTTGTGCCCACCCAATCTACGTGATAATCTTCAGACCTACGCTCAGCTAACTCAGAATATACACTCAGGTTGCTATAGGAATTTCACTTATTATAGCCATGATGATGGTTCAGAAGTCCAAGTACTTCTTGAAAAGGCAGCCATTGCTTCTTTACAACATTTGACATTGAGGATTTTAAGGGTAACGATTTAAATACCTCCTCTTTTTTATTATCCCTAACTTTTTCCTGAACTGTTTCTTGTGAAGATTACAGTCAGCGGGATGCCCCAGTTTTGCCTAAGTCTCCTTCATAGGTTTTGACTTAGCAGGCTTTTTTTCTTTTAATTTTTTTTTAAAGAAAGAAAGTGACTACCTGGCTTAATGATTATGGCAAACCATCATCGACTTTTTGGCTGGAAAACATCTTCGACACTTGCTTGTTGTGTGCGAAGAAAAACTCGAGAATGCAATCTTTATATGAAAGGTGTATTGTAGGAACACACAACCAAGTTAACTGAGAAACTACCCTGCCCCACGGTTAAAATTGCGGGTTTTTTGTAAAGAAAGAAACTCCAACTTCTAGGCTCGAAGGGGTTGACAAGGGAATAACTTCCTTATTTCTCCAGTGTTTGGGGGATTGAAACAATGCCTTACATCATCAACAAGGTTTGATTGAAAGCATACTGACAACAGTTATGGGTATAACATTTTCATCATCCTCCCTCAAATAATTGCATAATCAAGAATTTGGACAATAAACAAATATTTGAAAGATAAAGTATAAAAGTGCGAATAATAGAAAAATGAATTGAAATCAAAAGTCGCAATGCTCATTTCATTGGTATGAAATTACAAACACTAATTAAAAGCAAACAGCTTAAACAAAATGAAGGAAAGTACAAACAACGAGAAACAAAAGGCCTAGTGCCTGAATCAGTACAAAGATGAGATGTCCTGTCTAAAACACTGGCGTTTAGGAAGATAATCTTCTGAAGTCGACTGAAGCTTCACTTTTGATGCACTGGCAAGGGATTTTTCTGAACATTCGGAGGACTATCCATAAAATCAAGGATTCCAGTTCTAATCAACTAACGCACTCTGGCTTTTAGCGCATAACAATGTTCCAAGTCGTGGCCTGGGGCACCCGCATGAAAAGCACAATGGAGATCAGCTATAAATCCAGCTGGAGGAGGATTAGGAGGAGGTTGCAAAGTCTTTGTAGTAATCAGCCCTTGTTGAACCAGGTCAGGATACAGTTCTGTATAAGTCATAGGAATAGGATCAAAATGATTCCTATTCTGATACTGGTTCTGTCCAACAGCTGGACGTTGAGGAATATGAGCTGGTCGTGGAGCAGCAACAGCAGCAACAACATGGTGATCAACAAACTGAGGTCTAGGGCGAGGCCTTCTCACTTCAGTCATGCCAACATTAGTCTGATCCTCTTTTTTCTTATGGAAATTTCCATAGGATTTCTTTGCACCATTAGAAGATTCAGCGGCTTTGGATACCTTACCATTTTTTAGTCCTTCTTCTAACCTTTGGCCAATGGTCACCAGATCTGTAAAGCTTGAAGACACACTCCCAATCATTTTTTCCCAATAGAAAGGAGACAAAGTATCCATGAACATTCCAGTTAGCTCCTTCTCTGCTAGAGGGAGTTAAACTTGGGAAGCTAAGTCTCTCCAACGCTGAGAGTATTCTTTAGATGACTCTCTTTCGCCCTGAGAGATATTTTGAAGTTGACGGTGATCAGGGGCCATGTCCAGATTGTATTTGTATTGCCTCATGAAAGCATTGGCAAGATCCTAGAAGCAGTGGACGCTGTTATGCTCTAAGTTCATATACCACTTGAGAGAAGCACCACTCAAACTGTCCTGAAAGCAATGGATTAGCAACTTCTGATTGTTGGTGTAAACTGCCATCTTTCGGAAATACATAACAAGATGGGATCTTGGACATGAGTGGCCCTTATACTTCACAAACTCAGGAGTCTTGAACTTTGCAGGCATAACAAGACCGGAAACTAAGCACATGTTGTCTGCATCAACGTTAAAGAAGTCAGTACCCTCAACAGCCTTGAGTCTCTTGTCTATGTTCTGAAACTGTTCACGGACAACTTCAGGCTCAACAAAATCTTCATGGTCTTCATCTTGAGCACTGGCAGCATTGTACTCATAAAGAGGATTCTCAAAGGGAGCTCAGACAGTCTGGTTTACAGTATGGACCACAGGTCTGGGCTCAGCAAAGACGGGAGCTTGAAAAACTGGTCTGACAGTCTGACCAAACATAGCAGTAGATGCAAGAGGTGGAGAGTAGTTAGGAGGTAAACCAAACTCTGGCCAAGTAGATGGTGGCATCTGAACAGGAGGAGGATCCGCATTTGAAACTTCCTGAATGACGGTCCTTTGAGAGTCTCCTCTGGCAATCAATACTTGAAGCATCTCGGTGAGCTTAGTCATGCCTGATTTCAACTCATCGATTTCCATTCGGATTTCCGCATTGTGTACTTCCTTCTCTGACATCTTGCGTCTATAGTTAGCTCTAGTCTGATATCGGTGTCGAGGAATAAGCTTGACGACTCAAAGGCACACTGGAAGATGAAACGACTAGACATGAGTCACTGGACAAACAGAGGTATGCAACGAACCATGCAAAGATGCAAATGCAATGCAATGCAATGTAAGACAGGATGCAAAACACACATAACAGGATCAAAGGTTCGAGATCACAGCATGGAGTTTGGGTAAAGAACCAACCACATGGTGTGTACTAGGGTTATTTGATTTGTAGAACGAGGTTCTAAGAAGTTCCTAGATTCAACAACCCATCTTTCGGATATTATCAATTTTCCAAATCACTCGGTAGTCGATAATATTCTTAAGAGAGTCTCGTCCAAGTGTACTATCGCGTATCAACTACTTCGGGACTACTCCCTCATAGTCATTGAACTACGTCCTAAAAGTCCAAGTGGGGGTAAAAGGTAACTAAAGGTCCTCAGTGTCACATGCTCCTAGGTTGAAAGTAGTAATGTTTTCACGAATACTTGTTCAACAAAACTACTCCCAAGAGGGCATCCACTGAGCGGTGGTTTCTAAAGTCAGCTTGGTCGGGAATCAACTCCCTATAAGCCTTCCTGAATATACCACATCCTATCATAAGTGCACTCAAGTCCAGGTATAGGACTTATCCTCACCACTCAAAGTAACAACCCTGCATACAGAAAAAACCCAGGCACAAACAAATATATGTACAAATATATACAAATATAAAAGCAAGCAAACATATAGCAAACACAAATATAAACAAGGTGGGCTTAACCCTCTCAGGGGATATCCCCAGTGAAGTCGCCATTTCTGTTGCGGTGAGAATCGAATATCAAGCTATTGATTAACTTGAATCTTTAATTCTTAAATTCACAACCGAACTTTAATTTATCCAAAAGGAAAGGTTTAAAGAAAGAAAAACCTATAAAAAATGCAAAGCAAAAGGCGAGGCCTAAAGCTAAGCAAAGAGAGATCTAAAGGTTCGGGGGTTGGTTATACCTAGGGAAGGTGTTAGCATCCTAAGTATCTGTAGTACTCTGCAGGAACCTCTTGTTAGTATTTGTGTTATGCTAAAGTTGTTTGCTAGGTGAAAAGTGCTAAAGGTAAATATCTAAAGTATATACAAAGTATGCTCGCCAAGACATCGCATCTCGTACCTACGTATCCTGACGGGAATGGAATCAGAGCAACCGTAGTTCCCCTAACTAGGGGTGAGGAACTCTTGACTGTGGTCAAGGTTCCAGGGGGATGTAAGCATTCATAGAGAAGTACTTACATGGAGTACAGCGACTCCTGAATCTATGTTGAGATTGTTATGGTAGAGAATGTTAAGATAAAGGATGTCCACGGCGGGACGCTAAACATAAGTACAACGACTCAGATTCTAAGGCTAGGATAAAGGGTAAAGGTAAAGGATATCCACGGAGGGACAACTACCTGGAGCACGGCGACTCCGATCCTAAGTTGCAAAAGGTAACAGAAAGTTAGTGGTTAGTGCGCTCGCCAAGAAATCGGATCTTGTGCCTACGTATTCTCAACGAGAAATCAGAGCGTTCGTAGTTCCCCTAAATAGGGGTGAGGAAGTCTTGATTGTGGTCAAGGTTCAAAGGGGAAAGTAAATGTCTACGAGAGACACCTACATAGAGTGCGGCGACTCTAAACTAAGTTAAGTTAGCAAGGAAGGGAATGTCCACGGTGGGACGACTAAATAGAGCACGATGACTCCAATCCTATGGCAATGGTAAACATTCACGGAAAAACATCGTGACCAGAGAGCACAGGCCCAAAAACATGAAAACAGACAAGTCATGACATAAAATCAAGTGATAAGATAATTATTAATTAATTTAAATATAAATACTTAATAAGATTAACTAACAATTTTGCTAATCAAATTAAACAAATATGTTTAAAACAAATAATAATTATCACTTACATTTTTTACATTTTCTTGTAATATCACAAAAGCTTAATGAACATATTAAAAACAAAAGATCAAAATATCTTTAGTATTTTTACATGTTTAACAATTAAAATAAATGGAAACAAATAATGAAAAATAAAAGCATTTAAAAAAAGAAATTGAACATGACAAAAGGTGAGATTAAGAGTGACTTGGAGGTCTATATAGAAACAAAGATTGGGCTGAGCCCAGGTTGAAACACCAGATAAAACAAATAGAAAAATAAAATAAAAATAAATAATAAATAAATGAATAGGTAGAACAATCAACAAAAGGAAAAGGTCAAAACTAAATGAAGAAACCTGATTTCGTAATCTAATCGTCCCAAACTTCCTGTTCTTTCTTCACCCTTATCACTTCTTATCTCAACAAAACAAAAATGATGTGATAGTTTCATCTATTCTGTTCATCGAATCAACACCGACGGACCAAACTTCCACCGTGGCGCGCGGCTCCACCATACTTGCCCGTGTTTGCGTTTTTTTCTCTTGGATCCCTCCGCTACTTCGTTTCTGTTTCGGTACTGATGGAAATAATGGAGGTTTGGTTTTATGAGCTTTGTTTGATTGTATGATTTCACCTCATCTCCATCTCTCTATGATTCTTATTTGAATGATTTGAGGGTCCGTAAGGAAGATTTGAGTATTTTGAAGGTATTGTTGTGGTTTGTGGTGATTGTTTTATAAAGTGGAAAAGGGTTTCAGTTGTTCACGGTGATGGGGTGTTCGGACGAGATGATATTGAGTGAAGGTCCAGAAGTTGTTATTGTTGGTTTTACAGAGAAAAAACAAGGTTATGGAGTGACGAAATTTGAAAAGGAGGTGAGTTGGGACGATTGAAGGTTTTGAGCAGTGAGGTATTGTCTTTGAAAGTGATGGTGATTCATGATTGAAGACGGAGACAGAAAGTTGGAGAGTATGTTTTTGTGGTTGTAGGTTTGTGAGGCGATGGGGTTTTTGTCTTAATCTGGTGAGGAGGAAGGTGTATTGAAAGTCATCGTGAATTTTTAATGAGAAGATCTTCAAGAAGTCCCCTCGTGAAGATGCGGTTCTGATGGATAAAAGCCCAAAAAAAAACAAGTGATCTCTCTTTTTAATTTTTCTACCTCTGTCTTGTTGTTTCCACTGCAGAACTTTTTGAGGTTGATGTCCATTTGGGTGTTGGTTTTGTCGCAGGTTTAAGCATGTTTTTGGTTCTATTTTTTTCTTCAAAATTGCAGGACCTTTGGACTCTTTTGATTGTTTTTATCATGGTCTGTAAATTATGCAGAAGGTCTGACTTGTACAAGGTTTTGGTCAAGGTCCTATGTTGAGTCCTTTTCATTTCAACTCATAATTTTGGAGGCTCGTGGACAGATGGCTGTCTAGGATTGAGAGTTTGTTTTGGTGTATGCTTGGGATAAATCAATGTTTAGTAGTATGTACCAAAGGTGTCATTGTTTTGCTGCTGCATTTGATGCAGGTTGTCGCTTCCGCGAAAATAAGGTGCCGGCACAACAGAAGAGTCGCCACCTTTCGTTATTTATCCCTCAGGGCGGGAAAGGAAACGATCGGAAAAACCTAACGAAAAAGGGTAAGACAAGGTCGTCGCAACCGTTGTCTGGGTTCGGGAGTCGGTTACGCAAGGGGAAGGTATTAGCACCCCTCACGTCCGTCGTACTCGACGGGATCCACGCTTGTTGTGTTTACTGGACGGGTTGGTTTATCTATCTACCTATCAAGGATGGCTTAAAAGAAAAGAAAAATGACTCGGCAAAGCGTCGCACTTTATGCCTACGTATTCTCATCAGAGAATGAGAAATCAGAGTCAACGTAGTTCGGCCTACGACGGGTTATGGGGGAAGGTAGCTCGCCAATACATCAGTATTGTGCCTACGTACTCTCAACAGGTATGAGAGATCAGAGCTCACGTAGTTCGGGACACTACGCATTATTTCCTGTCTTTTACGAAAGAAGTGTTTTTTATTGTGTTTGCAATTTCAATCGCACTAGAGACTATGACCTGAGAGTGAATGCGTCGCATGTCACCCAAAGGGTACCATACTAAACATCCAGACTGTGGAAAAGAAACTCTCCCACAATCCTTTCTCAGATAGCTTAAGGCTTGTAACGTACGAAAGAAATCATTCATGATTACTGTATCTTAAACTGTTTTGAGATGAGAAGAGAACAGGCCCAACTAGGAGGGAGACTATCAAGTCCTACTGTTGTCATGCCATGGATTCATCCTATGGTTGAGGTTTGAACAGGGAACTCCTAGAAGTTATCATGCATAGGTTTCAACCTAAAGTTCTATCATCAATTCCTTACCAAAGGAAATGAGAGTCCTAAGGGATCATGTCAATGATACACCGAAACAGATAAAGCATCAGCTCAAACTGTAAAATGCATGCAATGCAAGTGAGGGAGGAAATGTGTGTGGGGCTTCAGCCTCCACCAGCTCATCTCAACCTCAAGCCAGAATGAATAACAGTAATCATACTGAAATATAAAACATGCTATCAAGCAAATAAACCACATGGGCAAGGGAGCCGGGCTCTACCGAATACCCGCAAGCAAAGCCATACAGTAACAGTACAAGCAGAGGGAGCAACCCAACCTCTAGTGCAATCATGCTCCTAGATTAAAGTCTAGTCTAGATATGAACTTATTCTAATGCATCAAGCAAGTTAAACAAGGCACATCAATACAGCAAAGAAAAAGATAAGAAAGCAGATCAACTCCTCCATCAACTCCAAGCTTCAGCTCTTCTCATAGCAATTCAGTCTTCAGACTTCCATCACTCTTGACAAATATCAATTTGCTTTTCCAGGTTTCAACCCTTCAACATAAGTTCCAACTTATCTTCTTCAAGCTTCAGCTCCTTAATCAGTTCCACCTTCAGGCTTCACCATTAACCACAAGTATCAACTGGATTCCTTCAGGATCTCCAAGCATCAAGGTAAGTACCAACTTCCTTTGTTCTTCAAGCTTCAGCTCTTCAGAATCAATCTCAATTGAATCCTCTTCCTAAGTATCAACTTAGTCTTCTCTCACTGCAAGCTTCAGCTTCTCAGAGTAGTCTTCAATCATCTGGGAATGTCAACTTTATCCTTCAACCTTTAAGCCTCAGCTCTTTAATGGATCTTCATTGGGTCTTCAAGTATCAACTGGCTCTTGTTGCTCTTCAAGCTTCAGCTGGAATGGCAATGCTCAAGGAATCATCCTCTTCCATACTCTTCAATGGAGTCTTCATCTTCACACTCAAGCTCAACATCTCTCAAGATATTCAAACCAGAGGAAATCACTTAACTGGATAAGCTGGGGTGTTAAACTGCTTATTGACCACCAAAGGTGACCTATAAGGGTTTAACATCAAAGGAATGGTTCCCTCAAAACTTATACTCCCTAGGTACCATCACTTATCCCTCCTAAGGAGAGAGGTGAATACCATGGAAGGACTTTGAATCATAGGGAGGAATGGAGGTGAAAGATACCATTCATGTTTAAGAAAGAAGTTAACTAGGTCTAAACTCTTCCTAATTCCTAACCCTAAAACAATAACAAAACAAACAAGACTCCAAGCTCTCAAGCTACTCAATCAATCCTCAAGTCTTCTACTATGCTCCTCAATGCTCCTCAAAGCAAGACCAAGCTCTCCAAGCCCACAAAGCAAAGCAAACAAAAAATACAAGCCCACAAGGGCAACACAAACAATCATCAACTACAAAAATCATCTAAAAATGGTATACTACTATATTAAAACCTAATATAATTTCTAGGGGATCCTATATACCTACCCTTAATACCCTATATGTCCCAATATCTATCTTGACCTAGAAACCCAAAATTCTAGTGTTATTGTGGACCTATGTTAAGGATTGACCTAATTCTACACAACCTAATGTCATCTAATCAAAACTAACCTAAAATTCATCACAAAAATTATGGAATAAATCCAGAGGGGAGCTAAAGTCCTAATCTAACTATCCTAAAAAGAATGGCCATAAAAGATGAAGGAAACTAGCTAAACAAAATTCTACAAATGTATGCATCAACATAAAAGAATTAAAAAGCTATTAAAAGAGAAAATACACAAAAAATATTAAAAATGCATGAAATGCAAATATTATTGTTTTATAATTTTCTAGACATTATCATGAAATGGGAGAAAAAAAATCCCCATGCAAGAATCATTAATTTCCTATTTATTATGATTTTTCAAAGATTAAAATAAAATGGAGAAAAAGAAATTAAAATGAGAAAACCTAGGTGCAGATAGCAATGCCAGATAGTTCATTTCCTGAATGGGCTCAAAATGGGGGTGCAGTTAGTGAGGCGCGCTAGGCCCAATTCTAATCAGAAAATCATATCAAAAACCATAAAGAAAATGGAAAAGCCACAGTGCATAAAGTAACAAAATTCAGTTAAAAAAACCAAGTGAGCCATGAAAGGGGGTGCAAACATCAGTTGAGCCCAAAACCCTTTTAATGAAACGCCGCGTTTCAACATCTTCAGATTCCCTCTTCAAATGAAATTAAATCTCAGCCGTGAGATCTTGGTCTTAGTCAAGGGGTCCAACATGATCCAATGGCTATGTCTTCGTCTTCTTCCTCCAGCTAGCGTTCCAAGGATGAAACCATGGAAATGCAGAGCTTCAAGCTCCATCTTCCCCAAACTCGAACCTCATCATTTCTCCATGAAAAACCAAAATTCAAAACCTTAATCTGTCCAGAATTCCATCCTGAATCTAACCATGGCCTTGAAATCAATTGAAACATCCTAAATCTCCAAACCCGATACAAGATCAAAGATATGCTCAGACATCAACTTCAACAATTCTTGCAATTAAATACCTCAGATTGATCACTACTTCACATTGATTGATTCTTGACATCTAATTCATTCTATAGCTCACCATAACTCGAGTTCTTGGTCCAAACAAAAATGGTGACACCAACTGAAACCTCACCAATTGCTCTCAAACTGTTCAGAATCTATCTCCTATTGGTCTCTAACAGTTCTAACCTAACCATTCTTGCTAATCATGCCTAAATCATGGTGTAGAAGAAAAGTTACTAACTTGTTGAATCTTGATTAACAGATGGAGTAAACCTTCACTGCAAGCCTTCAAACTCTTCAGAAACGATCCTTGAATGATGATCTTGCTACTGTTTGCAAAAGATTTGATGGAGAATGCTTGAATCTCAGAATTCGATAGTGACTTGCAACCTTGAAAATCCAAATGTCAACTCTTCAAATCTCCAAGAACTTGCCTTTAAATTGGTCTGCACAACTTCACTATGATCAGAGGAATGTGTTTAGATTGAAAGAATGAATGGAATTAAATCAGAATGTGGATTTTGCTTTCAACTTGCAATGGAAGCAAGTGAAATGGCCAACTCTCTCTTCTCTCAAATCTTACACCAACCTTACATCTGAGCAAGTTATACACATTATATATAGTGGTTTAGAATCATCTAGAACCATCTGGAACCATCCCATGAGAAATTGGGATTCTCATGTCATGAGTTTATGAATTCACTTCTTCTCACATATCATCTCATGACATAGCTCTTGCAGCAACTTGCCTTGACTTGAAATTCCCCCTAAATGAGATATAGGATGTGTTAAAACCCTTAGCAAGCTTGTACATTGAGTTTCCTTATGTTTTGCATTTGTGCCTTAAGATGCAAGCAACCAATTTCCAAAGCAGCCCCATGATCTAGGCCTCAATTCAAAAAAGTGGCTGAACCATTGTTTTTAGAATGTCTTTTAGAGTCAAAATGACCTATTATATGACATGGTTTGGATGTGTAACTTGGGATTTCCAATTTCCAATTTCAACTTATTTAACTTATGCCTCCATTTTAGGTCATTTTTATCACTTTTTGCTACAAGCCTTTTAAACATCTCATGACCTCCCTAATAGCCTTAAAACATCATTCTAAGCAAGTTTGATGTTGAAGATTTTTCCATTTGAAGCTTGGAAATAGGAGATATGGTCTTATGCTTGAAATGACCTATAACATCCAAATGACCAAAATGCCATTGACTTGTCAAAGCCATAACTTGAGTTCTACAAATCCTATCAAGGACTTCTAGTACTCTCTAGAAAGCTAAGAAGATGAGGAACAACATTCATGTTGACCAAGAGTTCATAGGAATCATCCTTCTTAGGCAAAAGTTGGATGCAAGTTGGGTGACTTTCAAGGACCCAGATTCACATACCTCAGATGACCTATAACTTGTCAAAGTCATAACTTGAGCTCTACAAATCCTATCAAGGACTTATAGTACTCAAATTATAGCTAAGAACAAGCTCTACAACATTCATGTTGGGTGCAAGATGAGATGACAATCACATCTTGAGCTAAACTTCCTTGAAGATAGGGATCAAACTAGGGGATTTTACACTGTCAAGCCTTAGAAACCCTAGCTTGAAACTTCTCAAACTCTTCAATCATGATGAGTTGGTCTAGGAATCATCCTTATAGCATCTCAATGCATAAATTCATGATCACATGGCTCTTGGATTAGGTCTCAACCCTCTCCAAATCATCAGTTGAGCCAGGGTTGACCCAGTCAAACCCTAATTACACCACTCATGGCTGAGTCTTCTTAAACTTGTACAATGACCTCTCTAGGCCTCATGATGGCTTTCAAGACATCTCAAAAGCTATTTCAAAGCTTTAAGTCCATCCTCATAGCCTCAGAATCATCTGAGGGGCTCCCACAACTCTCAAGTTATGAGGCATACACCCTTGGTTTCAACCAATCTTTCTGAGGATCTCTTGAGTTCTCTGACAAAGGTATCAACCTTTGAACATTTGAACAACCTTCTTGGTTGGCTTCCAAGTCTTGTATAACTCTTGCTGGGTAATCATACCTCTTGATCTACTGCACACATATCAATGAGATACAGATGATAATGCTAGTGAACACAAGCTAGGTAAATAAATGTTGGTCAAATTTTGGGGTGCAACACAGGTTGTACCGGTTTGTAGCAGCAATATAATATTGGTTCAGAGTATTGAAAAGTGCTTTGCAATGCGGTACGACTTTGGAGGGTAGTCTAGTTTTGTGAATACATATGTTGGTAGCAGGGCCTCATTATTTTCTCTTTTGTTATGTGTGCAGCGGTTTTGTTCAGAATTTTGTTGCTTTGTGGTTTTGGTCATGGCAACAGAGTTTTTTTTAGCATAGCAGGCGTTGGAGGTTGTAATTTACAGGGTTGTGCAGGGAATAGAAGTACATAACTTTTGGCTTGGAGCAAGCTTCTTGGGAATACCAGTAGCCTTCAATTCTTCAAGAGAAAACCCTTTACCGGCTCGGAGTTTCATGTTGTATTTGGCAGTTTGCCCATGAAAAATTGGCCTAAGAGGTCCAGCAGTAGGCCTGGGGAAAATCTTAACTGCCTTCTTCTGGCGAGCCAAGCGTCTTCTGGTCTTCCTTGCTGGTTGGTTAAACCATGTCTTCACATAGTTTTCCCAATGTTTTCTAAAGTGTTCATTGGGGATAACATTGTTGTGCTTAACCATGGTGCCTTACTTGCAAGTTTGCTTCTGACTCGAGTTGTAGGGAGTGGAATTGTTTTGAGGTATTGACAGGTTGTAGCTGGACAGTTTTCTTCTTTATTGGCTGGCGCTGCAGGCTTTCAGTCGGGACTTCTCAGGTCAACCATCAGGTTGATCATGCCATCAGGCATTCAAAGAAAACTGTCGGGCATCAGCCGGACTTCATCAGGTCAACAATCATGTTGATCATGCCATCAGGCATTCAAAGAAAACTGTCGGGCATCAGTCGGTCTTCATCAGCACGTCGGGAGTAGAATTCTTGGTCAATCATGACCCAATTGGGAATATCTAAACCTCTGCCATCAGGCACTCCGCATCAGCTGAGAGAACTGATTCATTAACACGGTCGGACTTCAATCATAAAGTCTTCAAGGGAAGTTTCAACTTCGCTGCTCAGAAACCTGCTGGGGATGTCGCATCTCCGCTGGGGATTCTGGAGAACTATCAAGTAACTCCGCTTCGGGGATCCAGAAATCATTCTGGGTGAATCAACTCTGCTGAGGACTTCAAGAATCATCTTGGACAAATAAATCCGCCGGGGACTTCAAGAATCATCTTGAACCGATAACCATGCTGGAGCTTTCAGGAATCATCCTGAGAAAACACTCTTCTGGGGACTCTAAGTATCAACTTGAGCAACCACTCTGGCGACTGCATTGGGGGTCTTAAGAATCATCTTAAGCAAACGACCCTGCTGGGGAATTCAAGAATCATCTTGAACCGAAGGCTTCGCTAGGGACTTCAAGAATCATCTTGAGCAAGCGACTTCGTTGGGGAGCTTTTAGGAATCATCCTGAGCAATCAATTCTGCGGCGGAACACCTGCAAAACAAGAACGGTAACAACCTAGATCATGTTTATCATGCGTATGCTTCGGCAATGGCGCAATGCTCCACACGGTGGCAATGCTATGCGTTTATGATAAATGCTATGCAATCATGCAAAATGATGCGATCCTGTCAGCAAAATAAATGCTGAAGGGAGAATCCTCCTATCAAGGAGAAAGAACTACTCAGATAGAGGAATCATCCTGCTGAGGAGAGCAAGGTCACGCCAATCTCAATTGGACTCCACAGGGGACACAACTTCAGTTGACTGCTGCAGGGGAACGAAGCTCTACGAGAACCTGGACCTGCTGAGGGAAAGCGATGTCAATCGCGGGAATAAACCGCACGGCCTTCATGGCTGCTTCTCTGGAGATAACGACTCCGGTGGGGAAACACAGCATCAATTATTCAACATTCCACTGGGGGAAACCAATCATGGCTTGAGTGGCTTCCCAGGATTCGGCTCTCTTGGGTATCTGCAAACTCGGCTGAGGAAGGAGAAATCATTCTGCTTGCTAGAGAGTACGACTCTGCGGGGAATCTCAATTCCGCTGGCGAAGAAGGAATCATCCGACTTTGGGGGAGAGTACGACTCTGGTGGGGAATTTCAATTCCGCTGGAGACTTCAGTCTGGCACTATCAATTGCTACACACTTCAGTGAATAGTCTTCTTACGAGGCCTGCACTTGTGACCCGGTGCTGGGGGATGAACATACGCTTCAGCGCCTGACTCAGCTGGGGAGATGGTGATCCTTCATGATACCCCTGGTTGGGGGAGAGAATCTTCTCTACTTGGGGAGACATATCAATGCTCACGATCTCGGGCTCAAACTCTACGGGGAGAGGCTACTGAACTTGCCGGAGAAGGAGGAATCATCCTGCTTGGGGATGCGCACAACGCATCGTCTGGAATATGCTACACCTGTAACAACACAAACAAACAGACAAGATACCCTTCTCAAAGGGACCTATCAAGGTTATCATCTTGTGATAATATTTAAGTAATTCATTGTTTCAATAATCAGTGGCCTAGGCCAGTAAGTTTATGTATGCGCATTTTATCAAAAACATCGGCGTTCTTTTTCGCAAACAAAACAGATAAATGCTAAACAGGCAAACATAATTGCTGAATAGTATGCATTTTATTGATAACGAACCCCTGAATGGGTAAAAATGTTTTACAACAGATGCAAGCTCCTGGAATGAGGAAGCCGCGCAAAAATAAAACATAAATATACATCAGTATATACAAATGTCGGCAACGAGGCGTAGACGAACACCATGAGTTGATCCCTCTATGACCCACTCGACTTCGATACTTCTCCGACGCTTCAGCTTCGAAAGAGATTGATTCAGATAAACGGCCCTCAGGTCTTCCAAACCACTAAACAAAAAAAGTCCACACGCGGAACGCAGTCATTTGCTTTTCAAATCCCTAACTTTTGCGTGAACCGCCCTTTGCGGGTTTTCAGTTCACCGGGATACCCTTTCTTGCCAAAGTCGCCCATCCGGGTTTTCGACTTTGCGGGTGTACATTTTCAATTTATATCCCTAATTTTTTCCCAAACCTTTTCCTTTTTTATGGTTCGCCGGGATGCCCCATTTTTTGCCTGGACTCTCTTTTTACTGTCCAGCGGGTCGCTTTCAAGCAAAGTATTTTTTAACTGCGTCCGCGTTTACCGGGGATGCAAAATCTTCACCATCCATCGTGGATAACAACAAAGCTCCTCCCGAGAAAACCTTGCTGACGACATACGGACCTTCGTAATTGGGAGTCCACTTGCCCCGGTGATCGGAGTGTGGAGGAAGAATCTTCTTCAGGACGAGATCACCCGTCTGAAAGCTTCTAGGACGCACCTTCTTATCATAAGCTTTCTTCATTCGGCTTTGGTACAAACGACCAAACGTGATCAATGCTAACCTCTTCTCGTCCATCAGGCTGAGTTGGTTCAGTCGGTTCGTAATCCATTCTGCCTCGTCGAGTTTCGCATCAACCAAAACTTGCAAAGAAGGGATCTCCACTTCTAACGGTAGGACTGCTTCCATACCGTACACCAAGGAGAAAGGAGTTGCCCCGGTTGACGTACGTACTGTCGTACGATAACCGTGCAGTGCAAATGGCAGCATCTCGTGCCAATCTTTGTATGTCACAACCATCTTCTGAACAATCTTCTTTATGTTCTTGTTGGCCGCTTCAACGGCGCCATTCATCTTCGGCCGGTAAGGAGATGAGTTGTGGTGTTCAATCTTGAAACTCTGGCACAACTCCTTCATCATCTTGTTATTCAAATTCGAACCATTATCAGTAATGATCCGCTCGGGAATTCCGTAACGACAGATGATGTCCCTCTTTATGAATTTAGCCACCACCTGCTTGGTCACATTAGCATACGAGGCTGCCTTCACCCACTTGGTGAAGTAGTCGATAGCTACCAGAATGAAGCGATGACCGTTAGATGCAGTGGGCTCGATCTTGCCTATCATGTCGATGCCCCACATGGAGAACGACCACGGGGAGGACATGACATTTAACGGGCACGGCGGTACATGAACTTTATCAGCATAAATCTGGCATTTATGACATCTCCTCGCGAATTTAAAACAGTCCGATTCCATCGTCAGCCAGTAGTATCCTGCTCTCAGGATCTTTCTCATCATAGCATGTCCGCCGGCGTGCGTACCGAATGTGCCTTCATGGACTTCTTCCATGAGGGTACTCGCCTCTTTCTCATCTACACATCTGAGTAGCACGAGATCGTGGTTTCTTTTATACAACACTCCATCAGGATTGAGATAAAACTTTCCAGACAGCCTCCTCAGGGTCTTCTTATCCTGGGTTGACGCACCCGCAGGATACTCCTTAGTCATAAGGAAAGTCTGGATGTCGTGGAACCATGGCTTGCCGCCGGCGGCTTCCTCGATTGCAAAGACAAATGCAGGTCTATCAAGACGAGAAAGGACAATTCTTGGAGCTTCATTCCAAAAATTGACTTTATACATTGAAGCCAACGTGGCTAAGGCATCAGCCATTTGATTCTCTGCTCTGGGCACATGATGGAGTTCCACTCGATCGAAGAACGGAAGTAGCCTTCTGGCATAGTTCATGTACGGCACCAAATTTGATTGGCGAGTTTCCCACTCCCCTTTAATCTGGTTGATCACAAGCGCCGAGTCACCATATACGTCTAGATTCTTGATTCTCAAATCAATTGCCTCTTCTAGACCCATGATGCATGCTTCGTACTCTGCCTCGTTATTGGTGACTAGAAACGTCAGTCTCGTAGTGAATGGGATACGGGATCCGTGGGGAGTCGTGATGATCGCCCCAATACCACTTCCGTAGGAATTAACCGCCCCGTCAAATATCAATTTCCAATGGGACTTCCTATCTGGCCCCTCGTCGGGCAACGGTTCATCGTAATCCTTCGCTTTGAGAAACATGATATCCTCATCAGGGAATTCAAATTTCATCGGCTGGTAATCCTCGATCGTCTGTTCGGCAAGGTAATCAGACAATACGCTTCCCTTGATGGCCTTCTGGGACACGTACTGAATATCGTATTCCGTTAACACCATTTTCCATCTGGCAATTCTGCCCGAAAGAGCCTGCTTCTCGAAGACGTACTTGATTGGATCCATCTTCGAAATTAGCATAGTGGTGTGATTTAGCATGTACTGTCGTAGACGTTTGGCAGTCCAGGCTAGTGCACAACACGTCTTCTCCAGCATCGAGTAGCGAGATTCACAGTCTGTGAACTTTTTACTCAAGTAATAAATGGCATGCTCCTTTCTGCCCGTCTCGTCGTGCTGACCGAGAACACACCCCATACTATTCTCAAGAACTGTCAAGTACATGATTAATGGTCGTCCAGCCACTAGGGGTATCAAGATTGGAGGTTCTTGAAGATACTGCTTTATCTTGTCGAATGCCTTCTGGCAATCCTCATTCCAGATAATTTCCTGATCTTTCTTTAAAAGCTTGAACATCGGTTCACACGTGGCCGTGAGCTGAGAGATAAACCTTGCAATGTAGTTTATTCGGCCCAAGAAACCACGAACTTCTTTTTCTGTTTTTGGCACTGGCATTTCTTGTATGGCTTTTATTTTCGCAGGATCAACCTCGATGCCTCGTTCGCTCACGATAAACCCCAGTAACTTTCCGGATCGTACTCCGAAAGTACACTTGTTAGGATTCAGCCTCAACCTGAACTTCCTAAGCCTCTCAAAAAGCTTCAGCAAATTGACCAGATGTCCCTCCTCCGTTTGGGACTTCGCAATCATGTCATCCACATAGACTTCAATCTCATGATGAATCATGTCATGAAACAAAGTTACCATTGCTCGTTGGTAAGTGGCCCCTGCGTTCTTCAGACCGAAAGGCATTACCTTATAGCAAAATGTTCCCCAGGGAGTGATAAACGTCGTTTTCTCCATGTCCTCCGACGCCATCTTGATCTGATTGTAACCGGAGAAGCCGTCCATGAACGAAAACACGGAGAACTGGGCTGTGTTGTCGACCAACACATCGATATGAGGCAACGGGAAATCATCTTTAGGGCTCGCCCTATTCAAATCCCGATAATCGACGCACATGCGTACCTTACTGTCCTTCTTCGGTACAGGCACTATGTTGGCGACCCACGGAGGGTAAGTGGTGACCGCTAAGAAGCCAGCATCAAGCTGTTTCTGCACTTCTTCTTTGATCTTAACGGCCATATCTGGTCTCGTCCTCCTAAGCTTCTGCTTAACGGGAGGGCAATCTTCTCGCAGCGGCAAGTGGTGGACCACGATGTCCGCGTCAAGTCCGGGCATATCTTCGTATGACCAAGCAAAGACGTCACTATACTCTCTTAGCATCTCGACCAATCTCTGCTTGACATCACTCTGCAATGCAGCCCCTATCCTGACGTTTCTGACGAGCTCTTCAGAACCCAAATTCACGATCTCAATCTCCTCCTCATGAGGCAGAATAACTTTCTCCTCTTGTTTAAACAAGCGGGCCAACTCTTCAGGGAGGTCTTCGTCTTTATCAATCTCTTCTTCGGCTTGATAGATCGGGCAATCGAAGTCGAAGTGAGTCATAGAAGGTCTAGAGTCGATGTCATCTGTTATGTGGATCCTGCAATAACAAGGGTTAAGTTTAAAACAAGGATGTGCAGGTTAGCACAAACCCCGTTGCCATTTTACTGTTTTTCAAAACAAATATAAAATAGGAATAACAGAGATCGCAATATTTGAATACGAAGAAAACGCCTTTGATTTATTAACAAAATGCATGTACATAATCCAACAAGGCCCTGACAATAAAACCACTATGCCCCGGGTAGGACATAGGGTTGTACAATTATTGGAAAAAGTAAATCATTACTCTTCGCCTGTCATCTGGATGATATCCTTGATGGACCAATTGGTGAGGCCCTCGCCTGGCTTGCTTGGCTGGATCCAAGAGTCGAGGTCACAGTCACTATCTCCGCTGTCTTCAGACACTCCGTTGATGCTTTCGAAAATCATTCCGTCGCTGGTAAACTGGATCGGCCCTTTACCTCCAGACGCACTGCTAGAAGAAGAAGAAGAAGCTTCAGCTCCAGGAGAATATCCCAACCCAAACTTATCCTGCTTGTTAGGTATCTCCAAGATTCGCCCCTAGCCTGGGGTAGATCCGGCTTGGACAACAGCCCGAGCTTCCTTGAACAAGGAGAGAGTCATCTCTGGCTTTTCTGTGACTACGGGAGCTACGTCTTTCACCTTGACAGCTTCGAACGCTTGGCAAAGAGTCTCATGGATTTTGCCATCCATTTCCACGTACTTAAAGGACGACAAATGGCTCACCATTATGTCTTCCTCGCCGCAAATGGTTACGATGCTTCCCCCGACAGCATATTTGAGCTTTTGGTGCAACGTGGAGGTCACGGCACCAGCAGCATGGATCCACGGCCGGCCCAAGAGACAACTGTAGGCAGGCATGATGTCCATAATATAAAAGACCGCGTCGAACGTTTCCGGCCCGACTTGGATCGGCAGGGTCACCTCCCCGAAAACGTGTCTTTTAGTTCCGTCGAACGCCTTCACAACCAGATCACTGGGTGTGCAAATCAATCCACGAGTGTCCAACTTCATCAATGCCTTCTTCGGAAGGACATTAAGCGAAGAACCTGTGTCCACCAGGAAGTGCGACATGATCGTGCCCCTACACTCTATCGAGATGTGCAGGGCACTGTTGTGATTCCTCCCTTTTGGCGTCAGCTCCAAGTCTGTGAAACCTAGCCCGTTTCTAGCATTTACGTGGGCTACGACCTCTTCTAGCTGATTCACCGATATTTCTTGCGGTACGTAGGCGGCGTTCAACACCTTCAGCAGCGCATTGCGGTGTGCTTCAGAACACAACAACAAGTTGAGAATGGAAATCTTCGAGGGCGTCTGATGGAGATGATCCACAATCTTGTAGTCACTCTTTTTAATCAACCGCATGAATTCCTCTGCATCTTTAACAAGCAAGTCTTTTTCTACCCCACACGGGGCCTCTTCGACGACTTTACTTTTGCCCTTATCAGCAGCATCAGCTCTGACCGCTTTATCCTCCACGACCTCTGGCGGTGCAAACACTCTTCCGCTGCGAGTAATACCACTGACTCCCGCAAGGTTCTCCACAGTCAACCCATACGGTTCTAGCTCCAACCTCTGTCCGTTGCAGTAGACTTCAGCCCCATAATGCCACGGAACGACGTTAGTGCTCTCGAAAGGTATTGGCCCAGCTTTGGTAATAGTAATTGTGGGCGGTCTGGGCGCAGGAATAGTTATTGGCCGGCGAGGGATGGTGATGGTGGAGACTTCATCGGCCTGCTTCAGCACTACCTCTCCTGATCCACCTTCAGCCCTCCGGCTAAATTGCATAATCCCCTCAGTCATCAGACTTTGAATTCCTTCTACCAACTGCTCACATCCATCAGAATGTGTGGCACAGTCCATACATAGTTCTCCGCAACCTGGAAAGAACCCTCTTTTCAGCAACTTAGCTTTAACGAAGCTAAGCGGCGTCTTCAGATCTCTGACATCAGTCAACAGATCTGCACTCTCTTCTTTGATAATGGCATTCACTCCGCCTCCCCTATGATTCGGCATAGGATTCTTCGTGACATTGGGCACATTATCGGAGAAGTTGATGATCTTGGCATCCACCATGTCCTGCACCTTGTGCTTGAAGGCTTTGCAGTTCTCGATTGTGTGGCCTGGTGCCCCTGAATGAAAATCACAAGTGGCATTGGCGTCGTACCCCGGCGGAGGTGCCCCTGTCAAGGGAGCCATCGTCCTCTTCTGGACCAACTGTAGCTGAAGCAAAGTCTGCAAGAGTTGCGCGTACGACATGGGCGGTGCCTCGAAGTGACGGTTTGCCAAAGATGCCCGATTCTGGTACTTCTTGTATCCCTGTTGATTCGGTTGCTGCTGCTGTGGAGCTGCCGGGATATTTATACTGGCCACCTGCTGCTGAGGGCCTTTACCCTTCGTTCGAGCGTTGGTCACAGCGCTCTCATCTCCTTCTCGTCTCTTGCCAGCATAAGGTTTCTTTCCACCTCCTCCAGCTGAGGATGACTCACCTTGAATTTTCCCGATCTTGATCCCATTCTCGACGTGCTCACCCATGATAATGAGATCTGAGAACTTCCCAGACATACCGCTGACTAAATTTTCAAAGTAAACCCCTGGGAGGGTGGCTACAAACATCTGCACGAGCTCGCGTTCAACCATCGGCGGCTGAACCCTGGCTGCCAACTCACGCCACCGCTGGGCGTACTCCTTAAACCCTTCACTATTCCTCTGCGACAGATTCTGCAGCTGAACTCGGTTTGGGGCCAAGTTGCTATTGTACTGGTAATGGTGCACAAATGCTTCAGCAAGATCCTTCCACATGCGCACACTAGTGGGCTCCAGACCCATGTACCACTCGAGGGATGGCCCGGAAAGACTGTCTTGGAAGAAGTGCATCAGCAACTTCTCATCTTCGGAATGAGCAGACATCTTCCTGTAATACGATCTCAGGTGGACACAAGGGCAACTGGTGCCCTTATATTTCTCAAAGTCAGGTACCCTGAACTTAGGAGGCACCTTGAAATCAGCAATTAATCCCAGCTTGGACATATCAACGCCCAAAGTATTCTGATTCTCGATATCTCTCATTTTATCTTCAAGTGCCTTGAATCTAAGTCGCGCTTCAGCATTCAGCTCCCCTTCAGCACCTCTCTGAGAGAACACATCATCCTGACGATCCTCAAGCCATGGCTGAGGCACAAACAGATTCCCGACGCCTGCATTGTCGTTGCCCGATCCGACATTGACATTAGCTCCCAGACTCCCGTTACCGACGCCCGTCGTATTGAGTCCGATGTTGGTCATCACATTGCCGTTAGCACTGCCGTTGCCCCCGGTCACGGGAACACCGTTCTGCGGAGTTTCAACTGGTGGAGGAGTAGGAACAGTCCCATCATGGAGTACGTCGTTGCTATCAACCCTGGAAATCAAAGGCTGAACCAAAGTTCTGAGCTGATCCTGGTAATTAGCGACCGCTTGCATGAGATCCATGAAGCGATCCATCCTTTCGCGGAGTTCCTGAACATCGGTTTGCACTTGCTCCATGGTTCTGGTCCGATTAGCTCTAGTTGGATAGCGGTGAATCAGTCTCTGATCAATCCTGGAACCACTTGAAACAACCTGAAACAACCTGTAGAAACCTGCGATAACCTGTGAAACACAAAAGGGTTAGGAAAAACAACAAAATGCTCGTCATGCAAATGCTTCATGCAAATGCATGCGTGTGTCTGTGTGTTAGGGAGATCTCCCCCGATCCTAGTGCCTGAGTGCCGGTGCTGATAATAATAAGAAGTCTGAGTCCAATCATGTAAATACCAATCTCGTATATAAAGAAAGCCCATCAAGGCAGTACATAGCATCAGCGAGTACAAGACGAATCAACAGCGTGACCTCAGCCAACAAGCCTGGTGATGGTCAGCATACAACAATGATCAAAACAAAAGGAATATAAACAGTCAAGTACGGCCACAGGCGCGATACTCTTCCAACAACTCCTTCGTTTCTGGATGATCCGGCAAAGTGAGCAACCCCTCGACGAGCAATTCCCTCTGCACAATGGTGTACTGAAGACCTTCGACCGAACCTTCCCATGCTCCTTCGCCGAAGCAATCTTCTAACTTCCGCTTCTTGGACTCAAACGTCAGCTTGCGCTCATTCAGGTTAGCGACACATCAGGGGCAGGGAACTTGTAAGCCACGATCTTCCTCAGAGAACCCATAACAATACAATAGGAGGCAAGAAATCCTGGATCGGGGAAAACGGTACCCGCAACACAGACACACGTTAATGAAATGCAAATGAGTATGCAAACTAATGCAAAATGCAATCATGCAATAGGAGACCAAGGCAACTGCTGTGGAGATTCTGTATCAACAGAACCATAATCTTGCTCTATCAAGAACAACCACTGCATCTGATAAGGAGAAAAACCCTGGTATCGGACCACAAATCTGCTCTGTCAAGAACAAATGTCTGATAATAAGGACCTCTGATGTAGGACCGAGAAATCTGCTCTGTCAAGAACAATCATACATCTGCTGATGAGATCTTCAGACCCCAATCAAAAATATGCTCTATCAAGAACAAACATACATCTGCTGATGAGATCTTCAGACCCAAACCTGCTCTATCAAGAACAAATACATCTGATGATAAGATCCTCTGATCCAACCCTGCTCTATCAAGAACAAATACATCTGATGATAAGATCCTCTGATCCAAACCTGCTCTATCAAGAACAAACACATCTGATGATAAGATCCTCTTATCTAAACCTGCTCTATCAAGAACAAATACATCTGATGATAAGATCCTCTGATCCAACAAAACTGATTCGTTGTCAAGAAAACCAGGTGGTCTGAAGGTCAAAGTTTCCTGCGATGAACCTAACCCTCCTCTCACAGGTAGGTGTCCTTGACGCAGGGTATGGCATCCTATGCGGTCGTTGGCGTCACAGACTTTCAAGACGGATGATACGATACCCAGAAGGTGTGGCATCATCATGTCCTGAAGAGGCCCTCCTCAGCCAACTTCCAATTGATAGGTTCCCGGAGTCGACAATCCTCGGGTCAGACAACTTGTCGAGCCCTAAGGGCCAGGCAAGAAGCATCAAAGAGAATCTCGTCCGAGTGAGATTTCGCGGCTAGCTGGTGCGAGCTAAGCAAGCAGGCTAACCACTACTCTCTCTCTAAATCTATGTGTAACCTCAAGCCCAGGTCCGACTTATCTCTCAACAGATTACCCCCTTCCCACGACAGCAATAACAATATAAAGCTGATAATAAAATGCGAAAAGTAAAGACAGAACAACAAATCTATACAACACCCATGACGGGAAAACAAGCGTTAGGATTGACTCGCCTAGGGAACCGTTGGAGTCCCCAGCAGACTCGCCAGCTGTCGCTTCCGCGAAAATAAGGTGCCGGCACAACAGAAGAGTCTCCATCTTTCGTTATTTATCCCTCAGGGCGGGAAAGGAAACGATCGGAAAAACCTAACGAAAAAGGGTAAGACAAGGTCGTCGCAACCGTTGTCTGGGTTCGGGAGTCGGTTACGCAAGGGGAAGGTATTAGCACCCCTCACATCCGTCGTACTCGACGGGATCCACGCTTGTTGTGTTTACTGGACGGGTTGGTTTATCTATCTACCTATCAAGGCTGGCTTAAAAGAAAAGAAAAATGACTCGGAAAAGCGTCGCACTTTATGCCTACGTATTCTCATCAGAGAATGAGAAATCAGAGTCAACGTAGTTCGGCCTACGACGGGTTATGGGGGAAGGTAGCTCGCCAATACATCAGTATTGTGCCTACGTACTCTCAACAGGTATGAAAGATCAGAGCTCACGTAGTTCGGGACACTACGCATTATTTCTTGTCTTTTACGAAAGAAGTGTTTTTTATTGTGTTTGCAATTTCAATCGCACTAGAGACTATGACCTGAGAGTGAATGCGTCGCATGTCACCCAAAGGGTACCATACTAAACATCCAGACTGTGGAAAAGAAACTCTCCCACAATCCTTTCTCAGATAGCTTAAGGCTCGTAACGTACGAAAGAAATCATTCATGATTACTGTATCTTAAACTGTTTTGAGATGAGAAGAGAACAGGCCCAACTAGGAGGGAGACTATCAAGTCCTACTATTGTCATGCCATGGATTCATCCTATGGTTGAGGTTTGAACAGGGAACTCCTAGAAGTTATCATGCATAGGTTTCAACCTAAAGTTCTATCATCAATTCCTTACCAAAGGAAATGAGAGTCCTAAGGGATCATGTCAATGATACACCGAAACAGATAAAGCATCAGCTCAAACTGTAAAATGCATGCAATGCAAGTGAGGGAGGAAATGTGTGTGGGGCTTCAGCCTCCACCAACTCATCTCAACCTCAAGCCAGAATGAATAACAGTAATCATACTGAAATATAAAACATGCTATCAAGCAAATAAACCACATGGACAAGGGAGTCGGGCTCTACCGAATACCCGCAAGCAAAGCCATACAGTAACAGTACAAGCAGAGGGAGCAACCCAACCTCTAGTGCAATCATGCTCCTAGATTAAAGTCTAGTCTAGATATGAACTTATTCTAATGCATCAAGCAAGTCAAACAAGGCACATCAATACAGCAAAGAAAAAGATAAGAAAGCAGATCAACTCCTCCCTCAACTTCAAGCTTCAGCTCTTCTCACAGCAATTCAGTCTTCAGAATTCCATCACTCTTGACAAATATCAATTTGCTTTTCCAGGTTTCAACCCTTCAACATAAGTTCCAACTTATCTTCTTCAAGCTTCAGCTCCTTAATCAGTTCCACCTTCAGGCTTCACCATTAACCACAAGTATCAACGGGATTCCTTCAGGATCTCCAAGCATCAAGGTAAGTATCAACTTCCTTTGTTCTTCAAGCTTCAGCTCTTCAGAATCAATCTCAATTGAATCCTCTTCCTAATTATCAACTTAGTCTTCTCTCCCTGCAAGCTTCAGCTTCTCAGAGTAGTCTTCAATCATCTGGGAATGTCAACTTTATCCTTCAACCTTTAAGCCTCAGCTCTTTACTGGATCTTCATTGGGTCTTCAAGTATCAACTGGCTCTTGTTGCTCTTCAAGCTTCAGCTGGAATGGCAATGCTCAAGGAATCATCCTCTTCCATACTCTTCAATGGAGTCTTCATCTTCACACTCAAGCTCAACATCTCTCAAGATATTCAAACAAGAGGAAATCACTTAACTGGATAAGTTGGGGTGTTAAACTTCTTATTGACCACCAAAGGTGACCTATAAGGGTTCAACATCAAAGGAATGGTTCCCTCAAAAGTTCTACTCCCTAGGTACCATCACTTATCCCTCCTAAGTAGAGAGGTGAATACCATGGAAGGACTTTGAATCATAGGGAGGAATGGAGGTGAAAGATACCATCCATGTTTAAGAAAGAAGTTAACTAGGTCTAAACTCTTCCTAATTCCTAACCCTAAAACAATAACAAAACAAACAAGACTCCAAGCTCTCAAGCTCCTCAATCAATCCTCAAGTCTTCTACTATGCTCCTCAATGCTCCTCAAAGCAAGACCAAGCTCTCCAAGCCCACAAAGCAAAGCAAACAAAAAATACAAGCCCACAAGGGCAACACAAACAATCATCAACTACAAAAATCATCTAAAAATGGTATACTACTATATTAAAACCTAATATAATTTCTAGGGGATCCTATATACCTACCCTTAATACCCTATAGGTCCCAATATCTATCTTGACCTAGAAACCCAAAATTCTAGTGTTATTGTGGACCTATGTTAAGGATTGACCTAATTCTACACAACCTAATGTCATCTAATCAAAACTAACCTAAAATTCATCACAAAAATTATGGAATAAATCCAGAGGGGAGCTAAAGTCCTAATCTAACTATCCTAAAAAGAATGACCTAAAAAGATGAAGGAAACTAGCTAAACAAAATTCTACAAATTTATGCATCAACATAAAAGAATTAAAAAGCTATTAAAAGAGAAAATACACAAAAAATATTAAAAATGCATGAAATGAAAATATTATTGTTTTATAATTTTCTAGACATTATCATGAAATGGGAGAAAAAAATCCCCATGCAAGAATCATTAATTTCCTATTTATTATGATTTTTCAAAGATTAAAATAAAATGGAGAAAAAGAAATTAAAATGAGAAAACCTAGGTGCAGATAGCAATGCCAGATAGTTCATTTCATGAATGGGCTCAAAATGGGGGTGCAGTTAGTGAGGCGCGCTAGGCCCAGTTCTAATCAGAAAATCATATCAAAAACCATAAAGAAAATGGAAAAGCCACAGTGCATAAAGTAACAAAATTCAGTTAAGAAAACCAAGTGGGCCATGAAAGGGGGTGCAAACATCAGTTGAGCCCAAAACCCTTTTAATGAAATGCCGCGTTTCAACATCTTCAGATTCCCTCTTCAAATGAAATTAAATCTCAGCCGTGAGATCTTGGTCTTAGTCAAGGGGTCCAACATGATCCAATGGCTATGTCTTCGTCTTCTTCCTCCAGCTAGGGTTCCAAGGATGAAACCATGGAAATGCAGAGCTTCAAGCTCCATCTTCCCCAAACTCGAACCTCATCATTTCTCCATGAAAAACCAAAATTCCAAACCATAATCTGTCCAGAATTCCATGCTGAATCTAACCATGGCCTTGAAATCAATTGAAACATCCTAAATCTCCAAACCCGATACAAGATCAAAGATATGCTCAGACATCAACTTCAACAATTCTTGCAATTAAATACCTCAGATTGATCACTACTTCACACTGATTGATTCTTGATATCTAATTCATTCTATAGCTCACCATAACTCGAGTTCTTGGTCCAAATAAAAATGGT
The DNA here is from genome assembly GCA_963859935.3 of Lathyrus sativus. Classification (NCBI taxonomy): domain Eukaryota; kingdom Viridiplantae; phylum Streptophyta; class Magnoliopsida; order Fabales; family Fabaceae; genus Lathyrus; species Lathyrus sativus. The sequence continues at coordinate 587,520,884 of OZ012738.1, forward strand.
GACACCAACTGAAACCTCACCAATTGCTCTCAAACTGTTCAGAATCCATCTTCTATTGGTCTCTAACAGTTCTAACCTAACCATTCTTGCTAATCATGCCTAAATCATGGTGTAGAAGAAAAGTTACTAACCTGTTGAATCTTGATTAACAAATGGAGTAAACCTTCACTGCAAGCCTTCAAACTCTTCAGAAACAATCCTTGAATGATGATCTTGCTACTGTTTGCAAAAGATTTGATGGAGAATGCTTGAATCTCAGAATTCGATGGTGACTTGCAACCTTGAAAATCCAAATGTCAACTCTTCAAATCTCCAAGAACTTTCCCTCAAATTGGTCTGCACAGCTTCACTATGATCAGAGGAATGTGTTTAGATTGAAAGAATGAATGGAATTGAATCAGAATGTGGATTTTGCTTTCAACTTGCAATGGAAGCAAGTGAAATGACCAACTCTCTCTTCTCTCAAATCTTACACCAACCTTGCATCTGAGCAATTTCTACACATTATATAGAGTGGTTTAGAATCATCTAGAACCATCTGGAACCATCCCATGAGAAATTGGGATTCTCATGTCATGAGTTTATGAATTCACTTCTTCTCACATATCATCTCATGACATAGCTCTTGTAGCAACTTGCCTTGACTTAAAATTCCCCCTAAATGAGATATAGGATGTGTTAAAACCCTTAGCAAGCTTGTACATTGAGTTTCCTTATGTTTTGCATTTGTTCCTTAAGATGCAAGCAACCAATTTCCAAAGCAGCCCCATGATCTAGGCCTCAATTCAAAAAAGTGGTTGAACCATTGTTTTTAGAATGTCTTTTAGAGTCAAAATGACCTATTATATGACATGGTTTGGATGTGTAACTTGGGATTTCCAATTTCCAATTTCAACTTATTTAACTTATGCCTCCATTTTAGGTCATTTTTATCACTTTTTGCTACAAGCCTTTTAAACATCTCATGACCTCCCTACTAGCCTTAAAACATCATTATAAGCAAGTTTGATGTTGAAGATTTTTCCATTTGAAGCTTGGAAATAGGAGATATGGTCTTATGCTTGAAATGACCTATAACATCCAAATGACCAAAATGCCATTGACTTGTCAAAGCCATAACTTGAGTTCTACAAATCCTATCAAGGACTTCTAGTACTCTCTAGAAAGCTAAGAAGATGAGGAACAACATTCATGTTGACCAAGAGTTCATAGGAATCATCCTTCTTAGGCAAAAGTTGGATGCAAGTTGGGTGACTTTCAAGGACCCAGATTCACATACCTCAGATGACCTGTAACTTGTCAAAGTCATAACTTGAGCTCTACAAATCCTATCAAGGACTTCTAGTACTCAAATTATAGCTAAGAACAAGCTCTACAACATTCATGTTGGGTGCAAGATGAGATGACAATCACATCTTGAGCTAAACTTCCTTGAAGATAGGGATCAAACTAGGGGATTTTACACTGTCAAGCCTTAGAAACCCTAGCTTGAAACTTCTCAAACTCTTCAATCATGATGAGTTGGTCTAGGAATCATCCTTATAGCATCTCAATGCATCAATTCATGATCACATGGCTCTTGGATTAGGTCTCAACCCTCTCCAAATCATCAGTTGAGCCAGGGTTGACCCAGTCAAACCCTAATTACACCACTCATGGCTGAGTCTTCTTAAACTTGTACAATGAACTCTCTAGGCCTCATGATGGCTTTCAAGACATTTCAAAAGCTATTTCAAAGCTTTAAGTCCATCCTCATAGCCTCAGAATCATCTGAGGGGCTCCCACAACTCTCAAGTTATGAGGCATACACCCTTGGTTTCAACCAATCTTTCTGAGGATCTCTTGAGTTCTCTGACAAAGGTATCAACCTTTGAACATTTGAACAACCTTCTTGGTTGGCTTCCAAGTCTTGTATAACTCTTGCTGGGTAATCATACCTCTTGATCTACTGCACACATATCAATGAGATACAGATGATAATGCTAGTGAACACAAGCTAGGTAAATAAATGTTGGTCAAATTTTGGGGTGCAACACAGGTTGTACCGGTTTGTAGCAGCAATATAATATTGGTTCAGAGTATTGAAAAGTGCTTTGCAATGCGGTACGACTTTGGAGGGTAGTCTAGTTTTGTGAATACATATGTTGGTAGCAGGGCCTCATTATTTTCTCTTTTGTTATGTGTGCAGCGGTTTTGTTCAGAATTTTGTTGCTTTGTGGTTTTGGTCATGGCAACAGAGTTTTTTTTAGCATAGCAAGCGTTGGAGGTTGTAATTTACAGGGTTGTGCAGGGAATAGAAGTACATAACTTTTGGCTTGGAGCAAGCTTCTTGGGAATACCAGTAGCCTTCAATTCTTCAAGAGAAAACCCTTTACCGGCTCGGAGTTTCATGTTGTATTTGGCAGTTTGCCCATGAAAAATTGGCCTAAGAGGTCCAGCAGTAGGCCTGGGGAAAATCTTAACTGCCTTCTTCTGGCGAGCCAAGCGTCTTCTGGTCTTCCTTGCTGGTTGGTTAAACCATGTCTTCACATAGTTTTCCCAATGTTTTCTAAAGTGTTCATTGGGGATAACATTGTTGTGCTTAACCATGGTGCCTTACTTGCAAGTTTGCTTCTGACTCGAGTTGTAGGGAGTGGAATTGTTTTGAGGTATTGACAGGTTGTAGCTGGACAGTTTTCTTCTTTATTGGCTGGCGCTGCAGGCTTTCAGTTTTTTCTTTTTGGTGCAGGGTCTTGTGGCAGCAGGGAGCAGGAATAAAGTGGCAAGGGTGGTACGTTGTGGTGCTGTTTTGCAAGTAACAACAACTCTGTTTCGGTGAAAAGTCTTGGTCTTGAAGCTTGTTTCACGATGCATGACCTACTTTTCTTCCATTCTTTGTACTTGTATTTGTAATATTGATACGGGCCTCAAGACGAGAAAAAAAATGGGATTGAGCTATTATTCTGAATTTTCTAAAATTTGTGTGGGCTTGGATATTTTGAATGGTTTTGTAGAAGATTTGAACATGGAAATGGTTAATGAGATATGGATTTGGGTAGAACTTGGATATGTGAATGGATAATTGGGAACTTTGGAAATAACAGATATAAAAGAATAGATAAATTAAGAGGATAAAGAAATTGGTGATGAATGGATAATTGGGAACTTTGGAAATAATGGATATAAAATAATAGATAAATTAAAAGGGTAAAGAAATGGTGATGAATGGATTTTGAAAATAAAATATGAAGTGGATTAAAATTAAATATGGATGAGTTTGATGAATTGGGTTGGAATACGAATGAAATGGATTAAGAAAGTGATCCGGGAACGGGTATATGTAATGGTAATGCCTCCACATTTAAAATCTCGGCAATTTTACTTGACCAACACATCCTGCATACACACCGGACCTGCTAGCCTCAAGCAAGACTCAATTAAACGACAGTTGCTGATCATAAACACAAAAGGGTGATAAACCTTAATCTTCCAAAATCCTGATCCATAATTCTTCCATTCAATCCACTAATGAACGCCCTAGATAACGACACCCTTGTGGAAATTCAAAGAAACTGAAACTGTGTCTTGATAATCCTCTGATAGGCAATGCTCATGACAATTGGAAACCTGACACCGCTACCTCAAACTTGAGTATCGATAACTGAAAGAAACATTTTTCTTTTGCCAATGGACATCCACCTCATCAAACGACTCTTCTTCAAAACCCTAATTCAAACACCTTTGAACCTTCTAAAGTCAACCCCTGATTCACAGAAAAAACCAGGCAAACAAAGAGTCAAGAAACTCGTTAGTTATGCAATATGATTGACCTAGCATAATATGCAAAAGATCAAAGAATCTGAGGGTAAAATTTGGGGTATGACACCTTCGCAATTTCAAATCTATGGAAAATGACCATTTGGGTCATTTCATTACTTTGGGATCGTGATAGGCTACCTTCGATTAATCGACATGATATTTGCGATTAAGACGAGATCCCACCATTCTTTTGTTCGTGCGACACAATTTAATCGGAGAATGATCCTCGATATATTTCTCTATCTTGTCCATATCACGGATATCAATTTACCCGACCTCCTATAGTTCGACTTTCATCATAAATCGAGCTACGACAGTTTAACGTCACATTTCGTCCCGATTCAATTCACTAACAAACTGACCACTAACTTTATTTTCAGTCAAGTATACACTACTTTACTTTTCAGTCAAACACAACACTGTTTTATTTTCAGACGATATTATCTTGTTCATATACTCATTGACATTTATTATGATATATTACTGTGAATCTTCTTGTATATATTGTTATACATCCTTTATATTATCTGTATCATGTATGTATTCGTAGTCATTTCCTATCTTATTCACATATTTTCAAAACTTCTTTTCGAAACATTTCTCCTAAAAAACCTTGGTCTCGTACCGAGTGCATTTTCAGAAAACTCCTTTCCTAATAAAACTTGAATGGTTCTGGAGTGGTTTGGCGTATGCATTCTTCTATCCCGAGTGCTTGACATTATCTTTAGGGTCCACTATCGCGAAACACTTACCGTTCAAGATCAAAACACCTTTAAATAAGAGAATGAAGTTCTCATTATATTGAACTAAAGGGAGAGGATTGAGTGCAGACTTCTTCCTCTCCGAGTTTCAGGATACTCACTGTAGAGTGTGTGGTTTCGATACTAGTCTTTCAATATAAAGACATACTTGTATTCACCACACCTTTTCATAATAATTCTTTTGAGATAAAGAATTGGGTACTATCTGCAAGGGGTTACTACCCGAGGACGTATTTCACCCCTAAAAACAAGTTCCACAAATCAAATGTGACATCTTGCCTCTAATGGAGAAAATTAATCTTTTCAAAAAAGGATATGTTATGTTCGTTCTACCGCAAATAGGTAACACCTAAGACTCCACAAGCGAGCTGCAATACACTTATCTGCTAGAATGTACACGTTAGCATCATCCACAAAAACACCGGTTAACCGTCCCCCGAACTACGTTTGCTCTGATTTCTCATACCAGATGAGGATACGTAGGCACAAGACGACGATATCTTGGCGAGCACACTTTTCCACCTTTCACCCGTAGGCAGAACTACGAATGCTCTGATTCCTTATTCCCTAATGAGGATACGTAGGCACGAGGATCTCTATCCTTGACGATCACAGTAACAACTAACTTCCCCTTTCTCTTACACCAGTGCAATCGAGACCAACCTGTTATCCAGAACTTTTTCCTCGCCCCAGTGCGATCGAGACCTTGTCTCATAGTTCCCCGAACTATGTTTGCTCTGATTTCTCATACCAGATGAGGATACGTAGGCATAAGCCGGCGATGTCTTGGAGAGTAACCTTCCCCCCATCACCCGTAGTTTCCCGAGCTACATTGACTCTGACTTTCTCATATCTGTTGAGAATATGTAGGCCTAGGACTGCGAAGTCCTACCGAGTCTCTTCTCCCCCATTATCTCTCCTTTCTCTATTTCGAACCTTTCTATTTCCCCTTGGAACACTCTTTAAAGCAATAATCTTTTATCAAATATCTTCACACCTAGATAAACAAATGGTTCCCATCGAGTATGATGAATGGGAAGGGTGATAATACCTTCCCTTCGCATAATCGACTTCCGAACCCTTTCTCTTGGTTGCGAGACCATCTTATCCGTTTCTTCCTTAGGGTTTTCTCGATGTTTTCCCTTCTCCTCATGAGATAAATAAAGTTCGATGGCGACTCTTTTGTCTTTCTGTTCTCGCCTCCCCGTTGTTGCATTTTTTGAGTAGTGATAGTGTAGTGTCCAGCAGCGTGGAAAACTTGTGTTCGAGATCTATTGATGAAGAAATAGTAGTTTCTGACGATTGATGGTTTGTAGCGAGTGACTCGTGATTTCTGGAAAAGTAAAAACACTAGGTTTGTTTTTTCTTTCAATTTGGTCGTGGTTTTTCAGTCTTGTAGATTCCATTTCCCCTTCTCTATTTCATTCAAATTTGATTTCATTTTTTTGTCATTGGTTTGTTATTATGTTTAATAGTGGTGGATATCAAATGTTGTTAAAGGTATTTTGTGGTGGAGGTTCATGATGGTTTATGAAGAGTTTGAAAGAGGTGGAAGAGGTGATGAAATTGAATTTGGTTTGGTTAAAGGTGATGAGTGGTATAATGTTAGTGTTAAAGGTTCAAAAGGAAGATTTTTAATGGATGATGATGAGAGAATTTTTTTGATGAATGGTTTGAAGATGTTTTGATGTAAGGTCGAAGAAGTATGAAGATGAATGGAGTGTATAGATTGAAGAAGATGAATGAAGGTTGAGGATAATTTATTGGATGAGTAGAAAATGTTTAAGAATGGTTGAGAGTTATGGTACTTATGGTACTTATTTTTTTGTGATTTTCTTCCCCCTTTTAATCTCAATTCTCACTTCTCTTTATAGGATGAGATTAGGTTAGACATGAGTGTCTGAGATTATGAATGAAGCATGTGATAATTGGTTAGAATGTGTAATGAAATATGTGGATTAGTGATAAAAAAATGTAAAGTTTGTTATGGTTTTATTTTGTATATGTGAGGAATTTACGGAGATGTTCATGTCATGATGTATGGACATGGTGATGTAAAAGAGGTATTTTCCTTTGTAATTTTTTTTTGTCTTTTATACCATTATAAATTTGTAATATAATGTATGATGTGCATGTATGTATTGTGATGGATAATGAATGAAAAGTTATTTTGAACTTTTGTTTTTAGTGAAATTTTCATTTAACTTTTGTGGACGTTGTGATGATGTATCATAGCATGAACAAATGCACAATGTATGGTTAGTAAAATGAGGTTTAAATTTAGTGTAAAAATAGAAACTTGATGCTAAAGAAAGATGTAATGATGCATATGGCAAAATGGAATTTTTTAAATATATTTTTTTGAAATTTTATAAAATGTGTATATAAAAAAGATAAAAAAAAATAAGATTTTTAACTTGGTGCTAAAAATATGAAAAGTGAAACGGTCATAAAAAATCAAAATATGTGGAAGTGAGAAATTATTTTTAGACTATTACAAAGATGTAAAATGTGGTAAATTAGTCAAAGTTGAGAAAATGCAAGTATGATTAATAATCAAATGAAATGTAAAATAGTTGGGCAAAATTAGGGTACGACACCCTGCATAGTGGTTGGCGCTGCTAGAATGCAGGCGAACAATTGGGTTGATAAGGTATTAGGGCTACCGGAATGTGATGATGTCTCATTAGTGGGAAGTATATGTGAATAAGATTTTGTCTTTCTCCCTTGGGAGAAGGTATATTTATAGAGACCTCGTAGGCTTAGGTTTTCTGCCTCATGGACGTAGTCTCGACCACTCCCCCATGTTGGGGGAGGTTATTAACCGTCTATCTTTTCAGAGTTAGTGGGAACTTTCTCTTTACTTGACTCCCATGTTTACTGAGTCTTATGGGCGACTCCTTTGAATGGCGTATGGGCGGCCTACTGCCGAGCGAGGGTGCCTCAACTTAGGAAGTTACCAAATATAACACCATAGTTCATAACGTAGAAGAGTTAAACCATAATAGAGTAAAATGATATACTAAGCAATCTATGAATTGGATTAAAGTGCAAAAAATGTGATTTTTTTCTCCTTGGATAATTTTTTCTAGTGTATGCTAGGGTTTTTCGTGTGCGGGAGAGTTGGATAGAGTGAGATAAAATGATTAGATTGTTGATATTAAGTCTGATTGTGGTTCCCAAAGTTTTGTAACGAGTCTCTTGCTAGGTGTGATGGTTTGCACTAATCAAGAGCTTGTGTTTCGTCTTTTGGGATTTCTTATGGGTGTACTAGGAGAGAAGTGGCATGGTCATTTTGTGCTTAGTGAACCCACCTTTTGTTGCCATTGGTATTTTTCTTTCATCGTTGTGTTTTAAAAGAAATAACTAAACTAAAAACTATTTTAAAAAATTGTAAAATGTGGTTGGGTTACCTCCCAACAAGTGCGTGTTTAACATTATTAGCTTGACGATGATCGGTGTTATGTAATATTGATAACCTTATAACATACCTCACAATCTTTGATTCCAAACTTTACTTCACCTTTATCAATGTCCACGAGCATCCTCACAATTTTCATGAATGGTCTTCCTAGGATGATAGGTATCACTAGGTCTACTTTGTTGTCCGGTATCATGAAATCCACAAGAAATGAGAACTTAACAATTTGTATTTGTGCATCTTTAACAGTTCCCACTAGTGTTCTACATGTTTTGCCTGCCATTTGCAATGTTGATGCAATTGGCTCTATTTGAAAATACCTAATTCTTTCTACCATCGATAATGGTATTATATTCACACTTACAACAAAATCAATAAGTGCATTACAAAATTCATAGTACATATGGAACATGTAATACAACTACACCAAGGTTAACTTCTTTTCTGGGTAGATCTTGCTGATTATCTTTGCAGGCTTCATCTTGCACTTCTCCTTCTTCCAGTCCTTATGATCCTTCTCCTCTTACTTTTCCAACTTTCATCCACAAGAACAAAACTAAAAGGATCTTTTGGATTGTTCTTTGTATTTGTACTTAATGTGTTAATTGAGGGGTATGATAATTGTTTTGCTAATTTTACCACCTATGTTTCAAGGTTTTTAATGAAGGCTTCAATATTTTAGTGCCTAACCATAAACACATGTATAAATTGATTGAGTGTATCCTCCAACTTTTTTTTTAATCTTTTGGAGGTGCTTGTGAGTAATCTTGAAAATGTTGTCTGTTGGATGGATTAAATTGAAATCTCCATCCTTGATTAAAATTGTTGTTCCATCAGAAGTTGTTGTTCTAATATTTTTCAGGCCTCTGGTTTCCTATATAGTCACTTCTTTATCATTATGGGTATAAATTCGGTTGGATGGACTCCATTATAAAGTTAACAAAATTAAACTTGATTTTGTTGAGGTATTTCATGTATTTCTTTCAGTTGTTGTCATAGCTTTGACATCCACTGTCTAGGTCAACAACTTGTTCTGAGCAAGAATAACATCACATGTATTCATCTCCATTATTATAATATTCATATGGAAAGGATTTCGATTATGTTTTCCTTGATTATCACTGAGTGTCATTCGTTCAATGATTGTTGCATATTATGTGCTTTTGGACATGAGAGAACCCCCCAACAATAACTTATACCAATAACTTTGGTTGTTGTTAGAGTACATTTCTAGTTTGTCATCTTCTATGTGGATTAATTTAGATACCACTCTTTTTATTTTCCAAATAGAGAGTGTGGAAACAACCTTAGGAATACCTCTTCTTCCTCATTCTCTAGAGCTCCTAGCATACCAGGAATTTCTTAGAACTTTGTGAGGTGTGTGTGTATAGGCTTTCATGTTCTAAACCTGCACAAGGTTTAACATACAAAATTTGTAATAAGCGTATTTTCATTTCACTTTTTCAGACATTCCTTTACGCTCTAGCTAGGTAAGCTTGACATCTGGGACTATTGTGGCATGGTGTGCCACCATTGTTGTTATTGTTGTTGTTGACTTCAACCATGGTTCTTTGTTTTTAGGCAAAAGACTCTTCTAGATCTAGCCTATTGGATTTTTGTTTCTTTCTTCAGTTATTGTTGATGTTTCAGCATGCGTTTCTTTCGATTTCAAGATCAAATAATAATTGTTCTACATAATCTTTACCTCACATAAACAAGTAACAACAAAAATAACTCTTGATGTTAATAGGTAAGTGACTATAAATAAATTATACAACTATGAACAAATAGATATAAACAATACTTAAAATAATAAAAATTATGCAATGTCTTTAAATAATAATACGAGTTCCCGATAATAGTGCCATTTTCTTGCAAGCACAAAGGTAAGTTTAAAATTATCATATCCACATAGAGAGGTGGCTTTTTAAAGACTGTTCAAGAGTTTTTAAGATGTTAAGTAGAGAAGGATTTTATAGTTGTTTTGAAGCGTGAAAGTAAATGGCATAAAATAAATGATAGAAAGTAAAATGAAGATTTTAGTGTTAAGAGTAAGAAATCTTACTAGGGGTAGATTTTATCATTATGTATTTACCATGAATAAAGATAAGTCAATAATATGCTACTCTATACAACTATTAATATTACCACGTAGTGCTCTTATTTGTATCTCTTGTCGGCCTCAACACTACGAGATCAACATATTACCTAATATCTGATATATCGGTCTATTAACCAACATAAAAAATTAAGTTTGGATAGTTATAAAGCAGCAAGACTCCACATGGATCCTACTAAGGTACGTGCGGATATTGAACCTAACCCTATGTCTAGGCATTAATTTCCAATAGACAATAATTTTGAATCTAGTAATGATAAACACCTTTCGAATGATAAGTCATACCATGAAAAAAAGTTTTAGGTAGCAAATCTAAAACAAATATTAAGACTAAGAACTCATCAATATTAAAGCTTGAGTAAACTTCCATAAAATGCCATGATCTATTTAATATATGAATATAATGACTACATCTACTCATCAAGAAAAAGATTTTTTCCTACACTTACTCATCGTAGCTATGTTGGTAATTCCGCGAAGACGAGCTTGGATGTTTATTTGCCCTGTCACTTGAGCAACGTTTTTGCCTTCAATCTCTCTCTCTCTCTCTCTCTCTCTCTCTCTCTCTCTCTCTCTCTCTCTCTCTCTCTCTCTCTCTCTCTCTCTCTCTCTCTCTCTCTCTCTCTCTCTCTCTCTCTCTCTCTCTCTCTCTCTCTATCTATCTATCTATCTATCTATCTATCTATCTATCTATCTATCTATCTATCTATCTATCTATCTATCTATCTATCTATCTATCTATCTATCTATCTATCTATCTATCTATCTATCTATCTCTCTCTCTCTTTCTCTCTCTCTCTCTCTCTAGATATATATATATATATATATATATATATATATATATATATATATATATATATATATATATATATATATATATATATATATATATATATATATATATATATATATATATATATATATATATATATATATATATATATATATATATATATATATATATTATTGTAGATCAAGGTGAACCTACCCCAATTATGTACTACCTCACTCCACTTAAACTTCTTTTGCTATGAATTGGAGACCCCTATTGATAGGTACGAATGCAGAGTCCTCGTTATGCGCACCTCCCATGTAAGCCTAGCAAGCCTTCTTTCTTCTAAATCAAGTAATTCTAGTTGTCTGACAAATGACCATAGTCGCCTTGTTTCATTAGGCGCACCACCCTTGCGCTTAGTGCATAATCTCTTTCTTCACCATGAAGTACTTTAGCCTTGAAGTGCCATCTCGTCTCCTGAGCTTGCTGGGTGCGCCTATGATCATGGCCTAGCGAGCCTTACTTTACAGGGACTTGCTCTGGCTTGGTTTCTGTGTGCTGAATTATGGTTTTCTAGTCTTTTTTATCGATTTTTTGTTAATACATGCTAAGAAAATCAAAACAGGTGTTCTATCATTTTTTATATTGATTACTTGTAAAATAAGTTAATAAGTGTCTACATATTGTTCATAAATTGACACTTATCAACTTCATTAAATAATGCTCCGCAAGTGCACAGAAATATCGAAGTAATATAAAAGATTGTCGAGCCCACAGAGACCAATGTCAACCTACTGTTATCTATTGTTGCGATGTAAATCTAAGGCTAATGGAATTCTAAATTGGGGTACAAGTAAGAATTTAAATGGAAATTAAAACTAGATCTAAATCAAGATATGATAGAATATCGGTATGTAGTTTCATCGGTCATCGGGATTCAATAATTCATGGACATTTGTTAAAAGATGAAATATATTAGTCTGTAGGAAATACTCATTTAAAAGACCTAATCTCACACTCCCGTGTTTATTGACTCAATCTATATTCTCAAATCAAAATGCAGGCTCTCGCTCTCTCATTTGTATTTAAAAAACACTTTTTGAAAATAAGCAAATCCTAATTAATTCTAAAGTGCTCCTACTGCATTTAGAATTAATGTCTGGTTTCAGCTATCCGGGTAGAATCTCAAACTCTCGCTTATCTTGATTCTAACCTTAGTTCCTTTTTACTCTCGTAACAAAATTTTATGGTTTAATAATAAGAAACCGGGACCAGAGGAATAGATTTGTTTAAGTTATGTCATGAATTTATGAAATCTTGTCTGACTGATTTATTTATATACCGATATTAATTATTTTAGTCAGACATGGCTTACATTCTATTAAGAGATTTAATCCTAATACTAAATAGAATGCATAACAGTAAACAATAATAAAAACTTGGAAATTTAGAAGAACTTTGAAGAACTTGGATTAATGTCGGCAGACTTGGAATTCAGTACAAGTCCATGCATAAACAGCAAATCCTAAAACTAATGGGCAATAGCTTCTCAATGTGAAAAACTATTACTTTTACTAGTAAAATAGAAATTGTCTAAAAAAACTAAGAAAATTAAATGCTGAAAAAATAATACGAAATAGAAATCCTAAGTGCCCCCTTTTTTCCAAAACTACATTTGGCATTTATAGCTGTCAGCGGGCGACGATTACACAAAATTCTAGTCTGAAGCGAGGAGTGAAACATGGAGAAAATAGAGTCAGGAGGTGGAGAAAAAGTAGGGATGAAGTGGAGAAAATGTAGGGAGGAAGTGGCCGACACCACTTCCCTTTCTTTTAGGAGTGGCAGTTGCCACTCTCCTACTTTCTAGGAGTGGCACTCGCCACTCCCTTCTCCCTTTTGGAGGTGGCAGGCGCCACACTCCCTCTTGTTGGCAAGGTGGCAGGCGCCACACCCAACTGGCAAGTGCCACTTGGTTTGTGGTGGCCCCCACCCTTTTTTTTCTTTCCTTTCTCTTTCTTTCTTCTTCTTTTCTTTCCTTCCATTTTCTTCTTCTTTTCTTTCCATTTTCTTCCTTTTCTTTCTTTTCCAATTCTTTCCTCATTCCTACAAAAACAAACAAAATGACTAAATAATATGATAAAAATCAGACAAACTAATAATAATCGAAGGTAAAATCCATGTAAGTCAAGTCAAATAAACGATATAATTTCGCGTTATCATTAAACAAGGTATAGTTAGACAATGCAAGATTGTGTCGACTCTTTTACTCTCTCCATCCTACATTGTTGATGTCTACTTAGCTACTTGCTTTCCAAGTGCCAAACGTAGTCATTTCATGTTGTTCTTTGAACCACTTCGATGGCTCCGATATTTTTTAGTACATGCCAAGAAATGGTATCTCCCTATCACATCATTAGTAAGATTGACATATTATAGAGAGAGTCTTTTGCGAATAAATGATATTAGTGGAATACAATATTCAATTCTGGCCAAATTTATATAGAAAATTGCATTAAGGGGAGGATAGAGAAAAATTCACATATCCAACACTTACCTTATCATACAATTTAACTGAGAAAAATATTTTTTCAGTGTCCAAGAAACTATGGATCACAATGTGGGACGACCAATTAGGCATTTCAAGGTCAACCTACAAAAAAAAAATGGTGTGAATGTGAAATTTCAAACTTTCTATGTGTCTTGCTTACATGTTATTGTGGCATGTTATAGTGTTCACCAAGACTACTTCATACATATGTCAGATGTGTTCAAAGTTTAATAGCTCTTTAGTGTCTACCACAAAACCTTTCTAGTTATTTCTGATAAAAATTATTGGCCTATTTATTGAGGGGATACAATTTTCCACAATAAAAACATGTATAGAAAAAAGAAAAATCGCGCAAACACTAGTCATATTAGAACAAAAATGTATACTGCTAAAAAAACTTGAAAAAATGGTTAAATATAGTTCTAATTAAGCATGTGTATTTTTGAAAATTGTAAGATGTTAATAAAATTATTTATTAGTCAAATATCATTTATTTTCTCCACGAAATGTGACATTAGATTAATTAAAACATTAGTTACAATACAGTATCACAAAATTATAAAATCAAATAATAGGATGTACATGAGTCGGTTTGGATCGTGTTTGGCCAAAATTAAAACACAAACCACATAGAGTGTACCGGTTTGAGTGAGGTAAAATAATCACCCACAATATCATTGGGTCGGTTTAGGTAAATGTGTAATTTGTGGGTTGGATTGGGTTGGGTAGTGGGTCACCTAATTTTTTTTCTTGTATAATTATAAACGATGTGTCATATTCTTTTTCAAAAGATACCCCAACTGTTTTTTCTTGAAAAATAGTTTAGCGTTATTCTTTTAACATCAAATGTTTAAACATTTTAAAAATTTATAATAAAAATATTTTTAAAAATCAAAGTTGTATTATGGTAATATCTAGAACAAAAATTACATAAATTACTCAAAATAATCAAAGTGCAATATCCTAAATGATTTAAAATTATGACTCACAAAATAAAAGTTTAAAATTAGAGCAACCAAATATGAAAATGACAAAGTCATCATTCATCAAATTACAACAACAACAAAAAAAAAAAAAATCAAAAACATTGTTCAATATTAACACGCTCGTCATATCGTAATATCATCTGAATTATATTCACTAGTGTTGTATGTATAAGCTACAAAATTCTATTTCTTACCTTTTTGGCCATCTCTCGTATGGTTAAACCAATAGTTTAGACATACTCAAGCCAATTAAAATTCCACTCTACCTTTATACAAATGCTCAATAACTTCTTATCTTTCTTAAATTTATAAAAAAAAAAGAAAAAGGAAAGGAGTTTTAAATTTTTTGTTCACAAGGTACAACACATGCCCCTTTATATTTTCATTTATCTCATGCACCCCAATTTGGCCAAACAAACCCAAGTGGACATGATACAGTAAGAACTGTCCCTTTTTCCTGCGGGGTCTTATTTTGGCGTTTTACCTCGATGATGAAGAAGAGTATCCACCACATAACTTTGTTAAAAGCACGATTTTTCTTTCTTTCCTTAATTATTATTATTTTTTTGTTTTAAATTGTTGGTCATTTAATGTGATAAGCACATTTGATGAAAACTCCAAGTCACCAAAACGGTGCAACAGATTCCAAATCATGTCTTTACTTTTTTGCTACAAGTTGGTGATAGCTTCACTTCTGCAAGTTCTGCTCTCTGTGAACTGTTGCCTGTTTAGGGCACGCATATATTTTTGCATATTTATGGCCAAATGGCCTGCCTGCTCAAAATATTGACTAAGTAGTGTGTGTTTCCGATTTCCAATTTTTAGTGTGTATCCAATTTTTAGTGCAAAATAATATTCATGTCAATTGTTGAAGAGTGAATTATTACTCTACTATATTTACATTTCTATGAAATTCAATTAGTTACGAAATTGATAAGGCTTATTACTCAATTTGTAAGGCTAGTTACAAAGAATCACAAGATTGATGAATTAAGTAAAAATTTGTGGAGAGATAAACACTGAATACTATGTGGTTGGTAAAATTTTGATATAATTGACGTCACGATTTGATAACGTAGTGGTTGCTATTGAAGATTCCAAGGATCTTTCAATCATGAACAAATAAGAGTTGCAAAGTGTAACACCCTAAAATTTGCCTCTTGTTTTTAAACGTAACTATCTTATGTTTCGTTCATTTTTGCATTATCATTGTACATATCATAGCATTGACTCTGGAGGCATGGGATCAAGTTGTTTATATGACTCAAGACTTTCTTTTATTGCAAGTTTTTAAACAACAAACATCAAAGACTTCAGCAGTTATTTTGCTCAGCAATCGGGCACCAGATTATATTTCTTTGCAGTTTATTTTGAGCGCAAAGGGACAATTCACAGTTTATTTCAGGCGTTATATAGGTGTGATGTCAAAAGACAAGTTTCAGAGGTCAAACTATACTCAGAACAAGCGACAACAAGCAATTTTCCACGTTTCCCTCTTTATGGCGCAAAATTTGAATTTTCAAAGGCGTTAACCCGTTAACCACTTGCTAGGAAAATTTGGTTAACCAGTTAACCAAAGTAAAATTTGCCCAGATACTTCATTTTTCAGCACTGCAGCTTAGAGTCTCAATTTTAATCACCAATTTAATTTTTCACACTAGTAGAAGGATTTAGAAGTGGTTTTTAATTTGATTTATTTTCCAATTAATTCAAATTCCCTCCAGTTTCAACATTTTTCATTCCTAATTTCACTCCTAATTTTCATTCCAAACACTAACTCACACTCCAAATCACATTTTAATTCCTAACCTAGGGATTATTTAAACAAATTCACTCCAAACCTCTCATAACTCTCACTCATTTTTAAAATTCTCTACACATCTCACTTCAATTCTCTCAACTTTTCTCTCATTCCAAAACCCTCACAAAAGCTTCATAGCCAAAATCTTCTCAAATTGTACATTGCAATTTGTGAATTCTTGAGTTAAACCTCCATTGCATCGTAATTCTTGGTTCAATTTTGGTTTTATTTTACATTTGGATCTTGAATTAAGTTGTTGGAATCACTTTTGGAAGATCTTCTGCTTATTTGTGGATTATTGCTTGGATTTTCAAGTTTTCTTGCTAAGAGCTCCATAGATCCTTGAATTTCTTGCTTGGATCTGTTAATTACAGCTTAACAACACTCATCAAAGCAAATCTAAGCTTTGTAGGTTGATAAATTCTAGATCTAGCTTTGATTTTGCTTAATCTTGCATTTCACAATGTAGATCCTTGGTGTTTGGTGATATTTGATCCATTGATTATTTTGTTTTTTTTACTTTGGTGTTTGTTGAATCCAATTAATGTTTGAATACTGTGATTTAACATGAATTTCGTGCACAATTGATTGCCTATTCATTTGGATGCTTGGAAAATTGATTTGCTGCTGAAAAGTGCTTTTGGATGCTAAATTTTTTTTTATTCTGTCCTAGTGTTAACCGGTTAACCTCCTGGTGTTAAGCGGTTAGCACAACTTTTGAACGTGTTTTTGACTTGTTTTCGCAGTGTTAACCGGTTAACACCGTGAGATTAACCGATTAACATTGTTGTAGAATGACATTTTCTTACATTTTCAAGCTTGTTTGGATCTCTTTCCATCCTTAAACTTCATGGATTGATATGATGCATATTTGTGGACTATTTTTGAGTTGTTTCATCATTCTTAATAACATGCTTCTATTTCTTTGACATGTGATTTGTGATTTTCAATGTTGAATGTCCATGATTATTGTGTTGCATTCTTGGTGTGATGATCATGTTGCATAATCATTTGTACCATGTCAATTACTGGTTATTGATGCTTATCTTGCTGGATGTATGTCATATACTCATGTTTGTTTCCGATTCCGCAAACGCGTGATTGTTCAATTAATTAATTGGTGTTGGATATGCATGGTGTTCTCGTTAAATAGTTAATTATGTATCAAACTTTCTTTGTACTTAATTGTTAATGCATGTTCTTAATTGATCCTTATCATGTCATTTGCTTTCGTCGCAATATTGATGCATGAAAGTTGCCTAAGTTTTACACCTGCTGTTCTGGATTGTAGCCTGCTGTTAATTATGCATTTATTCTGCATGCTGCTTTTTACACCTGGTATGTGCTGAAACATGAGCTGTTAAATGATGTTGTGCTTACTTGCTAGGTTTTTATAGCTGTTCTAAAGTTGAAGCGTTGTTGTAGCTGTTGTTTTTTAATTTGTTTTCCTCGTTTTGTTTTGTTTTTTGCATGATCCCTCAGGTCTTCCTGTGGCAACTACGAAAAGGGCTGACGGAAATAAACAGAAGATTCACCACTGAACGTTAGAGGGAAAGGAACGATCAAAGAAAACCTAAAAGAATGGGAAAAGATAAGGTCATTGCAACCAAATCTTGGGTTCGGGAGTCGGTTACGCAAGGGGAAGGTATTAGCACCCCTCACGTCCGTTGTACTCAACGGGATCCATGCTTGTTGTCTAATCAAAGGGGGAGTTATCTAAAAGCTACTGCTAAATGGAAACAGGAACAAAAGAAAAAGAAAGAGACTCGATAGGACATCGCCACCCTATGCCTACGTATTCCCTCGTGCAATGGGAAAGTCAGAGACAACGTAGTTCGGAAAACTACAGGTGAGGGGGGAAGGTTACTCGCCAAGATATCACTGTCTTGTGCCCATGTATCCTCATCTGGTATGAGAAATTAGAGCAAACGTAGTTCGGGTAACGGAACCACTGGTTGTTTAAGTGTTTTTTTTATGAGTGACGTTAAGTTCCCATTCCAACAATTAGGGTCGATGTCTGTTTGCGGTAGAATGGAAAAGTAACGTACTATTTTATAAAAATGAGTTTGAAATACAAATCTCGAAGGATAAAAGGGTTTGAATTTTGTTTGTGTGTTTTAGTGAAGTAAATTAGTTTTCTTTGTGATTCACATTGGACTAAAAACTATGATTCACGTTGGACTGTAAACACTCTAGACAAGTGAGGAGAAACCCCTCACTCATCATTTCCTATATGCTTAAGGCTTGTGGCGCACAACGTTCATCGTCTTTATTAGATGAGTTAGAATTGTTTTGAGATGAGAAGAGAGACGCACGGAAAGTCTAAGGAAAACATGACCCTAACGTTGTCATGCAAAGTGGTCCTAAAGTCGGGATATGAAAGGAGATTATATCCTAATGTTAGCATGAAAAAGATGGACCTAAGGTTGCGATTAAAAGGGACTAGCCTACTTGTTATCATGCATGGATTAAACTCCTAATGTCTATCCTACTCCAAATTTAATCAGAAATTAAATTGGACTAGGAATCCTAAGGGAGCATGCAAAGACAAAGCAAAAAAGCAAAGAAACAAGGTAAAAACAACATCTACAACAGCGCCTCCTGCACAAAATAGCATCTACAACAGCGCCTCCTGCACAAAACAACAATAAAATCCAGCACCCAAGCAAGACAGCCTATAACAGCACATGTTTCAGCATAAAAGTAGGTGTAAAAAGGCAGGCAGCAAGTAAGTAAGGCAACGACAACATGCAAATTCAAAATAAGAACAACTGTGAAAAGCGGGGCAACAAGCAAGCAAGCATGATTTAATGCAATCAAACATAAGCAAACACCAATCATGGATAGATATCATGCAAGTATGAACATGCTTCAACAATCAAACATAATTGATCAACAATATTACATCATTAAGAATCAACAAGATCATCATGTTTTTCAATTCAAATCAAATGATCGAACGATCAAACGAACATACAACAAACAGAATCGGAAGCAAAAACACACATGCATCACAAATCCAACAAAGCAAACATTCATGATAATCAATTTGCATGATGTAAACAAGAAAGGCATGTGATCATTCATCAATTAATCAACATGAACATGTTAAGCATTCAAACGAAAACCGAAAGTTACGTGTCGAAGAATTGAGATCAAACATTCAACAATGATGAAATATGTCAAGAATATACCACATAAATGCATCATATCAATCCATAAAGTTTAGAGGTGGAAAGGAACTCAAACAAGCAAGAAATGCAAAAAAAGGCAATTTGTCCTAGTGGTAACGGGTTACCTCTTTGAAAAAAGGCAACTTGTTCCAGTGGTAATAGGTTACCAGAATCAAGTAACTGGTTACCTGTTGAAAAAAAGTCCAGAAACGTGAAAATTAGGTAGGGTAACCGGTTACTTGATAGTGGTAACCGGTTACCACTGAGACAGAAGCCAAAAATCAGTTTCCAAAATCAGTTTTCAATAACAAACAACTTATCTAATCATTCATATGAGCATGTAATCAATTAAGCACGAACTTATTGTTGCACCCCAAAATTTTCCCAACCTTTTTCTCGGCATGGCTTTTGTTTCATTACACTCTGTTGCATTTTTGCATTGCATAGCATTGTTCATTTTACAGTGGATCGAGGTTTTCCTGTGACTCAGAATTCACTCTCAGTGCAAGCAATGAAAGCAGCGAGTATCAGGCGACATTTGTTTTGCCCAATGGTCAGGCGACCGATTTTATTTTTGTTTTGTAGGTTATTTTCAGCCAAGAAAGTGGCGTTCAGGCCATCGTGATCAGTCTCATGGTTACAGCATTCAAGCACACATTCCATAAGCTTAACAGGGTGCGAAACAGCAAGAAACGGGAAAACGGGCAGGTTTCCCTCCAAAAGGCGCCAGAATTCAAAATTTGAAGGTGTTAACCGGTTAACCTATATGGTTAATCGATTAATCATTGAAAAATCAGCCCAGATTCAAAAATTTAAAGGGGTTAATCGATTAACCTATATGGTTAACCGATTAACCAATGTAATTTTTGCCTCTGTACGTGATTTTTCAATGCATAGCCATTTGGGGTCCCATTTTGGTCATTTGGAAATGCATTTTTACACTTGGGAAGGATCTAGAACCATTTTGAAATTTGGATTAGTTTTTAAATTAATTCAATTCCCTCCAAAATCCCACTCCTAATTCCATTCCAAATTTTCCAATCCACTCTCCAAACCTTGCTTTGGATCCAAACCAAAAGGGTACTTAAGTGATTCACTCCAAACCACACTCATGCTATCTCTCATAATTCCCATTTTCAAATTCAGGATTCTCTCTCAAGTTCATCATTTCCAAAACCGTCACCAAAGCTCTTTCTCCATTGAATTAATTGATTCTTCATTGGAATCCATTAATTCTTGAGCTTAAACCTTCATCTATCATTGCCATTGTATCAGTTTCTTCATTCAATTTTCGTACAAATTCAGGTCTGAAATTTGAAGTAAAGCTAGAAGTGATTACTTGAAGCAATTTGGCTTAATCTTGAAGGATCTCCATCTCTACTACAAGGATTAGCTTGGATCTTGAAGTATTCCGGGTTTCTTGCTTCGATCTACTCATTTCCAGCGAATCAACATCAACCGAAGAAAATCTCTGCTTCGTAGGTTGGAAATTCTCGATCCGATTTTGTTTTTTAGCTTAATTGCATGTTCATCATGATGATTTTCATTTTTGATTGATTTGCTGCATTTTGATTCATATGATTTGTGTTGATGTTGTTTGAATTTGTATACATGCTGTTGGAATCATGATTTGCTGGTTAAATTTCGTGATTAAGTGATTATGTGATCATTGGCATGTCTGGAGAAGTGATAAGCTGTTGAAAAGAGATTTTGTTTTGCTGCTTTCTGCTGTCAACACAGTGTTAATCGGTTAACGCATATGGTTAACCGATTAACCAGTTCAAATTTTCAGGTTTTTTTAAAGTTTTTACAGTGTTAATCGTTTAACGCATATGGTTAACCGATTAACCAATTCAAAATTTCAAATTCTTCAAACTTTAACAGTGTGTTAACCGATTAACCCTGGGGGTTAACCGATTAAAACTGTCCTGGAAGGCCTGTTTTGCTACATTTTTTTATTGTTTGCATACCGTTTCACTTTGAATCTTCATAAATTGATATGGTGCATTAGGAGTGAAATGTTTTTGGTGTTTGCCACTGTTTGTGCTTGGTTGATACTTGTGTTCATTTTCCACTTGGATGCATACTTATGGATGTGGTCCAAAGTGTTCACTCTTTGCATGATCGTTTGCTTTCATCTTTGGCTTTCCTTTCCATGTTTGCATCATTCTTGCATCGCTGTTGAGGTCGAGACAAGCTTGTGGCGGCTGCTACCCCACACATTTTTCCTCCCTTCCACCATTCTAAGTGTTGCATTTTCATGTTTGCCTCTTTTACTTGTGATTGAATTTACTTGCTGCTTTCTTGTGATTTTTGCCATGATCCCGATAGGGTTCCTAGTCCCTCCGTTTAGGATGGGAGTAGGAGAGACATTAGGTGTTCAATCAAAGCATGAGGACATTAGGTAGTTCCCTTTTGCATCCCAACTCTAAGTCCACTTTGCATGACAACTTTTAGGATTGATTTAGTCTCCCTTTAGAGTCCTTTCTCTCCTCATCTTCAAACACTCATAAAACACATAATAAAGAATAACAAATGTTGTACGATACGAGCCTTAAGCTACTTGGGAAATGGTGATTGAGTGGCTTCCTCTCAATTGCCTATAGTGTTTAGTATACACCCTTTGGGTGATATGCGACGCATTCGCTCCTAGGTCATAGTCTTTAGTGCGACATGAGTTACAAATCAAATTCAAAACACTTCTTCTCTAAAAAAACACAAAAACACTTCAAATATTTTTCATCCTTCGGGATCTTAATCAAGGAAAATCTTTTCAGATAAAATAGTGTTGTTAACTTTTAGTTCTACCGCAAATGGTAATGCTTAAGTCTCCAATGGTCGAGCTGCATACACCAACTACTAGAACTGCTTGTTAACCCTACTCGGGCCTAAAAACTTTGAACCAACCAGTGTTCTTTTTAGCGTGAACTATGTTTGCTCTGACCTTTCATACCAGATGAAAGTACGTAGGCACAAGACGCGATGTCTTGGTGAACAACCTTCCCCCCTTCACCCGTAGTTAGCCGAACTACGTTGACTCTAACTTTCCCATTGCACGAGGGAATACATAGGCACAAAGCGGCGATTCTCTGCCGAGTCATCCTTTCTTTTTCCTTTTGTCCCTTGACCTTTAGCTAGATAGATGATCACCCTTTTAGATAGACAACAATGTGTGGATCCCGTCGAGTACGACGGATGTGAGGGGTGCTCATACCTTCCCCTTGCGTAACCGACTCCCGAATCCAGGACTTGGTTGCGATGACCTCGTCTTTTCCCTTTTCGTCAGGTTTTTTTGATCGTTTCCTTTCCCTCTCTTTGGGATAAATAACGAAAGGTGGCGAATCTTCTATTTTCCGCTGGGTGTTTTTTCACAGTTGCGACACTTATCATCAAGAATCAGTGATCAAACATCAGGTAAACACAATCAAACATTGAAATCACAAATCACTAAGATCAAAATCATCAAAATGGACCAAAATGCTTCAAAAGCCATGGATCTACATTGTGATTATTCAAATAAGTTCAAAACAAGAATTGGATCTAGAATTACCAACCTTTTAAGCTGAGATTTGCTTTGGTAAGTGTTGATTTACTTGAAACTAACAGATCCAAGCTAGAAACTCATAGAACTTTCAAGATCCAAGAGCTTCCTTATAGTAGAAGTGAAGAACAAGCAAGATCAAGCCAAAATTGATTCAAAAATCACTTCAAAACTTTCTTCTAAAATCAGATCCAAATCCAAACGAAAATTGAGTGATGAATTGAAGATAATGGAGATGAATGAAGGAGGTTTAACTCTAGAATTCAAGGATTCTAATGTAGAATCAATGAACTCAAGTGAAAAGAGATTTAATGGAGGTTTTGGGAGTGGAAAAGTTGAGAGAATTTGAGAGTAAATTATGAAATTGAGATGAGAAGTGAGAGTGAATTTGTGTCAATTAGTGTGGTTTGGAGAAAATCCACTTAAATAAGCTCTTGATTAGGAGCCAAATATGGTTTGGATTGTGGATTAGTGTTTGGAATGGAAATTAGGAGTGGAATTAGGAATAGTGTTTGAAATTTGGAGGGAAATGGTGAAAATTGAAACTATTCTAGATCTTTCCAATGATGATCATGTGAAATCAATGGTTGAGAATGATTGGAAATTTGCAATGCTGAAAATTTGAATATTTTGGCAAATTTCGCTTGAGGTAACCGATTACCCATATGAGGTAACCAATTACCACATTAAAAAAATGCCAATTTTGGCGCCAAATGGAGGGAAACTTGTATAATTATTTGTTGTCACCTATTCTGAGCTCCGTTAAGCCTTTGAAACTTGCCCTTGGATATTATAACTATGAGAATGCTTGAGATAGAAACACCTTGATCCCATGTCTCGAGAACCAATGTTATGATATGCAGAAATCCAAAATGCAAAGAAACATAAGCCAATAAATCAAGAAACGATGAGGCAAATTTTGGGGTGCTACAGATTCCATTATTCAATCGACTTGAACTTGAAAGGATGATAGCAACGACTTTCAGACATTCAAGGTACAGGGAGATTGAATACCAAAAGAACCCGAAAATTTGTAGTCAGTGGGGATGCAAATAACGAATATAAACCAAAAGTTGGGATGTGACACGCTGAGGATAACAATTCAAGATGAACAAAACATCAACCAAAAGTTGGAACGAAACTGCCGGATACCAACCAAAAGTTGGAATTATGGGACTGCCGACCAAAGGTGACCCTCTGGGGAAGAATACCAGCTAAAAGTTGGAATACAGTAAAAGTATAGACACTAGCTATCGACCAAAATTTGGAATCACTTAAACCTGAAAAAAGTTGAACGCAGGCTACCAACCAAATTTGAATACAAGGTACCAACCAAAAGTTGGAATCACTTGAACACCAAGAAAAACTGAACACAAGTCATCAACCAAAAGTTGGAATCACTTGAACACAAAACAAACTGAACACAAGCTACCAACCAAAAGTTAGAATCACTTGATGACTCTGCAAGGGATAACATTCGTCCATAAGTTGAAGAACAAGGCTACTAATCAAAAGTTAGAATCACCAGAACACCGACTGAAGGTGAACTCTACGGGGGAAAGACACCAACCCCAACAGTTGAACCAACAAAGGAAGACTACCAACCAAAAGTTGGAATCATCAACCCAAAATGAAGACTACCAACCAAAAGTTGGAATCATCCTAACTGAAACGAAGGCTACCAACCAAAAGTTGGAATCGTCAACAAAATTTTACCAACCAAAATTTAGAATCAAGCAAAGGCTACCAACCAAAAGTTGGAATCAGTGGAACACCGAACGAAGGCAAACTGACCACAACGAAGACTACCAACCAAAAGTTGGAATAACAACTCCGTAGGGGAAACCAAAGACTACCAGCCAAAAGTTGGAACAACATCCAAGAAACAACGGACTACCAACTAAAAGTTGGGATAACATCCAGGAAACAACGGACTACCAACCAAAAGTTGGGATAACATCCCAGAAACAACAGACTACCAACCAAAAGTCGAGATAACATCCAGGAAACAACGAACTACCAACCAAAAGTTGGGATAACATCCAAGAAACAACAGACTACCAACCAAAAGTCGGGATAACATCCAGGAAACACGGACTACCAACCAAAAGTTGGGATAACATCTAAGGAACAACGAACAACCAACCCAAAGTCGGGACAACATCCAGGAAACAACAGACTACCAGCCAAAAGTTGGGATAACATCCAAGAAACAACGGGCTACCAACCAAAAGTTGGGATAACATCCAGGAAACAACGGACTACCAACCAAAAGTTTGAATACAACTCTCGTGATAGGCAGGAAGTAAAATCAATCGACTTACGACCTGAAAATAGTACTCCGCTGGGGAAAGAGATGTTTAAACAAACGAACTCTGTCGGGGAATAACATGAACACACCCACCAATGACCTCTTTCCTGGGTAAATATAACGAATTCTTAAAACATGCTAATATCTGCTGGAGAAAAATATGGCAATAGCGATATCAAAACTTTGCTTATGCTTCGGACGCATATGTTTAAAAATGGCGTAATCCTCCATCTGCAATGGAAATTCTATGAGCTTAGGAAGATGAAAATGAAAAGGATATGCAAAAGAACCCTGTCAGAAAGAGCGCTGGAAAGAAAACCAACAAACCAACTCTGTTGAGAAGAAATGCCCTAGATGGCCTTTTGTTGCGGAAAACGCCCTGAATGGCCTACTTGAATAAAACTCTTTTGGGGAGAGATCCACTATGTAGGGAGTTGAGAAGACCATTTGTTGGGGAGTTGTTTCAAAATATGATTTTGAAGAAAATCAATGATCATTAGACTTTTCTGAGGAAGACAGCCACCACTGAGATGCCTGTAGAGGGAATCAACAATCTCTGCTTGGGGGGACTACCTTTCAATCTGATAACAATACTCTGTGAAGGAACAAATAATCTTTGTTGTAAATGCCTGACTGCATATCAAAACCTGAATGAGGTAATCAACCCCTGAAAACTCAACGGGGAGATAAGCTCTACTGGCGAAGGGATCATGTCATCTTGCAAACAGCAAACAAACAATAAAAGGCCTGTATGCAAATGGTTGTTTTAGGCACCATTCATGACATCATTCAAGTAAACTCAATCTTTTCAATACGACTTGTAATGCCCCAATGTTTTCACATGTAAAGTTTAACAAAAATATCAGACGTCCTTTTTTTGCAAACAAAACAGCAAAAGTAAAAATAGGAAATGGAAAGCTCTTTGAGTGAATAATACTTTATTGATGGAAAAAGACTTGTATATAGGAAAATTAATACAAATGCAATTCCTGAAAAGAGGTAACTGCGTAAAAAGTACAACAAGAAATATACAAATGTTGACAATATGGTAACAGACAACCACCACGTGTCGATTCGGCTATGACCCGTATGTCTTTGATGTTTCACCAATGTTCTGCCTTTTGAAGATACTGATTCGACTGATTTTTAACTTTCGGGACTTTCAAGAGTCAAAATGCATTCATAGATCAAACGCATACCGTATTCATTTTCTTTTAAATCCCTAACTTTTGCCTGGATCGCCCTCGCGGGTTTTTAATCCATCGGGATACCCATTTTTTTGCCAAAGCCGCCTTTTCAGGTTTTCGACTTTATGGGTTTATTCTTTTTTCTTTTATCCCTAATTTTTGCCCGAACCTTTTATTTTTGTGGTTCGCCGGGATGCCCCATTTTTGCCTGGATTTTTTTTCCAGCGGGTCTATTTTAAGCAATGTATTTTTTTACCGCGTCTGTGTTCACAGGGGACACAAAATCTTCACCGTCCATGGTTGATAGTAACAAGGCTCCACCATAGAAAATATTTCTTAGTATATATGGACCTTCATAGTTAGGAGTCCATTTACCACTGTGATTTTTGTGTGGAGGGAGGATCCTCTTCAACACCAAGTCACCCATCTGGAAATGTCAAGGGTGCACCTTCTGATCAAAATCTTTCTTCATTATGCTCTGGTATAACCGTCCATGGGCGATAACTTCCAATCTCTTTTTATCAATCAGACTAAGTTGATTCAACCTAGGCTTCACCCATTTTACTTCATCAAGCTTCACATCAGACAATACCCTTAAAGAAGGAATCTCGACTTCTAATGGTAGAACAGCTTCCGTACCATATACCAGCGAGAAAGGTGTTGCCCCAGTCGATGTATGCACCGAAGTACGATAACCATGTAAAGCAAAGGGCAACATCTCATGCCAATCTCTATAAGTCACCACCATCTTCTGCACGGTCCTCTTGATATTCTTATTTGCTGCCTCAATAGCGTCATTCATCTTTGGACGGTATGGAGAGGAATTGTGGTGTTCAATTTTGAAACTCTGGCATAACTCCTTCATCATCTTGTTATTTAAATTCGAACCATTGTCAGTGATAATTCGTTCAAGTGTAGCGACAGATGATGTTCTTCTTTATAAAATGAGCAACCACTTGCTTGGTGACATTGGTAAAGGAACCTGCTTCTTGTAACACCCTTTTCTACCCCACAATTTAATGGCAAAATATTCACATATATCAGAGTAAAATATTAAACTCAATAAAATCACCTCAAAGGGCGTACATCTCCCAATAAATCAAAAATAGGTCAAGGCTCCGTAAACAACGTGTTTTCCCAAAAGACATCAAAAATTGCAGCGGAACTCAAAAGGCATAATCCAAAGTTTTCCTTATACGGGGAAAATAGTCAAAATAAACAAATCAAATAAATCATGGTTTAACTCAAAGACCCCAACCCGATGTTACACTATCAGAGCAAGACCCTCTAAGTTAACCAAAAGGCCAACAACACTAAACTCCAAAAATATCCTCGACAGGGTCCACGACTAAACCTGGTCATCTGCACGTTACCCATGTGGAGGAAACATTCAAACAGGAAGGGTGAGTAAAACGATTCATAATAATCAATATAGGAAATCAACATATAAAATGGCGTCATTTTCATATTCAACATCATCATATTCATCAATAGGAATGAAAGGCCACAACATCATAAATTACTCAAAATCATCTCATAAATGCAAATGCAACAAGACTCAATACATGTCGTACCAATCATCACAGCTCGATGGACATTGGGCCATCAACCCCCCATAGATCCCCATCAATAGGATCGATTCTTCTTGAGAACCAGAGTACATCAAAATACCTCACATCCGCACAATGGGATTGAAGCCAAAGTAATTGAGGTCCTGAACCGACGTCCGGATGCACATGAATGCCAGATGCACACATCAATAATCATCCTCATAATAACATCATAGGTGCATCATCATTCATCATAATCATCATCATCATCAAAACTCATGTCATTATAGAATTATCAAAACTCATGGAAATATCATCATAGTTCATCAATCTTCACATCATAAGAATCATCATATAATCATGTACAAATCACATAACAATCACAGTCATACTCATGTTAATTCGTTAAGGAAATCACAGCATCAAAACAACAAAGCATCACTGCACAAAATCAGCATTCGTGAAACTCTGCAACGTTTGCTAGCAAGTTCGTTGTGTGAGTCTGGGGCGAGTTTCTTCGCTGTGCGAAGGATTCGTCGCAGTGCAAGTCTGTGACTAGCTTCGTTTGCTGTGCGAACAACACAATGACAGCAAAATGCTGTTATGCACCAGAACCTAAAATCAACCCAAAATTCCCACGATTCACTTCCCCAATTCCCCCAAAACATCCCTAAATCATCCCTAAGGTATTATGGCGATAAAGGCACAAAACCTATGGTTTATGAGGCCAATCCCATATCATATTCCCGCTCTAAATCCCATAAATCCTTACAACTATGCCACAGTCATTATAGTTCCTCACTATTCAATTTTCCCTACAGGGTTAGACAAATGTCAAATCAGAGCTTTGGCCATGAAGGCCTAATTTCCTTCAAAACCCAAATCGGCCTCGAACCTATCAGACCATCAATTCAAATCCCTACGGTTAGAATCTCAATAATAAATTTAGGCCACGAAGGACAAGTTCCTTTTATCTCATAATCAACCTCAAACCCTTTAAACCCTTAAATCGACCTTAAATACATTGAAAGTATACATTGAAAACAATGAAGGTAATACTCCCCATACCTTAATTGTCGGCTCTAAGCCTTCTCAAATCTTTCAGAAAATCTTTCGAAGCTTTTGCCTCAAACCTCCTCCTCAGAGCTCTGGCCTCAATTCTTTTCACGGTCTAACAAAAATGAATCATAATTCCATCACAATTTCCTTTTCGTTAAACCTAGCCTTGGGCCTCAGAATCGGGCTTCCCCAATATTACCCTCACTAACTCCTCAAATGTCCAAATTTGCCCTTAGTTAACTTATATTTATTTAAATTAATAATAATACTAATATATTCATATTATATACTATCATTTAAATAAATAACCCAAAATGCATAATTCTCAATATTCCACAACCACCACCGAGAATCACCAAAATGAGAATATTCTTATTTAAATAAATTAAATAAATATTCCAATAAAATTTGGGGTGTTACAACTCTCCCCCACTTAAAAGAATTTTCGCCCACGAAAATTACCTCAAGAAAACAGAGTCGGATACGACTCCCTCATCTGATCTTCATGCTTCTGTCGCAACTGCGAAAAAGGAGCAGGCAGAAACAAACAGAAGAGTCGCCACCGAACGTTATTTATCCCAAAGAGAGGGAAAGGAAAAAATTGAAGAAAACCTAAAAGAACGGGAAAGACAAGGTCATCGTAACCAAATCTTGGGTTCGGGTGTCGCTTACGCAAGGGGAAGGTATGAGCACCCCTCACGTCCGTTGTACTCAACAGGATCCATGCTTGTTGTCTAATCTATGGGTGAAAGTTACCTAAAAGCTACTACTAAACGGGGGTGAAGAGAAAGAACAAACTCGATAGGACATCACCGCCCTATGCCTACGTATTCCCTCGTGCAATGGAAAAGTCAGAGTCAACGTAGTTCGAAAAACTACGGGTGATGAGGGGAAGGTTGCTCGCCAAGACATCACCGTCTTGTTCCTACGTATCCTCATCTGGTATGAGAAATAAGAGCAAACGTAGTTCGGGAAACTATGGGACAAGGTTGGTTAAATGTTTTGCGAGTGACGTTAAGTCTGCATTCCAGCAGTTAGGGACGATGCATGTTTGCAATAGAACGAAAAAGTAATGTTCTCTTTTTGAAAGTGAGGTTTGAAATAATCCCGAAGGATAAAAGTTTTGAGTTTAGTTTTTTAGTTTTATAAGAAGTGGATTGAATTGATTTGATACTCATATTGCACTAAAGACTATGACACAAGAGTGAATGCGTCACATATCGCCTAAAGGGCATACGCTAAACACTCTAGACAAGTGAGGAGAGACCCCCCCCCACTTATCATTTCTCATGTACTTAAGGCTCGTAGCGTACAACATTTGTCATTCTTTATTAAGTGTCTTAGAGAAGTTTGAGATGAGAAGAGAAGACACAAGGACACTAAAGGGAGCTAAGAACCCTAATATTGTCATGCAAAGTGGTCCTAAAGTTAGGATGAAAGAGGAATCTACCTAATGTTATCATGCAAAGGATGGAAAGCCTAATGTCTCCCCTAGTCCCATCTTAAATAGAGGAACTAGGAATCCTAAGGGATCATGTGAGCAAACAAAAGTAAACACATCACCAATCAATCACAAATGTAGATAGAAAGAAAAACTTTAATAAATCATGGAAGATGAAAAGGAGATGAGAGAAGCATACACACCAACAACAATGATCATGCAAACATGAGACACACATCAATAATACGCACATGTCATATCCAAGTCAACAAGATGGAAGATCAAAACACAAAGACAAACAAAGTAACCATATTGTCGCAGTGAAATTCGGATACCAAACTATTGATTAGTTTGAATCTTATTCATTTGAAACCGAACTTTGATTTGTCCAAAGGAAGGGATAAAGATCAAAATTCCCACAATGCAATGCAAATGCAAGGTTTAGAGAGTTATAGGTTCGGGGGTCGGTTAAACTTAGGGAAGGTGCTAGCATCCTAAGTTTCTGTAGTACTCTACAGGAACCTCTTGTTTTATGTTTATTGCTATGGTTTATCTGCTTAACGGTTAAAAGAACTAGGGGTTTATTTCTAAGTATACTCGATAAGATGTCGCATCTTATGCCTACATATCCTTACGAGAATGAAATCAGAGTATCTGTAGTTCCCCTAAAGGGTTTGAGGAGTTCTTTGACTGTGGTCAAAGTTCCTACGGATTTAGGTTAGTTGGTTGATTGATTTTAGGAGAAGAGATGCATTATCATTTTAAGGGAGATTTAACCGCCACAAATTGTAGGAAAATAGTCTTTGCATCGTCTTAAGAGAAGGGCTCAAGTACTCGGATATTGATCGACGATGTACGCCTCTATCTCTCTTAAGGCAAAGTTCCTACGGTTGATTGTAATTGATGTGGGGTGGAGATTCTATCTCGCTTAAGATGATTAACATCTATTTCTCTATTGTGTTTGAATATTGTTGTATTGAGTTATACTTTTTTGTATCTAAGGTGTAAAATAAAGACGAAGTCCTTCCTATGGGGTAGGATCTGTCCTAGAGATCAACTTGAATGGGATCAAGGATCAAAGGGGATTATGATGCAAATGAGATGCACTACACACGATTGTTGAATCACATGTAGGTTTTTCCTTTGGACGGAATGCAAGGCGGAAACATAAATGCGGTAATGTAAATCGCTGTAAAATAAATTGCGGATAAAGTAAAAGCATACACACGCATGAAGGCACTAAGGTGCAAGTAAGTGAATTGTGTATGTGAATATGGATGCGCAAGCGTGCACGTTGATTGGTTAAGTTATCGATTAAGGGTGATATTGATTTTAGGCGAAACGACGACTTAGGAGCGAAGTTGAATTGGCGTTAAGAAAAGTTACCCTATCTTAATGAGAAAATGGTTTGATTTATTAGTCGGAGTTATTTCAATTATCGATTATAAAAGGAGGATTGGATTATTATTATTTTAAAGAAAAGTTGTATCAGATTCTTTGTAGAGTTTGTGAAGTCGGTTTTAATTATAAAAGGGATTCGTTAATTATTTATTACATAAATAAGTTTTATTATAAAAGTTTTTGAATGGATTAGGAAAAGGATGAATAAACATAAATCGATTAATTAAAACTTTTTAAGAAAAGGTTTGGCACAAATTAAAATATAAAAGGGTGGTTTTAAATAAAATAATTCCTACTTGTTGATAAATAAAAGGTTTTATTATGGAAAAAGATTAAATTGCAAGTGATTTTTTTTATTATACAAAGGTTGAATAATTTGATGAATAAAAGATTTAGTTAATTTTATTTTAAAAAACTGATTATAAATGGGTTAATTAACTAATTAGCAAAAGGATTAAGATGATTAGGAGTTATGTATGTGATCGTGGTGTGCAAGTGAATGTGTGTATACTGCAGACAAACAATTACTAACAAACATAATACAAACGAAAGGGAAAGCAAAACAGCGGAATCCTAAATCTCGTCAACTCCAAAAGATCCCAGATCGCAATGGATTTCCCTCGATCGGCTTTGCTCTCACTGTCTACCGTTTCGTTCTCGATCTTCTTCCCTTTCTTTCTCCCGTTTGTGAACCTGAAACACTAATTGGAAACATCAAAACAGCTCAAATATCAATAAGAACGAGGGTTTACCGACGATTGGGAGCGGCGATGAAGCTCTGGTGACGAAATCGGACGGTGATGGCTTGCGAGTTCCTCCCTTTTCAACCGGCAATGATGATTCTCAGGATACCTGAGCCTTCGGAAGAGGGAACTTTCGTCGAGAGCTTTTAGGGTTTCTGCTTTTGTACGGCAAAATCACTTCTTCTCCTTCGTGGGTTCTTTCTCAATACTCTCTTTTTTCATCCCCTTTTGTTGCTGAAAGCTGCCCCTTTTTATAAGTGAAGCGATGAGCCTCTCAATTATGAGAATCTTCAAAGCTTTCCTTACCGGTTGTGGCCTTGTCTGATTTGATTGATGATTTGTTCAATCCTTTCCTTGTTGGTTCGATTTTGTCGGTGACACTGGGTGATTTTGGGATCTTATAATCGATTCTCTCTTCTTCGGTTAGGGAAGCTCAAAACTTTCCTTTTTCGTGTTGATTTGTCAAACTTGGAAACATATCCTTGACGTATCTTGTTGACTTTGTTGGCTTTCGAATTTAACGCTTTTCCTCTTCTTCTTATTCGCAGGGGAACCATGCTTACAGTGCGGAAGCTGCCTTATCTTGCTTGCCGGGAAGGGTATTGTGGGCGGCGATGATGACTTGGTGTCTGAGCTGGGCGGAGCTGTGGTTTCCATTGCTGCCTTCGAATGTCCTTTGATGCCCTTGAGTCGGTAGGGAGTTGACGGCGAATCTTTTGTTGTCCTCCTGGCTACTCGAGGCTTGCCCTATGATGAACTGAACCTGAGGGTTTAAGAACCTTCTCTCATTTTTATCTTGGACTTTGAGTCGTTTCTTTTTGTGGTTGATGCGTTGATGTTGCTTGCAGGTGATGAGACGAGATTGTTGCTGGTGTTGTCTTTCTGTGGTATTTGAACTGATATTGCTTACTGCTACATGTCATGTATGTTTATTTTCCGTTTGTTGTGCCCAGTGATGGATTGAGCTGAGGGTCAAACCTGTTTGAGGAGCTGTTAATGAAGTCTTTGCAGAACTGATGTCGTTGGTGTTGCTTTGTTGACATTATTGGTGTTGCTCTGTTGCAGTTGATGTGCCTGTTGCAGTTGGCTTGTGGCTTGAAGTTTGAGGCTTCTCGTTGCTCTAATTGTTATGACTTTGAGCAGTTTTGGGGAGCTTTGTTCGTTACGCCCAATGATGAATGGTCTGAGGGCTTTATTCGTCTCGTTCTTATCTCTTAAGCTTCACATTATCTTTGCAATACTGCTATTGATAATGTTCAGTGCCTTGCTATTGTGGATGTTGAACTGTCGTTATTGATGTTGTTGCAGATATTGAATTGATATTATCGATGCTGTTGCAACTAGTGTACTTGTTGTTGATGCTCCCCTGATGTTTGTTATGCCTGCAGTTACTTTGTAGCTGATGTGGGAATTCTTGTTATGCTGATATTCTTTTCTTCTTTCAGGGTGTTTGAGACGGTGATGATGACACTACGTCTGAACTGTGTGTTCGAGCCTATGTCAACGGTGTCTTCGAATCATGCTGGGGATTATTCTGAAATTAGTTGTTATTTGTCTGGATTTGAGTCCTTCGATGTTCGGTAAGGAGTGAATGGCAACTTCAGTTGTTGTCCTCCTGGCCGCTCGTTCACGCCCTATGATGATCCAAATCTGAGGGCCAAGACCTTTCTCTCATCTTTAACCAATATTACCAGTGTTGTTCTATCGTTGATTGCAAGTAGTTTATGGCTAATACTCGGTGTTTGCAACTGGTGTTGGTTGTACTGCTTCTGTTGCTAATGGTTGCTCTTGAAATTGTTTTTTTTGCAGATGTTCTGAGATGTGTTGGAAGCCGTCCATAATCAGATGTTGTCCGTCCGATCTTCCGTTGCTTTTGACGCTTGGCGTAATTCAGCTCAGTGATGCTTCGAGACTGAGGGCTGAATGCTTCTCAAATTTACTTGGATTGTATTTCGAAGTACAGCCTCGAGGGCCTTTGCCAGATTTTGAATCAAACTAACCTTTCTCTCTTTTTCAGGGCAGTGTTTGAATTCGGAGATTCTCGGTTTTAAGGGCATCCTGGGATCTGCTGTC
The DNA here is from genome assembly GCA_963859935.3 of Lathyrus sativus. NCBI lineage: Eukaryota > Viridiplantae > Streptophyta > Magnoliopsida > Fabales > Fabaceae > Lathyrus > Lathyrus sativus. The sequence continues at coordinate 587,555,572 of OZ012738.1, forward strand.
TTGCTTGCAGCATGTGATAGTGCAACTTTTGGAGGGATATTATAATCTTATGTAGCATTGGCTAAGTCCTGACTTCCACCGCTTATATCAGGTTTTGAACAGGGTGTTCATTTGTGAGCTTCATCATCTCCTCATGTATGAATACTACACTGTTGTTTTGGAACTTCTGCCAAGCATGTGAAAACGAGTTTTTGAGTACTCTTAAGTCTATAGTTCTTCATATCTTGTATTAATATATATTGATTAATTTTCCATGGGAAAGTCTTCATTATTTCTGCCTGGAAACATGCAGATGCTTTTATTCTCTCTTCTTTTTCTATCAGGGAAACCATCAAACTGTAGACTTCAGATATTGCCTTATTTTACGCCGTTGCCGAAAAGCCGTTTGATGTTCGGTAGGGAGTCAGTGACGATTTCGGTTGTCGCCCTCCCAGCCGCTTGAACCTTATGCCCAATGATGAAACACTGAGGGCTGAACATCCCTCAATCATTTCTCGGTCCATTTATGTGATGCTCGTTTTGTTTAACAATTGTGTTGCAGATAAGTTCTTGGTGGCAGCCGTGAGCACGGTATCAAAGTCGACTGATGCGGAGATGCTAATTAATCTTTGTTTTATTGTGACAAGTGGTGCTTCCAGGTGGCTTTTGGGATGTTCTCCATTTACCGTCGGATTTCTGAAGCTTAGAACAGGAGGGAGTCGGCGCTCTGCACGTTGGGAAACGATGTCCAAATTTACTTACGTCCTGGTAGTTTTAGGGAAAGTTGTAGTAGAGTGGTCTAATTGGGTTATTTTTAGGGGTGTAGTATCTTGTAGGGTTAAATTTGCGGTATTATAATATTACTTCCTGAGGGATAACCGTTGTGTTACATAGCGAGAGCTTCTTGCCGTTGTTTGAAGATGTTTGTAAATAATCAATGGAGACATGTGGACCTTGTTGTATTTGTAACTTGTGGATTCAAAGATAAATTCAGAATTTGAAGTAGTTTTCTTTCTTACGGTATCTTAGATTTCTTCACCTCTCTTACTTTGAAAGAATCACGGTAGAACAGATTTGAAAATGAAGTAAAAAAAGTCTTTGAATTTTAAGTGGCTGCCGCATATAAATTCAATTTATGGTCTCGAATCACCATGAGCTGCCTTAGACATCACAACCTATCCTCTGAACACGATGGACTCTTGTATTCTGATTCACGCCTGATTCCATTAAACCATTCTCCTTAAAAACTTCAGTCTACGACTTCTAGTAACCTTTACCACGCCACACCGACATTCTGAGGTCTTGAAAGAAACATCTGTAGATCCTCATGTTGCCACATTAACATCCTGTTTAAATTGCTCTGCCTGTCAGAGAAGTCTTAAAAAAAACAAGGTGGTCCTGCACATACTCGTTAGTCATGATAAACATGTATACAAGGGTGAAAGATTCAAACGTAAGAAAACGAACAAGAAGGTGGAATCTTAAGGTCGAAAATTAGGGTGCGACACATACAAGATCACATGCCTTAAACATCTTAAGAAGAATGATGTCAAACATCAAATCACAAACAAAGAAATGATGGGAGAGAGAGAGTGGGGCAGCAACCACATCATGATTATCAAAGTCACACATTCATTCATGATCAATCAAAAGAAAACATCCAAACACAACTCAAAAGAAGTTCAAATATTCACATCATTCTCAAAGTAAGACACATGCCACAAAAACATCAAGATCAAGTATCCATCCATCAAGGTCAGAAGCAAACTCAAGTGATATGCATCAAGTTCAAATTCAAATTATCAAACAAAGTCAAAGAGGATCACACTCAAATTGGAGCACCAAAGATCATGCAAACATCTCACAAGTCAAAAACAATGATCATACAAAACATATGAGATGTAAAAAACATTAAAAGGACTCATAATCATACAAGTCAGAACCTCTAACATGTTATCAATAGCAAACAAGACTCAACAAACACTCTTGGGATCACATAAGACCACATCTCAAAACTAGGTCAAGACAGGCACACACACAAAGTTAAAACAACAAGGTTTTGAGGCATCAACCAAAAATATAAACATGTCAAAATAAAATCCAAATAAAATTTCAAACTCAAGTTAAGTCCATCCAAAATCAGTGTGTAAAAGATCATAACAAGAATGGTATCGAAGCATCACCAATTGTATCAAACAAGGCAAGGTACTCAACTTATCGAGCATACATCGAGGGTCAAATAAAATCCAATGAAAAACAACCAAGAAATGATCACCAAGGCATTGAACCAACCCTCAAATAATCCTCAATCAAACACCCAAGTGTGAGAGGAAAATTGGTCAAAGGGGGTATTCAAATGATGTCAAAGGTCAAGCCTAAATCACAAGGACAAGCAAGAAAACCACTTCACAAAATTAAATGATTAAAAATAATAAAAATAAATGAAAAATAAAATAAAAATATGAAAAATATCTCAATATGTCAATTAATCAGAAACTATTTTTTGTGGATTTTATAAATTATTTTACTATTAAAAATAAAATTAAAAAGAAAATAGAAAAAGAAATAAAATAAAAAGAGAAACAAGTGCAAAGGGGTGCAGTAGTAAAAACTGGATGAATTGACATCAGTTCAATGCACGCATGGGCCCCAAAAAGAGGTGTGTGGATAGTAAAAATACTAAGCCTAATCCAGCAAAAACCTCAGACTAAATGAAACGCATCGTTTCATTAATGGATGTGGCAAGCCACATCACATTTCAACGTGCCACACCAGCCAGTCAACACACACATCACTGCCCACCTCAGCTTTTGACCTCAGACGCTGGAGCCCTAGCTTCGATCGTCTTCTCCGGTGAGCCTCATCGGTGGTGACTGAAAAAACATGATAAAAATGGAAACCCATGGTACATTCTTGAAGGAAATTTCATGTAGATCACAAATCTACCATTAGTTTTTCAAAAAGGTAACTCTAACATGATGAAATCAAGGCATGAAAGTTGAACACTCAAATTGAAATTTGATCAAACAGCTACTACAAACATACAAACATTGCCTACACATGGTAAGGCTTCAGATGCAACCAGTATGAACATGATTTCAAGCTTAGAATGAGAGTTTCTGTTTGAGGAAAATTACCTAACGGAGCAACTCCATTGGTCCTTCAAATGCTGTGCAAGCTTCAATCCAAATCCACCAATCTTCCCCTTGTGTTTCAGTGAGTGAGAACCAGCCAATAAATGGGAGGAAAAGCCAAGGAAATATGTAACTCGAAGAGAGAGGAAACTTGAGAAATTTTGAATGAATCTCACTCTCTCTACAGCAGCCAACCCTTTTGATCATGTTAGGGTTTCCTTAAACATTATATATGAAGGTTTTGTGGTGTTTTGGTAGGCCCATGATGAGTGTTTCTTATGATTTCATGAACTTGCCAAAAATGCCAAAATAATGCACACACGGGTTTGGGGGGTTTGCTACTAATTCAAATCACTCTTTTGGGTCAGATGGGGGGGGGGGGGGGTGAGGAAATGAACTTGAGTCATTAGAATGATAGGGCATGGGTTTGTGTATGGTTTTGAATGATTACCTCATAAGGCATGTGTTTCCCCCCAAAATTTTCCCAACCTTTTCTTTCATCTTGGCTTATGTTTCATAGCATTTTGCATTTGCATTTGTACATAGCATTAGTTCTAAACAAGGGATCAAGAGGTTGTAGATGCCATCCAAGAGAGAAATTTCATGTTCAATATCAAGAAAGGGTACATTTTTAGGTCATAAAGAGTTCATCATCATCAGAGTTGGCTTTCAAAGCTCCTTGAGAAGAGAAAGTTTGTGTGTGGGTTTCATTTCCTATCTTGAGGATGAGTAGAAGCACCTGAGGTCTTCTCCTTGATTTACATGTGGTTCAATGGCATAGTGTATATCCAGAGGGTCCTCTAGAGGAGTCCCATGATCATACAAATCATTTGCAAGAACCTCAGTCAATGGAGAAAGTGTTAGGGTTTCATATGATCAACAAAAAGTCAACTGTAGATTTGAAAGGGTCTAAGGTTTGGGTCTAGATCTTGGAAGCCATGATAAGTTATCCTAGATCATCTAAAATTTCATGATTAAGCTATAACAAAGATATTCAAGAGTTTAAGAGGTTACTAAATTAGGGTTTCAGATGATTCTAAGTGTAGAATCCCCTCTTTTGGTGCCTAACTTTGTTAAAACAGTGGTAAAGTGTCGGGTTTGTATTATCGTCTCCACAGGGAATATAAGATTTTGCCGCCGTTCGACAGTCGTTAAATTCGTAGTTTTATAATACCAAAGGGGTTTGGTTTTTCAAGTCGGTATCTTGCATACAAAGTTATAAACAACGGTAAAAAATTAGGGTTTGTCGGTTTGAATAAACATTGCCAAAGTTAGGTTTCGATAATCACTTTGCATGCATAATTTCAATCAACATTTCATAAACTCTTTTTAATGATCAACACATTCACAATATCCTCTCAATATGATTATCTCTAACTCATATTGTGATGTTTACCATTTTGATCCATTGTTGATCTCTCACACAATCTATCAAAATGACAACTTTAAAGCTTAACATTTTAAGTGAACAAAATCATCCAAGACTATCTCTAGCTCAAGAAAAGAAAAGGATGAAAACCTAGGTCAAGAGTTGGGAAATATTTCTCAATCATTAACCAACACAAAAGATTGTAAATGAAACAAGGTTTTCAACATATATTAATCATCCAAGAGTTTACAAATGAAGATCATCCATACACATACAAAGTTAGATGATTACCTACATCTAACCTTGACAACAAAATGAACTTAGCTACTCATTTTCATGGTAGCTTGAAGTAGAAGAAAATGGAGAAGACGAAGAACATCCACTTCGAAGAATCGATGAAGGATGTGATTCCACTTCTCCTTGATTGCACAAAATCAGTAAAAATGAAGAAGAACTAATGTTTTAAGGGTTCTTTAGCTCTCTTGTAATGTTCCAAGATAATTTTTCCACAAAAATGCCAAGCATGGGCTACATAAAGCAACTAACAAAGTACAAAAGATGTGCTGTCAACACATATTCGCCAGGCGAACCATGACCTTCGCCAGGCGAACCAAGTAAAACTTGGCACTTCAAAGTGCCTCAGGTTAGCAAACCGCCCTCTGAGGTATCGTGTATTCACCAGGCGAACGAATCACTCGCCAGGCGAACATTCGCTGGCCTCACTCGCCAGGCGAACTTTGGGTGGTTTTGCTACTGGAATCTGCATGAGGAAAGCTACCACTTCTTCGCCAGCACCTTCGCCAGGCGAAAGGTAGCGAAGCTTCGCTGGTACCTTCGCCTGGCGAACTTCCTATCATTTGAGTCTGGGAGTTAATTCTGAATTATTCGCTCCAGCTCACCAACACTCGCCGGGCGAACATTCGCTGGAACTCGCTGAGCTTCGCCAGGCGAATGCCTTGATTTGCAACATTCTCCAAGCTGCTTTGTCTTGTCTCCCAAGGTGCTCTTATTAGTGTCAATCCTGCACACTAACAACAATATTACACACACCATTCACTTGGATCACATCAAAATGAAAGTAAACAAATTTGACCACTAAATCAAATACTATTAGATAAAAATGATAAAATATACTACTAAAAAGAAGTCAAATACTAATCTAATTGGGATCTAACAACTCTCCCCAACTACTTATTTGCATGTCCTCAAGCAAAGTATGCCTCTCAAAACAAAAAGGAGGATTTGCTCAAGACCAATTCAATCCAAGTGAAAATATTCGGCTCAAATACACAACATGTGCAACAAGGCAAACAATTACACAATTCCAAAATAGATAATGTTCAAGAACTAAATTCTAAGAACAATTTACACAATGCTTCAAGCAACAACTAAATCTCATGACATGTCATTCTAACACTCCACTTCGAAAAAGGATTGAAGCAAAAACACGCATGCAAGCGTGGGACAAAAATTCACTCAAATGACGAATAATGCAATACTATATAATTCATATAATATCTAAATGTTCACAATAAAATTATGGAAGCTCAAGATCACATAGGACTTAAAGGGTTGTAGCTTGGTCGGGTTAACAAACAAGGAATATATCTAAAGCCATTGAAACGAAATTTTCGATGCAAAAGAGACAGTCACTATACAACTATTTACACATCTTCAACTTTGTTTCACAAGTTCCTCATTAGAACCCTTTACAACTCATGCTTCACAACTCACTTTGTTTTTCAATATTTTTCTACCAAGCAAGCATTCGTTTTCATATATTTATTTATTATTTTTTTTCTACACCGTATTCACAAAAACAAGTGTTTCTCTTTTTCATATTTTCTTTTCAATGCTTGCTTAACTTTTCAAGAGTTGTGACAAATTACCACTTTACATATTCGTTCTCCCCAACTTGTCTTTTCTCGTCCCCTAAGTGAATGCTCTTACTTTTTACGGCAAAAGAATAATTAATCAAAATTTCCAAGGTTTCAAAAACAAGATTTTTGAACTCTCGCTTATTTTAAGCAAGGATTCAACTGTTTAGGCTCAAAAATGGGTTACGAATACTCTCTGCTCACGGGTATATTTATATTTGGAAATGGTTGTGCTCAAAAGAAACAAGTGTCTTGATCTTCTCTAGAACCTCCACAAAATTATAAGAAACAAAAGACAAAACATGAATTACACGCATACACAAAATTCATCATCCATCCAAAGCATATGTACACATAACAGGAGGATTCTTACATTTGTGGTATAGGACCTAAATGACGTATCAATCAAAAGAGTTGCAGACGAACCAAAGATACAAAAATTGTTCCTAGCATAACAAGTTCTACAACATTTTAAATTCTAGAACAAGGTAACTAAGTACCTTGTCAAACAATTTTGTGATAACGATAATATCATCGCCATCCCACTTGAAAGAACACTTTCACAACTACAACAAAAACTAAACATCGACAATAGGGTGTTAACATATTTACAACCACCCTTGAATAAAACTTCACATAAAACTTACTAAAATAAACTTTAAACCAAAAATAAATAATTAAAAACTTCAAACAAATAACTAAAAATGCTGAATTATAAAAATGGTGCCTAGCACCAAAAATGTCAAAAGTACCATGAAAGGTACGAGTACAAAAAATTCAACCCAATCCAAAGTACATCACAAAATAACCAAATGAACTACAAGAAAAAGGAAAAACTTCACTTTGTATCACAAAGCGAACAACAGAACAAACAAGAAATCACTCCTCCTTAGACAAGTCATCATCATCTTCACCGTCATCATCATCATCAACATCGTCATCATCATTATCATCAGCATCATCCGCAGCAGCATCATCATCCCCCTACCAAAACTTGGCCTGTCCTCAGGCCATGCAGCATGCTCAAGGAATTGCTCCCTTGTCATCATCGGGTGGCTCCCAGCAGGATCATGAATTTGCAACTGTAACAGCTGCATCGAGTCATGGAGATCACAAGTGGCTCGCTGCTGAGAAGCCATCCAATCCCAGTTATATTCACAAATTTGCTGCTGAAAGGGGTCAAAAATAGGAGGAGCTTGACCAGAAGAACCACGGCCACGCCCGCCAGCAGTACCTGCACCAGAAGTCCCACCAATTGTAGGCTTGGCTCTACAAAATTTTTCCACATACCTGTTGTCTATCGCAGCCGGGATAGTGACCTGTCGTCTCTGAGGAATATCAACCCTAGCATGAGCACAGAGAGACATAATAAGGCAAGGAAAGGTCAGCGGGGCATTTTTGCGAGCCGCTATCCCGCCACGTCCACTGAGTACAACAACACGCATCTCATCTGCAATGATGCGGGCAATGTCTATCTGGACATTCTGCAGTATAGAGTGGATCAGATGTGCAATTGGCAAGGGTACAGAGCTGTGGTGGGACCTGGGTACAACATTTGTCAGCACAAATAACAGGATTACTTGTACCAGGGGTTTCATGTCAGCGCGGAGGTACCGAATCACTACCCCAGAAGAATTCCGCACTGCATCGCGGCCTTCCAAACATAAGTCTCTGGTCATAGCATCCTGATCACGATGCTTATTCAGATCCCGGTGGTAGTCGTCAATTTGGCTACCTGTCAAAGTGAGAGGATTACCCAAAACATGATTAATGGACCTCCTATCAAACCGTACCATAACTCCTCAGACCATTGAGGTCCAACTGAACACTTCGCCGTCGTCGGGGAGTGCGTTCGCATAAAATTCCCGCACTATTTCAGCGTTGTAGCCGTCAAGTGGAGTCATCAGACGGTATCACCTTTTTGCCACAAAGAGAGCATCAATAGTCCGGTATTCTCCTGTGTCACTCAGATTGAACCTTTTCTCGGGCACAATGTTCCGCCTCTCAAGGGCTTCGTAGCGAGCATGGTGAATAGCGCCTCGGAAGCGGTCCTGGTCAAAACGGATTGGTACTGTCCGAGACGTAGTGGCCTTCCTCTTGTGAGGGTTAATCATTCTTGGTCCCATTCTGCGAACACAAACACAAACAAACACAAGAACAACACCAAACAGGTTAGACGAAACTACAGCACAGCAAAGCAAGAAAATAAAAGCAATTCTGCAGCATTCGCCTAGGTTCGCCGGGCGAATCCTGGTGAATGCTCGCTACCTTTCGCCTGGAGAATGCCAGCGAAGGTGCGAAAATGCACAAAAACAGAACTTCTGCAATTGTGTTAGGTGCTACCCAATGGCGTTCTTCCCCCCATTCTCATTACTAGATCAAATTTTGACATGCAATCATTAATTTACACTGAAAAACAAGAGGGGTGTTCTTAACCTAATCACCATTGCAGAAGTTCTGAACCTAATCATACTTGGATCCACAAACCAATTTGCACAGAAGTGAAATCATAGAAGTAGAAAACATCAAAAATAACAATGCATACTAGAAGAAAAATAAACAAGAGACATACCTTGAGGATTGAACTGGAGAAATTCGCAGCAAGAAATTAAGAGAGAAAATTGGAAGGGAATTGTGAGTGTGAAATAAAGACAAAAGGCAGAGGGAGGCTGTTAGGGTTTCTGATGAGAGAAAAAGAAGAAACGGTTTATAGGCCCAGATGGCCCATCTCACATCCCTTTATTATATTTTTTTTACTAATGTCGCATATTCGCTAGGCGAAATCCAGCGAAGGCTCGCTGAGGCTCGCCAGGCGAACACTCGCCTCCATTCGCCGGGCGAATGCTAGCGAACATGACAGGTTTTTTTAGAATCTGCTGCATTGCTCACATCACGAATCCACTTCCAATGCTTTCTCAAAAATGCACAATATGTCATAAAAACATGTAAATACTTACAATGTTGAGGTGCCTCTCAACAAGCGCTTGTTTAACGTCAGATAAGCTCGACGCTCCATGATGCTCACTCAGGAACATCAAGAAGATACGCACAGCTTTCTCGGTCCACATGACCACCGAGATAAATCTTTAAGCGCTGACCATTTACAGTCTAGCTGTCTTTCTTTTCCAAATCTTCGATTACCACTGCTCCGAAAGTTTTCACTTCTTTGACTCGGAATGGTCCGGACCACTTAGATTTTAATTTGCCAGGGAAGAGCCTCAACCTGGAATTAAACAATAGCACAAGCTGCCCGGATACAAATTCTTTCTTGTGGAGCTTTTTGTCATGGTACTCCTTATCTTTCTCCTTGTACAACCAACTTGAGTGGTATGCGGTATTGCGCATCTCTTCAAACTCAAGAAGTTGCACCTTCCTCTTATCACCGGCCAACTCTTGGTCAAAATTTAAAAATTTTAAAGCCCACAAGGCCTTGTGCTCCATTTCAACTGGTAAATGGCAAGTCTTACCAAAAACCAATTGGAATGGAGTTAGTCCAATTGGAGCTTTATAGGCCGTGCGATACGCCCACAGAGCTTCATCCAATTTTTGTGACCAATCCTTCCTAGAGTTAGACACGGTTTTTTCCAAAATTCTTTTGATCTCTCTATTCGAGACTTCAGCTTGACCATTTGCCTGCGGGTGATACGGAGTTGTCACCTTATGCGTTACACCGTAATGTTGTAAGACGTTTTCTAACGGTGCATTGCAAAAGTGTGACCCTCCGTCACTTATCAACACTCGAGGGGTTCCAAAACGGGAAAAAATATTTCTTTTTAAAAAGCTTATTACCGTTTTAGAATCCGCTCTTGGTGAGGCAATCGCCTCAACCCACTTCGACACATAGTCAACTGCTACCAATAAGTATTCGTTTCCGAAAGACGGTGGGAATGGTCCGACAAAGTCAATGCCCCAACAATCAAACAATTCTACCTCTTGAATATTTTGAAGACGCATTTCGTCTCTCTTTCCTATCCCACCAATCCTTTGACAACTGTCACAATTTTGAACATGGGCATTTGCGTCTTTAAAAATAGAAGGCCAATAAAATCCCGATTGAAGGACTTTATTCGTTGTTCTAGCCCCGTTAAAATGACCACCATAAGGCGAGTTGTGACAGTGCCTAGAATGCTTTGGGCCTCATCCCCCGTAACACACCTTCTCAACAAATTATCACCTCCCAATTTAAACAAGTAAGGGTCATCCCACACATAGTATTTGGCATCCGAGAGGAATTTCCTCTTTTGATTTGGAGTTAAGTCGAGCGGCACAAAACCACTTGCCTTGTGGTTTGCAAAATCCGCAAACCACGGTCTCACTTGCACTTTAAAGAGTTTTTCATCAGGAAACTCTTCTCCGGTGTCCTTTTCTAAGGTAGTCACCTCATCATTCAAAAGACGAGACAAATGATCTGCTACCACATTTTCGGATCCTTTTTTGTCTTTAATTTCTACATCAAATTCTTGCAACAAAAGGATCCACCAGATAAGCCTTTGCTTAGAGTCCGACTTGGTTAGCAGATATTTTATCGCCGCATGGTCAGTGTAAACAATAACTTTTTAGTCAATGAGATATGACCGAAATTTCTCAAGAGCATACACTATTGCTAGCAATTCTTTTTCCGTAGTGGCATAATTAACTTGGGCCTCATTAAGCACTTTGCTAGCATAGTGTATGGTATGAAAATTTTTGTCTTTTCGTTGGCCTAGCACTGCTCCAATAGCATAGTCGCTAGCATCACACATTAATTCAAAATTTAAGTTCCAATTCGGAGCAACTATGATTAGAGCGGTGAGCAATTTCTCTTTCAAAATCTCAAAGGCTTTTAAACATTCATCAGTTAGGAGAAATACCTGGTCTTTGGCAAGCAAATTACTCAAAGGTCTAGCCACCTTTGAGAAGTCTTTGATGAATCGCCGGTAGAAACCGGCGTGACCCAGAAAGCTTCTGATTCCATTCAAGTTAGCCGGAGGAGGCAACTTTTCTATCACATCTACCTTAGCACGATCCACTTCGAGTCCTTTTGATGAGACCTTATGGCCGAGAACAATCCCCTCTGTAACCATAAAGTGGCATTTCTCCCAATTTAGCACCAAATTGGTCTTCACACACCTTTCAAGCACAGTTTTCAAATTTCCCAAGCATAAACCGAAGGATCCCCCAAACACCGAAAAGTCATCCATAAAAACCTCCATCGTCTTCTCTATAAGATATGCAAAAATGGCTTGCATGCATCTTTGGAAGGTTGCCGGCGCATTACACAACCCAAAGGGCATTTTGCGGTAAGCAAAGATTCCAAATGGACACGTGAAAGCCGTCTTCTCGTGATCGGCCGGGTCAACCGCAATTTGGTTGTACCCGGAATAGCCATCAAGAAAACAATAGAATTCTTGTCCCGAGAGTCTCTCTAACATTTGGTCCATGAACAGAAGTGGGAAGTGGTCTTTCCGAGTTGCGGTGTTTAATCGCCTATAATCTATGCACATCCTCCACCCCGTTGCTACCTTTATAGGGATCAACTCATCTTTCTCGTTGCGAATAACGGTAATGCCCCCCTTCTTAGGAACCACATGCACCGGACTCGCCCAAGGGCTATCCGAGATAGGATAGATCATCCCTGCATCCAAAATCTTTACAACTTCTTTCCTAACAACCTCTTTCATTGTAGGATTCAAGCGGCGTTGTGGTTGAGCCATTGGCTTGAAATCCTCCTCCATTAAAATTTTGTGCATACAATAAGAAGGACTAATTCCCTTAAGATCGGAAAGAGTCCACCCCATCGCTTCTTTGTTATTTTTTAACACATCAATTAAAAGGGATTCTTCATTCTTTGATAAGAGGTTGCTAATGATAACCGGCTTCTCTTCGGTTTCATCTAGAAATGCATACTTCAAATTGTTTGGTAACTCCTTCAATTCAATTATTGGTTTTTCATCCGTGACTTCCTTTTTCAAGACTTCTTCCTCTACTTCCCATGGTTGTAACTCCATAAGACTATCGAGTTCTCTTAAACATTCATCAAGAGCTTCTTCTTCCTCTAAAGTGAAAACTTCGAAGGAGTCATTAAGGGCTAGCTCCATGGAGGTTATGTCATGAACATGTTTTGCAACTTCAAAGGAGGCCTCTTCGATTACATCAATCCGGAAACTATCACGCTTGTCATTTGAGTGCTTCATTGCTTCAAAAAGGTCAAAAGTGACCTCTTCGTTTTGTACTCTCACCTTCATTAAACCGTCGTCTACGTCAATCATCATCCGAGCGGTTTTCATGAAAGTTCTTCCAATAATTAGAGGCGCATCATCGTCCTCCTCCATGTCAATAACAATAAAATCCACCGGGAAGAAAAACTTGTCCACTTTTACCAACACATCTTGAGATACTCCATGAGGATGAGTAGTAGACTTATCGGCTAATTGTAACGTCATTCAGATGGCTTTAATCTCAATGTTACCAAGCTTTTTTACTATAGACAAAGGAATAAGATTTATGCTTGACCCCAAATCGATTAATCCCTTTCCAACATAAACGTCACCAATGGTAACCGGCAATGTAACTCTCCCCGGATCAACTTCCTTTCTTGGTAGAGTACGTTGGATGATAGCGCTACAACTTGCATCAAGCACTATTGTTTCCGGCTCCGTATACCTCCGCTTCTTTGTAAGTATGTCCTTCATGAATTTGGCATACTTCGGCATTTGTTCTAAAGCTTCGGCGAACGGAATATTGATTTGTAATTGTTTAAAAATGTCCATGAACCGGGCGTAGTGCCGTTCATTTTCTATCCTCGATGGAGCATGAGGATAAGGTAAATTTTGAACTGGAGTAGTGCTCACTACCTCCTTCCCTCTAGATGCTCTAGTGTTTCTTTCTCTTTTCTTCTTCACTTCATCCACCTTCACTTTTTCACTTTCATTATTTTCAACTACACCATTTGTTTTGTTTTCAACTTCTACCACTTTTTCTTTTTCAACTTCACCATTTTTTTCTTTATTTTCTACTTCCTCCTCACTCCATTCACCAACTTCACCATCAAGTTTTTCATCAATGTTTTTCTCTACCTCTCTTTTTTCACTCTCGTCAACAGACTCCTTCCCACTTCTCGTCTTAATCACCTTACAATGTTCCTTCGGATTTGTTTGCATGTTTGCCGAGAAAGATGGTCCGGCTTGTTGTTCCGCTAATTGCTTAGCGAGTTGACCAACTTGAGTCTCAAGATTTTTTATCGCCGCGTCATTGCTTTTTTGATTTGCCATAGACATTTGCATGAATTGCGTTAATGTATCTTCTAGCTTAGAAGTTGCAACCGGCGGTTGTTGAGGTATATACGGATTTTGACGGCCAGAGTTACTACCCCCATAACCTTGGTTATTGTGGTAGTTACCTCTAGGTTGGTACCCTTGATAATTTTGTTGTTGTTGTTGATGAGGATGTTGGTATGGTTGTTGTTGTGGTTGCCTTTATTGATAATCTCGTTGATTAGCCATGTAGTTAACTTCTTCAAATCCGGGAGGCGGACAAAATCCAGTGTCATGTTCGCCCTTACAAAGCTCGCAACAAGCTATTTGTTTAGCTTTTGACGGTTCCTTTAACTCTTTGATTTGTTGAGTTAGAAGTTCCACTTGTTGTGAGATAAGCTTGTTTTGGGCAAGAATTGCATCATTCGTCCCTAACTCAAGCACACCCGGCTTTCTTTGAGCTACCCCTCGGTTATGGTTCCCTTGGTGATCATTAAGTGTCATCTTATCAATTATTGCGGTAGCATCATCGGCACTTTTTGACATCAAAGAACCTCCCGTTGTAGCATCCAATAAGGTCTTGTGAACCGAAAGGAGTCCATTGCTGAAAATATGAACTTGAGTTAGCTCATCGAAGTCGTGTCCTTTGCATTTTCTTAACATAGATTTGTAACGCTCCCAAGCTTCATTGAGTGATTCACTAGCTCCTTGAGAAAATACCGCAATCGCAGTTTTAGCCTCCATGAACCGGTTATGTGGAAAGAACCGTTCAAGAAACTTCTCTTCTAAAAGATTCCAATCCGTCATGATAACCGTCTATTGGTCAAGATACCACTCCTTCGCTTTCCCAATTAAGGAATGAGGAAATAGTCTCCTAAACAGCGACTCTTCATCAGCCTCGGTAGCTCCAGTTGCGCCCGCAATCTCATAAAATTTTGTAAGATGAGTGAACGGATCCTCATGGTCTAATCCAGTGAAAGGATTTTGATAGACTAGAGCTAGGATTCCCGTTTCCATCTCAGCTTGCCTTCCATTTTTAAGATTCCGCGCAAACTGAGCCGTATGTCTTGGACTATTCGTGCATGGAGTAGAAACTGGTGGTGGAGGTGGTGGTGCTGCCATAATTGGTGTGAAATGATGTCGTGGTGTTGTAGTAGAAGAACTTCCTTCTTGTTCTTGTCTTTGTTTAGCAAGTTGCCTCCTCCGTCATGTTTTGCTATTCAATCTTCTCGTGGTCTTTTCAATTTCGGGATCGAAAAGGAGTTGGTCCTCGGGAATCTGTCCTCGCATAAACAGAAGTAGAAGCTGCACACTAAACCACACAAATTAACAAGCACAAGTAGAAGATTCAAAACCAAAAATTCAGCAGCTATTGTGATGCGTGCAATATCAATTTATACTCCCCGGCAACGGCGCCATTTTGTTAAAAAAGTGGTAAAGTGTC
This sequence comes from Lathyrus sativus, assembly GCA_963859935.3. NCBI lineage: Eukaryota > Viridiplantae > Streptophyta > Magnoliopsida > Fabales > Fabaceae > Lathyrus > Lathyrus sativus. The sequence continues at coordinate 587,570,607 of OZ012738.1, forward strand.
GGGTTTGTATTATCGTCTCCACAGGGAATATAAGATTTTGCTGCCGTTCGACAGTCGTTAAATTCGTAGTTTTATAATATCAAAGGGGTTTGGTTTTTCAAGTCGGTATCTTGCATACAAAGTTATAAACAACGGTAAAAAATTAGGGTTTGTCGGTTTGAATAAACATTGCCAAAGTTAGGTTTCGATAATCACTTTGCATGCATAATTTCAATCAACATTTCATAAACTCTTTTTAATGATCAACACATTCACAATATCCTCTCAATATGATTATCTCTAACTCATATTGTGATGTTTACCATTTTGATCCATTGTTGATCTCTCACATAATCTATCAAAATGACAACTTTAAAGCTTAACATTTTAAGTGAATAAAATCATCCAAGACTATCTCTAGCTCAAGAAAAGAAAAGGATGAAAACCTAGGTCAAGAGTTGGGAAATATTTCTCAATCATTAACCAACACAAAAGATTGTAAATGAAACAAGGTTTTCAACATATATTAATCATCCAAGAGTTTACAAATGAAGATCATCCATACACATACAAAGTTAGATGATTACCTACATCTAACCTTGACAACAAAATGAACTTAGCTACTCATTTTCATGGTAGCTTGAAGTAGAAGAAAATGGAGAAGACGAAGAACATCCACTTCGAAGAATCGATGAAGGATGTGATTCCACTTCTCCTTGATTGCACAAAATCAGTAAAAATGAAGAAGAACTAATGTTTTTAGGGTTCTTTAGCTCTCTTGTAATGTTCCAAGATAATTTTTCCACAAAAATGCCAAGTATGGGCTACATAAAGCAACTAACAAAGTATAAAAGATGTGTTGTCAGCGCACATTCGCCAGGCGAACCATGACCTTCACCAGGCGAACCAAGTAAAACTTGGCACTTCAAAGTGCCTCAGGTTAGCAAACCGCCCTCTGAGGTATCGTGTACTCGCCAGGCGAATGAATCACTCGCCAGGCGAACATTCGCTGGCCTCACTCGCCATGCGAACTTTGTGTGGTTTTGCTACTGGAATCTGCATAAGGAAAGCTACCACTTCTTCGCCAGCACCTTCGCCAGGCGAAAGGTAGCGAAGCTTCGCTGGTACCTTCGCCTGGCGAACTTCCTATCATTTGACTCTGGGAGTTAATTCTGAATTATTCGCTCCAGCTCGCCAACACTCGCCGGGCGAACATTCGCTGGAACTCGCTGAGCTTCGCTAGGCGAATGCCTTGATTTGCAACATTCTCCAAGCTGCTTTGTCTTGTCTCCCAAGGTGCTCTTATTAGTGTCAATCCTGCACACTAACAGCAATATTACACACACCATTCACTTGGATCACATCAAAATGAAAGTAAACAAATTTGACCACTAAATCAAATACTATTAGATAAAAATGATTAAAAATACTACTAAAAAGAAGTCAAATACTAATCTAATTGGGATCTAACAAACTTCAAAGACAAATTTCACTATGATACAATTCTTGTCTCATTTTCTATCAAACATAAGACTTGTTCCTCATCATTCAAGCTTTCTTTTAAGTACAAGAACTCTTCCATTGGATTCATACATCTCAAGTTATGGTGTATACAAGTTGGTGTCACCAAATGAAGAGATTTTAGAGGCACTCAAAGATAGCTCACTTCCAATGCATTTTTCACATGGAACCAAACTCTTCCTCACTTTCCAACAAACATGAAAGTTGTTCCTCGTTGTCTTAGTGTCGCGGTGAAATTTGGATGTCAAACTATTGATTAGTTTGAATCTTTAATTCATTTGCAACCGAACTTTGATTTGTCCAAAGGAAGGGATAAAGATCGAAATTCCCACAATGCAATGCAAATGCAAGCTAGAGAGTTATAGGTTCGGGGGGCGGTTAAACTTAGGGAAGGTGCTAGCATCCTAAGTTTATGTAGTACTCTACAGGAACCTCTGGTTTTATGTTTGTTTTATTGCTAAGGTTTATCTGCTTAAGGTATAAAAGACCTAGGGGTTTATTTCTAAGTATACTCGATAAGATATCGCATCTTATGCCTACATATCCTTACGGGAGTGGAATCAGAGTATCTGTAGTTCCCCTAAAGGGTTTGAGGAGTTCTTTGACCGTGGTCAAAATTCCTACAGGTTTAGGGTAGTTGATTGATTGATTTTAGGAGAAAAGATGAGTTGTCATTTTAAGGGAGATTTAACCGCCACGAGTGTAAGAGATTGTATTGTTGTGGGGTGGAGATTCTATCTCGCTTAAGATGATTAACATCTTTCTCTAATGTTTGAATAATTGTTGTTGAGTTGTTTTGTTTTCCTATGTTGTAAAAGAAAAGGTCCTTCCTATGGGGTAGGATCTATCCTAAGTCATCGACTTGAATGAGATCAAGGATCATAGGGGAATATGATGCAAATGTAGATGCATACACGCAAGTTTCACGTTACGCGCAAATTCTTCCTTTGGACGGAATGCAATGCGATAAAAGTAAATTGCAGTAATGTAAATTGCGGAAAGAAATAGAACAGATAGAATAAACATACACACGCATGAAAGCGCTAAGGTGTAAGTGAGTGAATATGTGAACGTGCGGAGGCGGAAACGTGCACGATTGATTAAGTTGCGGTGTTGGTTCATTTTTAATCGAATTGATTTTAAGGGGGATGTTGAGTTGATTTTAAGCGGATTGATTTATGAGAAAGGGTCGATTTAAGGGAGAGCTTGATTAATTTTAGACGATGTTGAATTTGTTTATTAGTTTTAGATGAAAGTTTTAAGTGATAAGTCAATTCTAAAGGGTGACCTTAAATAAAAGATTTCTTAAAATATCTAAGAAGTTTTATTTTATCTTATAAAAAAAGAAATGGTTTATTATTTTTTTATGAAAGTTGTTATTATAAATTAATTATATATAAGTTAATTCACTTAAGACAAGGTTTTCTAATAAAAGAGTTTTAGTTATTATTATCAAATAGATTTTATTAAATAAATAAGAGTTATATTAGATTATATGAATTGATTTTAGGTTTTAAAATGAATAAGATTTTAAACAAATAGAAATTTTGAGAAAAAGGTTTTATTATTAAATATATAATTTTGTTATTATAAAAGATAAAAGTTATAAATTAGGAGATAAGGTTTTAGTTATATTATTATAAAAGTTATTAAAATAAATAGGATAAGTTGATTTATTTAACTAGAAAAAAAAAGGTTTAGTTAAATAACTCTAATTTGGAGAAAGATAGATTAATTAAATGAAATAAGTTTTATTAGGTCAAATTAATTAAAAGAAAGGGCTGACTTAAAAAATATTAATTTAAGTAAAAGTTATTAGTTGGTTTAATTCAAAAAAAACTGATTAGACAATGATTAATTTAGGTTAATTTATTAAAAGGTTAATTTAAAAAGACTTACTAGTTCATTTTAGAGAAAATGGTTGATTAGAGATTAATAGTGGTTAATTAATTAAACAAAAATTAAGTTAATTGATTAAATTAGTTAATGGCAGATCAACGGTTTAATTAGGTGAGTTAATTAAAAGTTAGTGGCTTGAGTGTGATCAGATGTGGGCGCTCTACGAAGGTGTATGGTGGGCGCGCGATTATGGATCGCCGATCTGATCCGTTGGAGATCAGAGGGCAGTGTGTGCAGTGCATAATAAGTACGGTGGGACGACCCACATATAATTACAACACACAAAACAAAACATAAAAAAAGAAAATCACGGAGGAACCCTAATCCCCCTTTCGTTCCTCTTCTCCTTCACCGCGATTTCGCCATGGATCTCCTTCGGTCCTGTTCTCCGATTTCGTTTTTATCCTCACACTCCATTCTCACGTTTTCTTCAATTTCCTCTCCTTCTTCTTCTTTCTTGTTCTTTTCCTTCGATTTTCTTCGATTTCTGAAACGCAAACTAACAACTGTAAGAACACAGATTGTTTCTTAGTAATATCTCTATGTTTTGATGATAACTCTTATGAAATTTTGTATTAAAGAGTTATATACTCTAAAATTGGTTCATGAATATTTGCTGCAGATGATTAAAGTATATATACATCCAAGAGCAAATTAATCTAAACATGGAACTATGGAAGGCTCTGAAGAGTCAGAATCATCTTATAGAAGAATCTAAGTGTTGTCTGCAGAAGAATCTGAAGCAGAAGCTACAGAAGAATCTGAAGCAGAAGACTCTAATAAGATCTGAAGACTCTGAAGCATTGAAGAACTTTGTATGAGAGTTAAGAAGCACAGTTTTTTAGAAGACTCAAAGAGTACTGCACGTTGCATGTGTTGAGGATCTGATTCATAAAACTCTGCTCTGATAGAACTACACGCTAAAGCACACTTGCTGCATTATTCTGATTCAGCAAAATCTGATGGGTATCCAAGACTCTGATCATGCAAAATCTGATGGTTAAATTTGCTGAAAAGAAATACTTGTTGAAGAAGAATTCGAAGTAATATCTTTTGATTTGGCTCAACGACTCTTTCCTCTTTCATGCTTGACACTAGAACACAGACCAAAAGCATTTCTCTGTGCATTCTACTTCCAGGAAAGGTCATGTGATGTAAAGACAAAAAGGTTCAGGCCTTTTCAGTACACAGCCTCCAATGTCAAGACTTTGTGGACTACTGTGCATATAAAAGCAAGTCTTCCTCATCTTCTTAGTTAAGAAAGTGATCAATAACCAACGAATCTGTTATAGAAACTCTTACAAGCTCTCATAAAATATTCTTATTGCTGAGTTTATTCTTTTGTTCTTAACATTAAGTGAAAAATCACTGTTATGATAAAAGCTTGTTAGAAGCATTCAAACACTTGTATTAATCTTACATTTCATTGTAATAGTTCCTTAAGAAGATCCAGTTGGGATCAGTAGTTCTTGAGAAGACTTTGAACAGTTGCTCTTAGTGCTTACTATTGTAATCAGTTGATTAAATAGTGGATTAAGTCCTTGTTTGAGAAAGACAAATCACTCTAGATAGGGTGGACTGGAGTAGTTGAGTTCAACGAACCAGGATAAAAATACGTGAGTGTTTACTTCTAAGTTTTATCTTTATACTTATTCAACCCCCCTTCTAAGTATTTTCTCACCTTCAGTTGGCATCAGAGCTCCGGTTCTGTGTGTGCTACCACTTCACAGTGACAGAAAATATTCAGTGAGAAAAACTTTGATACTTATATTTAGTTGTTTATAATGGCTGATGTTTCAACATATAACAAGTATGAAGAAAGAGACAAAATCAGTTCTAAACCCCCTATGTTTGATGGGGAGAAATTTGATTATTGGAAAGACAGGATTGAAAGTTTTTTCCTTGGTTATGATGCTGATTTATGGGGTATGGTCATAGATGGATATGTTCATCCCATTGATGGGAATGGCAAGAAAGTAGATAGAAAATCTATGACAGAAGCCCAAAAGAGGAATTTAGAAATCACCACAAGGCTAGAACAATATTGTTAAATGCAATATCTCACACTGAGTATGAAAAGATCACAAATAGAGAAACTGCATTTGACATGTTTGAGTCCTTGAAAATGACTCATGAGGGAAACTCTCAAGTCAAGGAAACAAAGGCTCTGGCTCTAGTTCAGAAGTATGAATCTTTCAAGATGGAAGAAGCTGAATCTGTTGAAGCCATGTTCTATAGATTTCAAATACTTACAATTGGACTAAAGGTTCTGGATAAAGGTTACTCTACTGCTGATCACGTGAAGAAGATCATCAGAAGCTTACCTACCAGATGGAGACCTATGGTGACTGCGCTAAAAATGGCTAAAGATCTGAATCAGATTTCCTTGGAGGAACTAATCAGCTCACTAAGGAGCCATGAAATTGAACTTGAGGAAGAAGAGCCTCAAAAGAAAGGTAAGTCAATTGCCTTAAAATCTAATAAATCTCTAAAGCGTTGCAGGTAATAGAGGAAAGCTCTGAAGAATCCTCATCTGAAGATGAAGATGAATTATCCATGCTGCCTAGAAGAATAAACAAACTCTAGAAGCATAAAGGAAAGAAGTTTAAAAACTTCAGGAAGTCTGACCAAAGAAAGGAATCTTCTGGACATAGAAGATCTGGCAAAAAGGAGGTTGTCTGCTACAAATGTAAAGAACCTGGGCATTACAAAAGTGAATGTCCAAAGCTTCTAAAAGAAAAGCCTAAAAGAAAATTTGATAAGAAGAAGTAGGTTCTAATGGCAACCTGGGATTATTCAGATACATCTGAATCTGAATCTGAGGCAGAAGAAGAATGTGACAACGTAGCATTGATGGCAGACATAGAAGATCAGAAGGAAGGAATTTCAGGATCTGAATCTGACTCTGAATCTGACTCTGACGCTGAAGAGGTAATGGCTAAACTCACTAAAGATGAACTTATCAAGGTGTTATCAGAGGTTCTGAAGAGCTATAATAATATTAAGCTCAAATACAAGGAGCGTCAAAGCAATCTTGTATCTGAGAATAATATTCTCAAATCAGAAGTGGCTGAGCTAAATGAAAAGAACTTAAAAATGAAAAATGATCTTGAATTAGCTCAACAAGACTCTGATTCTGAAACTGAGTCTGAATGCAAAAATATTTTGGAAAAATATGACTACAGCTTTCAGAAGTTTCTTGCTAAAAGCATAGACAGAAGCAAAATGGTTTCTATGATCTATGGAGTTAGCAGAAATAACAGAAAAGGAATTGGATATAAATCTTCCTCTGATTTAAATCCAAAACCTATTGATAAAATTATCATCAAGAAGACTCCTTTATATTCCCATTTTAAATTTGGTCACTTGAATGATATCAAACACACTCGTTCTGGAAAGAACATTCATGTGTTTAAATCTAATGCTAGTCAGAATAAACCTTATGTTAAAAAACAGAAGTTTAGACGAACCTTCAGAACAACTAACCCAAAAGGACCCAAGAAGATCTGGGTACCTAAGAGTAAAATAATTCCTGTTGCAGATGTTCTTAGCAGCAAGGTCAGGACGCCAGTCATGGTACCTAGACTCTGGATGCTCGCGACATATGACGGGAGAAAGGTCTATGTTCCAAAGTCTGGAGCTTAGATCTGGAGGTGACGTAAAATTTGGAGGGAATTAGAAGGGCAAGATCATTGGATCTGGCACTATTGGAAATGGTAACCTTCCCTCTATTACTAATGTTTTACTTTTAGAAGGATTAAAGCATAATCTGTTGTCCATAAGTCAATTAAGTGACAATGGTTATGACATAGTCTTTAATCAAAAATGTTGTAAAGCTATTAGTCAAAAGGATGGCTCAATTCTATCTAGTGGAAAGAGGAAGAACAACATTTATAAAATAAATCTTTCAGAACTTAAGGTTCAGAATGTTAAATGCCTCTTGTCTGTTAATGAGGAGCAATGGGTCTGGCACAGAAGATTAAGGCATATTAATATGAGACGTATATCTCATATTAATAAACTTAATCTTGTCAGAGGACTTCCTAAGTTGAAGTTCACCTCAGATGCTCTTTGTGAAGCATGTCAAAAAGGGAAGTTTTCAAAATCCTCTTTTAAATCAAAAAATGTTGTTTCTACTTCCAGACCATTAGAATTACTTCATATTGATCTGTTTGGACCAGTGAAAACTGCATCCATCAGAGGCAAGAAGTATGGATTAGTCATTGTTGATGACTATAGTAGATGGACATGGGTAAAGTTCTTTAAACACAAGGATGAGTCACATTCTGTGTTCTTTGACTTCTGCAAACAAGTCCAGAATGAAAAAGATTTCAAAATTATAAAAGTCAGAAGTGATCATGGTGGTGAATTTGAAAACAAATATTTTGAAAAATATTTTAATGAAAATGGAATTGCTCATGATTTTTCCTGTCCTAGAACTCCACAACAGAATGGAGTTGTAGAGAGGAAAAATAGAACTCTGCAAGAAATGGCTAGAACCATGATCAATGAGACTAATCTGGCAAAGCACTTTTGGGCAGAAGCAATCAACACATCATGTTACATTCAGAACAGAGTGTTTGTAAGACCTCTTCTGTAATAGACTCCCTATGAATTGTGGAGGAACAGAAAGCCCAACATTGCTTATTTTCATCCTTTTGGATGTATTTGTTATATGTTGAACACTAAAGAGAATCTTAGAAAGTTTGATTCTAAAGCACAGAAGTGTTTCATGCTTGGATATTCTAAACGCTCTAAGGGCTACAGAGTATACAATACTGAAACACAGATTGTGGAAGAATCTATACATGTTAAAATTGATGATATGCTTGGCATTAAAAAGCCAAAGTAGTTTGAAAGTTCTGCAGATAGAGAAGTAGTCTTCACAGGAAGGCTTAGAGGCAGACAAAGCTCAAGTGAAGGAACCAGAGGCAACACCAGATGCTATTCCTTTGACTTCTCAGATGAACAACTTAAACATTTCTGAAGAATCAACTGTTAGAGGATCATCTTCCAAAATCAAAGCTTCTCATCCAGAGAATGTAATCATTGGAAAGAAGGATGACCCTATCAGAACAAGATCCTTCCTCAGATCCTCTGAAGCATCATTATTTGGACTGGTGTCAGTGATTGAACCAACCACTGTAGATGAAGCTCTGCAAGACAATGACTAGATTATTGCCATCCAAGAAGAGCTAAATCAGTTCACTAGAAATGATGTGTGGGACTTAGTTCCAAGACCAAAAGGATTCAACATAATTGGAACTAAATGGGTTTTCAGAAACAAGCTTAATGAGAAAGGAGAATTTGAAATAAATAAGGCAAGGCTTGTTGCTCAAGGGTACAGTCAACAAGAAGGTATTGATTACACTGAAACTTATGCTCCAGTGGTAAGGTTAGAATCTATACGCCTTCTTATTTCATTTGCTGCACAATATAACATCACTCTATATCAGATGGATGTTAAAAGTGCCTTTCTAAATGGTATTATAGAAGAAGAAGTTTATGTTCACCAGCCTCCTGGTTTTGAGAGTGAAAAATTTCCAGAACATGTTTTTAAACTAAAGAAATCTTTGTATGGTTTAAAACAAGCTCCCAGAGCTTGGTATGAGAGATTGAGTAATTTTCTTCTGGAGAAATATTTCATCAGAGGAAAGGTGGACACAACACTCTTTTGTAAAACATTTAAGAAAGATCTTCTAATATGTCAAATATATGTGGATGATATTATATTTGGATCTACCAATACTATGCTGGGAAAGGAGTTTGCTCAATGTATGCAGGCAGAATTTGAAATGAGCATGATGGGAGAATTGAGATTCTTTCTGGGAATTCATGTCAACCAAACTCCAGAGTGCACTTTGTTGCACCCCAAAATTTGCCCTCTTTCAAGGCTTGACTCATTTCTTCATTTCTTTCAAATTCAATGGCATAAGAGAGGCCCATCATTCCAAATTCAAGGTTCATGAATTCAAGGCTAGATTCAAGAGTTTTTACAAAGAGAAATCTCTTGACATTTTCAAGAATGTTACATTGGTTACCAAATTTCAAACTCTTGATAATGCTTAGGAAATTAAGCTATTTCTAGTCTTAATTCAAAATTCTAAATAACTTCATGCCATGGTATCCCCCATGCCACTCCAAGTCTACATTATGCTTACAAACATCCAAGAAACATGCAAGGATTAAATCAACATTGGAATGTTTTAGGACCAAGAATATACATGTTTAATCATGGCAAAACAGTCCCATGCAAGAGGTGACAAATTTCTTCATGTCACAAGATCACATGTCACAAGACCAAAGGAATAACATGTGACAATGCTTCTACATATCAGAATTTTCAAAATTCTGTCAAGAGTTGGTGGCATTGACCAAGAGGAGCTGTCCAAACACAAACAAACAAAATGGGTGCAAGGCACAAGGTGCTGCAGCAAATAGGCCTAGCAATAGTGCAGAAAATACAGCATAGCAACATACATGGAAATGGAAAGAAAGAGAGTGACATGAAGAAAGTTGCCTTGGACATTTCTAAGTAAGGATTTGAAGTCTTGAAGGAAGAGTAAACCCTAATGTGCTGAGATAAGAGAGGAGAGGGGGGCTGCAAACTATCATTCACATATACAAGATTGAGAGAGCAAGAGAGAAGAGAAAAATAGAAAATAGTGAGAGCAACACACATTTTGCAAAACCAAAAAAATAGGAAGTTTTGCAAACTAGAAAAAGAGAGTGATATAGAACCAAGAGGATCATTGAGAAACAAAACCTTCACAACATAGAGTAAAGAGGAGTGAATACTTTCAACCAAGACCAAGGAGGACTTGCAAGAAGGATAGAAAGCTCTTGGGTATCCATTTCCTCCAACCTTTCTCCCTTTATTTTTTTGCTCTTACATTCGTTTTGTTTACTCTTTTATGTATTGTTGTATGGTATGTTTCATGTAAGGTTCCAAAGGGACCAAGAAACTGTTCTTAAGAAACCACAAAAACGAAAGAAAAACATAGAAAAAGTTAAGTTTTTTACTCTGGTAGCCTGACACGTGCCGTGTCATACAACACGGTCACCCGTGTCGCCCAACACGGGCCGTGTCACACAACACGGCCACCCGTGTTGCCCTTCTATTTGAGGTTTCAACATCCAAAAAACCCAGGCTTCACAACACGGGCCGTGTCACACAACACGGCCACCCGTGTTGCACTTCTGTTTGCCCTAAAAATCATTTTTCACCCAGACTTTACAACACGGGCCGTGTCACACAACACGGCCACCCGTGTTGCACCTCTGTCATGCCCTAAAAACTCACATTGCAGGTACCCTATGACATGGGCCGTGTCATACAACACGGCCACCCGTGTTACCCCACTGTTTTCCATTTTTTTTTGTTATTTTTACCTCAAAAAAATTTTTCACAAGGAGTTCGCACGGCGAACTCCTTGATGGCACTTCGTGCCGATTTTTTTTAGCCGACTAATCCCATATGTTGTATGATTTTAGTAGGAATGTTGCTATTGTCCTTGGTGACTTTTGATTCCAAAAACCATTTTCAAAAGCAAACTCTCGATTTTATCGAGCCATTTTTAACCCTTGTAAGTCGGCCGCCTTGTGCGTCCGCCATCGACCTTGCTCGCTTCACCTCAAACCTTTTTAAACAATAAAACCCTTGACCCAACGTCAAGCGGATGTTCTCAAACGATTGTTAAGCCAACTCACCATATTTAACAAAACGATAAAGTTCACTTTGTATTGAACTAAAGAGAGGGGATTGAGTGTAGACTTCTTCCTCTCCGAGTGTTGAGATGCTCACTGTAGTGTGGGTGGTTTTGACACTCGTCTTTCAATACGAAGATGTTTTCATCCGCACCTTTTTCTCCTAAAAAACCTCGGCCCCGTACCGAGTGCATTTTCAAAACACTTACAATAAATAAATCGGTTCTCTTTGTATTGAACTAAAGAGAGAGGATTGAGTGTAGATTTTTTCCTCTCCGAGTGTTGGGATATTCACTGTAGTGTGGGTGGTCTCGATACTCGTCTTTCAATATGAAGACGTGACTTTATCCGCCACCCATCTCCCTCTACAACTTCTTTCCGCAACCTTTGTCACCTAAAACCTCGGTCCCGCACCGAGTGCATTTTCAAACTCTTTACATAACAAAAACTTGAATGGTCGTGGAGTGGTTAGGCGTAAGTCTTCTCCTATCCCGAGTGCTTGACGTTTACCGTAGGGTTCTCTGTCGCAAAGCACTTACCATTCAAAACCAAAAACACTTTAATAATAGAATGAAGTTCTCTTTGTATTGAACTAAAAAGAGAGGATTAAGTGTAGACTTCTTCCTCTCCGAGTGTCGAGATGCTCATTGTAGTGTGTATGGTTTTGATACTCGTCTTTCAATACGAAGACGCTATGTTCGCCACATCCTTTCATAACAAAAACTTTGAGATAAAGAATTGGGTACTACCCGTAGGGGTTACTATCCAAGGACCTATCTCGCCTCTAAAAAACAATTCAACAAATCAAATGTGACATCTTGCCTCGCATGGCAAAAACTTATCTTTCGAAAAGGATATGACACGTCCATTCTACCGCAAACAGGTAATGTCTAAGTCTCCAACGAGCGAGCATCAATACACCTAACTGCTAGAATGCGTACGATAGCATCATCCATAAAAACATCAACAAATCGTAGGCCGAACTACGACTGCTCTGATTCTTTACTTCGTTCAAGTAAAGATACGTAGGCACAAGGGCCACAATCCTTGTCGAGCACATTCCCCCTTATATCTGTAGTTCCCCGAACTACGTCGACTCTGATTTTCTCATGTCTATCGAGAATACGTAGGCCTAGGACCGCGAAGTCCTACCGAGTCCGTTCTTTCTCTTCCTTCCCCTGTTATCTCTCTTTTCCCAATTTCTAACCTTTCCCTCTATCCTTTGGAACACTCTTTTATAGCATAATTTTTAAGCAAATAATTCACACATTCGACAAACAAATGGTTCCCATCGAGTACGATGGATGCGAGGGGTGCTAATACCTTCCCTTCGCATAACCGGCTTTCGAACCCAATCTTGGTTGCGAGACCATCTTGTCCATTCTTTTCTTAAGGTTTTCTCGATATTTTCCTTTCCCCTCATGGGATAAATAAAGTTCGGTGGCGACTCTTCTGTCCTTTCCTTTTCGCCTTCCCCGTCGTTGCGCGTATTTTTCGAGTAGAGACACACTTACATTCATCAGACCAAATATGTTAAAGAACTTCTGAAGAAATTTAACATGACTGATAGTAAGATGGCAAAGACTCCCATGCACCCAACTAGTACACTAGGCAAGGAAGAGGTAAGTAAGAAAGTGGATCAGAAACTCTATAGAGGTATGATAGGATCTCTTCTCTACTTAACTGCTTCTAGACCTGACATTCTGTTCAGTGTATGCTTATGTGTAAGATTCCAATCAGATCCTAGAGAATATCACTTAACTGCTGTTAAGAGGATTCTAAGGTATCTGAAAGGTACTACTAACGTGGGTTTGTGTTACAGAAGATCTGATAAATATACATTAGTTGGATTCTGTGATGCTGACTATGCTGGAGACATAGTAGAGCGTAAAAGTACTTTTGGAAGCTGTCAGTTCCTTGGAAGTCATCTGATCTCATGGTACAACAAGAAGCAACCCACAATTGCACTTTCTACAACAGAGGCAGAATACATTGCTGCTGCTGGATGTAGCACGCAGATGCTCTGGATGAAGAGTCAATTAAAAGACTATCAGATCTTTGAGAGTAACGTATCTATCTTCTGTGATAATACTTCTGCTATATGTTTGTCTAAAAATCCAATTTTACACTCTAAGGCAAAACATATAGAAATTAAACATCATTTCATCAGAGACTATGTTTAGAAGGGTATTATAAACTTAGCTTTTATATGATTCAGATCATCAATGGGCTGATATTTTTACAAAACCCCTTGCTGAAGATAGGTTCAAGTTTATTCTGAAAAATATTGGTATGGATTTTTGTCCAGAATAATATTTATTAGAGGCAAACTTCTCAGATGCAAAATGTTTAATGCTCTGAAGTATTTCATCTGTTAATTTATTCATTTTCTTGAATTATTTTACTTGTGTAAATATGAACTAACAATGCTCAGAGGATCTGAACGTTGTCTAATGTTTCATTTCTCAAGAGATTTTAGAAGCACAAGCAAGCAAACACGTGTAGCTCAGAAACTGAAAAGGTAGAGTGCACTTTACTGAATTAACGTTTGAAGTACTGCTTTGAAAATTTGATTTTTCTTGATTTTCCCCCCATCTGTCAGAATCATAATTGATGTGCAATGATGTTTTTACTTTTTCATTTAATGCTATGTGAAGCGTGCTTATGTGATTGTTTGTATGCCTAATTTTATCTATAAATACCACAAATCACACCATTTCACACTTTTCACTTCACGAACCCTTTTATGCATTTCTGTCTTCTCTTTGCTCTTCACCAAAACCCTAAACCTAAAACCTTTCTCTCAAGAACATCAATGGCATCTACTTCATCAACATCTGCTCAGATGCAATCAACCACTGTTGTTTCTGCTCCTACTGCTGAAGCTTACAAGGAACCTGTGAGAACTCTTCTCACTCCAACTATAGAACTGGAAGTTCTTAGTGAATGCTTCATAGATTTTGAGTTCATTGAAGAAAATGGGTTTAATATTTCCTCAACCATTCAAACTCAGAGTTGGACAAAGTACTTTGACAGGCTTATGGGTCCTGTTTATCCAACTTTGGTAAAAGAATTCTGAATACATGCTCAGGTGTGCCCTAAATTCATCCATTCTTCTATCCTTGGAAAGGAGATTGTGATTATTGAGAAGCTGATCAGACAACTCGTTGGGTACTCTAAAACTGATGGTGAAACCAGTCTACAATCTGCTCGTGTGGATCTTGCTGATGTGTTTCAAGAAGTTACTATTTTTGGGGAACCAACTAGCAAAGTAAGGGAACTGAAGCCAGTCTACAGGATCTGGGCCAAGATTTTCATGAGTTCCATCTTTCACAGAAAATCATCAAATTCCCCAGATTATGTCAGTGCAGAACAACTATACTTTATGTTCTGTATGAGAAAGGGGAAGAAGGTGGACTTGCCTTATCTTCTATTTAGTCACCTTCTGAATCATATAAAGGAAACAAGAGAAGATGTAAGAGTCAAAACTGGAAAAGTTAGGAATTGGATTCCTATGGGTAGACTGATATCAGACATTCTAACAGAGAATGGTCTTGTGAAATATCTGTATGATACTGGATTGACAGAGGATCTGTCATATGTCATAGGCTTTGTCATCAATGGCAATACTCTGAAGAGGATGAGAGTCATCACAGAGCTTGCCAGCAAACCTAAGAAAATTGCTACTAAGGATGTCAGCAACAGAAGGATTTTTGTTGAAGATTTTCCAATGTTCACTGCTGACGAACCAAGGGAGATCATCTTAGCCTACATAGCTGATTGTCTGTTAAATGGTGTTCCTCTGCTTATGAACATCGTCCAAAAGGAAGGAGAAGTTCTGCCTAATCTGGTTAGAGAAAGGCGTTCAAAGAAGATTGCCGAAGAAGGATCTGAGGCTCAGCCAAAGAGAAAAGCCTCTGAAGCTGTTGTTAAGCCTCAGAAGGTAAAGAAAGTGAAACCCACTCCTCCAGAAGAAATTCTGGAAGACATAAGAGAAACTATCAAACAGGTATTAACATCTGATCCAACTCCAATCATTCACTCTCCATTACGTTCACCTCCTCCATCACCTTCTAGACCACAATCATCTGTACCACCATCATCTGGAATTCAAACATCTGAACCCCTCCATCTCAAACTACACCTTCTCAACCATCTTTTGTACAAACTCCAATTGAGCCAAAACCTCAACAACAACAACAACCAGAACAACAACAACAACTGCCAGAACAACAACAACAAAAACTACAACCAGAACAACAATAACAACGGCCAGAACATCAATCTCAACCCATTTCATCTGAACCACCCCAACCAACACCATCTGAACATCCCTCAATAATAGAACAATCGTTACCTATTCCAGAACTTTCAAATGACATTCTTGATTTGGAACCACTTGCAACCATGGTTGTCTTGTCATCCACCTCATGCCACTCCACTGAATCATCTGATTCTGAATCAGAAGTTCACTCACCCTCTTGTTTACACATTCCTGATCCATTCAAACCTGCATTTTCTGATCTATCAGCACCTGACCAAATAAATCATAGACTTTCACTTCATTCAAAATTCAACCTCTCAGATTTTTAACATTCATCATCTGAAGCTGAAATTTCACCAACCCCTACACCTCAACTCACCATACCACAACCATCTGAACCTCAACCATCTGCACCTCAACCATCTGAATAACCACCATTTGATCCAACACCTCCTAACACCACTTGTGAACAACCTCAGCCAAACTCTGAATCTGCTGAGAAAGTGACTCTTGAGGAATTTCTTTACCCTCAACCCTAGATCAGATGTTGATAAGCTGTTTGAAAATTTCAAAAAGGAAGTTTGTATGGGGATTGCACGTGTGGAAGAAGAATGTCTGTTCAGTATAGATCCTGTTAAGTCTGAAGCTGCTTGGGATAAATTTATCTCTAAGTTCAACGTGGTGGCCTCTCATCTCAAGACAGTCTGTGCTGAAGATGCTAAGGCAAAGTTTGCTGAGTTGGTAAGACAGACTCTGTTGAGTATTCCCAAACCACCAGTGTTGCTTCTAGAAGCTGCTCCTGCTGAAGACTCTCCATCTAAAGATGTTGCATCTGATATGGACATTGATGCGTCTGCATCTGAAGTGAAGGCTGACAATTCAGAACTTGTGAAAGAAGTTAAGGAAATCAAGTCCTGGATGATCAAACAAGAACAAATCACTGAAGAGATTAAGACTTGGATGACCAAGCAAGAAGAGTTTACTACAAAGATCACAGATCTTCTGACCCTGATTGCATCTCGTCAACCTTAGTTTCTTTTCATGTTTTTGCACTGATGTTTTGCATCTGTTTTCTATTGCTTGTTTTTTATCATCTGTTTTGTGGACCATCTGAATGAATGACATTGCTTGCTTTAATTTTCTTCTGTTATCTTTTCTGTCTTTACACATCTTTTTGATTATGACAAAAAGGGGGAGAAAAAGAATCTGATTGTTCAATCCATAAGCAAATGCTAAAACAAAATTCAGACATATTACTAACTATCTTTGAATTTAAGTCTTTCAGACTCTATTGTTTCATCTGACAAAATAAATTCATTGAAGTTATCCTGAGAATTACCCAACCAGACTCTAACTCTTGAAGCAAATTGTACTCTGAGTCTAAACGCAAAACCAGACTCTGTGTTTGAAAGAACTCATCAGACTCTAATTAACCAGACTCTATGTTTGAAAGAAGTCATCAGACTCTAATTAACCAGACTCTATGTTTGAAAGAAGTCATCAGACTCTAATTAACCAGACTCTATGTTTGAAAGAAGTCATCAGACTCTGATTCTGAAATACACTCAAGCAAAAAGGGAAGTATTCTTTTTCTTAGAGTATTCATTTCAGGGGGAGTTATAACTATTGCTTTTTTATTGAACAAAATTTCTCATGTTTTGTCATCATCAAAAAGGGGGAGATTGTAAGAACACAGATTGTTTCTTAGTAATATCTTTATGTTTTGATGATAACTCTTATGAAATTTTGTATTAAAGAATTATATACTCTAAAATTGGTTCATGAATATTTGTTGTAGATGATTAAAGTATATATACATCCAAGAGCAAATTAATCTGAACATGGAACTATGGAAGGCTCTGAAGAGTCAGAATCATCTTATAGAAGAATCTGAGCGCTGTCTGCAGAAGAATCTGAAGCAGAAGCTACAGAAGAATCTGAAGCAGAAGACTCTAATAAGATTTGAAGACTCTAAAGCATTGAAGAACTTTGTATGAGAGTTGAGAAGCACAGTTTTTCAGAAGACTCTGAGAGTATTGCACGTTGCATGTACTGAGGATCTGATTCATAAAACTCTGCTCTGATAGAACTACACGCTAAAGCACACTTGCTGCATTACTCTGATTCAGCAAAATCTGATGGGTATCCAAGACTCTGATCATGCAAAATCTGATGGTTAAATTTACTGAAAAGAAATACTTGTTGAAGAAGAATTCAAAGTAATATCTTTTGATTTGGCTCAACGACTCTTTCCTCTTGCATGCTTGACACTAGAACACAAACCAAAAGCATTTCTCTGTGCATTCTACTTCCAGGAAAGGTCATGTGATGTAAAGACAAAAAGGTTCAGGCCTTTTCAGTACACAACCTCCAATGTCAAGACTTTGTGGACTACTGTGCATATAAAAGCAAGTCTTCCTCATCTTCTTAGTTAAGAAAGTGATCAATAACCAACGAATCTGTTATAGAAACTCTTACAAGCTCTCATAAAATATTCTTATTGCTGAGTTTATTCTTTTGTTCTTAACATTAAGTGAAAAATCAATGTTGTGATAAAAGCTTGTTAGAAGCATTCAAACACTTGTATTAATCTTACATTTCATTGTAATAGTTCCTTAAGAAGATCCAGTTGGGATCAGTAGTTCTTGAGAAGACTTTGAACAGTTGTTCTTAGTGCTTACTATTGTAATCAGTTGATTAAATAGTGTATTAAGTCCTTGTTTGAGAAAAACAAATCACTCTAGATAGGGTGGACTGGAGTAGTTGAGTTCAACGAACCAGGATAAAAATATTTGAGTTTTTACTTCTAAGTTTTATCTTCATACTTATTCAACCCCCCCTTCTAAGTATTTTCTCACCATCAAATGTTTCAATTTCTCAAATCAGTCAGCAGAGTTGCAAAGGGTAATCATCTTCATAATCATTCACAATCACTGATCAAATCACGATTTAAAACATCCAAAGAAGTCTGCAACCTAATCTTAGTGACCTCTGTGGGATAATTAAGAGACGTGCTTTGTGCAGATTCCTGGGTCAATGTGGTTTCAGGTGAAGCATCCTTAGAGTCCCCAAAGTCATCATCAAAATCATCACTGTGATCCAAACTGGAGTCTTTTGTATATGGCCAGCGTAATTCCTAACTTGTTGTTGTTTTTTATTGCAGGTATCAGGGGATGATGAACCGCTACCATGGAGGTGCTTTTGATGATGTCCCAGTCAAGCTCCTCATGCATTGTAACTTTGGGTGATATAGTCATGTATGTCATGTTATACCATGTGTATTTTCACAATCCTCTTACATTTGCCCTGCTCTACTCATTATGTTGTGGACCCTACTCTTAGTTCTTGTTGTTGAAATGAATTTAAGTGATGACCCTAAAGACTCTCTCATATTTGTGTCACTATCGTGCATCTGCCATCCTGCCATAATGATATATGCATTTTACAACTTATTGTCTTGAATCATAACACTTTACAATATGCCCATGCTTGCTGCAAATGACTCTTATCTTTAGATATTATCATTTAACTCACACTAATCAACTTCTTTCATCTCTTTTTCATGTATACATCTATGGAGAAACTTGCCATAGTAAGATAAATCAGAGGCATCCTTGCACTTGGAGAGGTTTGTTGGAGCTCCCGTATTTAAGTGAGATTTGGCATGAAGGGGAAAGGACCATGGCTGCTCGCTTTTTAGAAAAATTTGCGCTCCAGTTTGTATTCTATGCTTAGTAGTAACCTTTTGAACCTTGACAGTTATTGCTTAGATTTGTGTTGGCATTCTCACAATTGGTCTTGTGTCTTATTGCAGGTGTTGTGTATCAGCTATTTCCTTGGTTGAAACGCAGATTGCATAGACATTTTGCCGTAGTTCCACCTTTGTGTTAACCGCTTATATTGACAACACCCTTCTTCCAATCAGTGCTTATTACTGCTGTTAATCATTGAGTTTTGACTGGTGGATTCTTTTCTGTTTCAGCTTTTTTGAAGACCGAATATTGGTGGAGTTTGCTTTACTGTGTATTTCGTTATGGAAACTGAATGATTGTTTGGTGTAATCTCTGTAGAATTATCTTCTTGTAGCAAGAACGTGATGGATAGACTTTAACGGCTGCACATAGAGCTTCTCCGCGTTTTTATATGGTCAGAAAAGGTATTCAAATCCAAAGTTTTTGGGTGATTATTTTAGAAGTCAACAACTTCTTTTGGTTACAGATGATCTACCGAATAACTGGTAACTCGCAGGTACCCTTGCAGCGGCATGATGAAACCCCTGTTATGATGAAGTTGTAATAGTGTGGGATTCAAAATTACTCTCAACATATGTTGAACGTTCAACATTACGAGCCGTAGTAACGTTCTGCGACTTTCCCCGCGAGTATATCTATTGTGAGCATGCTACAATGCATGTTATCATGTTGTAGGTCTTGGTGCAACAACATCATCCATGTGAGGATAAAAGGACCTCAAAATTAGCCGCGTTTCCATGACATCACTTTATGTTCTTTGAAAATTTATAATGTATCTTCATTGGATGCTTGTATTTAATTTGAGCACAAACACTTTGGTGCAGGGGCTGATTGGAGAGATGGCGCATATATGACATTCATCCACGAACTTCTGCTAAGTTTCAATATTTGCGAAAGCTCTCGGGTTCTAACGCTGAAAGGTTGCGGTTTGCTGTATAGAACTCCAATCTCTCCAAATGTATCTCCTTCTCTATTTCTCCATTTATTTTGATATTGATATCCATTAAAACTGCTTTCTCTCGGGTTTGGTTCGTCTCCCATGAATTCTTTCACAGGAGAGGGAGCAGTGTTGCTTAGTGCTGACATTTGTACTTTAATTTCTTGCTCTGTTTCGTTATTCTCAACAATCACCTAACTCGTGGATTTCCAATTGAATTGATCATGTTGTTTTTGTTTGAATCGACTCAATGACTTTTTGACTGTATTCATTTCTCTTAACAGGTTACAAAAGGAAATGCGTCCAGTTGAAACAAACTCCCTTCTGTTGCTGGCTAAAAGCATTGTCTTGAGTATGAGAACTTCCAGAGGGTACTTGAGAAGTGTGACCGAGAACTGATGTTGGCGGATAAGGCTGACCGTCCTTTGCAGGATTCATCTCTTATTCGGCCGGTGAAGGAAGAAACTGCTGCGTATATTGGTTTGGCGATGGTGTAGGCGTAGGAGGGATATCAGAACGGAAGCCCCGAAGCTTATGGTTGTAAATCAGTAGCAGTAATTTGTAACATTAATCCATGTTGTAGTCATTTGAGTTTTGTATGAGTTGTAAATTTGTAATGTAAAGCTGACATTTCTTTCATTAACCTATAATACTCTTTATCCACATCATTAGTTGATTTCAATATGACGATTGTCGTGGCGTTGGATTCTGGTATGGCAATTTGGATACAACTCTTGGAATACCATGTATCGTCCAATCTCAATGTAAAGGTTGAGTTCAAGGAGGGACAAATAACCCTTAAATTCCTTCTTCATGAATTAAATCTCAATATTTGCACCTCAAGGCAATAGAGGTAGTAATTTATCTGGATACTTGCGGCAATACTTGTATCCACGAATGAAATGATCCCTTTAAATTTAGCGCATTTAACCTTTGAATAACATGACGCTGCTTGCATCGACTAGTGTAATACCCCAAATTTTGCCCTAAGATTTGTCGTCGCATTTCATTGCATTTTTATTGCATTTAATCAATTACTAACAAATTTGTGTAGTCGTTTGACTTTTTGCAGGTAAATATCATATGGCATGCATTTTTTTTCTAAAAAGTAAAAATGGCACAATTGGCAGGAGGACATGTGTAAGGAGTTATGAGTGTGAGAGGTTGAGAGTTCGAATCTCACCTGTCACTTTTTTTGTTTTTTATTATTTTTACTCTAAATTTTTCTATCTTTCATTAAAAAAATAACAAAAATAGTTTTTTTTATTATTATTTAATTATTATTTTCGTATTTTAATTAAATCATTTTTTAAAATATTATTTTTTTCACTTTTTTCTAAATTATTCATAAAAATATCCAAAAAATCATAAAATAAAAAATATTGAAAAAAATTTTGTTCTTTTTATAATATTTTTGATTTTAGGAATCAATAGGATTATTAGTTTTTATTTTAAGTTTATTTTAATTATTTTAAATTATTTAAATTTTATTTTTTCTTAACTAATTATTTAGTTTGGGCTTTAAAATGGGCTTTAGGGATATTATTGACAATTTGGTGTTAACCCTAATTTGTTCCCTATATATACATGTGTTGCCTTGTTGGAAAAAAGGAGAGAATGAAAAAAACCTAAGAGGAGTGAGTGTCGTTTGCCGTTATTTAGTTTTCTTCTTCATCCATTACTATTGTCTCTTTTTCTTCATCGTTTACCGTTATTTCTTTTTCTTCATCTATTACTGTTGTTTCTTTTTCTTCATCTTTTACCGTTATTTCTTTTTCTTCATCTTTTACCGTTATTTCTTTTTCTTCATCTATTACCGTTATTTCTTTTTCTTTATCTATTACTGTTACGTTTATATATATATATAATTTTTAAATTGTTAGAGTTTATATATATAAGATTAATTTTTGATCGAATTATGTCGATACGATGTTTGCACATTTGTGTGCATGACGCGTGACATTTGTGTTAGTTCGATCCGGTTGCGATGATCGCATTTTTGTGTGAGCAATAATACTATTTTTTGCTTAATTTCTTTTTCTTTGCGATAAATTCTGTTTCGTCCGATTTAGATCTGGTTGCGATGAGCGCATTTCTGCGTTAGCAACATTGTTGGGTTATTTGGCACATTTAAAATTCATTATTGCTTTATTATTATTATTATTATTATTATTATTATTATTATTATTATTATTATTATTATTATTATTATTATTATTATTATTATCATTATTTATTATTATTATCATTATTTATTATTATTATCATTATTATCATTATTATTACCATTATTATTATTATTGTTATCATTAATTTATTAAAACTTGTTATAATATAAAAATCTGTTTTTTAAAATAAATAACATTAACATCTTTTCCAAATTAATATGAAAACCTATTATTTTTAAGAAAAACTTTTTTTTAGATAAGTTTAAAATAATAACTAAAATCTTTTTTTTTTTAAATAATAACTAGAACCGTTATTTATTTTATTTTATTATTGTTCAATTCAAATTTCATTATCATATTGTATCTGCTCCTCTCATGTAACCTCGCGAACTTAACAATCGCTCTTTAAATTTTGCCTTTAAATTTCTGCTTGCATGGTTTAAATTATGACATTATCTCTCTGTTTGCATGATTCAATTATCTCACGCGTTTACCATTATTTCTGTCACATTGCACACATCCGAAGGTTAGGTCTAACTGTTTGGCCGCCGCGCCAATAGTCCGTAAAACTTCACACATTCAATTTCAAATCCTCAAAACTACAAACTACAAATCCTAATTTTCACAAATGCCTCGCCGCAGGCAAAATTACAATTTTACCCCTAGCATTAGGTCAAAGAGCCGCCGCGCTCATTTTAGGGTTTCCCGCCGTGGAATCCCTAATTTAACCCTAATTACAACTTAACATTTCAACGTAGAGATTTGGAGTTTCTACACTCCACGTAAGCGTGTCTTTAAGATGCGTTTATTCCCCTTGAGACCTTGACCACAGTCAAGAAGTTTCTAACCTCCCTATTGAGGGGAACTACGATTACTCTGATTCCACTCCCGTAAGGATACGTAGGCACAAGATGCGATGTCTTGCCGAGTAAACTTAGAATTAACCCCTTAGGTTTATTTTCTCACTTTTAATCCCTTGTACATATACCTTAAGCAAATAAATAAAGCAAATAGTAAACATTTGAACAAAAGGTTCCTGTAGAGTACTACGGAAGTCTAGGGTGCTAATACCTTCCCTAAGCTTAACCAATCCCCGAACCCTAGATCTTTCCCCGCATTGTGTTTACGATGCAAAATAGGTTTTCCCTTTTTGACCTTTTCCTTCGGATAAATCAAAGAGCGGTTGTGAATTGAATTGCGATTCAAACTAATTAATAGTTTGTAATCCTATTTCCACCGCAACAGAAAATGGCGACTTCACTGGGGACTTTCTAAACTTTTGAGGGTTATCCCTAATTTGTTCATATTTATTACTATTTGTTTTACTATTCATTTGCATGTATATATTGTACTTTGATTTTGGGATTGTTCCTTGTGCAGTGAGATAAGTCCTACGCCCGGACTAGTGACATTATTATAGGATGGGGATATATTCGATGAGGCTTATAGGGAGTTGAATCCCGACCAAGATGATTCGAGAATCACCGCTCAGTTGAGACCTTTTCGAAAATGGTTCGGTTGAACGAGTAATCGTGAAAACTTTTTCCATGGTCGATTGGAGTCTGTGATATTGAGGACCGTAGTACCTTAACACCACCTTGGCCTTATTTAGGACGTAGTGCGGGAACTATGTGGGAGTAATCCTACAACGGTTGCTACGCGATACTACACTCAAAAGAGGTTCTCTTGAGAATGTTATTAACCCCCGAGTCAATCGGAAGGTTGATAATATCCGAAAGATGGGCTGATGACTTTGGGCACTTTTTAGAACCTTGTTCTGCAGGTACAACTAACCTATAGTACACTCCTTTTGGGGATGGGTAGACCTTAACTCCGCTCACATACCTTTAACCTAGGACTTTGTGTGTTTTCATGCATTGCATTCATAAAGCATCATATTACATTAAGACTTCATGGAATTCAAACTCTATCTATGAACATTGCAGGATACCATGGATCACTCTAGGAAGCATACTTTAAAATTTACTTTTAAGGGTTTTAATCTGGAAGTCCTAGAGAAGCTAAGGGATTTGGTTCAAGATCAAGAAAAGTTCCAAAACAGATATGGAAGGTTATTGTCTTTGTTGAAGGTTCAAGTAAACGAAGGACTTCTTGCGACTTTGCTACAGTTTTATGATCCAGATTATCACTGCTTCACCTTTCCAG
The DNA here is from genome assembly GCA_963859935.3 of Lathyrus sativus. NCBI lineage: Eukaryota > Viridiplantae > Streptophyta > Magnoliopsida > Fabales > Fabaceae > Lathyrus > Lathyrus sativus. The sequence continues at coordinate 587,595,000 of OZ012738.1, forward strand.
ATTATCAGCTTTTACCGACCTTAGAAGAGTACTCTCAGTTGGTGGGATTGCCTATCTTGGATAAGTCTCCATTCCCTTTCTTGGAGGAAGACCCTAAAGAACGAGATATTGCTAAAGCCATTTGTCTAAGGATATCCGATGTCAAAAACAATATGATCACCAAAGGGGGGACCTCCGGTTTTCTCAGGGATTTCCTAATTAAGAAAGCCCAATTTTATGCCGATCATAAAGACATGTTTGCCTTTGAAACAATATTTGCTTTGCTTATTTATGGGTTGCTGCTTTTTCCTAGTTTTGAGGGGTTTGTGGACCTTAATGCAATCAAGACCTTCATGAGAAGAAATCCAGTTCCAACACTATTGGGTAATACTTATCATTCAGTACATCTCTGAAACTTTCATGGTGGAGGAATGATTGCATGTTGTGTGCCATTGCTATACAAGTGGTTTATTTCTCACTTACCCAAGTCCGGTCCGTTCTGGAAACCTAACCAGGAACGTTGGTCGCAAAAAGTCATGGCTTTAACTCACTCTGATATTGATTGGTATAATCGCATGTACGATGGGATATCGATCATCGATAGTTGTGGAAACTTCAACAATGTGCCCTTGCTCAGTTTCAATGGAGGAATTAGCTACAATCCAGTCTTAGCTCGCCGACAGTTGGGATACCCCTTGAAGGAACCGCCTAAAGGTATTCAGGTGGAGAAGATCTTTTTCAAAGACGACAAAAAGCTTCAAGATCAGATTCTATCTTCTTGGAATCATCTGCATAGGAAAGGCAAAGAAAGTTTGGGAAGGCCTAATTGTGTATCCATGGAACCATACCTTCAATGGGTCCGAGGAAGAGCTATTGAGTTGAAGATGCCCTACTCTCGCCAAGATCCTTTACCTCAAAGAGAAGAGCCTGTCCAGTATTTCATGACTGAAGCTAAGACTTTGAAGATCACTTTGAAGAAATCACAATGCGAAGCAGAATCATGGAAGAACAAATACCATGTGATGGTCAGCAAGTACGAAGAACTTCAAAAGCAGATTCAGTCGAAGAATGATGAGATACAATCCTACAAGAAGAGGAGGCTCTACGAATATTTATTTTCCTCCGAATCTCCGTCTGCTCATTGAAGTTGTGGAAGATGCTTCTCTAGGATTTTCTAGGCTTTTATTTAGCTATTTTGGTTGCAAGAATATTATTTGTAATCTGTCTTCAATGAATTAAAAGTTTCCTTGGTATTCCGCAATATTCGTAAATATTTGAATTCCATGAAATCTTCATTTGCATTCGCATTCTAGCATCTTACTTTTGCATTGCATGTGTCTCCCGATTTCTCATACTCGGTTCTCTCACCTTCCAGTTTTGTCACCCTGAGTTCTCTGTATCAATACGACCCTTCATAAGGATGGAAGATCAAAACCAAGAGATCAACCGCGTCAGCCATGAACTCGAAGATCTTCGAGGAAGTGTAGGGCAGATTTTGGAAATGCTACGAGCTCTTAGTGTGAAGGTGGATGCTCAGTCTACTGTTGTTTCTGAGACTAATACCGTTATGGAACCTCAACCAGCTGTTACTGTCGAGAATGTACCTCCTCACGGTCTTCAATCCGGTCTGGTGCCTCCTATTGCTCAACCAGTTCGACGAGCTACCCCTCCAAAGTGCAAAACTCCTAACTCCGACCATGGTAAAGGACCTGCACGTTCGAGGAACCGCAAAACAGCTACCCCTCAACCTTGGCAACATCAGCAGAATTATGTTCAAGGTTATTCATATGTCCAACAACCCTATGTAGCTGCTGTTGCACCTCCTTTCAATCAGCAGTTTCCTACATACCAGCCTGTGCAGTCAGCTCCGGTATATCAAGCACCGATCCGTCAACAACCTTCCGGTTATCCGCCTATGCAAGTTCCTGTCAACGGTCAACGAGTGCCCGACGCTCCTGTTCATCAACAATCACAGGATCAGGTTCCTTATCTCCGCAAGAGTCAGTATAAGCCTTGTCCTCCAATTCCGATGGCCTTCACTGAATCATACTCCTATTTGGTACAACAAGGTTTGATTACCACCCGTGCTTTGGGTCCTCCACCTAATCCGTTACCTGCAGGTTACAACGCTGCCGCTCATTGTTTATTTCATGAGGGTGCGCCCGGCCATGATCTAGAGAATTGCTATGCTCTTAAGAAAGTTGTCAGAAATTTGCTAGAAGCGAAGAAGTTGTCTTTTAGAAATGCTCAACCGAAGATCGAGATTCCTCTCGGGGTCCCTCACTTGTCGAGTTCGAATTCTGCAAAGTATGTTGACCTCTCAGCAAATCAGCCGAATCCAGTAATTATTCAAAGGCCTAGCTCATTTCATTTCAGCAATCCTCAAGATGATATGACCGGGATCAACAAAGAATCTGGGAAAGTTATTTTGAAGCAACGACTGAAAACTGTTGAAGATGTGACCAGCATAACTGGGGCAAGCCATGACGACTCACAGTGATCATAAACCAGACGTCCTTTCCATTGAGGCTCCGCCAAAGGAAACTGTTATTCTTGAATGTAAGATTTCATAAACATTTAGAAGGATTTTTCCGACAGTTCATTTGTTTATTTATATGTATTTCTCTTTGATTAAGCATATTTAGCATGCACGAACTTGTTTATCTTTGATTAATTAATGCAACGCATATGTTTGTCTTGAATAAATCCATTCGTTTCACTCATTAAAAAAAAAACGTTTTCATAAATCATAATGCCAACTTTACCCGATCTCTTGTTCTGATGGAGAATTGGGAGGAGGATGACGAACCTAAAACGTCAGATTTCTTGTCGTATGCTTTCAATTAAAACCTGCTGAGGATGTAAGGCATTGTTTCAAATCCCAAACACTGGAGATATAAGGATGTTAATCCCTAGTCAACCCTTTGAGCCTTGAAGTAGGAGTTTTTCTTTCTTTTTAAGAACCTTCATCCTAACCTGGGGCAGGGTAGGTTTCAGTTAAACCGATCGAGCGCTTAGACTCTTAAAAAGGAAGAGCCAACCTTCGAGAATTTATCCTTAGCATCTTAAGAAGTCCAATACAATGGCTATCCCTCGGTTACCTAAGGAGTGGGGCAGTCACGAGCCTTTCGAAAGATTTACACGACTTGTGCATAAAAGAATATTCAAAAAAAAATAATAAAAGCCCGCTAAGTCAAAACCTATGAAGGAGACTTAGGCAAAACTGGGGCATCCCGCTGGACTCCAAAGTCAAATCAAAAGACGTTGTCCAGGCAAAAGTTAGGGAATAAGAACAACAAACCAGTAGTTTTTAGAACCCCTATAAAGAACAAGGTCGTGTGACCAATTGCCAAAAGAAATAGGTGAGTGACTGCCATGTCCAAAGCCTTGATAAGTTCTCGACCATAGCAAATCCGCTTGAGATATGAGCGTTCGTATCCGATTAACTGAATTAGGATTGGAGAACATCACGAAGAAGGGGTGGGTGCAAATATAACTTCGAGCCTTTATCCTTTTGTTTCTTAAACCGTGAACCGAGCCACGATACAACCTTTAAAAGACCTAATTGAAGTAGGACTTCGGTTGAAAGCATACTCGACAAGATCACGTTTCCTGACTCCTACGAGCTATGCTCAGAAAAAATTCATGTTGGCATTATAATTAAAACTTATATCCTGACTAGTGATTTCGGTCACAAGTTATTGCGATATCTTTTTCAAAACAAAAATTTAAGACAAATATATGTGTACATTGACAAGCTCAGGATAGGCATTTCAGGCATGACGACTTTGCTTGATATCTTAGAGATTTATATATGGACATAACCCTTGGAACTTGAAGATCCTGCTAAACAGGGGAAGACAGTTTCCCAGTTCGCTTACCAACGCGAGTCTGACGCTCTTTAAGAGCTATTTCTCAACGACTTCATCGTGACACAATTAAGTTGTGCCAGTTATGTCGAGACCTGACGCATCTCTCAAAGAGTTTGAAAACAGTGGGGCAACCAGACTTCGTGTTCTCTATAAAATCCTCTTGAGATGACCATACCTCACAACGCAAATATCCTGGGGCACCGTGTTTTTTAAAGAAACAAATGGCGACTACTATAAGGTCCTTCAAGATCAAAACCATGTGGTTTCACAACTTTTCTTCATGCACCCGATGGATTTTACTCACGGCGGCCTTCATCCCCCAGTAAATCTCAGTGTGTAACAGGCTCCTAAACTATTGCCTCATCACAGTCCCCAGAGAGACTATAAGCTGACAACTTTTTCTTGGGTAACTCGAAAGTGTCCCTCAGGTTGTTCTCCTCATGTGAAGACAGGATACTATGCACCCAAGCAGATTACCTTCTCCCCAGAGAATTCAGAACTTTAAAACTAGATTTGGTTCTACCATTGATCTTTCTTACCCATGATTGACGTATTGGTTGCAGAGAACGCAGGGTATCTCCGTCGAGATGTTTGTTTCATCTCTCGTCCCGTCTCTAGTCTGTTCGTCAGTATACGCAAGGGCATAAGCATCACATGCCTATTTCATTACATATTTCCTTACATATTCATTACATATTCATTACATATTCATTACATATTCATATTCATTACATATTCATTACATACTCATGGCATACTCATTTCATAACATCTTGCATATTTAACCACATAGACATTAACATACATTCATATTCACGTATTCATTAACATACGCGTTAGCATGCGCAGGTTCAGTGTGTCTCTATCATTGGTCGTTACCGCCGAGTAACTGGTTTCGTCCATTCTCTTCAAATAGATTGTCAGCCCTAAGCATAAAATATTTACTTGTTTCCAGTTTCCCCACAGAGCTCGATCCTCGTGGATGACGGTTACTCCAGCTATCTTTCCTTACCAGGATAAGATATTTACCCTTCGAGATCGTTTCCCTCGATGGAGTCTTGATTACCAGTCTTCTTTCTAGCTCGATCCTAGATTGAATCTCAGTCTTGTCGGTCGTCAAGCCCAACCGGACGTGCATTTATTTTGCACCGTCTAAAAATTTTTTTCACCATACCATGACAGATGCGCGACTGTTCTCGCCCGAGAAGTTTATCACTATACCCGGATGTGCATTTATTTTGCACTATATTTCAAGAAAATCAATCACAATCTTTACAGATACATGCCAGTTCACGCCTGGAAAATCTATCGGTACAACACTTTACATCTTACAACATCGGTATACGACATTTCTCACCTAAGAAGCCGATCCTATCTTCGTTATGACTCGCAGCAAATGGCCATCTCCATTGAGAAGTTGGGCTTCCATTTTCCTTGTCGTCTTGAAGTATAGGGAGGTTTTGAACCAAATCGTATTCAGGAGAGCACGATCTTGAAATACGGGGAGGTTTGAGCGGAATCATATTCAGGAGAGCACGATCTTGAAGTATGAAGAAGTTCATTTACCCTTTAGTAAAAGAAGGAGCGGAATCATATTCAGGAGAGCACGATCTTGAAGTATGAGGAAGTTCATTTACCCTTTAGTAAAAGAAGGAGCGGAATCATATTCAGGAGAGCACGATCTTGAAGTATGAGGAAGTTCATTTACCCTTTAGTAAAAGAAGGAGCAGAATCATATTCAGGAGAGCACGATCTTGAAGAATGAGGAAGTTCATTTACCCTTTAGTAAAAGAAGGAGCGGAATCATATTCAGGAGAGCACGATCTTGAATTATGAGGATGTTCATTTACCCTTTAGTAAAAGAAGGAGCGGAATCATATTCAGGAGAGCGCGATCTTGAAGTATGAGGAAGTTCAGTTTACCCTTTTCATATTCAGGAGAGCACGATCTTGAAGTATGAAGAATTTCATTTATCCTTTATGTAAAAGAAAAATCAGAATCGTATTCCAGGAGCCGACCTTAAATATGAGAAGATTTATATATCAGATAAGCAGCAGCCTCTTTATTTGAGTGCTTATCCGTTTTGGCATGTAAGTCCCTTCCAACGATAAGTGACAGTTCTCCCTCGAGAAGCTTATCGGGGCATTTCCCATTAAAGTCCATTTACTTTGGCATACAGCCGGTCTTTACCCTGTATATTTGATACGGATTCCTGAAAATCCATTCGATCCCACCACGAGGGATAGGTTATAGAAGCTTGGATGTTATTCTTTGCTCAATGCTCCAGCATTCTGTGATCGATCTTGCAATCGTGTAGGTCCAATTATTATTAGACATTCCCAAGTGGAGGTCATCTCATAGGTGCCATCTCCATTTAAGGATCTTATTCTAAAAGTCCATTTATTTTGGCATACAGCCGGTTCTTTTTTACCCTGTATATTTGCTACGGATTCCCGAAAAGTCCGTTTGATCCTGTCACGAGAGATAGTTTACAGAAGCTTGGATGTTATTCTTTGCTCAATGCTCCAGCATTCTGTAATCGATCTTGCAGTCGTACATGATCCAGTTTTACTTTTAGATTCCCCAGTGGAGGCCGTCTCATAGGTGCCATCTCCATTTGAGAATCTCGTTCCCGGTCTAAAAATGATAATTGGTCGTGTTCGCACCAGCTGACCATCATTTTAGAATTCCCCAGTGTTGTACTGTGTCCCAGCGCGTCGTTTTCCCCAGTGTGTTCTTCTCGTAGCGTTTGTCCCTGTGTCGTCGTATTCGTCAGCATTTTCGCACTCATCATTCCAGCATACACATCATATCATATTCATGGCATTGTCTGCATTAGTCTTGTTTGGTCCATAACATTGCATATCGCCACATATAAGGGCAAAATTTTCGGTTATCTATATTTAAATCCCTCCACCATGATTCCTCGAGTCTCCGCCACTCGAATCACCCGGTGAAGTTATTTAAATAGGGGCAACTGTAATACCCCAAATTTTGCCCTAAGATTTGTCGTCGCATTTCATTGCATTTTTATTGCATTTAATCAATTACTAACAAATTTGTGTAGTCGTTTGACTTTTTGCAGGTAAATATCATATGGCATGCATTTTTTTTCTAAAAAGTAAAAATGACACAATTGGCAGGAGGACATGTGTAAGGAGTTATGAGTGTGAGAGGTTGAGAGTTTGAATCTCACCTTTGTCACTTTTTTTGTTTTTTATTATTTTTACTCTAAATTTTTCTATCTTTCATTAAAAAAATAACAAAAATAGTTTTTTATTATTATTTAATTATTATTTTCGTATTTTAATTAAATCATTTTTTAAAATATTATTTTTTTCACTTTTTTCTAAATTATTCATAAAAATATCCAAAAAATCATAAAATAAAAAATATTGAAAAAAATTTTGTTCTTTTTATAATATTTTTGATTTTAGGAATCAATAGGATTATTAGTTTTTATTTTAAGTTTATTTTAATTATTTTAAATTATTTAAATTTTATTTTTTCTTAACTAATTATTTAGTTTGGGCTTTAAAATGGGCTTTAGGGACATTATTGACAATTTGGTGTTAACCCTAATTTGTTCCCTATATATACATGTGTTGCCTTGTTGGAAAAAAGGAGAGAATGAAAAAAACCTAAGAGGAGTGAGTGTCGTTTGCCGTTATTTAGTTTTCTTCTTCATCCATTACTATTGTCTCTTTTTCTTCATCGTTTACCGTTATTTCTTTTCCTTCATCTATTACTGTTGTTTCTTTTTCTTCATCTTTTACCGTTATTTCTTTTTCTTCATCTTTTACCGTTATTTCTTTTTCTTCATCTATTACCGTTATTTCTTTTTCTTTATCTATTACTGTTACGTTTATATATATATAATTTTTAAATTGTTAGAGTTTATATATATAAGATTAATTTTTGATCGAATTATGTCGATACGATGTTTGCACATTTGTGTGCATGACGTGTGACATTTGTGTTAGTTCGATCTGGTTGCGATGATCGCATTTTTGTGTGAGCAATAATACTATTTTTTGCTTAATTTCTTTTTCTTTGCGATAAATTCTGTTTCGTCCGATTTAGATCTGGTTGCGATGAGCGCATTTCTGCGTTAGCAACATTGTTGGGTTATTTGGCACATTTAAAATTCATTATTGCTTTATTATTATTATTATTATTATTATTATTATTATTAGTATTATTATTATCATTATTTATTATTATTATTATCATTATTATCATTATTATTACCATTATTATTATTATTGTTATCATTAATTTATTAAAACTTGTTATAATATAAAAATCTGTTTTTTAAAATAAATAACATTAACATATTTTCCAAATTAATATGAAAACCTATTATTTTTAAGAAAAACTTTTTTTTAGATAAATTTAAAATAATAACTAAAATCTTTTTTTTTTTTAAATAATAACTAGAACCGTTATTTATTTTATTTTATTATTGTTCAATTCAAATTTCATTATCATATTGTATCTGCTCCTCTCATGTAACCTCGCGAACTTAACAATCGCTCTTTAAATTCTGCCTTTAAATTTCTGCTTGCATGGTTTAAATTATGACATTATCTCTCTGTTTGCATGATTCAATTATCTCACGCGTTTACCATTATTTCTGTCACATTGCACACATCCGAAGGTTAGGTCTAACTGTTTGGCCGCCGCGCCAATAGTCCGTAAAACTTCACACATTCAATTTCAAATCCTCAAAACTACAAACTACAAACCCTAATTTTCACAAATGCCTCGCAGCAGGCAAAATTACAATTTTACCCCTAGCATTAGGTCAAAGAGCCGCCGCGCTCATTTTAGGGTTTCCCGCCGTGGAATCCCTAATTTAACCCTAATTACAACTTAACATTTCAACGTAGAGATTTGGAGTTTCTACACTCCACGTAAGCGTGTCCTTAAGATGCGTTTATTCCCCTTGAGACCTTGACCACAGTCAAGAAGTTTCTAACCTCCCTATCGAGGGGAACTACGATTACTCTGATTCCACTCCCGTAAGGATACGTAGGCACAAGATGCGATGTCTTGCCGAGTAAACTTAGAATTAACCCCTTAGGTTTATTTTCTCGCTTTTAATCCCTTGTACATATACCTTAAGCAAATAAATAAAGCAAATAGTAAACATTTGAACAAAAGGTTCCTGTAGAGTACTACGGAAGTCTAGGGTGCTAATACCTTCCCTAAGCTTAACCAACCCCCGAACCCTAGATCTTTCCCCGCATTGTGTTTACGATGCAAAATAGGTTTTCCCTTTTTGACCTTTTCCTTCGGATAAATCAAAGAGCGGTTGTGAATTGAATTGCGATTCAAACTAATTAATAGTTTGTAATCCTATTTCCACCACAACAACTAGAAAATGAGAAAATGGAAAATTTTGGAACTTAGGATGCCTTGGAACACAATGACTTGCATTATGTCTTAAAACTTATTATGAAATTATTGTGTTGGTCTCACAGTAGCAGCAACATCTGGAGGAGTATGGAACCTGAACCAAACTTTTAAAATGAATCTCTAGAACTCATCTTATATTCTTTGAGGTAACATTAAAATCCGGTTTCAACCTCTTAAGTTCAAACATAAACGAGAAACTTTGTCCAAATTCATGGCCGAAGACGAATGTCATATCCTGGGACCCTTTGAAGCTGAAGATACCTCTTGCCAAACAATACATCCCAAAAATCCAACCAAGTCTTGAATAACCATCCTGGACACCAAACATGGTGTGAATCCTCTGAGAAACCTTGAAGAAGATTTGCTTTGTACTGATTAAGATGTCGTAATGATGAGAATATGTGATTCCATAATGCTTCAGCACAACTTGTAGGAGATAAGGAACACACATAAAGCTTTTATAGCTTCTTTGACCTAAAGCCACAAACCTAGCTTCACAAAATAAAACAAATAAAACGGTTAAAAAAGTTAATTATGTGTGGATGATTGATCGCGAGAATGAACGCTATCTCCACTTGAAAAAGTTATTTACTGCGTCTGCACAAATTGGTTAGTTGCATAAATATTAAATATTAAAATAAAGTCAAATAACAACATGAGAACGCAAAAAGAAGTGGGATTTTACGGTAAAAAATTAGGGTGCAACAAATGCCCCTATTTATGTTACTTCTATCCGGAGATATGGAGATTGAAATCTCCGTCTCGACGAGATAGGAGGGACTTAAATACAAACATTGCACAAAGTTTTGGAAGCCACCGAAAGCAAATGATATGCAATGATATGAAAATGCAAGACAGACGGTCCTGTGAGGAAAAAATATCACAGGGGATGAACTGGACACAACATGCGGAACAAAAAGAACAGCAGACCCAACGAAACGGGACTCCATGGGGGCAGGAAACAATCGCCAATGGAAATCTCCAGAAGTAAAATAGTAACACATACACCAAGGATATGGCGATTTAGACAATGGGTGAGAAACTCATAATCGAATGGTAGTTACCAGCATGGAGCGATCCAGACGGCGGTAAGAACCATAGTGACTTTTTTTGAATAATTCAATTTCGTTTCGTATTCTTTTTCTTTTTCTTCTTTATTATTATTATTTTTGAAATCCCACTGGGAATAGTAAAGTGTAAAGCCTCCCCGAGCATCATGGCATGGGTGCCATGAGCTGGTCTCGGTCTTTGATGTAGAACCTCCCTGAGCGTTATGGTATGGGAACCATGAGCTGGTCTCAGTCTCTGATGTAGAACCTCCCCGAGCGTTATGGTATGAGAACCATGAGCTGGTCTCAGTCTCTGATGTAGAACCTCCCCGAGCGTCATGGTATGGGAACCATGAGCTGGTCTCAGTCTCTGATGTAGAACCTCCCCGAGCGTCATGGTATGGGAACCATGAGCTGGTCTCAGTCTCTGCCCTAAATGATGAAAACTCGTGAGAGCATCTTCATAGGGGGTTAAAAATTTTGTAGATTGTGGAATCATTGTAGTTTGTAGATGTAATTCTCATTGTAGATGTAGAACTTCACCGGGGATCTTTAGAAGAGATGTGAGCCGGTTGAATTGTAAAGTATGTCTTCTCAAATAAAGAGAGACTAATGTGATAAACTTCCTCGACTTCTCTGGGGAGATGTCGCCTGATAAACTTGTATGATGAACTCATTGGGGAATTCATTCCTGAGGAGCATTTCCTGTTGTAGTTTGTAAAATATTATTGTGAACTCTCAAATAAAGAGAAGTGTTTTGTAATGTCTTCGGCAGACTTCTCTGGTGGATCTGTGAAGTGATGCCATTTGACGAGTTGATAATGTTGATAAAATCACTGAGGCAAGATAAATTGTCTCGTGGGAATTGTCCTTTTGCATAAGACTTTAGTCAAAACGAGTTGCTCAAATAAAGAGATTATTTATAATCCAAATGTAGATGTTTGAGAAAATCTTGTGATATTGTTGGAGAAATATCTGTCTTCATGAATATTCTTCCCGGGGCATGGAGTGCAAAATAAATGCACACTTAATCCATATTCAAAAGTTGGAGATGTCCAGAACGTGATTGCCAAAGACCGAAGTTTAATTCAGGAAGTAACTGAAGAGAAACTATCAAGTAAGACTCGACCATCGAGGTATGAACTCAAATGGGATTTTAACTGAAGAAACCTTCTTCCACGAGGATCGAACTATGTGGGGAAATAGAAATATTATGCTCTTTCTGCTTAGGGATGACAATTCTACTTGGAAGGAGAAGACACAACCCAGAGACTCAAGGATAAACACGACCAAAGCGACAGAACAAACAAGCAAAAAGATGCAAAATGCACATGCCATGCTATCTATCTATATGTTATGCGTATGCTAATGCTGAAAAAACAAACGAATAGAGGCAAAACAGAGATGAAACATCTTGGAACAAACATCCAACCAATCTTCAAAGATATAAGTATCACTGAGGATAGATGGAGAACCAAATATGGGATCACACTCCTGCTTTAGGACTTCAAAAACTTCTCTTGGGGAATAGAGAACATTCCACCTGGGGGTACAACATCTTGATCTTGCTTGAAGAATTGTCCTGTTGAAGATGGGAGTAAAGATCTACTAGGGGTAGATCAAACTCATAACCGAGGAGACTCCAGGGATAAAATAAATATCTGTCTCACTGGAGAGATTCTAGCTGGAGTTGTAGATAGAGATACTCGGACTAAAGCTTCGTGACAGTGATAAAATAAATATCCACCTTAACGGGGAGACCTGATAACATAACTGTTAAACAATGTCGGAGTTGAAGCTTCGCGAGGATGAAATAAACATCTGCTTCGTTGGGGGACCAGTGTTGTAGAAGATTCACTGGGGAGCACAGTAACATCCACTTCATTGGGAAGGTGAAGTTAAACAGATCACTGGCAATTCTACATCTAAAAGCTTCATCGGAGAATTGTCATGACCACCAGAAATAAAATTTACCGGGGACATGAAGAATATTGTGAAATTGCTGAAAATTTGTATTGAAGACTACGTAATGGTAGTCACCATTTCAATAATAGTTGATAATCTTTGTTTCTCAAATGCCTCAAGTCATATGGTAATGAGAAGAAGTCGTTCCAAGAGGATTTTACAGAAAACATGGCGTCCCATGGTTTTCAAACTCTCTGGAGAGATTCGCCGAATCTCGACGTAACTGGCCCTGATTGATGGTATTATGACTGAGTCTTCAAAGACAACTCTTTAGGTGAAGTCAAATTTGTATTAGAGCAAACCAACTTGGAAACAAACTTGTCCCAAGTCAACAGAGTCTTCAAATTTTAATCGGTGATGTCTTCACGGAATCTTTCCAAGATATCAAGCAAAGTTAGCAAGTCAAAAATGTTAATTTCAAAACTGTTAAGGCAACACGTGTTTGTCTTGAAATTTTGAAAAAGAGATATCACAATAACTAGCGACCGAAATCACTAGTTAAGATATAAGTTAATAATTTTTTTTATAAAGCCAACGAAAAAAATGAGCATAGCTCATAGGAGTCAGGAAACGATATCTCATCGAGCATACTTTCGAAGAAAACCTTTCTTCAATTAGGACTTTTGAAGGTTATATCATAGTCTAATTTACGATTTGTAAAACAAAGGGAGGAAGGGTCAAAGCTTATTTGTACCCACCCATTTTGAAAGATGTTCACCTTTTTTGAAAGGTTTTAAGTGTTTAATCAAGCTGATTAAAAAAATTTCTTTGCCCCAGGCTAAAAATGAGGTTGAAAATGGTTAAAGAGGAATTAACCGCTTTATACCTAGTGTTCGAAAAAAACGCCTTACATCATCAGCATGTTTTATTCAAAAGCATACCACGAGAGATCTTGCGTTTTATTTCGTCATCCTCCTTCCAATTCTCCACCAAAGTGAGAAAAATTGGGTAAAGTTGGCATTATAAAATTATGAAGAAAATTTTAAGAGTGAATACGAATGGATTTCTTCAAGACAAACATTTATTGCATTACTTATTCAAAATAACAAGTTCTTACAGGCCAATTATGCTTTTAACGAAAGAAATGAAAGACACAACAACAAATAAAGTGAAAAGCTAGACAAGCTCTTCTCTTGGATTTTATTATGCCTTGAAAAGGAGAGGCTCGCTGGATCGTCTGATGCGTAGCCTTCTGATACTATGTTGATATGAGTTTTCCAAACAACCTTGGATCATGTTCTCGAAGGACGGGCCATGTTGAGGTTAGGATTAGAACCTCTGAAGGATAAGATTCCGCCCTTAACCAAACTTTGGACGCGTGCCTTCAAACCGTAGCAGCTCTCAATGTCGTGGCCTGGAGCACCTTGATGGTATAGGCAGGACTTGTCAGCTTTGTACTAGTACGAAAGTTTCTTGGGCACCTTAGGTGGAGCTCTTGTCTGGATGTGACCCTTTTGAATAAAAGAGGGAACAAATCAGCATACTTTGTAGGGATGGGATCAAACCGACGAATTCCTTGTTTTGGAGTATCCAGAGGCATCTTCTGATTACGAAACCGTTTCCGCAATCGTCGATTCTGCGGTCGATCTGGAGAGGCCAACTTCTGCTTAGGAGGTAGTTGTTGTTCGCACTGAGTGGGCATTGCCTATTGATGTTGGGTGTTGCACCCCAAATTTTGACCCCTTAGATTCTCATTATCATTTTAGGAGCATACTCATGGACTGTCTAACCCTAACCCAGTGCAAGTTTGTCGTTGTCCAGTTACAGATGAATCAGGGTTTTGTACAGTCAAATCAAAGCTTCAGGGTTTGTGATCAATCCAAGTTTTAGACTAGTTCAATCATGAAACAAGATCAAGGGTATCATATGATGTCAATTGAGAATCCAATTTGAGGTTGTTACCCCAGAATCAAGAACAGTACATTTCAGGGCACCCGATTAGGGTTTTGACCATTAAAAGTCAATTGTAGTTTGACTTTGGTGTTGAAAGGTGTTTTAATAGTAGGATTATGATCCATGGAGTTCATATATCTTAATAAAGTTCATTCAAGAAGTATCAAAGTCTCAGGAGGTCCAGAGTGTCAACGGACGACTCGGTAGTCACCGATCGATCGTACGGCTGACCGAAAAGTCAACTTTTCAAATTTAAGGAATTGGACTTCAAAGTATGAATAAAAAATGTTCCTTATATCATATTGCACTTGCCTATCAATTTTCATGACCATTGGATCAAGGATGAAGGAGTAATCGAAAAATCAGGAAATTAGGGTTTTGAAAGGAGCTAAACCATAACTCCTTAACTACACATCCAATTGAGTTGGTTCAAAGCTCATTAGAAAGATCTTGAAAAATACTACAAAAGTCCCTAAGTGGTCCATGATCAGAAAATTCATAGATTTGGAGTTATGATCAAATTCATTTCAAGAAGGGAAAAAGACTTAGAGAAATTTCACTTTTAAGCTCATTTTTTTAGCAACTTTGAGAGATTTTTTGGCCAAGATCCTTTGAGAATTTGAAACGCATGAAAACATGAATGTTTTATAGCTATTTGAGGGCTTTCTAAAAAGTACTAGAACATCTCAAAAGGATTTGTGAGCTGAGAGTTATGGTTATGGCAAGTTGGTGTTCTCACACTTGAGTCCCACATTGACAAACTTTCAAAAATCATTCCTTTGATCAATTGGGCCAATCTCAGCTTTTGAAACATGTTTTATCTGATATGTAAAGACTTTTTAGCATGGAAATACAATGAAAATGCAGAGGAAATGGAATTAGCCAAGTTTGCAAGTGGGCTTGCAAGTGGCTTTACAACTTGCACTTAAAGTGAAAATGGCAAGCATGAGGTGGAAAGACAAATCTGAACCAGCCATCAACCTATTCATTCTCTCCTGCATTTAGCCACTTCAAACACATCATGAAGCTTGACTTTAGATCTCACCTATCAGCCAAGGAAACCTCTTTGTGGAGGTTTGATAAAAAAGGCCAATCTTTCCTTCATATGAAGGAAACCTCCAAATCTTCCCATACCATTCCTTTGCCTATAAAAAGAGGTCCTCGCCACTTCATACCACACACAATATCTACTTTAAAAAACCAGAGAAAGCTCAAGCCTTTGCTCTTGCACACTTTGCTTCAAAATCACAAAATCACATTTTCACCAAAAACCACCAAAATCTGTCTTGGTACAATTGCTGCCAAAATCATTTCTCTACACTCAAACTCCCCAACAATCATCCACACAATCTCTAAATATGATATAGAAGGCGTCCAAGATCTTAGACCACTCAAAAACCTCACCATTCAAAAAGTCAACTTCCATACCAAGTTACTTTGACCAAAAGCCTCAAAATCTGTCAAAACTAGTTCTAGGCATTTGCTTGATGTTCTAATCACTCTAACACCTCACATATATCATTTCTCAACTGTCTAAAGCATTGAGGATCATTGGTGGAGTTTATTTCTCCAACTGTCTTGAAATTTGCATTCTTGCTTCAAGAAGAATAAATCTCCAAGGCTAGGTGCATTTGAAGTTTTCTCTGGGTTTCTTATTGATCTAACCTGCTCAACACAGTCCACTAGAGGTATGTAGACACTTAAGTCTTGCTTTGCACCATGATTTCATGTTTTGGCATTTTGAGCATGTTATGTATTGAAAATAGGTCATGTGTATGTCTTGTATAAAAATTTTGTCATGAAAACACCAGTTGTGATCTCAGGTCTAGAGGTGTTTAAATTTGTGCTCAAATTCATCTAACATCATGCATATAATATGTGTACGCTACTGGTTTAACATGAATATACCTCCAAATCTGTCTTGATGTTGCTCTTGCATTTCATATAACAATTTGCATCAAATTGGTCACTTTCATTTCAATTGGTTTTATGACTTGTCTACATGTTTGAAATCATTTGTATGGATGTTTATAACATGATTGAAATGTTGGGTTGATATAAATGTGCCTAGAACCTGACTTGAACTTTTCACATATGCATCAAATTACCATATTGCAACTTAACCCTCATTTTTCATGACAGTCTGTTGTTGGCCTCAATTCTTGTTTGGATTCACTCAATGACATGTATATAGTGTGTGTATATGACTTGTTTGATTGGAAAATGATTGGAATGGAAATTGAACCTCATCATGCATCATAAACATCAAAATTGCAACTCAAATCTCATTCTTTGTAACAGTCCTTTTAAAACTCCAAATTGTGTTTGAATCTACTCAATATCAGGTATATGTGCTATGTGTGTGATTAATTGGATCAGAAAATGTTTGGAACTGAAATTTCGCCTCATCATGCATCATGTTCATACCAATTTGCAACTTGAGCACCAATTCTTCCAACAGTTTGTTTTTAACTTCAAATTGAGTTTAAACATCCTTAATAATATATATTTGATGTGTGTATGTAATTGACTTACCAAAACTATGCCTTGAAGCTGAACTGCATTTCTTCATGATTGCATTTACTTGCCATTTTTGCATCTTACATGTCATTTTGCATTGCTGGCTATTTTGAACCATCTCACATGCTTGAGCACCCTTTATAATATGTAAGAAATGTGTATGCATGATTTGTTTGCCAACATCCTTCCTAGAACCTAAACTGATATTCCTCATGCCTCATAACATGCCATTTTTGCAATTTGCATAACACTTTCCATGACAGTCTGTTTCCAACCTCATTGTTTGCTTGAATCCATTCAATATCATGTATAGGAGATGTATGTATGTTTGAAATGAATTGAATATACTTGGCACTGAATTTGAACTTTCTATTTGCACTTTCACAAACACATTTGGCATGTTGAATTCCACTTTGCACCACAAACTGTATTGAACCAAAATAGTGGCCTGAACTCATTCATCATCATATTTGCATTGTGTGTGCATGATTACATTAACTTAGAACTAGCTGTAGCATGATTTTCATTTCAAAATGCACATCAAACTTCCAAAATGCACACACCATCGAGTTTTAAAATGGAGAAAGAATTTCAAAAATCTAAAAGTGTCATCTTGTTCCTCATTAAAAAATACTCAATTTACACTAAAATTTTGTGAAAAACCATCAAGATTTGAGAGAGTTACAATGAAAATGCAAATCAGGACTTTTGCCTTTGTTTTGGCCCAGCTTGTTTTGAAAACATACCCTATATATTTATGGGGTGGCATTTGTACTTGGATGTACAGCCACCCCAGTGGTAACCAACTTGTCACCTGCGCGCCTTGTACCTTGCATACTTGGGTTCGACCCCTGAGGAGGGCAACTCTTTTGTTAATTTTTGCTATTTTTCATCCCATTTTCAAAAATTCATATCTCCTTCAATATTTATCATTTTTCACCCATTCTTTTTGCATTATGTTCATATTGATGCCTACTTTCATGCCATATTTTTAAAATTCCATGTTTGCCTAAATTTTCATCCCTTTTGGCTATGTGCAAGTTAAGTGTGTTTTGTGATCGTTTTCGCGTATGCAGATGAATTTCTCTCTTGTTATACTTGTGAATGTCATGATGTTTGCTTACCCTCTTTTCCTTAATGTTAGTCAACATGCTAGGATTTTATTTGTGGTTGTTATCATGTTTATTTTGTCCCCCTAAGGAATGCAGTTAAACTCGATCTGTCGTCACACTTCTTGCTTGATCATCTGCTTTGATTGCCATCAATGCATCTTTATTTTTATCATTTTACATGCTCATTTAATGGTTGTCACCATGAATGCATCTTTTTCATGTTGTTACTTTGCTTAATGTTTTCTTTCCCCAAGTGATGAAGCTTGTTAGCTCTCATTCCAGTTGCCTCCCCTCTCTCTTTCCAAAGGAAAAGGTCTTCCATTGACCCCTGTGTCATGAATAATTCATTCACCATCCCTTGACTTTGTGAAGTCACTTCAACCTTAGTTTAGAAGCCATTAGACTTTGCTATAAGTCTAAAAGACCCACCAGTACTAGGAGTCTTCTTCAACTAGAGCCCTAGGGTAGAGTTTGTCAACTCTATGTAAGAATCATCGTCATGATTTCTTACTTCCCCTCTTGAATGTTACAACTTAGATTAGGGAGTTTTGTCAAACTGCATACAAACATTGTCATGTTTGTTCCCCCTTGAACCTTGATCCTAATCAAGTGTTCTTCATCCCTTGTGAGATGAACTACGATTGCTCTGATTCTATCCTACTTAGGATACGTAGGCAGAAGACGCGACGTCTTTGCGAGCAAACTTAGTGTATATAACTTTAGGTTTCAACTTATATCTTTTCCCAATCCATAGCACATTTCCACAAACTTAGCAAGCAATCAAACAAAAGGTTCCTGTAGAGTACTACAGATGCTTAGGGTGCTAACACCTTCCCTAGGTATAACTAACCCCCGATCCCCGAATCTCTTAGCGTTGTCGTTACATCGTGAAAAGGGTTTTTCTTTCTTTAGACCTTTCCTTTGGATAAATTAAAGTTAGGATGTAAAAGAATTAAGATTCAAGTTAATATAATAGCCTGATATCCAATTTTCACCGCAACAGAAATGGCGACTTCACTGGGGAGGACTCTATTGCTTTGAGGGTTTAGCCTATCTTGTTTGATTACTTGCTATATTTGTAAATATTTGTAAATATGTACATATGTGCCCTGTTGGATCTTGGGAACTTTGAGTGGTGAGACAACACTATACCCGTGTTTGAGCGTACTTATGATAGGATGGAGGTATATTCAAGAAGGCTTATAGGGAGTTGATTCCCGACCAAGCTGACTTGAGAAAACCACCGCTCAGTAGAGGCCCTTCTGAGAATTAGTATTGTTGATCGAGTATTCGTGAAAGCAATGCTTCTTTCTAGATGGGAGCCCGTGATACTGAGAACTTTTAGATTACCTTTTCCCCCACTATGGATTTATTAGGATGTAGTGTGATGGCTATAAGGAAGTAATTCCGAAATAGTTGATACGCGATACTACACTTGGACGAGACTCTCTTGAGAATATTATCGACCACCAAGTATTTGGGAAATTGATAATATCCGAAAGATGGGTCGAGGACTCTGGGAACCATTTTAGAACCTTGTTCTACAGTTTTTGAAAGCCCTAGTACATACTTTTGGGATGGGTAAACCTTGGCTCCATGCTCATGTTCTCCAAAACCTTCACCTGTTTACCTTTGTGTATATGTGAATTTGTGCTTACCTGTGTTTGTGCATTCATGCATTCATATCATAAAAGTTTCATGGAACTCAGATTTTGTTTGTAAACATTAGGATCCTCATGGATAATGGAAAAAAGAAAACTATGAAGTACACTTACAAAAGTCCTAACTTGGATGACATAGAGAGGTTGAGCACTTTGATAACAGATCTAGAAGGATTCAAGAGCAGGTATGGGAACTTATTGTCATTGTTGAGGGTAAAAAGGAAGATGGATCTAGGACTTCTCTCTACACTTTTCCAGTTTTATGATCCACTCTATCATTGTTTCACTTTTCCTGATTATCAGCTGGTACCTACACTTGAGGAATATTCTTGCTTGATTGGTTTGCCTATTCTTGAAGACTCTCCTTTTCCAATCATGGAGAAAGACCCTAAGGAGGAAGAAATCGCTAAAGCTACACGTTTGGGATTGGTAGATATTCAGAAAAATATGGTTTCTAAAGAAGGAGTATTTGGTTTGACTGCAGAGTTCTTGGTTGGAAAAGCCCATTACTATGCTGATCATTTGAGTACGGATGCATTCGAGGCCATCTTTGCCTTGCTCATTTATGGGATCTTCTTGTTTCCAAGCTTTGATAATTTTGTGGATCTCAACGCATTAAGATTTTCTTGAAGAAAAACCATGTGCCTACTTTACTAGCTGACGCCTATCATTCTGTTCATCTGAGGAATCTTCATAAAGGAGGAATGGTTACCTGTTGTGTCCCTTTGTTATACAAGTGGTTTATTTCTCACTTACCTAAGGTTCATGCTTTTTGGAAGGAAGTTTGGTGGTCTCAGAAGGTTATGGCTCTCACCCACTCTGATATTGATTGGTACAACCGTAATTACGATAGGATAAAGGTCATTGACAGTTGTGGAAGTTTTGGTAACGTACCTCTTCTTGGTACAAATGGAGGAATCAGTTACAACCCTGTTCTCGCTCGCCGATAGCTTGGATATCCTTTGAAGGACAAACCCAATAGTGCTCATGTGGAGAATATTTTCTTTAAGGGAAGTTCAAAATTGAAAAAAGAAATTCTAAAAGCTTGGAGTCATGTACATAAGAAAGGAAAGGAAGACTTGGGGAAACCTAATTTCATCTCTCTCGAGCCTTATCTCCAATGGGTCCGAAAGAGAGCTATTCAGCTAAAGATGCCTTATCCTCAGCAGGAACCCATGGTTTTGAAAGAGGAACCCCCATTGATCTTTATGTCTGAAGAGGAGAAGTTGAAGATTGCTTTGAGGAAATCACAACAAACTGAAGTAGCCTGGAGGTACAAGTACCAAGTGGCCATGGAAGAAAATAATGAACTCCGTAGACAACTTCAGATGAAGGATGAAGAAATGATTGCTTGTAAGAAGAGGAAGGCGCAGGAAGATTTATTCTATTCCAGCCATCAGTCAACTCCATGGAAGTTAATGGTAGACAAGCTCATTCTTGAGAAGACACAAATAGAAGCAGAACTCAAGAAGATCAAAGCAAGAAAGGACTTTTAGAATATCTTTAGCTCTATGTTTAGGACTTTTTGTAAGATGTACTATTTTGTAATTCAAAACTTGAAAATTAATGAAATGAAATGATGTTTTGATGTTTACAAAATCTGAGTTTCGTAAAACCTTTGCATATGCATTCGCATTAATTAATCATTCAAGGAACTAAACATTTTTTTGCATATATTATAGGATGGATTCTGGAAAGAAAGCAGAGATTGTGTTCCAAAGACCAAAATTGGAGAACTTGAAGAAACTGGGAAGTTTAGTAGAAGACCCCGAGGCATTCAGAGAAAAGTATGGGAATATGTTGTCTTTGCTAGAAGTTCAAGTATATGAAGACATGTTGTCCGCACTCGTGCAGTGCTATGATTCAATCTATCACTGTTTCACATTTCCAGACTATCAGTTGCTGCCAACCTTGGAAGAATATTCCGCCCTGATGGGAGTAGGCGTCACTCCTAGACCATTTCTGGAAGAGAAGGGACTCCTAATGAAAGATCATTTGCAGAGGCCGCGTATTTGGGGGTGGACGAGGTACGATCTCATATGATTGCTAAGGGAGGGTTATATGGATTTCCATCTATGTTCCTATACGAAAAAGCTCAAAGCTATGCCGTGTCGAAGAATATTGAAGCATTTGAGGCCATCCTGGTTTTACTAATTTACGGACTGTTCCTGTTCCCGACTGCTAACGATTTTGTGGACGCAAATGCAATCAACCTTTTCTTAATCAAGAATCCTGTACCTACCTTGTTGGTTGATATGTACTTTTCCGTCCATCGTAGGAACCATTATGGAGTTGGACAGATTGAGTGTTGCACTGTTCTCTTGCACAAGTGGTTTATTTCGCACTTACCAAAAATTCCAGCCCTCTGGGACAAGCAAAATGGGCTCTCATGGATTGAAAAACTATTGTTACTCAAACATTCATATATTAAGTGGTATGACCCTAGGTATGGGGGGATTGCCATGATCCAAAGCTGTGGGGATTTCCCGAATGTACCGCTCATCAGTGTTAATGGTTGCATCAGCTATAATCCTATTCTGGCTCATTGACAGTTGGGGCACCCGATGGAGAATGAACCAGACCCAGACTTTTTGAGAAGCTTCTACATTGAAGAGGGGAAGAATCCCGCTTACAGGGCTCGAATTGTGTATGCTTGGTGTCATGTCCACATGAGGGGAATAACTTCCTTAGGATTCCATGACACTACTGTTTCAGAATCTTACTTATCATGGGTAAAAGAAGCAGCGTTGAAGATGTTCTATACTCGCTTTGAGCCTGACTCACCCAAACCTACTCTCGTAGAAGAATTGAAAGCTGCTTTGACAAAAGATGAAAAAGAAGGAAAGGCTTGGAGGGATAAGAATTTCAAGGCTATGCAAGAGAAGGAAGAACTTCAAGAGTTGATCCGTCAAAGTGGAAAGAAGAGTCAGCCAGAAGACGAAGGACTTCCAATGTTGAGGACGTCTGCCTGTCTGGATCACTGGCTTCTGGAGATGACCCTCTGAATCTTCGGGCTTAGACAGCTGAGAGGTTGACATGAACAACCAAAACTCATTCTGGAAAGGAAATGCACCCTTTGTCGATCAATTGTTGCACTCTTACTTGGAAAGCTTTGCAATCTTCGGTCGAATGCCCCATGGATCCACCATGATATCCACACTGAGCATGGGGATTGTACCCAGGAGGGTAAGGTTCTGGCACAGGCTTAAGAGTCTTAGGCTCCACCAAAGAGTCCTGAATCAAATGTGGCAGAAGCTGGTTGTACGAAATAGGCACTGGATGAAAAGGATCATTCCTTCTTTCCAAGTTGTTACGAGGCCTACTCTGATTCTGGCGCTGATTCGGATAACCTCGGCCACGGGCTCGTTGATTTGCTTGAGGAGCGACCCAAAGTCTTTGATGTGGTGCCCTAGGCACAATTGTCTGTCCAGAATAATGAGACGCTGAAGATACTGACCACTGAGAAGATGAAGAACCAAACGATTTCACCGATTCACCCTGAGAATAACCAACATCTGTCATGATTGCGTTGATCACAGTTTCTTCTTCAGTTTGAGAGCTACAGAGAGATTTAGTTTCACTAGCCTGACTGTTCGAGACATCTTGAATTCTTCAAATCTTTATACCATTCTCAATGCGTTCTCATGCTATTACCAATTTAGAGAAGTTTGGTGCAATCCCAAGCATACTTTCAAAGTACGGACTCTGCAAAGATTTTACGAACATGTCTGCTAACTCTTGGTCTAGAAGCGGCGGTTGCACTTTGGAAGCGAATTCTCTTCATCTCTGAACATACCTTCTGAAGGGTTCATTGTTCTCTTGAGACAATTCTTGCAACTGCATACGACTGGGAGCCATGTCCAGATTATACTCGTACTGCTTCAGAAAAGCCTTAGCTAAATCCACCCATCATTGGATCTGATTACTCTCCAACTGCATATAGCAACTCAGAGATGCCCCAATCAGACTGTCTTGAAAACAGTGGATCATCAACTTGTCGTTGTGCACACACGAAGTCATTCTTCTGTAGAACATCACCAAATGTTGACTCGGGCAGCTTACCCCTTTGTACTTTGCAAACCTTGGTGCTTTGAAATTCGGAGGTAACACTAGGCCGGAAACCAGGCACATGTATGAAGCATTGAAACCAATAGTATCCTTAATTTCCAAGGCCTTGAATCTTTCATCCAACGCATGAAACCTTCTAGCATACTCAAGAGCTCTCGAGTCCTCAGTCCTCACTATCAGAACCTCTCTTCTAGAATTCGACACAGAGGAAACAACATCATGATAATCTGAAGTATCAAGAGAAGAAGAACATTCACTCCGGACAAAAACTGTTCATGTAGATCATGGTCTTCAACAGAAGGCTGTACAGATTGAGCTTCAGCTAGGTTGTTCACTTGCGGAAAATCTTCATCGGGTAGAGAACCATACAGAGGATTAGTTATCACAGTAAAACCTGACAAGGTATCAACATTTTGGAAGTCGTTCCCTAACATAACTACCAACCACTTTCAACTGACTTCACTGCTTGATTCTGCTTCAAACTACTTAGTCTTCTTCCGACAATCAACACTTGCTCAGACCAAACACCGGAGAATCACCTTCTGAATCAAAACAAAGGCTGGATAAGAGCTCTGGCCAGCTGGAGAATGACATGCAAAATGATGCAAAGATGCTTATGCAAATGTAATGCAAGATGCAGCAAACACGGGATCGCAGCCCCTACAAAGCTCTGAATACTACTACGCTGCTGACTGAGTAAGATCGCTCTGAAGAGAAAACCAAAATACCGGGTTGGCTGGAAGTCAAGTTTCCTACAAAAACCCTCCCACTCACAGGTATGAACCTAATCACTGACAAGGTTCGGCATCCTATGCGTTCATCGGCGTCACAGACTTTCGAGAAACAATGATATGTTCCCCATTTTTTGTTTAGCATCATAATTTCCCGAAGAGGCCTCACTTAGCTGAATCACAAATGATCGGTCCCCAGAGTCGACAACCCTCAGAGATAGAAATCCCGTCGAGCCAAAAGGGCCAGAAAAGAAGTCATCCAAGAGAATCTCGTCTGAGCGCGAATTTCGTGGGAACTAGTGCATGTCCAAGCATACAGGTTCACCATTACTCTCCACTACTAATGCTATGTGTGTACTCAAGTCTGGGTTTTGGCTTATCTCTCAAAGGAACAACCACCCAACAGCATAACAGCAACAGATAATAATATAGTGCAGAAAATGTAAATACAACAATATACAAATACAACACACAAATATACACATCCAAAGATAAGCAAATAAGCACTAGGATTGACTCGCATAGGGGATGTCCCTATCCCCAGCAGATTCGCCAACTGCTGGGGAGCCCAGACAGCCAGGAAACAAGGCGAGACTGCAAAATTTGACCAACCGTTTCTCGTAATTTGGCTTGTGTTTCGTTTCATTTGCATTTGCCTATGCATATCGCATACTGTGCATTTTTCAACTGGATTGATTTTATCAGGATTACAACCCTTTGCTCGCGTTTCAGGAGATTCAAACCATTTCAGATAAGAGGCTTATTTTAGAAATGGTGCTCTTCCAAGTGATTCAGTTTATGCTGTTGTTTTTGGGGATATTTCGGTATCCGTGTTTACCGGTTATTCCGTTACATTCTTGCATTTTTATTCGCCGATTTAATTGATTTGCATTGTTTTTTCCATATGGAATTATTAGCAATCTTCTAGAATTTATTTCATAGAGTTTAATTAGATCCTTTTTAATAGATTTCTTAGATAGATTTTTA
Source organism: Lathyrus sativus (assembly GCA_963859935.3). Classification (NCBI taxonomy): domain Eukaryota; kingdom Viridiplantae; phylum Streptophyta; class Magnoliopsida; order Fabales; family Fabaceae; genus Lathyrus; species Lathyrus sativus. Next base: position 587,620,258 of record OZ012738.1, read on the forward strand.
GATTTATTTCTCTATTTTAGTTTTTTATCTTTTAATAGATTTTAAATAATTTTCGTTGGATTTAATTGTTTTTTTAGAATATTAGGATTTAATATTGAAGAATTAGTTAGTTTTAATTGATTAGGTTTAATAAGTGCACTTTAGTTAAATGATGTTAGTTTTAACGTTGCATAATCATCAGCTTTTAATGACTAACCAATTTTAGCTTTAATATTTAGTTAAGATCTTTAAGTCAGCATTTTAATGTGCTCCAATTATTAATCTCAGTTGCATTTAATTAATCAGCTTTTAATCATTTAATTCAGTCCACTAATCAGGATTTTGCAGGTCCAATTAGTCTAATCTTCCAGTCTAGCCACTTGTCAGCGTCAAAAGCTATAAAAAGACAGGTTTTCTCTCCCTCCCAAAGGGGATGACACGTTACACTTCTCCCAGGCGCCACCTCACCTCCCCATGCAAACCATAACCTAGCTTCGCCGGTGAAATCAAAGCCGCCCAAACCGCCGGAAAACCTAAACCTACCATTGGAAACTTCATCCAAGTTCATCTAATGTTCATATTTTTCTAGAAATTCGTCACGGTCTTCATCGTGTTTTGCGTGGTCATAACAATTTTTCAGATCTTTTTAAACTTCATCATGTTCATATGTTCATCGTCATGCTTTTTCCAGAAACACTCAAGATATTAAAGAACCTTCATCATCTGTTCATCAAGATTCTCCAGAAATTCGTACAAATCTTCATCAAACTTCATCTGTGTTCATCACACCTTCAACGTTTTTCTAGATTTCTTCAACCACATCACACCTTCAACACTCTTCCCAGAATTTCATCAATAGATCTCCAGATCTCCGAACGTTCATCAATCTTCAGCAATAGATCTCCAGATCTTCGAACCAACTCCTTCAAATTTATGGATCTACGCATGCAACTTCACGATCTAGATCCACAAACTTCACCATAGATCTATCAACCGTTACAAACTCCTTCACCTCATACGATCTAGAACTTCAGATCAAAACCACTCAAACTCTAAATCATTAGTCCATCACACTGATACATCTTCGATCACCTTCACCACTATGGCTTCATAAACTCCAGATCCGGATTTAGAGATTCGTTTTTGTCATCTCACATGTCCAGATTTCGAACTCGTCCTTCTTCATCCTCGTTTCAGTAACACAAACTCATCAACATTTAGACCTTCATAAATCATCCGTCAACACATGCAAACGAAGCTGAAAGAGTTGAGACAGAGAGAGTTTGAGAGTGGAAGAAGTGGAGAGGTTTTGTTTCAACAAGAAAAACGAACGAGAGGTTGAGAGAAGTTTTGATTGGCGGCGGCGGAATAGGTTAGAAATGACGGCGACGCTGAAGAGGAGAAAGGCTAGGGTTTCGTTTTGGACAAAAATGAAGAAGATGATGATCATCCATGAGACTCCTTGGATGGTTAGTGGGCTTCGGACCATTTGTTTGATTTTTGGATCTTACCCCTGTGTCCATTATGCGTCCCCCCCCCCCCCTCTGCTGATTGTTGTGTGGCGAATTTGGGCTTCCAAACCTTTGGCCCAATGGTATTCATGTTGCTACTGTACCCCTGCTGAGCTGTTGAAACCCCGTTGTTTCCATTTTTCTTTTTGGTTCTATCTTGTAAATACTTTTGGTATTATATTTTTCTTTTGTACATATGAAAATATTTTACTATTTTTCTTTTAGAAAATTAGTATTTTCTTTTAGAGTATATGCATATTTTTTGTATAGAATTTTATATTCTATATTAAAATTCAATTTCTTTTTAAAATTTCTTTAGAACCTTATTTTTTTCTATTCGAAGTTTTATTTTAATTTTAGAAGTTGAATTCTTGTTTCCATTTGTTATTGGACTGGTTATCTCATTTTCATTTTGTAGGTCGATGACGACGACACTTCCGTAAACTGTTATTAATCGACTTGTTGATGGATAATGTAGGATCCGAGACCACTTTTTCTCTCCTCATTTCTCTTCTCCTTCTGATTTTATTTTGGACTTTTTTCTGGTTTGGCCCGTGTGACATGATTCAATTGGAGAATGATTCGTAATATCATTTCTCTATCTTGTCTTTGACACAGATATCAATACGCTACCTCTTATAGCTTGAATTCCATTTATAAGTCGAGTTACGACGGTTCAGCGTCACATTGGTTCTAACTCGAAACGTCATCATTAGGGATCAAAAGAGGAAAAGCTTGGAAATGGAGCTTACACGCAAAAGTCAAGGGTCAACGAAACCACTCCGTTCGGTAACATTGTTTTTATTTCATCTCTTTTATTCAACCGTCGAGTGTTGTGAGCTGTAGCGTTAGATACGTGGGAAATGATGAGTGGGTGGCTTCCTCTCACTCGTCTAGAATGTTTAGTGTACGTCCTTAGGACGATATGCGACGCATTCGCTCCTATGTCTTAGGACTTAGCGTGTGCGCCCTGTTCCGAACCTTTTCTCTCGCATCCTAGTGATTGAGACCCCTTTCTCTCGCATCCTGGTGATTGAGATCCCTTCTCTTGCCCCCGTGCAATCGAGACCCGTTTTCCTGTAGTTAGCTGAACTACAGCTGCTCTGATTTCTCGTACCAGACGAGAATATGCAGGTACGAGACGCGATGTCTTGGCGAGCACACTAACAACTAACTTCTCTTTTCTCTCGCTTCCATGCGATCGAGACTTTCCCACTGACGACTAATCTCCATTTCTCTTGCCCTAGTGCAATCGAGACTCGGCCTGTTGTTCTAAACTCTTTAGGTTACCCGTACCTTTAAACCAATGATGTGCTACGCCCGTTCTACCGCAAACAGGTAACGCCTAAGTCTGCAATGGTCGAGCAGCAATACACCTAACTGCTAGAATGCGTGCACTAGTATCGTCTACTTTTTCTCTCGTTCCCCGTGCAATCGAGAACGCCTTTTCGTCCCGTAGTTAGCCTGAACTATGTTTTGCTCTCATTTCTCATGCCAGATGAGAATACGTAGGCACAAGACGCAACATCTTGGCGAGTAATCCCCACGTAGTTTCCCAAACTACGTTGACTCTGACTTTCCCATTGCACGAGGGAATACGTAGGCATACGGCGGCGATGCTCTATCGAGTCAGTTCTTTTCGTTTAGCTTTAGCAGCCGTAGATAGTTTTTTTTTCACCCATAGACTAGATAACAAGCATGGATCCCATCGAGTACGACAGACGTGAGGGGTGCTAACACCTTCCCCTTACGTAACCGACTCCCGAACCCGAGATTTGGTTGCGATGACCAATCTTATCCCATTTTCGTTTGGTTTTCTCTGCTTGTTTCCTTTCCCTCGTTGGGATAAATAACGAACGGTGGCGACTCTTCTGTCATTGTCGGCCTCCTTTTTCGCAGTAGCGACAGTGAGGAATTATCCTTTATCATTCCTTTTGGTAGGGTTCTTTCTGTGATTATTATTCAATAGCGTGTTGTTACTCATGTACAACAAGATGGGTTGATTGATAAACTTGTTCTTGACTAATGTTCCGCTATGAATTATTCTAAAACCATTATTAATCGTTGAAGTTCTTTATTTTCTTGCCTTTTTTATTGATGTTAAAGGGAGAGAATGGATCAAGTATTCTTCTAGATTTATTTTGGATCTGAAAGAGGTTGGTGATCCTATTTAGGGGGAGATTACAATCCTCACCCTTTGAGTGGATTCGTTATTCTATATAGGGGGAGCTTACAAACCTCACATATTAAAATTCACATATAGGACTTAAGGGGAGCTTACAAACCTAACCTCTAAGACTGTTTGATATAGGGGGAGCTTAAGAACCTCAGACCTTGAACGTTATTGAGTAATTAATATACTACTGATTATTTTTAAAATACTTAAAGTTTCTATCACTAACAAGGAGGAGATTGTTAAGACAAGTTTGGTTCTTACCATGTATCCTCTAAGGTTTTAATGATGACAAAGTATTTGAAACACAATTAGGATTACTAACTAGCTACTTTGTGTGTGCATAACTTTATTTAATTGGTGAAACTGGTTCTGACATAGAAGTGACTTTAGTTCGGTTCTGATCATACATTCATGAACAAGTCTGATCAGAAAGTAGCTGCTAGTACACCCCATAATCAGAAGTGTGTTATGGTTGTCTCTGAGACTGAGTAATGTCAACTTAATTCTGCTAGCATGAGACTCGAGATATATTAACATTATCTTCAACAAATTTTGTTGTACCTGAATCATATATATATCTCCTCTGTACAAAGGCCTTGTTCTGTGCGAATTTCCTTGACTGAAAGTTCCAACACCTGCTTTATTGGAAAAGAACATGTACTAGAAGATTTGATCTTATTATAATCGTTATGGATGCTTCAACGACTATATTTATTCAACTATATAAGGAGTAGAAGATTTGAAAATCAACTCAAGAAATAATGCTGCAACTACAACTGAGAAATATAAGAAAACTTCTTCCGGGTAAGTCTACTAATTGATAAAGCCAATTGAGAAAAACCTTTGATGAACCTTTTATAGTAATCTTCCAGTCCTAAGAAAATTTTGACCTCTAAAGCAATCTTCGGTCTCTCCCAATTAATCATTGCTTTAACTTTTGACGGATCTACCACCACTCCTCCTTGAGATATAACATGACCACGAAATCCAACTTCCGTCATCCAAAAATCACACTTCCTTAACTTGGAAAAATTTTGTCTCTCTTACAATATCGATAGAATAATTCTCAAATGTTCTTCGTGCTCTTGAGGAGTACGAGAATAAATAAGAACGTTATCAATAAATATCACTACGAATTGGTTCAAGTAAGGATGGAATATTCGACTCATGTAATCCATGAAAACATCTGGAGCATTTGTCACACCAAAAGGCATCATGACAAATTCATAATGACCATAACGGGTTCTAAACACGGTCTTTGATTCATCTAAACTCTTCACACGGATTTGATGATAACCCGACTGTAAATCAATTTTCAAGAATACACAGGCTCCTTTCAAATGATCTAGCAGGTCGTCTGTCCTGGGTAAGGGGTACTTGTTCTTGATGGTGACTTTATTAAACTGACGGTAATCAATACACAAATGCATTCCACCATCCTTCTTCTTTACTAGCAAGACTGGAGCTCCCCGGGGTGAAACACTAGGTCGAACAAAATTTTATCCAATAGCTCTTCCAATTGTTCCTTCAACTCTCTTAGCTCAAGCGGTGCCATCCGATACGGAGAAACGGATATAGGAGTCGTTCCCGGTCCCATGTCAATAGAGAATTCCACTTCCCTCTCCAGAGGGAGAGAAGTGACATCCTCGGGGAAAACTTCGTGAAACTTACAGACCACAGGGATTTACAAAACTTTCAGGTCGTTACTTGCTTCCTTAGTGAGAATAAAAAGAACAAACTTTTCTTCTTCAAACAAGAAATTAACCATGCCAACCGTACCTTCCAAAATAGTAGTTAATACATCATTCGGGGTAGCTTCCCTTGACTGAATGATGATTAACTTCTCCTCACAACCAATAAATATCGAATTAGAAGAAAGCCAATCCATTCCCAAGAAAGCATCAGCCTTCTTAAGCGGCAGACAAATGAGGTCAATCTGAAAAATCTATCATCCACTGATAACACACAGTTTTCATAAATCAAAGGTGTCTCAACCAACTGATCCATGGCGGTAGTAACGACCATGAGAGGAGACAAAGGAATAACTTGTAACCTAAGTCACTTTATACATTGCTTCGATACAAAGTAGTATGTTGCTCCAAAATTAAACAATATAAAACACAGATGTCCATTCACGAAACATGTACCCGCAATCAAGGAGTTGTCACCCTTTGCCTTATTTGCATCTAAGGTATAAACTTGGTCGTATTCTTCCCTTGCATTTGGTTCTTATTCTAAGGACAATCTCTCACTATATGGTCTATCCCTTGACATTGATAACATTTTAGTCTTCCATTGGTACATCTTCCAAAATGGTTCTTACCACAACTATGGCACGAAGGAGGAGCGTTAGGTCTAGCACCCTGCACATGCTTCCCCTTGAAGGGTTGTTGTCTAGGCCTAAATTGTTGACTCGGTCTTCCTTGATCTTGCTAACCAATTCTAGCCACATCTCTCTCTTTTTGGACTCTCTTCAGGCTATGTTCAACTATATAACACTGTTGCAACAACTCAACATAAGCAGTGAACTCTGTTTGAGAAATATTATGAGAGATTTTTGTTCTAAGACCAAATAGAATCTGGTCAATCTTCCATTTCTCATCTGGAGCATACACGGTCTACCTAGAGTAAGCAACCATATCCTCAAATTTCTCAACATAAGCGGCTATGATCATATTAGCTTATCTCAACTGTTGAAATTCAAACTCCTTCTGAGTCCTCAAGGAGCTAGGAAATTACTTATCCATAAAGGTATTCTTAAATTTCTCTAACACCTTAGGCACACCTTGGATAGTCATAAGAGTCGAAGCACTTTCCCACCACCTCATAGCAGGACCCTTCAACGTGTGAGAAGCAAATACCCTTTGTTCTCTTCACTACAAGGTACTATTAGAAAGATCCTCTCCACACCTGACACTCATTTGTGAGCTTTTACTGGGTCCATTACACCATGAAATTCTAGAGGATTCATGCAGAAAAAGTCCCAGAAGCTCCCACTTGTAGCTCCTGGTGGAACCACTGCAGAATGAGGATCTCCAGTCTGTAGTTGTAACATCTGTTGCATGAAATGATTCTGCTACTGCTGCATCTACTATACAAACTGGGGCCATTGGATGTTCTCGCTACTACCTAGAGGATTCAATAGGGGTGTTGGAGTTGCGGGCCTACCAAGTCTTCTGCGTCCTTCAACCATGTCCCTAAATGTTATACAAACAAAATCAATTTTATCAAGCTCAATATTATAAATATAACATCTAGAACAATGATGTCCACACACATATGAAGCAGAAAGAAACACTTATAATATTTCATGGCTAGGTTGAGGATTCGACCTACTGTGATATCAACTGTGACACCCACATATAATGTAAGTCCAGAATAATTCATATTATACATGATTGTAAATTCGATACTGAAATAAACGTAAGTTCCTAGTGCGCATTATACATATTACATGCCCAAAACGACAAAGTACTAAAAGTGGCATAAACATATACAAGATTTCCAAAACAAATAAGAACTAAATCATAATAATGATCTCAAAATAGAGTCTTCACAACGAAAACAACGCCAAAAATTGTCAAAACTAGTAAGGATATCAAACTGCTAATTTCTTACCCTTCACGGAGCCTGAACCACCTGAAACATAATCAACAACATAGGGTGAGATAATATTCCCAGTGGTTTCTCTATCTTATAGATTCTCCCTGATTTATAAGGTTTTAACCAATCCTCACTCAAGCCCAAAAATGGAAGGGACAAGACTTGAGTTCACGACTTCACATTATATGAAAACATGTTACTTGAGTCAAAGAACTTAAAATATCATTAATAGGAAACCTTACCAAGGCATCCCCTTTTCCCGTCCTCTCCTATGTTTAGGAATTTCAGCCCGGGTAATGGATCCTTGTATTGTACTTTGACATACAAAATGGATTCAGATCCAAGGTGCTTTCCACATGAATCGTAGATTCCCATGGGAATACCCCCATCTCAAGCATTTTACCCGTAGGCTCAATTTGTACTACACACGGGAATCAAACGTGTCAAAGTAATAGCGCGTACATTCTGGAGGAGCGCTCTACATAAGCCTCAACTCTTGGAACATCAGATCTCACGGGATTATTTCCGACTACATGATCATAACATAAACATGATTGCATTTGACAATCGTAAGGCGACACATTTACCTCATTCTCATAGTAACACAAACCAAAACATGTTCCATATAATACCACACCTATCCAATAGATAATTACTTGGCCAGGATGCACACCTAGGCAACAAAAGCATAAGTATTGTCAACTAACTCATTTTTCATATCCTAGTTACATCACTAGTTCACTCCATTCAATTGCATTAAGGGTTTTCCCTCACCTTCCTTTAATAATTAAGAATAGATTAACATCTTCATGACCAACCAAACATCTATAATAGGCATCCATAACACTCACAATAATAGTGTAAAACCATTCATAGTAACAATACAAAAGTACATGAAGCAAACAATAAGCAATAAAACAAAATGGGAAAACACTGTCAGACTCGCAATGCAAAGTCCAGGCGAGTCCCTTCGCCTTAAGTTTGTCGTGCAAACTCTAAGCGAGGCGAAAAATAAAATGGCAGTAATAAAAGCCTTTTCTTCTCGTTTTACAAACCCTGGGCGAGTGTTCACCTTCAGCTCGCGTTCACCTTGCAGTGCGAGCATGACATTCTGTCATGTTCGCTTTCATTTGCAGTGCGAACCCTGCAATTCTAAAATTCTTACAAGCATAAATTGTTGAATCCAAAGGGGTTTTAAACCACATTCTTTATATGGCTCATGTATGTGAAAAAAAACACTAACACAATATTAGAATAACATCAATATCATGAATGTAACATGAATCATACACTTTTCATGGAAATGGAACACTAACACCATAACCTAACTTTTCTCATTTTATCTAAAAGAGTATCCAAAAAGTCTCTAATGCACCAAATAATAAAACCTCAGATTCAGAAAAAATTAATTAAATCAACTATGGGTTCATTATTTGCTCCAATTATCCTAAAAGATAATTCTTAGAGCACACTGGTGTTGCACCCCAAAATTTTCTTCCTATTTGTTAATTTTAATTGGCTTATGCTTCATTCATTTGCATCATTTCATACATTGCATTGGTTCTAAGACATGAGATCAAGGTTTTGTTTTGTTTTCATCAAGAGGTGGAGTTGATTTCTAAATCATTTAAGAAGTAGATATCCTCAACATCATGTTTTTCTCAAGGTATCTCAACAAGATCACCCAATCATTAGAGAATTAGGGTTTCTTTGGTTTCAAAGGACTTATCTGATCAAGCTCCTAATAGCTATGAGCTAGGATGTTGGTCAAATGCCACTTGTGGTTGACTATTTTAGCAAGACAAGGTTCCATGGTTCAACCTAAATCTCAGGAGTTCTATATATGTCTTTTGGTTCATCACAAATCATTTCAAAAGTTCTCCAAGTGCATAGAGGAAGAATTGAATTCATCTGATCAAGAAAGTCAACTAATGCCCTACAAAGTCAACTCTTGAGTTCTAGGGTCAACTTTGGGAATTTCAAGTCATTATCCATGTTATCATGAATTTTAATCAAGAGAAATCATAAAATTAGGAGAAGTTGCAAAATTAGGGTTTTTTGAAATTTTTCTAAGTATTCGAAATCAAGTTTTTAGCCATCTGGTAAGAATCATATCTCACTCATACTTGGGCCAAATGTTGAAAACCAAGGATCAAATTTGAAGGTGACATCATATACTACAACTTTGTATAAGGAATCAAGTTCAAAAGATGCATAGATCAAGAGTTATGGAGAGGTAAAGGTGAGAAAAGTGTGAAATTCAAGTTTCAACACTTAGAATTTTTCTAAGTATGGAAATTCAGTCAATCGTTCTTATCTTCAAAGCCAGTTTTCTCATGGTTCTAAACTTCATCTAACTTTTCCCTCAACATGAAAGTTGTAAAACATCTTCCAAGCTTTCTTTTGGTACCCAAAACTCTTCAATTAGATGCCTAGAGCTCAAGTTATGATGCCTCAAAGTCATGGTGTTCAAGTTGCCAAATTTGGCAAGTCCTTAGGCAGATTTTTGGAACCAACTTCAAGGGCATTTTCCTCTTGTTTACAAGCTTCATCTTAATTTTCTTCCAGTGTAAGAATTATTCTTCATGCTTCAAGATTTTCATACATGTCAAGAACTCCTCATCTGGCTTAGCACATCTCAAGTTATGATGCTTTAAAGTCAAGACATTTTTGTGTTTCAATTGGTTTTTAGCTTAGAATTTTTCTATGTATCTTTGGTCTGATTTTGGAACCAACTTCAATGGTATTTTTCTTGATCTTCCAAGTCTCATTTCACTTTTCCTTCAACACCAAAATTTTTTATCATGCTTCTTACTTTCTTTTGGCACCAATTTCTCACCAATTGAACCAGAACTCTTCAAGTTATAATCATTCAAGTTGATCATGTGATTATGTTTTTCCATGCACATTCTTGGCACATTTGTGAAGCTCCTTTTTGTAGCATGCCTAACACCTCAAAACCACACATATGCATCATCAATTTGGTTGCCAAATATTCTCAAACAACACACATAAATGTCATGCACATTTCATGTAATTTTTTGGCAAATTTTAGAGTGGATAAAATCAAAAACAATTTATACCACATTCCTCTCATGTGACAACACTCATTCGCACCCTTCATGATCTCTTTTCCACTCACAAATTCACAACAAACTCTTTCTCACCTCTCAAATTTCAAATTGTTAAACTAAACTCTTAACCAACTTTCTCTCACTCCATACACCCTATACAACCTCCTCAAACCCTACAAATCAAGACAACCTCATTTTGCAGAAGCTCAGATCCAAAAAGTTATCTCTTTCTCTCTCTCTCTCTCTCTCTCTCTCTCTCTCTCTCTCTCTCTCTCTCTCTCTCTCTCTCTCTCTCTCTCTCTCAAAAATCCTTTCCTTCGAGTTGCTCTTATTTTCAAGGATTCCTTGCATTTCTTATTTGATTCTTCATCTTTGAGGTTTTAAGAAGCTTGACGAAGGATTTCTGAAGTTGTTTAAGCTTGGATCAAGAGGTTGTAGATCTTCTCCAGATGGTAACTTTCCATCAACTCATTTCTTACATGCTATATGTGTTATGAACTGTTTGTTAGTCTATTTGAGGTTGTATGCCATTGTAGATCATGATTGCATTACTGTTATTTTAGTTTAAGGAAGTTAAGATTCATGTGCCGTTTTTTTGTGCCCTAATTTCAAGGTGTTAGAGTGGATCTTATTGAATTTCAATTTCATATTCGTGTTCACCATGAAATTTCATTCGAGATAGTATATTTGGTTTTCAGTTTTGGTGAAGTTTGCAAGTTCTCCGGTGGCGTTTCGTCAGAAAAGACGACCAGAGCCTTAGCTCCAGCATCACTGGTTTTGGTTGATGTGTCCTAATTTGAATTCTTGACTTATGCTGATGTGCGTATGAGGTCGCATCCATGTGGATCCAACTAGTTTAATGGATTTGCTTGCATGGTATTTTATTTTGTTGTTTATTTCTGATTTGTGTTATGAATTGGACTGGGCCTGGCTTCAAAATGATATTGACACCCTTTCTTTTTGGGCCTGACTTTAGTTCATTTGTAAATTGCTAATGCACCCCCGGTGTTCCTTTAGTTCACTCTATTTTCTTGTTTTCAATTTTATTTTACATTTTTATTTTCTTTATACATAAAAAATATTTTAAAATACATTTCTGATATTTTGATGTCTTGTGATACTTTTGACATTTTTATTTTCTTTTTCAATTAATTTTTATATTTTATTTGAATTCATTTTGTGAGATGCTTTTACATATTTAGCCTTGAACTAGGGTTTACATTGTTGATGCCTTTTATATGCTTTCTTGATCTAGTCTTTTGGCCATGCTTTGATACTTAAATGATGAATGTTTGAGGGTTTTTTTGGTGCCTTGATGATGAATTTTTGAATGCTTCTTAATTGGTTTTCATTGCTCCTCGATTCATGCTCGATTCATGAAGTGCTTAAACTTGTTGATTTAATTTGATAATGCATTTATGCAATTCTTTTTGGGATCTCTTTCCTACTTGATCTTGATTTCTTTCCCATGAGTTAGAGCCTTAGATCCAATTTGATCATTTAACTATTTTCAATTGAGGCTTTAATTAATGGTGTGTTGAGCATGACACTTGTTTGTTCTTGACCTAGTCTCTTGAGTTTGTGATCCCTTGATGTTATTGACTGATGTGAGACTTAATTGACTTGTATGAGCTTCTAACCTTCATGTTTCAATGCTCATTTCATAATCATTTGCTTCTTGCACTTCACATAGATGCTTGCTTTCTCTTGTATTTGATGATGGTTGTTGAATATCTAATTGTTGATGCATACTTTGAACATGATGCTTGGTGTTTCTTTATTGATATTTTGAGCTTAATTTTGAATTGAACATCATGCTTGTGTTGCTGCCTCTTATGGATTCCATACCCTAATTTCATTGTTTCAATCATTATTGGTTTGTTTTCATGATATAAGTGTTGACAATTGCTTAGCCATTGATGTAGATCATGATAGGTGCTTTTGTGCTTCGTTCTTAATCTTTGAAATGTGTTGATCATGATATGAGATGGCTACTGGCCTTCCTTGATTCCTATCTTGCTCGACTCATCTTGCTTTGGCTTGCTTATTGGTGATGTTTTTTATGGATTTAAGATATGTTTGCTTGTGCATCTCTTTGATTGTCATTGCCTATCTTCTTCAACTTTAATGTATGAATCCTTTGAGCATGATTTGTGATGACTGAAATATGTGTATTAATTGTTTTACTTATCCATATTTGATGCTTTGATTCATATGATAAACATGTCTTGGCTTTAGCATGAATGTTTTTCATTTAGGAATTGATTGTTGAACCTTTTTAATTGGTGTGATGTTTGAGTTAATTACTTGATACCTTGATCTTTCTTCTCTTTATCTCCTTTATCTTCCTTTGAAATTTGAATATTTGATGTTGTTTATGATTGAGTTGTTTAATGTTCACTAGTGTTTTCTTACATGCTCCCTTAAGGCTCCTAGTCTAACTTAATTTATGATAAAGCTTGGAGTAGGATAGACATTAGGCTCTCAATCCTTTGCATAACATCGTTAAGTTAGCTCCCTTTCAATCTCAACCTTAGGTACATATTTTTTATGATAACACTAGTAGACTTCCTTTTACCATTTGTCATGACAACATCTAGGTGATTTTCCCTTAGATTTTTCTTTGTCCCTTTGGGTCTCTCTTCTCTCACTTAAATCAAATCAGAACACTTAATAAATATGATGAGTATTGTATGCCACGGGCCTTAAGTACATGTGAAGTGATAAGCGGGAGTCTCTCCTTACCTTGTCTAGAGTGCTTTGTATATGTCCCGTCTTGGGTTGATCTTGCAAAGTATTCGCTCCTATGTCATAGACTTTAGTGCAATACGCATCTCAAACAAAGTCAATTCACTTCTCTAAAATTCTTGAAAAAACTACAAACCATTTTGTCCTTTGGGATTTTCCTTCAAACCTTTTCAGCAAGGGCATGCTACTTTCGTTCTACCGCAAATAGGTATCGACCCTAACTTCTAGAATGTGAACTTAGCATCACTCATAAAAATTACTAAGCAACCCGTGGCAGGCCAAACTACGAATGCTCTGACTTCTTCCTTCTTGTTCGAATGAAGATACGTAGGCATAAGACGACGAAGTCTTGGCAAGCACACTTCCCACCTTTCTTCCGTAGTCCATGGACTATGAACACTCTGATTTCTTCATTCTCATCCTAATGAAGATACATAGGCATAAGACGGCGAAGTCTTGGCGAGCATGTTTTCCCCTTTCACCCGTAGTCCTCCAAATTACGTTGACTTTGAATTCCCATTGCACAAGGGAATATGTAGGCCTAGGGTGGCAAAGTCCTATTGAGTCTCTTTTTTTGTTTTTCCGTTTCCATTTCTATTAGCAAGTAGGCTTTAGATAAACACACCCTTCGATTTGAACAACAAGAGTGGGTCACAGTAAGTACAACGGACCCGAGGGGTGCTAACACCTTCCTCTCACGTAATCAACTCCCGAACCCAAGATTTGGTTGCGAGACTATGTTCCTTTCCCTTTTTGAGGTTTCTTCGATCGTTTCCTTTTCCCCCATCGGGATAAATAACGTTTAGTGGAGACTTTATTTTTCGCCGGTTGTTTTTCACGTTGCGACAGCTGGTGACTCTACTGGGGACTCTGGTTCCCTATGTGAGTTAATCCTAGCACTTGTTTGTTTCTTGTCATTAGGTGTTTATCTTTATGCTTTTATTTGCTTTAGCTATTGTATATTATTGTATTTACTTTCATTTTATTACATTTGTTTATCACTGTCATACTGTTTTGGATGGTTGTTGTGCTATTGGGTGGGATGGTTCTATGAGAGATAAGCCCACTACCCAGGCTTGAGTACATACATAATATTATAGTTGATAGTCATGTGTATTGCGTAGTGTCTTGTTGCGTTTATTTGACATGAGACCCATATTCAGACGAGGTTTTCTTGGGACATATTTTGTCCTGCATGTGTTATACATATGACAGGGTGTTCCCATAGAAAGATTATGACTCCAGAAACCGTTCATGGGAAACTAGTTGAGGTCTTCTTGAGGGATTATAATGCCAAACCAGAAATGGTAAACGTATTATCATTTCTTGACTTGAGAGCCCGTGAAACTGAGGACCTGCTAGTGGGCCTTTGTCATAGACTAGAACCCACGTGTGAGAGTGGAGGGATTTTGAAGGAAATCTTGACTTTCAACCTACCTAGTTTTTTGGTTTTTTTATTAGTATGGACTTTTGAACATGGTATTATGTTATTCTCGAGTAGACCTTTGGACTTATGTTGTTAGTAGCACAACAATTGTTTAAAATATGTGGCTACCTTGATCCCATGTCTTTGCATTTGCATCACATCATAACGGCATCATCACATTCATGTTTGTTTATTTCCAGGGTTGTGTCTTATCCTTTATTCTAGTTGTTGATTATCTTTAGAGATGGACACTAGCAAGAAAAAAAATGTTGCCTACAAGTTCCCAACCCCAGTTCTAAGTCCGCTTCACGATTTGGTCACTTTGGCATATCCAAGTGTCTTGGAAGATTTTAGGAAAGACTATGGGAGGACATTGACTGCTCTTCACATCACCACCAAGTATGAACATGATGTTATTCATACCCTTCTACAGTTCTATGACCATCATTTGCGGTGCTTCACTTTTCACAGTTATTAGTTGGTGCCAACATTGGAAGAGTATGCATTTATTCTAAGAGTTCATATCAAAGATAGAGCACCTTTCTATTGTTCAAGGGAGGCTCCTGAGCTTGGTGATATTGCTACTTCTCTTTATTTGAGCAAGTGTTGGTGGGTAATATGGCTAGAAAAGGGGGTTTTCAAGGATTTCGTCTGATTTCTTTGTGAGTGAAGCCCAGAAGTTTGCCAAAGCTGGCAATTGGATGACTAGAAAAATGATATTTAGAAATATCTCAAAACAAGTTAGTAGGACCATCTTGGTTAAAATTCCAATTAAAAGAGTATCCAAAAAGTCTCTAATGCACCAAATAATAAAACTTCATAGTCGGATAATATTAATTAACTATGGGTTTATCAGTTGCTTCAATTATCCCAACAGATAATTCTCAGAGTACACTGATGTTGCACCCCAAAATTTTCCCTCGTATTTGTTAATCTTAATTGGCTTATGCTTTATTCATTTGCATCATTTCGTACATTGCATTGGTTCTAAGACATGAGATCAAGGTTTTTTTTTCATCAAGAGGTGGAGTTGATTCTCAAAGCATTTAAGAAGGAGATGTTCTTAACATCATGGTTTTCTCAAGGTATCTCAACAAGCTCACCTAATCATCAGAGGATTAAGGTTTCTTTGGTTTCAAAGGATTCATCTGATCAAGCTCCTAATAGCTATGAGTTAGGATTTTGGTCAAAATCAACTTGTGGTTGAATATTTGAGCAAGACAAGTTTCCTTGGTTCAACATAAATCTCAAGGTTTCTATATATGTCTTTTGGTTCATCACAAGTCATTTCAATAGTTCCCCAAGTGCATAGAGGAATAATTGAATTCATCTGATCAAGAAAGTAAACTAATGTCCTACAAAGTTAACTCTTGAGTTCTTGGGTCAACTTTGGGCATTTAAAGTCATTATCCATGTTATCATGACTTTTGATCAAGAGAAATTATAAAATCAGGAGAAGTTGCAAAATTAGAATTATTGGAAATTTATCTAAGTATCGAAAATCAAGTTTTTAGCCATCTGGCAAGAATCATATCTCACTCATACTTGGGCCAAATGGTGAAAACCAAGGATCAAATTGAAGGTGACATCATACACTACAATTTTGTAGAAGGAATCAAGTTTAAAAGATGCATAGATCAAGAGTTATGGAGAGGTAAAGGTGAGAAAAGTGTGGAATTCAAGTTTCAACACTTAGAATATTTCTAAGTATGGAAATTCAGTCAAAAGTTCTTGTCTTTAAGGCTAGTTTTCTCATGGTTCTAAGCTTTATCTAACTTTTCCTTCAACATGAAAGTTGTAGACCATCTTCCAAGCTTTCTTTCGGTACCAAGAACTCTTCAATTGGATGCCTAGAGCTCAAGTTATGATGCCTCAAAGTCACGGTGTTCAAGTTGCCAAATTTGGCAAGTCCTTAGGCAGATTATTGGAACCAACTTCAAGGGCATTTTCCTCATGTTTCCAAGCTTCAACTCAATTTTCTTCCAACATAAGAATTATTCTTCATGCTTCAAGATTTTCATACATGCCAAGAACTCCTCATTTGCCTTAGCACATCTCATGTTATGGTGCTTTAAAGTCAAGACGTTTTTGTGTTTCAACTGGTTTTTAACTTATAATTTATTTAAGTGTCTTTGGTCAGATTTTGGAACCAACTTCCATGGTATTTTTCTTGATCTTCCATTTCTCATTTCACTTTGCCTTCAAAACCAAACTATTTTTTATCATGCTTCCTACTTTGTTTTGGCACCAATTTCTCATCAATTGAACCAGAAGTCTTCAAGTTATAATCATTCAACTTGATCATGTGGTTATGTTTTTCCATGCACATTCTTGGCACATTTGTGAAGCTCCTTTTTGCAGCATGCCTAACAACTAAAAACCACACGCATACATCATCAATTTGTTTGCCAAATATTCCCAAACAACACACATATATGTCATGCACATTTCATGCAACTTTTTTGGCAAATTTTGGAAAGGATAAAATCATAAACAATTTGTACCTCATTCCTCTAACGTGACAACACTCATCCACACCCTTCATGCTCTCTGTTCCACTCATAAGTTCACAACAAAACACCCCCATGTGATGCTACCCTCGTGTTCACTCTTTCTCACCTCTTAAATTTCAAATTGCTAAAACAAACTCTTAAACAAATTTCTCTCACTCCATACACCCTATACAACCTACCCAAACTCTAAATGTCAAGACAACCTCATTTTGCATAAGCTCATATCCAAAAAGTTCTCTCTCTCTCTCTCTCTCTCTCTAAAAAATCCTTACCTTTAAGTTGCTCTCATGTTCAAGGATTCCTTGCATTTCTTATTTGATTCTTCATCTTTGAGGTTCTAAGAAGCTTGAAGAAGGGTTTCTAAAGTTGTTTAAGCTTGGATCAAGAGGCTATCGACCTTCTCCACTTGGTAACTTTCCATCAACTCGCTTTTTAAATGCTATGCGTGTTCTGAACTATTTTTTGGTGTACTTAAGGATCTACGCCATTGTAGATCATGAATGCATAACTGTTGTTTTAGTTTAAGCGAGTTCAGATTCATGTGCTATTTTTTCATGTTCTGATTTCAAGGTGTTAGAGTGGCTCTTATTGAATTTCAATGTCATATTTGTGTTCAGTATGAAATTTCCTTCAAGATAGTATGTTTGGTTTTAAGTTTTGGTGAAGTTTGCAAGTGCTCCGGTGGCGTGTCGTCGGAGAAGACGACCGAAGCCCTAGCTCCGGCGTCACTGGTTTTGGTTGATGTGTCCTAATTTGAATTCATGATCTGTGATGATGTGCGCATGAGGTGGGAGCCATGTGGATCCAACTAATTTAATGAATTTGCTCGAATGGAATTTTATTTTTTATTTATTTCTGATTTGTGTTTTGAATTGGACTGGGTCAGGCTTCAAAATAATATTGACATCCCTCCTTTCTAGGCCCAAGCGTACTTGTTAAACTAACTTCAGTTCATTTGTGAATTCCTAATGCACCCCCGGTGTTCCTTTAGTTCATTCTATTTTCTTGTTTTCAATTTTATTTTATATTTTGATTTTTTTTATACATAAAAAATATTTTAAATTACATTTCTGATATTTTGATGTCTTGTGATACTTTTGACATTTTTATTTTATTTTTCAATTAATTTTTATATTTTTTTATGAATTCATTTTGTGAGATGCTTTTACATATTTAGCCTTGAACTAGGTTTTATGTTGTTGATGCCTTTTGTATGCTTTCTGGATCCAACCTTTTGGCCATGCTTTGATACTTAAATGATGAATGTTTGAGGGTTGTTTGAGGGTTGTTTTGGTGCTCTGAATGCTTCTTAATTGGTTTTGATTGGTCCTCGATTCAAGCTCGATTGATGAAGTACTTGAACTTGTTGATTTGATTTGATGATGCATTTATACAATGATTTTTGAGATCTCTTTCCTACTTGATCTTGATTGCTTTTCCATGAGTTATAGCCTTAGATCCACGTTTTTTGGTCATTTAACTATTTTTGATTGAGGCTTCAATTAATGGTGGGTTGAGCATGACACTTGTTTGTTCTTGACCTAGTCTCTTGAGTTTGTTCTCTTGTGTGGTACCTTGATGTTCTTAACTCTTGTGAGACTTGATTGACTTGTATGAGATTCTGACCTTCATGTTTCAATACTCATTGCATGATCATTTGCTTCTTGTACTTCACATAGATGTTTGCTTTCTTTTGAAGTTGATGATGGTTGTCGAATATCTAATTGTTAATGCATACTTTGAACATGATTCTTGGTGTTTCTTTATTGATATTTTAAGCTTAATTTTGAATTGACGATCATGCTTGTGCTACTTCCTCTTATGGATTCCATACCCTAATTTCATTCTTTCAATCATTGTTGGTTTGTTTTCATGAGATAAGTGTTGACAATTACTTAGCCATTGATGTAGATCACGTTAGATGCTTTTATGCTTCTTTCCTAATATTTGAAATGTGTTTGTCATGATATGAGGTAGATATTGACCTTCCTTTATTCCTATCTTGCTTGACTCATCTTGCTTTGGCTTGCTTATTGGTGATGTTTGCTATGGATTTAAGATATGTTTACTTGTGTATATCTTTGATTCTCATTGCCTATATTCTCCAACTTTAATATATGAATCCTTTGAGTATGATTTATTATGATTGGAATATGTGTGTTAATTGTTTTCCTTATCCATCTTTGATGCTTTGATTCATATGATAAGCATGTCTTAGCTTTAGCATGAATGTTTGCCATTTAGGAATTAATTGTTGAATCTTTTTAATTGTTGTGATGTTTGAGTTGATTACTTGATACCTTGGTCTTTCTTCTCTTCATATCCTTTATCTTCCTTTGAGATTTGAATATTTGATGTTGTTCATGATTGAGTTGTTTGATGTTCACTTATGTTTGCTCACATGCTCCCTTAATGCTCCTAGTCCAACTTAATTTTTGATTAAGTTTGGAGTAGGATAGACATTAGCTCTCAATCCTTTGCATGACAACCTTAAGTTAGCTCGCTTTTAATCTCAACCTTAGGTCCATATTTTGTATGATAACACTAGGTAGACTTCCCTTTACCATTTGGCATGACAACATCTAGGTGAGTTTCCCTTATATTTTTCTTTTCCCCTTTGAGTCTCTCATCTCTCTCTCAAATCAAATCAAAACACTTAATAAATACGATGAGTATTGCATGCCACGGGCCTTAAGTACATGGGAAGTAATAAGCGGGAGTCTCTCCTTACCTTGTCTAGAGTGATTTGTATATGTCTCATCTTGGGTTGATCTTGCAAAGTATTCACTCATATATCATAGACTTTAGTGCAATACGCATCTCAAACAAAGTCAATTCACTTCTCTAAAATCCTTTAACAACCATTTTGTCCTTTGGGATTTTCCTTCAGACCTTTTCAAAAACGGAATGCTACTTCCGTTTTACCGCAAACAAATGTCGACCCTAACTTCTCGAGTAGACCTTTGGACTTATGTCATTAGCAGCACAATAGTTGTTCAGAATATGTGGCAACCTTGATCCCATATCTTTGCATTTGCATCACATCATAATTGCATCCTAACATTCATGTTTGTTTATTTCCAGGGTTGTGTCTTATCCTTGATTCTAGTTGTTGAAGATCTTCAGAGAGGGACACTAGGTGAAAAACAAATGTTTCCTATAAGTTCCCAACCCCAGTTATAGGTTTGCTTCACGATTTGGTTGCTTTGGTAGATCCAAGTGTCTTGGAAGATTTTAGGAAAGACTATGGGAGGATATTGACTACTCTTCACACCATCACCATGTATGAACATGATGCTATTCATACCCTTCTGCTATATGACCCTCCGTTGTGGTGCTTCACTTTTCCAGACTATCAGTTGGTGCCAACATTGGAAGAGTATGCATTTATTCTGGGAGTTCCTGTCAAAGATAGAGCCCCTTTCTATTGTTCCGTGGAGGCTCCTAAGTTTGGTGATATTGCTACTGCTCTTTATTTGAGCAAGTCATAGTTGGTGGGTAATATAGATATAAAAAGAGGTTTTCAAGGATTTCATCTGAATTTCATGGTGAGTGAAGCCTAGAAGTTTGCCAAAGCTGGTAGTTGGACGACCTTCAATGCTATTCTGGCTCTCTGTGTCTATGGGATCATCTTATTCCATAATGTGAGAGACTTTATTGATATGAATGATGTTCGTATCTTCATCGTGAAGAACCATGCACCTACCATCCTGGGTGATCTTTATTACTCAATACATTTCAAGAATTATCAGAGGATATGAGGGCTTATCACTTGTTGTGCACCACTCTTCTGTAAGTGGTTTATGAATCACCTTCCTCGTTCTGAAGCTTTCATAGATACCAAGGATTCCTTTAAGTGGTCTAAGAGGTTGATGGGTCTAACTACAAAGGATATTTTTTGGTTTAATAAATGTTTGCTTGGTATGAAGATTATCTACAATTGCGGAGATTTCCCGAATGTACCTCTGGTACAGAGGAAAGAGGGTATTATAAGATGTGGGTTGAGAAAAAGGAGCTTCACAAAGAGAACGAAGAACTAAAACGTGAAGTCTACCATATGAGTCATGCTAAAGATGAATCATAACATATAGCCAAGATGAATACAGATTTGATAGCTGAGAAAGAGTAGAAGTTGGAGGAAGAAATCAAAAGCAGAGAAAGGATTGGAAAATATCTGAAGAGTGCCAATAGCCTCCTCCAACAGAAGAAGAAGGAGCTAGACAGAGCCTATCTTGAGATTTCTAAGTTTAACAGCCAATGGAATGCCACTATAACTTCTTACAAGAAATGGGAAGATGGGCTCAGAGTCCAAGTTGAAGAGTTAAAGCAGCAGCTTGAAGACAAGGAAAGGAAGATCAGAGAAGAACTTTTGCATAGACTCAGAAGTGATAAGCAACTCAAGGAAAAGCAATTGCAGTTCAAGGAATCCTTATCAACTAGGGAGGGGATCAAAGTGTAGGGAAAGGTGAAGAAACCTAGAATTGAAGATGTTTTTGGAAATGATTCTTAGGAATTGCATTGTCGTTACTTGGAGGGGATCATGCATATGCGAGATGTTCTTATTCAAGAGCTGGTCTAGAAGCCAAGACATCCCAACACCAAAAACCTATTCAAAAAGGTCCAAGACTAGAGTAAAGAGCACAGTGGCTGGGGAGGATTGACTTTGGTGGAGATGGAGGATATACCTTAGTTGTTTTTCCTTTTGTATTTGATCACCGTCAAGCCTGTTGACTGGGATCAGTGCCTTCGTATTTGATTTTGTCTCTTCTGCATAAGCTTATTGTATTGACTCTCTTTTTACTCTTCTTCAGCTAATGTATGAGTGGTTTTGGCCAGTTTTCTAATCACCTCTCGTGTTTTATTGCTGCTAAAACTTGAAACAAGGTATAGATCGCCCTGGGAATAATCAAACATGGCATTTACATCGCATTTTCATAATCATGTGCATAACATGTGTTCTTGGTCGGTCTTCTTATCTTTATCTAGTTTTCTTAGAAGGATTATGAAATCAGGTATTCACCGTTATTCAACTAGAAGAAATCAAAAAAGAGTCATAGACCAGGTACAAGCTGAATTACTAGAAGTTCAGAACCGAATGGCACAATTCATGGAGTTAATGCAAAACATGGCGCAAGGTCATGAGGAGTTAAAGGCGTTAGTTCAACCCCTTATTAATCCTCCCGGTGGTGATATTGGTGGTGCTAATCATTCTGGAAGAGGTGCTAGTCCTCCTGGAAGAGGCGATGTTGTTGGTGCAGTTCATCTGAAAGTTAACCAACAGGAAGACGCATTCATTATGCTTGACTTGGAAGCTAATCTCCCGACAAAGACTGAGAAGAAGTTCAAGATGATAGAAGAGAGGATGAGGGCATATGAGAATCATAAAACTTTAGGGATGGACATGGATGATCTAGGCTTGGTGCCTGGTGTAAAGATCCCACCGAAGTTTAAAGTCCTTGATTTTGACAAGTATAAAGGGACAACCTTTCCGTAGACTTATATCAGATCCTACTACCGGAAAATGTCGGCTCATTATGAAGACGAGAAGCTAATTATGCATTTTTTCTAAGACAACCTAGCTGGGGCGTCCTTGGAGTGGTATATGGGGTTGGAGAGAACTTATATCAGGAGTTGGAAAGATTTGGCTGAGGCCTTTGTTAAGCATTATTAGTATAACAGTGACATGGCTCCAAACCACACCCAATTGCAAGGACTCACTCAAAAACCCAATGAAAGCTTTAAAGAGTACGCCCAAAGATGGCGTGAACTTACTGCTAGGGTTCAACCTCCGTTGATGGAGAGGGAACTCCTAGACATGTTCATGAGCACTTAACAGGGGTCGTACTATGAGAGATTGGTGGAGTGTACGTAGACAAGATTTTTAGATCTTGTGATGGCCAGTGAAAGAGTGGAAAGTGATATTGCGACTGGTAAAATTCATACTAGTGCTAGCTCCTCACATGAAAGAGGGAAGAATCCTTTTAGTGGAGCCCCGAAGAAGAGAGAAGGGGAGACTAATGTTGTTTCGTCATATAGAGGTAAGGGAAGAATGAACCAGAGTCCTCCTCATCAAATAGTTGGTGTGACTATTCCTGCTGTTGTGCAGCTAACTCTTTAATACCATTAACCATATGTGCCTCAGCAGGCAAATCAATAAAGACCAAGGAGAGTTGAAAGGCATTTTGATCCTCTCCATATGCCTTATTCACAATTATTACAACACTAGCTTCAATTGCGTCTTATTGAAATTCTAACTATAGCTCCACCAGCTGGTAAGCTCCCGCTAGGTTATGATGCTAATGCATACAACGATTTCCATTCTGGTGCGTCGGGGCACCACATTGATAATTGTAAAGAATTCAAGCATAAAGTTCAAGACTTGGTTGATTCTAAAGAAATTGAGTTCACTTCCACTAATGGTCCTCACGTCATTAAAAATCCTATACCACTCCATGGTGGTGCCACTTTAAGTGTAATTGGGGACGTCAATGGACTGAACTTAATGACCGACGTGAGAAAATGTTGAAAACACCATTGCTATTTTTGAAGGAATGTATGATTAAAGGAGGTGTGTTTTCTGGTTGATTTGAAGATTTTCAAAGATGTATAGATCAACCAGAGGGTTGTGCTTTATTGAGAGAGGGTATTCAGAGGTTGATAGATGAAGGTCGACTTCAATTTGATAGAACTTCTATTGTTGATGTATATGATAATGAAGATGTTGCAAAAATTTCCATTCCATATACTACTGTTCATATTTCAGTGCCGACAATTCCAGCTCCGATTATTATCATAAGACCTAGACCAATGCCTTATGAAAGTACCAAAGCCGTTGCATGGAATTATGGGGAAGAAGTGTTTTAATGGCCAAAAATAGGAGATTGAGACTTCGTCTACTATTGAAATTGATATTGATAATGTCGTTGGTAGTGGAAGAATCACCCGCAGTTGTCAGGTTTTCTCTCCACAGACTTCTACTGATGTTAATAATGACGTTGCTGCCAAGAATAAGGGAAAGCAGGTGGTTGTCGATGAGTCCGAGCAGAATAAGACGCCCGAGGCTGTTTTTTCTAAAGATATGGAAGAATTTATGAGGATAATAAAAAAGAGTGATTATAAAGTGGTAAATTAGTTAATTCAAACTCCGTCGAAGATTTCAATTATGTCTTTATTGCTCTGCTCTGAGGCGCATCATAATGCTTTGTTGAGAATCTTGAATGCAACTTATGTACTCACGAAATTTCTGTCAACCAACTGGAAGGTGTCGTAGCAAATGTTAATCCATCAATGGGTTAGGGTTCACATATTTTGATGCAAAATGATAAGAAACATAAGCCAAGATATCAGAAAATGGATGGGCAAATTTTTGGGTGCTACACGGTGGAATTGTTTAATTTGGGTTCCGATGATGATAAGAAAGAAGTAAAGATTGGGGCACTACTTCAGTCAGATGTTAAGAAGAGGATGGTAGAGCTTCTTAGAGAATATGTTGGCGTATTTTCTTGGTCCTATCATGACATGTTTGGTCTTGATACTGATATTGTAGAGCACCGTTTGCCATTGAAGTCTAAATGTCCACCTGTGAAGCAGAAATTGAGAAGAACTCATCCTAACATGGCAGTGAAGATTAAAGAGGAGGTTCAAAAGCAGATTGATGTTGGCTTTCTTGTGAATGCTGAGTATCCTCAATGGGTGGCCAATATTGTGCATGTTCCAAAGAAAGACAGAAAATTATGAATGTTCGTTGACTAGAGAGATTTGAATAAAGCAAGTTCGAAAGATGATTTTCCACTACCACACATTGATATGTTGGTAGATAATACTGCTAAGTTCAATATATTTTCCTTTATGGATGGGTTTTCCGGTTACAATCAAATAAAGATGGCACTTGAGGATATGGAAAAGACAACATTCATTACACCCTAGGAAACATTTTGTTACCTAGTGATGCCCTTCGGTCTGAAAAATGCTGGTGCAATGTACCAGAGAGCTATGACCACTTTGCTCCATGATATGATGCATAAAGAAATTGAGGTCTATGTGGACGATATGATTTGTAAGTCGAAGACTGAAGAAGATCATATTCAATACTTATTGAAACTGTTTCAACGTTTGAGAAAATTTAAGCTCCGTCTGAATCCTAATAAATGCACTTTTGGTGTCAGTTCTGGAATGTTGTTGGGCTTTATTGTCATTCAGAAATGCATTAAAGTTGATCCTGGTAAAGTCAAAGCTATTCAGGAAATTTCTACGCCCAAAATAGAAAAACAAGTAAGAGGATTCTTGGGACGTTTGAACTATATCTCCCAATTTATATCCAATATGACTGCCATATGTACGTCGATCTTCAAGGTTCTCCATAAAGATCAGGGTTATGTATGGACAAAAGATTGTTAGAAAGCTTTTGAAAGACTTAAAGAGTATCTTCTTGAACCTCCTATTTTGTCTCCTCCCATGGAAGAAAGACCTCTCTGGTCATGTATTTGACCATGCTGGAAGAGTCTATGGGCTGTATTTTGGGTCAACAAGATGAATCTAGTCGAAAAGAATTTTCCATTTATTATTTGAGCAAGAAATTCACCTATTCTGAGTCTCGGTACTCAATGCTTGAAAAGACATGTTGTGCTTTAGATTGGGCTGCCAAGCGCCTCCGCTAGTATATGTTGAATTATACAACTTGGATGATATCTAAAATGGATCCAATTAAGTATATCTTTGAAAAGCCTGCTTTAACTGGGAGGATTGCTCGTTGGCAAATATTGTTGTCAGAATATGATATCGAGTATCGAACTCAAAAAGCGATAAAAGGTAGTGTTTTGGCTGATCATTTGGCACACCAGCCAATTGATGATTATCAACCTATCCGGTTTGATTTTCCTGATAAGGATGTGATGTATCTAAAGGTTAAAGATTGTGAGGAACCATTACTTGAAGAAGGGTCTGAGCCTGGATCCCGCTGGGGTTTGATTTTTGATAGAGCAATAAATGAGTATGGAAACGGTATTGGGGTGATTATTGTTACCCCTCATAGTTCTCATATTCCTTTCACTGCAAGGTTGGTGTTCACTTGCACAAATAATGCGGTTGAGTATGAAGCATGTATTATGGGCTTGGAAGAAGCTATTGATTTAAGAATCAAGATTCTTGATGTATATAGAGATTCATCCCTGGTGATTAATTATATTAAAGGGGAGTGGGAGACACGTCAACCTGATTTTATTCCTTATCGTGATTATGCAAGAAGGTTGTCAAATTTCTTCAATAAGGTTGAGTTTCACCATATACCAAGAGCAGAGACTCGAACGGTAGATGCTTTAGCGACTTTATTCTCCATGATTGTGGTAAACCAGTGGAATGATGTGCCAAAAATTAATGTTATGTGTTTGATAGACCAACTCATGTGTTTGCAATTGAAGAGTTTGTTGATGATAAACCTTGGTATTATGATATTAAATGTTTTCTTCAGAATCAAGAGTACCCACTTGGGGCATCCAAGAAAGATAAGAAAATTTTGAGAAAATTGGCTGATAGTTTCTTCTTGAATGATGATGTGATGTATAAGAGAAATTATGACATGGTCTTGCTAAGATGTGTAGACAAGCATGAAGTAGACATATTGATGAAAGAAATTCATGAAGGATCCTTTGGTACCCATGCTAATGGACATGCAATGGCTAAGAAGATGTTAAGAACAAGTTACTATTGGCTGACAATGAAATCTGACTGTTGTAAATATGTGAAGAAGTGCCATAAATTCCAAATCTATGCTGACAAAATTCATGTGCCTCCAACTCCTCTCAATATTATCTCTTCTCCATGGCCTTTATCCATGTGGGGCATTGATATGATTGGAATGATTGAGCATAAAGAGTCGAACAGACACCGTTTCATATTGGTGGCTATTGACTATTTTACCAAATGGGTTGAAGCAGCATCATATGTTAATGTGACCAAGCAAGTAGTGGTCCGATTTATCAAGAACCAAATCATCTGTCAGTATGGTGTTTCGAGCAAGATTATCACTGATAATGGGTCGAATATGAATAACAAGATGATGAAGGAATTATGCGATGATTTTAAGATTTAGTATCATAATTCTTCCCCTTATAGACCTAAGATGAATGAGGTTGTTGAAGCTGCTAATAAGAACATTGAGAAGACCATTCAGATGATGGTTGTTACATAGAAAGATTGGCATGATATGCTCCCTTTTGCTTTGCATGGGTATCGTACATCCATCTATACTTCAACAGGGGAAACCCATTTCTCCCTTCTATGAGAGTTTTGATGGAAGTTGAATTATCTGAGGCTGAATGGTCTCAGAGTAGATATGACCAGTTGAATCTGGTTGAAGAGAAAAGAATGACAGCCTTGTGTCATGGCCAATTGCATCAACAGATAATGAAGAAAGAATTTGACAAGAAGGTTCAACCTCGTGTATTTAGAGAAGGCGACCTTGTGCTCAAAAAGCTTTTGACTTTTACCATTTATTCTAGGGGAAAGTGAACTCCTAATTATAAAGGCCCATATGTTGTTAAGAGAGCCTTCTCTAGTGGTGCATTAATTCTTACAACTATGGATGGTGAAGAGTTCACTCGTCCTGTGAATGCCTATGCAGTCAAGAAATACTTCACCTAAAAAATAAAAGAACAACTCACTAAGTGCTTGTGTGACTTCATATGCCAGCCTCTTTATTTGAGCAGCTTAGGTGTCCCTAGTGAGGTAAACCTCACCTGGTAACAAGTGGAAGCCTCTTTATTTGAGCAGCTTGTGTAATCTCCAAAAATTTATTTGTATCTTCGCAATAAACTTTATTTCTCTAGTTCATCTTCAACAGAGAAGTTTATTGTGAAATATTGGATCCCTATCTGACCAGCTTTTCCATCAAACAGAATCTCTGTGGAATAAGTCCCTGTGAGAAGTTTGTTGTGAAATCCTTAACAGATGGTTATCTATTTATTTGAGAAATTTGTTGTATAATTTAACATGCCCGTATCTCTTTTAAAGATCCCTGACAAAGTTATGAATATTTCATCCCCAACAAATGGTTGTCTCTATATTTGAGAAGTTTGTTGTGTGATTTGAGTGCCTAGTGATAGGTAGCTAGTGATATATTTCTCGTCCTCCCAATGATAGGTAGTCGAGTATGTTTTTCCTACCCAGTGACAGGTAGTCGACCTTTATTTCCTTCTCCTATCCAGTGACAGGTAGTCGAGTTTGTTTCGTCCTACCCAGTGACAGGTAGTCAACATTTATAATACTCTACCCAGTGACTGGTAGAAGGTAGTCCTTGTGAGTTCATTGCCTTTATTCTCTACCTAGTTGTAGCACCCCAAAATTTTCCCATTCTTTTCCTCTATCTTGGCATACATTTCATATCATTCTTGCATTGGCATTTTCATATGGCATTAATCTTAGACAGGGGATCAAGGTATCTTATCCAACAATCAAGAGAAGAACTTCCTCTTTAAAGCTCAACCAAGAGTTCATGCTCAACTTTTTGGCAATCTCAAGTCATAAGGTTCCCTCATCATCAAGACAATTCTCACAATCACTTGAATCAAGAGTACAAGGATTGATTCTCCTCCTCTTATCTTATGGATAACTGATTAGGATTTTTGGTTCAAAGAAGATTTGGGCAGGACATGATTCTAAAGCTCAACACACACACCTTGGGGGTCCTCTACGTGGATCTATGTCATCACAAGCCATCACAAGAGCCTCAGTCAATGGAAATGGTCCTAGGGTTTCATCTGGTCAACAAAAGTCAACTATGGTTCAATGGGGTCAAAAAAACCTTGGATCTCAAGGTCAATTAAGAGCATGGTAGATGTTTTCAAGTGATTTTGTGTGTTTGGAACAAGGAGAATCAAGGAGAAACTTAAAATTAAGATTTTGACTAAATTGGGGTCTTGGTGAAAATTTTTCTAAGTGTAGAAAACCCCAATTCTAGCCATCTTGCAACTTCCGTAATTTTCTCGTCCTTGATCTAATGGAGGAAAACTTGTTATCAAATTAAAGGGGACATCATGAACTACAATTTTGTGGAAGTAGACATGTCCAAAAGGTACATAGTTTGAGACATATGATGAACTAAAGTTGAGAAAATGGAGATTTTGACATTTCAACACCTAGAATATTTTCTACGTGTAGAAATTCAGCTTGAAGTACCTATTTTCAAGCCCATCTTTCATGATGATAAAAGTTTCAAATGAATTTTCCTTGAACATGAAAGTTCTAGAGCATCCTCGAAGCTTTCTTTTTAGTACTAGAACTCTTCCATTGGATGTGTAGAACCCAAGTTGTGTGCTTTTAAAGTCAAGATGTCAATGATGTCAAAAGTTTTATAATTTGGATTTTTTTTCTAAGTTATCTTGGGCAGCATTTTATACATGACTTACACTCCATTTTTCTCAAACTTCAAGGGATTATTTCACCTTTCCCTCAATATGGAAATTGTTCATTATAGTCTTAGCTTTGCATTGAATACATGAACTCACCATTTGAGCCAAATTTCATCAAGATATTATGCTTCAAAGATGATTATGTGAATTTGGTTTTACTGTACTATTCTTGAATTTTTTTTCTTGCATTAAGTTTGGACATTTTTTGCAGCATGGCTTGCTACCAATCTACACACATATAATACCTCTCTTTTGCTCACAAAATCATTGTCCAAAAGAACCAAACAAATCATGTACAACTCATGCATACTTTTTTCACCATATTACCATAATAAGAGAAATTTCAAACTTGCACAACAAGTGTTCTATCTCCACCCTTTCATTCTGATTTTTCTCCCCCCTCATTTCCACTCACCAAGGACACAACAAAACCACCCCATACATGCCAAATTCGGATTCCACCTCACACCCACTCAAAATGGCCAATTTTTCAAACAACTTTATTTCTTTGTTTTAGGCCACAAATCACTTTAACCCATCATATAATTACCTTATAAACCCTAGATGAGAAGATAGATGCTTCATTTTTCAGAGTTCTAGGGCAAAATATCTCTCTTTTTCTAGTGAGCTTCCATTTTTGTTTTGAGCTTTCCACATAAGTTTTCTCATTTCTTTTGAGTTTTCTACCATCCTTAGGGTCTTTAGAGGAGGAATACACGGTTTTCTTCAAGCTTGACTCAAGTTGTTCAAGATTTAAAGAGCCACTGAAATGTTTTCCGTTAGGTAACAACTCAAACTTTTATCATTACTATATTGCATAATTTTAGGCTCAATTGATTGCTAGAAGCATGTTGGGACATGGGCTGAAGTCCTACTTCGTGTAGGCTCTATTTGCGCATGAATATTTGATTTTCATTTTTTGGATGCACACTGTGTTGCTCGTTTTCTAGAGTTTTTAATGGTTATTTTTAGAAACTAATGACATATTTGAAATCTACATGAAAAATCCTTAAGAATGGTACCCATGTTGTCTAGATTTGCTGAAGTGGAAATTTGTGTGCACCATTTTCATGGTGGTTTTTCTTGAGCTTAGAGGCTTTTTTTTTTGAAATTTTTGACTGGATATTCGGATTCTACACGGAAAAATGAGGGGGAGGTGGTCTTGAACCGGCAACTTCCACTACCAGCGGCGGCGGCCGGTGCCGTTCTGGCGAGCCCTGCGGTGGCTCCGCGCGACCGACTGTGGTGGATGAGGGTGTTTCAATCGGACCAAGGGCTTGTTGGAGAAGATGAAGTGTGTTTTGTTTTTAGTGTTTTGTCTTTTAGTGTTTAATGAAAATGTGACCAATTGATTATGTTTACATAATAATGTTACTACTTTTATTTTATTTTGTCACAACATTAATTAAACTTGGGCTTAGTCTTATGCTTTCTGCACCCCTGTTTTCGGGCTCAGTTTCGTGGCCCTTTCCAGACTTGTTGTTGCACCCTCCTTTATTTTGCTCTTTTATTCATTTAGTTTGTTTTCTTTTTATTTTCATTTTATTTTAATTGATAAAAATATGATAAAATTCCATAAAAATATGTTTATTAATCTTTGGTATGTTATTTATTTTTTTTGACTAATTTTATTTTATTTTATAATTAATTTTATTATTTTATTTTAAATTAATTTGACAAGTGCTTTTATATTTTTACCCCTTGAACAAGAATTTGTTGTTTGACGACTTTTGAAACACTTCTTAGCCCAATATTTTTACGATGTTTGGACATTTGTTTGATGATTGTTTGAGTGTAGCTTTGATACTTTGGTGGTTATATTTTAATTACTTTTCATGTGGTTTCATTTGAATTTTGGCTCATGCCCGATTAGTTGCACACACAATTTTGTTTGGCTTGGTTTGGTGATATATTTAAACAAACTCTTTGAGATCCTTTTCATGATGAATCTTGAATGTTTTAAGTTAGTTTAAGCTTTGGTCTCATATTCATTTGATTATTTTTTATTTATGGTTTAATTTTCAAGTTAATGATGTTTTGGCCTCACTCCTTCGGTGTTCCTAGTCTAATTCTTTGAGTTGCTTTCTTGTATGGTCAAAGGGATGATTATGATTTTCTTATAGGTTTTAAATGACATGTTTGAGTGTTTGATTCCCGTGATTTGATATCCATTGTATGACCATTTCTCATCCATTCCTACACTTGATTTTGTGTTTCCTTCGAATGAGTGTTCTGAGTGGTTTCTTGAGCATAATTTGAACATGATCCTTGAGTTTGGTTAATGACTTGGATATGAATATGATGTGCATCATTTGTGTTTGGTTCTGACCTTGATGATATGGTGTGCCTTGCTTGGTCATTTTTTCCTTGTGCTTTGCTTTAACATTTCCTTTTCTTTAAGGATAATTTTGGTATGTGCTTGCGTAGTCTTGGTGCTTACTTTGAGTTTGATTTTTGAGACTTATTCTTGGGATTAGTTATTTGATGATATATTGATATGCATGTAAATGTTTCTGCCCATTTGGATTCATGTCTCTAGTTTACATGTTTACATCTTTGAGGTGTGTCTTTACATGATTGTTTATGTAGCAATTGATTATGTTTGGATATTGATGCATGATTTGAATCTTGTTGCTCAAACTTTGACCATTGACATGAGTTGAATACATCTTGAAATTTCTACTGCCCTACCTTGGTTCTCATATCATTTGACCTCGTTTCACTATGCTTGATGATTGAAAATGCTTCTTCATTGATTCTAAGTCATTTGGGTATGTATTGGTGCTTTATTTTGCTTATTTGTTTTGACTTCTAATCTTCGGTTATGGTTTAACATGTGAGCGTATGTTGCTACTTTGACATGATGTTAATGTTTACTTTGTATGTTTGAACCTAGTGTTTGTGTTTGTGTGACCCTTATATCTTATGGAGTGAACTTCTTGTTTGTTTACCTGTTGTTACATCTTCTCCTTCATTTCTCTTTCTTCTTTATTCTTTTTCTTTTCTTGAGACTTTATTAAGTATTGAGTTTGTTTTCATTTATGATTGATTAGTATGGTGTTTACTTGTGTTTGCTCACATGATCCCTTAGGATTCCTAGTCCCTCTGTTTAAGATGGGAGTAGGAGAGACATTAAGCTTTCAATCCTTTGCATGATAATAATTAGGATAGTTCTTTTTTACCTCAACTTTAGGTCCATCATTTGTATGATAACATTAGGTAGACTTCCCTTCCATCCTAATCTTAGTACCACTTTGTATGATAACATTAGGGTATTTAGTTTCCCTTTATTGTTTCCCTTGTGTCTTCTCTTCTCATCTCAAACAATCTTAAGACACTTAATAAAGAACGATGAATATTGTGCGCCATGAGCCTTAAGTACATGGGAAATGATGAGTGAGGGGTTTCTCCTCACTTGTCTAGAGTATTTAGTGTATTCCCTTTGGGAGATATGCGACGCATTCGCTCCTATGTCATAGTCTTTAGTGCAACGTGAATCCCAAATAAAACTCAATTCACTTCTCTAAAAAAAATCTTAAACAAAATTCAAACCTTTTTATCCTTCGGGATTGTTCTTCAAAATCATTTTCAGAAAAGAGTACGTTACTTTTCCGTTCTACCGCAACAGGCATCGACCCTAACTGCTGGAATGGGAACTTAACGTTGCTCATAAAAAAACCACTTAACTAACCAGTGGTATAGCTTACCCAAACTACGTTTGATCTGATTTCTCATACCAGATAAGGATACATAAGCATAAGAGGGTGATGTCTTGGCGAGCAACCTTCCCCCCATCACCCGTAGTTTTCCAAACTACGTTGACTCTGACTTTCCCGTTGCACGAGGGAATACGTAGGCATATGGCGGTGATATCCTATCGAGTCTCCTTTTTCTTTTCCCTCCCCCGTTTAGCAGTAGCTTTTAGATAATACACCCTTTGATTAGACAACAAGCGTGGATCCCGTTGAGTACAACGGACGTAAGAGGTGCACATACCTTCCCCTTGCGTAACCGACTTTCGAACCCAAGATTTGGTTGCGATGACCCTGTCTTTTCCCGTTCTTCATGTTTCCTTCAATCGTTTCCTTTCCCTCTCTTTGGGATAAATAGAATTCGGTGGCGACTCTTCTGTTTGTTTCCGCTAGCCCTTTTCGCAGTTGCGACACTAGTGACGGTTAACTGGTAATGTTTCTTCACCTTTTGAGTATATTGCCTTCATTTTTCTACCCAGTAACGGGTAGTAGGTAATATTTCTCACCCCTTTTGGTTGGTTATCCTTTGTTTTTACCCAGTGACCGGTAAAAGGTAATCCTTCCTCCCGAGCTTGTTGCCTTTATTTTTCTACCATGTAACTTGTAGCAGGTAAAATTTGTCTCTCTTTTGGTTAGTTACCGTTATTTTTTTACCCAGTAACCGGTAGTCGGTAATCTTTCCTTTGTGGTAATATTCCTTTTCCTACCCAGTAACAGGTAGTTAATATATTGTTTACCCTATCCAGTAAATGATAGTTGGTAACCTTTTCCTTCAGGTTTATTACTCTTGCTAAACTACTCAGTAACCAGTAGTTGGCATTGTTTCTTTTCCCAACGAGTAACAGGTAGTTGATTACATCTCAATAAGTGGATTACTTTTTACCCAGTAATCGGTAATAAGTAATACATTTCTTTGTTTGTCTACCCAGTAACCGGTACATGATAATTCTTTTGTGTTTATTGTGTTTATTTTCTACTCAGTAACTAGTAGAAAGTATTTTACCTCTTCTCTTTGGTTTGAGTATCTTTTCCCAGTAATCGGTAGTTGGTATCTCTTCCCTAGTTGAGTTGTTTCCTTTCCTTTATCGGAATATAATCTTTTTCTTTTTTTTCCCTGCGGAGTCTCTTTTCTTCTTTTGTTCTCCAACAGTTTGTTTGTCTCTTGTGGCTTGCTTTCCCCACATAGGTCTTGTGTTTGCATATCATTAGCATAATCATATCATTTTGTGGCCTCTTAGGGCCAAAAATTAGGTTTATTTGTTATATTTAAGTCTCTTTTATTTGGTCGAGACAAAGATGTCAATATTCATATCTCCAGATAGAAGAAACTTAAATAGGGTCAACTGTAATACCCTAATTTTTACGCCTAAGATCCCACGTATCATTTGCATTTCATTCCATAAACAAGATTTCCAACTTTGATTCTCTTTCCTTCCTCTGCAAGTTTGTTCTTGAGAGATCACCGAGTGCCCTTATTTTCTTATTTGTTTGATATTTGTTTGTGTTTATGTTTACTAAACTTAATCAAAATCCAAAAATATGTTTGTTTTCTTTTTCTTTACTAACTCTTTTGCAGAAAGAATTTGGATTAACAATATCAAATACCAGTCCCTCGGCTCGAGTGAATTTCATCTGAAAAAAGTCAAAGTTGATGTGCAAGCAATTCAAAATCATTTGATCAAGAGTTTCCCATGATTTGATTGATTATTATTCAAGAGACTCTAAGGTTCATGTGTTTATTTTCATGCCTTATTTGAAAAGTCAGAAAAATTGAGCCAGAGCCAAGACAACACATGAAAAAGGCATATTTTCAAAATTTTCACTGTGTTAATTGATTAACACATTCGCACATGCATATGGTTAATCGATTAACCAGTAGGTTTTTTTTGTGAAAATACAGAAAATTCAAATTTTGTATAATTTTTTGGCACCAAATTCAAATGTTTCATCATGAGAATATTCTAGATCACTTCATTTTTTATTCCCCTACCTCATCATAATTGATTCCCACCGTACACCTTCACTAATCACCACTTTATCATTAATGTTCCTCCAAAATTCAAATTCCAAACCTAATTTTGTTTTCAAACCAAATTACAATCCACCAAATTTTCCAAGCCTAAATTCTATAAATAGAGGCTTTATTTCTCTCATTTCACAAGCTTTTGACAGCCAATGTCACCTTTTCAAATTCTTTCTTGACTCTCTTTTTTCTCCAATTACCAAATTCACCAAAGCTCTTTCTTCCTTTGAAAATTAGTAAGTTCATCACTAGAACTTACTAATATTTAAGCTAAACCTTCATCCATTCACTTTTTCATCATCAATTTCAGTAGATCAAGGCTTTGGAGTGTAGTTTGTGGAGTTGATTTGAAGAATTTTCAGATTTGGAGTGGTAATTTCTTGATCCACCATTGTTGCTCTTGATACATCCTTCGCAATGTGGTTTATTGTTAATTCTTGTTGCTTGATCTTTAGATCTTGCAAATTATATTCTATTGATGTTGTTTACTGTTATTTGACTTGAATTTTTGTGCACAATTGCACCCTTGATCATGAGGTGTTTGAAGAAATGATTAATCAAGGATTTTGCAACTTTCAAATTGATTTTCTGCTGTTTTTAAAGTGTTAATCGATTAACCAAAAACAGGCATAACCTGGTTAATCGATTAACAGTTGGTTTTTGCGCCCAAAATTGCAACTTTACACTGGTTAATCGATTAACCAGTTTTGCACTGCAAATGGTTAATCGATTAACCAGTGTCCAAAATGTGATTTTTGCTTGTTTTTGGGACTATTTTGGTTCTTTCCTCTTCTCCTTCCATTCTCTTTTGATTTTTGCCTTGGAATACACTTTTAAAGGTCATTTTCCTCTTTAAATTCATTGGACTTAGGGTGTAGATGAAGTTGGATAAACATTCATTAATTCAAATCTATCTGTAGAGTGAATTGTTCAATTTGTTTTAGGTGCTTTGAGTTAATGATATGTTTAGTGCTTTACTCCACCAAAATGAGTGGATGAACTTAAAGATGGAATGATCTTGAAATTGTAATTCAATTTGCCATTCCCTCTCCTCTTCTCTTTTTTTTTTTTCTCTTTTGATCGATGAAAATCTTCGATATCTTTTGCTTATTTCAAGTTCTTGATGAAGGTGAAATCATTACCAAATTTATTTTCGTACAATATTGCTTTCGGTGAGTGATCTACATATCACTTCTCTGGTATGAATTTAGCACTAACATTTTTATTGATCGGCCTCGGATAGTCGTGGTTTCTACATAAACATGATTATGATTGCTTAGCATAGCGCTAAATTGCCCTATAATTGGAAAGTGATCATTTGTGGCTCAAACTTATGTTTCAAAATCCAAGTATGGTTAATTATTTGTCTTAGGTCCATCACTTATGAAACTTGTTGTTAGGAGGCTTTGATTTTATCAATACTCTAATGAGTTTTCATTAACTTTGGCCTAAGTGCATGAGTTAACCATCATTGATCATTTGTTCTAACAACTAATCACTAACTCACTAACAATACTTTTGTGCTAATTTTGTTTATGCTTCTTTCTTGCTCCCTATCTCTCGTTTATTTTTATGCTCCATTATTATAATCTCATATCATATTATTATTTACGCTTCCGCCATTTTTCCTTTGTCCACTTGGACCTTTTGTTTATGTTTATGTTCTTTTTTTCTTTTGTCCATTTGGACCAAAAATATTAATAAAGGCTTAAACCCCTAAAAAATATGTTCTCTTAATGGTGGACTATGGTAGCTATCTTTGCATTGGACCTCTTGGACTATTCTTGAACCCTTGGACTTAGAATTAGGACTTTTTCCCTATGCTCGGGGTATTATGGAACTTTGCCTTTATTTGGCTTACTCATTAGTTTATGCTTCAAATCGGATGGAATTCTTATTTGATTTGCTATGGAGTGTGCTACAATTTGGTTAGGTCCTTCTTATCACTAGCTTTTATTTTTCTTTCTAGGGTAGTCACTTCATTTCCCCCCCTTCTTAAATTTTCAAAATCTTCTCCCTTTTTCAAAAACCTTCTTGTTTTCAAACTTCAAACTGCTTTACAAAAAAAAACTTTGACTTTTGTCAAGTAATTTTCAAACTTTGTTTTCTTTAATAAATGTCAATCAATGTTAATTATACTTTGACTAATTTAAAAAAATATATATAAAAAAAACACTTCACCTTCTTCAAACTTTTTGTGCCTTTGTGCACTTTTCATTTTAAAACTTTTCATAAAGTTTAGACATGAGTTATTTCCATAGTTGAGATATAATTCTCCTATTCCCCATAGTATTTAAGATGTTGACATTTTCCACTTAGATGTTGAGTGATAGACGTGTTGA
Source organism: Lathyrus sativus (assembly GCA_963859935.3). Lineage (NCBI taxonomy): Eukaryota > Viridiplantae > Streptophyta > Magnoliopsida > Fabales > Fabaceae > Lathyrus > Lathyrus sativus. The sequence goes on from OZ012738.1 coordinate 587,657,809, forward strand.
TTTTAATCGAAGCAAAATCCTCCATCTTTAGGTGATGCAAATATTGTCTTATACTTGTGGGTGACTAGTCGTAGTTTTCTCCTTAAAATGACGACTTGTCTTTACATTTAAAAATCAATCAAAACAAACCATTTTTTTATATTTGTACCATGAACTACGGGGTTTTGATCCTATATTTCATTTTGTGGGTACGTAGGCATGGGGCGATAAGTCTCTCCAAACATAAAAATCTTAAAAAAATAATTCTCTACTCATCTCTCCAATCTCCTTTCAAGAAAACCTTTTCAAACCAAAAAGCGTAAATATTTCAAAGGGCTCCTATAGAGTACTATAGACGTTTTGGGTGCTAACACCTTTCCATCGTGTAACTAATCCCCTTACCCATTCTCTGTTATTTGTTCTTGTTTTAGAACTTGTTTAGGTTTTATTCGCTCTTTTTTCTTTCCTTTTGGATAAAATAAAAGTGCGGTGGTGGCTCTTGCATTTTTTAGTTAAGTTAATCAATAGCTTACACTCAAAATTTTCCCCGCTACACTGCCAAATTCAAAACTTCTGAATTTGAGAAATACAAGGGGCACACCTGTCCCAGAAGCCACTTGGTGATGTACTACCACAAGATGGCTGCCTATACCAATAATGATAAACTACTCATTCACTGTTTCTAAGACAGCTTGAGTGGGGGTTCACTGAAATGGTATATGGGACTTGAGAAGAACCGTACCCAAAGTTGGAAAGACTTGGCAGATGCTTTCTTGAAGCAATATAAGTACAACTTGGAAATGGCACCTGATCGCCACCAACTGAAAAACATGTCTCTTAAAGAGCTAGCTATTCAGGTGAAGCCACCCTTGGTAGAAAAGGAATTGACTGGATTATTCATGGAAACTCTTTATCCACTCTTTTGTGAAAAGATGATAGGCAATGTATCATCTGGATTTGCTGACCTAGTCACTATTGGAGAAAGACTAGAAGAGGGTATCGAGAAGGGAAAGGTTACCAATGTTAAAGCCTTTAATGATGCAAGAAAGTTCGCTGGGAATTTTAGAAAGAAGAAGGATGGCAATACCCATGTTGTTTCAATTGAAAGGAAACCTCGTGTAGGCAACAACAATATGTAGTTGCAGTTGCTCCTCTTGTCAATGCTCAACCAGATTAAGTTCCTCGTCATGCTGTTAGACAAAATCAGAATTTCAATAGGGCTAACTTTGATCCTATCATGATGTTCTACACTGAGATATATCCAGGTCTTGTTCAGAAAGGTTTGATTATAACTAGAGCTTTACCTCCTCCTCCAAATCCTCTTTCAGACGGCTATAGGGTTGATCTTCATTGTGAATTCCATCAAGGTGGGGCAAGCCATAACTTGGAAAGTTGCTATCCATTAAAGGCCAGAGTACAAGAGCAGATCAGAGACAAGATTCTCACCTTTCATGGTACCAATCCCAATGTTGTCAACAATCCTTTGCCAGAGCATGCCAAGTGAAGTTTGAGCCATTTCAGACATATCATCTCCTAAAGCCAATGTTTCAGACAAGACATCTCATCCTTATTGATGATTAGTTACTAGGCCATGTTTCTTTCTATTTTCATTTTTCTTTGATTGTATTGACTGTTTACTTTTAACTTTATATGTACTTTCATGGTTAATTTTAATGAAATAAGAATTGCAATGTTTTGATTCAATTCACTTACATCCATAGTGTGCATCTTTAGGCTTTCTCTTTCACAAAACAAAAGTATATCTCATGTTCACTTTCTTTACCAAGCTTTTGTTTATGCAAAGATTGGAGGGAGGATGATGAAAATGAAATACCCAAAATTGCTGAATTGTGTGCTTTTAATTAAAACTTGGTTGATGATGTACATGCATTTTTCAACTCCCAAACACTGGATAAATAAGGAAGTTAATCCCTTGTCAACCTCTTTGAGCTTAGAAGTTGGAGTTTCTTTCTGTATGAAAAACCCGCAATCTTAACTTGAGGATGGGTAGTTCTTAGTTAATTTGACTACGCATTGAAACACAAGAGAATCATTCAAGACACCTTCCAATAAAGGTTGCAATCACAAGCTTTCCTTCGCACACATCAAAGAAGTGGCGAAGTTGTCTTTCAAATCAAAAGCCAATGATGGTTCACCGTAATCATTAAGTCAGACAGTTACTATCTTTCAAAAAAATGAATGAAAAAATGTCAAAAGAAAAGCCCGCTAAGTCAAAACTTATGAAGGAGGCTTAGGAAGAAATTGGGGCATCCCACTGACTGTAAGCTCAAATGACAAAGTTCAGGCAAAAGTTAGGGATAACAAAAGAAAAATCAATCAAGGGATTACCAAAATCCTCAAAGACAAAACGAGTTAACTTATTTACTCATAAAAAATAACAAAACATTGTAAGAAAAAGTGTCTTCCATCTCAAAAAAATATCTTGGCTCTTGATTCATTATCATAACAGTGTTGCAATTCCAAAATCGCTTGGAATATGAATGCATTGGTTGAATTAACTTAACATAGGACTGAAGATCATCACGAAGAATAGGTTGGGTACAAATAAACTTTGAGCCTATATCCTTTGTTTCAAAAGTCGTGAACCAAACCATGTTACAATCCTCAAAAGACCTAATTGAAGCCCGGTTTCTTTTGAAAGAATACTATAGAAAGGTTATGTAAATTGACTCCTAAGTTTGTTGGCAATCATTTGTTTTGATGTCATGCCTTTTCTTTCTCTTTCATTTTAAATGTCTAAATCATTGTATTTTGATAAGTGATTCATTTGCTATTCATCAATAATATCATGCCAAAAATGATTTTGATTTCAAATTGCATGAACTTTGCATTAAAATTACCATGAATGATTTTTATTTGCAGACAAACTTTCCTCATCAAGAAATTTCAAACAGTTGAGAAACTTGGTCAGTGATCCTATTAGGGGCATGTTACTTCCAGATTTTGTGGTGAATTAGTTTAAGATTTGTTGCTCAGTGCAAGTTATTCTTAGAATTGGTTAATCAGAAGATCTCTTTCAAGACCCATATTGAGTTTATCCTCATTAGTCCTTTCAAGAATTGAAGCCATGATCAATCTATCCTCATCATTTATTTCAAGAACTGAAGCCATGATTAGTTTATCCTCAACAGTCATTTCAAGAATTAAAGCCATGATCATTTTCCCCTGTAGTAGTCAAGCTAAAGCCATGATCAATTTATCCTCACCAAAAAATCAATCTGGGACAGTCTTCTTCAAGAATACTCAAGCAGTTTTTCATGTCTTTCCTTAAAGGACTATCAGCATGATACAATTCATAAGGGTAACAGAGATGTGTTCAACATCTTCTCTCCAAGCAGAGTGGGTAGAGTTCCATGTGTTGAGGAATCATTGTTTCATTCTTCTCTCACAAAAGAGTCTATCTCGGTTATCCCAATCATTTGCATTACATGCATAAATCATTCATATATCATACATAGACTTGCATAGCTCGAAGTGTGTTTCACGCTCATGTGCATTTCCCGAGGTCCTATTGCTATCAACATCTTACCTTGTGAACAAAGTCCAACTTACTTGGCACCTGCCAAAACATTTAACTGTCTTTTCATTCAGTGCCATTCTTGGATGTTGTTGTTTCCCTGTGTATCTAGTGTTGTTGTTGGATGTTTTTCTTCTTTTATTCCAGTGATATTCCTGGATCTTTGTATTCTTTCACTCCAGTGCCATTCCTGGATGTCTGTCTCTTTTGATCTCCAGTGTCATTCCTAGATATCTTGTTCCTTTTGTTTCATCCAGTGCTATTCCTGGAAGTCATGTCTCTCTTCTGTAATCCCCAACAGATCTTCTTGGATATCTTTCAGTGCCATTCCTGAAATTTTTATCTGTTCATTCAGTGTCATTCCTGGATGAGTTTTCTCCTTTGTATTCAGTGATATTCCTGGATGTCTTTCTCACTATCATTTAATTCCATTCCTAAATATAGTGATTCACCTTTAGTTTAAATATCATTCCTGAAATTTCTTTCTCACTGTCATTCAATGCCATTGAGTGTAGTGATTTACCTTTACTTTCAGTGCCATTCCTGAAATTTCTTTCTCATTATCCTTCAATGTCATTCCTGAATGTAGTGATTTATCTTTACTTTCAGTGCCATTCCTGAAAGTTCTTTATCATTTTATTCAATACCAGTCTTGGATATCCTGAACTCCTTTTATCCAATGCCATTATTGGATGCTTCAGATGTATTTTCTAGAAATTTTCTCACTTCATTCCACTCCATTCTTGAATGTTGTGATTCCTTCTGTCCAATTCCATTCTTGGATATCTTTTCCTCAGTTAAGTCCAACGATATTCTTGGAATACCTCTGATGTTTACCTTTTGTCACCCAATGCCGTTCTTGGATGTCTTTGATGTTTTTTGTTGCCCTATTCAATGCCATTCTTGAATGTTGTAGTTCCTTTCATCCAATGCCATTCTTGGATATCTTATCCCCAGTGGAGTGTTTTTCACCTCCATTCAATGTTATTCTTGGATGACGCTGTTGTTTTCTTTCCTGTTGTTGTCCAATGCCATTCTTGGACATCTATTGACATATTTTTGTCTCGTTTGTATTTTCCATCCAATGCTATTCTTGGATAACACTGCTCGTCTTCCTAGGGTCATGTCCCTCTCTTTCCAACTATTGACAAATACTTCTTGTCACCTTGACAGATCTTCAAAAATAGCTTGTGTTCCTCAGCGTGTCTTTTTACGTCTTCTCACTCAATTTACTGTAAATCCCTTGTTTTAAGCTTCCCCACAGAGTGTTTTATCCTTTGCATTCATATCATCTTGTGATATCTTACGGCTAAAATTTTGGTTTTTTGTATTTAAATAGGGGCAGATGTAATATCCTAATTTTTACCCTTAAGATTTCCTACATATCATTTGCATCTTTGTACCACAAACAAGATCATGTTTTGGTTCCTCTATCCCTCTCATATTTGGGTTTATGCCTTGCAGGGATCACCGAGCACATGTGTGTTCACTTTATTTGCTTTCATTTTGATTGTTTATGTTTACTAACCTTCAATCAAAATACCAAAAATATGTTTGTTTTTTCCTTTACTAACTCTTTTTCAGGAAGAGGTTCGAATCAAGAACATCAACCAATAGTCCCTCAGCTCGAATGCATTTCTTCTAAACAAAGTCAAAGTTGATTTATAAGCAATTCAAATCATTTGATCAATAGTTTCCCAAGATTTGATTGACTTTTATTCAAGAGACTCCAAGGTTCATGTGTTTATTTCCATGCCTTCTTTGACAAGTCAGAAAGATCGAGCCAGAGCCAAGACAACACATCAAAAGGCCATTTTTCACACTTTTTCACGATGTTAATCGATTAACACATTTGAACATGCAAATGGTTAATCGATTAACCAGTGCATTTTTGGAAGAAAAAAAAATACAGCAAATTCAAATTCTGCAGCATTTTGGCACCAATTTTCAAATATTTCATCATGAGAATATTCTAGATCACTTCATTTTAATTCCCCTACCTCATCACAATCAATTCCCACCATACACCTTCACTAATCACCACTTGATCTGGATTTTTCCTCCAAATTCAAATTCCAAGCCTAATTTTAGTTACAAATCAAATTCTAAACTACCAAAATTTCCAAGCCTAAATTCTATAAATAGAGGCTTCATTTCATTCTTTCTTCAAGCTTTGATAGCCAAATTCACCTTGCTAAAATTTCTTCTAATTCTCTTCAACCACAAAATTCACCAAACCTCTTTCTTTTTTTGAATGTTAGTAAGTTATTCAATGTAACTTACTAATCTTTGAGCTAAAACCTTCATCCAATCAATTTTTCATTATCAATTTCAGTAGATCGAGGCTTTGGAGTCTGGTTCTTGAAGTTAATTTGAAGCAATTTCATATTTGAAGTGGTAAGCCCTCATTCCACCATTGTTGTTCTTGATCCATCTTCTACAAAGTGGTCTATTACTGATTCTTGTTGCTTGATATTTGAATCTTGCAAATTGTGTTTTATTGGTGATATTTACTGTTGTTTTACTTGAATTTTTGTGCTAATTCTCATTCATGATCATGAGGTGTTTGAAGAAATGGTTGGATCATGAATGTTGAATTTTTTTTTAATTTTTTGTTGTCTTAGCAGTGTTAATTGATTAAAACATTTACACATGCAAATGGTTAATCAATTAACCAGTGTCCAGAATGTGATTTTTGCTTGTTTTTTGGACTATTTTGGTTCCATTTCCTTTTGTTCTTTGCCTTAGATTGCATCTTTGTATGGTTCGATTTGGCATTTCTTCATCTATATCTCATTTTTTTTTGATCAATAAAAGTATTCAATATCGTTGGAACTTATTTTAGTTCTTGATGAAGATGAGATCGTTACCTATTTTCTTTTCGTATGATATTGCTTTCGGAGGATGGTCTACATATCGTCTCTCTAGCATACATTATTACAAACATTTTTATTGATCGGACTCAGATAGTCGTGACTTCTACGTAAGCCTGATTACAATTTCTTAAAATAGCGCTAAATTGTCCTGTACCGGAAAATGATCATTCGTTGCTCAAACTTATGTTTGAAAGTCCAAATATGGTTGATTATTTATCTTAGGTCCGTCACTTATGAAACTTGTTGTTAGGAGGCTTTGAGTTTTTCAATCCTCTAATGAGTCTTCATTAAATTTGGCCTAAGTTCATTATTTAACCATCGTTGATCATTTGTTCTAACAACGAATCCCTAACTCACTAATAATATTATTGTACTAATTTTAGTTATGCTTCTTTCTTGCTCCCTATCTCTCTGTTATTTTTATGCTCCATTATTATCATCTCATATCATATTATTGTTAATGCTTCTGCCATTTTTCCGTTGTCCATTTGGACCAAAAACATTAATAAAGGCTTAAACCCCTAAAAAAACTTGTTCTCTTAATGGTGGACTACGATTACTATCCTTTGCATTGGACATGAAGTTCTGGACCTAGAATTATGATTTTAACCTATGCTTGGAAGCTTATGATATCAAACTTTGGATGTTTGGATACTTGAAGTTCTCCTTTGAAGACTTATTTTGATCAAGGTCTAATCTAAAGAAACAATGCTTATATTGTGGAGCTTGTTTGTGTGGTTATATTGTTCTTATGCTTAGCTTTTATCGTTTTTACATTAGGATAGTCACTTCATCTCCTCCCCTTCTTCAATTTTCAAATCTTTTCCCTTTTTTAAAAACCTTCTTGTTTTCAAAATTAAACCTCTTTCACAATAAGACCTTGCTTTTTATCATGTGCTTTTTCAAGCTTCCTTTTCTTTAATAAATGTCAATCAATGTTAATCATACTTTGACTCTTTTCAAAAATACATAAAAAGCTTTCAAACTCATTCAAACCTTTTGTGCCTTATGTACTTTTTCTTTTAAAACTTTTCCATAAGTTTAGACATGAGTCATCTCTTTAAACAGAACTATTCGTTTGGAAATGACGACTTGTCTTTTCACATAAAATCAACCATAACAAATCCATTTTGTTATTTGTACCACAAACTACGGGGTTTTGATCCTATATTACACTTTGTGGGTACGTAGGCATGAGGAGACAAGTCTCTTCAAATACAAAAATCTTTAAAAAATAGTCTCCTCTCATCTCCCCAATCTCATTTTAAACATATCTTTTCAAACCAAAAAAGCGTAGATATTTCAAAGGATTCCTATAAAGTACTATAGATGTTTTGAGTGCTAACACCTTCCCTTAGCGTAACCAACCCCCTTACCCAGTCTCTGTTCATTTGTTCTGGCCTTAGAACTTGTTTAGGTTTTGTTCGTTGTTTTTCCTTTCCTTTTGGATGAAATAAAAGTGCGGTGGTGACTCTTGCTTTATGAGTTAAGTTAATTAATAGCTTACACTCACAATCTTTGCCGCTACAGGACATATCTCTAATTTTCTTGCTAGGAGCTCATTGGATCTTGAGTTTTCTGTTCTTGATTTTTCAAATTCTATTTGCAACACTTACCAAAGCAATTATCTGATTTGTAGGTTGGTAATTCTTAGATCCAAGCTTATTCTAGCTTATTTTGCAACTTTCACAATGTAGATCCATTGATTTTTGATGTGAATTGATCCATGGATTGATTTAATTGTTGATCTTGATGTTTGATGGATTCAATTGGTGTTTAATTGTTGTTATTTGATGTAATTTTGTTATAAGTTGCATACTCTAACATGTGGAGATTAAGTGATTAAGTTGCTGGAAAGTGCTTTTTATGCTGAGTTTTATGCTGTTGTTTTTTACAGTGTTAACAGATTAACCATTTGCAAGGCAACACTGGTTAATCGATTAACACGTGTGCTGTTTCTTTGAAGGTGTTAATCGATTAACCATTTTCAAGGCAAGAATGGTTAATCGATTAACACGAATGTAAAATGTGATTTTTGTGCTTTTTCAAGATTGTTTTGATTCCTTTCCAGTTCTAAACCTCATGGCTTGATATGATACATATTTGTGGAATTCTCTTGTGTTATTTCACTTTATTTTGTAGCATGTATATGATTCTTCGATATGTCACTCATTGATTTTGATGATGCATGTTCATGACTAATTGTTTTGCATTCTTGATGCATTCTTCATGTGGCTTGCTTGTTCATACTTGTTAGCTTGCTCTTAATGCTCATTTTGCTTGACTCATGATACATGCTCATGTTTGGTTTCAATTATGCAAATACGTATTCGTTTGAGATGTTTGACTGTTGATGAATATTCATGTTGTTCTTGTTGGATGCTTAAATGTACAACTTTGTTGAAATTGCTCATGCTTAATTGTTGATACATGTTCATCATTTGTTATTACTTGATACATGTTCATACCTAATCCTTGCCATTTCATATGCATTTGTTTAAATTATGAGGCATAATCATGTGTATCCTTGAATGTCTTAATTGCGTGCCAATTGTTGCTTAAACTTTGTCGTTTGCAATCTTAATGCTTTGTTTGATTTTATGATACATGTTCATGTTCATCTATGCTTTATGCCTATTGGATGCTTTGCATGCTGTTGTATACACCGCTGATGTGTTGAGTATGTGTTGTGAAATGTATTCAGTCTATTTGCTACATTTACACCTATTTTGTTCTTGAAATGCATGATGTTAAATATTGTATTATGCTGTTGCTAGATTTTATCGCTGTGTTGAGCTGAAGCTCTGTTGTTGTTGTTGTTGTTGTTTTTGTTATATTTTCTTTGTTTTGGCTTGCCTTTGCATGTTCCCTTAGGGCCTCCTAGTCCAACTTAATTTTTGATTAAGTTTAGAATAGGATAGATATTAGGTGATAATCCATGCATGATAATGTTAGGTTAGCTCCCTTTGAACCTCAACCTTATGTTCATCCTCTTTGTATGATAACATTAGGTAAACTTCCCTATGTTAATCTCAACTATAGGATCATCTTTGCATGATAACATCTAGGTGAGTTTCTCTTAGATTTTATTTTTCCCTTTGAGTCTCTCTTCTTTCTCAAAACAAAATTAAAACACATAATAAATACGATGAGTATTGTGCACCACGAGCCTTAAGTACATGGGAAATGATGAGTGAGGAGTGTCTCCTTACTTCTTCTAGAGTGTTTAGCATACGTCCCATTTGGGGGAAATCTTGCGAAGCATTCGCTCCTATGTCATAGACTTTAGTGCAATAAAAATCTCAAACAAATTCAATTGACTTCTCCTAAAACTCTTAAACAAACTGCAAAGTATTTTGTCCTTTGGGACGTTTCGTCAGTCTTTTTCAGAAAGAACATGTTATTTCCGTTCTACCACAAACAGACATTGACCCTAACTGTTGGAACGTGAACTTAGCATAGTTCATAAAAATACATGTAACAATTCATATGCCAAACTATGAACTCTCAGTTTTCTTCATTCTTGTGTGAATGAGGATACGTAGGCACAAGACAACTAAGTCTTGGCGAGCACCTTTCCCCCTTTTTCACTCATAGTCCTCCGAACTACGTTGACTTTGAATTTCCTATTGCACGAGGGAATATGTAGGCCTAGGACGACAAAGTCCTATCGTGTCTCCTTTTTTTCCCTTTCTATTTTCGTTAGCAAGTAGGCTTTAGATATATAGACCCTCTAATTAGAACAACAAGAGTGGATCCCGTTGAGTACAACGGACGCGAGGGGTGCTAATACCTTCCTCTCGCGTAATCGACTCCCAAACCTAGGATTTGGTTGTGAGACCATGTTCCTTTCCTTTTTGAGGTTTCTTCGATCATTTCCTTTCCCCCATCGGGATAAATAACTTTCGATGGAGCCAGGATTTGGTTGTGAGACCATATTCCCTTCCTTTCGATCATTTCCTTTTTCATAAGAAGATTAATTCGAAGCACTTCTCCAAGGTTTAGAATGTTGGGGCAGTCCATCTCAAACCATCAGGGTACATAGGTCCTAGGTTTCCTTTTGAGGTAGATTCCTACAGAGATCCCGCAGGCTGGGGCAGAACTGGTGACAAAGGAATGTTTCCTCTCCATACTACCAGAGCTACTCTGGCAAGTTTTTTCAATCTTCAAGTTCAAGAAGAATGTCAGAAAGACACGTTGAACACATTCCCCAACCTTCCAACCAGAAACCTTGTAGTCAGAAAATACACTTTCCAACTTCAATCGTACCTGACCTACCTCATAGTCACTGGTCGAGCCTTCAAATCATTGCATAATCATTTCCATGTTGTGTCACTTATGCATATCATCCGTTTAGAATAGCATAACATGAAGCCTTGTAAAATCGAATAGAAAATCCAAAGTTCAATCCCTATTGGTGTCTCCTCGACCAAAGTCCAATCCCTATTGGAAACCACCAAAAGTCTCGTCCCTATTGGCATCCCCGTTCTAAAATCCAACCAAAATTGGTATCCAGAAACCTCTCACCTTCGAAAAGGATACTGGTCTAAAATCAATCACCATCAGGTTTCACTTGTCTTCCCCAACAAAGCCCAACCATGCTTGGCACACCCTTCTTTCCCCAGCAACCCGAGCATACATCGACATTCTGCATATAGTAATTATCATTACATTGCATCCTCAAAATGAGTAGCATATCCATTTGAAACAGAGCATTACGCCATGGAAAAATTCAAACATGCATACGAAGTATAAGCTAGTTTTGGTACCTTGCGTGAAATTATGAATCAACCCTTAATTAAGACAGTGACATATCCCCAGCAGACATTCCTTTGACGAGGTCAACTTTCTTTCTATCAAATCCCTTTGACGTTGTGATGTTAGTTTTCTTTCCGTCAAATCCCTTCAACGATGTGATGTTGGTTTTATTTTCGTCAAATCCATTTGACGATGTGATGTTAGTTTCCTTTCCGTCAAAGTTTGATGATATGATGTCAGTTTCCTTTCCGTCAAATCCCTTTGATGATGTGTTTCTTCTGTTCAGTTTTCTTTTCGCCAAATCCCTTTGACGATGTGTTTCTTCGGTTAAGTTTTCTTTTTGTCAAATCCCTTTGACATTGTGTTTCTTCGGTTCAATTTTCTTTTCATCAAATCCCTTTGACGGTGTATTCCTTAGGTCGGGTTTTATTTCTGTCAAATCCCTTTAAAGATGCGTTTCTTCGGTGCAGTTTTCTTTCCGTCAAATCCCTTTGACGGTGTGTCTTTCTAGCAGAGTTTTCTTCCAAATATTTGGCATTTACCCCTGCAGAGTGGTCTGCCTAAGATTTCCCCCTCCCCAGCGGATTCATCCTTTCTTCACTTTAGGTTATAGGTCTGTTGATTCTACCCCTTTTGGTTCCTGGCTAACATTTCTACAAATCCAGTTCTGGACTGGTGTTTAATCGTCTTTTTTCTTTCCCCACCGAGTGCAAATTTCGTGGTTCTTTTATATTCAATCCCCTTCTACCATGAATGTCTGAAAAGTGTCCCTCTTCATCCCTTCAGGTCCAAGTTGATTGAATAAGGGCAGCTGTTGCACCCTAAAATTTTCCCTCTCGTTTCTTACCCTAACTGGCTTATGCTTCATTTCATTGGCATCATCAATCATGCATTATATTGAGTGCTTAAGACATGGGATCAAATTATTTTTATGGCTCAGGATATCTTTTTATTACAAGTTTTAAGCAACAAGCATCAGAGGCTCCAACATTTATTTTGCTTAGTGATTTGGTATCAGACCATATTTTTTCCAACAGGGTATTTTGATTGCAAGAGGAAATTCACAGCTTATTTCAGGCATTATTCAGGTGCAATATCAAATAACAAGTTTCAGATGCAGAACAATGCTCAGAATAAATGGCAACGAGGGATTTTCCAAGCTTTCCTACCAAAAGGTGCCAAAATTCAAATTTTGAATGTGTTAATCGATTAACCAATTTTAATACCCTAATTTTACCCCTAATATCCCACATATCATTTTCATTTTATACCACAATTGTAATACCCTTTTTTCTTGTATGCTTGGTGTTTGATTATGTTTATGTTTACTAACCCTTAATTAAAATCCAAAAATATGTTTGTTTTCTTTTTCTTTACTAACTCTTTTTGAGGAAGAGAATTTGGGTCAAGAATACCAATCAACGATCCCTTAGCTCGAACGAAATTCAACTGAATAAAGCCAAAGACGATCTGTCAACATTTTAAAACCATCTGATCAAGAGTTTCCCAAAATTTAATTGACTTTTATTCAAGAGACTCCAAGGTTCATGTGTTTATTTCTATGCCTTCTTTGACAATTCAGAAAAATTTAGTCAGAGCCAAGACAAAACATCAAAAGGAAATTTTTCACACATTTTCACTGTGTTAATCGATTAACACATTTGCACATGCAAATAGTTAATCGATTAACCGGTGCATTTTTTGTGAAATTGAGCCAAATTCAAATTCTGCAACATTTTAGCACCAATTTTCAAATATTTCATCATGATAATATTCTAGATCACTTCATTTTAATTCCCCTACCTCATCACAATTGATTCCCACCATGCACCTTCACTAATCACCATTTGATCTTGATTTTGCCTCCAGATTCAAATTCCAAGCCTAATTTTGGTTCCAAACCACCAAAATTCTATAAATAGAGGCCTCATTTCACAAGCATTGATAGCCAAATTCACCTTGCTAAAATTTCTCTCAATTCCCTTCAACTACCAAATTTACCAAAGCTCTTTCTTCTTTTGAAAGTTAGTAAGTTCATCATTAGAACTTACTAGTCTTTGAGCTAAAACCTTCATCCAATCACTTTTTCATCATCAATTTCAGTAGATCAAGGATTTGGAGTGTGGTTCTTGGAGTTTATTTGAAGCAATTTCAGATTTGAAGTGGTAAACCCTCATTCCACCATTGTTGTTCTTGATCCATCTTCCACAATGTGATCTATTATTGATTCTTGTTGCTTGATCTTTGGATCTTGCAAAAAAATTTATTGGTGATATTTGTTGTTGTTTCACTTGAAATTTCATGCTAATTCTTATTCATGATCATGTGGTGTTTGAAGAAATGGTTGGATCATGGATGCTGAATTTTTTTTTAAACATTGTCTTAGAAGTGTTAATCGATTAACACATTTGCACTGGCAAATGGTTAATCGATTAACCAGTGGCAGAAGTGTGTTCTTTGCTTGTTTTTGAGATTGTTTTGGTTCTTTCCTCTTCTTCTTTTCCATTTTTCTTTTGATTTTTGCCTTGTTTTGCACTTCCAAAGGTCCTATTCCTCTTTAAATTCAATGGACTTAGGGTGTAGATGAAGTTGAATAAATATTCACTAGTTCAAATCTATCTTTAAAGTGAATTGTTCAATTCATTTTAGGTGCTTTGAGTTAATGATATGTTTAGTGCTTTAATCCACCAAGATGAATGGTTGAACTTAAAGATGAAAGGATTTTAGAACTGTGATTCAATTTGGCTTCCCCCTCTTCCTCTTCCTCTTTTATTTTGATCGATAAAAATCTTCGATATCATTGGAACTTGTTTCAAGTTCTTGATGAAGACGAGATCGTTATCTATTTTCTTTTTATGCGGTATTGTTTTTAGAGAGTGGTCTACATATCACTTCTCTAGCATGCATTAGCACTAACATTTTTATTGACCGGCCTCAGATAGTTGTGGTTTCTACATAAACCCGATTACGATTGTTTAACATAGCGCTAAATTGTCCCGTATCGGTAAATGGTCATTCGTGGCTCAAACTTATGTTTGAAAGTCCAAGTATGGTTGATTATTTGTCTTAGGTCCATTACCTATGACACTTGTTGTTAGGAGGCTTTGATTTTATCAATCCTCCAATGAGTCTTCCTTAACTTTGGCTTAAGTTCATCATTTGGTCATCGTTAATTATTTGTTCTAGCAACTAATCACTAACTCATTAACAATATCATTGTACTAATTTTGTTTATGTTTTCTTCTCGCTCCCTATCTCTCTTTTATTTTTATGCTCCATTATTATCATCTCATATCATATTATTGTTTATGCTTCCGTTTTTTTCCTTTGTCCACTTGAACCTTTTCTTTATGTTTACGTTCTTTTTCTTTTGTCCATTTGGACCAAAAACATTAATAAACACTTAAACCCCTAAAAACTTGTTCTCTTAATGGCGGACTATGGTTACTGTCTGTTGCATTGGACATGGAATTTTGGACCTGAAACTAGGATCTTAGCCTCTATTTGGAAGCTTGTGATGGTAAACTTAGGATGTTTGGGTACTTGAAGTTCTCCTTTGAAGACCTATTTTGATCAAGGCCTAATCTATATGAATGAATGCTTATGTTATGAAGCTTACTTGGGTGGTTAAATTGTTTTTATACTTATCTTTTATCTTTATGCAATAGGATAGTCACTTCTTCTCCACCCCTTTCTTTAATTTTCAAAATCTTCTCCCTTTTCAAAACCTTCTTGTTTTCAAAATCAAACCGCTTTCATAATAAAACCTTGACTTTGGTCAAGTGATTTTCTTTTCAAACTTTATTTTCTTTAATAAATGTCAATCAACATTAATCATATTTTAACCAATTTCAAAAAGACAAAAAATATATAAAATTCACTAACTCTTTTGTGCCTTTGTGCACTTTTTTCTTTTAAAACTTTTTTCATAAGTTTAGATATGAT
The DNA here is from genome assembly GCA_963859935.3 of Lathyrus sativus. Classification (NCBI taxonomy): domain Eukaryota; kingdom Viridiplantae; phylum Streptophyta; class Magnoliopsida; order Fabales; family Fabaceae; genus Lathyrus; species Lathyrus sativus. The sequence goes on from OZ012738.1 coordinate 587,672,905, forward strand.
TCATCTCTTTAAGTGGAATTATTCACTAGGAAATGACGACTCTTTACATATAAAATCAATGATAACAAACCTTTTTTTTGTTATTTGTACCATGAACTACGGAGTTTTAATCCAATATTGAACTGTGGATACGTAGGCATGAGGCGATAAGTCTCTCCAAACACAAAGATCTAAAAAAATAATCTCTTCTTATCTCCTAAATCTCCTTTCAAGCAAACCTTTTCATACCAAAAAAACATAGATATTTCAAAGAGGTTCCTATAGAGTACTATAGACGTTTTGGGTGCTAACACCTTCCTTTTGTGTAACCAACCTCCTTACACTTTCTCTGTTTGTTCTTGTTTTAGAACTTGTTTAGGTTTGTTCGCTCTTTTTCCTTTCCTTTTGGATAAAATAAAAGTGCGGTGGCGACTCTTGCATTTTTTAGTTAAGTTAATCAATAGCTTACACTCATAAATTTCCTCGCTACACCAATTTGCAAGCAAAAATGGTTAATCAATTAACCTATGTGGTTTTTACCCAGAAATTTCAATTTTCAGCACTGCAGCAGTTGCAATTTCATTTTGATCACTTGGGTTCACATTTGCACCACTACGCCAGAATTGACATTTAGCAGCGCATACAAAGACAACGCTTTAAGAAAAAGCACTGCTAAAGAGGAATTAAAAAAAAAAGAAAAAAATTGATAACCAAAGACAGCGCTTTTTAAAAAGCGCTGCTAAAGGGGGGGTCTAAGACAGTGCTTTTTAAGAAGCGCTGCTAAAGGGGGGGTCCTAAGACAGCGCTTCTAAAAAGTGCTGCTAAAGGGGGGGGGGGGGGGTCTAAGACAGCCCAAAGACAGCGCTTTTCTAAAGCGCTGCTGTAGGTCTAGTCTACGAGAGCGCTTTTTCCATAAAGCGCTGCTATATGGGGTACATAAGAAGATCTTTGAGAGCACTTTTTAAAGCGCTGCTAAAGCCATTAATAAGCGCTGCTATAGGTTTAGTTAGAATTAATTTAAAATACCCACCATAATTTTTATGAGAAACAGAATAGTCATATTGTATTTCTTTCTTTCTTTTTCTCTGGCGAACAAAGAGCGTTGCCCCATAAACCCACTGTTGTCGTCTAACCGTCGCCGTCCAACTGTCGCCCTCCTCTGTTGCATTTCGCCGCCGTTCACCGTCCGTTTTCGATATCCTCTGCTCGTCTGCATTGCATTTTCTCCATTGTTACGGTATTTGAATTTTTACTCTGGTTTTCTTTTTTACGTATATTTTCACCATTGTTGTTGTAATCTTTAAGTAGAACTGAATATGTTTTTATTATTTGAATGCAATCAAGTTAAGTCTTTATAAACAGAGAGTTTTTATTTGAGAGTTTATATTTGAGAGTTTATATTTGAGAGTTTATAACCAGAATCAAGGTAAGTATTTGAACTGAATATGTTTTCTACAAGAGTTTATATTTTTTAAGAGATTTTATATTTTGTATGAGAGAGTTTATAAGAGAGTTTGTATAAACAGAGAGTTTTTTAGAAGAGTTTATAAGAGAGTTTTTTAAGAGAGTTTGTATGTCTTGACAGAGAGTTTATATGTTAAGTCTCTCTGTTGAATATGTTTTTAAGAGAGTTTATATTTTTTAAGAGAGTTTATATTTTGTATGTTTTAGATTGACAAACAAGAGTTTATATTTTGCATGTTCAATATAGTTTGGAAATTCCTATTTTTTAAGAGAGTAGCCAACATGAATATGGTTTTATATGATATGGTTTTATATGTTATTATGGTTTTATATGTTTAGTTAGGATTTCTCAATGTTTAGTAAGGGTGTCATTTTGGTTTAAGGATTATCTAGTATTTTTAATATGATTTGTTTTGGTGGATTATCTAGTATTTTTGTTTTGGTTAATTATTAATATGATTTTAATAAAATTTATATTTTGTCTGCTATAGGGGTTACCTGTGAAGAGCAAAGTTGTGATCATTTCCAAGCATCCTATTGCGTAGCATTCTTAGAAGTTAGTGATTTCTTTACAGGTATTCTCTGTTTTGTTTAAATTTCATAGTTTAGTGTAGATTACTCAATTAGTATGAATAAAAAATGGATGTCTGGTAATCGATTGTCAAAAGAGTACGAGAATGGGGTATCGAAGTTCGTTAAGTTTGTCGTTGAACACGCCAAAGACCCCAGTAGGATCACATGTCCTTGCTTAGGATGTTATTATGGGCGTCGAGTTGACGCCGTTCAGTTGGAATCTCATTTTATGAGACATGGAATTGATCGAAGTTACACATGTTGGACATTACATGATGAGATAAGTAACGAGAATGTTGAACCCCGGAATAATATGACATGTGCTTCAAAGGACAATGGCAGGGATACATATGATTGTGATCGAGTCGAAGAGATTGCAGAAGCACTTGAAGAAGATCTTCAAGATTGTCCCAAGATGTTTGAGAGGTTGGTAAGCGATGCAGAGAAACCGTTGTATAAAGGTTGCACTACTTTCACAAGATTGTTCGCGGTATTAAAGTTGTACAATTTAAAGGCGGGTAATGGATGGTCAGATAAAAGTTTCACAGAGTTGTTAGCCCTACTTCAAGAGATGCTTTCGGAGGATAATGTTCTTCCCAATCGAACCTATGAAGCTAAAAAAATGTTATGCTCTATTGGCATGAGCTATGATAAGATACATGCTTGTCCAAATGATTGCATTTTTTTTCGAAATGAATATGCATCATTAAACGAGTGTCCTAAATGCGGTGTATCTCGGTATAAGAAAAAATTGTCACCAACAAAAGTATTATGGTATTTTCCTATAATTCCGAGATTCAAACGCATGTTTCGTAGTGAAACAGATGCAAAACACCTGACTTGGCATGCAGATGATAGAATTGTAGATGGGAAGTATCGACATCCGGCAGATTCACCACAGTGGATGAAAATTGATAATGATTATCCTGATTTTGGAGAAGAAGCTAGAAACCTTCGCTTGGCATTATCGACTGATGGAATGAATCTGCATGGTCTGCAGAGTATCTCACATTCCACCTGGCCTGTAATTATTATGATTTATAACCTACCCCCATGGCTATGTATGAAGCGTAAGTACATGATGTTATCTATGTTAATTTTTGGCCCTAAACAACCAGGGAATGACATAGACGTATACCTGGCACTTTTAATCAAAGACTTAAAGAGTTTGTGGTAGAACGGTGTGGAGGTTTATGATGGATATAGGAAAGAAAGTTTCAAATTGAGGGCGATGTTGTTTGGCACAATTAATGATTTCCCAGCATACGGAAATCTATCGGGGTATAGCATTAAAGGTCAATGTGCATGTCCTATATGTGAAGAAAACACAGATTGGACGCGGTTGGAATTTGGTCAGAAGAATGTCTTTCTTGGTCATCGTAGATTCTTAAATTCTAGTCATCACTACCGTGGATGGAGAAAAGCATTCAATGGAAATTCAGAACAACGTAAAGCTCCACCTACATTGACCGGCGAACAAATTTTTGAAAAGGTGAAAGATGTGAGTACTAAGTTTGGCAAGCCTTTTGATCATACGCTTGTCACGCGTGGGTGGAAGAAGAGGTCAATTTTGTATGAGTTGCCGTATTGGAAGTCGTTATATGTAAGACATTTTCTTGATGTTATGCATATTGAAAAAAATGTATTTGAAAGTGTTATTGGTACGTTACTCAATATACAAGGAAAGTCTAAGGATGACCTTAAAGCAAGAAAGGACTTGGTAGCGATGGGAATAAGAAATGAATTAGGACCCTTGAAGAAAGGAAATCGCACATATCTACCACCTGCTGCTTATACTTTATCTAGAAAGGAGAAAAAGATACTGTGTAAGTTTCTGAGTGAAGTTAAAGTTCCAGAAGGACACTCTTCAGATATTAGAAGACTTGTTTCTATGAAAGACCTCAAGTTAAAGAGTTTAAAGACACATGATTACCATGTTATAATGGAACACTTTCTACCAATAGGTATACGTTCTATTTTGCCAGAAAAAGTGAGAGGCGTAATAACTAAATTGTGTTTTTTCTTTAGGTCAATCTGTAGTAAGGTGATAGATCCTGCGATCTTACCAACATTGCAAAGAGAAATAGTTATTACTTTGTGCGAGCTTGAAATGTATTTTCCTCCATCATTTTTTGACATAATGGTACATCTAGTTGTTCATCTTGTGAAAGAGACATAGCTGTGTGGACCTGCCTATATGAGATGGATGTACCCTGTTGAACGTTATATGAAAATATTGAAAGGGTATGTGAAAAACTGAAGTCGACCAGAGGGATGTATTGTTGAACGATACATTGTTGAAGAAGCTATTGAGTTTTGTACTGAATATTTGTCCAACGTTCAATCCATTGGCCTTCCAAAATGTCATGTTGTTGAAAAAATAGTAGGTAAACAGTTAATTGGAAATAAAGTTGTGACAGTTTCAAGGGATGAACGGGAGCAAGTGCATTTGTATGTTCTGCACAATGACATTGAGGTTGATCCGTATGTTGAAATGCACAAGGACGTTCTCCGAGGTTTAAATCTGAATAGAAATGAAAATTGGATAGTACGTGAGCACAATCGAAGTTTTATAACATGGTTCAAGGAGCATATTTTTTCAAAGTTTTATTCTGATCCCGCTTCAATAACAAAAAGGTTGAGATGTTTAGAATATGGTCCAAGTTTGCATGTGTTTTCTTATAGCGCATACGCAATTAATGGATACACATTTTATACCAAGGAACAAGATGATAAAAGTACAATGCAAAATAGTGGTGTCACCGTGCTTGCCGAAGCAATGCACATTTCCTCGTATTATGGGGTTATCGAGCGCATTTGGGTGTTTGATTATGAGAAGTTTCAGATTCCTATCTTTGGATGCAAGTGGGTTGAAAATAATAGTGGCATCCGAATGGATAAATCAGGTTTTTTGAAAGTGGATCTTAATAAGGTGGGGTACAAAGATGAGCCTTTTATTCTAGCCACGCAAGCTAAACAAGTGTTCTATGTCACTGATCCGACAAGTACGAAATGGTCTATAGTTCTTTTTTCCAACAAAGTAATCGATGATAACATTAGAGAAAAGGGGGATGTTGATGTTGAGAATGAATCTTATATTATAGATGATCCAGATGAGAATATTAGAGCGGACAAATCATATATTAGAAATGATCATAACGAGGGAATTTGGATCAATCCATTTGTCCGTGTTGTTAAGGGACAAGTAAACCCCGTTAAAACGAAAAAAAGAAAGAGATGTTAAAGGTACTTGTAACATATTATTTCTTATTTATACCATGTTTTTCTTATTTATACATTTCTTATGTATATATTTGTTATTTACATATTTGCATGTCATTCATTTGATACTTTGATTTTTCTGAATTACAGGTATATATATTATGGCCAGCAACGAGGAAACATCACATGATGGGAAACAAACAACAAAAGACGTGGAAGGCGATATTAAAAGAGGCATAACGATTATGAAAAAAATCATCCATGCGAGAGATAAAGGAGTAAAGTATGATGTCCATTGGAATGAAAGAGATCAGTTAGTTGAGACTAACGGTGTGTTGCTAACAAGTTACATCGGAGCACTTGTACGTTCGCAAGTTCCGATTACTTGCGATAATTGGAGAATTATTTCATTACAACCGGCTAAAGATAAAATTTGGAGCGAGATTCAGGTATGATATTTGATTATTTTTAATTATGTTGACAATTACGTCTTTAAATTAATTATACTAACATGTTATATGTATGTGTGTTTGTTTGCAGAGATCTTTTAATATTGAAGATCGTAGGAGAAAATATTGTATTCAATTGGCCGAAAAACGCTTAAGGGGATTTAGAGCGTTTTTAACAAACATGTTTCTAAAAGATTCTGAAGGAAACTTTGTTGACTCGGAGCGTCCAATGAAGTTCATGGATTTGATTTCGGAGGAAGAATGAGAGACGTTTGTTGCAAAGCGAAGAACAAAAGAATTTGAAGTAAGTACAACTTATCATGAACTATGTATAGTATATATACTTCTTCCACAAGAGTTTTGATAAACTTGTTTTTTCAGGTTGTTAGTGGCGTAAATCGTCAACGGGCATCAAATCCCGCATATCCATACAGAAAGGGCGTTTGGGATATGCATGCTTAGAACAAAAAATAGTAAGTACATATATATGCTTTAATATGATATATTTACAAAAAATAGTAAGTATATATAATAGGATATAATGCTTTATTATCTGTCTTAATGCATAGTTGGAAGAGGAGAAGAGTGATGCGACATCTCTTCCGGACCATGTTGTATGGAAGGCTGCCCGTGTGGGAAGAGATGGAGTCGTTCAGGAAGAAGTTCAACAAGTCTTTGAACAATGTGTAAGTACAACGTTATCTTTGTCAGTAACTGATCAAAAGGGTATAATATATTTATATATATTTTTATCTATATTTCAGGAGACTCTATCCCAGACCATAACTCCCGCTGAGGACAATGATTGCAGGAGCTTACTAAGCCGGGTGTTGAATATTCCTGAGTATTCTGGGCGTGTGAGGGGTAAAGGATTTGGTGTCACTCCATCCAAACTGTATAAGCAGCCTAAGAAAAAAAATCCAACCAATAAAGAAGTGATGGATACTTTGGAGGAATTGAAAGTGCAGATCCGTGAATTACAGAAGGACAAGGAGAGATACATGTCGGAAAGACGCGCTCCAGAGGGTAAAGCTACTAGTGACAAAGATAGTATCGGTTGTCCGCAGAAGCTTCCAGAGGTAATTGTATATATTACATTGAAATTAATTTAGCACAGTTTACTTAATTGACACATTAACTGATCATTATTTGTTTAGGGCATTTCACTTTGCCGACTATATTTATCGTCACCGACTCATCAAATAGTTGGCAAGGGAAAGGTGCATAACTTTCTGGGAGACTTAATTCACCATAAACCGCTCCCTTCTGGATTTTTGAAAGTATCTATTGATATTGCGTTAGAGGGGGGTGCGTTGTTGCCTATACCAGATGATATTTCAAGCGCAACAATGGTGAGAGACGCAATAGGAGCGTATGTGGCATGGCCGGCAAATCTCATTTGCATAGATGATGAGGTAGGTTGAACCTTTTAATACTCAAATGTTTTATGATCCAGACATGAAAGTTATTCTTACATTTACATTTTCTTATTTACATGATGATCTTAGACTCCTACAAAATCCAAATCAACAGATGATAGAATTATTGTGCGGGATACCGATTCAGCTGCATCAAAGAAACAGGTACTACTACAGTTACATGATTATCTTGTTATACATTAATTACTGAACATATATATGACTTTTAGGTTCATCATCAGCAGTCGCAACAAGTCAGCAAGGGTAAGATGCCTGAAACTTCCAAGGTGCCCAGAAAAGCATTTGTTCCTCGATTTAGGATGTGCCTTGAAACATATGTGGGAACATCAGATGTGCCTGAGGGTGGCATCCGTCAAATACATATGGACGGAGGTATTTTCGATTTGAATATCCCGAAACAATTGCTAAGGAGGATTTTGATCAGGTTTTCAACCATTCTGAATTGGGCGTCGGTGTTATGCGTTCATACATCAGGTACTTCGATCCATTTTAATTAAATAATTGAACATTTTAAAATTTGCTCGTTTAACTGAATATTCTAATGTTGATTATGTTTTTTTAGGTTCTTGTATGACAAGTTGTTGGTCCCGAATGAATTGACTTTAGTATTCGCATTCTTATCTGCTAGTTGTGTCAACTCACAAATAATAGACCAGACACCAGATACAGTTAAAGAGTACACAGTGCAGAGATTTATGGGCGCGACTACGGAGAAGTTGTTCTTGTTGCCATATAATACTGGCCATGGGTTAGATTTTATTCTAAATACATTTATTATAATTGTTCGATTTTTCCTTTTCTATATAACATTTTCGTCTAAACTGTTGTCTTATTTTATAGTGGACATTGGTTGTTAGTCGCGATTAATCCGAGGAAAGAAATAGTGTATTATATAGATTCATTGGATGGCGATACAACAAAATATGAAAATCTGAGGAACATGGTTGATACGTAAGTGATGAGATATACTGTTGTCTTTAATTATATATCTTTATTTATTATGTGACATTGTTCTAAATATGCGTTTATATTATGTTAGAGTTATACAAATATTCAGAGCACAAAGAGATGCAACGGTGCCAAAAAGCAAGGTTAACAACATCAACTGGATCAGAGTGGAGGTATATTTTCCCATGTTTGACTGTTATAGTGGTTCTACTTGATAAAACTATTTAAACTATATATCCTGATAAATGTTCGTTTGTTTTTTCCATTTACAGTGTCCTCGTCAGCGCAATGGTATTGACTGCGGATATTTTGTATTGCGCTTTATGAAGGAAATTATTCTTTCTGGTCAACTTGAGATTCCAATCATGGTATGGATCAATTCATTATATAAGTTATATGATTCATTTTGATAATTATCCGATACTTCATCTGAGTAATTAGTTTTAAAATTAAATCTTGCATGTTCTGTTATATTATGTAGTATTTCGATGAATTCAAGTGCGCTACTTACACGAAAGCAAAATTGGAAGAAATTAAAGAGGAATGGTGTCAATTTATTCTTAGGTTGAGAATTGTATAAAGTTATCGGATTGGAAGAATTGTAATTATATGTAAATTGAATGTATTTGTGATGTTGTAATTCTGAGGATCGGATTTTGTTGTAACATATTTAAGCAGGTTTATGTGTATTAAAATGATTATGGACAAAGTGATGAGTTACAATGTATACTTAAAGGCCAAAGTTTTGAATTGTATATATATGGCCAAAGTTTTGAATTGTATATTTAAGGCCAAAGTTTTGAATTGTATATATAAGGCCAAAGTGTTGAAATAAAGGCCTGAATTATAAGCAGGTTTGTGTAATATAAGCAGGTTGTTGGTAAATATACAAAACAGGGTGAATATTTTTAAAAAAAAATTTAAAAATCTGGGACATTAGACAGCGCTTTTACAAAAAAGCGCTGCTAAAGGTTACAAACATAGCGCTATAAAAGCGCTGCTATAGGTTTGGAAGGGGGGGGGGGGGTCTAAGACAGCGCTTCTACAAAGCGTTGTTAAAGGGGGGCTATGGCAGCGCTTTGTAAAAGCGCTGCTAAAGGTGGGCTCTAAGACAACGCTTTTTGAAAGCGCTGCTAAAGGGGGGATGGTTGGGGGAAATATACAGCGCTTATGAAAGCGCTTCTAAAGGGTTATAAAAGCGCTGCTAAAAGTGTTGCTGAAGGGAGCCTTTAGCAGCGCTTTTTCCATAAAAAAAGCGCTGCCTTTACCTTTAGCAGCGCCACTTTTGGCAGCGCTTTTAAGCGCTGCTAAAGGCCAAAAAAAGCGCTGCTAAAGGTCATTTTTGGCATAGTGCACCAGTAGAAGGATCTAGAATGCTTCCAAATTTTGGTTCATTTCCAAATTAGTTTCACTTTGCCTCCAAAATTCAAACAATTACACTCCTAATTCCAAACCAAAAATCCAAACCCACACTCCAAACCTCACATTCATTCCAAACCTAGAGCTTATTTAAGTAAATTTGCTCCAAACCACACACAAATTCACTCATTTTCTAATTTCTCTACACTTCACATTCTAATTCTCTTAATTCTCTCTCACTTTTTCAATCTCCATTTTCATCTTCAACCTTCACCAAAGCTCTTCCACTAGAATTCTCAAATTCTTCATTAGAATTTGTTAATTCTAGAGCTAAACCTTCACCCAATTCCTTTCATCAACATACATTCTGTAGTAGAATTTAATTTGGATCTAGATCTAAGCTTTGGAAGTGATTTTGGAAGTAATTTCTATTTAGTTCATTTTCGCGCGGATCTTCAATTTTCTTGCTAGGAGCTCATTGGGTCTTGGATTTTCTGTGCTTGATCTGTCAAATTATGTTTTCAACACTTACCAAAGCAATCCTCCGCTTTGTAGGTTGGTAATTCTTATATCCAAGCTAATTCTAGCTTATTTTGCAACTTTTCCAATGTAGATCCATTGATTTTTTATGTGAATTAATCCATGGATTGATTTAATTGTTGATCTTGATGTTTGATAGATTTAATGGGTGTTTAATTATTGTTATTTGATGTAATTTTCATGATCAATTGCATGCTCTAACATGTGGAGATTAAGTGATTAAGTTGCTGAAAAATGCTTTTTATGCTGAATTTTATGTTGCTACTTTTTACATTGTTAACAGATTAACCATTTGTAAGGTAAAACTGGTTAATCTATTAACACTTGTGCTACTATTTTGAAGGTGTTAATCGATTAATCATTTACAAGACAACAGTGGTTAATCGATTAACACTGATGCAGAATGTGATTTTTGTGCTTTTCAAGCTTGTTTTGATTCCTTTCCACTTCTAAACCTCATGGCTTGATATGATACATATTTGTGGAATTCTCTTGTGCTATTTCACTTCATTTTGCAGCATGTGTGTGATTCTTCGACACGTGATGCATGTTCATGACTAATTGTTTTGCATTCTTGATGCATTCTTCATGTGGCTTGCTTGTTCATACGTGTTGGCTTGCTCTTGATTCTCATCTTGCTTGATTCATGATACATGTTCATGTTTGCTTTCAATTCTGCAAATGTGTGTTCGTTTAAGATGTTTGATTGATGATGAATATTCATGTTGTTCTAATTGGATGCTTAACTGTGCAATTTTGTTGAAATTTTCTCAAGCTTAATTATTGATACATGTTCATCATTTGATCTTACTTGAGATATATTGTATATTCTAAGTTGTGTTTTAAACGTATTTGAAATATGTGATAATGGCCTCTGTGCCTAAGTGTTGATGATTATGTGATGAACGTGAATTTTCTGTGAAGAGTTATGTAAACCAAATTGAATCTGCTGCTTCATGCAAGATGAAAATTTAATAAAATGACTATTTATTTCAATGTTACATGAGTATGACAGGTGAATGTTGAGATTTTGTAATTATGTGTGACACCCTTTGTGAAAGTATGTTAATTTACTCTGATTAATTATGTATTTTTTCCGTGGGGATTAGAAGGGTGTTACATTAGTGGTATCAGAGCAGGTCGGTCCATCCGACCAAGTTGTCTAATGTTGGTTGTTCCCTTGTATGCGACATGTGTGTGAAACACTGTTGGTACGTGTTTGTTGTCTAGTCTTCATCTGCAGAAGTGGGAATGATCCAAGTGGGGGAAGACTTGTGCTTCTCCAGGTTGCTGCAAAGTGTGGAGTTGTAGCTCAGTATGGTTGAATGCCCTTATAGTTTGGTAAAGATGGTTTATACCCCATCATGATTTCGGCTGTCTATTGACAAATTGAGGAACTGATCACCCTTAATCTCTTGTTGCTAGTAGTTGGGATTGTGTTGGGTGGGATAGATGTGTCTTGCAAGCTTAGATGGCGTGGTGCAGTGAATTGTTTTGAGTGAAGCCGAGTGCTTCGGAATTGTTTTGAGTCGGCGCAAGACAGTGATGAGATGTTTAATTTTAATGGGAATTTTGGGGTGCTAATGAAAGTGGAGAAGTTGGCGGTTTACCGTTTGATTATGGTTGTCTGAGAGTTATCCTGACAAGATAAGTGATATACAGACAGGAAGTAAGGTGAAGTTGTGATCGACTTAGTTGCGGAAACTAGTCATATATTGAGGGTTCCATATGGTATGTCTGTTTGGGTGGCCAAGGAATTAAAATTGAGTGAGTAATTTTGAGACTTGTGTCTGGTGTGTATGTTACGGCAACAGGTTGTGGAGTCGAGTATAAAGGTGGATAATGACTTATGGTGATCTTTAAAGAAAGTAATATGTGGAATACAATATGGGTATAATTAGACCTTTGGAATTTCAAGAGTTGAAAATGCGTTGAGTGGCCTTCGGAGTGTGAAAATGTTGTTTCCGTCTTTTGACGCACCATTTGAAGCGTTGGACGCTATTTTAATGCTATGTGTGATGGTGAAGTAGTGGCATGGAAATTAATTAATTTATTAATGGAATGTGTTTGATAATTCGAAGAATATAGAGGATCATGTTGAGCATTGGGAACTTGTGTTATCAGTGTTGGAGGAAAAGCGGTGATATGCCACTGTGAAGGAAGTTCAAAGAGTTTTGGGAGAGCTGTCAACAGCTCGTGTGTAGATTCTTGTCGAATTCGATAGAATTGTTCGTTGTGTTTTGTGATGTCTCGTGGGTATGATTGGGAGTTATGTTAAGTGCAACATCAGTGAGTTTAGTTGCTTGAAGGCAATTTAAAGTATATAAGAGGGATTATCTGACAAGTGACTTAGAGTTGGTTGTTATTGTGTCTGTGCCGGAGTTGGAGGCTCCAATTGGTTAATGTGAGATTTGAAATAGTTGGTGATCTCAAGAGCTTAAGGTATTGGTTTGAATTGGAAGAATTGAATATGAGGCAGAGGAAAACAATTGGAGTTCCTGAGGGATTATGGCTTTAGATTGAATTACCATTCGGATAGAGCAACGCGGTAACTGATGCATCGGTTTGAATATTTGGTATATACTGATGATGAAGGTTGAATTTGATGAATTAAGTCGAAGGACTGATTTTCGTATTAATGGGAATGGTATCATGAGATGTCGTGATAGAGTTGTGTTATAGATATTATTAAGTGGAATAAGAGTATTGTGGTAGATGGAGAATCCATCCTAGTGCTATAAAGATGTAACCGGATTTGAGGAATATGGTTTTAATTGAGTGATTTTGGATGGAATGACTAGATTGGCTCTTTTTCTACCAATGAGGATTAATCATTCTATGTTGGATCCGGTTGAGATGTATATCATTAAAGTGATAAAGAATGTATGAACTATCATCTAATATGGTGTCAGATGGGAATTTGAAGCTTTGTATGGCAGGAGGTGTAAGACTCCTTTGTATTGATATGATTCAGGCGAGGGTACTGTGCTCGGACCTGAGGATTGTGTAAGAGACGACTGAAAAGATCAAGGAGATCCAAGAAAGGACGTGTTTCAAGAGTTTCAGTGGTGACGGGTGTTGATCGAGCTTTGAAGTCTCGGAAGCACACACAGTGTTTTGTTGCTTAATATCAGAGTGGCGCAGTAGAAGCGTGGTATGGATAGTATGTTAGATTGTTTTACCGCTGTCGTTTGTGAATTTACATGATGTAGTATGTGCCTAATTGAGGAAGTGCAAGGTACATTCATTCAGATAGATGGTGTACGAGTGAGAAAGGATTTAACTATTGTGTCCTTGCTAGTTCAGATTGATGAGCAAGAAGTCACTTTGAAGTAATGAATATTTCTTCAGTAAAGATAGTTGGACGAACCAACTGAAGAAATGTTGAATTTGGGAGTTTGAGATGAATAAGTTGTATCCGGCTCGGTTCGTTGAGGTAACATTTTCGAGGACGAAAATTCCTAAAGTGGGGGAGAGTTGTAACAGCCCAATTTTCAATAATTAATTAATTGTGTTAATTAATTGATTTATTTGGATTATTCTAATTATTTGAATAATTAGATGTTTGTTTAAATGGATTGATAGATGTTTGAGAGAGGGAATATATTCGATAGAAATAAAGGGAAAGATATATATATATGAGGAAGTGGAAAAGAAAAAGAAAAAGAAAAGAAGGAAGAGAAAAGAAATGGAAAGAAAGAGGAAGGAAAGAAAAGGAGGAGAAAAAGAGGAAACTTGGAGAATCATCAAGAACATCCTCTAGCTTCCGATTAATCGAGGTAAGGGTGTGAAATCTTACTATCTTAATCATTGTGTATGATTGTGTATGTGTGTTGGATTGTTTGGGTGTTTTTTGGATATTTTCCATTTTAGGTCGAAATGAGTTTAATCGGTAGAAACTGAGTTTTATCGGTTAGAATTTGGAATAGACAGTGTAGTATAGTCGGGTGATGAGTGGGTTGTACTGCTGGAATTGATTTAGATTAAACCGATCGATTTGTGAGGTTTGGGCTTTTGGACAGCCATGGGAGTTTTGAGTTCGCAGGTTCGCCAGGCGAAGCCCAACGAGCAGCAGCGAACCAAGTCAGTAGCATCCACCCTGTCTTCGCTGGAGAGTTCGCCAGGCAAATGAGTGTGGCGAAGGTTCGCCAGGCGAGTGTGCTAGCGAGTGCTAGCGAGTAATTCCAGAATAACTCCCAGTGGTCTTCGCTGGCAAGTTCGTCAGGCGAACGAAGTAGCGAAGGTTCGCCAGGCGAAGGTCAGCGAATGTGTCAGCATTTGTTTTATTTTGGTTGGTTCCATCCAATGTTGATGTATTTGATATAATTATGTAGTGTATAGCTTGTGCGCTGTTATATGATGTGTTATGGTTAGCCGTATGGCGTGAATCCTAGATTATGAATCGATTATGAATATGTGGTCTTTTGGCATATGCGATACATTATTTAAATTGATTAAAATGTATAATGAATGTGATTGAGTTTGTTGCCGCTTGGCACGATATTTGCAAGTGCATATTACTTGTATATGATGGTGGGTGAAGAATGCATGAAATTATATATGGCGAGTGCATGTGCATTGTTTGGTAATGTAAGAAGGATGTTGGAAATATGTATATGTGTTGAATCGTACTCACTGGGGTAGAATGGCAAGATGTCGTTCCTAGTAGAGTAATCACTGGGGTAGAATAACAGGATGTTATTCCTAGTGAGGTATAGTGTCGTGGTTGTATACACCGGGGTAGAATGACTAAGATGTCGTTCCTGGTGGAATAATTATCGGGGTAGAGTAACTAAGATGTTGCTCCTAGTAGGGTACGAACGATGTACCCATAATCCCAAAAAGGGGATTGGCGATAATTGATTCCTTGGAGAATCTGCTGAATATTCGATTCCTCAGAGAATCTAATGAATATTTGATTCCTTGGAGAATCTGTTGAATACTTGATTCCTAGGAGAATCTGCTGAATGATAATTGATTCCTAGGAGAATCTGCTGAATGATATTTGATTCCTCGGAGAATCTACTGAATATTCGATTCCTCGGAGAATTTGATGAATATTTAATTCCTTGGAGAATCTGCTGAATACTTGATTCCTAGGAGAATCTGCTGAATGATAATTGATTCCTAGGAGAATCTGCTGAATGATATTTGATTCCTCGGAGAATTTGCTGAATATTCGATTCCTCGGAGAATCTGATGAATATTTGATTCCTTGGAGAATCTGCTGAATACTTGATTCCTTGGAGAATCTACTGAATTGAGTCGGTACCGCATTTGCATCTGCATAGAGTCGTGAGTCGGTCTCTATGAGTTGCATAATTCATCTTTATATGATGCATTTATGAAATAAACATGTATGTGAATGTTTATGTGAAATGGTGATGATATGAACATATTGTGTATGTTTATGTGAATTAACGCGAATTGCGGTAATGGCATGAGTGAGTATGCTTGAAGATATGTATATATATGTGTGTGAATATATGTATATATGTGGGTTTACATGGATTGATGTAAACATTTGGTGAATGCATATTGTATATGCTTGATGTACTATTTATATATAGATACTTATATGGATACATTGCGATGTATGGAATGATTGAGATGTATAGAATGATTGTAAATGTTTATGTGAAAATGATGCGAATTATAGAAGCATGATTGAATGTGCTTGGTTGTGGTGTATATGAAGAATTATGAATAATGCCTGAGGATGTAATAGTATATATATATATATATATATATATATATATATATATATATATATATATATATATATATATGTTTTGCTTGGTAGGTGTGAGAATAATGTAAATGTGAAAGATTTGTACTCACTGGGGTAGAATGACAATATGTCGTTCCCAGTGGAGTAATTACCGGGGTAGAATGACTGAGATGTTGTTCCTGGTAGGGTATAAGTGACGTACCCATAATCCTGAAAGGGGATTGGTGTTATTGGATGATTTTTATGAGTTACATGGCATGGTTACGAGTGTTATATGAAATACGCATGTGTGTATGAATTGCTGATTAAGTATGATTGTATATGCTTATATGAATTGCGGTAAATGAAACATAATGTATAAGTCTATGTAGATAAATTGTAATTGTGAATGTATGCATGATGAAATGCTTGGTTTTATACATATATACATTATGATGTGTGTTAGTGGATTGTGAGGCATTGTAGTGAGAAACTGTAAATATAAGTATTCAGTACTTATGCATTTATATATGATTATGTGCTTTGATTATTATGGTAATGTTTCTCACCCTTCTGCTGGAATGATGTCCTACATAACATCGTGCAGGTACCAAGGAGTAGTACTGATAGTAGTTGCGAGGTTGTTGTTGGTGCAGCTATTAGTATTTAATAATGTTGGGTCAAGTCATGCTCTGGTTATGTAACATTGGGATCGCGGGGTTTATGCCTTAGAGATATATTGTATATTCTAAGTTGTGTTTTAAATGTATTTGAAATATGTGATAATGGCCTCTGTGCCTAAGTGTTGATGATTATGTGATGAACATGAATTTTCTGTGAAGAGTTATGTAAACCAAATTGAATACGCTGCTTCATGCAAGATGAAAATTTAATAGAATGACTATTTATTTCAATGTTACATGAGTATGACAGGTGAATGTTGAGATTTTGTAATTATGTGTGACACCCTTTGTGAAAGCATGTTAATTTACTCTGATTAATTATGTATTTTTTCCGTGGGGATTAGAAGGGTGTTACACGTTAGACCAAGGGTTTGCAAAAGAGGTGAGGTCAATCCTAGTCCCAATGGGTGCTATTAGTAAATGAAACCACAATCAAAGAAAGGTGCAAGTATGTGCATGAGGTTGATGGTGATGCTAAAAAGCAATCGACTTACAAAGGTGTTAAAATGGGCTCGACATTGAATCGAGAATTATTTCATCCTTTTTGAAAGTAGTTTGATATGATTGATTTTTTTTGAAGTTTATTGAGAAAAATGTCACTTGACGTTAGATAAATGTTTTATTAAGAAAGTACCACTTGACGTTGGATCAAGGGTTTTATCATTTTTGAAAGATTAATTTTAATGGTTATTTTGTCTTTTTGAATTAACAATCATGCATTAACTAAAAAAATGAAACAATAATAATAAAAAAGAAATAATAAAAGGGAGGGGTGAATTATTAATACATAAGTAAAAATAAATGACATGAGAGAAATGATAAAATGAGGATGATGCATTATCAACACAAGGTGTGAGTTAAAACAAAATAAAGAATAAAAAGAAAGTAATAAACGAAATACTAATTAATTAATTATATTAATTAAAAAAAGTTAAATAAAAGTATTTTT
Organism: Lathyrus sativus; assembly: GCA_963859935.3. Lineage (NCBI taxonomy): Eukaryota > Viridiplantae > Streptophyta > Magnoliopsida > Fabales > Fabaceae > Lathyrus > Lathyrus sativus. The sequence continues at coordinate 587,690,220 of OZ012738.1, forward strand.
AAATTTTTAAATATGTAAGCAATTGAAAATTAATAGGTGGATAAAAAAATAAAATCTAATTCGAAAATAAAATAACTAAACAAAATAAGTAAAAAAAAAATGAAGTTGTGGGGTGCTAAGTCAAACAATGTGTAAAAAGAAAAATAAAAGACCCAAAGGGCGTCTGGGCCCAGTTGGGGGCCAAACAAAAAAAGAGTGGACACGTGTTAGAATACGAACGAATCTGAAAATTACTTATAAATATCAACAATTGTTCATCTTCTTTTGTCCATAACTTGCTCAAATTTTCACGGAATCAAGTAAATGAATAATGAAAATTCATCTACTCGATCTCACGAACAACAAGGAATGCTCAGAATTAAGAAAAACTATAAAAATATGAAAATTAAAAACTCATTTCATCACTTTTGCTTATGGAGGTTCAATAACAGTTTTTAACTCTTGATTTAAAATTAATTGAGTTTCCATGCAATATGGTGACGACTAAGGTACTAATTAAGTAAAGTAAAAATGAAAAAGCAATATAATTAAATAAAGAACAAGCATAAGAGTCATTAAACAACAACAAATCACTTTTCCTTATGGAGATTCAAGAATCCTTTTTAACTCTTGATTTAAAATCAATTGAGTTTCCATGCAAAATGGTGATGAATAAAGAAAGAGTAAAGATGCTACATAATTAAACAAAGAACAAACATAAAAGTCTACCTATTCAATAAAAAGGAAGATATGACTTAAGAGAAAATGAAGAGAAAAATGAAGAGAGTTTTGTCTTAGTTTAGTGAATGATTTGTGGTGAGATTTGTGAGTGAGAATAACTTAATTTATAGGCTCTAAAAAGGGTAGTTAATGAATCATGCAAAGAGTGATGAGTGACTTCTAGAAACTTATTTAATTAAATAATGAATAATAATGTAATATATGCATGGAATAATGATGTAATATATGCATAAAATAATAATATAACAAATAAGAGATATTTTGGACCTTCTAGAAACATTGAATTTTATTTTATGATGCATAAAAATGCTTAACAAAATCCAAATGAATATTTTGATGATAAATTAATTAAATGATCATGAATTTATTTATCTTTAAAATGCATTAAAAAATGCAATTTTAGTCAAATTCTTCAACATGTAAAATGGTGATTTTATGTTGACCTTTTTTACTATATATTCATATATGCATGATTATGGTGATTTTATTTGATGATAAAAATGCATATGGCTAAAAAATGTGAAACTTAATAAATGGGCATGTATCAGAAGAGTTTATAATACCCGGACAAAATAAGGGTGTGACAGTATTGAGGCTAAAATCGTGAACGAATCACTTTCCTTATAGTATTTCAATGACTCTAAAATTGTTTTAGAGTTTCTACGCATGAATACCTAGGATAATTCATCATATAGGCCAATGAAAACTCGAATGTAGGGAAGATGAAATCCTGAATTTTGTGTGAAGAGGATATGCTTTTCTCATGTGTTTTTCTGAATCAGAATGCTTGATTTATAGGCCAAAGTGGTGTTGTTTCATAAGGTTGTGACCCTGATGAAAAACACACTTCCAACAACACTTTTCCAAAATATCGCATTGTTTCGTCTATATCGACACTTTTCAAACGTCGCATTGTTTCACCTACATCAACACTTTTACCAAATGTTGCACTATTTTTTCTACAACAACACTTTACAAAAGTTTCACCTACTTCTGAATTCAAACGTAATACTACACTTCATAAGTGTTGTCTATTTCTGAATTCAAACCTACTGCAACACTTCACAAGTGTTGTCTATTTCTAAATTCAAAAATTAATCTTCACTTGAATATTTTCTTGTCATTTTGGAACATACTCTAGATTATTAATTGTTAATAATTTACAACAGATACTCATATTCGCTTATTTTAATGGATAATTATTCGTGCCCGCACCCTTATTTTTTTTGCGGATTTTTACCCTAGCTGTTATAGGTATCCATTAAGAATGAATTTAATTGTCATCCTTAAATAACAGATAGCTTTTACAAATATCAATCACACTTTTTTTATTAATTAAAAGATAAAAGTAAATTTTTCTCTCTTCTTCATTAAAACCTCCATCCCATGATACTAATTAAAACATAAACTAAATTTTAAATAAATTTAAAATTTGAATTTAATTAAAATATACTAAAAGTATAAAAGAATTTTACAAAGTGACTCAATAATAGATATTATATGTTGGAAAAAGTTTGAATTTTATTTTAGCCACTTATAAATTAATATAAACGGATGAAGATGATGAATTGACAGTATAAAATCTTTCACACTGACAATGCATAGTAATTAATTTCTTAAAATTTTGATTTAAAATAACATCTTATTCGTTGTTTTTAAGAATACAAATATAGTAGTGTTTCAATACAAGAATATATATATATATATATCTGTGTGTGTGTGTGTGTGTGTAGGGTTAGATATGTTACAGATCCCTATAAATATTCCAAAATCTAGTTTTAGTCCCCAGAACATTTTCATTTAAAGAATCGTCCTCATAAAGTTTTTCGTCCTTATTTTTCGTCGCTGTCGTCTATTCCATTTAACGGAAGCCTACGTGGACGGTGACTTGGAAATTTTTTTAAAATAATTGGACAGTTACTAATTTCCACGTGTGTAAATAGATTTTAAGTCGCAGTCAAAGCTAATTCCTCTTTGTGACCTAATCTCTCTCTCATTGTCTTCATCCTCCTTATGACCTAATTCCCCTTTCTTTGTAACCAGTCGAAGCTTCCTCACTCGCATACCTAACTCGTCATCATCAAAAGAAGGTTGATGTTGTATTCCATAACAAGTTCTACGAAATCCATGAGCATGTCTTCGTCCTCTGGGAGATGCTGTCAAGGAAGGAATTGCAGTTGTAAAGCTCGTATGGTTTCATACGCTTGCAAGAATGGTCGCAAGAAAAGCAGGCTCTTCTGGAGATGTCCAATTTGGTAGAGTGAAGAAACTTGTGATTTATTCATATGGGATAAAGATTTGGTTGAAGAAGACGATAATGGTGTTGAATAGGTAGATGTCAACAAGCTGAAGGAATTAGAGACAGTTGAACTGCTGAGGAAGTTGTATGAAAGGTTCCAAGAATCAACATCATTTTCACTTTTTATCCCTTTGTTCCTCTTTCTTGCATTCTCCATAAATGCTCAGTGTATATTTCAACTTCAACATCAACCTCACCTTCGTAGTCTTGAACAAAGGTAGCTAACTCAAATGCATCACCATCATCCCTAAATGGTTTTAGATCAGTTTCTAAACTACCATCACCATGTTTCCACCATATTTTAACATTATTGTATTCAAATCCAAGATCCATTCCCTTAATTAAATCACATACCTTAAAAAAGGACCAAAAATCAGGATCTTGACCATTAAATGCGTAAACTTCCACACCCTTATACTTTAATATTGGGTCTTTTACCAAACAGCTCTTTGTGTAAAATACTACCTTAAATACACCCATGCTTACACAATTGAGAGAAAAAGACAGTCAACAATGGGCCTACATATAACACTTGTATGTAGAAAATCCTATTAACTAAATACACTGCAAATAAAATACAAACCCTAGACTAAACTTCAATAAAATAGAATCTAAAGTTAAACATGTGGACCTACCTTAGATTCAATGTCGAAGGACCCCCAAATGCACCTTTTAAGATGATTCTGGGTCCACAAAGCAAATGTGATAATAATGAAACAAATTTCTGCAACCAAAAGAAAAATGTACAATGTGTTACAAAGTCTATGTTGAACCAACTGTAAGCATTTGATTGAAGAAGAAAGGAATGGAGTATGGAACGAGCCTTCTGCTCAGACCTAACACTTGAACAAGAAATGGATGGACTCGGTTAGGATTTTCGGTAAGAACGAAAATCACAACACTATTATTTAGCATTAACTATTTTCAAAATTTTAAAAAATGTCAAATCACCGTCCACGTAGGCTTCCATTAAGTGGAATAATAGACGGCATATACAAAAAATAGGGACGAAAAACTTTACAAAGATGATTCTTTAAACGAAAATATTCTAGAGACTAAAATTAGATTTTAAAATATTTATAGACTAAGTAACTTTTATATATATATATATATATATATATATATATATATATATATATATATATATATATATATATATATATATATATATATATATATATATATATATATATATATATATATATATATATATATATATATATATATATATATATATATATATATATATATATATATATATATATATATATCTGTGTGTGTGTGTGTGTGTGTGTGTGTGTGTGTGTGTGTATAATAATAACTTTTTAATCTACAAACTTTTGAATATCAAATTATAGAATAATAACTTTTTAATCTACAAACTTTTAATTTAAAGAAAAAGTAGTTGAAAAGACTTTAATCAACAACAATGTTACCGGAATGTTTATTTCCTATGACCAAAAAAAAACTGAGAAACATCCATCATATGCTTGCCAGAAATTTCACGTTTGTTTGTGTTCGTGTTAGAATGGACTAAACAATGTCCTTTCAAAAAAGAGTTTGATAGATTAAAGTGTGTTAAGATTGAACACGTGTCGAGATCGCATTCTAATAGTAAAACATGGCTTGCTTACTCGCGAGGAAGGCTTAAGCGCAAGCTTGTAGGCATTAGAAAGGATTAGATAAATGTCTTTTTAAAGAAAAAGATATGAATCAGATTAGGGTATGTTCAGCGTTTCGATCGCACGGGGGTGAGAAAAGAGTTTTGATTTGTTGAGTATTTTAAAGAAGAATGACAATTATTTGATGAGAATGAGACGTGGGCATCAGAACCAATTAATTGAGGCATTACCAATATGCTAGATCCCAATGATACCTTTTTCATTCGATTAATTATGAAATATGTTCATTGAATAATGAACTTTCTAAAGATTGTTTAAAGGTACCATATGGAATTTTAGACTCCAATGAGTGTTTTTAGAAACGAAAGAATGAACGAAAAACAACCCAAGGCGTGTGCCTCAAGAGCAATCGTTCAAAAATTCAAGGAATGCGAGACTCCAAGAACTTATTTGTTTCGTAATTTATTTAAGAAAAAGGTTTTGAAAAGGTTAAGTGTTTTGATTTTATTTGAAGAAAATACTCGATGTTTACGGAGGTTTAAATTCGTGTACGAAACAATTGGAGGAAGGAGAACCTAATGGTGTAGATGAAGGTCGATGGCGAGGCAAAAGGCACTTGACTTACAAGTTTTGGGATAAGGCTCGATATATGGATCAAGTATGCGGGGGTTCCACTTGGCGTTGGACCAAAGGTTTGCAAAAGAGGTGAGGTCAATCCTAGTCCCAAAGGGTGCTATTAGTAAATGAAACCACAACCAAAGAAAGGTGCAAGTATGTGCATGAGGTTGATGGCGATGCTAAAAAGCAATCAGCTTACAAGGGTGTTAAAATGGGCTCGACATTGAATCGAGAATTATTTCATCCTTTTTTAAAGTAGTTTGATATGATTGATTTTTTTGAAGTTTATTGAGAAAAATGCCACTTGACATTGGATCAAAGTTTTATTAAGAAAGTACCACTTGATGTTGGATCAAGGGTTTTATCATTTTTGAAAGATGATTTTAATGGTTATTTTGTCTTTTTGAATTAACAATCATGCATTAACTAAAAAAAGAAACAATAATAATAAAAAAAGAAACAATAAAAGGGGGGAAGGGTGAATTATTAATACATAAGTAAAAATAAATGACATGAGAGAAATGATAAAATGAGGATGATGCATTATCAACACAAGGTGTGAATTAAAACAAAATAAAGAATAAAAAGAAAGCAATAAAAGAAGTACTAATTAATTAATTATATGAATTAAAAAAAAGTTAAATAAAAGTATTTTTATGTTTTTAAATATGTGAGCAATTGAAAATTAATAGGTGCATGAAAAAAATAAAATTGAAATCGAAAATAAGATAACTAAACAAAATAAGTAAAACAAAAAAAAAACAAAAAAAAAAAAGAAGTAGTGGTGTGGTAAGCCAAACAATGTGTAAAAAGTAAAACAAAAGAAAAATGAAAGGCCAAAAGGGCATCTGGGTCCATTTGGGGGCAAAAAAAAAAGAGTGGACATGAGTTAGACTACGAATGAATATGAAAATTACTTATGAACATCAACAATTGTTTATCTTCTTTTGGTCATAACTTGCTCAATTTTTCAATGAATCAAGCAAATGAATAATAAAAATTCGTCTACTCGATCTCATGAACAACAAGGAATACTCAGAATAAAAAAAAAGAAACTAAAAAAATACGAAAATTAAAAACTCATTCCATCACTTTTGCTTATGGAGGTTCAATAACACTTTTCAACTCTTGATTTAAAATTAATTGAGTTTCCATGTAATGTGGTGACGATTAAGGTACTAATTAAATAAATTAAAAATGAAAAAGGAATATAATTAAATAAAGAACAAGCATAAGAGTCATTAAACAACAACAAATCACTTTTGCTTATGGAGGTTCAAGAACCCTTTTTAACTCTTGATTTAAAATCAATTGAGTATTCATGCAAAATGGTGATGAATAAAGAAAGAGTAAAGATGCTATATAATTAAATAAAGAACAAACATAAAAGTCTACCTATTCAATAAAAAGGAAGATATGACTTGAGAGAAAATGAAGAGAGTTTTGGTTTAGTTTAATGAATGATTTGTGGTGAGATTTGTGAATGAGAATAACTTTATGTATAGGCTCTAAAAAGGGTAGTTTAGGAATCATGCAAAGAGTGACGAGTGACTTCTAGAAACTTATTTAATTAAATAATAAATAATGATGTAATATATGCATGGAATAATGATGTAATATATGCATAGAACAATGATGTAGCAAATAAGAGATATTTTGGACCTTTTAGAAACATTGATTTTTATTTTATGATGCATAAAAATGCTTAACAAAATTCAAATGAATATTTCAATGATAAATCAAATGATCATGAATTTATTTATCTTTAAAGTGCATAAAAAAAATACAACTTTAGTCAAATTCTTCAACATGTAAAATGTTGATTTTATGTTGACTTTTTTTACTATATATCCATATATGCATGATTATGGTGATTTTATTTGATGATAAAAATGCATATGGCTAAAAAATGCGAAACTTAATAAATGGGCATGTATCAGATGAGTTTATAATGCTCGGACAAAATAAGGGTGTGACAGTATCGAGACTAAAATCGTGAACGAATCACTTTCCTTATAGTATTTCAATGACTCTCAAATTTTCTTAGAGTTTCTACGCATGAATACCTAGGATAATTGATCATATATTTGAGTTTGCACAAGACCAATGAAAACTCGAACGTAGGGAAGATGAAATCCTGAATTTTGTGTGAAGATGATATAATTTTCTCGTGTGTTTTTTTGAATCAGAATGCTTGATTTATATGCCAAAGTGGTGTTGTTTCATAAGGTTTCAACCTTGATGAAAAACACTACACCTTTCCAAAATATTGCATTGTTTCGTCTATATCAACACTTTTCAAATGTCGCATTGTTTCACCTACAACAATACTTTTACCAAATGTTGCACTATTTTTCCTACAACAACACTTTTCAAAAGTTACACATACTTCTGAATTCAAACGTAATGCAACACTTCACAAGTGTTGTCTATTTCTGAATTCAAACCTACTGCAACACTTCACAAGTGTTGTCTATTTCTGAATTCAAAAACTAATCTTCACTTGAATATTTTCTTGTCATTTTGGAACATACTCTAGATTATTAATTTGTTAATAATTTACAACAGATACTCATATCCGCACGCATATCCGCTTATTTTAATGGATAATTATTCGTGTCCGCACCCTTTTTTTTTTGCAGGTTTTTACCCTACCTGTTATAGGTATCCATTAAGAATGAGTTTAACTGTCATCCCTACATAACATATAACTTTTTCAAATATCAAAGGAAGGTTGATGTCGTATTCTATAACAAGTGCTACGAAACCCATGAGTATGTCTTCATCCTCTGTGAGATGCTGTCGAGGAAGGAATTGCAGTTATGAAGCTCGTATGGTTTCATACGCCTGCAAGAATAATCGCAATAAAAGCAGGCTCTTATGGAGATGTCCATTTTGGCAAAGTGAAGAAACTTGTGATTTATTCATATGGGATAAAGATTTGGTTGAAGAAGACGGTAATGATGTTGAATAGGTAGTTGTCAACAAGCTGGAGGAATTGAAGACGGTTGAACTGTTGAGGGAGTTGTATGAAGGTTCCAAGAATCAACATCATTTTCACTTTTTATCCCTTTGTTCCTCTTTCTTGCATTCTCCATAAATGTTGCATCCTCTTTAGTTAGTTTGAGCTCAGTGTATATTTCAACTTCAACATCAACCTCACCTTTGTAATCTTGAACAAAGGTAGCTAACTCAAATGCATCACCATCACCCCTAAATGTTTTTAGATCAGTTTCTAAACTAGAATCACCATGTTTCCACCATATTTTAACATTATTGTATTCAAACCCAAGATTCATTCCCTTAATTAAATTACATGCCTTAAAAAAGGATCAAAAATCAGGATCTTGACCATTAATGCGTAAACTTCCACACCCTTATACTTTAACATTTGATCTTTTACAAAACAACCCTTTGTGTAAAATACTACCTTAAATACACCCATGCCTACACAATTGAGAGAAAAGGACAGTCAACAATGAACCTACATATAACACTTGTATGTAGAAAACTCTATTAACTAAATACACTGCAAGTAAAATACAAACCCTAGACTAATCTTCAATAAAATAGAATCTAAAGTTAAACATGTGGACCTACCTTAGATTCAATGTCGAGGACCACAAACATGCACCTTTTAAGATGATTCTGGGACCACAAAGCAAACGTGATAATAATGAAACAAATTTCTGCAACCAAAACGAAAATACACAATGTGTTACAAAGTCTATGTTGAAGCAACTATAAGCATTTGATTGAAGAAGAAAGGAATGGAGTATGGAATGAGCCTTCTACTCAGACCTAACACTTGAGCAAGAAAGTGATGGACTCGGTTAGGATTTTCAGTAAGAACGAAAATCACAACACTATTATTCAGCAATACCTATTTTCAAACTTTTTAAAAATGTCAAATCACTGCCCACGTAGGCTTCCGTTAAGTGGAATAATAGACGGTAGAGACGAAAAATAGCAAAAAAAATTTATGAAAAAGATTCTTTAAACGAAAATGTTCTAAGAACTAAAATTAGATATTGAAATATTTATAGAGACTAAAAATATATAAGTAACTTTTATATATATATATATATATATATATATATATATATATATATATATATATATATATATATATATATATATATATTGAATAATAACCTTTTAATCTACAAACTTTTAAATATCAAATTATAGAATAATAACTTTTTAATCTACACACTTTTAATTTAAAAGAAAAAGTAGTTGAAAAGACTTTAATCAACAACAAAGTTACCGGAATGTTTATTTCCCATGACCAAAAAAAAAAAACTGAGAAACAAACGAGGTAGTACGAGAAACGGTGGGGCCAAAAACATAAAAGACAGTCTCTCTAGCCAATGATAAAGAGACAACGTTTTTCACAAAACCACCACTATTTCACCAAAACCACCATCGAGATCCTATCACTGGTTTCTCATTATTTGTCTTTTTTCGCTCTTTTTCTTACGGAATATGTTATAATAGTGACCACTTATATATTTTCCTTTTTTATATAAAACGAAAAAAGAACGAAGGAGCTACGGTTTTTGTGCTCAAACCCCCTTCATTTTCAAATCATCATTCATTCATATCACATATTATCAACAAAACAAAATCCAAATAACAAAAACATCATCATATATATATCTATAGTGTATGTAGTTTTCTAGCTATAGCTTTTGCTTCAATTCATGTTGCTGTGATTTGAATTGTGGTTTGAGAGAGAGAAATAAAGATGGGGAGAGGTAGAGTGCAGTTGAAGAGGATTGAGAACAAAATCAATAGACAAGTTACTTTTTCTAAAAGAAGGTCTGGTTTGTTGAAGAAAGCTCATGAGATCTCTGTTCTTTGTGATGCTGAAGTTGCTCTCATAGTTTTCTCTACCAAAGGAAAGCTTTTTGAATACTCCAGCGATCCTTGGTAAGTTTTTTTCATTATTTCTTTGTTCCTATATATGTCTAAATCTCACTTTCATGTTTTCTGTGAAAATATAGAATAGATCTTACATATTTTCTGTCTACTATATATCTATATCTATAACTATAAGTCTATTTTCTGTGTAATATTTTATTTGTGCTGTCAATTTTTCTTTCATCGTACTGTATTATCCTTCAATTCTCTGTCCTACTTGAATATATTAATATAATAATATTATTATTATTAATACTGTGGTAGCTATTTTTTGTTTAATTCCCTGGAAATATTTTGTGTTGGTTTATGTAAAGTTGCTGGTAGGTGACGTGGTTGATGGCTTGATGTGAATGTGTAATTCTTATATGTCCACTAGATTCTTCATGCTTTGTGTTTTGTATTTGAATAAAAAATAAGAATAAAACTAGATCTCTTGTCCCTCTGCAATGTTTAAAACATGTGGTTAATTGTTTTCTTACACTAGTATTATTGAAAACATTGTTGGTTGGTGGCATGCAATAATACGATGTTTTTGTTGCATTTCTTGTTTAAAAATATTTAGTTAAACAGATTTGATGTATATTATATATAATAATTAAATGAAGAAAAAAGAAAAAGGGTAAGTTATTTTAAAAAAATAAAAAAAAACCTTATTCAGTGTGTCAGATTTGCTATACAGTTTTAGTCTGTGGAAGTTGTCAGTTGATGTAACTTATCATCATTTTATCAGAAAATGGGTGCAGCAAGAATTCAAATGGCTCAAATACATGTTATCAAATGTTTATGCTACTACCTAGCTGTTGATTCATTATTGCTCCAATCAAATTCTAGTGAGCACACATGAAAAATAAATAGCAACATTCTTAATTTTCATACTTTTCATATATTCATCTTGGAATCAATAATCACAACCCTAAGTTTATTTAGACATTAATTAATATCAGTTAGAGGATGAATAGTTTTTTTTAAATGTTGCTTATTTTTTCTTAACTTTCGAGGTGATGTAATCGGTACATAAATTATTTGCTAACTGTTATTTTTGTTTTGTTAACAGTATGGAAAGAATTCTTGAACGATATGAGAGATATTCATATACGGAAAGACAGCTTGTTACAAATGATCAATCACCAAATGTAGGCCTTCATCTTCTCACAGTAAAATTTTGAATTCACTTTTTGTTGATGGTTAGAAGTGAAATTATGAAACTTGCCTTCAAACTTCTTAAGTGTTATTGACGTAATACTAACATATCTGAACAAAGACGTGTCTGATATACGATATGCGTTAGTGTTCAACCCTAAGACATATAATTATATTTTATTTATTTATTTTTTGAAAATATTATTGATACGTGTCAATGTCATATGATGCGTCCCGTCTTTTATATCAATACTTCATAATATGTGATAACTCGGCCATTTGAATTATACCTTAGGGACAAATAGTCCACACACTGATAATCGTTTGATTTATGATTTTAGCTTGGATTCTTTTGAATGGTTCGTTCTTATTTGAAGCTCACTAAATACTTTAGTTTAAAAATTAAAATTAACTTATCTGCATGCATGCATATTGTTAGGAAAACTGGGTTCTAGAACATGCAAAACTGAAAGCTAGGGTGGAAGTACTTCAGAAAAATCAAAGGTACTTCTAAATATTCTTACAATCAAGTTAAGTCTGTGTTGTTGTGTAATATAATATACAATGGCAAGGTTTGTTGTTGTGGCTTTGTTTCAGGAATTATATGGGAGAAGAGTTAGATGGGTTAAGTCTCAAAGAGCTTCAGAGTTTGGAACAACAACTTGATTCTGCTCTCAAACACATTAGATCACGGAAGGTAAAAGCTAAACTAATCACCTTTTGGCTTTGTAATTTTATGCAAGATTTTAAAAAACAGTCCGGTTGCCGCGAAACGGCCGTGACAAAACGGTGTCAGAAGGTGCCGATATTAATACTGTTATTATGCTTAATTTACACCACGACAACATCAATCTATATCACGAAAGTCTTTACACTAGACCGTTATCTAAAACCTTGATTTTATGCTTGTATTGAATGTTATGGTGACTAGTTTGGGTTTTCAAATGCAGAACCAAGTCATGTATGAATCTATTTCAGAACTTCAGAAAAAGGTGAGCAATATTTCCACTAAATCTTGTCGTCATGCATGGTAACATAATGATAGATGTTTTGGAACAAAATTTGACCAAAAGTTATGAATAGTCATATATCATTATTTGAGTGAACTTTTAAGTACTTGCATTCTATATCATGCAGGATAAGGCACTCCAAGAACATAACAACTTGCTCGCCAAGAAGGTAACGACATTTTTGTTTCAACTGTGAAGATTGTAGTGTTTATTATTAAGCACGGATTCAACAGACACTGAAACACCGCACTCCGACACAAATAATATTAAAATATAGAACACCTATCCCGTAAAATACGGATAGTCGAACACAGTTTATGATAATATTAAAATTTCATTTATAATCATTTGTTATTAAGAGAAATTTAAAATATTTTAATGAAATAATATTTTCACTTAACATTAATATATTAGGTATTAAGAAAAATGAATAAAGAAAAGAAAGAGAAAGATGTTTTTATTAAAATACTTATTATCAAGTATTAAAAATAGTGAAAATAGCACTCCTTCCTTCCCTCAGATAATGAATGATTTATTTAAAATAAAAAGTGTTATAAAATAATTAATTTATTTTAAATTTTAATGCACTTTTTTCAATTCTACCTTCTACATTCCTCCTCTAAATTATAAAAAGTTTTAAATATTTTATGTGAATTTAGAAACATAATCAATATTATATGAGAAAGAAAAATTATGAATGATTTTACAATATTAACCTTTAATTATTATAAATAAAAGAGAAATTTAAAGAATTGAAAGAAAAAATATTAATAAATAATTGATGATATATTGGAGAAAATATTATTAATTTTGCATTAGAATTTTAAAATGACTTATAATTTAAACCGTTGTTTTTGGCAAAAGACTTATAATTTAGAACAACGGAGCAATTAATATTACTTATATCATTTTCATTACTTGATAAAAATTAATTTAGTAAAAAAACTATTATCTCTCTTTTATTTATTTATTTATTTTTAATATGTATGAAATTATCAACTAAATTACTCATTGTGAAACGGAGAAAATAATGATTAATTGATAAAATTAATAAATCATTCATTTTGAGACATTTTTTTATTTCAAATTAGACTCTCATCATAGAATGGAGGGAATAATATATGTTTAACCTTTGTGATTTGTGTGAGATTTGTCTAAAAAATAAATAAGTTGTGTTGAAGTAAAGAAAATAGAACAATCAATTTTTTGAAACACTTCTTTGAATTGTCATACACATGTGGTAGGAGTCTTCTACACATGTGGTACGAGTGTCGTATTAATGTCATACGTGTGAAAGACACTTCGTTTGACTTTTAACATTTGTATTATTATACCAACATATGTCGTACCAATGTTTTATAAGTGTCCGTCAGACACCGATATGTGTCAGACACCGGGACACTCGTACTAGGTGTCCTTGCTCGAAAGAGTGTTCGGATTTGTAATATAGATGAAAACATGATTTGATTAAAAACCAGATAAAGGAAAAAGAGAAAGAACTTGCTCAAGAGGAGTTGCAAAGTAGCATGGAGGTGGCTCCAATTGAAACACAACCATTGGAATCAATGATTGCAGGGTTAGTCTCTTTTCTTTTCTTTGATATAATACTTGAAACGTTCATCACTCTCTCCTCTGTCGGTGTATATGCATCTTCATGAGTTCACTTTCACCTCTATCAACCAAATATGTACTATTTTTTGTATTTAATATTCACCTTTTCCTGGACTAAGATTTTCTGCATTCTGGTTTTTGGATTCCCCTACATTATTTTACACTGTCATCGAGGGTATTTTTGGTATTTTAACCACCAAAAATATCTTACCCTAATGTCTTTCCTACTCACAACTCTACTACAAATATAACACAATATTTTGTTTGATTGATGCAGAGGGTCCTCCTTACAAGAAACTTGCAATGAAGAAACCGGAGCAGAAACTCGAGGTAATGCCGGTCTTCCGCCATGGATGATTCGTCCTATAAATGAATAGATGAGAGGAGAGTAACATTGTATCAGTTTTCTTTATTAAAAAACACTGATACAGGTTGTTGTAGGAAGCCTATAAATATACATATGATCAATACTGTAATTGTGTATCATGCAACATGTTTGACTCAATATCAATGTATGCTGCTGAGGGCAGGCCATGCTAAAATGGTCTAGCTATAGATACAATTGTATAATGTATACATATAGATTGAGTATTGTCTATGGTTATGTTTAAATATAAGGATTATAAAGAGATACATGTTTTGATTATGTGATTCGTTGACAATCAATTAATTAATATTTGGATTATAAGGAGAAACTTCTTTCGTGTATATGTGAAGAATTAAATAACTCGATTATCATTGAATTAATTTAGGTTTAAATTATATAGAGGTTTTTTTTCCTTCCTTTTATAGAAGTTGGTTTGTAATTTATAGTGTTTTAAAAACTGGATCGTTCTCGATCGAACCAGTTAGATTATGAACCGGACAGTAGAGCGATCCAATAAAGTAATTAGATTGTAGTTACAATTAACCTAGTGAAATTCGGACGGTTTATTGGTCCGACTAATAAATCGGTGGATTTTTCTTAATTTGACAGGTTAATTTTTTTATATTTATTTTTTAGTTTAATTATAATTTTGATCTTTTATTTTTATTTTTCATAAGTTTTGGTGATCTTGCTTTAAAAATCGATTTCATTAATATTTATAATTATGTTAATAATTTATAATAGTTAAATAATATTAAAATTAAAAAAATAAAATTTTGTTAAATTTTAAGAATCAAACATATAACATTTCAAAAAAAAATCATGTTATTAAAGAAAAATAAAATTATATTTTAAGAATAATTTAAGTATATTTGTAACACTCATATATAATACATGTCTAAAAATACATATTATACATAGTTGTAAAGTTGGTACTAAAATACATAAGTGCTTAGTGGCAACATTGTACATATTACATGTCAAAAATAATACTACATCAATGGCACAATATATATATATATATATATATATATATATATATATATATATATATATATATATATATATATATATATATATATATATATATATATATATATATATATATATATATATATATATATATATATATATAAGGGTGCCTAACAATAAAATAAAAAACTAGGAATTAGATCATTATAAGATAATCTCCAAAATAACTGCACAACAAATACACCATCTAAAATAACAAAAGGAGCAAGGACATCACACGTATCTTGTCCTTACCCTTCGCCCGATTAAAATCACCTGAAAATAATCAAGAAATATGGGGTGAGATAATAATCTCAGTGGGTTCCCTATCTTATGGGTCCACTCGACTCTATAAGGTTTTAATCATCATCCTAACTCATGTCACAAAGGGGAAAAGATTTGAGTTCACAAAATTTGTAATATAGGAAACATGTTGCTTGAGTTCATCAACTCAAACCATTACTAATCGGAAATCATGCCAAGGTATCTTTCTCCGGTCAACCCTACGTCCAGAGTTATCGACACGGGTCACAGATCCTTGTATCACACTCACTACTACAAAATCGACATTTTGTAACACTCATTTTACAACGGTCTTTTTGTTACGCATGAATTTCAGATTCTAAGGGATAACATCCACCTTAAGAATCTTCGCTTCCTATGGGACTCTTAACTCATTTCAAGCCTTTTATCCATATGGGATTTTCACCGACCATGGGATCCAACACTTTTGGGACTCAAGCCCAGGTTATTCAAGTATCGGTGCGTACATTCCAATTCTTAATCTATATAAGCATCACACTTGGGACGACACAATCAAGGTTTTTTTCCGACTACATGATTAAATAAAGCATATCGTAAATTGTATTCAACAACCACAAGGCGATCACAACACCTTAGTACTCACAACAACAAAACATGTTTCATATAATGACTAACATCTTAGCTAGACAACCACTTGCCCATGACACACACCTAAATATCATATGTACAAGCATTTCCATCTATGTCATTCATCACATCCTAATCATCATGTTAATTCATTCCATTAATTACTCTTAAGTTTTCCTTACAATTCTTTATGAATTTCCAATCATATTATCATTTAGTCACAACAACAATTCATAGATAGGAAAACATGCATAACAATCACAATCCATGGTAATTAACACAAGATAGCTCATAATAATTTAAACCCATACAATATGAATTTCCTAAGCAAGGAACAAAGAAAATATTTTCCTGCACTCTGTCATGGTCGCCCGACGAGTAGCCAGCGAGGTTGGCTCGCCTTGAGTTCTCTTGGCGAGCCAAGTCAAAGGAAAAAATGTTCCATGGTCGCTCGACGAGAAGCTAGCAAGCTAGCTCGCCTTTAGTTTTCCCGACAAAGCTGACAAAATTTCAGCTTGCCCGACAAGAGTGTCAATTTTTGCAGAAATGCAGCGGGAGTTTGATGGCAAGGAAGGGGTTTTCCAATTAACCCACACATGATTCTTCCACAATGAGAACACCGACTTACAACCACAACCATATCCACATTGGACCATAACAAGCATGAACAACAACAAAATCATAGAATTTCTCATAGGTAATAGAAGAAAATATAGCTACAAACCAATATCATCAATTTCTATCTTATGATCTAAAATCCCTAACTTCTACAACGTAGTGTTTCTACCTAGAACCCACATTGAACTTGCGAGGAAGAAATGTTGGATGATGAAAATGAAATGAGGTTGATGAAATGATGATGATGAGCTCCAAATTTCTTCTTCTTCCATTAGGTTTCCTTCTTTCTTTCTATCTTTCCTTTTCAAGTCTTTCCTACTAAGTTGGAATGAAATGATACATAGAAGTATCATATAGGAGAAGTTAGTAAGAATGTGGCATGCGTGGTCATGAAGTGGCTGTCAAACTGGTGACAAAATGATGAAATTAGTAACAACATAAATATTAAGTTGTCCAATACTTAATATTTGTTTTACTAGAGCAGCTGACTCATTATTAATGTTATCAAAATGACTCTTTGTACCTATTAACAAAATGTCAGTCTTAAAATAATATTAATTAAATCAATCTGAACTCACTAATTACTTTAATTATTGTAACCGATAACTTTTAGAACATAAAGGAATTCAGTTGATCTCCACTGATGTGAATTAGAGTATTTAAGGAAACACGGGTTATTAGAATTTTATTTTATGAAAAAAATCATGTTATCAAATAAAGATGAAATTAAATTTTCATATTATTTTTAAATATAAGTCTCATTATTTTTAAATAAAAGACACATTATTTTTACTAACTTTTTTTATCAATAGATTTTTCTACTCTATCTTTTATTTTTAATTATTTATCTAAAGCATAATATACTAATTAATTTCTAATCATAAACATCAAAATTTTAAATTAAAATTCATAAACTATATAATTCAAGTAAGAGGTTCATCATAGTGTTACCCACCTCATAGGAGGGACAGGAGAAAATGGGAGATCAACAATTATGTAGGCTCCTAGCACCTAGGGCCATCCACCATACGGGTGAGAGAAAATCCCCCCATTGCTTGATTCTTCATTGTTTATGACTTAGCATCATTTTTAACATGTCAAACTAACCATCGAAGACAAAAAACACTACAAAGTTGTCTGGTTAGAGAGATTTAAAGAATAAACAATCAATTAATCTATCGATCATGATCATCAATTCAAATAAAAGAAATTTCCTAAATCAATATTAAATGTATGTTAAAATTCCTATAAAACATCATAAAAGGCCATATATGCTTATAATGTTCAAGATTAGTCACAACTCCAAAAGTTGCATGTTGTGTGTTCTGGTTAGAAATTATAATTCAATATTTTCATCGAAAATTAGCATTCAATTAGGTCGAAGTAGTTAGTCGAAGTTGAAATAGTCAGATGTATTTGACAGAGTCAAATATAATATATATAGTTGTGTCGAAATATAACTTGTAATTTTGTACATTACATTTCGTATGTTCTGGATTTGGGTCGAATTGTATAGAGTTTGGGTCTGGGCTTAGTTGCATATATAAAGAGTCTTGTATGATATAAACATGTATAACTTCACTCAATACGAATCCTAATTTCATAATTTAGTTTACATCGCTCTCTTCTTCTTCTTCTTTCATCTTTTTTGAAAACCTTTTTTTCCAACAAAATGGTATCAAGGAGCCCAATTATGATTTAGAGAGAATCTGTAATGGAAAACAGAACAATAACATAAACATAATTTCTAGCGAATCTATCGATTTTCAAAGGGGAGAACTACAAACGGTGTGTTGCTAAAATGAAGGTCATCTTCAGATTTCAAGATGTGTCTGAAATCGTGAACGATGGAGTACCGATATTGAAAGCGAATGCAGATGATGTTCAACAAGTTGCGCACGAGGAACGAAGAAAGAAAGATGGAAAATGCTTGTTCTTGATTCATCAGTGTGTGTATTCTAATGTGTTTGAAAAGATTATTGAATAAAAAACGACGAAAGGAGCGTGAAATAAATTGAAGAGCTTGTATGGAGGAGATGAAAAGATGAAGAGGGTGAAGTTGCAAACATTGAGAAAGCAATTTGAGATGACTCAGATGTAGGAAGATGAATCAATCTCAAAATATATTTCACGTGTGGTGTTGTTAACGAACCTCATGAAGTCGTGAGGTGAATCAATCAATGATTTGCAGAAGATTGAGAAGGTGTTAAGATCTCTGACTACGAAGTTGGATTACATTGTAGTTTCAATTGAAGAGTCCAAGAACCTAGTTAAGACGAAGTTAAAAGAACATCAAGCTTTATTAGAGGCCCATGAGATGAGGCTGAAGCAAAGTAACTTAGAAAGGAAGAAGGTGACTGGTACAAAAACTACAAGCAATATTCATCAAGAAATCTGGGAAAGAGAAAGGAAAGAATCTTATTAATGATGAGAAATTAAGAAAAAACTCAAAGAATTACTCTGATTCGATCAAGAAAGGTGTGGGCAAGAAGTATTCTGGGAAGAAAGTTGACATGAAGGAGGTTCATTGTTACAACTATCAAGGATTTGGTCATTATGCTCAAGACCGTCGAAGAAAGAAAGAAGATTGAGTAAAAGATAGTGATGGAGTGCAATATGGACATGCTGAAGATAGTGATTCTGATGATGTGCTACTTGTGACTAACATTCAGTCAAACACGGAGCAAACCAACATGTAGTACCTGGATTCAGGATGCAGTAACCACGTGACTGGTAATAAAACCTGGTTCACCAAGCTAGATGAATCACTTGAGAAAGTAATAAAGTTTGAAGATGGCAGGCACATCACATCAGGTGGAAAAGGAGATATCTCTGTTGTTAAGAAGGATGGTGGAAAAGCCAGCATCACTGATGTGATGTACCTTCGATTACAAGCAACTTGATAAGTGTGGGTCAATTACTTGCAAAAGGATACAACATGAAGATGGAAAAGAATCATATGAAGGTGTATCATAGTGATAGAAGGCTGATTTTGAAGGCATCCCTAGAAGACAACAAAACCTACAAAGTAAAGATCAACCCAGTTCATCATAAGTGTCATGCTTTGACTGCAGAAGAAAATAAGAACTGAATGTGGAATCACAGGTATGAACATCTAAACTTCAGAAGTTTAAGTATTCTCAACTAGAAAAAGATGGTGTATGGTTTACCTCAGGTGAAAGAACCAATTCATGTATGTGCGGAATGTTGCAAAGCAAAGCAGGCTAGGATAACATTCAAGCATGATTTGCCAATGAGGTTGAAGGAAAAACTAGAGTTAGTTCAATCTGATGTGTGTGGACCATTTTAAGTGAGGTCGAATGGAGGTAACTACTATTTCCTAACCTTTATAGATGAATTCACCAGATATATATATGGATTTACCTTATTGAAAGGAAGAGTGTGGTATTCATACAGTTCAAGAAGTTCAAATTGCATATCGAAAAGCAGAGTGGATGCAAGTTGAAGAAATTGAGAAGTGATGGTGGTGGTGAATACTGTAACACCCATTTTAATTATTTAGTCATTTTATTACTATTTTAATTATTATATGTTGGTGTGCCCTTTGGTGGGGGTGTGTTTGATGATGATTGGTGGGTGTCCCTGATATGGGAGGATTATTGGTGGTGAATTGGTGTGAATATAATAATAAAATAAATAGTAGTAATATGGTGGTATTATTATTATTATTATTATTATTATTATTATTATTATTATTATTATTATTATTATTATTATTATTATTATTATTATTATTATTATTATTATTATTATTATTATTATTAATTGTAGTAATATTATTAATATTGAAGAATATTATTATTAGTAATATTATTACTATTATTATAACTATTAGTGGGAGAATATTACTATGATTATTATTATTATTATTAATATTATTGGTGGAGTATTATTACTATTATTATTAATATTATTATTATGGGTGAAATAATATTATTAATATTGCTATGTGTATTATTATTATTATAATGATTATTATAATTATTATTATTAGTAATACTATATTAGTATTACTATTAAGATTATTATTATTATATTATTTTATTAAGTTATTATTATTATTAAGATTAGATAATTAAAATAGGAAATGTGAGGGGTTAGTGGTTTTTTTACGATACATTTGGAGAGTTGGGAGAAGGAACGAGAGAAGTGAGAAGAGCGTAGAACGAGTAAAGGAACGAGGAACGGAAGAGAAATGAGAAAGCCAAGAGACCAAATCTAGGAGGATTTCCATCGATCAAACCGATTAACAAGGTAAGGGGGAGAAACTTGATTGGGATGGTATTTACATGTATAGGGTAGTGGGGATTCCTTAACCCCGTAGGAATGTATCGGTGTATGAAGTTTTATATTGTCATGCCTATAATTGTTGATTGATGTTGAGAATTGGTATTTGATAAACCAATGAGGAATTGATATATGTCAATGTTGATGAATTGTTGTTTTTAGTGAGTTTGGGGTATTGGTTGGGTTTACGGTTTTAGGGAAGTTCCTGTATAACCTCTGTGGTTTGGATAATGACCATGAGTATTGGTGAGATTTCGTGTAACCTCTGTGGCTTGGGTAATGACCATGATATAGGTTCTGAGATGTAGCTTAAGGAACAATTGATTAGAGTAGTGTGTGATAGTTGTAGTAATGATAGGGCAGAGGATGGATGAAGAGTGATAAGCTTGGAATTGAGCAAGATGACAGTGTTGGACAGTAAGGGTGGGTTTTCGTATGATCATTGTGATGGTGTAATAGTGTATGATGGGTAGGATCACATTTAGGATAGAAACCCCTAAATGCCATGGTTTTGAAAAGTATGGTTATATGATATATGATGACATGATCTTTAAAAATATGTTGTTGGCTGTTATAATTGTCATATTATGGTAGGATTTCGAATTCTGAAACCGGAGCTTTTTACAGAATTGAAATCGGAGGTCCGGAAGGCCTCCAACGATGGAAAACACAGAATTTTTTACATTCTGCGCTGTTTGCGTCGACTCAAAGCTGTATATTGGTGAATTTTCTGTTTTGACGATTTTGGCCATAACTTTTGATCCGTAAGTCGGATTTAGTCCCCGTTCGAAGCGTTGGAAAGCTCTTGAATAGATATATAACATGGTATAAATAATATAGTTATTTGCCAAATATTTTTATATCCAATATTTTTGGGGAGTCATTGTTTAATTAAATAGTAACTAAACCATGGATCGATTGAAATGATTTATTGATTATTTACTTGAGTTTAATTGTTGTGCACTTAGTGTGCTTGTGTTTATTGGTGGTGTAATATATATAATGTGTGGTGATGTGATCAGGAGGATCGTGTGCACTTAGTGTGCTTGAGTTTGTTTGTCGTGCATTGTTGTCGTGCATTGGTGTCGTACATATCATGGTGTTTGGTGGGATGAATCATTGCTCAGGAGGAGTGTATGTGATTCATTCGTACTCCTTTGTGGAGAATGGTGGGGATAGATCATATCTCAGTAGGAGCGTAAGTGATCTGTCGGGGATAGATCATATCTCAGTAGGAGCGTAAGTGATCTGTCCAAGGTTCGATTGAATGAACCAATGAGTCGGTACCGCATGCATGGTGTTGAGTTGCATATTTAATTATTATATGTTATATGGATGTTTGAACAGTAGGTTCGTGATTGGTTTTGATGGGGTGAATATTGGTGTGTTTTAATTATTATATGTTATATGAATGTTTGAACAGTAGGTTCGTGATTGGTGTTGATGGGGTGAATATTGGTGTGTTTTACTACCTTTATTGCATGTATTAAATTACCGATATATTTTGATCATGTTTTCTCACCCCTTTGTTGTTGTGGTATGTGCTTCCTCGAAAGTACAGATAATCCAGGTACATAGATAGCTTGGATAGCGGTGTGCAAGTCGAGTCTTAGGATGCTCTGATACGTAACACGGGACATGGGTGTTTTATTTGTTTATGTTAAACTTGTTGAAAATCCTGTGACGTATCACATTTTGGTGAATTATAATAATAAAGATTTTATGTAAATCTGGCGGATAGCCGAGAATGTTGGAATAATAATTTCCGCTGTATTATTTTGAAAATAATGAATAAAGTATTTTTGATAACTATTGGTAATGTGATATTCCACTGTTTTTGTGAAAACTCTGATGTTTATTTATAATGTTTATATTTTATTTAATTTGGGAAGTGGGGTGTTACAAATACACCTCTTGAGAATTTGCTAAATTTTGCGATGAGAAAGGTATACAACATGAGGTCATTACACTTGATACACTCAACATAATGGCATCGCCGGGAGGAAGAATAAGAGTATATTGAACATGACCAGGAGCATGTTAAAAGCTAAAGATATGTCAAAGAGATTTTGGGTTGAAGCAGCTTCAGCAGTAGTATACATTCTAAATAGATGTCCAACCAAGAAGATGGTCGAGAAGACTCCTTATAAGTCTTGGACAGGTGCGAAGCCGAATTTTAGTCATCTTAGAGTGTTTGAATCAATGTGCTTTGGGAATTTACTTGAACAATTGAGGAAGAAACTAGATGATCGAAGTCAAACTATGGTGCTCATAGGTTATCATTTGAATGGTGCATACAAGTTGTATTCACCAAATGGTGATAAACTTGTGATCAATCGATATGTTATTGTCGCAACTGTGAAAAACACCCGACGGAAAAACAGAAGAGTCGCCACCGAATATTATTTATCCCAAAGAGAGGGAAAGGAAACGATCGAAGAAAACTTGAAGAACGGGAAAAGACAAGGTCATCGCAACTAAATCTTGGGTTCAGAGTCGGTTATGCAAGGGGAAGGTATTAGCACCCCTCACGTCCTTTGTACTCAACGGGATCCACGCTTGTTGTCTAATCAAAGGGTGTGTTTATCTATAAGCTACTGCTAAAAGGGGGATGGAAAATAAAAAAGGAGACTCGATAGAACATCGCTGCCCTATGCCTACGTATTCCCTCGTGCAATGGGAAAGTCAGAGTCAACGTAGTTCGAACCACTACGGGTGATAGGGGAAAGGTTGCTCGCCAAGACATCACCGTCTTGTGCCTACGTATCCTCATCTGGTATGAGAAATCAGAGCAAACATAGTTCGGGTAACGAAACTAAAGGTAGGTTGAGTGTTTTTTTTACGAGTGACGTTAAGTTCCCATTCCAGCAGTTAGGGACGATGTCTGAAAATGAAGTTTGAAACTATAACGCCCATTTTTAATTATCTAGTTTTTCCTGTATTTTTGTGTTGTTGCGTTTCGGCTTGTTTGTGGGGGTGTGTTCGAGTATGATGAGGTTTAGGCCTTAAGTTGGAATTTATCGGATATATCGGACCATAAGAATAATAATAATATTATTATTAACGGAAAATGATAATTAATAAATAATAGTGATAATAGTAATATTGTTATTATTAATATTATTATTATTATTATTATTATTATTATTTGTGTTAATACATTAATATTATTGTTAATATAATTGGAATTAAGAGAATTATAAGATTAATTGAGTAAGGGTAGAAGTGGAATAAGTAAATAAAGGTATTTTGGAGTTGGAAGAAAAGAAATAGAAGGGGAACGCGTGAAAGAGAAGGAAGGAGAATACGAGCAAGAGAGGAGAGGAGAACTTGAGCAATCGGAAGAAGAGGAAGCTAAGGATTTCCGGTTGGAGCAAGAATTCAACTTCGGTGCTGGAATTCGAGGTAAGGGGGGAGAAACTGATCAAAACGGTAGATAGCATGAATATTAGGTAGTAGGGATTTTCCCCTAATCCCATGATTTTGTTGTGCATGTTGTTGTTCATATGATTGTTATGCCAATTCTGTTTGTGATGATTCAATTGCATGTTGAGAGTTTGAGTTGTTAGGGAGAATTGGGGTTCCGAGCAAACTGCCATTGTTGTGCCGGAACTGAGCAAATGTTAGAATTGGGGGTTTTATCGGGTAGGAACCAGAATGTTTGGTGTAGCCTTGTTGTAAGTTGCTATACTGGTATAATGCAGGCTTTCGTGGAATTTAATCGGGTGGTATCGGAGTGGGAGCTGATTCTGAACTGTGATTTTTCTCAAAAATCGCAGACACTCGCTGGCTCTTCGCCAGGCGAGTGCACCGCGAGCCTTCGCTGAGCGAGGAGGGTAGCGAACGAAAACATAATGTCCCAGGTGACTTCGCTGGGCAGTTCGCTGAGCGAACTTGCAGCGAGCATTCGCTGGTGCTTCGCTGGGCGATGGGTCAACGAGCATGACAGTATTTTGGTAGCTATGTTGTGCTGTTCCGTTCTTGTGCCGTTTAAATCTGTTGGTTGTGGGTGTCGCTTGCGCAAAAATAAGGTGCCGGCATGACAGAAGAGTCGCCACCTTTCGTTATTTATCCCTCAGAGCGGGAAAGGAAACAATCGGAAAAACCTGACGAATAAGGGTAAGACAAAGTCGTCGCAACCATTGTCTGGGTTCGGGAGTCGGTTACGCAAGGGGAAGGTATTAGCACCCCTCACGTCCGTCGTACTCGACGGGATCCTCGCTTGTTGTGTTTACTTGGACGGGTTGGTTTTATTCTATCTACCTATCAAGGCTGGCTGAAAAAGAAAAGAAAAATGACTCGGCAAAGCGTCGCACTTTATGCCTACGTATTCTCATCAGAGGATGAGAAATCAGAGTCGACGTAGTTCGGCCTACGAAGGATTACGGGGGAAGATTGGTGAAGGTTGCTCGCTAGGATATCGTATCCTATGCCTACGTACTTCCACACAGCATGGAAGGTCAGAGCAAACGTAGTTCGGGAAACTACGGGTTATCTCCTAAAAGAAGTGCTTTTTATTGTATTCGCGATTTCAACCGCACTAGAGACTATGACCTGAGAGTGAATGCGTCGCATGTCACCCAAAGGGTACCATACTAAACATCCATCCTCAGATGGCTTAAGGCTCGTAACGTACGAAAGAAATCATTCATGATTACTGTATTTTAAACTGCTTCGAGATGAGAAGAGAACATGCCCAACTAGGAGGGAGACTATCAAGTCCTGCTGTTATCATGCCATGGATTCATCCTATGGTTGAGGTTTGAACAGGGAACTCCTAGAAGTTGTCATGCATAGGTTTCAACCTAAAAGTCTATCATCAAATCCTCATCAGAGGAGATGAGAGTCCTAAGGGATCATGTCAATGATACACCAAAACAGACAAAAGCATCAGCTTTGACAGTAAAATGCATGCAATGCAAGTGAGGGAGGAAATGTGTGTGGGGCTTCAGCCTCCACAAGCTCGTCTCGACCTCAAGCCAGTCATGAAATAACAGTAATCATACTGAAAAATAAACAACATGCTATCAATCAATAACAGATAAAAGAAATGAAGTGCCATCAGGCAAACAAACACATGCTTGAGAAAGAATCATCTACTCTCTAATCCTAACCCTAACACAGAATCTTAATCAACTCTAAGCAAAGCCCTAAAGCAAAACCCAACCAAAAGGAAACAATCCCAGTCTTCAAGCTTCAGAACAAGCTTACCAAAGAAAGGGAGCTAAGTAAGCAGACTCATAGTGTCTTCCTCAGGAACGCACTAGGAGGTGTATACTCAGGAATCATATCCTATGTGGCTCAACCACTGTGATCAGTTTACATTCCTCCTCAGGAGAAATTAAACTCACAAGCAGGCTCCAACATCACTGGATATTTGAGAAATCTTACGTGAACTAGTGGAACTAAGTGAATAGACCCATAGGACCTTCCTCGGGAAAGTACTAGGAGGCTTCCACTTAGGAGTTGTATCCCATGTGGCTCAACAACTGTGATCAGTTTACATTCCTCCTCAGGAGGAATTAAACTCACAAGTTGGCTCCAACATCATTGGATACTTGAGGAATCCTAGATAAACTAATGGAACTAAGTGAATAGACCCATAGGACCTTCCTCAGGAAAGTACTAGGAGGCTTCCCCTTAGGAATTGTATCCCATGTGGCTCAACAACATGTGATCAGTTTACATTCCTCCTCAGGAGAAATTAAACTCACAAGTTGGCTCCAACATCATTGGATACTTAAGAAAGAGGTGAGAAGAAAGAATGAAAGTCATTCATAGTGCCTTCCTCAGGAAAGTACCATGAACTTCCTTCAAACTTCAGGATCTCAAACCTCACAGACAGGGAATAATCTCCAAGCTCTGGGTCTCTGAGCCTTGATCCACAATCTTCTCCTCCATGCTCTTCAACAAGATCTTCAAAACAAACTAAGCCCCATAACAAATTCCCCCAAAATAAACCCCAGAGATAAACAGATAGCCACATAACAGACAAAATCATCAGTCAACTTCAGAAAATACCTAAAAATACTAAACCAAGGGGGAAAAATCTATCAATTATTCACAAGGGTCTACAACATCTACCCATAACATCCACATATGCCTCTACCCAAAAATCAAAACAAAACTATCTAAAGAAAATGAATTTCCTTACCTATGCATAACATAAACCCTAATTAGGATACCCTAATGCTACCCTAATTAAAATAATCAAATTTAATCTAAAAATCAAGAATTAAATCCTATGAGGAACTATGATTCAATATCTAATCACACCAAAAAGAATGAATTAAAAAGACTAAGGGAAGGTCCTAAAACAAATTCTATAAAATTGGATATCAAACTAAACATATTAAAAAGCCATTAAAATGAAAAAATATACTAAAAATATGAAAAGAAAATAAAATGGAAATTTTATTTATTTATATTTTTCTAGACAAATTCATTAACCTATGAAAAAAACAAGTATCAAAAAATATTCATTTTTGGATTTTTTAGGAATTTTATAAAATGCAAGAAATATAAATGGAATTAAAAAATAAAAGAAATCAAATAAAGGGGAGGGGGGTGCTAGAAGCAGGGTGCCTCAGTTTATTTTGGGGATTGGGCTATGATGGTGGGGTGCGCGTAGCATCTGGGGATAAACCCATTATCAATCAGAAATAACAGAAAACAAAAAAAACGCGCGAGGGGGTGAGGATAGCAGAGAATATCACTTGTTATTTCTTAGTGGGCCTAACGAGGGGTGCTAATAGCGAAGATCTGCTGAGCCCACACACGAGTCACTTATCAAAACGGTGCGTTTGGCTTCTTTTAAAATTCCCTCCGTTTTTCAATTAATCTGGACCGCACGATGAGTCTAATGAGTCAATTATATTAGAATGATCCAACGGCCGTGTATCATCGTCCCCAAATAATTCTAGGGTTTTCAGAAATCGTGCCTCCATGCAAGGACTTCTCCTGGCTTGTTCTCTCTCCACACTTGATGAAACTCAAAAATTCCAAAAAGGAAAATGGCCTACTCACTACAAGGAACAAAACTGCACGCGTGGTTTTTATTAATTCTTCCTGGATCATCCTAACAGAAAGCTAGAAGATCTTGGTACCACCATATTTCTCTGAAATTAATCTTGCTAAAACTCCAATTTAATGGCATGATCATGTTCTACATGCTATGCTCATCACAATGAACTATCAATCGTGCATTAAAACCTAACATCCAGCTTATTCTTGATCATGAAAGATTCTTGCACCTGCTGTAAAACCTCACACAGAGCTCTCAAACTCACGGGGTGAGATCAACTAGCCTAGTACACTAATTCTACACCTAAAGAACTAATAGAAACTACATCATTAAAGAGATTCGTGGCAAGAAAGAAACCTGTCAAAGTTCAATGGTGTGTGTAGCTAGGGCTTGATTCAGAGCTTGCAAGGGCTTCAATGTGATCCTTTGAAGATGAATAGACTTCTGTTTGCACTGGTTTTGAAGGAGAGGTCTTGTAATGGAAGAAATCTCAAGTTGCTTGATCTTGAAGGAAGCTCTTCAATGGTAATTTCTTTCTCTCT
Source organism: Lathyrus sativus (assembly GCA_963859935.3). NCBI lineage: Eukaryota > Viridiplantae > Streptophyta > Magnoliopsida > Fabales > Fabaceae > Lathyrus > Lathyrus sativus. The sequence goes on from OZ012738.1 coordinate 587,718,927, forward strand.
TTCTCCTCTGAATTCTTCAACCTTGACCAACCCCTTACTCATCATGATTCACTTGTTATATAACAATCCATGGAATCAACTAGATCCTTCTAGAATGAGCTAGAAAGTGCTTGAAAATCTCATGTGATGATAAGTGGTATATCTCCTATCTCATGCCTTAAACCTTGTAATTTTGTGTCAAATTCTCCTTATGTGGGATATTGAGAAGGAATGTACAAAGAAATCAGCTCATATTTGCCTTGTGTGAAGATTCCTCAAGTTGCCTTAAGATTCAAGTAACAATTTTCCAAAGCATGTCCCATTTTAAAGCCTCAAATGAAAATTGTGTTTAAACCAATGTTCTCAAAATGATGTTTCCAATCAAAATGATATATTGGATGACCTATTTTGGATTCATAGATCTTCCAAACCAATTTCCAAATTGACTTGAATTAACTTATAAGCCATTTTTAGTTCAAATTTACCCAATCTTGTAAATCCTTGCTACAAGCTTTTCCAACAATTCATGACCTTCTTTATAGGCTTAAAATGCCCTTTTGAACAACTTTCATGTTTTGAGTTTTTCCATTTGAGGCTTGGAAATAGGAGATATGGCCTTTGCTTAAAATGACCTATAACTGACAAATGACCAAAATACCCCTGTCTTGTTCAAACCATAAGTTGAGTTCCACAAATCCTATCAAGGACTTCTACCACTCAAATTAAAGCTAAGAAGATGCCCTTCAACATTCATGTTGACCAAGAGATCATAGGAATCATCCTACTAGGGCAAAAGTTGTCTGCAAGTTGGGTGACTTTCAAGGACCCAGATTCACACACCTCAGCTGACCTGTAATTTGTCAAAACTATAACTTGAGCTCTGCACATCCTATCAAGGACTTCCACCACTCAAATTAAAGCTAAGAACAAGCTCTACAACATTCATGTTGTGGGGAAGATGAGATATCAATCACATCTAGAGCTAAAACTGCCTGGAAGATAGGGATCAAATTAGGGTTTTTTCACTGACAATCCTTGGAAACCCTGACTTGAAACTTCTCAAACTCCTCAATCATGATGAGTTGGTCTAGGAATCATCTTTATAACATCTCCATACATCATTCCATGATCTCATGGCCCTTGGATTAGGTCTCAACCTTCTCCAAATCTTCAGTTATCCTAGGGCCGACCCAGTCAAAACCCTAATTCTACCATTCATGGTTGAATCTTCTGAATTCTTGCATAATGACCTCTCTGGGCTTCATGATGGCTATCAAGACATCTCATAGGTTTTCTCAAAACATCAAGTTCATTCTCAAAGTCTCAGAATCATCTGAGGAGCACCCACAACTCTCAAGCTATGAAGCACACAACCCTGGTTTCAACCCACTCCTCTGAGGATCTCTTGAACTTTCTGATGAAGGTATCAACTTTCAAACACTCAATGAATAAATAATTGTTGGTCAAATTTTGGGGTGCAACAGCTGCCCCTATTCAAACGGCTTGAACTTGACTGGGTGAGAAGCGAACGACTCTCAACCAATCAAGGTGCGAGACGATTGAATACCGGTAAACCCGAAAATTTGCCAACTGCACGAGGACACGATACTCTGCGGGAAACACACCTTCGCACACTGCAACACTAGCTGCTCAACAACTAGCTGGAGAAATATCGACCTGACATCACCGTCAGTTATCCACATTAAATTCTTCTGACATTGCCTTCAGACAACCGCAACACCCAACCTCGCTGCTGGAGAACTGAATCTGACATCGCCGTCGGAAACACACATCATTTGGAGACACTGGACATCGCCGTCGCACAGACATCATCTCTGCTGGGGATTTAAAGAGTCTGACCTCGCCGTCAAACATTCAACCTCGCCGTCGAACAAACATCCAACCTCGCCGCTGGAGAAAATATAATCTGATCTTGTCGTCAAATCCAAACGTTCAACCTCGCCGTCGAACAAACATCCAACCTCACCGCCGGACAAAACATGATCTGACCTCGCCGTCAAATCCAAACGTTCAACCTCGCCGTCGAACAAACATCCAACCTCGCCGCTGGAATCAAACATGATCTGACCTTGCCGTCAAATCCAAACGTTCAACCTCGCCGTCGAACAAACATCCAACCTCGCCGCTGGAATCAAACATGATCTGACCTCGCCGTCAAATCCAAACGTTCAACCTTCGCCGCTGGGGAAAATACAACACTGAACAACTCTGACCTGGGGTTCACCCCTGGTAAATGGAACAAAAAAAGTACACTGGCGTATCTGAAACCACTCCGCTGGGAATGAGAGACTTAAACGAGCACACTCTAATCTGGGGTTCACCCTCAGCGCCATAACGAACATCGGAATACTGCTGCACAACTGACCCACCGTAGAACCTCAACATTAAAGATATATGAGACCCTGGCCCCTGGCCACTCCAGATCCGCTGGAGAATCTTCAAGTTCTTCTGAAGATAGATGAAACCCTGCCCGTCGGCGATTCCAGCTTCAGCTAGAAAAGATCTTCAAGTACTTCTGAAGATAAACATCCTTGACCTTCAAGGATGTAAACTTTGCCCGTCGGCAACTCTGCAAGAGGTATCTTCGACTTCAGTCTGAAGAAATGGTCCTTGGCCTTCAAGGATACATGGATCTGCCTTCAGGCAACTCCACCTCTGCTATAGAGCATCCGTGACCTCAGTCAGGGAAATACTTCGGCCTTCAGTCCGAAAAATGAATCCTAGGTCATTCATGACCTTGGGGATAACCTTGCCCTTAGGCACCTTCGCTTCAGCTTAGGAAATCTGTGACTTCAGTCAGAGAAATGGTATCCTGAGCCATTCATGACTCTACGGGGATTCAAACACTTTGCCTTCAGGCAAAACTCCGCTTCAGCTGGAGAAACATCTTCGACTTCAGTCAGAAGAGAAACTATTCACTTGATCGCCATCAATCATCACCTCAGGACAACTGACTTGGTCTTCAGGCCAACTCGGATCATCTTGTTATATCTACAAACTTTGGAACCTTGTCTTCAGCCACACGTTGATTCATCAACAAGGAGATCTGAATTCACAGGAACCTCTGATACCGCCTTCAGGCGTTTACGAAATCCATCTTCAGGTTAGACATCACTGTTGGAGCAGACATATCACGCTGCTAAGGACTTCAAGAATCATCTTGAACAAACAACTCCGTCGGGCACCTTCAAGAATCATCCTGAACCGATAACCATTCTGGAGACTTTATTCTGCTGGGTACTCCAGGAATCCTCCTGGGCAACTCTTGCTGGGGACGCTACTGGGGAGCTCAAGAAGCATCCTAAGCAAACCATTCGGGAACCTGCGTTGAAGTCTTAAGAATCATCTTAAGCAAATGGCCCTGCTGAGGAATTCAAGAATCGTCTTGAATTGAAGACTTCGCTGGGGATCTCAAAAATCATCTTGAGCGAGCGACTGTGGGGATTACACCGGGGTCTTTAAGAATCATCTTAAGGAAGCGACCTCGCTGGAGAGAATGTCAGGAATCATCCTGAGCAACCGATCCTTCGGCCGAACACCTGTAAGGCAAGAATAATAATGCCCTAGATCATGCTTATGATGCATATGCTCCGACGCCTTGCCCCACACGGTGGGAACACTATGCGTTTATGCTAAATGCTGTGCAATCATGCACAATGCTATACAATCATGCACAATGCTATGCAATCATGCACAATGATGCGATCCCGTCAGCAAAATAAATGCTGGGGGGAGGAAATCCTTCTGTCAAGGAGAAAAGCACGACTCAGGTAGAGGAACCATCCTGCTGAGGAGAAAACTGCACGCCAATATCAATCGGACTCTGTCTGGGGGATTGATCTTCCGCGGACTGCTGCATGGAAAACAACTTCAGTTGATTACTGCAGGGGACGAAGCTCTACGAGAAACCAGACGTGATGATATCAATCGCGAGAATAAACTGCGTGGCCTTCTCGGCTAATCTTATGGGGATAACAACTCTGTGGGGAAACAACTTCAGCTGCTCACCACTCCACTGGGGCAACAACTGAATATGGTCTGATCAACTTCCAAGGACTCGGCTCTCTTGGAGGTCTGCAAACTCGGCTGAGGAAGGAGAAGTCATTCTGCTTCGCCGAAGAGAGTACGACTCTGGGGAGATACAACATCAGCTGTTCAACATCTGTTAGGAAAACCACTCACGATCCCAACTGCTTCCAAGGATTCGTCTCTCTTGGAGGTCTGCGGACTCGGCCGGGGAGAGAGAAATCATTCTACTTCGCTGGAGAGAGTGCGACTCTGATGAGGAGTTTCGATTCCACTGGGGAAGAAAGAATCATCTGACTTCGGGGGAGAGTACAACTCTGCAGGGGAATGCAACATCAGCTGTCCCAACACTCTACTGGGGAAGAGGGAATCATCCAACTTCAGGAGAGAATACGGCTTTTGGTGGGGAATCTCAATTCCACTGGAGACTTCAGTCTGGCACCATCAGTTACTGCATCCTTCGGCATATGAACAGATTCCTACGAGACCTGCGCTTGTGACCCGGCGCTGGGGAAGACACCTGACTAGGGAAAACACGAGCTTCGGCACCCGAACATTCCTATGAAATCTGCACATGCGACCCGGTGCGGGGGGACATATGAGCTTCGGCGCTTGAACACTTCTGATGAGGTGACGTTCCTTCAGGATGCGTCTGCTTGGGGAAGAGAATCATCTCTACCTGGGGAAGACATATCAATGCTCACCATCTTGCGTTCAGATTCTGCGGAGGAGAGACTACTGAACTCTGCTGGAGAAGGAGGGCTCGCCCTGCTTCGGGGATGCGCACGGCACATCTTCTGGAAGGTGCTACACCTGCAACAACACAAACAAACAGACAAGATATCCCCCTCAAAGGGGCCTATCAAGGTTATTATCTCGTGACAATATTCAGGTAATTAATTGCTTCAACAATCAATGGGCCTAGGCCCGCAAGTTTATGTATGCGCATTTTATTAAAAACATCGGCGTTTTCATTCGCAAACAAAACAGATAAATGCTAAACAGACAAGCAGAATTGCTGAATAATGTGCATTTTATTGATGGTGAACCCCTGAATGGGTAAAAAATGTTTTACAACAGAGGCAAGCTCCTGGAATGAGGAAGCCGCGCAAAAATAAAACATAAATATACATCAGTGAATGTCGGCAACGAGGCGTAGACGAACACCATGAGTTGATCCCTCTAAGACCCACTCGACTTCGATACTTCTCTGACGTTTCAGCTTCGGAAGAGATTGACTCAGATAAACGGCCCTCAGGTCCTCCAAATCACTAAACAATGAAAGTCCACACGCGGAACGCAGTCATTTGCTTATTCAAATCCCTAAATTTTGCGTGAACCGCCCTTTACGGGTTTTCAGTTCACCGGGATACCCTTTTTTGCCGAAGCCGCCCAGTGTAGGTTTTCGACTTCGCGGGTGTACATTTTTCAATATATCCCTAACTTTTTCCCGAACCTTTTATTCTGTTTTTGGTTCGCCGGGATGCCCCTTTTTTGCCTGGACTTTTTCTTTTTTGTCCAGCGGGTCTCTTTCAAGCAAAGTATTTTTTAACTGCGTCCGCGTTCACCGGGGATGCAAAATCTTCACCATCCATCGTGGATAACAACAAAGCTCCTCCTGAGAAGACCTTGCTGACGACATACGGCCCTTCGTAATTCGGAGTCCATTTGCCCCGGTGATCGGAGTGTGGTGGAAGAATTTTCTTCAGGACGAGATCACCCGTCTGAAAGCTTCTAGGACGCACCTTCTTATCATAAGCTTTCTTCATGCGGCTTTGGTACAGGCGACCAAATGCAATCGATGCTAACCTCTTCTCGTCCATTAGGCTGAGTTGGTTCAAGCGATTCGTAATCCATTCTGCCTCATCGAGTTTCACATCAACCAAAACCCGCAAAGAAGGAATCTCCACTTCCAACGGCAGGACAGATTCCATACCATACACCAAGGAGAAAGGAGTTGCCCCGGTCGACGTACGCACCGTCGTACGATAACCATGCAAGGCAAACGGAAACATCTCGTGCCAATCTTTGTACGTCACAACCATCTTCTGAACAATCTTCTTGATGTTCTTGTTGGCCGCTTCAACAGCGCCATTCATCTTCGGCCGGTAAGGAGATGAGTTGTGGTGTTCAATCTTGAAGCTCTGGCACAGCTCCTTCATCATCTTGTTATTCAAATTCGAACCATTATCAGTAATGATCCGCTCGGGAATTCCATAGCGACAGATGATGTCCCTCTTTATGAATCTAGCTACCACCTGCTTGGTCACATTAGCGTACGAGGCTGCCTCCACCCATTTGGTGAAGTAGTCGATAGCTACCAGAATGAAACGATGACCATTGGATGCAGTGGGCTCGATCTTGCCTATCATGTCGATGCCCCACATGGAGAACGGCCAAGGGGAGGACATGACATTCAATGGGCACGGCGGCACATGAACTTTATCAGCATAAATCTGGCATTTATGACATTTCTTCGCGAATCTGAAGCAATCCGACTCCATAGTCAGCCAGTAATATCCTGCTCTCAGGATCTTTCTCGTCATGGCATGCCCGCCGGCGTGCGTACCAAATGTGCCCTCATGGACTTCTTCCATGAGCATACTCGCCTCTTTCTCATCTACACATCTGAGTAGCACGAGATCGTGGTTTCTTTTATACAGCACTCCATCAGGATTGAGATAAAAGTTTCCAGATAGCCTCCTCAGAGTCTTCTTATCCTGGGTTGACGCACCCGCAGGATACTCCTTAGTCATAAGGAAGGTCTGGATGTCGTGGAACCAAGGCTTGCCGTCGGCGGCATCCTCGATTGCAAAGACAAATGCCGGTCTGTCAAGACGCAAAAGTACAATTCTTGGAGCCTCATTCCAATAATTGACCTTATACATTGAAGCCAACGTGGCTAAGGCATCAGCCATCTGATTTTCAGCCCTGGGTACATGATGAAGTTCCACTCGATCGAAGAACGGAAGCAGCCTCCTGGCATAATTCATGTATGGCACTAAATTCGCTTGACAAGTTTCCCACTCCCCTTTAATCTGATTGATTACAAGCGCTGAGTCACCATATATGTCTAGATTATTGATTCTCAAATCAATTGCCTCTTCTAGACCCATAATACATGCTTCATACTCGGCTTCATTGTTGGTAACTGGAAACGTCAGTCTCGCAGTAAACGGGATGTGGGATCCGTGAGGAGTCGTGATGATAGCCCCGATACCACTTCCATAGGAATTAACCGCTCCGTCGAATATCAACTTCCACTGAGACTTCCTATCTGGTCCCTCATCGGGCAATGGCTCATCGCAATCCTTCGCTTTGAGAAACATAATATCCTCGTCAGGGAATTCGAACTTCATCGGCTGGTAGTCTTCGATTGGCTGTTCGACAAGGTAATCAGACAATACACTTCCCTTAATGGCTTTCTAGGAGACGTACTGAATATCATATTCCGTTAACACCATCTGCCATCTGGCAATCCTGCCCAAAAGAGCCTGCTTCTCGAAGACGTACTTGATCGGATCCATCCTCACAATTAGCATAGTGGTGTGGTTGAGCATATACTGTCGTAGACGTTTGGCGGCCCAAGCTAATGCACAACACGTCTTCTCCAGCATCGAGTATCGAGACTCACACTCGGTGAACTTTTTACTCAAATAATAAATGGCATGCTCTTTTCTGCCCGTCTCGTCGTGCTGACCGAGAACACACCCCATACTATTCTCCAGAACCGTCAGGTACATGATTAATGGCCGTCCAGCCACTGGGGGTATCAAGATTGGAGGTTCTTGAAGATACTGCTTTATTTTGTCGAATGCCTTCTGGCAATCCTCATTCCAAGTAATCGCCTGATCTTTCTTTAAAAGCTTGAACATCGGTTCACAAGTGGTCGTGAGCTGAGAGATAAACCTTGCAATGTAGTTTATTCGGCCCAAGAAACCACGAACTTCTTTTTCTGTTCTCGGCGCTGGCATTTCTTGGATAGCTTTTATTTTCGCAGGATCAACTTCAATACCTCGTTCACTAACGATAAACCCCAATAACTTTCCGGACCGCACTCCGAAAGTGCACTTGTTAGGATTCAGCCTCAGCCTGAACTTCCTAAGCCTCTCAAACAGCTTCAATAAGTTGACCAGATGCTCTTCCTCCGTTTGGGACTTTGCAATCATGTCATCAACGTAGACCTCGATCTCATGATGAATCATATCATGAAACAAAGTTACCATCGCTCGCTGGTAAGTGGCCCCTGCGTTCTTCAGACCGAAGGGCATTACCTTATAGCAGAACGTTCCCCAGGGGGTGATAAACGTCGTTTTCTCCATGTCCTCCGGTGCCATCTTAATCTGATTGTAACCGGAGAAGCCATCCATGAACGAAAACACGGAAAACTGGGCTGTGTTGTCGACCAACACATCGATATGAGGCAACGGGAAATCATCCTTAGGGCTCGCCCTATTCAAATCCCGATAATCGACGCACATGCGTACCTTACCGTCCTTCTTCGGTACAGGCACTATGTTGGCGACCCACAGAGGGTAAGTGGTAACGGCTAGAAATCCTGCGTCCAACTGCTTATGGACCTCTTCTTTGATTTTTACAGCCATGTCTGGTCTCGTCCTCCTAAGCTTCTGCTTGACTGGAGGGCAATCTTCTCGCAACGGCAAGCGATGAACCACGATATCTGTGTCAAGTCCGGGCATATCTTCGTATGACCAAGCAAAGACGTCACTATACTCTCGAAGCATCTCGACCAGTCTATGCTTGACATCATTCTGCAGCGCAGCCCCAACTCTGACATTTCTGACGAGCTCCTCAGAACCCAGATTTACAATCTCAATATCCTCCTCGTGAGGCAGAATAACCTTTTCTTCTTGTCTCAACAAGCGGGCCAACTCTTCCAGAAGGTCTTCGTCTTCATCAATCTCATCCTCGGCTTGATAGATCGGGCAATCAAAGTCGTAGTGAGCCGTAGAGGGTCCAGAGTCGATGTCATCTGTCATGTGGATCCTGCAATAACAAGGGTTAAGTTTAAAGCAAGAATATGCAGGTTAGCACAAACCTCGTTGCCATTTTGCTGTTTTTCGGAAATAAACATAAAACAGGAATAACAGAGAACACAATATTTGAGTACGAAGAAAACGCCTTTTATTTATTAACAAAATGCATACACATAATCCAACAAGGCCCTGACAGTAAAACCACTATGCCCCGGGCAGGACATAGGGTTGTACAAAGATTGTAAAAAGCAAATCATTACTCTTCACTTGTCAGCTTGATAATCTCCTTGATGGTCCAATTGTGGAGGCGCTTGCCCGGCTTGCTCGGTTGAATCCAGGCGTCAAGATCACAATCACTATCCCCGCTGTCCTCCGACGCAGCGTTGATGCTCTCGAAAATTACTCCCCCCTTGGTGAATAGGATCGACCCTTTCCCACGAGACGAGCTGCCAGAAGAAGATGAAGCTTCAGCTCCAGGAGAATACCCCAATCCAAACTTATCCTGCTTGATTGGTATATCCAAAACATGCCCCCAGCCTGGGGTGGAACCGGCTTCGACAACGGCCCGAGCTTCCTTAAACGAGGAGAGATTCATCTCTTGCTTCTCTGCGACGACAGGGGCTACGTCTTTTACCCTGACGGTTTCAAATGCTTGGCAGAGCGTTTCATGGATCTCGCCATCCATTTCAACGTATTTAAAGGACGACAGGTGGCTCACCATAATGTCCTCCTCACCACAGACGGTTACTATGCTGCCCCCGACAGCATATTTAAGCTTTTGATGCAGCGTGGACGTCACGGCACCAGCAGAATGGATCCATGGCCGACCTAAGAGGCAACTATAGGCGGGCATGATATCCATGATATAGAAAACCGTATTGAACGTCTCTGGACCAACTTGAATTGGCAGGGTCAACTCTCCGAAGACGTGGCGCTTGGTCCCATCAAAGGCCTTCACGACCAGATCACTGGGCGTGCAAAGCAATCCATGGGTATCCAGCTTCATCAATGCCTTCTTCGGAAGCACATTAAGGGATGAGCCCGTATCCACCAGGACATGCGACATGACGGTACCTCTGCACTCTATCGAGACGTGCAAGGCGTTGTTGTGATCTCTTCCTTTAGGAGTTAGCTCTAGATCTGTGAATCCCAGCCCATTACCAGCATTGACATGGGCCACCACCTCCTCCAGCTGATTTACTGATATCTCCTGCGGCACGTATGCAGCGTTCAATACCTTCAGTAACGCGTTGCGGTGCGCTTCAGAACACAGCAACAAGTTAAGAATAGAGATCTTTGACGGAGTCTGATGAAGATGATCTACAATCTTGTAGTCGCTCTTCTTGATTAGTCGCATGAACTCTTCAGCATCTTTAACTAACAAATCTTTTTCTGCCCCTGCAGGGCTCTTTTCGACAGCTTTACCTTTACCCTTATCCACAGCGTCAGCCCGTACCACTTTCTCTGCCGCAACCTCTGCTGGCGCAAACATTCTACCGCTTCTAGTGATACCACTGATTCCGGTAAGATTCTGCACAGTTGATCCGAATGGCTCTAGCTCTATCTTCTGACCATTACAATAAACTTCGGCGCCATAATGCCATGGAACGACATTAGTGTTTTCGAATGGGATTGGTCCGGCCCTGGTGATAGTGATCGTAGGCGGACGGGGCGCAGAAATAGTAATAGGGTGACGAGGAATAGTAATGGTAGCAACTTCATCTGCCTGCTTTAGCACGACCTCCCCTGATGCACTCTCAACGCTCCAGCTGAACTGTAAAATACCCTCAGACATCAGACTTTGGATACCTTCGATCAGCTGCTCGCACCCATCAGGAAGTGTAGCACAAGCCATACATAACTCTCCACATCCAGGAAAGAAGCCCTTCTTCAGCAACTTAGCCTTGACAAAACTCAACGGCGTCTTCAAATCTTTGACATCAGTCAGCAAGTCCGCAATCTCCTCAGTGATAACAGCATTCACTCTGCCCCCCTTATGATGAGGCATGGGGTTTTTGGTAACGTTGGGCACGCTGTCAGAAAAGTTGATAACCTTGGCGTCCACCAAGTCCTGCACTTTGTGTTTGAAAGCCTTATAATTCTCAATCGTATGGCCTGGTGCCCCAGTATGGAACTCACAAGTAGCATTGGCGTCATACCCCGGTGGTGGTGCCCCTGTTAAGGGAGCCAACGTCCTCTTTTGAACTAATTGGAGCTGAAGCAACGTTTGCAGAAGCTGTGCATACGACATGGGAGGAGTTTCAAAATGACGATTTGTCAGAGGAGCCCGATTCTGATATCTTCTATACCCCTGCTGATTCTGCTGTTGAGGTTGTTGCTGCTGCTGCGGCTGCGGTGGAGCAGCTGGGATATTTATGCTAGCAATCTGAGGCTGAGGGCCCTTGCCCTTTCTCCTAGCATTAGTGACAGCACTGGCATCTCCCTCTCGACGCTTGCCAGCGTAAGGTTTCTTACTAGCTCCCCCAGCTGAGGATGATTCGCCCTGAATTTTTCCAATCTTTATACTGTTCTCAACATGCTCGCCCATAGTGATGAGAGCCGAGAATGTCCCAGACATGCCACTGACCAGCTTTTCATAGTAGATTCCAGGAAAAGTAGCCACGAACATTTGCACTAGCTCACGCTCAACCATCGGCGGTTGAACCCGAGCAGCCAATTCACGCCACCGCTGGGCGTACTCTTTAAAGCTTTCATTGTTCCGCTGTGAGAGATTCTGAAGCTGAACTCGGTTGGGAGCCAAGTCGCTATTGTATTGATAGTGGAGGACGAACGCTTCTGCGAGGTCTTTCCAGGTGCGCACAGCAGCGGGCTCCAGGCCCATATACCATTCGAGTGATGGACCAGAAAGGCTATCCTGAAAGAAGTGCATCAGCAGCTTCTCATCGTCAGAATAGGCGGACATCTTTCTATAATAAGATCGGAGGTGGACCCGGGGGCAAGTAGTACCCTTATACTTCTTGAACTTATGAGGCACCTTAAAATCAGCAATCAGCCCAAGCTTGGACATATCAACGCCCAATGTGTTCTGATTTTCAATGTCTCTCATCTTGTCTTCCAGCGCCTTGAACCTGAGTCGAGCTTCAGCATTCAACTCTGCTTCTACACCTCTCTGAGAGAATATGTCATCCTGATGGTCCTCCAGCCACGGTTGAGGCACCAACAGATTTCCTGCACCAGCATTGCCGTTGACCGGCCCTATGTTGATATTGGCTCCCAGACTACCATTGCCGACGCCTGCCGCATTGAGTCCGAGATTAGTCATCAGATTGCCGTTAGCACTGCCGTTGCCCCCGGCAATAGGAACAACATTCTGTGGAGCATCCACTGGAGGAGGAGTAGGCACGGCCCCGCCGTGCAGTATGCCATTACTGTCAACCCTGGAGATCAGAGGTTGAACCAAAGTACGAAGCTGGTCTTGACCATTAGTGACCACCTGCATCAGCTCCATAAAACGATCCATCCGTTCACGGAGCTCTTGAACATCTGACTGCACCTGGTCCATAATCCTGGTCTGATTAGCGCGAGTTGAGTAGCGGTGGATGAGTCTTTGATCAATCCTGGAGATCGAAAGCAGCTCGGAACCTGTGTTCCTGAAAAACCTGTCAAAATTAAAGGTTAGGAAAAGCAACAGAATGCATGTCATGCAAAATGCTTCATGCAGATGTATGCGGGTGTCTGTGTGCTTGAGAGATTTCCCCCGATCCTGGCACCTTAATACCAATGCTGGCAATAATAAGGAGGGGAATCTGGGCCCAATCATGGAAATAGCAACCTCACATATACACAGGAAGCCTATAGTGATAGTCAACTTCGACGCATCAGGGATCGAGAACTCGTACGCAACACTCTTCCTGAGAGAGGCTGCAATAATACAATAGGAGGCGAAGGGTCCTGGATCGGGGAAACGGCACCTGTCACAGACACACGTCAATGGAATGCGAATGATAATGCAAACTAATGCAAAATGCAGGCATGCAACAATATATCCAGGTGGCTGCTGTGGAGATTCGGTGTCGACCATCACTGACGAGAAGGAAACCCCGGCGTAAAACCACTGATCTGATCTGCTGAGAATAACCATCTGATAGGATCGAGATCAAAATTCTGCTCTGTCGAGAACAAATGTCTGATAATAAGGACCCCGGTTGTATGATCAAAAAACATCTGCTGATGAAGTCTTCAGACCCCAAATCAAAAATCTGCCCTATCAAGAACAAACATACAGCTGCTGATGGGATCTTCAGACCCCACTCAAAATCTGCCCTATCAAGAACAAACAACAACCGCTAATGAGATCTTCAGACCCCACTCAAAATCTGCCCTATCAAGAACAAACAACAACTGCTGATGAGATCTTCAGACCCCACTCAAAAATCTGCTCCATCCAGAACAAACCACTGATGACGATATCCTGATCGAAACCTGCTCTATCAAGAACAGGCATACACCCGATGATACAATCCTCTGATCAAAAAACTTGCTCTGTCAAGAACAGTCAAATCTGCAACTGAGAACTTTGGTACCAACATAACTGATTCACTGTCAAGAAAACCAGGTAGTCTGGAGGTCAAAGTTTCCTGCAATATCCCAACCCCACTCACAGGTATGGACCTAATCCACGGACAAAGGTACGGCATCCTATGCGGTCATCAGCGTCACAGACTTTCATGAGTGACGATACGATTCCCAGAAGGAGTGGCATCATCAAGTCATGAAGAGGCCTTACTTAGCTGACTTCCATATGATCGGTCCCCAGAGTCGATAATCCTCACGTCTGGACTCCCCTCAGATCCTCAGGACCGGAAAGGAGCACCTCTGCAAGAATCTCGTCTGAGCGCAGATTTTCGTAGGGAACTGTGCCTGCTCAGCAGACAGGTTCGTCTACTACTTCTCCGCAACTATATCTAGGTGCACACTCAAGCCCAGGTCCGGCTTCTCACTCATAGTAACATCCCTCTCCCACGGCAGCACAGATAATTATATCAAACTGGAAATAACATGCGGGAAATAAAATGCGGGAAGTAAAAATGCGATAAATAAACCCAACAAGCAAACACACAAACGGTAGGATTGACTCTCATAGGGAACCGGAGAACCAGAGATTCTGGGTTCGATCCCCAACAGAGTCGCCAGCTGTCGCTTGTGCGAAAATAAGGTGCCGGCATGACAGAAGAGTCGCCACCTTTCGTTATTTATCCCTCAGAGCGGAAAAGGAAACGATCGGAAAAACCTGACGAATAAGGGTAAGACAAAGTCGTCGCAACCATTGTCTGGGTTCGGGAGTCGGTTACGCAAGGGGAAGGTATTAGCACCCCTCACGTCCGTCGTACTCGACGGGATCCTCGCTTGTTGTGTTTACTTGGACGGGTTGGTTTTATTCTATCTACCTATCAAGGCTGGCTGAAAAAGAAAAGAAAAATGACTCGGCAAAGCGTCGCACTTTATGCCTGCGTATTCTCATCAGAGGATGAGAAATCAGAGTCGACGTAGTTCGGCCTACGAAGGATTACGGGGGAAGATTGGTGAAGGTTGCTCGCTAGGATATGGCATCCTATGCCTACGTACTTCCACACAGCATGGAAGATCAGAGCAAACGTAGTTCGGGAAACTACGGGTTATCTCCTAAAAGAAGTGCTTTTTATTGTATTCGCGATTTCAACCGCACTAGAGACTATGATCTGAGAGTGAATGCGTCGCATGTCACCCAAAGGGTACCATACTAAACATCCATCCTCAGATGGCTTAAGGCTCGTAACGTACGAAAGAAATCATTCATGATTACTGTATTTTAAACTGCTTCGAGATGAGAAGAGAACAGGCCCAACTAGGAGGGAGACTATCAAGTCCTGCTGTTATCATGCCATGGATTCATCCTATGGTTGAGGTTTGAACAGGGAACTCCTAGAAGTTGTCATGCATAGGTTTCAACCTAAAAGTCTATCATCAAATCCTCATCAGAGGAGATGAGAGTCCTAAGGGATCATGTCAATGATACACCAAAACAGACAAAAGCATCAGCTTTGACAATAAAATGCATGCAATGCAAGTGAGGGAGGAAATGTGTGTGGGGCTTCAGCCTCCACAAGCTCGTCTCGACCTCAAGCCAGTCATGAAATAACAGTAATCATACTGAAAAATAAACAACATGCTATCAATCAATAACAGATAAAAGAAATGAAGTGCCATCAGGCAAACAAACACATGCTTGAGAAAGAATCATCTACTCTCTAATCCTAACCCTAACACAGAATCTTAATCAACTCTAAGCAAAGCCCTAAAGCAAAACCCAACCAAAAGGAAACAATCCCAGTCTTCAAGCTTCAGAACAAGCTTACCAAAGAAAGGGAGCTAAGTAAGCAGACTCATAGTGTCTTCCTCAGGAACGCACTAGGAGGTGTATACTCAGGAATCATATCCTATGTGGCTCAACCACTGTGATCAGTTTACATTCCTCCTCAGGAGAAATTAAACTCACAAGCAGGCTCCAACATCACTGGATATTTGAGAAATCTTACGTGAACTAGTGGAACTAAGTGAATAGACCCATAGGACCTTCCTCGGGAAAGTACTAGGAGGCTTCCACTTAGGAGTTGTATCCCATGTGGCTCAACAACTGTGATCAGTTTACGTTCCTCCTCAGGAGTAATTAAACTCACAAGTTGGCTCCAACATCATTGGATACTTGAGGAATCCTAGATAAACTAATGGAACTAAGTGAATAGACCCATAGGACCTTCCTCAGGAAAGTACTAGGAGGCTTCCCCTTAGGAATTGTATCCCATGTGGCTCAACAACATGTGATCAGTTTACATTCCTCCTTAGGAGAAATTAAACTCACAAGTTGGCTCCAACATCATTGGATACTTAAGAAAGAGGTGAGAAGAAAGAATGAAAGTCATCCATAGTGCCTTCCTCAGGAAAGTACCATGAACTTCCTTCAAACTTCAGGATCTCAAACCTCACAGACAGGGAATAATCTCCAAGCTCTGGGTCTCTGAGCCTTTATCCACAATCTTCTCCTCCATGCTCTTCAACAAGATCTTCAAAACAAACTAAGCCCCATAACAAATTCCCCCAAAATAAACCCCAGAGATAAACAGATATCCACATAACAGACAAAATCATCAGTCAACTTCAGAAAATACCTAAAAATACTAAACCAAGGGGGAAAAATCTATCAATTATTCACAAGGTTCTACAACATCTACCCATAACATCCACATATGCCTCTACCCAAAAATCAAAACAAAACTATCTAAAGAAAATGAATTTCCTTACCTATGCATAACATAAACCCTAATTAGGATACCCTAATGCTACCCTAATTAAACTAATCAAATTTAATCTAAAAATCAAGAATTAAATCCTATGGGGAACTATGATTCAATATCTAATCACACCAAAAAGAATGAATTAAAAAGACTAAGGGAAGGTCCTAAAACAAATTCTACAAAATTGGATATCAAACTAAACATATTAAAAAGCCATTAAAATGAAAAAATATACTAAAAATATGAAAAGAAAATAAAATGGAAATTTTATTTATTTATATTTTTCTAGACAAATTCATTAACCTATGAAAAAAACAAGTATAAAAAAATATTCATTTTTGGATTTTTTAGGAATTTTATAAAATGGAAGAAATATAAATGGAATTAAAAAATAAAAGAAATCAAATAAAGGGGAGGGGGTGCTAGAAGCAGGGCGCCTCAGTTTATTTTGGGGATTGGGCTATGATGGTGGGGTGCGTGTAGCATCTGGGGATAAGCCCATTATCAATCAGAAATAACAGAAAACAAAAAAAACGCGCGAGGGGGTGAGGATAGCATAGAATATCACTTGTTATTTCTTAGTGGGCCTAACGAGGGGTGCTAATAGCGAAGATCTGCTGAGCCCACACACGAGTCACTTATCAAAACGGTGCGTTTGGCTTCTTTTAAAATTCCCTCCGTTTTTCAATTAATCTGGACCGCACGATGAGTCTAATGAGTCAATTATATTGGAATGATCCAACGGCCGTGTATCATCGTCCCCAAATAATTCTAGGGTTTTCAGAAATCGTGCCTCCATGCAAGGACTTCTCCTGGCTTGTTCTCTCTCCACACTTGATGAAACTCAAAAATTCCAAAAAGGAAAATGGCCTACTCACTACAAGGAACAAAACTGCACGCGTGGTTTTTATTAATTCTTCCTGGATCATCCTAACAGAAAGCTAGAAGATCTTGGTACCACCATATTTCTCTGAAATTAATCTTGCTAAAACTCCAATTTAATGGCATGATCATGTTCTACATGCTATGCTCATCACAATGAACTATCAATCGTGCATTAAAACCTAACATCCAGCTTATTCTTGATCATGAAAGATTCTTGCACCTGCTGTAAAACCTCACACAGAGCTCTCAAACTCACGGGGTGAGATCAACTAGCCTAGTACACTAATTCTACACCTAAAGAACTAATAGAAACTACATCATTAAAGAGATTCGTGGCAAGAAAGAAACCTGTCAAAGTTCAATGGTGTGTGTAGCTAGGGCTTGATTCAGAGCTTGCAAGGGCTTCAATGTGATCCTTTGAAGATGAATAGACTTCTGTTTGCACTGGTTTTGAAGGAGAGGTCTTGTAATGGAAGAAATCTCAAGTTGCTTGATCTGGAAGGAAGCTCTTCAATGGTAATTTCTTTCTCTCTTTCTCCTCTGAATTCTTCAACCTTGACCAACCCCTTACTCATCATGATTCACTTGTTATATAACAATCCATGGAATCAACTAGATCCTTCTAGAATGAGCTAGAAAGTGCTTGAAAATCTCATGTGATGATAAGTGGTATATCTCCTATCTCATGCCTTAAACCTTGTAATTTTGTGTCAAATTCTCCTTATGTGGGATATTGAGAAGGAATGTACAAAGAAATCAGCTCATATTTGCCTTGTGTGAAGATTCCTCAAGTTGCCTTAAGATTCAAGTAACAATTTTCCAAAGCATGTCCCATTTTAAAGCCTCAAATGAAAATTGTGTTTAAACCAATGTTCTCAAAATGATGTTTCCAATCAAAATGATATATTGGATGACCTATTTTGGATTCATAGATCTTCCAAACCAATTTCCAAATTGACTTGAATTAACTTATAAGCCATTTTTAGTTCAAATTTACCCAATCTTGTAAATCCTTGCTACAAGCTTTTCCAACAATTCATGACCTTCTTTATAGGCTTAAAATGCCCTTTTGAACAACTTTCATGTTTTGAGTTTTTCCATTTGAGGCTTGGAAATAGGAGATATGGCCTTTGCTTAAAATGACCTATAATTGACAAATGACCAAAATACCCCTGTCTTGTTCAAACCATAAGTTGAGTTCCAAAAATCCTATCAAGGACTTCTACCATTCAAATTAAATCTAAGAAGATTCCCTTCAACATTAATGTTGACCAAGAGATCATAGGAATCATCCTACTAGGGCAAAAGTTGTCTGCAAGTTGGGTGACTTTCAAGGACCCAGATTCACACACCTCAGTTGACCTGTAATTTGTCAAAACTATAACTTGAGCTCTGCACATCCTATCAAGGACTTCCACCACTCAAATTAAATCTAAGAACAAGCTCTACAACATTCATGTTGTGGGGAAGATGAGATATCAATCACATCTAGAGCTAAAACTGCCTGGAAGATAGGGATCAAATTAGGGTTTTTTCACTGACAATCCTTGGAAACCCTGACTTGAAACTTCTCAAACTCCTCAATCATGATGAGTTGGTCTAGGAATCATCTTTATAACATCTCCATACATCATTCCATGATCTCATGGCCCTTGGATTAGGTCTCAACCTTCTCCAAATCTTCAGTTATCCTAGGGCCGACCCAGTCAAAACCCTAATTCTACCATTCATGGTTGAATCTTCTGAATTCTTGCATAATGACCTCTATGGGCTTCATGATGGCTATCAAGACATCTCATAGGTTTTCTCAAAACATCAAGTTCATTCTCAAAGTCTCAGAATCATCTGAGGAGCACCCACAACTCTCAAGCTATGAAGCACACAACCCTGGTTTCAACCCACTCCTCTGAGGATCTCTTGAACTTTCTGATGAAGGTATCAACTTTCAAACACTCAATGAATAAATAATTGTTGGTCAAATTTTGGGGTGCAACAGTGGGTGACTCTGAGAGTTAGCAGGGCACTGCTGTGAGTCTGTATGTGATACGAGAGTGTATTTTCTCGAGGTAATTGTATAATTGAATATGAGAATGATATGTATTATGTGTACATGAGTTTTGGTGTGAATTACTTGAAATATAGTATGTGGTGCATGAGATGCATGATGATGTGATATGTGTATTATGTGTAGCATGTGTGCTTGCATTTATTGTGGTGTCATGGTGTTGTGCATGGCATGTGAAGGGGTTGATCATTTGCTCGGAGGGGCAAGTGAGACATACTCAGGACTCCGTAAGGGAGGGTGAAGGGGTTGATCATACTGCTCGGAGGGGCGTATGAAATAAACTCAGACTCTGAAAAGGAGTGGATGCAGGGGTTGATCATTTGCTCGGAGGGGCAAGTGAGACATACTCAGGACTCCGTAAGGGAGGGTGAAGGGGTTGATCATATTGCTCGGAGGGGCATATGAGATATACTCAGTGATGGGATAGATCGTTGCCTAGAGTGGCTTGTGTGATCTATCCGGGTTCGATGATGAACCGAGAGTCGGTACCGCATTGCATGTGTTGAGTTGCATGAGTCGCATAGTCGTGTGCATGGTTATGGTGGTGTGGGACCATAGGTTCGAATTGATGCATGTGGATTATTATGGAGTGTGTTTACTTCCTTTATACTCATGCTTACTATTGCCTTTATGTTTTGTTCGTAATTTCTCACCCCTTTTGTTTTTGTTGTGAACTGTGCTTCTCCGGAAGTACAGATGTTTCAGGTGCTAGCTAGATTGTTCCGTGGCGAGTCATAGGGATGCTCTGATACGTAACACCGGAGTTTTTTTGGGAGTTTTCGTGTTTTATGATATTCGTGTGCCCCAACGGCGTATCTCTTTTGTGATATGTTTGATGGATCTTTTGGCATGTGTTTGTACATGATATGTGTTTTGGACAGACAGTCGAGGGTGATGTACATGACATTATACGATGTTGATATGAATATATATATATATATATATATATATATATATATATATATATATATATATATATATATATATATATATATATATATATATATATATATATATATATATATATATATATATATATATATATATATATATATATATATATATATATATATATATATATATATATATATATATGATGAAGTTTTATTTTTTTTCCGCTGTTTACATATTGTTAAATTATTTTTATGGAAGTATTTGGCTGGTTTTCTTCTGTGACATCCCGATGTGTTGGTGTAATACTCTAATATTCATCTATTTTCTCTTGAATTTATTTGTTTTGGGGTCGGGGTGTTAGAGAAACAACGATCCCAAAGGATAAAAGTTTTAAGTTTTTTTTGTGAGTTTTAGTGAAGAGAATTAGTTTGTTTGAGATTCACGTTGCACTAAAGACTATGACATAGGAGCGAATGTGTCGCATATCGCCCAAAGGGCATACACTAAACACTCTAGACAAGTGAGGAGAAACCCCCCACTCATCATTTCCCAAGTACTTAAGGCTTGTAGCGTACAATGTCCATCGTTTTTATTAGATGAGTTAGAATGCGTTTTGAGATGAGAAGAGAGATGCACGAAAGATCTAAGGGAAACTCGGCCCTAACATTGTCATGAAAAATGGTCCTAAAGTCGGGATGCAAAAGGAGATTCTATCCTAATGTTAGCATGCAAAAGATGAACATAAGGTTGAGGTTAAGAGGGACTAGCCTACTTGTTGTCATGCATGGATTAAACTCCTAATGTCTATATTACTCCAAATTTAATCGAAAATTAAATTGGAATAAGAAACCTAAGGGAGCATACAAAGACAAAGCAAAAAGCAAAGAAACAAGGCAAAAACAGCAGCTACAACAGCGCCTCCTACGTAAGACAACAACAAAATCTAGCACACAAGCAAGACAGCATATAACAACACATGTTTCAGCACAAAAACAGGTGTGAAAAGTCAGGCAGGAAGCAAGTAAAGCAAAGACAACATGTAAGTTCAAAGCATGGACAGTTGTAGAAAGTAGGGCAGAAAACATGTTTGAATGCAATTAATCAAATGCAAACAATAATCATGGATAGACATCACAAAAGTCTGAACATGCTTCCACAATTAATCATAAATGATCAACAATATTGCATCAACAAGAATCATCAATGATCATCAATTAACATGATATAAATAAACAAGTGAAATGATCATTCATCAAACAGATCACATGAACATGTTAAACATTCAAAACGGAAACCAAAAGTTGGGCGTCAAAGAATCGAGATCAAACATTTAAGAATGATGAAATATGTCTAAAACAATTCACATAAATGCATCATATCAATCCATGAAGTTTACATGTGAAAAGGAACTCAAACAAGCAAAAAATGCAAAAAAAAAAAAAAAAAAGGCAATCTGCCCAGAGTAATGGGTTACCCTATATAAGGTAACCGGTTACTTGATGAAAAAAGACCCAGAAACATGAAATTTGTGAAGGTAAACGATTACCCTATATGTGGTAACCGGTTACCAGTGAGTAGAAACCAGAAAATCAGCTTTCAAAATCAGTTTTCAGCATCAAACAACTTCTCCAATCATCCATATGAACATGATATCAATCAAGCACGAAGTTATCATCAAGAAACGGTGATCAAGCATCATGTAAACACAATCAAACATTGAAAATCACAGATCACCAAAATCAAAATCAACAAAATGAATCAAAAAGCAATAAAAGTTATGGATCTACATTGTGATTATGCAAATAAGCTCAAAATTGAATTAGATCTAGAATTACCAACCTTCAAGGCTGAGATTGGCCTTGGTAATTGTTGGTTCACTTGAAATTAGCAGATCCAAGCTAGAAACCCAGAGATTCTTCAAGATCCAAGAGTTTCCTTGTGGTAGAAATGAAGAACAAGCAATATCAAACAAAATAATCCACAAAAAGCACTTCCAATCTAGCTTCCAAATTCAGATCCAAAACCAAATGAAAATTGAATGGTGAATTGAAGATAATGGAGATGAATGATGGAGGTTTAGCTCTAGAATTCTATGATTCCAATGAAGAATCAAAGAACTCAAATGAAAGAGCTTTAATGAAGGTTTTGGGAGTGAAAAAGTGGAGAGAAAGTTGAAAGTAAATTCTCAAGAATGAATGTGAAATCTGAAAAATGAAGGTCCTTTTGTGAGGTTTGAAGAAAATTCACTTAAATAAGCTCTAGGTTTGGAATCAAAATATGGTTTGGAATGTGGATTAGCATTTGGAATGGAAATTAGGAGTGGAATTAGGAATGGAGTGTTTGAAATTTGGAGGGAAATGGTGAAAATTGAAACAATTCTAGATCCTCCCAATGATGATCATGTGAAATCAATGGTTGAAAATGATTGGAAAACTTGCAATGCTGAAAATTCTAACTTCTTGGCAAAATACGCTTGAAGTAACCGGTTACCTAATATATGGTAACCAGTTACCCTATCTAAAAAATTCCAATTTTGGCGCCAAATAGAGGGAAACTTACGTAATCATCCATTGCCACCTGTTATAAGCTCTATTAAGCCTCTGAAACTTGCCCTTGGATATTATGATTGTGAGAATGCTTGGGATAGCCTGTACACCTTCTCCTGAGCTGAAAATAACCTACTGAATAAAATAAAATCGGTCACTCGATCGCTGGGCAAAATAAACGTCGGAGCCTCTGACGCTCGACGTTTAAACTCTTGCAATAGAAGGGAACACTGAGCCACAGAAATACCTTGATCCCATGTCTCGAGAACCAATGCTATGATATGCGTAAATGTAAAATGCAGAGAAACATAAGCCAGTTACGATTAAAATGAAAGGGAAAATTTTGGGGTGCTACAGCTGCCCCTTTTCAATCGACTTGAATCTGAAAGGATGATAGCAACGACTTTTAAACATTCAAGGTGCATGGAGATTGAATACCAAAAGAACTCAGAAATTTGCAACCTGCAGGGATGCAAAACAGCGAATACCAACCAAAAGTTGGGATGCGACACGCTGGGGATAACAATCCAAGATGAACAAAACATCAACCAAAAGTTGGAACAAAACCACCGGATACCAACCAAGAGATACCAACCAAGCGTTGTGATAACAATCAAAGGATACCTACCAAGAGATAAGATAACGATCAAAGGATACCAACCAAGAGTTGGGATAACAATCAAAGGATACTGTTGTGGTGGAAATAGGATAACAAACTATTAATTAGCTTGAATCACAATTCAATTCACAACCGCTCTTTGATTTATCCGAAGGAAAAGGTCAAAAGAGGGAAAACCTATTTTTGCATCGTAAACACAATGCGGGGAGAGACCTAGGTAAGGGGTTGGTTAAGCTTAGGGAAGGTACTAGCACCCTAAACTTCTGTAGTACTCTACAGGAACCTTTTGTTTATTGTATGCTTTTTATTTTTATTTATTATCTGCTTTAATATATATTAAGCTAAGGGATAGAGTGACCTAAAAGACCTAAGGGTTATTCCCAAGTTTACTCGGCAAGACATTGCATCTTGTGCCTACGTATCCTGGATAGGGAATGGAATTAGAGTAATCGTAGTTCCCCTCGAAAGGGAGGTTAGAAACGTCTTGACTATGGTCAAGGTTTCAATGGGGAATAAACGTATCTTAAGGACACGCTTACGTGGAGTCTTTGAAACTCCTATTTCTATGTTGAATTTGTTAATTGAAAATTTAGGGTTGAAATTAGGGATTCCACGGCGGGAAATCCTAAACAGAGTACAGCGACTCATTGACCTAATGCTAGGGTAAAGGGCATTTTCGTCCACGGCGGGACACCTAGGCTATTAGGGTTTTTGAAACTAGGGTTATTGACTCGGCGGTCAAACTGCTAAACCTAATTCCTTCGGAGGGATAAATGGTAAAAATCATTCAAACAGACAAAATATATCATAGCGGCAGAAATGAGGTGCGGAAAGTAAAAAAAAGCGTCGCGACGATCACTCACGTAAATTACAAATCCCTAGAAGAAAAAAATCGCGACCATGGCCTCGCGTAAATTACATCCATGGAACAACATAAATTGAATGAATATGAATAGGAATTTAAGTATAATCGGAGGAGGGAAACAGAGAAAATTAATGAAAAGTTAGACCGAAATTCATGGCCAATAACAAAATGGTGAAAAAACAAAGAAAAATTACAAATTTGGACATTGTTATTATTTTTAATAATTTTTGAAAAGAGATCTTAATTTTAATTTTTAAAAAAAAGAGGAATTTTAATGTTAATATCAAAAGGTTTTTAATTTTTATTATTTTTAAAAAAATAATAGTTAGTGTTAATTATAAAAAGAGATTTTATTAAAGGAAAAAATATTAAGTTTAATTAGGTTTGACCTTTTTGTTAAAATCTTTAAAAGAAATTGTAAGAAAAAAGTTTTAACAATAACGTCAAATTAAATCTTTTAAAAAAGTCTTAAATTAAACTTTAAAAAGTGTTTTTTTGTTTTTGTTTGAAATTAAACTCTTTTAAAATGACTTTACTCTAAAAAATTTACTTGAATCTAAAACATGTGTTAACATGATTTTCATTAAGTTTTTTAAGCTTAAAAAAATGGTTTTATTAAGAGTTTTAAAAAAATTTCATTTTAACTTACGGTTCCTATGATTGCTAACTAAGATGAACATGATTGCTACTTACATGAATGACCGGAAGATTAACCACTTATTAAAATAAAATTAAAAATTACCAACAATAAAATGGAAAAAAGGAAAATTAAAAATTAAAAACATTTAAATGGGAAAGGTGACGTTCAAAACTGCAGAGACCCCTTTAGGGTTCTCAATCTTCTTCTTCTTCCCCAACGAGGCACGACGGCCCTTGTTGCACGCCGAGAGCTTCAATGAAATCTCTTCCTCTCCTTTCTTTGCATGTCTCGATCTCCTTCCCCTTCCTTCTTCACATGAAACAACCACGAAATAGAGAAAACAGCGGTGAGATCTTTACCGTTTTCAGTTATGGCGTGAGGTACGTTGCTTTACGGTGGGGCCGATGATGAGCGCGAGACTCTGAGGCTTGAGTTCATTACCCGTCGGCTGTCTTTTGACGGTGGTGAAGGCGACACTTTCTCTCTGAGTCCGCGTGTGGCAACGGTTGTGAGTTGGAGTTCGCCGGTGATGACGGTTTTTGCGAAGCGGTAATGAACTCCCCTTGGGGTTTACGGCTGCCGCGAGCTCGTTTGTCGCCTAGGGATGATGATGAAACCATGAATGGCTTTCTGAATCCCTCTCGTGGATGAACTCTGTTGCGTCATTTTTCCGTCGTCTATGTTGTAAGGTTTTTTCGATTTGGAGGTGATGATGAAGAACCGTGAGGTTCTCTGAACCTCTTGATTTGTTCCGCCGCTGTTTTCTTGTTAGGGTTCTTCTAATGAATCCTCCCTCTTTTATACCCTTTTTCTCTGCTGATTTATGGGCTTTCCAACTTTGGTTTGGTCGCGTACTTTGTTGCAGGATTTTTGATCCCTTTGTTACGCTTTATTGACTGGGTTTTGTGACTGTTGAAATCTTGGAGGAATTAACGGTTGCAAAGTTGTTTATTTAATTTTGAGATTGTTTTGAGGAATCTCTTGATCTAAAGCGGGCATGTTGGCTTATTTGCAGCATTTTTAGGGATTCGGTTGGCTGGATTTTCGGTTTACTCTTATGAACCCAAATTGGTTTGCCTGGCTGGATATCCACGAATACTTTCTTGTATGGATTCCATTTGATTTCTGATATAGCTTACTTCTGATATGGATTTGCTTGATTTTCAGATATCCACGGAATTTTACTTTGATGAAACAGACCTGGATTTGATTTGGAATATCTGTATATTTACTTGATGAAACGATATTCGGATTACGATCAGTTTGGCTTTAAAATCCAATTTCGGCAGATAATCACTTTTCAGAAAAATCATTTCGACCCACACTTCTTTTTACTCTCTTTCTCGGCTGTCCCAAAAAATAAGAAAGGATATTATCGGTCTGATGCCGATGTCGAGTTTGGAAATGGGAATTCGGCTGCGGCATCTGTCGTACCCTCCCGACACCCAATGATGACTTTTCTGAGGGTGTCAATATTTTTTTTAAAACTCATATTCTGCTTTTATGTTTTGTTGTTCCTTGTGCAGGTTCGATGAGAAAAAAAACAGTCTTGAAGTCCATAGGAGAAATGAAGAGCTCTAGGGAATTTTAGGATAAAAATGTAATTTAATTTATTTTCCCCTTTTATTTGTAATTTGTAAACAAAATATTTATGAATGAGAAACTCAATAATATTGTATTCACAATTACCTCCTCTTGTTGTAAATAAAATACACATGAAAAATTCATATGTATATTATTATTATTTTCCTCTTCATGAATTGTAATAAAAATATTAATGAATAAATTCAATTATATTTATATCCAATTTATTTGAGTCTTGTACACAATTCATACCTTTCGCAACCGAATGACCCAAAAGAATATATCCGATTTAATACAACCTTGTCAAGTACTTCCGGGCAAAATCATATATAAATCAATCAACTTGAACCAACGGATTAATCTTTACCAAACAAAATCGTATGAATAAATTCCGAGAAAAAATCCATCGCCTTAACCTTATTGTTCCAACTTATACTGATCCATTTAAAACACGATATAATCTTCCATTCTTAAATCAGTTTAAATTGGTGCCTGCTGATAGAATCGACGCTAGTCATGAACGGAGTAAAATAGAACATAAGCGGAGAAATTCGATTAGCGGTGACAATAGAAAACTAAACTCCGTCATTAAAAATCCAATTAGCGCCGCTGATAAACTATCGAACCATAAAATAACTCGGCCCATAAACCTCGATCCAACATAAATTAACAACCCGAATTTGAATCGGACTTTTTACTGTTTCTTTTTCTTTTGAAGCTTTTTACTAGCAGAAAGTAGAGGAAGCAGAAAAGCATGCGCCGTATCTCGAAAACTCTGATGCCAAAATTCACTGTAAATTTTTGTTTATCCTCACAATAAGAATTCGGAGACGGAGACTTTAATTATTCCGAAGAACCCGGGCGACAACTCATCCTCCACAACTGTCAGTAAATACTACACAAATTACCGTTTTGCCCTTTTCACAGTTAAAGTGCACCTAATGCCATTCCTGCAAAATAAACAGACTACGTAACCTGTTAGTAGTTAGCGGATGCGAAAATGAGATGCTATGCGACATGAATCGACTAATCTGAGGGTAAAATTTGGGGTATTACAGATACCAATTGGGATAAAGATCAAAGGATATCAACCAAGAGTTGGGATAACGATCAAAGGATATCAACCAAGAGTTGGGATAACGATTAAAGGATACCAACCAAGAGTTGGGATAAAAGAGAATGCCAGCCAAAGGTAACCTTCTGGAAACAAAAATCAAATCAAGAAACCGCAGGACGTACAATCAACGGACTTACAACCTGAGGGAAAAGATAACTCCACTAGGGGACGAAGAGAAGTCTAAACAGACAACTCTGTAAGGAACAAGTGCCCACCAGAAGATAATAATCAAAGGATACCAACCAAAAGATGGGATAAAGGTTACTCCTTGGGGATAAAAACTAAACAATACCAACCAAGAGTTGGAATAACAAAGGTTACCAACCAAAAGTTGGAATCACCGCAACGTCGACCGAATGTGAAATGATGGCGACTTCTTGGGGAGTATACTGACCAAAAGTCAGAATGCAACAAAAAGTAATAACCACAAGCTATCAACAAAAAGTTGGAATCACCACAATACCAAACAAAGTTGAACACAAGCTACCAACCAAAAGTTGAAATCACCGGATGAAACAAAACCAAACACAAGCTACCCACCAAAAGTCAGAATCACTTCCAATCTGCAAGGGATAACCTCCAACCCAAAAGCTGAAGAACAAAGCTACTAACCAAAAATTAGAATTACCAGAATACCGATCGATGGCTAACTCTGAGGGAGAAAGACACCAACTCCAACAGTTGAACCAACACAGGAAGACTACCAACCAAAAGTTGGCAACAAAAAACCAAAACAAAGACTACCAACCAAAAGTTGGGATCGTCAACCAGGAAACAAAGGTTACCAACCAAAAGTTGGAATAACATTAATAAGACGACTAAGTTAGGGATTACCAACCAAAAGTTGGAATAACATTAATAAGACGACTAAGCTGGGGATTACCAACCAAAAGTTGGAATCAAGCAAAATCTACCAACCAAAAGTTAGAATCGCCGGAACACAAACCGAGGGAGAACTAACCACAACGAAAACTATCAACCAAAAGTTGGAACACTAGACTCCGCAGGGGGAACCAAGGACTACCAACCAAAAGTTGGGATAACATCAACGAATTTTACCAACCAAAATTTGGAATAAAGCAAAGGCTACCAACTAAAAGTTGGGATCACACCTAAGAGATGAAGACTACCAACCAAAAGTCAGAATAACAATTTTTCCGGGGAAAAAGACCTCACTAATGGAATACCAACAAAAAGTCGGGGTCGAGGCAAAGGTTACCAACCAAAAGTTGGGATAACTCCCACAAATTGAAGATTATCAACCAAGAGTTGAAATAACATCAGAACGCCAAACGAAGGCGAACTCACCACAATAAAGAATACCAACCAAAAGTTGGGATAACACTCAAAGGATACCAACCAAGAGTTGGAATAACATCCAGGAGAGGAAGACTACCAACCAAAGGTTGGAATACCGTCAACAAAGCTTTGGACTCAGTTGGAGATTCCCCACCAAAAGTTGGAATAACGTCCAACAAGCGACGGATTACCAACCAAAAGTTGGGATAACGACTCCGCCAAGGAATAGAAGAGGATTACCAACCAAAAGTTGGGATAACATCTAAACACCAATGGGTTACCAACCAAAAATTGGAATGGAGCAAAGACTACCAACCAAGAGTTGGGATAACATCAACAAATTTTACCAACTAAAAGTTGGAACATCGACTCTGCAGGGGGAACCAAAGGCTACCAACCAAGAGTTGGGATAACACACCCAAGGATTACCAACCAAAAGTTGGAATAACAATCACAAGACTTCGGACTACGCTGGGGATTACCAACCAAGAGTTGGAATGAAACACCCAGAATAGGCAGGCAACAGAACCAACCGACTCATAAATTGCAAAGGATGCTCCGACAGAAAAAGAGAGGTTTAAACAAACGAATCTGTCGAGGGAAATGACGTTTAAACAAACGACTCAGATGAGGAAAGAGAAGTTAAACAAACAACTATGTTAAGGAAGAGACGTTTAAACAAACGACTCAGCCGAGAAAAACCTAAATAAGATGAACGACCAAAAGATCCACTCTGATGGGGGTAACGCAAATATATCCTGAATAAAACCATCATCTGCCGAAGAGACAACTGGCACCAAAGATATCATACCTGGCTTATGCTTCAGATGACTATGTTTGAAAATAGCATAATGCTACACATTTAGGAGGATGCTATGCAACATGCAAATGCAAAGGGACACCACCCGAAAGAGTGCTGAGAGAACCAGCAAACCAACTCTGCTGAGGAATACGCCCTGGATGGCCTTCTTGCAAAACTTCACCCTGCTGGGTACTACGCCCTGGATGGCTCTCCGAAAAACTTCACCCTGTTGGGGAATATGCCTTGGATGGCTCTTTGAAAAACTTCATGCTGCTGGGGAAAACACCAAAACTTCACTCAGTGGGGAACCAAGAACAACATTGAGAAGTCCAACCTACTAGAGATAACAATCTTCTGCTGAAGGTTCAACTATGTTTGGAATACAGGAATAAAAATACGCCCTACTGGGGATATCAGAGGATTCTAATGAAGATTCCATCTTGGCAAAGAAATGAAAGTAACCTCCATTAATGATTCCACAGAGAATGTAATGAACATCTACAGAGAACTCCACTTTACTGGGGGATAAACAAGCCCTGCTTAAACATTTGCCCTGAGGAAAATGAGAATACCATTCGTTGGGAGCTCGTCCAGGAAACTGATCCTAAAAGATGCCAATGATCATTGGACTTTGCTGGAAATACCAATTTGCCGTTGATGTACTTGTCGATGGAATCAACACTAAACTCTGCTCGGGGAAGAAATTCATGAATACTGATCTTACCGGGGAGATACACCAGAGTGTCGACTCCGTTGGAGAAGGACGTCAAGGGTGTCGACTTTGCTGGAGAGTAACACTGAATTAAAATCCACCCTGTCGCCGAGGGAATATCCTTTAACCTTGCTATGCTGAATATGCTGAGAATAAATCCAACCTGTTGAGGATTAGCCTCTATGGGGAGACAAAACCCTGCTCTGCTAAAGATACACTACACACCTCCACTGTTGGCAACACTTCTGACATGATAACAGGATTCTGTGGAGAAGACAAAATCTCTGCTGTGGGGAAACAAAAATCTTTATTGAACAAATGCCTGAATGCATTCTATATGAAGTAGTCAACAATCGAACACTCGTTGGGTAGTACGAATCCACTTCGACTGGGAAATACGACTCTGAACTCCTGCTAGAGGAGGAATAATTTAGCATGCGCTGCTGTTAGAACTCTACCGCTGGAGAGAGAAGCTCTACTGGGAAGAGGACCCTGCCATCCTACAAGAAACAATAGGATGCCCCATGTGTAAAATGGCTACCTAGGTTACCACTCATAACACTTATTGTTCAAGCAAATCCATTGCTTTCATTGTGCTTTATAAAGCCTCATGTTTTCACGTGTAATGTTTATAAAATATATCCTACGTTTTTGCAAACAAAACAGTAAATGTAAAAAACAAGAAATGAAAAGCTCTTGGACTAAAGTGAAAACTTTATTGATGAAAGGCCTGTAAATAGGCAAATTACACTTCGGATGCAATTCCTAAAAGGAGGTAATTATGCAAAAAGCAAAAAGAATATATACAAATGTCGGCAATGTGGAAACAGACAACCACCATGTGTCGATTCAGCTATGACCTGTATGTCTTTGATGTTCCCCCATGTTTCGCCTTCTGAAAAGACTGATTGAACTGATTGGACTGATTCCTTTCCTCCGGGATAACCATGTACCAAATATTCTCATAGATCGAACGTAGACCGCAGTCGTTTTCTTTCAAATCCCTAACTTTTTCCTGGATCGCCCTTTCAGGTTTTCAATCCACCGGGATACCCCTTTTTGCCAAGGTCGCCTTTTCAGGTTTTCAACCTTGCGGGTTCATTATTTTCCTTTTATCCCAAATTTTTTCCCGAACCTATTCTTTTTATGGTTTGCTGGGATGCCCCATTTTTGCCTGGACTTTTTCTTTATCTATCCAGCGGGTCTCTTTTAAGCAAAGTATTTTTTGACTCCGTCTGCATTCACAGGGGACAAAAAATCTTCACCATTCATGGTTGATAGTAATAAGGCTCCGCCAGAGAAAACCTTTCTTACCACATATGGACCTTCACAGTTGAGAGTCCATTTGCCCTTGTGATCTATCTGAGGAGGAAGGATCCTTTTCAAAACCAAATCACATGTATGGAAGCACCGAGGACGCACTTTCTGATCAAAGGCTTTCTTCATCCTACTCTGGTACAATTGGCCATAAGCAATGAATGTCAATCTCTTCTCATCAATCAAGCTCAGCTGATTCAATCTGGCTTGCACCCATTCAGCTTCGTCAAGCTTCACATCAGATAATACCCTTAAAGAAGGAATCTCAACTTCTAATGGTAGGACTGCCTCCATACCATGCACCAGTGAGAAAGGAGTTGCCCCAGTTGACGTACGCACCAAAGTACGATAACTGTGTAAAGCAAAAGGCAACATCTCGTGCCAATATTTATAGGTTACCACCATCTTCTGCGTAATCTTCTTGATATTCGTGTTAGCTTCCTTGACGGTGCCATTCATCTTCGGATGATATGGAGAAGAGTTGTGATGCTCAATCTTGAAACTCTAGCATAGTTCCTTCATCATCTTGTTATTCAAATTTGAACCATTATCAGTAATGATTCTCTTTGGAATTCCATAACGACAAATGATGTCCTTCTTTATGAATTGGGAGATCACCTGTTTCGTAACATTGGCAAAGGAAGCTGCTTCTACCCATTTCGTAAAGTAATTGTAATACCCCAAATTTTACCCTTATATTTTAGTCAGTCATTTAGCATCTCATATATGCATTTGCTAACCACTAACAAGTCCTGAAGGTGTCTGTTTTGCAGGAAATACCCCAGGGGCGTTTTGGTCATTTTGAAGCGTAATCCGTAATTTTGGGGCCTAATGAGGTTTTACTCCTGAGGCATTTATTTACGTGGGTTTGGTATCAACTTGGTTTGGAAAATCTGATCTGTGGAACAGGGTTTAACAAAAAAAAAATAATTTCTTCTATCTTCCAGTTCATCTTTAGAGGGACAACAGTGAAGACTTCTACTGATTGATGGAGTTTATTCGTGTTGAAGTTATTGAGATTTGGATCGAATTAATTCAAGGATATTTGTCTGATAAGATTTAATCGGATGTTGAGATGTTGGCAAATTAAATCATGAAAAGGAAATAGGAAAATGATTTTGATAAAATA
This sequence comes from Lathyrus sativus, assembly GCA_963859935.3. Taxonomy (NCBI): domain Eukaryota; kingdom Viridiplantae; phylum Streptophyta; class Magnoliopsida; order Fabales; family Fabaceae; genus Lathyrus; species Lathyrus sativus. The sequence continues at coordinate 587,751,716 of OZ012738.1, forward strand.
TGTGAAGCTCATTCATAATATTTTATTATTATTCGTAAAGAGCATTTGGATAGAAATTTGAATAATAAAAGGGAAATAATTTGGATAAAAACGTATTATTGAATTATTTCATAATGCTTTTTTTATTACAAGTTACAAAAGAGGTGTATATCCTAAAAAGTCCTAAGCCCTAAAATTTCTAAGTATCCTTCTTGATGTCCTTTGAGCTTCTCCGAAGAATCTCCAATTCACCTGCACATCAAAAAGGAACAAACAGAATAGAAAAATGTTAGAGTTTGTTTTCGACACTCTCAGAACAGTGTCATCATCGAGTGCCGGGAGTGACACAACCGAAGCTGCGTCCTACCCCCGTTACCGATCCGCGCCGTTGGCGTCAGATCAGGTAACACCTGTTCTTATCGTACGGGACAGCCGAGAAAGATAAAGAGTAAAAGAAGCAGGGACTGAATTGATTTGCCGTAATTGGATTCGGTTCAAAGCCAAACTAAAGCACCATTCCATCATTGGTATCACTATCAAGTAAATTTGGTACCACTGTCAAGTAAATTCCAAATGGTTTCCGAACTGACATGAAGTTGAACATCAAAGATGATCAAACTGCACAAATTGGCATAAACGAAACAATCCACAAGCGGCGCCAAATTAATGAGCAATTCCATATGCCAAACTGCAAAAGAAGAAAAACAGCCCCGTTCATAATTAAAGATCAGTGCATCAAGTTCAATTCATGTCAAAAAAAAACAAGAACCACGGCTCATTTCAGAAATAAGAGAACGAGTTCAGTCCAAAGAGCAAGCTCAACCCCACAAGAAAGGAGCCAAGTCGAGCCAGAAAATCAGAAATTTATTTCACAGCAAGGATTGTAGTATCCTTTTCCGACGGTTCAGACAAAGAGTCATCATCACCGCATAACCTTCTCGGCGGCATTGATCTATCCGAAATATCAGTCCTGAAAGAAGAAGAAGAAGAAAAGTAAGTGTATTCCAACTGATAACCAAACTGAATGAAAGTAGGTCATCATCATCAAATAATCTAGTCCGCATCAGTATCCAAAATGAAGACCAGAGGTCAAAGAACATTGTATCAGATGGAACCAGATATCCAAAGACATGACAGAGTTGCCTGTATCAGAAGCATCTGCAAGATCCAAAGCATAAATCCAAACAAACCACATCAGATAGACCAAAAAACGATATCCAGTTGAAATCCAAAAGATGAAGTTCAGTCAAGGCCAATCAAATATGGAAAGTTTCAAAACAGATCAAAAAGATCGTATCAGAAAATCGAACCACATTCCACAGAACACAACAGAAGACATTCCATAGCGACATCAAAGAGTACAAGCGTCGAAGGCTCAGAATACCATCATCATCGCCGTATACCATTCTCAGCGGCATTTAACTCAACCAGAGCGCATGTACTGATTCTGCAAAAAAGAAGAAGAAAAGTCGTGAAGATTAAAACCATGTGGATATCCAAACGAGCCCATATTTCAATCTGTAACAGAAGGGAAAAGAAGATCAAGGCCACGATTCCAAACCATATCAGAAAAATAATAGAAAGAGATTTTGATTTGATATCAATCCCAAATCAGAGAAAAAACGTTTCAATCAGATCCTAACAAAGTTCAATCAGATATCAGAATCATACCAAATGAAATCTAAATCATATCTGTCAACAAAATGGAAAGTTTCGAATCAGTATCGGATTGTATCAGAAACAGATACTAACAAATCAAATCGAATCATCAAATCAGACAAAATCAAATCCAGGTAAAATCAAATCGCATGAAAGTGAAAGAATAACGCAAATCCATCACGGATTAAAGGCCCAAAAAGAGAAGTATAAAGGAACGATCTCACCTCATAGAAAAAGGAGGAGGAAGGATCGCAAAAACCCTAGACCACAACGGCGGAGAAACGATCAGGAACCGCAAGCGAAACCCTAGGCGGCACGGTTGAGACTCAGAGGAGACCCTCATCCTCGTCTTCGTAAACGACGGCAACAAAGAGCATCACCAAATAACAATATCATCTGCTAACGGGTAGCCGCGAGAAAGAGAAGAGGAACGAAATCGTGAACAAAGGAGATCGCGAAAACCCTAACTAGTATCCGAGAGAGAGAAAAATCGAAACGAGACGAGCTCGGTGGGACAAGTTCGCCAGCGCCGTTCATCCAACGACGGGAAAACTTCCCGGAGGCTCAGCAACATCATCGCCTCCGTTCGTCACTAATCGCGAACGAAGAATGTAAGCCATCGCATGATAACATATTGTTTTGCTCTGCTTTCAGGATAGGGTGACATTAACAAAGGCCATCAACGGAGAAGAAGATGATCGGCATCGAATGAGAGCCGCGAGAGGGAGATGGAGAAGAAAGGTGAAACGGCGCCGCGAGTGGTCTTTGGGTGTGAAACCCTAAAGACATTTTTGTCTTATGACCAACAACTGGGTTGGGTCTGGGGTTTGATCACTCAGCCCAACCCGTTCTCTCTTTTTCTTTTTTTTTACCTTTTTATTTTTTATTTATTTAGTTATAGTTTTGTTAAAATTTTTAATTAAAATTACTCTTTTTCAAATGATAAATCAAAAAAAACTTTCTTTTCATAATAAAAAAACACTCTTTTAAAATAAATAATATAAAGTTTTTTATAATATAACAAAATAAAAAACCTTTTCCAAATAAACAATTTAAAAGTCATTTTTTAGATTAAGTTTAAAATATGTTAAAAGTTAAACATTACATTTTCTTTTATAATTTTAACTAAATATCTTTTCTCATGATTTGTCCAATTACTGTCTAATTTTGCTTATTAACAGTGCTCATCATTTGCAGCTCTTACGGCGTGTTTGGTTTATCTTAATTTCATTACTATATTGTAACTGCTTTTCATATGTAACCCCGCGAATCTAATAATCGCGCTTTAAATTTCTTCCTTTAAATTTCTGTTTGCATGACTTTAACTTCTGTTTTATCCCCTGTCTGCAATTCAATTATCTCGCACCTTCACCAATATTTCTGTCACATTGCACGCACTGCCGAAGGAATCAGGTCTAGCTTTTGACCGCCGTGTCAATAGTCCTCACACGTTCAAACCCTCAAAAACTACAAACTACAAACCCTAATTTTCACAAATGCCTCGCCGCAGGCAAAATTACAACTTTACCCCTAGCATTAGGTCAAAGAGCCGCCGCGCTCATTTTAGGGTTTCCCGCCGCAGAATCCCTTATTTAACCCTAATTACAACTTAACAATTCAAGGTAGAGATTTGGAGTTTCTACACTCCGCGTAAGCGTGCCCTTAAGACATGTTTATCCCCCTTGAGACCTTGACCACAGTCAAGAAGTCTCTAACCTCCCTATTGAGGGGAATGTTCGCTTGCGCGAAAATAAGGTGCCGGCATGACAGAAGAGTCGCCACCTTTCGTTATTTATCCCTCAGAGCGGGAAAGGAAACGATCGGAAAAACCTGACGAATAAGGGTAAGACAAGGTCATCGCAACCATTGTCTGGGTTCGGGAGTCGGTTATGCAAGGGGAAGGTATTAGCACCCCTCACGTCCGTCGTACTCGACGGGATCCTCGCTTGCTTGTTTACTTGGATGGGTTGGTTATAATCTATCTACCTATCAAGGCTGGCTTAAACAGAAAAAAAATGACTCGGCAAAGCATCGCACTTTATGCCTACGTATTCCCATCAGAGAATGAGAAATCAGAGTCAACGTAGTTCGGCTTACTACGGGGGAAGGATGGGGAAGGTTGCTCGCTAGGACATCGCATCCTATGCCTACGTACTTTCATCTGGTATGAAAGATCAGAGCAAACGTAGTTCGGCTAACTACGGGTGAAGGTTCAACTAGGAGGGAGACTATCAAGTCCTACTGTTATCATGCCATGGATTCATCCTATGGTTGAGGTTTGAACAGGGAACTCCTAGAAGTTGTCATGCATAGGTTTCAACCTAAAAGTCTATCATCAAATCCTCATCAAAGGAAATGAGAGTCCTAAGGGATCATGTCAATGATACACCAAAACAGACAAAAACATCAGCTTTAACAGTAAAATGCATGCAATGCAAGTGAGGGAGGAAATGTGTGTGGGGTTTCAGCCTCCACAAGCTCGTCTCAACCTCAAGCCAGTCATGAAATAACAGCAATCATACTGAAGATAATCAACATACTATCAAGCAAAGAACAAATAAAAGGAATGAAGTGCCAACAGGCAAACAAAACACACATGCTTGAGAAAGAAAGAATCTACTCTCTAATCCTGACCCTAACACAGAATCTGAATCAAATCTAAGCAAAGCCCTCAAGCAAAACCCTAAACAAGAGAAATCAATCCCAGTCTTCAAGCTTCAGAACAAGCTTACCAAAGAAAGGGAGCTAAGCAAGCAGACTCATAGTGTCTTCCTCAGGAAAGCACTAGGAGGTGTATACTCAGGAGTCATACCCTATGTGGCTCAACCACTGTGATCAGTTTATATTCCTCCTCAGGAGAAATTAAACTCACAAGCAGGCTCCAACATCACTGGATATTTAGGAAATCCTATCTGAACTAGTGGAGCTAAGTGAATAGACCCATAGGACCTTCCTCAGGAAAGTACTAGGAGGCTTCCACTTAGGAGTTGTATCCTATGTGGCTCAACAACTGTGATCAGTTTACATTCCTCCTCAGGAGAAATTAAACTCACAAGTTGGCTCCAACATCATTGGATACTTGAGAAATCCTAGATAAACTAATGGAACTAAGTGAATAGACCCATAGGACCTTCCTCAGGAAAGTACTAGGAGGCTTCCACTTAGGAGTTGTATCCCATGTGGCTCAACAACATGTGATCAGTTTATATTCCTCCTCAGGAGAAATTAAACTCACAAGCAGGCTCCAACATCACTGGATATTTAAAAAATCCTATCTGAACTAGTGGAGCTAAGTGAATAGACCCATAGGACCTTCCTCAGGAAAGTACTAGGAGGCTTCCACTTAGGAGTTGTATCCTATGTGGCTCAACAACTGTGATCAGTTTACATTCCTCCTCAGGAGAAATTAAACTCACAAGTTGGCTCCAACATCATTGGATACTTGAGAAATCCTAGATAAACTAATGGAACTAAGTGAATAGACCCATAGGACCTTCCTCAGGAAAGTACTAGGAGGCTTCCACTTAGGAGTTGTATCCCATGTGGCTCAACAACATGTGATCAGTTCACATTCCTCCTCAGGAGAAATTAAACTCACAAGTTGGCTCCAACATCATTGGGTACTTAAGAAAGAGGTGAGAATAAAGAATGAAAGTTATTCATAGTGCCTTCCTCAGGAAAGTACCATGAACTTCCTTCAAACTTCAGGATCTCAAACCTCACAGACAGGGAATAATCCAAGCTCTGGGTCTCTGAGTCTTGATCTACAATCTTCACTTCATGATGCTCTCCAACAAGGTCTTCAAGGCAACACAAGCCCCTCAACAAATTCCCCACAATGAACCCCAAAGATGAACAGATACCCACAGGGGAGACAAAATCAATAGGCAACTTCAGAAAATACCTAAAAATACTAAATTAATGGGGAAAAATCTAACAATTATTCACAAGGGTCCTCAACACCTACTCATAACATCTACATAGGCCTCTACCTAAAAATCAAGACAAAACTTATCAAAGAAAGGAGTTCACCACCTAAACACAATTTAAACCCTAATTAGGATACCCTACATCTACCCTAATTAAACTAATCAAAAATTAATTCTAAAATTCTAGAAAAAAATCCTATGGGAAACTATGATTCATCATCTAATTGCACAAAAAAGAATGGATTAAAAAGACTAAGGGAAGGTCCTAAAATAATTCCTACAAAATCATGATACAAAACTAAGCATTATAAAAGCTACTTTAAAAGAAAAATCTATTAAAATACTAAACTAAAAAAATAAAATCCCACTTTTATTTTTAATATTTTCTACACATAATGATCTAATCATAGAAAAAAGAAGCATTAAAAAAGAGTTATTTTTCAATTTTTAATGAATTAATCAAAACAGAAAAAATAAAAGAAGAAAATAAAAGAATTAAATCAATTAAAGGAGGGGGGGGGTGTGAATAGCAACACGCTAGTTCAAATCAGAATGGGCCAGGCAAAAAGGGGGGGGGGGGGGATAGCGAATAAGCCCAGAACGGCTTTAAGTGAAACGACCGCGTTTCGCTTCATTTGAATCTTCCCTCCACTTCTCAGACTTAATCACAGCCACTGGATCAGATTAATGAGTCAAGGGATGGAACTTAATCCAACGGACGATTGCCATCGTCCCCAACTGCTTTCTAGGGTTTTCAGAACCCTCTCCTTCATGCCCTAAGATTCAACTGGTTCGTTCTCTTCACTCACTCAACGAAATCGAAAGATTCCAAGGGCAAACATGATCTACTAAATGCCTAGAACACAGCCATGCGTGTAGTTTCTCTTAATTCCTCTTGAATAATCCAAACAGAAGACTTAAACATCTTGGTACAACCATGTTCATCTGATATCAATCTTAGTAAAGCTTCAATCTAATGGCATGACCTTATTCCTTACACTACTCTTATCATTCTTATCTATAGCATATTAACTAACACTCAAAATCCAGCTAGTTCTTGAAAATTAAAGATTCCTACACCTGTTATGAAACTCAATGAATCGTGCCCTACTTCTCAGGATCTAACCATCTACCCTAATACATTCATTCTATACCTATAAAGCTAAAAGAAAGCCATTAAATTAAGAGGTATATGGGAAAAAGAGAACCTGTCAAAGGGATGATGGTAGGTACTCGTGGAGATGCTTGCAGGCCTTGGAATTGGTTCAAGATGCTCCTTGGATGATCCACAACCTTCTGTTTGCAAGAGTTGTTGATGGAAGATGCTTGTAGTGGAAGAAAACTCAAGTTGCTTGATTGTGAAGGTAGCTCTTCAATGGCAATGTATCTCTCTCTTTCTCCTCTGACTGGACTCTCTATCACCAACCTTGAACTCTCTTCATGGCATTCTCTTTATAATGATCATTGGATGTGTCTAGATTCATCTAGAATGTGGTGGAAGTTTCTTGAAATTCTCATGACATGCCATATTGGTTATCTCATATCTCATATGTTATGCCTTGCAATTTTGTGCCAAATTCTCCTTATGAGAGATATTGAGTGTGGATGAGTGAAAAACAAGCTCATCTTTGGCTTGTGTAGGGTTTTTCAACATTGCCTTCTTTTTCAAGTAACAACTTTTCAAAGCATCACCCATTTTAAGGCTCCAAATCAAAATTCTAGCTAAACCAATGTTCTCAAAATGGTTTTTCCAATAAAAATGATATATTGGATTACCTATTTTGGATTTGTGGATCTCCCAAATCAATTTCCAAATTCAACCTTTCAAGTTTATAAGCCATTTTTAGTTCATTTTTGACCAATCATGTAATCTCATGCTATGAGCTTTTCCAACAATTTGTGACCTTCTTTCTAGACTTAAAATCACATTTTGAGCAACTTTCATGTTTTGAGTTTTTCCATTTGAGGCTTGGAAATAGGAGTTTTAGGCATTGGATAAAATGACCTATAACTGACAAATGACCAAAATACCCCTGTCTTGTTCAAACCATAAGTTGAGTTCCCCAAATCCAATCAAGGACTTCTACCACTCAAATTAAAGCTAAGAAGGTCCTCTTCAACATTCATGTTGACCAAGAATCCATAGGAATCATACTACTAGGGCAAAAGTTGTCTGCAAGTTGGGTGACTTTCAAGGACCCAGATTCACACACCTCTGCTGACCTGTAATTTGTCAAAACCATAACTTGAGCTCTGTAACTCCTATCAGGGACTTCCACCACTCAAATTAAAGCTTAGAACAAGATCTACAACATTCATGTTATGGGGAAGATGAGATATCAATCATATCTTGAGCTAAAACTGCCTGGAAGATAGGGATCAAATTAGGGTTTTTTCACTGACAATCCTTGGGGACCCTGACTTGAAACTCCTCAAACTCCTCACTCATGATGAGTTGGCCTAGGAATCATCTTTATATCATCTCTATGCATCATTCCATGATCTCATGGCCCTTGGATTGGGTCTCAACCTCTCCCAAATCTTCAGTTATCCTAGGGTTGACCCAGTCAAAACCCTAATTCTATCATTCATGGTTGAATCTTCTGAACTCTTGCATAATGACTTCTCTGGGCTTCATGAAGGCTATCAAGGCATCTCATAGGCTTTCCCAAAACATCAAGTTCATTCTCAAAGTCTCAGAATCATCTGAGGAGCACCCACAACTTTCAAACTGTGAAGCACACAACCCTGGTTTCAAACCACTTCTTCTGAGGATCTCTTGAACTTTCTGATGAAGGTATCCCCTTTCAAACACTCAATGAATAAATAATTGTTGGTCAAATTTTGGGGTGCAACAGCTGCCCCTATTCAAACGGCTTGAACCTGACTGGGTGAGAAGCGAACGGCTCTCAACCAATCAAGGTACGAGACGGTTGAATATCGGTAAACCCGAAAATTTGCCAACTGCACGAGCACACGGTACTCTGCGGGGAACAAATCTTTGAATCCTGCAACATTAGCTGTCAACAACTAGCTGGAGAACCACAGCTGACATCACTGCTGGAGAAACATCTTCGACTTCAATTAGAAGACATATCCTTCATTTGATCGCAATCAATCATCACCTCAGGATAACTGACTTGGTCCTCAGACCCACGCGAATCATTCTGTTGTATCTACAACTCTGGAACCTTGTCTTCAGCCACCCGTTGATTCATCAACACGGAAATCTGGACTTGCAGGAACCTTCTGATATCGCCTTCGGGCGCTTACGAAATCCATCTTCAGATTAGACATCGTGGTTGGAGAAACATCTTCGACTTCAATCAGAAGACGTATCGTTCACTTGATCGCACTCAATCATCACCTCAGGATAACTGACTTGGTCTTCAGACTCACGCGGATCATTCTGTTGTATCTACAACTCCGGAACCTTGTCTTCAGCCACCCGTTGATTCATCAACACGGAAATCTGAACTCACAGGAACTTTCTGATATCGCCTTCAGGCGCTTATGAAATCCATCTTCAGATTAGACATCGTTGTTGGAGCAGACATATCATGCTGCTGAGGACTTCAAGAATCATCTTGACCAAACAAATCCGTCGGGCATCTTCAAGAATCGTCCTGAACTGATAACCTTCCCGGAGCAAACCTTCTGGTTGGGTATTCCAGAAATCTTCCTGGGCAACTCTTGCTGGAGACGCTATTGGGGAGCTCAAGTATCATACTAGGCGAACCACTCGGGAAGCTGTACTGGGGTCTTAATAATCGTCTTAAGCAAATGGCCCTGCTGAGGAATTCGAGAATCATCTTGAACCGAAGACTTCGCTGGGGATCTCAAAAATCATCTTGAGCGAGCGACCGCGGGGATTACACCGGGGTCTTTAGAATCATCTAAGAAAACAACCTTGCTAGGGAGAACATCAAGAATCGTCCTGAGCAACCGGTCTTTTGGTGGAACACCTGTAAGACAAGAATGATAATGATCTAGATCATGCCTATGATGCATATGCTTCTGCTATGCAATCATGCTCAATACTATGCAATCATGCACAATGATGCGATCCCGTCCGCAAAATAAATGCTAGGGGAGATTCTCCTATCAAGGAGGAAGAACTACTCAGGTAGAGGAGTCATCCTGCTGAGGAGAACTTGAACACGCCAATATCAATCGGGCTCTGTCCGGGGAATTGATCTTCCGCGAACTGCTGCAGGGGAACAACTTCAGCTGACTGCTGCAGGGGATGAAGCTCTACGAGAACTTGGATCTGCTGATATCAATCGCGAGAATGAACTGCGCGGCCGTCTCGACTACTCTTCTGGGGATGACCACTCTGTGGGGAACCAACTTCAGCTGCTCCACACTCCACTGGGGAAAAACCAATCATGATCTGGTCAACTTGGACATCTGCAAACTCGGCTGAGGAAGGAGAAATCATTCTGCTTCGATGGAGAGAGTGCGATTCTGGGGAAACACAGCATTAGCTGCCCCACGCTCTGCTGGGGAAAATCAATCATGATCCGATCAATGTCCAAGGATTCGGCTTTTCTGCGGACTCAACCGGGGAGGGAAATCATTCTACTCCATTGGAGAGTGCGACTCTGATGGGGAATTCAATTCCACTGGGGAAGAAAGGAATCATCTGACTTCGGGGGAGAGTACAACTCTGCAGGGGAATACAACATCAGCTGTCCCAACACTCTACTGGGGAAGAAGGAATCGTCCAACTTCAGGAGAGAGCCTGACTCTGGTGAGGAAACCTAATTCCACTGGAGACTTCAGCCTGGCACCATCAGTTACTGCATACTTCGGTATACGACTAGCTTCTTGCGAATCCTGCACTTGTGACCCGGTGCGGGGGAGACACCTGCTTCGGTGACTTTACTGGGGAAAACACGAGCTTCGGCACCCGAACATTCCTATGAACTCTGCACTTGTGACCCGGTGCTGGGGATAATCATCGTGCTTCAGTGCTTGACTCAGCTGATGAGGTGACATTCCTTCAGGATGCGCCTGCTTGGGGAAGAGAATCACCTCTACCCGGGGAAGACATATCAATGCTCACTATCTTGTGTTCAGATTCTGCGGAGGAAAGACTACTGAACTCTGCTGGGGAAGGAGGACTCATCCTGCCTCGGGGATACGCACGGCACATCTTCTGGCGAGGTGCTACACCTGCAACAACACGAACAAACAGACAAGATACCCTCCTCAAAGGGGCCTATCCAAGTTATTATCTCGTGACAATATTCAGTTAATTAGTTGTTTCAACAATCAATGGGCTTAGGCCCGCAAGTTTATGTATGCGCATTTTATCAAAAAACACATCGGCGTTCTCATTCGCAAACAAAACAGATAAATGCTAAACAGACAAGTAGAATTGCTGAATAATGTGCATTTTATTGATGATGAACCCCTGAACGGGCAAAAATGTTTTACAACAGAGGCAAGCTCCTGGAATGAGGAAGCCGTGCAAAAAGAAAACATAAATATACATCAGTATATACAAATGTCGGCAATCGAGGCGTAGACGAACACCATGAGTTGATCCCTCTAAGACCCACTCGACTTTGATACTTCTCCGATGCTTCAGCTTTGGAAGAGATTGATTCAGATAAACGGCCCTCAGGTCTTCCGAACCACTAAACAATGAAAGTCCATACGCGGAACGCAGTCATTTGCTTATCTAAATCCCTTACTTTTGCGTGAACCACCCTTCACGGGTTTTCAGTTCACCGGGATACCCTTTTTTGCCGAAGCCGCCTAGTGTAGGTTTTCGACTTCGCGGGTGTACATTTTTCAATATATCCCTAATTTTTGCCCGAACCTTTTATTCTGTTTTTGGTTCGCCGGGATGCCCTTTTTTGCCTGGACTCTTTCCTTTTTTGTCCAGCGGGTCGCTTTCAAGCAAAGTATTTTTTAACTGCGTCCGCGTTCACCGGGGATGCAAAATCTTCACCATCCATCGTGGATAACAACAAAGCTCCTCCTGAAAAGACCTTGCTGACGACATACGGCCCTTCGTAATTCGGAGTCCACTTGCCCCGGTGATCGGAGTGTGGCGGAAGAATCTTCTTCAGGACGAGATCACCCGTCTGAAAGCTTCGAGGACGCACCTTCTTATCATAAGCTTTCTTCATTCGGCTTTGGTACAGGCGACCAAATGCAATCGATGCTAACCTCTTCTCGTCCATCAGGCTGAGCTGGTTCAGACGATTCGTAATCCATTCTGCCTCATCAAGTTTCACATCAACCAAAACTCGCAAAGAAGGAATCTCCACTTCTAACGGTAGGACAGCTTCCATACCGTACACCAAGGAGAAAGGAGTTGCCCCGGTCGACGTACGCACCGTCGTACGATAACCGTGCAAGGCAAACGGCAGCATCTCGTGCCAATCTTTATACGTCACAACCATCTTCTGAACAATCTTCTTGATGTTCTTGTTGGCCGCTTCAACAGCGCCATTCATCTTCGGCCGGTAAGGAGATGAGTTGTGGTGGTCGATCTTGAAGCTCTGGCACAGTTCCTTCATCATCTTGTTATTCAGATTCGAACCATTATCAGTAATGATCCGCTCGGGAATTCCATAGCGACAGATGATGTCCCTCTTTATGAATTTAGCTACCACCTGCTTGGTCACATTAGCGTACGAGGCTGCCTCCACCCACTTGGTGAAGTAGTCGATAGCTACCAGAATAAAACGATGACCATTGGATGCAGCGGGCTCGATCTTGCCTATCATGTCAATGCCCCACATGGAGAACGGCCAAGGGGAGGACATGACATTCAATGGGCACGGCGGCACATGAACTTTATCGGCATAAATCTGGCATTTGTGACATTTCTTCGCGAATCTGAAGCAATCCGACTCCATAGTCAACCAGTAATATCCTGCTCTCAAGATCTTTCTCGTCATGGCATGCCCGCCGGCGTGCGTACCAAATGTGCCCTCATGGACTTCTTCCATGAGCATACTTGCTTCTTTCTCATCCACACATCTGAGTAGCACGAGATCGTGGTTTCTCTTATACAGCACTCCATCAGGGTTGAGGTAAAAATTTCCAGATAGCCTCCTCAGAGTCTTCTTATCCTGGGTTGACGCACCCGCCGGATACTCCTTAGTCATAAGGAAGGTCTGGATGTCGTGGAACCATGGCTTGCCGTCAGTGGCATCCTCGATTGCGAACACATATGCTGGTCTATCAAGACGCGAAAGAACAATGCTTGGAGCTTCATTCCAAAGATTGACCTTATACATTGAAGCCAGGGTGGCTAAAGCATCAGCCATTTGATTTTCAGCCCGGGGTACATGATGAAGTTCTACTCGGTCGAAGAACGGAAGCAGCCTCCTGGCATAATTCATGTACGGCACTAAATTCGCTTGACGAGTTTCCCACTCCCCTTTAATCTGATTGATTACAAGCGCTGAGTCACCATATATGTCTAGATTCTTGATTCTCAAATCAATTGCCTCTTCTAGACCCATAATACATGCTTCGTACTCGGCTTCATTGTTGGTAACTGGAAACGTCAGTCTCGCAGTAAACGGGATGTGGGATCCGTGAGGAGTCGTGATGATAGCCCCGATACCACTTCCATAGGAATTAACCGCTCCGTCGAATATCAACTTCCACTGAGATTTCCTATCCGGCCCCTCATCGGGCAATGGCTCATCGCAATCCTTCGCTTTGAGAAACATAATGTCCTCGTCAGGGAATTCGAACTTCATTGGCTGATAGTCTTCGATTGGCTGTTCGGCAAGGTAGTCAGACAATACGCTTCCCTTGATGGCTTTCTGAGAGACGTACTGAATATCATATTCTGTTAACACCATTTGCCATCTGGCAATCCTGCCCGAAAGAGCCTGCTTCTCGAAGACGTACTTGATCGGATCCATCTTCGAAATTAGCATAGTGGTGTGACTGAGCATATACTGTCGTAGACGTTTGGCAGCCCAAGCTAATGCACAACACGTCTTCTCCAGCATCGAGTATCGAGATTCACACTCAGTGAACTTTTTACTCAAATAGTAAATGGCGTGCTCTTTTCTGCCCGTCTCGTCGTGCTGACCGAGAACACACCCCATACTATTCTCCAGAACTGTCAAGTACATGATTAATGGCCGTCCAGCCACTGGGGGTATCAAGATTGGAGGTTCTTGAAGATACTGCTTTATCTTATCGAATGCCTTTTGGCAATCCTCATTCCAGGTAATCGCCTGATTTTTCTTTAACAACTTGAACATCGGTTCACAAGTGGCCGTGAGCTGAGAGATAAACCTTGCAATGTAGTTTATTCGGCCCAAGAAACCACGAACTTCTTTTTCTGTTTTCGGCGCTGGCATCTCTTGGATAGCTTTTATCTTTGCAGGATCAACTTCAATACCTCGTTCGCTAACGATAAACCCCAATAACTTTCCGGATCGCACTCCGAAAGTGCACTTGTTAGGATTCAGCCTCAGCTTGAACTTCCTAAGCCTTTCAAACAGCTTCAGCAAATTGACCAGATGCTCTTCCTCCGTTTGGGACTTCGCAATCATGTCATCAACATAGACCTCGATCTCATGATGAATCATATCATGAAACAAAGTTACCATCGCTCGCTGGTAAGTGGCCCCTGCGTTCTTCAGACCGAAGGGCATTACCTTGTAGCAAAACGTGCCCCAGGGGGTAATAAACGTCGTTTTCTCCATGTCCTCCGGCGCCATCTTAATCTGATTGTAACCGGAAAAGCCATCCATGAACGAAAACACGGAAAACTGGGCTGTGTTGTCGACCAACACATCGATATGAGGCAACGGGAAATCATCCTTGGGGCTCGCCCTATTCAAATCCCGATAATCGACGCACATGCGTACCTTACCGTCTTTCTTCGGTACAGGCACTATGTTGGCGACCCACGGAGGGTAGGTGGTAACGGCTAGAAATCCTGCGTCCAACTGCTTCCGGACTTCTTCCTTGATTTTTACAGCCATGTCTGGTCTCGTCCTCCTGAGCTTCTGCTTGACTAGAGGGCAATCTTCTCGCAACGGCAAGCGATGAACCACGATATCTGTGTCAAGTCCGGGCATATCCTCATATGACCAAGCAAAGACGTCACTATACTCTCGAAGCATCTCGACCAGTCTATGCTTGACATCATTCTGCAGCGCGGCCCCAACTCTGACATTCCTGATAAGCTCCTCAGAACCCAGATTTATGATCTCAATATCCTCCTCGTGAGGCAGAATAACCTTCTCCTCTTGTCTCAACAAGCGGGCCAACTCTTCCGGAAGGTCTTCGTCTTCATCAATCTCATCCTCGGCCTGATAGATCGGGCAATCAAAGTCGTAGTGAGCCGTAGAGGGTCCAGAGTCGATGTCATCTGTTACGTGGATCCTGCAATAACAAGGGTTAAGTTTAAAGCAAGAATATGCAGGTTAGCACGAACCTCGTTGCCATTTTGCTGTTTTTCGAAACAAACATAAAGCATGAATAACAGAGAACACAATATTTGATTACGAAGAAAACGCCTTTTTATTTATTAACAAAATGCATACACATAATCCAACAAGGCCCTGACAGTAAAACCACTATGCCCTCGGGCAGGACATAGGGTTGTACAAAGATTGTAAAAAGCAAATCATTACTCTTCACTTGTCAGCCCGATAATCTCCTTGATGGTCCAGTTGTGAAGGTGCTCGCCTGGCTTGCTCGGTTGAATCCAGGCATCAAGATCGCAATCACTGTCTCCGCTGTCCTCCGACGTAGCGTTGATACTCTCGAAGATTACTCCCCCCTTGGTGAATAAGATCGGCCCTTTCCCACGAGACGAACTGCCAGAAGAAGATGAAGCTTCAGCTTCCGGAGAATATCCCAATCCAAACTTATCCTGTTTGATGGGTATATCCAAGACATGCCCCCAGCCTGGGGTGGAACCAGCTTCGACAACAGCCCTAGCTTCTTTAAACGATGAGAGGTTCAACTCTTGCTTCTCTGCAACAACGGGAGCTACCTCCTTCACCCTGACGGTTTCAAAAGCCTGGCAAAGGGTCTCATGGATCTCACCATCCATTTCGACATACTTGAAGGACGACAGGTGGCTTACCATGATGTCCTCTTCTCCACAGACTGTCACTATGCTGCCCCCAACAGCATATTTAAGCTTCTGATGCAGCGTGGACGTCACGGCACCAGCAGAATGGATCCACGGCCGACCTAAGAGGCAACTATAGGCGGGCATGATATCCATGATATAGAACACCGCATTAAACGTCTCTGGACCAACTTGAATTGGCAAGGTCAATTCTCCGAAGACGTGGCGCTTGGTTCCGTCAAAGGCCTTCACGACCAGATCACTGGGCGTGCACAGCAGTCCACGGGTATCCAACTTCATCAGTGCCTTCTTCGGAAGCACGTTAAGCGAGGAACCCGTATCCACTAGGACATGTGACATAATCGTGCCTCTGCACTCTATCGAGACGTGCAAGGCATTGTTGTGATCTCTTCCCTTGGGCGTCAGCTCCAGATCCGTAAATCCCAGCCCATTACCAGCATTGACATGGGCTACCACTTCCTCGAGTTGGTTCACTGATATCTCCTGCGGCACGTATGCGGCATTCAATACCTTCAGCAATGCATTGCGGTGCGCCTCAGAACACAGCAACAGGTTAAGAATCGAGATCTTTGACGGAGTCTGGTGAAGATGATCTACAATCTTGTAGTCACTTTTCCTGATCAGTCGCATGAACTCTTCTGCATCTTTAACCAGCAAGTCTTTTTCTGCCCCTGCAGGAACCTCTTCAACAGCTTTACCCTTACCTTTATCCATAGCGTCAGCTCGGACCACTTTCTCTGCTGCGACCTCTGCCGGCGCGAACACTCTACCACTTCTGGTGATACCACTGACTTCAGCAAGATTCTGCGCAGTCGATCTGGACGGCTCAAGCTCTATTTTCTGACCATTACAATACACTTCGGCGCCGTAATGCCACGGGACGGCATTAGTGCTCTCGAATGGGATTGGTCCGGCCCTGGTGATGGTAATAGTAGGCGGTCGGGGCGCAGAAATAGTGATAGGGTGGCGAGGAATGGTAATGGTAGCAACTTCGTCCGCCTGCTTCAGCACGACTTCCCCTGACGCATTCTCAATGCTCCGACTGAATTGCAAAATACCCTCGGTCATCAGACTTTGGATACCTTCGATCAACTGCTCACACCCATCAGGAAGTGTAGCACAAGCCATACACATCTCTCCACATCCAGGAAAGAAGCCCTTCTTTAGCAACTTAGCTTTAACAAAACTCAACGGCGTCTTCAGATCTTTGACATCAGTCAGCAAGTCTGAATTCTCTTCAGTGATAACAGCATTCACTCCGCCCCCCCTATGATGAGGCATGGGATTCTTGGTGACGTTGGGCACGCTGTCAGAAAAGTTGATAACCTTGGCGTCAACCAAGTCCTGGACTTTGTGCTTAAAAGCTTTACAATTCTCAACTGTATGGCCAGGTGCCCCAGAATGGAACTCACAAGTAGCATTAGCATCATACCCCGGTGGTGGTGCCCCTGTCAAGGGAGCCATTGTCCTTTTATGAACTAATTGGAGCTGAAGCAACGTCTGCAGAAGCTGTGCATACGGCATAGGAGGAGTTTCCAAATGACGGTTTGCGAGGGGACCCCGATTCTGATATCTCTTATATCCCGGATTATTCTGTTGCTGAGGCTGCTGCTGCGGCTGCGGGGGAGCAGCTGGGATGTTTATGCTAGCGATCTGAGACTGAGGGCCCTTGCCCTTTCTCCTAGCATTAGTGACAGCACTGGCATCTCCCTCTCGACGCTTGCCAGTATAGGGTTTCTTGCTAGCTCCTCCAGATGAGGATGATTCGCCCTGAATCTTTCCGATCTTTATGCCGTTCTCAACATGCTCGCCCAAAGTGATGAGGGCCGAGAATGTTCCAGACATGCCACTGATCAGCTTCTCATAATAGACTCCAGGAAGGGTAGCCACGAACAGTTGTACCAACTCACGCTCGACCATCGGCGGTTGAACCCGAGCAGCCAATTCACGCCACCGCTGGGCGTACTCTTTGAAGCTTTCATTGCTCCGCTGCGAGAGATTCTGAAGCTGAACTCGGTTGGGAGCCAAGTCGCTATTGTATTGATAGTGGAGCACAAACGCTTCTGCAAGATCTTTCCAGGTGCGCACAGCGGCGGGTTCCAAACCCATATACCATTCGAGCGATGGGCCAGAAAGACTATCCTGAAAGAAGTGCATCAGCAGCTTCTCATCGTCAGAATAAGCGGACATCTTTCTATAATAAGATCGGAGGTGAACACGGGGACAAGTAGTGCCCCTATACTTCTCAAAGATAGGCACCTTGAACTTGTGAGGTACTTTAAAGTCAGCAATCAACCCGAGTTTGGACATGTCAACGCCCAATGTGTTCTGATTTTCTATGTCTCTCATTTTATCTTCCAGCGCCTTGAACCTGAGTCGGGCTTCAGCAGTCAATTCAGCCTCTGCACCTCTCTGAGAGAAAATGTCATCCTGATGGTCCTCCAGCCATGGTTGAGGCACCACCATATTTCCTGCACCAACATTGCCGTTGACCGGCCCCATATTAACATTGGCTCCCAAACCACCATTGCCGGCGCCCGCCGCATTAAGTCCGAGATTAGTCATAAGATTGCCGTTAGCACTACCGTTGCCCCCGGCAGCAGGAACAACGTTTTGTGGAGTATCCCCTTGAGGAGGAGTAGGCACGGCCCCACCGTGAAGTATTCCATTACTGTCAACCCTGGAGATGAGAGGTTGAACCAAAGTACGAAGCTGGTCTTGCCCATTCGCAACTACTTGCATCAGCTCCATAAAACGATCCATCCGTTCACGAAGCTCTTGAACATCTGACTGTACCTGGTCCATGATTCTCGTTTGATTGGCGCGAGTTGAGTAGCGGTGGATGAATCTTTGATCAATCCTGGAGATCGAAAGCAGCTCGAAACCTGAGTACCTGAAAAACCTGTCAACATCAAGGGTTAGGAAAAGGTAACAGAATGTATGTCATGCAAAAATGCTTTATGCAGATGCATGCGTGTGTCTGCGTGCTTGAGAGATTTCCCCCGATCCTGGCACCTGCTGACAATAATAAGGAGAGGAATCTGGGCCCAATCATGGAAATAGTAACCTCACATAGCAATAGTCAGATTCGACACATCAAGGACCGAGAACTCATACGCATCAGTCTTTCTGAGAACGGCTGCAGTAACACAATGAGAGATCTTGGATCAGGGAAATGGTACCTGTCACAGACACACGCTAATGGAATGATTATGCAAGCTAATGCAAAATGCAGGTATGCAACAATATATCCGGGTGGCTGCTGTGGAGATTCGATGTCAACAGTCGCTGATGAGAAGGAAACCCTGGTGTAAAACCACTGATCTGATCTGCTGAGAATAACCATCTGATAGGATCGAGATCAAAATTCTGTCCTGACAAGAACGAAGGCTTGATAATAAAGACCCCAGATGCAAGATCAAGGAATATCTGTTGATGAAGTCTTCGGACCCCAAATCACAAATCTGCCCTCTCAAGAACAAATACACAGCTGCTGATGAGATCTTCAAACCCCACTCAAAATCTGCCCTATCAAGAACAACTGCTGACGAGATCCTCAGACCCTACTCAAAAATCTGCTCCATCCAGAACAAACCTCTGATAACAATACTCTGATCGGAACCTGCTCTATAAGGAACAGACAAACACCCGATGATAAAATCCTTTGATCAAACCTTTGCTCTGTCAAGAACATCTCTGTAACTGAGAACCCAACATAACTGATCCACTGTCAAGAAAACCAGGTAGTCTGGAGGTCAAAGTTTCCTGCAATATCCCGACCCCACTCACAGGTATGGACCTAATCCACGGACAAAGGTACGACATCCTATGCGGTTGTCAGCGTCACAGACTTTCATGAGTGACGATACGATTCCCAGAAGGAGTGGCATCATCAAGTCATGAAGAGGCCTCACTTAGCTGACTTCCAAATGATCGGTCCCCAGAGTCGACAATCCTCACGTCTGGACTCCCCTCAGATCCTCAGGACCGGAAAGGAGCACCTCTGCAAGAATCTCGTCTGAGCGCAGATTTTCGTAGGGAACTGTGCCTGCTCAGCAGACAGGTTCGTCTACTACTTCTCCGCAACTATATCTAGGTGTGTACTCAAAGCCCAGGTCCGGCTTTTCACTCACAGTAACATCCCTCTCCCACAGTAGCACAGATAATCATATCAACTGGAAATAAAATGCGGGAAATAAAATGCGGGAAGTAAAAATGCGGGAAGTAAAAATGCGGGAAGTAAAAATGCGATAAATAAACGCAACCCAACAAGCAAACACACAAACGATAGGATTGACTCGCGTAGGGGATGGGAAACGGTCCCAGCATAAGGGATGGGAAAAGTCCCTAGATGTTGTGAGTCCCCAGCAGAGTCGCCAGCTGTTCGCTTGCGCGAAAATAAGGTGCCGGCATGACAGAAGAGTCGCCACCTTTCGTTATTTATCCCTCAGAGCGGGAAAGGAAACGATCGGAAAAACCTGACGAATAAGGGTAAGACAAGGTCATCGCAACCATTGTCTGGGTTCGGGAGTCGGTTACGCAAGGGGAAGGTATTAGCACCCCTCACGTCCGTCGTACTCGACGGGATCCTCGCTTGCTTGTTTACTTGGACGGGTTGGTTATAATCTATCTACCTATCAAGGCTGGCTTAAACAGAAAAAAAATGACTCGGCAAAGCATCGCACTTTATGCCTACGTATTCCCATCAGAGAATGAGAAATCAGAGTCAACGTAGTTCGGCTTACTACGGGGGAAGGATGGGGAAGGTTGCTCGCTAGGACATCGCATCCTATGCCTACGTACTTTCATCTGGTATGAAAGATCAGAGCAAACGTAGTTCGGCTAACTACGGGTGAAGGTTCAACTAGGAGGGAGACTATCAAGTCCTACTGTTATCATGCCATGGATTCATCCTATGGTTGAGGTTTGAACAGGGAACTCCTAGAAGTTGTCATGCATAGGTTTCAACCTAAAAGTCTATCATCAAATCCTCATCAAAGGAAATGAGAGTCCTAAGGGATCATGTCAATGATACACCAAAACAGACAAAAACATCAGCTTTAACAGTAAAATGCATGCAATGCAAGTGAGGGAGGAAATGTGTGTGGGGTTTCAGCCTCCACAAGCTCGTCTCAACCTCAAGCCATTCATGAAATAACAGCAATCATACTGAAGATAATCAACATACTATCAAGCAAAGAACAAATAAAAGGAATGAAGTGCCAACAGGCAAACAAAACACACATGCTTGAGAAAGAAAGAATCTACTCTCTAATCCTGACCCTAACACAGAATCTGAATCAAATCTAAGCAAAGCCCTCAAGCAAAACCCTAAACAAGAGAAATCAATCCCAGTCTTCAAGCTTCAGAACAAGCTTACCAAAGAAAGGGAGCTAAGCAAGCAGACTCATAGTGTCTTCCTCAGGAAAGCACTAGGAGGTGTATACTCAGGAGTCATACCCTATGTGGCTCAACCACTGTGATCAGTTTATATTCCTCCTCAGGAGAAATTAAACTCACAAGCAGGCTCCAACATCACTGGATATTTAGGAAATCCTATCTGAACTAGTGGAGCTAAGTGAATAGACCCATAGGACCTTCCTCAGGAAAGTACTAGGAGGCTTCCACTTAGGAGTTGTATCCTATGTGGCTCAACAACTGTGATCAGTTTACATTCCTCCTCAGGAGAAATTAAACTCACAAGTTGGCTCCAACATCATTGGATACTTGAGAAATCCTAGATAAACTAATGGAACTAAGTGAATAGACCCATAGGACCTTCCTCAGGAAAGTACTAGGAGGCTTCCACTTAGGAGTTGTATCCCATGTGGCTCAACAACATGTGATCAGTTTATATTCCTCCTCAGGAGAAATTAAACTCACAAGCAGGCTCCAACATCACTGGATATTTAGGAAATCCTATCTGAACTAGTGGAGCTAAGTGAATAGACCCATAGGACCTTCCTCAGGAAAGTACTAGGAGGCTTCCACTTAGGAGTTGTATCCTATGTGGCTCAACAACTGTGATCAGTTTACATTCCTCCTCAGGAGAAATTAAACTCACAAGTTGGCTCCAACATCATTGGATACTTGAGAAATCCTAGATAAACTAATGGAACTAAGTGAATAGACCCATAGGACCTTCCTCAGGAAAGTACTAGGAGGCTTCCACTTAGGAGTTGTATCCCATGTGGCTCAACAACATGTGATCAGTTCACATTCCTCCTCAGGAGAAATTAAACTCACAAGTTGGCTCCAACATCATTGGGTACTTAAGAAAGAGGTGAGAATAAAGAATGAAAGTTATTCATAGTGCCTTCCTCAGGAAAGTACCATGAACTTCCTTCAAACTTCAGGATCTCAAACCTCACAGACAGGGAATAATCCAAGCTCTGGGTCTCTGAGTCTTGATCTACAATCTTCACTTCATGATGCTCTCCAACAAGGTCTTCAAGGCAACACAAGCCCCTCAACAAATTCCCCACAATGAACCCCAAAGATGAACAGATACCCACAGGGGAGACAAAATCAATAGGCAACTTCAGAAAATACCTAAAAATACTAAATTAATGGGGAAAAATCTAACAATTATTCACAAGGGTCCTCAACACCTACTCATAACATCTACATAGGCCTCTACCTAAAATTCAAGACAAAACTTATCAAAGAAAGGAGTTCACCACCTAAACACAATTTAAACCCTAATTAGGATACCCTACATCTACCCTAATTAAACTAATCAAAAATTAATTCTAAAATTCTAGAAAAAAATCCTATGGGAAACTATGATTCATCATCTAATTGCACAAAAAAGAATGGATTAAAAAGACTAAGGGAAGGTCCTAAAATAATTCCTACAAAATCATGATACAAAACTAAGCATTATAAAAGCTACTTTAAAAGAAAAATCTATTAAAATACTAAACTAAAAAAATAAAATCCCACTTTTATTTTTAATATTTTCTACACATAATGATCTAATCATAGAAAAAAGAAGCATTAAAAAAGAGTTATTTTTCAATTTTTAATGAATTAATCAAAACAGAAAAAATAAAAGAAGAAAATAAAAGAATTAAATCAATTAAAGGAGGGGGGGGTGTGAATAGCAACACGCTAGTTCAAATCAGAATGGGCCAGGCAAAAAGGGGGGGGGGGGGGATAGCGAATAAGCCCAGAACGGCTTTAAGTGAAACGACCGCGTTTCGCTTCATTTGAATCTTCCCTCCACTTCTCAGACTTAATCACAGCCACTGGATCAGATTAATGAGTCAAGGGATGGAACTTAATCCAACGGACGATTGCCATCGTCCCCAACTGCTTTCTAGGGTTTTCAGAACCCTCTCCTTCATGCCCTAAGATTCAACTGGTTCGTTCTCTTCACTCACTCAACGAAATCGAAAGATTCCAAGGGCAAACATGATCTACTAAATGCCTAGAACACAGCCATGCGTGTAGTTTCTCTTAATTCCTCTTGAATAATCCAAACAGAAGACTTAAACATCTTGGTACAACCATGTTCATCTGATATCAATCTTAGTAAAGCTTCAATCTAATGGCATGACCTTGTTCCTTACACTACTCTTATCATTCTTATCTATAGCATATTAACTAACACTCAAAATCCAGCTAGTTCTTGAAAATTAAAGATTCCTACACCTGTTATGAAACTCAATGAATCGTGCCCTACTTCTCAGGATCTAACCATCTACCCTAATACATTCATTCTATACCTATAAAGCTAAAAGAAAGCCATTAAATTAAGAGGTATATGGGAAAAAGAGAACCTGTCAAAGGGATGATGGTAGGTACTCGTGGAGATGCTTGCAGGCCTTGGAATTGGTTCAAGATGCTCCTTGGATGATCCACAACCTTCTGTTTGCAAGAGTTGTTGATGGAAGATGCTTGTAGTGGAAGAAAACTCAAGTTGCTTGATTGTGAAGGTAGCTCTTCAATGGCAATGTATCTCTCTCTTTCTCCTCTGACTGGACTCTCTATCACCAACCTTGAACTCTCTTCATGGCATTCTCTTTATAATGATCATTGGATGTGTCTAGATTCATCTAGAATGTGGTGGAAGTTTCTTGAAATTCTCATGACATGCCATATTGGTTATCTCATATCTCATATGTTATGCCTTGCAATTTTGTGCCAAATTATCCTTATGAGAGATATTGAGTGTGGATGAGTGAAAAACAAGCTCATCTTTGGCTTGTGTAGGGTTTTTCAACATTGCCTTCTTTTTCAAGTAACAACTTTTCAAAGCATCACCCATTTTAAGGCTCCAAATCAAAATTCTAGCTAAACCAATGTTCTCAAAATGGTTTTTCCAATCAAAATGATATATTGGATGACCTATTTTGGATTTGTGGATCTCCCAAATCAATTTCCAAATTCAACCTTTCAAGTTTATAAGCCATTTTTAGTTCATTTTTGACCAATCATGTAATCTCATGCTATGAGCTTTTCCAACAATTTGTGACCTTCTTTCTAGACTTAAAATCACATTTTGAGCAACTTTCATGTTTTGAGTTTTTCCATTTGAGGCTTGGAAATAGGAGTTTTAGGCATTGGATAAAATGACCTATAACTGACAAATGACCAAAATACCCCTGTCTTGTTCAAACCATAAGTTGAGTTCCCCAAATCCAATCAAGGACTTCTACCACTCAAATTAAAGCTAAGAAGGTCCTCTTCAACATTCATGTTGACCAAGAATCCATAGGAATCATACTACTAGGGCAAAAGTTGTCTGCAAGTTGGGTGACTTTCAAGGACCCAGATTCACACACCTCTGCTGACCTGTAATTTGTCAAAACCATAACTTGAGCTCTGTAACTCCTATCAGGGACTTCCACCACTCAAATTAAAGCTTAGAACAAGATCTACAACATTCATGTTATGGGGAAGATGAGATATCAATCATATCTTGAGCTAAAACTGCCTGGAAGATAGGGATCAAATTAGGGTTTTTTCACTGACAATCCTTGGGGACCCTGACTTGAAACTCCTCAAACTCCTCACTCATGATGAGTTGGCCTAGGAATCATCTTTATATCATCTCTATGCATCATTCCATGATCTCATGGCCCTTGGATTGGGTCTCAACCTCTCCCAAATCTTCAGTTATCCTAGGGTTGACCCAGTCAAAACCCTAATTCTATCATTCATGGTTGAATCTTCTGAACTCTTGCATAATGACTTCTCTGGGCTTCATGAAGGCTATCAAGGCATCTCATAGGCTTTCCCAAAACATCAAGTTCATTCTCAAAGTCTCAGAATCATCTGAGGAGCACCCACAACTTTCAAACTGTGAAGCGCACAACCCTGGTTTCAAACCACTTCTTCTGAGGATCTCTTGAACTTTCTGATGAAGGTATCCCCTTTCAAACACTCAATGAATAAATAATTGTTGGTCAAATTTTGGGGTGCAACAGGGAACTACGATTACTCTGATTCCACTCCCGTAAGGATACGTAGGCACAAGATGCGATGTCTTGCCGAGTAAACTTAGAATTAACCCCTTAGGTCTTTTTTCTCACTTTTAATCCTTTGTATATATACCTTAAGCAAATAAATAAAGCAAATAGTAAACCTCTGAACAAAAGGTTCCTGTAGAGTACTACAGAAGTTTAGGGTGCTAATACCTTCCCTAAATTTAACCAACCCCCAAACCCTAGATCTTTCCCCGCATTGTGTTTACGATGCAAAATAGGTTTTCCCTTTTTGACCTTTTCCTTCGGATAAATCAAAGAGCGGTTGTGAATTGAATTGCGATTCAAACTCATTAATAGTTTGTGATCCTATTTCCACCGCAACAGAAAATGGCGACTTCACTGGGGACACTTCTAAACTTTTGGGGGTTATCCCTAACTTGTTCATATTTATTACTATCTGTGTTATTATTCATTTACATGTGTATATTGGTGCTTTGATTGTGGGACTGTTCCTTGTGCTGTGAGATAAGTCCTACGCCCGGACTAGTGACATTATTATAGGATGGGGATATATTCGATGAGGCTTATAGGGAGTGAATCCCGACCAAGTTGATTCGAGAATCACCGCTCAGTTGAGACCCTTTCGAAAATGGTTCGGTTGAACGAGTAATCGTTGAAAACTTTTTCCATGGTCGATTGGAGTCTGTGATATTGAGGACCGTAGTACCTTAACACCACCTTGGCCTTATTTAGGACGTAGTGCGGGAGCTATGTAGGAGTAATCCTACAACGGCTGCTACGCGATACTACACTCAAAAGAGGTTCTCTTGAGAATATTATTCACCCCCGAGTCAGTCGGAAGGTTGATAATATTCGAAAGATGGGCTGATGACTTTGGGCACTTTGTAGAACCTTGTTCGGCAGGTACAACTAACCTATAGTACACTCCTTTGGGATGGGTAGACCTTAACTCCACGCATGACCTTTAACCTAGGACTTTGTGTGTTTTCATGCATTGCATTCATAAAGCATCCCATTGCATTGTATTTCATGGAATTCAAACATCATTTATGGATATCGCGGGACACCATAAATAAAAAAATAAAAAAAAAATAAAAAATATAAAGAAAAGGATTTCCTTGGTACCCCACGACATTCGTAAATGTTCGAATTCCATGAAATCTTCATTTGCATCATAGCATCATTTACTTTCTTGCATTGCATGTGTCTTCCGTTTTCTCATGTTCGGTTCTCTCGCCTTCCAGTTTCGTCACCCTGAGTTCTCGGCACCAGTACAACACCAGAGCTCAAACTCGGAAAAGAATGGAGGATCAGGCAAAAGAGATTGATCGCCTTAGCAATGAACTTGAAGACCTTCGAGGGGGTATGGGGCGTATGATGGAATTGTTACATGTCATGAATGCTAAGATGGATACCCAGCCCACTGTTGTTTCCGAGATTACCGGCGTTACTGTGGACCCTCCACCAAGTGTGACCGTAGCAAGGGACCCACCTTATGGTCTTGCTCTCGGTTTTGTGCCTCCTCAAGCCACTGTTCCGATTAATCAGCCTGTTCAGCAAGCCGTGCCTCTATTTTCTGAAGTTCCTAGGGGGGCTCCTATCTTTGCACCACCTGTTGTACACACCCGTGCGCAACCGTACTTCAATGAGACCGTTTTTGATGATCTTGATGAGAATGTTGAAGGTTATGAGAAACGTGATAAGCTTCGTGAGGAAGTAAACACCATCGTCCAGAGATTGAAAAAAGTAGAGGGTGATCAAATTTTTGGGACTGCTGCAAGGGATGTTTGTTTGGTCTCGGGTTTGGTTATTCCCCCGAAGTTCAAAACTCCGAACTTCGATCGTTATGAAGGTGCCACCTGTCCTAAGAGTCATCTGATCATGTATTATCGCAAAATGGCTGCCCATGTTGAGAATGATAAACTGATGATTCATTGCTTCCAAGATAGTTTGAAGGGCGCTTCTTCCAAGTGGTATTTAACTTTGGACCAGTCTCGCGTTAAGAGTTTCCAGGATTTATCTGAAGCTTTCATCAAACACTACAAGTACAATATGGATCTGGCTCCTGACAGAAGACAGTTGTTGAGTATGTCACAAAAGAATTCTGAGTCATTCAAAGAGTACGCTCAAAGGTGGAGAGAGATTGCTTCGCAGGTAGAACCTCCTTTGACCGAGAAAGAGTTAGCTGATTGGTTTGTCGACACGGTTCGTCCAGAATTTTACGAGAGAATGGTGGGTAGTGTGACTTCAAATTTCTCTGACATCGTTGCTGTGGGTGTCAAGATTGAATTGGGTATGAAAAGTGGTAAAATGACAAATAATCATGGTGCTTCCAAGGATCAGCCGAAGAAACCTCCGTATAGCTCCCAGAAGAAGAAAGAGGGCGAGACTAATGTTATATCCTCTGGTAGACTAAAAAACCAATTTTATCAATATCCGCAAGGTTATGCTCAACCTCAAGGGTACCCAATCCAATATGCTCAACAACCCTATGTAGCAGTTGTTACACCTTCTTTCAATCAACAGGTTCCTATGTATCAACCTATGCAACAACCTCCTGCTTATCCGCCTCCTATCAACTAC
Organism: Lathyrus sativus; assembly: GCA_963859935.3. Classification (NCBI taxonomy): domain Eukaryota; kingdom Viridiplantae; phylum Streptophyta; class Magnoliopsida; order Fabales; family Fabaceae; genus Lathyrus; species Lathyrus sativus. The sequence continues at coordinate 587,779,420 of OZ012738.1, forward strand.
CTACAGGCGCCCAACGCTCTTGCTCCTCAACAGCCAAAGAGTCCGGCTCCTCGCCAGAATGTTCCGAACAGAAGAACGTATAAGCCTTGTCCGTCGATTCCGATGACTTTCACCGAGTTGTATCCCTCTTTGGTCAAGCAAGGTCTAATCACTACTCGGGCTTTGGGTCCGCCTCCTAATCCTCTACCCGCCAATTACAACGCTGCCGCTCATTATTTATTTCATGAGGGTGCGCCTGGTCATGATCTGGAGAATTGTTATGCTCTCAAAAATCTTGTCAGGGATTTATTGGAAAAGAAGATTTTGTCATTTGAAGATCCTCAACCGAATGTTAAGAAAAACCCTTTTCCTAACCATGAGAGTGTCAATGCCATTAGTGCCGATTCGGAGGAAGGTTATGTCCTTGACGTTGCACAGATTAGGACTCCTCTCAAGATGTTCCATTCAAAACTGTTTGGAGCTGGTTTGGTAGATACTTCCCACGTTGCATGCGTAAGTTGTGAAGCCAGTATTAAGGGTTGTGTGTTGGTTCAGAATGATGTTCAGAGGTTGATTAATGAAGGTGTTTTACAAGTGACAAGCCAACCCAAGAAGGATGAGGTCGCTGTGGTTGAGCCAGTTTTCCATCAGCCTGGATCAAAGGGAAAGGTACCAGTGTTTAATCTACCAGGGGCAGGTTCTGCCAATCTCGTGTTCGATATACCAAAGTCGTCTATCCCTGAGGTGAATCAGCATAAGCCAATAGTTATTCGAAGACCAAGTCCGTTTCCTTTCAGTGATCCTAAAGTTGTGCCTTGGAAATACGACGTGACGATGATTGACAAGGAGTCTGGGAAGGTTATTCCAAATGAAGAGGTTAAGGACACTGTGACCAATATCGCAGAGGCAAGCAGGATGACTCGCAGTGGCCGTATGTATACTCCCCGTTCCAATGAGGTTCCACCTAAGGAAACCACTAATATCCCAGTGGCCGTCAAAGACAAAGGTAAGGGAGCCGTTACGAATGATGAGGATGCTGAGTTTTTGAGGATCATCAAGAAAAGTGACTATAAAGTTATCGATCAACTTCATCAGACTCCTTCCAAGATTTCGATTTTATCTCTGTTGATGAGTTCACCCGCTCATAGGATGGCCTTGCAGAAAGTTTTGACTCAAGCACATGTGGATCAAGATATCAGCACCAGTCGGTTCGATAGTGTGATTGCCAATTTGACCGCCTGTAACACCCTTAGTTTCAGCAATGAAGAGTTACCAAAGGAGGGTCCGAATCATAATCGTGCCTTACATATATCGGTGAAATGTCAGGAGGACAATTTAGCGAGAGTACTAGTAGACACCGGCTCTTCTCTGAATGTTCTACCCAAGAGGGTTCTTGATAAGTTGGTTTTCAAAGAGACTGTGTTGACACCTACTCCTTTGATAGTCAAGGCTTTCGATGGTTCTCGCTGGTCGGTAATGGGGGAGGTTGAGCTTCCTATCCTAATTGGTCCGCAAGTTTTTAATATCACATTTCAAGTCATGGATATTAATCCCAATTACAGTTGTTTACTTGGAAGGCCGTGGATTCATGCCACTGGGGCAGTAACCTCAACGTTACATCAAAAGATGAAGTTCGTGATCGATGGAAAGTTAGTTATTATACACGGTGAGGAGGATCTGATGGTCAGTAACCTGTCTTCTTTCCGTTACATCGAGGCCGATGAGAATGCTTTGGAAATCTCCTTTCAAGCACTTGAGATCGCCAATGCTGTTCTGCTAGAAGTCGAAGAGACAGTGGGTCAGGGTAATCCATCTTTTGCATCTCTGAAGAGTACCAAATCAACAATTGACAGGGGCATTCCTGATGGTTGGGGAGAGGTAATTGATGTCAAGACCAAGACTGATCGCTCTGGGTTGGGTTACAAACCAACTCAGAATGGAGCTGCCACAACTGTCGAAGGGCGTCTGAAGGTTATCCAAGAGGTATTTGTCAGCGGAGGTTTCCAAGTCAATGCCATCAGTGACTGTGAGGAAGATGAAGAGCTGAGCAACATGGTGTTTAAGGGTGATGCAGTTTTGAACAACTGGGAGGCCGTAGAGATCCCTGTTATTTTTCCCTTGTCAAAGTAATTTTTTTTTTAAAGTTTCATTTACATTTTCAAATAAAAATCCGTAGCTCTGCCCAAGGCTATAGGGTCGTTTTTGTTGGGCCACTTTTCATTTCTAAGAGGATATTAATAAAGGCATTTTGTTCAATTCCACTTTGGTTCATTTGCGTTTTTCGTTTTCACCTTTAAAAATGAAATTGGCAACCTTTTTTTCCAAAAAAATAAAACAAAAAAAACAGCATTTCATTTCTTATCTTACATATCTTTGAGCATTTTAAGCCTCCCATCATGCAGAGACATCGTAAACCTTGTTGGATCCAATGACTTTACTGACACTCCTGACTGGGATGCACCCATCAATCAAGCTGAGGACGAGGGTGAAGAAGATTTTGAAGTACCCGCTGAACTGACAAGATTGATTGAGTACGAGTACACAGAGCTTCAACCGTATAAAGAGCAGGTGGACTTAATTAATCTTGGTACAGATGAGAACAAGAAAGAGGTCAAGATTGGTGCAATGCTTGGGACAGAGGTTAAGCCGAGGTTGATTGAGTTGTTAAAAGAATATATTGATGTGTTTGCGTGGTCGTATCAAGATATGCCTGATCTGGACACGAATATTGTTGTTCACAAGTTGCCACTTAAGCCGGATTGTCCGCCTATCAAACAAAAGCTTCGAAGAACGAGACCCGACATGGCTTTGAAAATTCGAGATGAGGTTAAAAAGCAGTTGGATGCAGGTTTCTTGGCAGTTGCAAAATATCCAGACTGGGTTGCCAATATTGTGCCAGTGCCCAAGAAGGACGGTAAAGTTAGGATGTGTGTGGATTACAGGGACCTGAACAAAGCAAGTCCGAAAGACGACTTCCCTTTGCCACATATTGATACACTGGTAGACAATACAGCCAGTTTTGCGTTGTTCTCATTTATGGATGGTTTCTCTGGCTATAATCAGATCAAAATGGATCCCGACGATCGAGAAAAGACTACTTTCATTACTCCTTGGGGGACCTTCTGCTACAAAGTCATGCCCTTCGGTTTAAAGAACGCGGGGGCAACTTACCAACGCGCTATGACCACTCTTTTTCATGATATGATGCACAAGGAGATCGAGGTGTATGTGGACGATATGATAGCCAAGTCTCAGAGTGAAGAGGAGCATCTAGACCATTTGGTGAAGTTGTTTGAATGACTCAGGAAATATCAGCTGAAATTGAATCCTGCTAAGTGTACCTTCGGTGTCAGATCTGGAAAATTGCTTGGTTTCATTGTTAGCCAGCGAGGGATTAAGGTGGATCCTGACAAAGTCCGAGCCATTCAAGTATGCCAGCTCCACAAACCGAGACGCAAGTTAGAGGTTTTCTGGGACGTTTGAATTATATTTCCAGGTTTATCTCCAACATGACCGCTACTTGTGAGCCGATATTCAAGTTACTTTGCAAGGGGCAGACGGTTGAGTGGAACCCCGATTGTCAGAAAGCGTTTGAGAAGATTAAGGGTTATTTGCAAGACCTCCCTATTCTGATTCCTCCCGTGCCTGGAAGACCGTTGTTTATGTACCTTACTGTTCTCGAGAAGTCTATGGGTTGTGTGCTTGGACAACATGATGAGACTGGGAAAAAGGAACATGCGATTTATTACCTGAGCAAAAAGTTTACCGATTGCGAAAACAGATACTCACCATTGGAGAAAACTTGTTGTGCATTGGCCTGGGCCGCTAGGCGCCTTCGACAATATATGGTTTGTCATACCACATTGTTGATTTCTAAAATGGATCCGATCAAGTATATTTTTGAAAAACCTGCTCAAACCGGGAGGCTAGCCCGTTGGCACATGTTGTTATCCGAATATGACATCCAGTATGTACCCCAGAAGGCGATTAAGGGTAGTATTTTATCTGATTATCTTGCAGACCAGCCAGTTGAAGATTATGAACCTCTTAAGTTTGATTTTCCTGATGAGGATATTTTGTTGATTAAAAGAGATTGTGAAGAGCCAGATCCGAGCGAAGGTCCAGAACCAGGTCTTTGGTGGAGGATGATGTTTGATGGTTCCTCGAATTTCAATGGGCATGGTATAGGCGCCGTTTTGATGAACCCAAAGGGTGGATTCACTCCATTTACAGCAAGGTTGGACTTTGAGTGTACTAATAACGTCGCAGAATATGAAGCATGTATTCTTGGCCTCGAAGCAGCAATTCACCTCCGAATCAAACTTCTTAAAGTAAGTGGTGACTCAGCCTTGGTTATTTACCAGGTACAAGGCAAATGGGAAACGAAGAATGAGAAGTTAATCCCTTATAAGGACTACATTATTGAGCTGATCAAGTATTTCGACGAGATAGAGTTCGAGCATGTTCCTAGATCCGAGAATCACGTTGCTGATGCTTTAGCCATGTTAGCATCCATGTGGAAAGTTAAATTCGTTAATGAAGCACCTCTTATCCATATTGAGCGCAAAGTTGAGCCCGCTTATTGTCAGGTGGTCGAAGAAGTTGAGGTGGATGAAAAGCCTTGGTTTCATGATATCAAGAACTATCTCGTCAAGCAAGAGTATCCCGATGGTGCTACTGGTCTGGACAAGAAAACATTGAGAAGACTGGCGTCCAAATTCTTTATCAGTAATGGTGTGTTATACAAGAGAAATCACGACATGGTTCTGCTCAGATGTGTTGATAAACGGGAAGCGGACATGTTACTGCAGGAAATTCATGAGGGGACCTTCGGAACTCATGCCAATGGTTATGCTATGTCCAAGAAGATGTTAAGGGCTGGGTATTATTGGTTAACCATGGAAGCTGACTGCATCCTATACGCTAGAAAATGCCATAAATGCCAAATTTATGCTGATAAAATGCATGTACCTCCATCACCGTTGAATGTTTTGTCTTCACCATGGCCGTTCTCTATGTGGGGCATTGACATGATTGGGGCAATCGAGCCGAAGGCTTCTAATGGTCATTTTTTTATCCTTGTTGCTATTGATTATTTCACCAAGTGGGTAGAGGCTGCCTCCTACACCAACGTGACCAAGCAAGTGGTTGCCCATTTCATCAGGAAAGAAATCATCTGCCGTTATGGAATCCCAAGCCGGATAATAACTGACAATGGCACCAATCTGAATAACAAGACTATGAAAGAGCTGTGTGACAGTTTCAAGATCACTCATCACAATTCTTCTCCGTACCGTCCTAAGATGAATGGGGCCGTGGAAGCTGCGAATAAGAATATCAAGAAAATCCTGCAAAAGATGGTTGTGACTTACAAAGATTGGCATGAGATGTTACCGTTTGCTTTGCATGGATACAGAACCTCAGTGAGAACTTCAACAGGGGCAACACCTTTCTCATTGGTGTATGGAATGGACGCCGTGCTCCCCATCGAAGTAGAGATACCTTATTTAAGAGTGTTGATGGAGGCTGAACTTGAGGAAGCTGAGTGGGTTCAAGACAGACTGGATCAGTTGAATCTCATTGACGAGAAGCGCTTGACAGCCATGTGCCATGGGCAATTATATCAGAAACGGATGAAAAGAGCGTTTGATAAGAAGATTCGTATCCGTGGGTTCCGTCAAGGAGAGCTCGTACTCAAAAAGATCTTGCCAGTGCATAAAGATATGCGTGGAAAGTGGATGCCCAATTATGAAGGCCCATTTGTTGTAAAGACCGTTTTCTCCGGAGGGTCTCTGATACTTACGACAATGGATGGTGAAGAGCTTGCACACCCCGTGAATTCTGATGCAGTCCGAAAATATTATGCCTAAAAACCCGCTAAGTCGAAAACCTGCAAAAGGCGACTTAGGCAAAAGTAAGGGTTGAAAAAAAAGAAATAATAATAAAAAGCTCGCTAAGTTGAAAACCCGAAAGGGCGGCTTAGGCAAAAAGGAGCGTCCCGGTGGATTTGAAAACCCGAGAGGGCGGTCCAGGCAAAAGTTAGGGACAAAGGCATTTCATTGCATCAGAGGACACTGATCATCGCGAACACACTTTCTGCATGAGAGCCGTGTTTCAGTTCTTTCATCCTTGCCCAAAGCAAGATTCTGGATTAGTCTTAATTATTAGTGTCAGTAGGTGTCATGGGATTCAATGTAACCTTTTCCCATGTTGCCAATTTTAAAACATAATCATCTGTGGAGCTATGCCTTCAGCGAGCTACCACCCTTTAATAAAAGATACCATTTTGTTACTTACATTCCTTGGTGCATTGCTCTTCGTTTTCTATTGTTATGCAAAATGCGTTTATTCTTAAAATTTGAAAATGAAAGGTGCATTGTAGATTTTTCAAAACTGTTCTTCAAAAAAAACGAAATTGAAATATAAGAAATTACTTTGACTAGTGGAAATTTCGGAAGGATCTCTTCACTCCCCGAAAATATCATTATTGCAGAAACACTTTCAAATCATTGCTCTAACACAGTCCCCAGCGAGACTATAAGCTGACAACCTTTTCTTGGGTAACTCGAAAGCGTCCTTCAGGTTTTCCTCTCCCCATGTGAAGACATGATACTGTGCACCCAAGTAGATTACCTTCTCCCCAGAGAATTCAGAACTTTAAAACCAGATTTGGTTCTACCATTGATCTTTCTTACCCATGATTGACGTATTGGTTGCAGAGAACGCAGGGTATTTCCGTCGAGATGTTTATTTCATCTCTCGTCCCGTCTCTAGTCTGTTTCATCAGCATACGCAAGGGCATAAGCATCACATGCCTATTTCATTACATATTCATTACATACTCATTACATACTCATTTCATAACATATTTGCATACATAAACATTAACATACATTCGCATTAACATATGCATCAACATATGCGTTAGCATTCACAGGTTCATTGCGTCTCTATCATTGGTCGTTACCGCCGAGTAACTGGGTTCGTCCTTTCTCTCCAAATAGATTGTCAGCCCTAAGCATAAAATACTTACTTATTTCCAGTTTCCCCACAGAGCTCGATCCTCGTGGATGACGGTTACTTCAGCTATCTTTCCTCGCCAGGATAAGATATCCACCCTTCGAGTTCATTCCCTCGATGGAGTCTTGATTACCAGTTTTCCTTCTAGCTCGATCCTAGATTGAATCTCAGTCTTGTCGGTCGTCGAGCCCAACCGGACGTGCATTTATTTTGCACCATCTAAAGGTTTTCACCATACCATGACAGATACGCGACTATCTCGCTTGAGAGGTTTATCACTGTACCCGGACATGCATTTATTTTGCACTATCTTTCAAGAAAATCAACTACAATCCTTTACAGATACACGCCAGTTCATCAGTATAACACTTTACAATCCTGCATCTTACAGCATCGGTATGCAACTGTTCTCGCCTGAAAGGCCTATCGTTATAACAATCTTACATCTTACAACATCAATATACGACATTTCTCATCTAGGAAGCCGATCCTATCTTCGTCATGACTCGCAGCAAATGGCCATCTCCATGGAGCAGTTGGGCTTCCATTTACCTGTCGTCTGGAAGTATGGGGGGTTTTGAACCAAATCGTATTCAGGAGAGCACGATCTTGAAATACGGGGAGGTTTGAGCGGAATCATATTCAGGAGAGCACGATTTTGAATTATGAAGAAGTTCATTTATCCTTTAGTAAAAGAAGAAACCAAATTGTATTAAGGAGAGCACGATCTTGAAGTACGGGGAGGTTTGAGCGGAATCATATTCAGGAGAGCACGATTCTGAAGTATGAAGAATTTCATTTACAAGAGCCGAATCATATTCAGGAGAGCACGATTCTGAAGTATGAGGAAGTTCAGTTCACCCTTTTCATATTCAGGAGAGCACGATTCTGAAGTATGAAGAATTTCATTTACAAGAGCCGAATCATATTCAGGAGAGCACGATTCTGAAGTATGAGGAAGTTCAGTTCACCCTTTTCATATTCAGGAGAGCACGATTCTGAATTATGAAGAATTTCATTTACAAGAAAGAGCCGAATCATATTCAGGAGAGCACGATTCTGAAGTATGAGGAAGTTCAGTTCACCCTTTTCATATTCAGGAGAGCACGATTCTGAATTATGAAGAATTTCATTTACAAGAAAGAGCCGAATCATATTCAGGAGAGCACGATTCTGAAGTATGAGGAAGTTCAGTTCACCCTTTTCATATTCAGGAGAGCACGATTCTGAATTATGAAGAATTTCATTTACAAGAAAGAGCCGAATCATATTCAGGAGAGCACGATTCTGAAGTATGAGGAAGTTCAGTTAGCCTTTTCATATTCAGGAGAGCACGATTCTGAAGTATGAAGAATTTCATTTACCCGAAAAAGCCGAATCATATTCAAGAGAGCACGATTCTGAAGTATGAGGAAGTTCAGTTTACCCTTTTTCATGTTCAGGAGAGCACGATCTTGAAACATGAAGAAGTTTATTTATCCTTCAATAAGAGAAGAATCAGAATCGTATTCCAGGCGCCAACCTTAAATGCGAGAAGATTTATTTATCAGATAAGCAGCAGCTTCTTTATTTGAGTGCTTATCCATTTTCGCATATAAGTCCCTTCCAACGATAAGTGACAGTTCTCCCGCGAGAAGCTTATCAGGGCATTTCCCTTCAAAGTCCATTTATTTTGGCATACAGCCGGTCTTTACCCTGTATATTTGTTACGGAGTTCCGAAAAGTCCGTTTGATCCTGTCACGAGGGATAGTTTACAGAAGCTTGGATGTTATTCTTTGCTCAATGCTCCAGCATTCTGTAATCGATTTTGCAATCGTACGTGATCCAGTTTTATTTTTAGATTCCCCAGCGGATGCCGTCTCACAGATGTCATCTCCATTTGAGAATCTCGTTCCCAAAATGACAATTGGTCATGTTCGCACCAGTTGACCATCATTTTAGAATCCCCCAGTGTTGTACTGTGTCTCAGCGCGTCGTTTTCCCCAGTGTGTTCTTCTCGTAGCGTCTGTCCCTGCGTCGTCGTATTCGTCAGCATTTTCGCACTCATCATTCCAGCATACACATCATATCATATTCATGGCATTGTCTGCATTAGTCTTGTTTGGTCCATAACATTGCATATCGCCACATATAAGGGCAAAATTTTCGGTTATCTATATTTAAATCCCTCCACCATGATTCCTCGAGTCTCCGCCACTCAAATCATCCGGTGTAGCTATTTAAATAGGGGCAACTGTAATACCCCAAATTTTACCCTTATATTTTAGTCAGTCATTTAGCATCTCATATATGCATTTGCTAACCACTAACAAGTCCTGAAGGTGTCTGTTTTGCAGGAAATACCCCAGGGGCGTTTTGGTCATTTTGAAGCGTAATCCGTAATTTTGGGGCCTAATGAGGTTTTACTCCTGAGGCATTTATTTACGTGGGTTTGGTATCAACTTGGTTTGGAAAATCTGATCTGTGGAACAGGGTTTAACAAAAAAAAAAATCATTTCTTCTATCTTCCAGTTCATCTTTAGAGGGACAACAGTGAAGACTTCTACTGATTGATGGAGTTTATTCGTGTTGAAGTTATTGAGATTTGGATCGAATTAATTCAAGGATATTTGTCTGATAAGATTTAATCGGATGTTGAGATGTTGGCAAATTAAATCATGAAAAGGAAATAGGAAAATGATTTTGATAAAATATGTGAAGCTCATTCATAATATTTTATTATTATTCGTAAAGAGCATTTGGATAGAAATTTGAATAATAAAAGGGAAATAATTTGGATAAAAACGTATTATTGAATTATTTCATAATGCTTTTTTTTATTACAAGTTACAAAAGAGGTGTATATCCTAAAAAGTCCTAAGCCCTAAAATTTCTAAGTATCCTTCTTGATGTCCTTTTAGCTTCTCCGAAGAATCTCCAATTCACCTGCACATCAAAAAGGAACAAACATAATAGAAAAATGTTAGAGTTTGTTTTCGACACTCTCAGAACAGTGTCATCATCGAGTGCTGGGAGTGGCACAACCGAAGCTGCGTCCTACCCCCGTTACCGATCCGCGCCGTTGGCGTCAGATCAGGTAACACCTGTTCTTATCGTACGGGACAGCCGAGAAAGATAAAGAGTAAAAGAAGCAGGGACTGAATTGATTTGCCGTAATTGGATTCGGTTCAAAGCCAAACTAAAGCACCATTCCATCATTGGTATCACTATCAAGTAAATTTGGTACCACTGTCAAGTAAATTCCAAATGGTTTCCGAACTGACATGAAGTTGAACATCAAAGATGATCAAACTGCACAAATTGGCATAAACGAAACAGTCCACAAGCGGCGCCAAATTAATGAGCAATTCCATATGCCAAACTGCAAAAGAAGAAAAACAGCCCCGTTCATAATTAAAGATCAGTGCATCAAGTTCAATTCATGTAAAAAAAAAACAAGAACCACGGCTCATTTCAGAAATAAGAGAACGAGTTCAGTCCAAAGAGCAAGCTCAACCCCACAAGAAAGGAGCCAAGTCGAGCCAGAAAATCAGAAATTTATTTCACAGCAAGGATTGTAGTATCCTTTTCCGACGGTTAAGACAAAGAGTCATCATCACCGCATAACCTTCTCGGCGGCATTGATCTATCCGAAATATCAGTCCTGAAAGAAGAAGAAGAAGAAAAGTAAGTGTATTCCAACTGATAACCAAACTGAATGAAAGCAGGTCATCATCATCAAATAATCTAGTCCGCATCAGTATCCAAAATGAAGACCAGAGGTCAAAGAACATTGTATCAGATGGAACCAGATATCCAAAGACATGACAGAGTTGCCTGTATCAGAAGCATCTGCAAGATCCAAAGCATAAATCCAAACAAACCACATCAGATAGACCAAAAAACGATATCCAGTTGAAATCCAAAAGATGAAGTTCAGTCAAGGCCAATCAAATTTGGAAAGTTTCAAAACAGATCAAAAAGATCGTATCAGAAAATCGAACCACATTCCACAGAACACAACAGAAGACATTCCATAGCGACATCAAAGAGTACAAGCGTCGAAGGCTCAGAATACCATCATCATCGCCGTATACCATTCTCAGCGGCATTTAACTAAACCAGAGCGCATGTACTGATTCTGCAAAAAAGAAGAAGAAAAGTCGTGAAGATTAAAACCATGTGGATATCCAAACGAGCCCATATTTCAATCTGTAACAGAAGGGAAAAGAAGATCAAGGCCACGATTCCAAACCATATCAGAAAAATAATAGAAAGAGATTTTGATTTGATATCAATCCCAAATCAGAGAAAAAACGTTTCAATCAGATCCTAACAAAGTTCAATCAGATATCAGAATCATACCAAATGAAATCTAAATCATATCTGTCAACAAAATGGAAAGTTTCGAATCAGTATCGGATTGTATCAGAAACAGATACTAACAAATCAAATCGAATCATCAAATCAGACAAAATCAAATCCAGGTAAAATCAAATCGCATGAAAGTGAAAGAATAACGCAAATCCATCACGGATTAAAGGCCCAAAAAGAGAAGTATAAAGGAACGATCTCACCTCAGAGAAAAAGGAGGAGGAAGGATCGCAAAAACCCTAGACCACAACGGCGGAGAAACGATCAGGAACCGCAAGCGAAACCCTAGGCGGCACGGTTGAGACTCAGAGGAGACCCTCATCCTCGTCTTCGTAAACGACGGCAACAAAGAGCATCACCAAATAACAATATCATCTGCTAACGGGTAGCCGCGAGAAAGAGAAGAGGAACGAAATCGCGAACGAAGGAGATCGCGAAAACCCTAACTAGTATCCGAGAGAGAGAGAAAAATCGAAACGAGACGAGCTCGGTGGGACAAGTTCGCCAGCGCCGTTCATCCAACGACGGGAAAACTTCCCGGAGGCTCAGCAACATCATCGCCTCCGTTCGTCACTAATCGCGAACGAAGAATGTAAGCCATCGCATGATAACATATTGTTTTGCTCTGCTTTCAGGATAGGGTGACATTAACAAAGGCCATCAACGGAGAAGAAGATGATCGGCATCGAATGAGAGCCGCGAGAGGGAGATGGAGAAGAAAGGTGAAACGGCGCCGCGAGTGGTCTTTGGGTGTGAAACCCTAAAGACATTTTTGTCTTATGACCAACAACTGGGTTGGGTCTGGGGTTTGATCACTCAGCCCAACCCGTTCTCTCTTTTTCTTTTTTTTACCTTTTTATTTTTTATTTATTTAGTTATAGTTTTGTTAAAATTTTTAATTAAAATTACTCTTTTTCAAATGATAAATCAAAAAAAACTTTCTTTTCATAATAAAAAAACACTCTTTTAAAATAAATAATATAAAGTTTTTTATAATATAACAAAATAAAAAACCTTTTCCAAATAAACAATTTAAAAGTCATTTTTTAGATTAAGTTTAAAATATGTTAAAAGTTAAACATTACCTTTTCTTTTATAATTTTAACTAAATATCTTTTCTCCTGATTTGTCCAATTACTGTCTAATTTTGCTTATTAACAGTGCTCATCATTTGCAGCTCTTACGGCGTGTTTGGTTTATCTTAATTTCATTACTATATTGTAACTGCTTTTCATATGTAACCCCGCGAATCTAATAATCGCGCTTTAAATTTCTGCCTTTAAATTTCTGTTTGCATGACTTTAACTTCTGTTTTATCCCCTGTCTGCAATTCAATTATCTCGCACCTTCATCAATATTTCTGTCACATTGCACGCACTGCCGAAGGAATCAGGTCTAGCTTTTGACCGCCGTGTCAATAGTCCTCACACGTTCAAACCCTCAAAAACTACAAACTACAAACCCTAATTTTCACAAATGCCTCGCCGCAGGCAAAATTACAACTTTACCCCTAGCATTAGGTCAAAGAGCCGCCGCGCTCATTTTAGGGTTTCCCGCCGCAGAATCCCTAATTTAACCCTAATTACAACTTAACAATTCAAGGTAGAGATTTGGAGTTTCTACACTCCGCGTAAGCGTGCCCTTAAGACATGTTTATCCCCCTTGAGACCTTGACCACAGTCAAGAAGTCTCTAACCTCCCTATTGAGGGGAACTACGATTACTCTGATTCCACTCCCGTAAGGATACGTAGGCACAAGATGCGATGTCTTGCCGAGTAAACTTAGAATTAACCCCTTAGGTCTTTTTTCTCACTTTTAATCCTTTGTATATATACCTTAAGCAAATAAATAAAGCAAATAGTAAACCTCTGAACAAAAGGTTCCTGTAGAGTACTACAGAAGTTTAGGGTGCTAATACCTTCCCTAAATTTAACCAACCCCCGAACCCTAGATCTTTCCCCGCATTGTGTTTACGATGCAAAATAGGTTTTCCCTTTTTGACCTTTTCCTTCGGATAAATCAAAGAGCGGTTGTGAATTGAATTGCGATTCAAACTCATTAATAGTTTGTGATCCTATTTCCACCGCAACAGTAATCAATGGCCACCAAAATGAAGTGATGCCCATTGGAAGCAATCAGCTCAATCTTTCCAATCATATCAATTCCCCACATAGCAAAGGGCCAAGGAGATGTTAACACATTCAGAGGGGTCGGTGGCACATGCACCTTATCAGCATAAATATGGCATTTATGGCATTTTATGGCGTATTTGAAGCAATCAGATTCCATAGAAATCCAGTAATACCCAACCCTCAATAGTTTTCTTTCCATGGCATGTCCACCAGCATGAGTACCGAAAGAACCCTCGTGGACTTTCTCCATTAACATGCCTGCTTCATATTCGTCAACACAGCGCATCAAGACCATGTTAAAGTTTCTCCTGTATAGCACCTCATCCTTGTTCAGATAGAAATTATCGGTTAACCTCCTCAGAGTCTTCTTATCTTTGCTGGATTCCCCAGATGGGTACTCTTGAGTCTTTAGAAAATGCTTGATATCAAAATACCAAGGCTTTCCATCTGATACCTTTTCAATAGCAAACACAAAAGTGGGTCTATCAAGACGCATGATGGTGATAGCTGTAGCTTCATTCCATAAATTCACTTTATACATCGATGATAATATTGCCAAGGCGTCCGTTATCTGATTCTCAGCTCTCGGTACATGATGGAACTCAATTCTATCAAATAATGGGAACAATATCCTTGCATAATTCTTGCAAGGCACCAGGTTGGCCTGGCAAGTTTCCAACTCTCCTTTGATTTGATTGATGACTAACACCGAATCACCATACACATCTAGATTCTTGATCCTCGGATCAATGGCTTCTTCTAAGCCCATAATGCACGCTTCATACTCGACTTTGTTATTGGTGCAGGAAAATGCCAATCGGGAAGTGAACGGTATATGAGAACCATGAGGAATTGTAATAATTGCACCAATTCCATTACCATATGAATTAACGGCTCCGTCTCAGGACCCTCGTCAAGTAAAGGCTCATCACAGTATTTCATCTTCAAAAACATGACGTCTTCGTTTGGAAAATCAAACTTCATCGGCTGATAATCTTCAATTGGCTGTTCAGCCAGATATTCTGACAGAATGCTTCCCTTTATGGCTTTTTGGGAAACATACTGAATATCATACTTTGTTAAAACCATTTGCCATCGGGAAATCCTTCCGGAAAGTGCTTATTTCTGAAAGACGTACTTGATCGGATCCATCTTCAAAATCAATAGGATTGTATAGTTTAACATGTACTGTCTCAAACGCTTAGCAGCCCAAGCGAGTGCACAACATGTTTTTTCAAGCATTGAGTATCTCGACTCACAATTAGTGAACCTTTTACTCAGGTAGTAGATGGCATGCTCTTTTCTACCTGACTCGTCCTGTTGGCTGAGCACACACCCCATTGAATTCTCAAGAACTGTGAGGTACATGATCAGAGGTCTCCCTGCAACTTGAGGCATGCATATTGGAAGTTCCTGCAGATACTCTTTTATTCTTTCAAACGCCTTTTGGAAATTTCCATTCCACCAGACCGTTTGATCTTTTCTTAGCAATTTGAATATTGGTTCACAAATGGCTGTAAGATGAGATATGAACCTTGTAATGTAGTTCAATCTCCCCAGGAAACCACGAACCTCTTTTTCCATCCTCGGCTCAGGCATTTCTTGCATAGCTTTTATTTTGGCAGGGTCTACCTCAATACCCTTTTCACTAATAATGAACCCCAGTAGCTTTCCAAATCTCATCCCGAAGGTGCACTTGTTAGGATTCAGCCTCAACTTGAACTTCCTTAACCTTTCAAACAATTTTAGAAGATTGACCAGATGCCCTTCCTCCGTCTGTGACTTTGCGATTATGCCATCAACATATACCTCGATCTCATGATGAGTCATATCATGAAAGAGAGTCACCATTTCCCGCTGATAGGTTGCCACAACATTCTTCAATCCAAAGGGCATCACCTTATAGCAAAAGGTTCTACATGGTGTAATGAAAGTAGTTTTCTCTATGTCCTCTAGGGCCATCTTGATTTGGTTATACCCAGAGAAGCCATCCATGAAGGAAAACACAGAATATTGAGAGGTGTTATCAACCAACACATCAATGTGGGGGAGTGGGAAATCGTCTTTCGGGCTCGCTCTATTCAGATCTATATAGTCAACATACATCCTGACCTTTCCATATTTCTTAGGCACATGAACAATATTAGCGACCCACGGAGGGTAATTTGTGATAGCAAGAAAACCAGTGTTCAACTGCTTCTAAACCTCTTCTTTGATCTTGATTGCCATGTCAGGCCTCGTCCGTCTCAAATTCTGCTTAATTGGAGGACATTCTTCTCGGAGAGGCAACCGGTGTACCACAATATCTGTATCCAGCCCAGGCATGTCTTGGTAAGACCAAGCGAAGATATCCTTATACTCATGGATCATTTCAACCAATCTTCTCTTGATATTGTCTTCCAATGCAGCCCCAACTCTAACCTCTTTCTTGTCATCTTCAGTAGCCAGATTGATAACTTTAATATCCTCCTGATGAGGCATAACGACCCTTTCCTCCTGTTTGAGAAGTCTGGCTAACTCTTCGGATAGTTCACATTCTTCATCAGTCTCTTCTTCGGCTTGATAAAAGGGATTATCAAAGTCATACGAAGCCATAGCTGAATTTGAATCGATGGTATATGATAGAAAAGACCTACATGATGATATTTATATTTATTATGTGATGCAACAAACAAAACACATTGCCTTTTTTCTGTTTAATATAATGCAAAAAGAAGAAAAAGGAAAAACAGGGATCACAATATTTGAATGTGAAAAATGTCCTTTATTTATGATAAAGTGAAAATAACAAAACGGCTCCACAGATTGAGTCACTACATTTTGGGAAGAATGTATGACTGAACATAATCAAAACAATGAATATTACTCTGCAGTAGTAACATGAATGACTTCTTCAGTAGTCCAGTTGCACAGATTCTGGCCAAGAGTACATGGACGAATCCAGGCATCCATATCATCAATGGCATTAATCCTGTCAAATATCACACCACCGATGGTTAACTGAACAGGTCCCCTGTACCTCGGAACATCATGAGAAGAACTGGAGGGTTTGTATCCCAGGCCAAACTTGTCCTGCTTAACGGGAACATTAAGAACTTGGCCCCACTTCTGCGACAAACCGGATTCTACGATAGCACATGCTTCCTTGAATGATGATATGGAAACCTATGGGCTTTTTGCTTCTACAGGAGACTTCTCCTGAATCTGAACTATTTCAAACGCTTGGCAGAGTGTTTCGTGGATCTCCCCATCTACTTCCACATACTTGAAAGATGATAAATGGCTAACCATGATATCCTCTTCACTGCATACTTTAATAACTTTACCTTCCATCATATAATTCAGCTTCTGATGCAATGTTGAAGTAACTGCTCCCACAACGTGTATCCAAGGTCAGCCAAGCAAATAACTGTATGCTGGCTGGATATCCATAATGTAAAAAGTTGCATTAAAAATCTCCGGCCTAACCTGAATAGGCATCGTAATCTCCCCAAACACCGATCTTTTAGATCCATCGAAAGCCCTCACAACGAAATCACTTGGCGTGCATATCAAACCTTGAGTATCTAATTTCATCAATGCCTTTTTCGATAGCACATTGAGGGATGGTCCTATATCAACCAGGACATGTGACATCAGAGACCCTCTACATTTCATTGATATATGTAAAGCATGGTTATGGTTTCTCCGGGCAGGAGTCAAATCCAAATCAGTAAAACCGAAACCATTACCAGCGTTTACATGAGCTACTACCCCCTCCAACTGGTTAATAGAAATCTCCTAGGGTACATATGCTGAATTCAAGATTTTCAACAAAGCATTGAGGTGTGCCTCCGAACACAACAATAAACACAAAATGGACATCTTTGAAGGAGTCTAATTTAAGTGATCCACAATCTTGTAGTCACTTTTTCGAATGAGTCTCATAATTCCTCCGTGTCTTTCAAAAAAAAATCATTACCAACCTGTTGTTGGATATTCTCCTCAATCACTG
Source organism: Lathyrus sativus (assembly GCA_963859935.3). NCBI lineage: Eukaryota > Viridiplantae > Streptophyta > Magnoliopsida > Fabales > Fabaceae > Lathyrus > Lathyrus sativus. The sequence continues at coordinate 587,796,900 of OZ012738.1, forward strand.
CCTTACCCTTTCCTTTTGTCATTCTTATCAGTATTAACTTCTGGTGTGGAAAAGATCCTGCCACTTCTAGTGATACCTCCGACACCAACTATATTCTCAACCGAAGAACTTCCGCATGAAGATCCTATCAATTCTTGTCTTTGCCCATTACAAAACACCTCTGCCCCATAGTTCCATGGGATGGCTTTAGTGCTCTCGTAGGACACAGGTCCAGGAACAGTAATGATAACCGGTGCTGGCCTAGCAGGCGCTGAAATACTGATTGCCCGGTATGGAATAGAGATTGTATCAACTTTGCTTCCATCATTATTCACCTCATCCTCAACGTCTTCGCTTAGAACCTTGTCAAATTGTAAACAACCCTCATCAATCATTCTTTGAATACCATGCTTCAAAAGATCACAACCCTCAGGTTGCACTTCACATTCTGGGAAGTCAGTAGAACACCCCGGAAACACTCCCTTCTTCAACAAATTAGCCTTCACAAAACTCAACGGAGTCTTCAAATCCTCAACATCAGTTATCAGATTCAACTTTTCTCCCTCAATAACAACATTAGCTCTTGCCACCCCATGATTTGGCATCAGGTTTTAAGTCACATTAAGGCCTTCGTTGGTAAAGTTGATAGCCTTTAAGTTAAGTAAGTCCTGAACTTTGTGCTTTAAGGCTTTGTAGTTGTCAATATTATGGCCCGGGGCGCCTGAATGAAAATCGCATCTGGCATTTGCATCATAACCAGGAGGCGGTGTACCAGTGAGAGGTGTCAAAGTCCTCTTTTGAACCAGTTACAACTGCAATAGATGTTGTAACAACTGAGAATACGACATCGGAGGAGTCTTAAATTTCCTATCAGCCATTCTTGGTCTAGCAGCATAAGGTCACAGAGCATTAAATCGTTACTGAGGTGCAGCCAGAATAGCTACAGTAGAAACTTATTGATGATAACGAGATTGCGCTCTACCTTTACCCTTGTGAGGAATAACATTTGCATCTCCTTCCCTCCTCTTAGGGTTTGCTGAATATGGTTTCTTTGTTCCTCCCGAAGAGGATCCACCACCATTTGGAATCTTCCCAAACTTAATCCCACTTTCGACTCTTTCACCAGCCATTACCAGATCAGAAAATCCCACAGACATACATCCTATCAACTTCTCAAAATACACACCAGGAAGTGACGCCATGAACATATCAATCAGTTCTCTTTCCACAATAGGAGGTTGCACCCTCGCAGCTAAATCTTGCCATCTCTAGGCGTACTCTTTGAAGCTCTCAGTATCTAGGAGTGTCCTAGGTAGAAGTTGCACCGGGTAAGGATTAAGTGACAGGTTGTAAACGGGAGAGTTTAGCTCTGAATTGATACTAATGATAATGGATTTCCTTTATGGCTTGGTAGCCCCTAGGTGTAGGTGATGTAGCACCAAACTGGGTTAACAATTTGTTGTGTTATTTATCTTTCTACATTTAAAATTATGTATAACTTAAATGGTTGAATAAATTGTTTTGCCAGTCTGCAGATGTTATAACATCAGTCATGACATTGTTATGACTTAGAGAAATCAAAATGCTTGCGTTCTGTCTTTGTTTAGTTAAGAAGATATCAATGTCCCGATATCTCTTGGGACATCCGAGATCTGCATACCAGAATTTTAATTGGTATTAGAGCATGCATTTTGTTCTGTTTCTGGATGAGTTCTAGTGAAGATACATTCTGGTCTTTTGAATACGAAAGGAGATTGTATGATCAGACCATCCATTACTGTTGTGGGGATTGGAAGCTAGGAGGATAGCTTTATGAATCCAGCCTGACAACTACTGATGGTTGACTGATACTTCTGTGTAGATTCTTCCGCTGTTGCTGATAATGATATTATTGTTATGCATGGTGCCTTATCAAATGTTATAATATCTTTCTTGGCTCTTGTTGAAGATTGTGTCAGCCTCTCTTGATGATCATGCCATCATAGTCTGGGAGTAATATAAAGGAGACATCATTATGATCTGGCTTCGACTGAAGGGATTCTTGGTCAATAGGTTTTTGGGCCTCTATCCAAGAGTTTTTTTCATGTATATGTATGACTGGTGAAGATGAAGATCAAGACACCATCAGCTTTTGTGAGTTTTCTACAGGTCAGTTTATTTCTGATATGGATCTAGGCTCCTGTTTCTCCTTTGAAGGAGCTTGTGGCCTAATTTATGCTGAAGGACTATGATGATATCTTTACCAGATTTTGTGTATATAGAATTTAAGGAAACATGTCTAGGAAATTCACCCTGGCATCTTGGATACTTTTTTGGTCTTTCAAAGCTGAATCTGAGTGATCTTTCAGATAATTGTGTCTATCCTATGACTACCTCTTCTATTAGGTTTGGTTCTGGTGTGGACTATGATCATGTATGGTTGATTTCATTGGAGAATTGTGTTTGAGTCATCTTGAAAGGGACTGGTTATTTTTCCATTGATATGTATAGGATGAATGTTGTTTACTCAAACTGGATATTATGATCAAGTCTATGAGAACATGGAGCCCTTGTTCTTCTATTGTGGAGAAGTCCTTCCAGGTGGGTTAAAGTCTGGAAGTAGAAGGGTTAGATTTTCAAGATTGTGTTCAGGCATGTGTGGTTTCATCAGCTGGCTAGTCAAGTCATTAATGTAAATCAAATGTTATGACATTATACTGAACATCAGGACGTTCAAGCTGAAAGCACTAGTGTGCATTGGAGCTGTACCATCTTGTTGTAAGTTGATCTTCTTAGGAGTAGTTGATCTTCATTTGTATGGATGGTGCTAAAGTTTATCTCAACCTTTGTGAATCATACAATAGAAAAATATCAAGGGAGTTGCTGATTGCTTGGTGTATTCATATCTTCTTCTTGGAGTCTCATCTAAGTTGTTTGGTATGAGTAATCCAGATTTCTATCTGGAGTAAGAAGGTTTTAGCACTGGAAGTTCTAGTCCTGTTGTGGTTCCCTCTTGATCAAGGACTCTATAAAAGGTTTTCTTATTGGTCTCTTTGGAGGAAGATGTTTCAAATAACCATAGTTATTTGTGAGAGCCTCGAGGTGGAATTTTGAAGGATAGAAAACTAAAGGGCAAAAGAGAAGTAGACTTTGGTGAGAAGTCTGTTTATTATATGATGCTCATTCTGTACCTTGGTGTTTGTTGTTAGTCATACTGATATCTGTTAGAGGGAATCTCCTCTTTGGATACTTAAGGATAGGTGTTGACTCTATAATGTCAGACATGATGTCTAAACATTGTGCTTTTGAGTTGAAGCTTCCTGAGGTGTGTGAGAGTTTATTTCTCTGTGATGTGTTGGTTATGTCCATGACATATTCTTGGAGGATGATCAGTTGTTGTTGTGACCTATTGTAATTCTCATGTGTCCCTTACAAAGGGATGTATATGGATTACTATGCAAATAGTAATTCCTATATGTGTTGACTCCAGAACTATAATGAATGGTTCAATCCTTATGATTGAGACTGATGTATGAACTAATGTAGGAACATCATTTCAGTTGTTTATCTATCTAGGAAAAGGAAGCTGTTTATCCAAGGGAGCTAATTTGGAGTTCAAGGTGTGAAGTTTGTTGCTCACCATTAGATTCAAAATTAAAAGGTCAGATCATGGTGGAGTATGAAGTAAATCTACTGGCCAAATCTGGTCAGGATTTTGGTGTGATTGTGTGTCATAGTGAAGGATCCATCAGGTGCTTGTGGTGTAAAGAGGCAGGATGTCAGAACCTCTGTAGTGCTCTGACTATTTGTGAGGTGGTGGTCCTTTCTGTTGCATGTACCTCTGAGCTAGACTGTGGTAGTTTATACCTTGTAAAAGAAGGAGCTTAAGGATACAATTTTCTCTTGTTATGTATTGGGTGCATGCTGTTAAATCTTGAGTGCATAACATCTTGTCTACCTGAAGAGCTAAGAGAACTATGGTGTATCTTAGGTGTTTGTGAGGCTTTTTATTCCGTTGTACCTATACCTCTAGTATGTGACTAAGATAGTTCATGGTTGCTTGGATATGTCCTTAAATGAACGAGGTTGTCTATGTCTGGGAGAATCGAGTTTTTGTCCCTACAGTGAGTGTATGTCTTCAGGAGAAGTGTTCCTTGTGTTACTATATTAGTGATAATATGGTGACATTTGTTGTCTACTTAAGATGGTGTGGTTTGTGGATCAAAGGGTGTAAAGGTGCATGTGTTTCCAGTGTGTGAACATGAAGATGTCGAAGTTATTCTTCATGTGTTTAGGTTTTATCCTTTAGGGGGAGTGCTGATTATGCGTGACAGAGGGAGCTGTGTACCTGTTTGACGTGTAGCTGTATTGCTGTAACCTGTACAAAGTATGCTGATTCTCAAGCAAGCTTGTGTTCTTGCACCACTGATGAGGTCATGATGTCAGACAAGATGTCTTGACATTGCGCTGTATGATGTGCCTTTTAACCTTGACAGTGTGATTGTGGGTCTAGCTTTGTGAGGCTATTGGTTTAAACAGGATTGTTCTTGTTTCTTGTGAATGACCTAAGAAACAACATTGGTTTTTGTATGGGAGAATTTATTTTTCTCTGAATAAGATTTGTATGTATTAAATAGAGGTTATATTGTTGGTTGTGAGATGTCAGACTGGATATCCTAACACCATGTGTTGTTTGTCAGCTGAGTTTTGCTTTGAAGCATGATGATTCTGCTTCAGGTTTTGGGTTTGGCTCTGATTGGTGTGTTGTGTGCATCTGAGTTTTGTGTGCTTCCACTAATATATCTTTGTTTATATGTGTGTACATTTACTCTAACTTTTGTTAATTTTTGTCTAAAAATGGGGAGTAAAGTGTTAGTGTAGTCTGTTGTCCTAATGTTATGTCACATGTATTGACATGATGACCAATATTGTGATAGGAATTTGGTACTACTAAGGAAAGAGTAGTGTTTTGTTGCTTCTTGCTGAGTGCACCTATTAAGGGAGAGCATGATAGTCTGTGAGGGTGGATGTACTAGAGGAAATTGTTGTTGTTGCTGCTCTGATAAGGTGTGTGCAAAAGATGTCAAACAAAGTTGATCTAACATTTTGCATGATGAAGAAAATCCAAAATTTATATCTCCAGATTTATCATGCTTTGGTTGTTTTAGCCAAAATTTGCCAAAGGGGCAGATTGTTAGTTCAATGGTTCTATGATTGGATAAATTTTGGTAAAATATGGTTCTATACTAATGTTGAGCAAGACGTTATAACAACTTCATCAATTGTCATGGCAGTACTAATGTCATGTGTTTCAGACAGATGTCGAAGACATATGTCATGACATCTTAGTCTAGTATAGAAGGCGCTGATGTTTTATATCTCTTGACAAATTTGATTTGATTTGATGAGATCCTTTTGGATATACCTCATAAATATGCGCAAATTTATTAGGAACAAAGTGCAAATTTAATTGGATTTCATAAAAAGGATCTTTGAGACTTTTTAGGAAGCTATAAAAGATTTGTTCCTATTTTTGTGGAGAAGATTTTGCAGAAGATTTACAACGTGAAGATTGAACTTGATTGGAGAGTCTAAGCCCATACTGGAAGAGTCTATAAATAAGGACTTGCTAGACCTAAAGAATGCAAGATTCACAACAAGAAAGTCGTAGGTGCAACATAAGGGTTTAGGGTTTTGAGAGTCTCTTATGTGTCCTAGGTAGAAGTTGCATTGTGTAGGGATTAAGTGAGGGGTTGTAAACGGGAGAGTTTATCTCTGAATTGATACTACTGATAGTACATTTCCTTCCTGGCTTGATAGCCCCTGGATGTAGGTGATGTTGCGCTGAACTGGGTTAACAATTCATTGTGTTATTTATCTTTCTACATTTAAAATTCTATACAATTTAAATGGTTGGATAAATTGTTTTGTCAATCTGCAGATGTTACAACATCTTTCATGACACTGTTATGACTTAAAGAAATCAGAATTCTTATGTTATCTCTTGGGACATCTGAGATCTGCATACCAGAATTTCAAAATCAGGTTTAACAAAGTGTCTCCCTGAACATGTAGTGTATGTCAATGATGCAGACAGGGTCAGATGAATCATCATATGCATCTATATAGATAATTTGTTTATTACATGTGCAGATGAAGTAGAGATAAGAAAAATCAAGTCGAAGTTGATGCAATACTTTGAAATGTACGACCTAGGGAATTTTTCATATTTCTTAGGGATGGAATTCAAAGACATAGGTGAAGGAGTGTTCTTGCATCAAAAGAAGTATGCCCAAGATATCATGAAGAGGTTCAAGATGAGCAACTGCAATTCAACTGCTACGCTATTAGAAACTATAACAAAGCTAAGGAAGGATACAAATGATGAGTTTGTGAGTACTATATTGTACAAATAAATCATTTGATCTTTGAGGTATCTTTGCAATACCAGGCCAAACATTTGTTAAAGTGTCAGATTTTTAGGTAGATTCATGGAGAGACCCCAAGAATGTCATCTCACTACAGTTAAGAGGGTGTTGAGATACATAAAAGGGTACGATTAAGCATGGTGTGTTGATGCTAAGGCAAAAGAAGACCAGCACAAATGCAGAAGTATATGGCTACACTGATACATATTTTAGTGGAGATCAAGATGAAAAGAAGAGTACTTCAGGTTACATATTCATGAGCAAAGATGCTTAAATATCATGAAGCTCAAGGAAGCAAAGCATTGTGGATTTTTCTTCATGTACTTGGTAACATCATATTCAACATTCCAACCAGCATTGATAGAGATGTTGCTCAAAGAGCTCAAGATAATGGAACCTAAGAAAATGAAGTTGTTTGTCGATAACAAGTCAGCTATCGACCTGGGGAGGAGGTATCATTTTCTAAGGGATCAAGTTAAAAAAGGAAAACTCGAAATTGAGCATTGCAAGAAAGAATGTCAACTAGATGATATACTCGCTGAGCCCTTGAAGAAAGCCAGATTCAACGAGTTCAAGAGAAGCATCACGATGAGAGATCTCGAAAACATGAATTAGGGGGTGTGTTAGAAGTTGTAATTTTAATGTTCTAATTGAAAGTTATCATCGTCTGGGTCAAAGCAGCTAGTCAAAGTTGTAGTAGTCAGATGTATTCGATAGAGTCGAATACATCATATAGTTGTGTCAAACCGTAACTTGTAGTTTTGTACATTACATTTTGTATGTTCTGGACTTAGGTCAGTTTGTATAGAGTTTGAGTATGAGCTTTAGTTACCTATATAAAAGGTATTATATGATCTACACATGTATAAATTCACTCAATACAAATACTAATTCCTTTTGTTCCAACAATACTCGATCTCAATGCTTTTAGAACAAGGACTTAATTTCTCGCACGCCACAAATTTCATACATTTTCCCCATATTATTTCATTGGTGCCTCTTATTTTTCCAAGATTATTTTAAACTTGGTGTTGATGCAAACACCTTTTTTTCTTCATCTCTCCTCTATCTTTTTGGGTATCTTTAAGAATGCAACACAAAATTCTCCATTTTTGTAGTGGGATTTTGTGTTAAAGAGTTCTTCCACTAGATGATTCACCCACATTAGTTAAAGAATAACTTTCTATGGAAGAGGTATGCTTTATCCCTTTAAAACTTCAACAAACACATCCACTTTTTTAATCTTGAGAATGTATTGACCTTCTTCCTTGTTAAAATGAGATATGACACTTTAATCTTGGATGTCATGACTTGATTTACCTTCATCATTTTCCTATTTGTTCTTGTGAATTGTAACTCTCACCCACAAATATTTCTAAAACTATGTTCGATTAACGTTAAGATGTCACACACAATGTTGAGAGAATGTGTGAGACAATACGATGTATAAGAAGTGAAGAACAAGTAAATAAATTAAGTAACACAAATAATTGTTAATCCAATTCAGTGCAATATCGCCTATGTCTAGAGAAAATTAGCTCAATAAAAGAAAATTCATTAAATTAGTAGTCAATAGTACACAATGGGTTCATATGAACTTTCCCAATTCAAAGCTCTTTTCTAATACTACCTTTGAATTCAGAATCGTTCTCTCCCCGAATTCGAGACTCCTTACTTTCACTCAAACAAGCTCCCAATTTTTTGCAATTTAACTATTATACGTAGTTTGATAACAATTACAAACCAAATACTTTATCCTTCTAAAATAAGAAACACACTCAAGAATATAGTATTTCAACAAAAATAAAAAATTCTCAATAGAAAGAAAATACGACACGGTAAAATATTTAAGACATGCAAACAAGAAAAATCATCTTCTTAAATAGCATCCTGTTAACTCCCAAATTCGACACTGCCTTGGGTTGCTAAAACATTAAGACATAATTAATGTCTAAGTAAAATGAAGTAAAGAGGTTTCGACAGCCTCTAAGGAATTTCCTAAAGTTGAACGGTTGAAATAACTTAGAAAAATTAAGAAACCTTAAGTTATGAGCATTTCGACCGTGTCAGGGGTCATTCGACCGAAATTCCGCAAATGGCATTGCTACGTCGTTTTGAAATTCAAAAATTGGAGGGAGGAGTTTTGGTTCACAGGACACGTGGCGAATTCTAGAGCAGGAGGTTACATGCAAATGACACTTGTTAGATCGAGGAGATACTAGGAAGTTATTAGCGGTTAATTATTAGCATTATAAATAGGGATTTGTTAGGCAGATTTCTGGTGTGTTTTACCATTTGTACAAAGTAACTCCAATCAAATTTACTCAAAATACCCGAGTGTGAGAAAAGAGTATTTTCACGGAGAATGTACGTTATGTAAAATCACCAACTTTTCAATAAAGTCTTTTACAATTTCAGCAACATTTACATTCCCTCTGTCGAACCACTTGTGCAAGTGTTACATTTTGCCTTTTACCTTTCCTGCATCTTTTACTCCAATTCCTTCTTCCCTTTAAACTTTTTACCCTTTTCGAGTAGTTTTTTTTACAAGTCTTTTATAGCGTTTCTTTAAGTTCATGCACTTTAAAATATCCAGTCAAAGTCTTTTTCATTACAAGCACATTTACCAATTCGTTATCACAAGTTCTTTAAATTTAATTCTAAACGTAGAATACTTTAGCACATGTCCTAGGATCAATCTGATCGATCCTGTGAGTCACCAAAGTCAAATTTGGAAGATCAGCGGTTGTTTTCCGATTTTCAAGGGAAACAAAATGGCACACCTGGTGGGACGGTGCTAAATATCCCCGCGACTTAGAATTTAAGAGTTCTCATTCACAAGTCTTAATAATCTTCATAGAAAGTACATTATATGTTACTAAGAAGTGGTAGAATTACCGCTTCTAACGAAGAAAGATGAATAATCCTTAGGAATATGGCGACGGAAACGAACCAGCCAAACAATCCTAACCCACAAGTCCAAAGTTCTGGCGAAGGAACCAGTAACAACATGGTCCCAACGCCTATACCATCGACAGGAGAGCAAGTAGCGCCTCCCGTAAGGTCAGAACAAACCATTGCCCCAGTAGGATCTGGGACAATGATAGTTAGGCCTTACACACAACCCGTATTGGAGTATATTGGGCCACCAGTGTCGAATCCCCAAACTCCAATAGCAGGACCATCAGTGTCAAGGCAGTTTGCCCCTCTTGGTCTTTCACAGTTGCCAAGGAATCCCCCGTATGGGATGTCAACGACTGTAATGCATGGGCTGCAAAATGCGCCCCCAATATTTTCTGAAAACACAATGGCTTCACCTTTGCAAGGATCAGGACCTGGTTCAAACATTGGTCGAAACCCTCAGAGTTTAAGTCTAGGATACTCGACTCAAGGTCCCGATTTAACCAATACGTCTGTTGCCTGTTTGAGGCAGCAGATGGATGAGAGTAACTTACAGATGGTTCATACCCTCTCCCAGACTATGGGCGAGATCTTTCAGCCATTAATTCGAGACACAACTCACGCTAACCAACAACTGGCGACACAGTTAACACGCTTGACTGAATTTATAGGGGTACCCCCGTTAGAAAGAAACCAAGCCCCTGTGGAGAATATTCCACAACAAATTCCAAGAGTGGCGCCAGAAGCCAATTTAGAGAACCAAGGAGGAATAGGCCCTTATGTGTTCGAAACTCCCAGAGTCCAGGTCGAGAGAAACCCAGAAATAGTTATGGTGAATCGAAACCAGGATGCAAACAATGTGGTCCAGCAAGTAAGACGCAACAACCTCGCGGTCGAAAACAATTTGGCTACAATGGTAGAAAGAATCATGACTCGAAATGGCCTAAACACTGGGTTTACTAGGCCAAATTATACTTCACCAATAGTCGACTACATCCTTCGAGAGGAATTACCCCCTAGGACTAAGGGGCCTAAGTTCACTAAGTTTTTAGGGGACACAACGGAGTCCACCGTCGAACACGTAACACGCTATATAATTGAGGCTGGGGAGATAGCCAATGACGAAAGCCTTAGGATAAAATACTTCCCAATTTCTCTTACAAAGAACGCCTTCACGTGGTTTACCACTTTACCACCAAGTACAATATATAACTGGACGCAGTTAGAATGACTCTTCCATGAACAGTTTTACATGGGCCAGACGAAGATTAGTTTGAAAGAGTTGGCCAGTGTAAAGCGTAAGTTTTCAGAGCCAATCGAAGAATACCTCAATAGGTTTCGACTACTCAAGGCAAGGTGTTTCACACAAGTGCCTGAACATGAGTTGGTCGAAATGGCAGCAGGAGGTTTAGATTACTCTATTAGGAAGAAATTAGATACGCAGTATCTGAGAGATATGGCCCAATTGGCCGACAGAGTCCGACAACTAGAAAGGCTGAAAGACGAAAAGTCAAGATTTAACCAAGGCAAGAAAGTAGCTTTTGTCGAACTCAACGAAAGTAGCGAAGGGGCTTGCGAGGAGTCCCCCTACTTCGAGGAGATCGAAGTCGATCTTGCTGAATTAAAGCAGGGTCCTCCATATTCCTGTCGAGTACTGGCCCCTCCTTAAGGAAAGGGCTTTGTCGAATCAGAAAAGAACGACAAGTTCCCTAAGAAAACTTACACCTTTGACATCACGAAATGTGATGAAATCTTCGATTTGCTAGTAAAAGATGGGCAAATGATAGTGCCGCCTGGTGCTAAAACACCGCCCTTAGAGCAGCGAAAAAAGAGAGGTTTTTGTAAGTACCATAATTTTCTGGGTCATAAAACATCTCAATGTTTTCTTTTCAGGGATCTCGTCCAGAATGCGATACAGGAGGGACGCTTGAAATTTGGAGATAAGGCAAAGGGCCAGATGAAGGTGGATGCTGATCCGCTGCAATTGACTGATGCTCTTTATGCTGAACCTATGGAAGCAAACATGATAGATGCTACTGAGGGCATCGAGTTTTCTGTTAACATGATGGAGGTTACTGAGGACCTCATTTCAGCACCAATGATGGCGAAATGCGTCATGGGTTTCGGTTTGGACGATACGGAAGTCACGGTCGAGGAGAATACTGGTCGAAACGATAACAAGTCAAGCCTAAGGGTTCAAAATCATCCAAGTTACGCCATAGTAACCAAGGAAACAGCTGGCCATTTCGTCAGAATGGACCAGGCCACTGAGGGCTTGGAAAGAATGGAGCTAGGCGGGACGGTCGAAGTCAATATGGTCGACATTAACCCATCATAGACCATGGAAGAGAAAGAATCAAAACACCATGAGGGATGTAGCAGGTTAGCATACCCAAAGACAGAAGAGTCAATCGTTAGTTTTTTACATCAGTGAAAAGACAATGGATCGAGCGTGATGTTGTGCCCCAGGTGCAGCGCCACTTTCGATAGAAAAGCAGCAGAGAAGCTAGAGGGAGAACGTCGGCGTCGTCTAAACAGAGGTGGCCATGGTTTTGATCAACGAAAGAGCTACCACAGGAGGACAGGAGACCAACGGTCTGAACCTCGAATCAGGCCACCAAGTGCTAGGCCCTCCAGTTTCAAACCTGTTGTCGATTCCGCTGATGGAAAGTGGAGGAAGCCTAATGAATAAAGGGCGCAAGGGCAGCAAAGGTGGAAGAGCTTCAAAGTGAATCGATGATCTTCGGTCTCCTACAGCAAGGAGTATCAATCCTTAAAAACAGCGCACATATTTGAAAACTATAAGGGTAAGAGTCCTATGGCTAGATCTCAATGGAGGAGAGAGCAAAGAAGAAGAAAGGCTCTCAGAGAAGAGATGGAGAAAAATCAGTCGAAGAATAGTTCAAACCCCCCAGAAAAGAAGAACAACAGTCGAAGATAGCGGAAAAGTTACCAGTTGGGCGAAGGCTGTTTTCGCCTAAACAAGACAGACCGACGGAAGGGGACGAAGACATGACAGATAACTTTGACTCTGATGATTCGTTGGACCTGGTGGTCAACGTGGTGTCGGTGATGCCCCAGGAGTTCAATAGGGTGTCAGAGGTCGAAGAACCAGGCGCAGACGCTGAGTGGGAAATGGCAGCACATAAACCTGTATGCTATTACGTGATGAACAACGGCTGTGTCGAAGAGCAAAATGCTTTTTTCGAACGGCCCACTGAAGAGATGAGGACCCACCTGAAACCGTTGTATATTACAGCAAAAGTGGAGAACATCCCCATCAACAAAATACTGGTGGATTGTGGCGCTACGGTAAACCTGATGCCACATTCTTTGCTGACCAAAATAGGAAAGCATGACGCTGATATAAAGCCACATAATATGGTCTTGTCGAATTATGAAGGAAAAGTAGGAACCACCAGGGGGTGATTCAGGTGGACGTGACCGTCGGAACAATTACAAGACCAACATTATTCATGGTGGTCGAAACCACAGCCAACTACAATTTATTGCTTGGCCGAGAATGGATACATGGCATTGGAGCAGTGCCATCATCGATACATCAAAGGATTGCCATCTGGAGGCCGGATGGCATAGTTGAAAATATTGAAGCTGATCAAGGATACTTCAGGGTGCCAAGAAGGAAAATAGATCAGTTCCAATTCGACAAGCACTTGGCCAACATTGGCCCTTGTGCTCCAACGGACTTTGAGTTCGCACCAAATGACGAGGTGTACTACTCACTATACCTCCACCCTGTCAACGGATTTCGATGGGATGGGGAAATACCTGGGGAGAGACTCCCATACCTGGGGGCAGCCCCAGTTGACCCCACGGGGTGGGGCAGTGAATTTGATGACTGAAGCAGCGGTGCTGCGAAGAATTTCGGCCTATGTGGCTGAAACCAAATTACAAACGGCCGCAATGGCCGCCCATGACAAAATGGATGAAGAAGCCACCAAAATACAGCGGGAGATCTAGAGGCTCGATGCCATCTATGATGACGAACCTCTGGGGTTCGAAAGAGATCCTTTGGGGAACGACATCAAAATGCTCGCACAGGATCCATTGGAGGAAATTTATTTAGGAGAGGGTCCAAACAGGAGGCCAACGTACGTTAGTGCTAACCTCGACCCTCAACTGAAGATCGAAGTCATCCAGTTGTTCCGGGAGTATAAGGATTGTTTCGTCTGGGACTATGACGAAATTCCTGGGTTGCAAAGAGATTTGGTGGAACATAAACTACCAATAAAACCTGGAAAGAAGCCCATCAAACAGGGCCCAAGGTGTTTTGCTCCAGAGTTCATGTCGAAGATCAAGGAGGAAATCGAAAGGATCCTTCGTTGCAGATTCATTCGCACAGCGAGGTATGTCGAATGGCTGGCCAACATCGTCCCAGTCATCAAGAAGAACGGGTCCCTAAGAGTGTGCATTGATTTCAGAGATTTGAATTCAGCCACTCCCAAAGACGAATATTCGATGCCAGTGGCGGAAATGTTAGTTGATTCAGCCGCTGGCCATGAATACCTTAGTATGTTGGATGGTTTTTCTGGATATAACCAGATTTTTATCGCGGAAGATGACGTTCCCAAAACAGCGTTTCGTTGTCCAGGGGCCTTAGGCACTTACGAATGGGTAGTAATGCCATTTGGCCTAAAGAACGCTGGGGCAACATACCAGCGAGCAATGAATTCTATATTCCATGATTTCATCGAATCTTTTATGCAAATATACATTGACGATATTGTGGTGAAATCTGTTTCAGGAAAAAGCCATCTGGATCATCTGCGACAATCGTTCGCCAGATTGAGGAAGTTCGGCCTTAAAATGAATTCGTTGAAGTGCGCGTTTTGCGTACAGGCGGGAGACTTCTTGGGTTTCGTCGTCCATAAGAAGAGAATTGAAATCAACCAGAATAAGACGAAGGCTATCTTAGAAACAAAAGTGCCATCAAACAAAAAGGAGTTGCAATCGCTGTTGGGGAAAATTAACTTTCTAAGGAGGTTAATCTCTAACTTAAGCGGCAAGACGCAAGCCTTTTCACCTTTGCTTCAAATTACTAGGGACAGATTCGAGTGGGGAAAAGAGCAGTAGGAAGCCTTCGACAAAATCAAGGATTACTTGGCTCACCCCCCAGTCCTTTCGCCTCTGTGTAGAAACAGGAGCATGCGATTGTACATAGCAGCGTCAGATAGAACTTTAGGGAGCATGTTGGCTCAGGAGGATGAGAATGGCGCCGAAAGGGCTATTTACTACCTTAGTAGAGTTTTAAATGACGCAGAAACTAGATATAGTGAAATCGAAAAGCTATGTCTATGTTTATATTTCTCATGTACAAAGTTAAAGAAATATATTAAACCGGTAGATGTTTGTGTTTCTTCGCACTTTGATGTTATTAAACACATGTTATCAAAACCTATTTTGCATAGTCGAATTGGAAAATGGGCACTGGCATTGACAGAATATTCTTTAACTTATAGACCGCTAAAAGCAGTCAAAGGGCAAATAGTGGCAGACTTTATCGTCGACCACTCTATAAACGAGAATGCCCTGAATATAGTTGAAGTGGAACCATGGAAATTATACTTCGATGGCTCTAGCCACAAACATGGCACGGGTATTGGTCTGATGATTATTTCGCCAGATAAAATTCCAACAAAATTCAAGTATAAAGTCGAGGGGTTGTGTTCCAACAACGAGGCTGAATATGAAGCTTTAATAGCTGGACTTGAAATTTTGTTAGAATTGGGGGCAACCCAGGTCGAAATAATGGGCGATTCGGAATTAGTGATAAAACAGTTGACAAAAGAGTACAAATGCGTTAAAGAAAATCTCATCATGTACTTTGTAGTGGCCAATAGGCTGCTTAAAAAATTCAAAGCATCAACTATTCGACATATACCGAGAATACAGAACCAAGTGGCCAACGATCTAGCACAGATTGCTTCGGGATATAGGGTCTCGAAGGAAGACTTGCAGGAAGTAATCGAAGCTAGAGGCAAGGTAGTGTCGGTTGGGTTGGAGCCATCAGACTTAGAGGCTACAAAATTTGGATATATGGATGAAGAGACTTTCGAAGTCTTTACCATCGGAGAATTGTTGGATAATGACTGGAGAAAGCCTTTAGTCGAATATCTCCAGAATCCGTCAATAGCCTCGGATCGAAAGATAAAATATCGAGCACTGAGTTATGTCCTGATGGGCAACGAACTGTTCAAAAAGACCCCTGAAGGAGTTTTGTTGAAATGCCTGAGTGAATTAGAGGCGTACTTGGCTTTGTCGACAGTCCACAGTGGGGCATGTGGTGCACACCAAGTTGGCCATAAAATGAAATGGTTGTTATTTCGACAAGGTTTGTACTGGCCTACAATGCTAAAGGATTGCATCGAGTTCGCCAAGGGGTTCCAGGAGTGTCAAGTTCATGCAGGCATACAACACGTCCTAGCAAGCGAATTACATTCCATAATTAAACCATGGCCGTTTAGAGGCTGGGCTTTGGATCTGATTGGAGAAATTCGACCAGCATCCTCAAAAAACCAAAAGTATATCTTAGTGGGGATAAATTACTTTACCAAGTGGATTGAAGCAGTGCCTTTACCTAAAGTGGATCAGGAAGATGTGATTGAATTCATTCAGAAAAATATCATCTTTAGGTTTGGACTTCCAGAGACGATAACAACGGATCAAGGGTCGATCTTCACGGGTAGAAAGATACAGGATTTTGCCAGAGAGATGGGGTTCAAACTCTTAACTTCGACCCCTTATTACGCACAGGCTAATGGGCAAGTCGAGGCAGCAAATAAAGTGGTCATTGACATGATAAAGAAGCAAGTAGGAACCAAGCCAAAGAGTTGGCACAAAGTGTTGGAACAGGTTCTATGGGCATGTCGAACGTCACCCAAAGAGGCAACCAACGCCACCCCATATCGTTTGACCTTTGGTCACGATGCAGTGTTGCCAGTCAAAATCCACATACAGTCGATTAGGGTTCAAAAGCAACACGGAATTCCTAGAGAAGTCTATTGGGATATGATGCTCGATGAGGTCATAGACTTAGACGAAGAAAGATTGAAAGCTCTAGAATTGCTGAGAAGGCAGAAAAAGAGAGTGGAAAATTCATACAATAAGAAGGTTAAAGCAAAAACCTTTTTAGTTGGAGACTTAGTTTGGAGAGTCATTTTGCCTATGGATCGAAAGGCCAAGACGCTGGGTAAATGGTCCCCAAAGTGGGAGGGACCCTTCCAAGTGTCGAGGGTTTTCTTTAATGGAGCCTATGAAGTGGAAGAATTGGGCGAAGATAGGAGGATATTAAAAGTAAATGGTAAGTACTTGAAAAAGTACAGGCCTATGCTGCAAGAAGTTAAAATAATAACAGAATAACAGAAAGTATAAAGCAAAGGCACAAATGGCATTAATATTTGCCAAAATGGCGCGGTAAGTTACAATAATAAAAATGGCTTCAAAGGCCAGCAAAATTTAGTCTGTTGCAATATGTCAGTAAATCAGAAAGGAAAATTGGCCTTCATTTTAAGGTAGCTCGCCTTCTGAGACTCGATACGTTGTTGGCACGAGGCCCTTTCATCAGTTAATCTGGCAACTTCTTCTTCTAAGCTTCGAGCCTCTTCTGCAAAAGTGATAGCATGTGCGAGTTCATCAGCAAGGGCCGAATCGTCTTTGGAAGACAACTGAGAAATCTTCTTTTCTTCTTTCTTGATCTTGCCCCGAAGTTTCTTGATCTTGCATTTCCAACAGACGATATTTTCCTTGCTAGAAGCAATCTCTAGCTGGCCCCTCTTTTTCTCTTCCTCTAGATCTTCGATCTTTTGTTCCGATTCCGCTCCACTTGTCCAGGCAGCTGCTTCACAACCAGATTTCATCGAAATGTCACTTTCGAGGGGGGGCAGCAACGTGAGGTCTTTGTAGACTTGATCTATCAAAATTTCCACCTCTCGAATGACGTTAGCAGCTTCAGGGGATATGGAGTCAAGTTTCACCTGTTGAAGAAGCGTTTTCAAAGATAGATGGGTGACAAAATCCATCTTCAGTAACATGAAAAGGTCTCCTTTAAAGATTTTGGCTTTGATCTTCGCCAAAATATCATCTGAAGGTTTGCTAGAGACCTGGCCCCCAGAAGTCGAAGTACTCCGAATTTTGCTAGAAGAACTGCCTCGACTGCGCAGCAGTAGTTGGACGTATCGACGAGGATCACTTTCTTTTAGCGCAACCATTTCTTCCTTAGAGAGGATCGTTTCGCTCTGAAGAGGCATTGCCTGTGGCACCTCGACGGGAGTAACTTTGGTAGCATCAATGCAAGCAGGCTCATCAGACTTTCCCTTTGTAATTATTTCCCTTTCTACAGGGGCAACTTTTGTGGGGTCTTGAGCCAAGGTAGCCTCTTTCTCCTCATTATCTGACTCACCTAGCTTAGATTGGTGCATGGCTTCTTCTTCGCATGCGTTGGCTTCGTCCGCATCAACGTCGTCAGTAGCAGGTTTTGTGTGAACGAGAGGGGAACATGTTGTGGTGGCAGGGTTGGTGTCCTCAGGTTTGGGGTTTTCATCTTCATCTGCCACGACTATTGTCTCAGAAGCTCCCTCTTCCTCCTGGTCGGGCCCATCAGTTTGTGATTGTAGGGTAGTAGTTTTTAGGGGCGAAGGGGCTGCATAAAATTCAGGTTTGTTAATTTCACCAAGAGAACTCAGACCAGAGCCCAAATCAGATGTAGGAATATAAGTGGGTTCACCTTGGTTGTTCAATGGATAAATAGGCAAGGGAGACAGCTGCATCGAAGGTTTGGAAGCCTCAGTAGTAGTCTGCAGTTGGGAAACTAAACCTCATAAGACGCGAGATGAAAGAAACAAGGGCTTGATATAGAAAGGCCAGAGATTCTTTCACAATACCTTTGTGGCTTCCTCAGCCAGACTAGAGTTATCACTCTCTATGGGAACGGCAGAAGGATTTGGATCATTTGTTGTGAGAGCTTTGACAGGAGATTCAGGAGGCGTGTTCTGTTTTTGTATCTTGGTGGGAGATGGAGGAGATTCGACTCTCTCTAGCCCATGAGTTACCCTTCGTTTTCTTTTTAGGGGAACATCTTCACGAGGGGACTCATCATCGTCGGAGTCTATGATGACTTGGGCTGCAACTTTTCTTCTTTTTTGAGGAGTTGGAGGTTTGCGGCCAACCTGGGAAGATCGAAGTGATCAGCAAAATACAGAAAATCTTCAGGTGAATAAGAGCATGTAAAAATTTACCTTTGAACTTTCGATCTTTCCTTCTGTTTTGTTTGTCGGAGCGTTTCTTTTGGGGGCAGCTGCGAATAAGTAAATATAGAAGATATAGGTTAGTAACATTGAAGCTTTGTGAGAGGAAGCCAAATCGAAGGGAGATAACCTTCAAGGATTTCGGTCTCGATGTGAACATCTCCGATACGGATATGAAGGTGCCCTGTAAAGGTATCAAGTGTATGTTTAGTCGGAACCACCCGCTGCGCCTTAGGCTTCGACTGCTGTCGAAGTATTTTTATACTATCCTCACAGATAAACCAGTCCAGAAATGGAGGGGCAAGAGCCACGCCAAAATCAGCGGTTGGTAATCGAGGGGTCTTTGGGGGAAAGAGTTTAAAAGCAACCTCATATCGTCTATCATAAGGGATAGATGAGGGGATTTTCAGTTTCTCCATTCGTTTAGAAAATTTTTCTTTTAAAGTGACAGCAGCCTCGTGGACGGTTCGACTAACATCATTTGGTCGATAGGCAGTTTCGAAGTACTTCTGGAAAGCTTGTATCTCTTTGATATGAGTAGACGTACCTTTCTTGACTTTTTCCTTCACATCAATAAAAGCCTGGTCAATCAAGCGTGAAAAACTCGAAACATCAAGAAAGTTATTGGAGTAATGATTGGTCCACCAGTTGTAAAAGTCTGGGGTACAAAGGTGAGAGGGTTCAAAATAAATTGGAGTAAAATGGGACTTATGGGCGTAACGGGCCATTTGAGTCGAACACTCAAGTAGGTTGAAGCTGGTAGAGAGAAGAATAACATGAGACTTCTTGTCATACAAGCACCTAGGCAATGATTGAATTAACCCAAATTGCCTCGACACCAAGTTGGGTTGATAAGCGACTAATATTGCTTGTCCTCTAACAAAGTTGAGCTTATGAACTATCAAGTGTGGCGTCAAGAATCTCTCCCATATCAGGTTTGATTCTGCTTCTTGTTTTTGTGAAACTGGAGGAAATGACCTGGTGAACCATTCAGGACCATACAACCTATGAGCAAAAGGGGCCATCCTGGGAGTGAATTCATGCCTTTTTGCAAACAAGTAGATGTAGCTGGTAAGATTGGCACGAAGGCTTCAACCCTCTTCATTTGGCGTCAACTGAACCAAGCGTGGCCATTCGACCCGACGTTCAGACACCTGGGCTTCGTCGACCTCTCCCTTAAAGGGAAGGCTGTGTTCGAAGGTAGCATTCAACCATAGTTGAAGTAACCAAAATGACCCCGCCATTATAAGAGCGCCATGGGTTTTTGGATCCCTTAGTTTATCAGCGCCTTCTCCCAAAGCCTCATACAGGCTGGCTAGTATCATCTCACTAAGGCATATGTCCCTTCTAAGGTGTAACTAATTCGCCAGGGTCAGGTACTTCCTCGCCACCTGCAAGGACTTTGTGCAAAAAATGCAACGAGATAACCACATAGCTAGAAAGGCTATGTCCTCCTCGTCTTCAACTACGTCGGTGTCTTTCTTATGGTAATGATTTATGAAGGGTGTGTAAGTATGTTTCGTACTACCAAAACCTATGGTGTCCCGTGCATCAATTTCAGGATTGTAAGCCAATCCACATGGTTTTAATCCAACGATAGCAGCAATGTCGAAGAGCGTGGGAGTCACCATTCCACAGGAAGATGGAAGGTATGGTGAGTGCTGCCCCAGAAATACAAAGAGGAGGCCAGCATTAACGGACAGTAAGGTGGCCCAACCTTCGACAGCATAATTAGGTCATAAATACCTATTTCTTTCCAATGTTGTGCCTTCGCTTTCTCTATTTTCGCCAACCAGTTAAGGTAAAGTTCAGAATCTTTGAAGTGCGACGTAGCTCTAAAGAGTCTTGCCCCATCATGTAAATATTTAAGGTCCACATTGAAGAGAGAAAGGTCATCTGGGTTATCAGAAGGGATTTTGCTAGCGTCTTTTTGCTCTAAGGGTTTGGTTTTTCGACAGGAAGGAAAGAAGTCACTCAAGGTGGAATAATCAAGGTCTGGGGGTGACAATGGGCCAGACATGGCTAAAGTTTTTCCAGCCACATCAACGGGGATGATTACCTGAGATTCGTAGATGTGTCGTTTCTCTTCTGCTAACGGTTCCCTGATGAGCTGTTGGTTCTTCGTGATTTTTGGCCCGCTCAAAGTAGCGAAAGGTGGCAATGCAGATGAAGAAGATGGTCTCCTAGTTTGAGTTTTCTTCTGTTGTTCAGCCATGATTAAAGTTTTTTCAGAGAGAAGGGAGATTTTTCTGGTGTTTAAAAAAGGGGTTTCTTCAGCAAAGGGGAGAAGAGTAAATGGTGGTAAAAAGTAGAAAGTATTATGAAATTTTTTTTATAAGGGTTCAGAAAATTAAGAATTTTTACGTGGGTAAAGTTAGTGGGCCACGTGTGCCACCTAGTGGAAGAAGTAAGGGGCAGTTGTAACCTATACCCCTAGGCGCTAAAAGGGTGATGATGTTTTCTGAATTTTTTGTGAGTTCCAAGAAACCTGCCATGATGATGATGACGTCAAAAGCGTGCAAAGTGGTGCGGTTTTTAATATAAACATTTCTCTTTCTTCTGTTTTATCTTCCAAAGGATAAGAGGTAAACCAAAGGGTCTGATAGTATCGAAAAGATGGTGTCGAATGGGATACTATCAAAAAATGTCCTTTTCCTGCAATAAGGTCGAAAAGAACATTCTTTGGGGGCAATTTGTTAGCTCCCAAATTCGACACTGTCTTGGGTTGCTAAAACATTAAGACATAATTAATGTCTAAGTAAAATGAAGTAAAGAGGTTTCGACAGCTTCTAAGGAATTTCCTAAAGTTGAAATAACTTAGAAAAATTAAGAAACCTTAAGTTATGAGCATTTCGACCGTGTCAGGGGTCATTCGACCGAAATTCCGCAAATGGCATTGCTACGTCGTTTTGAAATTCAAAAATTGGAGGGAGGAGTTTTGGTTCACAGGACACATGGCGAATTCTAGAGCAGGAGGTTACATGCAAATGACACTTGTTAGATCGAGGAGATACTAGGAAGTTATTAGCGGTTAATTATTAGCATTATAAATAGGGATTTGTTAGGCAGATTTCTGGTGTGTTTTACCATTTGTACAAAGTAACTCCAATCAAATTTACACAAAGTACCCGAGTGTGAGAAAAGAGTATTTTCACGGAGAATGTACATTATGTAAAATCACAAACTTTTCAATAAAGTCTTTTACAATTTCAGCAACATTTACATTCCCTCTGTCGAACCACTTGTGCAAGTGTTACATTTTGCCTTTTACCTTTCCTGCACCTTTTACTCCAATTCCTTCTTCCCTTTAAACTTTTTACCCTTTTCGAGCAGTTTTTTTTACAAGTCTTTTATAGCGTTTCTTTAAGTTCATGCACTTTAAAATATCCAGTCAAAGTCTTTTTCATTACAAGCACATTTACCAATTCGTTATCACAAGTACTTTAAATTTAATTCTAAACGTAGAATACTTTAACACATGTCCTAGGATCAATCTGATCGATCATGTGAGTCACCAAAGTCAAATTTGGAAGATCAGCGGTTGTTTTCCGATTTTTAAGGAAAACACATCCATGATCCAGTTGAAAATTCCAGTAGGATTTTGAAAAAAAACAACTCATAAATCCAAAAACTGTAAGTTCAATCTTCTTCATTAAAATCAAACCTCAAACATTTATAAAATCAAATTCAATTTAATATTTTTCAAACATATATAGGATTTAATAGAATCTTTATCAAATTGATTCAAATTAAAAATCTTTTCCAAATAATGTGCTTTTAATTAAACATTTGATTGAACTAATATGGAAAAAAAATCAAGAACTAAATGCTAAAGTTGTATTCAAATTGACAGAGCAGCGCCTGTTAGTGACAAACAGATACAAGATGTCTCACAGAAAGTCAAGACATCTTGCTTAAAAAATTGCCTACAAAAATTAGCAATTCAACTGTAAAAACAAACTTCCGCTTTAACTATTTTTTAGGTAAAAAAACTAAGCAAAGATAATATGCACATGCTTCCATACCATATCACAAGCATACATTCACATAACAAAGATGTAATACACATTCTTCTAGTTCAGGTCACAAGCACAGATGAACATTAGAGATCACAACAGATAACCAGAAAAGAAATATATCATAACAAAATAAAATGTGTTTATATCTCCACCTATTTGCCTTAAAAAAGACAAAGGTAAGAGACCATTGTCAGAAAAATGGAACAACCACATCAAAGCATACAACTCTAGAAAAATAATATCAAAATTCAGCCAAAACAAAAACAAAAACAATTCTCCAAACAACCCATAAACATTCAAAATAAACAGATCGCTGATACATAGTAGAATAATCATGATCTGAAGCAGTTTTATAGTCATCCTTAACACCATCTTCCTCTTAAACACTTAACGTGTCTTCATCTTTATCCTTTGTCACAACATCTTTCTCATTATTTATGACTTTGTTCAGCTCGACATTTTGATTCATAACTTTGACTATTATAACACTTTTAAGGATAATAGGTTTAAAAGATCTACCTTGATATTTGTTTGGATTCACAATAATGATAAGATTAATGATGAAAGGAACTCCACCATGGCGACTCTTGGTGTTGAATTTAACATGAGGATGGGAAGTCTCTTCAGTATATTTGGTCGCCTTTGAGGTTTCATGATAAACAATCTCAACACTGGTTAGGTCGGACATTCATAGGGGAGCACGATCACCAATATTATTCAACTTTTTATGTTTGAACTCCTTAGGCTAATCGAGAGGAGAAATACCTTTGGACTGACCATCCAATTTTTCTCCTATGGCGATGCCTTTCACGCACAGGCCATGAACATTAGGGTGTGTTTGGTTCGGGGTAGATGGAGGGGAGGGGAGGGGAGGGGAGGGGAAATTTTTAATTAAATATGTTTGGTTCAAATTTTAGGAGGGGAGGGGAGGGGAGGGGAGGGGAGCAAAATCCCTCCAAAACACACTTTTTGGTTCCCTCCGAATTGGGGGGATTTGGAGGGGAGGGGAGGGAATATGAGTTTTGATATTTAAAAATTATTATATTTACTAAAATATCCTTAGTTTAATTTCAGTATTTCAAAACTATTTGTTTTCTTTTGTGTTACTGTTTTTTCTCGATTGTTTTCATCAACTTATTATAATTGTTCTCCACCTTCAAATTATTTAATAATTTTTATAATTAATATAAATCATAATCATTGTCTTTTTTATATAAAAAAATTATGTTTCGTTATATTCGTTTTTTTCTTTTAATTTTGTTATGTACTCTATCATTTTTTTTATATCAAATTGTAAATCATATCATTTTATTTATTTTTGTTTATTCATTTTATTAAATATTTTGAACCATTAATACTTAGTAATAAGTTATTTTATATATTTGTTTTGTTATATGATTCATCACAATTTAAACGATGTTATTAGCATATAGTTTAATTTATGTTGAAAAGTTATAAGTTGAATCAATTGTACTCAATTTTTTTAACTTTATGTGACAAATAAATACTTTTTTAATCACTCAATATTAGAAATTTTATTATCAACAAAAATACGCACGAATTATTCACATTTTAATATCATATGACTTATATAAGATCATAAGGATAAAAATGTAAATTATTAATAAAACCCCTCCCCTCCCCTTCTGAACCAAACACATTTTTTATTAAAATCCCTCCCCTCCCCTCCCCTCCTCTCTTTTGAACCAAACACTTATTTGATTAAAAAAATCCCTCCCCTCCCCTCCCCTTCATTAAAATCCCTCCCCTCCCCTCCCCCTCATTTGAACCAAACAGACCCTTAGTAACAACTTCATCTCTTTTGGAGGTTTTCTTCTTTATCTTATATACGGTCTTCTTATATTTTCTAGAAGTATTTGTACCTTGTCTATTTCTAACCGTGATGGCTGAGAGTCTCAAAACTTTAGGTGTAGAGGATGTTAAGATTTATTTATTCATTTGTTAAGATTTATGTATTTATTTATTTGTTTCAGAATTGTTTCTGTTTAAAATTAATGGCAGTTGTTAAAATTTGGTCTTTAGAAATTGTGGTATGGTGTGTTAGTTGGTTAGTGGATAGCTAATTTTTAGGAAAAATGGAAATAGCGGTTACACTTTGTAATGCTCGTAAAAAGGCCTATTCTTATGAATAAAATCATCCAGTATTTTGTTTCTCTCGTATCAGTGGCTTTAGAGCTAGGTTACGTGAGAGGGACTGCATAAAAGAAGAAAAAAAAGTTGTAATTTTTTTTCTCACACATGGCTTTAGATAATGGATTTGTGCATGCAGCTATTCCATGCTTTGATGGTCACTATGACCATTGGAGCATGCTCATGGAGAACTTCTTGAGATCCAAAGAATACTGGACGGTTGTTGTTTCTGGCGTAGCAGAACCTGTAGCAGAACCTGCAGCAGATGTTGCGGTGTCAGACAAGCAAAAGACGGAGCAGGAAGGACTAAAGCTGAAGGATCTCAAAGCAAAGAATTATCTTTTCCGAGCAATTGATCGATCAATCTTGGAAACCATTCTTTGCAAGGACACTGCAAAGCATATTTGGGAAATCCATGAAGAAGAAATACCAAGGTACAACAAGAACAAAGAGGCAGCAGCTTCAATCACTTCGTTCGGAGTTTGAATCACTTCGAATGAAATCAGGGGAGTTAGTTACGGACTACTTTTCAAGAGTGATAGCTATCGTTAACAAGATGTGGATTCATGGTGACAAGACAACAGATGTCACCGTTGTTGAGAAGATTCTTCGATCCTTGACACCAAAATTTAATTTTGTTGTCTGTTCGATAGAAGAAGCAAATGACGTGGATGAACATTCAATTGTTGAATTGAAAAGTTCCTTGCTGGTTCATGAGAATAAAATCAACAACCAAAACAAAGAGGAGCAAGCACTTAAAGCCTCGACTTATTCAAATACCTCAAACTTTAGAGGAGGCTGAGGCAGGGGCAGAGGATGAAGTCGAGGTGGTTACGGTAGAGCTGACAATGGTCGTAGCAGCAACCATAGTAACAATCCTGCAAACCACCAGAATTTAGACAACTCAGGAAGAGGAAGAGGTCGGTGTGGCTATTGCGGAGGTAATCATTCAAACAATTATCGCCCAAAATCTAATGTTGAGTGCTAGCGTTGTCATAAATATGGTCATTATCAAAATGAATGTAGAATTAACTTTAATGGCCAAAGTGGATAAATGACCAACTTTGCAGAAAGAGAAGAGGAATCTCTCTTGATGGTGTGCAATGTAATTAAGGAAATTCCAGATAATCTGTGGTATTTGGATACTGGCTGCAACAATCATATGTGTGGCGATAAGAAGGCATTCTTTAACCTAGACGAATCATTTCGCAACACTGTCATATTTGGTGACAACTCTACAGTTTCTGTCATGGGAAAAGGAACAATTGGCATTCATACCAAGAAAAATTATGTTCAATTTATTTCTAATGTTCTTTTTGTTCCAGACTTGAAAATAAATTTACTAAGTGTTGGTCAGCTTCAAGAAAAGGGATATGGAATCTATGTCAAAAATGGAGTTTGCAGAATTGAAGATGAAAAATTGGTTTTGATAGCTCAAGTGAACATGACAGCTAATAGAATGTTTCCATTGTATCTACAAGACAATACTCAATCATGTCTTTCTACAAGGTTAAAAGAAAAGGAATGGCTTTGGCATTTTCGCTACGCGCATCTCAGTTTTGGTGGGTTAAAGACTTTACAACAAAAGAATATGGTGACAGGTCTTCCTCAAATCACAATCCCTTCTGATGTTTGTGAAGAATGTGTCGTTAGTAAACAATACCGGAATCAATTCCCACAAGGAAAATCATGGAGGGCAAAGGCTGCATTAGAGCTTGTTCATTTCGATATATGTGGACCAATTACTCCATGTTCTAATGGAGGTAAGAGGTATATAATTACATTTCATTGATGATTTTAGTCATAAAGTCTGGGTTTATTTCTTACAAGAAAAATATGAAGCATTCCCAGCATTTAAAAGCTATAAATCATTGGTTGAAAAAGAGGTAGGCAGTCCAATCAAAATTCTACGCACAGATCGCGGTGGAGAATATAGTTCACATGAATTTGGACATTTTTGTGAGACTCATGGAATCAAAAGGCAGCTTACAGCAGCTTATACGCCCCAACAAAATGGCGTATGTGAGAGGAAAAATTGCACTATTATGAATATGGTGCGTAGCATTTTGTTAAGGAGTTGTATTCCAAAAAGTTTTTGGCCAAAAGCTGTCAATTGGAGCATACATGTACTGAACAGAAGTCCCACACTTATTGTTCAAAATATGACACCCGAAGAAGCATGGAGCAGAAGAAAACCAGTCGTAGACTATTTCCGAGTTTTTGGGTGTATCGCTTATGCTCATATTGCAGATCATAAGAGAAAAAAGCTAGATAGAAAGGGAGAAAAATGCATTTTTCTTGGTGTTAGTGATGCATCAAAAGATTACAAATTATACAATCCAAGCACTAAGAAAATTGTCATTAGCCGCGATGTAGTCTTTGATGAAGAAGCAACCTGGTCATGGAAAGAAGATGAGGCTAAACAATGTATCCGAATAGCCTTTGATGATCATGAGGAAAGGGAGAAACCTATGGAAAATGTGCAAGAAGTAGAAGGAAATCAGAATGTTTCTATAGCTGATCAAAGTCCAATTGTAGCTGAATCACAAAGGCCTCAACGTCATAGAAGTAGACTTGCATGGATGGAAGATTATGAGGTTACTGGAGTTGACCAAGGTGAGGATGTACTTACATATTTTGCTCTCTTTTCATATTGTGATCCTACTACTTTTGAATTTGCTGTCAAGGAATCAAAATGGAAAAAGGCTATGGATGCAGAAATTGCATCAAGAGAAAAAAATGATACTTGGGAACTATGTGATCTACCAAATGGACAGGAAACCATTGGTGTGAAATGGGTTTTCAAAACAAAGCTAAAGGAGAAAGGTGAAGTTGACAAGTATAAGGCTCGTTTGGTTGCCAATGGATACAAGCAACGGTACGGGAGTGATTACACAGAAGTTTTCTCTCCGGTTGTAAGGCATGACACAATCAAATTAGTGGTTGCATTAGCGGCACTACAATCATGGCATATTTTCCAGCTTAATGTCAAATCAGTATTCTTGCATGGATACTTAGAAGAACCGGTATATGTTGATCAACCTCCTGGATATGTAAAGGTTGGATTAGAATATAAAGTTTATAAATTGAAGAAAGCTCTCTACGGACTAAAACAAGCTCCACGAGCTTCGTATAGTCGCATTGAAGCTTATTTTCTGAAAAAAAAGGTTTTAACAAATGTTCATATGAGCACACACTTTTTGTTAAAATGGGAGATATCGGGAAATTGGTCATTGTGTGTTTATATGTTGACGATCTTATATTTACTGGAAATGATGATGCCATGATGAAAGAATTCAAGAAATCTATGATGATTGAATTTGAAATGTCTAACCTTGTTATGATGCACTA
The DNA here is from genome assembly GCA_963859935.3 of Lathyrus sativus. Lineage (NCBI taxonomy): Eukaryota > Viridiplantae > Streptophyta > Magnoliopsida > Fabales > Fabaceae > Lathyrus > Lathyrus sativus. Next base: position 587,824,971 of record OZ012738.1, read on the forward strand.
CTTCCTTGGCAAAGAAGTAGTGCAATCGGATTATGGGATCTTTATTTCTCAAAGGAAGTATGTGCAAGATATTTTGGAAAGATTTAAAATGCAGGACTGTAATCCCATAAGCACTCAAACCGAGTTTGGCTTGAAGCTAAACAAAGATCATGATGGAAAGAAAGTGGACAACACACTTTACAAGCAAATTGTTGGCAGCTTAATGTACTTAACAACAACCAAGCCTGACATAATGTATTCTATGAGCCTAATAAGCAGATATATGGAGAGTCCAACAGAAATTCATTTGTTAGCTGCCAAGAGAATTCTTCGCTACTTACAAGGAACTAAAGATTTTGGGTTGTTCTACAAGAAAGGAAAAAAAGTTGGAATTATTCGGGTTTTCGAATAGTGATTATGCAGGAGATCAAGATGATAGAAGAAACACCTCTGGCTATGCTTTCTTGTTGGGGAATGGAGTTGTTTCATGGTCTTCTAAGAAGTAACAAATTGTCACTCTGTCATCTACAAAAGCTGAATTCATTGCCGGAACAGCTTGTGCTTGTCAAGCTATTTGGTTTAGACGAATTCTTGAAGAGCTACGGTCAAAACAAGTTGATGCTACCATAATTTTTTGTGACAACAACTCAGCAATCAAACTTTCCAAGAATCATGTACTACATGGTAGAAGTAAATACATTGATGTGAGATATTATTTTCTAAGAGATCTTAGCAATGATGGAACAATTAAATTGGTTTATTGTAAGAGTGAAAATCAGGTTGAAGACATTTTGACCAAGCGTCTAAAACCTGCTGCATTTTTCAAGCTTCGAAGTATTCTAGGAGTTTATTCCGTAACAGAGAAAAAATAAAGAAAGGAGTTGCTGCTACATTGTGCCTGTTTCTAAACTGATATTAACTACAGATATCAGTTTAAGGGATGGTGTTAAGAAAGGAGTTCTTATATACGGTCTTCTTATATTTTCTAGAAGTATTTGTACCTTGTCTAGTTCTAACCGTGATGGCTAAGAGTCTCAAAACTTTAGGTGCAGAGGATGTTAAGATTTATTTATTCATTTGTTAAGATTTATGTATTTATTTATTTGTTTCAGAATTGTTTCTGTTTAAAATTAATGGCAGTTGCTAAAACCTGGTCTTTAGGAACTGTGGTATTGTGTGTTAGCTGGTTAATGGATAGCTAACTTTTAGGGGAAATGGAAACAACGGTTACACTTTGTAATGCCTACAAAAAGGCCTATTCTTATGAATAAAATCATTCAGTATTTTGTTTCTCTCGTATCATAATGATTGAAGAGAAAAATGGAGCATGGAAACAAAATGTCAGAGTAAATGTTTTCTTTTTAAATATTAAGTGCTTTTTATTTTGTGTTGGTGAATGGCACATGCAACATTCCTCTTGATACAAGTAGACTTGAGAGAATTATATTGGTCCTAATTTATTTTCACCCACACATACTTTAATAGCTATAAGTCAACAACACACAAACCTAAAGTTGATCTAAGCTTCTCAAACTGAATTGCATCTAGAGCTTTTGTGAAAATAATAAGTAATTGTTTGTCAGTGCTAACATGTTCAAGGGAAAATTTTCTTTTCTTCTACAAGTTATCTGATAAAGTGATGTTGAGTATCAACGTGTTTAGTTTGGCTATGTGTTACGGTTTAAATAGGAAGTCACTACTATGAAAAACATATATGACAACACTTGTGAAAGACTTATAATGACGGTTGTATGTCCGTTTTTAGGTAGCATGTGATTGTAAGTGTTTTATTACAATCATGGTCTATTTCCCGTTTTAGTAAACTAGAAAGCCCATTACCTATAACCACAGTTGTATTGAATAGCCGTAATAAAATATTTATAGGTCCTGAGTTTGATATCCAGCAACACCATTTCTTATGTTTACTATTCTGGATAATGCCCTACATATAACAACAATTATATAAACAACCGTTGTGAAATTTTTTTTTAATATATATTTTCTTATTTTACAGAATTTCCAATTTTTAACCTGAATTTTTCTGAATCGTATCAGACCAGTAACAACAACACGCCCATTTATGAATTGTATCAGACCAAAAATTATATTACATCAAAGCCAACATTGCATTAAGAACCAAAAATTGTATATTACATATACTAAAATGGCATGAAACAACCTACAATTTATACATCATTATATCAAATAATAGTATCTTGGTGTCTTAGTGTCTTGTCTCTTCGTGTTTTGACTTTAAACTCCTATAATTTCAAATGATAATACTTATTAATATATAACCTTAAAAATTATAACTTACAATAAATTATGAATAAATAATAAAAAATACTTGTTAATTTTCTCATATGTCTTCTTCATGATCGTTACAAGTATCAAGCACATCATCTCTATCAACTTCTTCATATGAAGTAGCAACTTGTGTTGCATAAGAAGGAGAGGAAGGAATATCAAAATTTTTATCACTGTGAGGAGTGTATTTTCCTTGGAGAATAATTAACCATCTCCTCGATAAGTTCAAAGGGTCAGTCACATAAAAACTTATTTTTCTTTAGTAGCAATGATGAATGGTTCGGTCATATAAGTTGTCTTGCCAAGGTCAACCCGTGTGAATCATAACTCATTAGTTTTTACACCATTGTTATTGGGAACCCATTTGCATTTAAATAAAGGCACTTTGAAAATAACATAATCAATCTTCAAAATCTCCTCAATGACATCATAGAACACTTTAAATGCCAATATAAGATTCTTATCTTTCGAACTAGAGAAATAAATGAATTCGGCCTAACCATAACACCACTATTTTGCATTGTAATATGATCATCTTTTGCTTTGTGTAAAAGGAAAAACTACTAATGTCGTATGTAGTCCAAGTAATCACATTAAATTTTACATGTACGATAACCATTTAATTATCTTGGAGGGAATATCATCATTAGAAATCCTTTCATTAAATAAAATTACGAATTTCTTGTTATGCACTGTCAAGAACCAATTGTCACTCATTTAGAGATATTTTGCTTCATAACTCTTTTGTGAGTAGCTACGTAAGATTGAACTTCATCAATAAAATTAAATATATAGAAATGTTCTTGAAGAACTACATCTCAATCCATTAACTTAACATTTAAACCTTGAGTACCTTTACCTTCATATCTGTCAGCATGACGAGACTTTGAAATTCCTATAGATTATGCTTTTGACAAATAGTTTGAACAAAACACAATAGTTTCTTCTGTGATATACCTTTCAACGATCGAAGCTTTTGGTCAGTGATGATTCTTCATATATCCTTTAAAGATCTTCATGTATCCGATCTATTAGTTACATCCACCTTAAATAAACTGGAACATAAAATCTGATTTATCTGACTAGATGAACAAGTAAGTGAACCATAATGTGAATAAATGATGGAGGAAAATACATCTTCAATTGACACAAGATTATTGTAGCATCATCATCTAATTCATCTAATTTTTTAAAATTAAGAACTTTATTAAATATTGCATTAAAGAATAAGCACAACCTGATTATATTTACTCTTACATTTTTTTAGAAGGATGCAATGGATAGCCATTATTAGATGTTGTTGCACCAAGACTTGACAATCATGAGATTTTAACCCAATTAACTTGAGACCTTTCATTGATACAAATTTCTTGATGTTTTATGAGTAATCTTGGGGAACTTTAACACCATGCAAACACTTGTAAAAACATTTCTTTTTCTTTTTGATAGAATGTGACATGCCGGAGGAAAATAAGTTCTTTTCCCTCTATCTTCTGGAGCCAAATATTGTTGTATACTGATAAGTTCTAAATTGTAGTGATATTGAGTGTAAATAATTGGCACTTATTGGTTTAATTCAACCAATAAACAACAACTTTTGTGCTTATGTTGTATAGTTTACGTTATAGTGTATATATTGGGTATCATGTAAATATGATTGAGTTTAATTTCTTCTCTCTTATTTTGTAGGCATATAAGTAATGATATTTTGTCATTGTCTTATAGAGCATTGAATAAGCTTTCCAACGCTTCCGACCGTGCGTAAAACAGTTACGGTTCAAAAGTTATGGTCAAAACAAGTGCTGGTTTGCTGTCATGTTCGCTAGGCGAATAAAAGTTCGCAGTACGAACGAGAAGTTCTAAAACACGTGAAAAATATTGTTTTCACAGTAGCGAAAGAGGCATAAGTTCGCTGTGCAATATAATTCCCGGCAACTGCGCCATTTTGTTGGAGCGGTAAAGCGGCAAGCAAAAATATTATTTTCGGAAGAATTTCTTCCGGGATTTATGTCGTCTCCATATGGATCAGTGTGAGGGAAAGAATGTTGTTTGACAATCTCTGCGTCTCTAAGCTTGAGTTTAAATGGTTTGGAATAAAAATACAAAAGGAAAAACATAAAACAAGAAAATAAATACATTCTTAAGAAATGAGAAAACTTGTCAGGAGTTGTATTTCGTTCCACCCATCATGTACTAAAAATATATGGATCAAATGCACGCAACCTAAATCGCTCGTCAATCCCATCACGTATCGTTCACAATAGAGGTTATGTCTAACGCAAAGTTGGGAGAACAACCGCATCGCCTCATCAGTGATGTCTCACGCAACTCAATAACACGGAGCATTAAGAATCGATACCCACGTGAATATTAGTCCTAAATCTATGTCTAGAGTTTAGAATCTAACAAATGTTCATCTTAGATCGAGTTCGAACCGTATATGTCTATAGTAATTCAAACGCATTAAGTAAAAAATCAAGATAACCATCGATAAAGAGTTGTAAAAGAGATTTTATACAAATATACATAAATATAAATACAATAAAGACAAACTTACATACAAAACCCCAACAAATGAAAAATACATAGAGAGGAAGGAAGAAGAACACAAATATCACGGTCTGTCAACTCCGATTGAATTGGATTCGACTCCGGATCATCAAGATGCACCCTCCAATGTTGTTTCTAAGATAAATCTACTCAAGAATGTGTTTGATGAAAGTTGGGGTAAAAATTTCCCAAACAAAACCTAAAAAGTGCTGAAAAAATGACTTAAATAGGCAAAATGGGTTTCCGTGTTCGCCTAGCGAAGTCTCGTTCGCACAACAAACTTATGTCTCTTTCGCTACTGCAAAAACAGTGTTTTTCATGCATTTTAGAACTTTCTGTTTGCACTTCAAACTTTTATTCGCCTAGCGAACATGATAGCAAACCAACACTTGTTTTGACCATAACTTTTGAACTGTAACTCCATTTTACGCGCGGTCGGAAGCGTTGAAAAGCATATTCAATGCTCTACAAGACAATGACAAAATATAATTGCTTATATACCTACAAAAATTAGAGAAAAGAAATTAAACTCAATCATATTTACATGATACACAATATATACATTATAACGTAAACTATACAACATAAGCACAAAAGTTGAGGTTTATTGGTTGAATTAAACCAATAAGTGCCAATTATTTACACTCAATATCACTACAATTTATCACTTATCATATAATCATCTCCATAGTATCTAAATTGGAATTATTACTATCTTTACTCTTGTCTAGAATGTTTAGAAGTGTTCCTATCAAACTATCACACACATTTTCTCCACATACATCGCATCAAGACTATGTCTTACATCGAGGTTAGACGAATATGGAAGATCAAAGAACATCAATCTCTTTTTCAAATATTTCTCTCAACGAGACCTTTTTTATTTTTTCCAAAGACAAGAGTAAGGTGTCATTATCATTGATGCACTTCATCACCCATTAAATGTTTAAGAGCGATTTCAAATCTTGCTCTCTGTTAAAAGCCTTATGTAATCTACGATAAAGATGATTGGGTTTTACAAATTTCCGATGCCCAAGGTAAACAATCTTTTTTTTTTCAAACTCAAGATGGTGAAAATATGTATTAGATTCACATATAGAACAAACTTTATGTCCTTTGATATTGTATTCTTCCAAATTACCATATGCAGGAAAGTTATTGGTTATGAAAAATAAGTTTGCATGCATCTTAAACTTCTCACCATAATATGAATCATCAACATCAACACCTTCCTCCCACAAAATTCTTAAGTCTTTAATTAATGGACTTAGATAAACATCTATGTCATTTCCATGTCATTTTGGTCCATAAATCATCATACTTAACAATATATACTTGCGCTTCATGCACAACAAAGGAGATAAGTTGTAAATAGTGAATAGAATAGTCTATGAAGAAGAGTTAGTACTCAGATTACCAAAGGGGTTCATTTCATTAGTGGAAAGCCCAAGCCTTTGATCCAGGAATCACTTTTATTCAATTACAAAGAATAAGCTATATGGCGAATGTTTCCATCATATTTTCTTTTATCCATATTAGCAAAAAGTCTCTTGAAACTTTAAATTATTGGTGAGTGTCATACCCTAATTTTTACCCCTAAGATATATCATTTGCATCTCACAAAAATCATAAGCATGGTATCCTCCTAACTCTAACTTCTTTTGGTTTGCCTTTGTGGGAGATCACCAAGCACCCTTTGTGTTTCTTGTTGCCCCTATTGCTTGTTTACCTACTAACTTTTCTAACCTTATTCAAAATACAAAAATATGTGTTGTTTCCTTTTCTTATTGTACAAGGTAGGGATTTGTAATCAACGAATCACGTTTGGTTTCTAAATTAGGGTTTGGATTCTCAAAGTCAAAGTTTGGTCAACAAATAGTTTATAAGAGCTTTCATTTCAAGGCATGAACTATAATATTAGGTCACAATCATTTCAAGCTTCATTCAACATCATTTGGTCAAGAAAAGTTCAAATTTGGTGCATGTTTTCAAAGTTGACTCAAGTATAGTTCCTGTGTTTATTTTCATGCCATCTTTATCCAATTCTCAAGCAATAATCAAAGATTATTCAAAGGGAAATCAAGCTCCCTTCATTTGTTATTCAAGTGTTCATCATTGAGACTTTTGATGCAAGAAAATAGCAAGATATCTCAAGTTAGCACATGTTTGGTTGGTCTAAAGTCAAGTATGGCATGTTACTTGGTCCAAACACCACAACTCTCTCATTTTTCAACATTTTTTAGATCTACTTTGAGGAAAATGACACATTAGAACTCTTTTACAACTTTGTTTTAAGGGTCAAATATCAATTCAACCTCAAAGTCCATCAATTTTGGGATTTTCCCAACTACCCATGTTTGCACAAACGTAGGTCCAAGACCTGGTCGACCTAATGCCTGACCTGAAGTTTCAGGCCACAAACCCAATTTGGATCAAATCCATTTTCAATCCAAGCATCCTTTTGATGTGGTTATTTTTTAATATTATTCTTTGCAATGAGAATATCATTTGGTACAAAGAAAATCTCAAAACACACAAGTGAATTTCATTTGGCCTAGCTTCAAACATCATACCTTGAGTGCTGCTTCTTGGTCAGTTTTAGGTCATGATTTTCATACCAATTCTCAATTTGGGACCACCTTCACATGTGTGAACCTTTTATATAACCATAACGCGTGCAAATAAGTGCTAAACAACCAGTTTTCATGATTGAATCACACATTTCACCCTTGCCCTCACACAGATTCCAAATCAACAAATTTCAACTTGGTTCACACATATTTCAGATCCATTTCACATGTGTGAGCTGAACAATTTCCCTATAAATAGAGGGTTGATTTGAATTCATTTGCAAGCTTTAGAAATCCAAAAAAACCTTTGTTACACTTGAGCTCAAGACCACCATAAACCAGTTAACCATTTCATCAAACCAAGCTCGTTTTGCTTCAAATCATTTTCCAGAATCACTCACCCGCATCCTCTGAAGCTAACTGAAGCATTATCATGGATTAAAACTTCCTGTAACATTCAACTTGAATCCACCATTGTTGACCTCTAATGCTTCAAGTGAAAAGGTAGTTACGATAAAATTTATGAGCAAACAAGTTACCAGTGTGTTTGTTTTGGTTCTTTGATTGAAAGCCCTCACTTACCTGGAATTTATATTTTGTATTAGTCATTTAATTTTACTTTGAAGAACTAGGGTTCTTCATATTCTTGAGGTAATTCTCTCTGCTCAGAGCCAATCAATGGCTCTGATGCAGAGAGACATGAACAATGGAGTGTTTGGAAGCTGAATCCATGCATGATTCTGGCTGAAAACATGAGTTCATGGATTTGCAGAAATTGAAGCGAGGTTGAAGAAAAAGTTTAAGTAGCGCGATAAATTTGAATATGTCCACTCCCAGCCTGACACTCGTGCTAGCCGTTGGCGCCATCTTTCAATTTTATTTTTATTTTCTTTTTATTTTCTGATTTATTTTAAATTGCTCCTTTATTATTTTTCATAAATCCATAAAAATATTTTCTATCATATACTTTTTTTATAATAATTTTTAAAAATCATTTTGAATTTAATTGATATTTTCCTTTAGTTTCCATTTAATTTTCATTTTTTATTTTATTTATAATCATTTTGAAACATTTTCTACTCCAACTTCTGATATTTTTTTATTTGCAATATTGTTGAATTCTCATAATTTTCTCAACCATTTATTTGATGTTTTGATGCCTTGTTTGACTTTTCCTTTTAATTTCCATTTTAATTCATTTTAAATCTCTTTTTATTTTGATTTTGCGCAAAATTTTGGAATGTCTTGATTCTTGATCTTGGTGATTTCCTGGTTAAATATATTTTCAACATCTCAAGTCCTTGATTGATGATTCTTTGGTTGATTCAACCTTTTTTGGCTCAAAATGTTAATGAATGATCATCTGATCATCTTTAGCACTTTGAATCAGAGATAGGTTATCCCTTGTTTGATCATGCTTTGAGTCATTTAACTTATTGATAGATGATCCATATGTGATTGCTTGAGCTTTCATTGCATTCTCTCTATCATTTCTTCTTCTTCTTCTTCTTCTTCTTCTTTTGTTTGACTTTTGTGTTACATTGTTTTAGGAGGATGATCTTGTATCATTTCTTTAACATGTCCAACACATAAGTTGTTATTGATCGACCTCAGATAGGTGTGACTTTTACATAAGTCCATTTACGATTGCTTAACATAGCGCTAAATTGTTCTGACTCGGTTGAATTCTCATTAGCATTAGCATTGACATATTAATTGTGCTAACTTTTAACATTTACTTTTATGCTCTTTACATTTATGTCATTTACTCTTATGTCATTTACATTCATGGCATTTTTACATTCTTTCCTTTTATTTTTGCTCTTTATTTTATGCTCTATTCCTTTCTTATTTCAAAAGAACAAAAAACACTACAAAATGGCTAAAACCCTAAAAAAATTTTTTTTGACTTTATGGACTTTGTGTTACTATCCCTTGCTTGAGAAGTATTTTGGATCTTGGACATTAGGACTTAGTGTTTCCCTTTGCTTGGAGGGATATCTGGGACTTAGTATTTCCTCTAGACCATTGTGATCTTCATTTCAAGACTTGGATGCTCTTTATGGCTTAGTGAGCTTGGTTGTCCATCTAGAATTTTTTTATATTCGTTTGTGCCTGTGCTGGTTCATCTTGTGGCTCAATCCAAAGGGAAAGGAATGCTTCTTTTGACCAATGTCAAATCCTTTCTCCTTTTGTGGTTAGTACACTTGCACACACAAATTTGGTGTGATCTATTCACCCCATTTAGAGGTTTTGAAAAGAGTTTAAATATGTTTAAGTGTTTTAGCATTTATTAAGAAAAATACTTTCTGAACCACTTGACAAAGTCAAAGTTTATTAAGAGAGAGGTGTGGAGTTTAAAAACAAGAAGTTTTTGAAATAGGGAGAAGTTTTGAAAATTTAAGAAGTGGGAAGGAGATGAAGAGACTGTGAACCTCATCAAATTTCTTATTGTGCCTTTGTGCACTTTTCTTTAAGGCCCTACTTTTCAAAATATTGGATATTAGTCTGTCCTTATAGTGATGCAAACCACTATATTTCTACGAGATGCTGTGAAATGATTGACATTTTCCACTTGAATGTTGAGACTTTCTTGTAAGAAAGTCATGTTAGACGATAGACTTCAATATAGAGGGTGGGTGAATAGATTACAAATGTAAAACCAGAAACTCTTGGCAAATATTTATTTTAAAAAATTTATGGCACAACGGAAACAACCCAAATCAAATCGTCTAACCGAACCTACTATTGAAAATCTTGGATATGCATAAAGAAAACCTATGGAATGATAATAAACAAAATTTACTCAACAAGGATTAATTCACGAATCAATCAAATGTAAAGCTATTCATAAAACCTATTTCTAATGAACACAAAGCGATAAACATACTCAAAGATAATTTATCAAAAACTTTGTGTGCAATTGATCACGTTTGGAAATTCTATTTGTTTTTTTATATTTTAAAAGTCAGTCATAATCAAAGTGATTGTGATTATATCAACAACAACAATTTAAAAGATAGTTGAAAATATTTCCAATCGAAACAACAATGAAATCGACAATTTGCAAGAACAACAATTAAAGAGAGATAAAGAGACACAAAGATTTATTTAGGAAGTTCCCTAATTGGTATCACTATGGGTACATCTTCCCTCAATCCGAAATCGAATTGAGATACTTCCAATTAACCTTATCTTTACAAAATTATTTATACAAGAGGTGAAGAACTCTAACCCCATAAACCATATGGTTTGTTGTTGATTCAACCACCTCCAAACCCTTGATTAAAGCTTGATCAAGTCACCAATAATACAGCTACATGCTTCCGATTATCCCGAGCACGCACTTGTTGAAACCAAGATTCCCGAACATAATTCACCGTCTCGCGCTACTCCATTGCAAGGAAACCACCTTGTCCCAAGGTCTCACTCGGTCAAATCTATGTTGACATGATCTTATCCAAAACCTTTAAATCACACCGATCTTGAAGGAAAATCCCACCTTGGTTTTCTTATTTGAAACATACAAAGATCCTAACCCAATATTATCGATTACACCAACCTAGTTGGATGTTATCAACCCTAATCTAGATGGTCACCCAATCGAAAAATGATTATGTCTGGTTCAATTGTGTGTATGCATAGAAGAGAGGTTGAAGATGATGGGAATGCTTTGTAATCTGGTTTCGTTTAGGTAATTCATTAGTACCTTACTAGAAGAAGATGTGTGTATGAGTATATATAGGTATGTGAAGAAAAAGAGCAAAAAAATGCAATAAGTTGGAGCAAAAATGAAAATTTTAAGATGGGAAATCGTATAGGTCAACCTGTCAAAGAAATAGGTCTGCCTATCAAAGAAATCAGTTCAGCCTATCGAGGTCTCAGGTCTGCCTATGAAGGTTATATGTTGCGTACAGGTTGACCTGTGTGAGGTGACATATGGATAGAATTTATAGGCTTCAATATTGATCCATGGGAGTCGGCCTGAAATGTTATGTTCTGACCTATACTGAATATGAAAGTCGTATAGGTTGGCTTGTTTATGAATTGTCGACCTGAAAGAGCTTGACCACCCAAAAACATGTTTTTTAATGCAATTTTGATGCAAGCTTCTTTTCCAACTTACTGAATATGGAAGTCGTATAGGTTGGTCTGTTTATGCATTGTCGACCTGAAAGGGCATGACCACCCAAAAACATGTTTTTCAATGCAATTTTGATGCAAGCTTCTTTTCCAACTTACTTGAATGCTTCCTAATACTAATATGGTTACTAGAATGAGAGGATATCATCTAACATACATAATGCTACACTATCCTAGTTTTGATATCGCTCAAAATCCAAAAGCACTCACATACTCCCTCTTTGACAACATCAAAAAGAGAACAAGAAAACTGTGAGAATTATCATTAACCACATACAAATTAAAATACTACACAGAGGAAATTTGTAAAGAGAATACTATCAACATGATAGCACTCACATAGAATAATATATACATTGACTAAGAATGCCTAAACATTAATACAAGCATATAAAGTAACAATAGAACACAATTGCTACATATAATGCCAAATAACATAATAAGAACATGAACAATGAAGGATACAACACAATAACAAATTCTTGAGTTGCTATAAAAGCGACATGATTACGTGACATATGCTTTTGGTGCTCCTGAAGTGCTGCACACACATGTGCTCTAGCACGACAATACACAAAGTTATCACCACTCAAGCCAAAAACAGAGATGTTATCATAATAATGACACAAAATAAGAACTTATTTAACATCATAGCATGTTCAATCAATGTTCATGTAAGAATACATAACAAGCCAAATGCACCAAGAGTATATTTAAAGCATATAGAGGAATAACACAATATCAGTATAAGCATATAATTGACACATATAAATAGAAATTTTTGGAAGTGAATATTGATGGACTACTTCATACATCAAGGATATTAGTCATTATGGAACACTAGCAACAAGTAAAATTTAGAGACTTACTAAGCAAGGTAAAGGAAAAAAGAACAATATTACCTCTTATGTAGTTTGATGGATAATGCACTCTTATATGATGAAACTTTCAATAAAAGTTAGAGCAATAGTATATAAAGTGCATGCAATGAATCATATGCTAGGTAATATTAGAGATATTGAGTATCTCCAATTCCCTTCATATGTTGAAAAATGGTTCGGTCGCAAGTGGTTTTGTGAAAATATCGGCAAGTTGATGTTTGCTACCAATGTGCTCGAATATGACATCACCTTTTTCAGCATGGTCGCGTAGGAAATGGTGACGTATCTCAATATGCTTAGTGCGAGAATGTAGCACCGGATTCTTGGTTAGATTGATAGCGCTAGCGTTATCATATATAATGGGAATACGTTGCAAGTTTATATCAAAATCAAGTAATTGTTGCTTAAGACACAAGATTTGGGCACAACTACATACCGCAAAATATTCCGCCTTAGCGGTTGACAAAGCAACAAAAACTCGTTTCTTGCTATGCCAACTTACTAAAGCATTTGAAAACATGGGGCAAGTTCCACTAGTGCTTTTCCTACCCGATTTGCAACCAGAAAAATTGGAGTCGGTGTATCCAACCAAGGTGCAATTCCTTCGCTTAGAATACGAAAGCCCACATTAAGAGGTACCATGTTGATACATAAGAACACGTTTTACAGAGTCTGTTTTTTAAGGTGATATCTTAAGTGACGCCATTGCTCCTTGGTTGAGGGTGTAGTAGGAAAATTTGAGATTAAGCTATTCATTAACTTAACTCGCAAAACAAGAGTCGCCACCGCACTTTTATTTTATCCAAAGGAAAGGAAAAAGAGAGAATAAACCTAAAGAAATTTTAAAACAAAACTAATAAAAAACAGAGACATGGTAAGGGAAGGTGTTACGCAAAGGGAAAGTGTTAGCACCAAAAACATCTATAGTACTCTATATAAACCTCTTTGAAAATCTAGCATTTGGCATAAAAAAGGTGTTGTTCATAAAAGATGGTGGAGGTGAGAAGAGAAGTATTTTTTTTAACAATTTTGTGTTTAACAAGACTTCCTGAGCCTCGTGCATACGTAACCACAACGTGCAATGGAAGATCAAAACCTCGTAGTACATGTTAAAAGTAACAAAATGGTGTGTTTTGATTCATTTTAAATGCAAAGACAAATTGTCATTTTAAGGAGAAAATTTCAACTAATCACCCACAAGTATGTGAAAATGGACCTTTGCATCCCCATGAGAAGGGCTCCAACTTGGATAAAAATAAAAAAGTATGCCATTAACTCTCTAAGATGTAAAAGAGTCAACTTATTTCAAACAATATTATAGGGATTTTAAGATCACATCTCAACTATAGATGACTCATGTCTAAACTTTATGAAAAGTTTTAAAAGCAAAAAGTGCACAAAAGACACAAAATGGTTTGAATGAGTTTGGTCTTTTTTAAGTCCTTTTGAAAATGGTCTAAGTATAGTTAAAATTGTTTATCACTTTATTAAGAAAAATAAGTTTGAAAATACACTTGACAAAGTCAAGGTTTATTACAAAAGAGGTTCTAGTTTGAAAGAAGAAAGTTTTGAGAAAGGGAGAAGATTTTGAAAATTTAAGAAAGGGGAGGAGATGAAGAGGTTATCCTAAAGCACAAAATAAACGTTAAGGAAGGAAAGATCTAACCAAGATACAAACATTTAACATAAGCAAGCCAAAACTCCCATCCTTTGGACTCGAGCAACCAAATAAGCAATAAGATAAGCAGAGAAAACCAAGCATCAGATGAAAACCAAGTCTCCAAGCCAAGTCTTCACAAGAGATCAACTCAAAGTCAAAGTGCCCAAATAAGATCCAAGGTCTCAAGATAAAAACTCCAAAGCAAAAGGCAAGGATCCTAATTCTAATTCCATCATCCATGAGCAAAGGATAGTCACCAAATAGTCCAAGGAGCACATTAAGAGTCTTTTAAATGTTTAAAACTTTATTAATGTCTTAAAAGAAAATAAAAATTCCATGTGGGAAAAGATAAAAAGGAAATAAACATAAACAAGATGATAGTATGATATGAAATGATAAGCATAAAAATAAAGCATAAGGATGAAGAGCATAAAGATAAAAGTTAGTGTTAGTGTTAATGACGACATTTTGTCATTTAAAGTAAATTACTCAACTATTCAACAAGTATGATCCTTTGAGAGGGGCTCCAACTTGGATAAAATCAACAAGTATGTCACTAGCTCTCTTAAGTGAAAAAGAATCTACACATTATGGAGATAGAAGATTTATATCTAAACTAAAAATAACTCATATCTAAAGTTGGACCAATAGATCATTTTCCATTTAGGAACAAATTTAGCGCTATGTTAAGTAATCGTAGCACAATTTATAAGGAAGATCATACTATGGGAGATCGGTCAATAACAATTTATGTATCATACATGTTAAAGATGTGATATAAAGATCATACTCCTAAAACATGTAACACAAGTCAAAACAAGGATGATCAAGACCCAAGTCAAGGAAATATGGATCCATTATATTAATCAACCTCTCATAGTACTTTACAAAGTTATGCATCACTCCAAAGTACCTCAATTGATCAAATGATCAATCAAATGGTGGATTTGAAATGATGAAAGTTCATCAAGCACCATTCAAGATCTCATGAACAAGATGGCATACAACATCCTCCAACTGATCCAAGAAAGGGTGAAAAAGAAAAATAAATGGATGAAGAAGAGAGGATCAAACAAAAAGGAAAAACCAAATTGGATCCAAGTGATGATCAAGTCTTTATCAAAATCAATCATCCATTTTGGTGGATTAGGGTTTTCACCCCATCAACACCAAAGATCCATTGAGTTTGATGAGACCTATGACCAAGTCAACCAAGATCCAAGATCAACAGAAGTCAACAAAGGTCAAACCAATATAAAATGCAATAATATGAATTAAAATGAACTAAAATGATTTTAAAAAATAATTTTAAAATGAAAATATAGAAAATGAAAATGATGCGTCAAATAAAATCACAAATGATAAAAAAAAATCACAAAAGTCAGAAACTATATGAGAATGCTACATAAAAATTTTGAGAATTTTGTAATGCATAAAAGTATTTTTAAACTAATAAAAATGCTTCAAAAAAGGAGAAAAATTATGAAAAATATCAAATGATGAAAAATATATGAAAAATATAAAATTAGAAGGATAAAAATAAAATAAAATTTTAGAAATTATTTTGGTATTTTTTGGATAAAAAATGAAATTACTATGAATTTTTAAAGAGAAAAAACAAGGCGCGTCAGATCTTGCCTCATTAATTGATGTGGCAGATCTAATGGCCATCACATGAGGGAACAAGGTGGAAATTACTGAGGAAAACACATTCAAATTGGACCAATGAAATTAAAACAAATTGTCAGCTATAATACCCTAATTTTTACTCCTAAGATCCCACGTGCCATTTACATTATGCATCCCAAACAAGATCACCAACTTTGGTTCTCTTGCCCTCCTCTGTAGGTTTGTCATGAGAGAGATCACCAAACACATGTGTGTTTCTTATTTGCTTTTATTTGATTGTTTATATTTACTAACCCTAATCAAAATCCAAAAATATGTTTGTTTTTTCTTTATTAACCCTTTTCAGAAAGAGGTTAGGATCAAGAATATCAAATACCAGTGCCTCAGCTCGAGCGTAATTCATCTGAGCAAAGTCAAAGTTTGGTCAACATCATTTTTCAAGAATTATCCAATCTCGTTCGATCAAGAGTTTCCCAAGATTTGATTGTTTATTACTCAAGACACTCTAAGGTTGATGTGTTTATTTCCATGCCTTCTTTGACAAGTCAAGAATCAAGCTAGAGCCAGAGCAGTACAGGTAACAGAGTAAATTCTCACATTTTTCTCTGTGGTAATGGATTACCACATTTGGTGTAATCGGTTACCACCCTTAAGAAGGGCCATTTTTGGAGTTTTTCAACGCGGTAATCGATTACCAGATATGCTGTAATTGATTACAACTATGAAAACTTGGCCAGGAAGTGCATTTTCAAGTTCTGCAGCATTTTGACACCTCATTAAATTGCATGATATCATTTTACACTAGGTGGAATATTCTAGAGCATGCACAATCACCCCAACTTAATTCCTCTACCTCATCATAATTAAATTCCACCGTACACTCTCATTTAATCTCACTTTTTAACCACTTGATCTTTGATTTTGCTTCTAATCCAATTTCCAAGCCTAGACTAAATTCCAAATAAATTTCAAACCACCAAAATTCCCAAGTCTAAATTCTATAAATAGAGCCCTCATTTAATTCATTCTTGAAGCTTTTGAGAGTCAAATTCACCTTGTCAAAATTCTTCCTCATCCTCAATTTTCTTCATCTACCCAAATTCACTAAAGCTCTTTCTTCCATTAAACGTTAGTAAGCTTTTCATTGAAGCTTACTAACTTTTGAGCTAAACCTCCATCAAAACACTTCATCAACATAAAATTCTGTAGATCAAGGCTTTGGAGTTTGGCTCTTGAAGTTGATTTCAAGTATTTTTCAAATTTAGAAGTGGTAAACCCTTGATCCACCATTGTTGTGCTTGATTCATCTTCCATAATGTGATCTCTTATTGATTCTTGCTACTTGTTTTTCTTTAAGAAACATTTTCTGATACCATTGGTGTTAATTACTCTTAATTTGATGGAACTTTTGTGCTCAATTGCATCCTTGATCATGAGGTGTTTGTTTAAATGATTGATCGAGGATTGGTGCTGCTGTAGTTTTATTTTTTGCTGATTTCGTGGCCGTAATCGATTACGGAAAATAGTGTAATCAACTATTTCGCTACTGCGAAAATCGGCGCCGGCTATGACAGAAGAGTCGCCACCGTGCGTTATTTATCCCACCAGAGGGAAAGGAAACGCTCAGAGTAAACCTAACGCAAAGAGGGAAAGGAGTGGTCATCGCAACCAAATCCTGGATTCGGCAGTCGGTTACGCAAGGGGAAGGTATTAACACCCCTCACGTCCGTCTTACTCGACGGGATCCACGCTTGTTTTCTATCTAAGGGTATGTTTATCTATCTACTCTAAAGGTCTGGGTTAAAAAGAAAATAAAATGACTCGGCAAATTATCGCACTTTATGCCTATGTATTCCCGTCGGGAACGAGAAATCAGAGTCAACGTAGTTCGCCTAACTACGGGTTAAGGGGGAAGGTTGCTCACCGAGATGTCGTATCTCGTGCCTACGTACTTTCATACGACACGAAAGATCAGAGCAAACGTAGTTCGGGCTACGGAAGACACAAGTTTTTCTGACAGTTTTTTATCTCCTTCAGAAAGGGTTTTCCTGATTAAAGGTCCAAGAGGACAAAAATAGAGTTTGAATGTTTGTTTGAGTTTTTTACGAAAGAAATGTTTTTTAGGATGTTTGCAATCTCAGTCGCACTAGAGACTATGACCCAGGAGTGAACACTTCGTATGTCACCCAAAGGATACCACACTAACATCCAGATTACTGGAGAGAGACCCTTCACCAACCTTTTCCTAGATAGCTTAAGGCTCGTGTCGCTACCGCGAAAATCAGGTGCCGGCAAAACAGAAGAGTCGCCACCTTTCGTTATTTATCCCTCAGAACGGGAAAGGAAACGATCGGAAAAAACCTGACGAAAAGGTATAAGATAATGTCATCGCAACCATTGTCTGGGTTCGGGAGTCGGTTACGCAAGGGGAAGGTATTAGCACCCCTCACGTCCATCGTACTCGATGGGATCCACGCTTATTGTGTTTATCTGATGGGTTAGTTTTACTATCTACCTATCAGGACTGGCTTAAAAAAGAAATGAAAATGACTCGGCAAAGCGTCACACTTTATGCCTACGTATTCTCATCAGAGAATGAGAAATCAGAGTCAACGTAGTTCGCCTAACTACGGGTTATGGGGAAGGTGGCTCGCCAACACGTCAGTATTGTGCCTACGTACCCTCAACAGGTATGAGAGATCAGAGCTTACGTATTTCGGGATAATACGAATTACGGGAATTCAGATTCATCTGTTTTTTCGAGTAGGGTTAACAGACAGTTCCAGCAGTTTCGCGTACGCAGCTCGACCCTTGGAGACTTAGCGTTACCGTTTGCGGTAGAACTGGGAGTTAACGACACTCTTTTCTTCAGAAAAGCTTTCCTTTGAATTATGGGCCCACGGGGCAAAAAGGTTTGAAGTTTGTTTTCTGTCTTTTACGAAAGAACTATTTTTTATGGATGTTTGCAACCAGTATCGCACTAGAGACTATGACCTGAGAGTGAATGTGTCGCATGTCACCCAAAGGGTGCCATACTAAACATCCAGACTGTTGAAAAGAACTCTCCAACAATCCTTTCTCAGATAGCTTAAGGCTTGTAACGTACGACGTCAGTTAACCTTTATTACTGTATTTTGATTTGTTGTTTGAGATGGGAAGAGAGAACGAACAAGTTCAACTAAGAGGGAGACTATCAAGTCCTAATGTTGTCATGCCAAGGATTCATCCTATGGTTGAAGTTTGAAACAAGGATCTCCTAGAAGTTATCATGCATAGGTTTCAACCTAAAGTTCTAATCATCACTTCCTTATCAAAGGAAATGAGAGTCCTAGGGGATCATATCAATGATAAACAGAAACAGATAAAGCATCAGCTGAAACAGTAAATAGTAAACAACTGTAAAATGCATGCAATGCAAGTGAGGGAGGAAATGTGTGTGGGGCATCAGCCTCCACAAGCTCATCTCAACCTCAAGCCAAATATGAATAACTGTAATCATACAGAAGAAATGAAATAAAATGCCATCAAGCAAATCACAATCCACATAGGCAAGGGAGCAGGGCTCTACCGAATACCCGCAAGCAAAGCCATACAGTAAAAATACAAGCAGGGGGAGCAACTCAACCTCTAGTGCAATCATGCTCCTAGCTTAAAAGAATCTAAACATGAACTTATTCTAATGCATCAAGCAAATCAAACAAGTCACATCAATACAGTTGCACAGCAAGCAAACAGACAAGAAAAGAAAGCAAATCAACAGCTTCCACAGCTTCACAGCAAAGCAACCTTCTGACAACAGTTCAGTCCTCAGTCTTCAGCTGCTCTTCAAGGCTATCACCTTCAATAGCAAGTGTCAACTTACTTCTTCAAGCTTCTAACACATCAAACATAAGTATCAACTTATCCCTCTCCTTCAACTTCAAGCTTCAGCTCTTTAGTAAACTCCACCTTCAGGCTTTAAGCCCAATTGCAAGAATCAACTTGTTCCTTCAGGGACCCAATGCATTAGACATACAAGTATCAGCTTGCTTCTTCCTTAAGCTTCAGCTCCTTCATTCAATCTTCAATGAATTCCTCTCACAAGTATCAACTTGTTCTTCATCTTCTTCAAGCTTCAGTTCTTTCTTCAATCTCAGCTTGATCTTCTTCACACAGGTGTCAACCTGCTCTTCTTGATCCTCAAGCTTCAGCTCCAAAGGCAGTCTTCAAACACAAAGAAGTATCAACTTCTAGTCTTCAATCTTCTTCAAGCAAGGAACTCTATCCTCTAGCAAGGGAGAAAGATTCATCTAACAAGAACAAAGTTTGGATGATTGGTAGCAGAGTGGAGACCAAAGGTCACCACTAAGCATCCTATCATCAGAGAAAGGGACCCTCAAAGGTTCTACCAACTTGTAAAGAGCCACACATCCTACCAAAGGAGGGATGAGGCCTTTACAAGGGGACCTTACATCATAGGGAAGAATGGAAGTGATCAACATCTTCCATGTTTATGAAGGAAGAGAATCTATCTAGAAGCTCTGCCTACAAACCCTAATCTTAACACCTAATCAACACTACACCAAAAGAAGGGAAGATCTTCACATCCAAGCTTCTTCAAGCATTCCATGGTAGCCCAAGCTGGTCTTCAACATCATCCAAGAGCAAGAGAGACAAAACCCTAATCTAAGGGAACTAAAGAAGTCATTCTAGTTGAGTTAGTGCATTAGAATCATCCAAAGTTAGCACCTAAACTAAAATCAAACAAAAATAGTAAACTACATTATAAATTCCTACAAAAATTTCTAAGGGACCCCAATTCAATCATGAATCTACCATACAAAATTCAGAGGTTGGATCATCCACCAAGTTCTAGATATAAAACCTAAATCATAAGGTACTAACCATAAACCCTAAAAATGGAGCTCCTAAAGGTTTAACCTAAAACTACCACTTACATTCATCACAAAAATGTGAGAAAAATCTAGGGGGAAATGCATATCTATGCTAGCTACACACAAAAATATTAAGGCAAGAATCATCATCAAATGATCAAACCAAATTCAACAAAACCAAGTATCAACCATGATTATTTTAACATCAATTAAAATTCAACAAATGCTAATAAAATAAAAAATGCATGAAATATTAATATTTTTTATCTAAAAAAAACTAGATTCAATCATGAATCCATGGAAAAAAGAATGGAATTATTTGAGTTATTTTTCAATTTTTCATGGAAGAGAATCCATGAAGGAAGAGAATCTATCTAGAAGCTCTGCCTACATAAACATAGAAGATGTTGATCACTTCCATTCTTCCCTATGATGTAAGGTCCCCTTGTAAAGGCCTCATCCCTCCTTTGGTAGGATGTGTGGCTCTTTACAAGTTGGTAGAACCTTTGAGGGTCCCTTTCTCTGATGATAGGATGCTTAGTGGTGACCTTTGGTCTTCACTCTGCTACCAATCATCCAAACTTTGTTCTTGTTAGATGAATCTTTCTCCCTTGCTAGAGGATAGAGTTCCTTTCTTGAAGAAGATTGAAGACTAGAAGTTGATACTTCTTTGTGTTTGAAGACTGCCTTTGGAGCTGAAGCTTGAGGATCAAGAAGAGCAGGTTGACACCTGTGTGAAGAAGATCAAGCTGAGATTGAAGAAAGAACTGAAGCTTGAAGAAGATGAAGAACAAGTTGATATTTGTGAGAGGAATTCATTGAAGATTGAATGAAGGAGCTGAAGCTTAAGGAAGAAGCAAGTTGATGCTTGTATGTCTAATGCATTGGGTCCCTGAAGGAACAAGTTGATACTTTCAATTGGGCTTAAAGCCTGAAGGTGGAATTTACTGAAGAGCTGAAGCTTGAAGTTGAAGGAGAGGGATAAGTTGATACTTATGTTTGATGTGTTAGAAGCTTGAAGAAGTAAGTTGACACTTGCTATTGAAGGTGATAGCCTTGAAGAGCAGTTGAAGACTGAGGACTGAACTGCTGTCAGAAGATTGCTTTGCTGTGAAGCTGTGGAAGCTGTTGATTTGCTTTCTTTTCTTGTCTGTTTGCTTGCTGTGCAACTGTATTGATGTGACTTATTTGATTTGCTTGATGCATTAGAATAAGTTCATGTTTAGATTCTTTTAAGCTAGGAGCATGATTGCACTAGAGGTTGAGTTGCTCCCTCTGCTTGTATTTTTACTGTATGGCTTTGCTTGCGGGTATTCGGTAGAGCCCTGCTCCCTTGCCTATGTGGGTTGTGATTTGCTTGATGGCATTTTATTTCATTTCTTCTGTATGATTACAGTTATTCATATTTGGCTTGAGGTTGAGATGAGCTTGTGGAGGCTGATGCCCCACACACATTTCCTCCCTCACTTGCATTGCATGCATTTTACAGTTGTTTACTATTTACTGTTTCAGCTGATGCTTTATCTGTTTCTGTTTATCATTGATATGATCCCCTAGGACTCTCATTTCCTTTGATAAGGAAGTGATGATTAGAACTTTAGGTTGAAACCTATGCATGATACCTTCTAGGAGATCCTTGTCTCAAACTTCAACCATAGGATGAATCCTTGGCATGACAACATTAGGACTTGACAGTCTCCCTCTTAGTTGAACCTGTTCGTTCTCTCTTCCCATCTCAAACAACAAATCAAAATACAGTAATAAAGGTTAACTGACGTCGTACGTTACAAGCCTTAAGCTATGTGAGAAAGGATTGTTGGAGAGTTCTTTTCAACAGTCTGGATGTTTAGTATGGCACCCTTTGGGTGACATGCGACACATTCACTCTCAGGTCATAGTCTCTAGTGCGATACTGGTTGCAAACATCCATAAAAAACAGTTCTTTCGTAAAAGACAGAAAACAAACTTCAAACCTTTTTGCCCCGTGGGCCCATAATTCAAAGGAAAGCTTTTCTGAAGAAAAGAGTGTCGTTAACTCCCAGTTCTACCGCAAACGGTAACGCCTAAGTCTCCAAGGGTCGAGCTGCGTACGCCAAACTGCTGGAACTGTGTGTTAACCCTACTCGAAAAAACAGATGAATCTGAATTCCCGTAATCCGTATTATCCCGAACTACATAAGCTCTGATCTCTCATACCTGTTGAGGGTACGTAGGCACAATACTGACATGTTGGCGAGCCACCTTCCCCATAACCCGTAGTTAGGCGAACTACGTTGACTCTGATTTCTCATTCTCTGATGAGAATACGTAGGCATAAAGTGCGACGCTTTGCCGAGTCATTTTCGTTTCTTTTTTAAGCCAGCCCTAATAGGTAGATAGTAAAACCAACCCGTCAGATAAACACAACAAGCGTGGATCCCATCGAGTACGATGGACGTGAGGGGTGCTAATACCTTCCCCTTGCATAACCGACTCCCGAACCCAGACAATGGTTGCGATGACATTGTCTTATACCTTTTCGTCAGGTTTTTTCCGATCGTTTCCTTTCCCATTCTGAGGGATAAATAACGAAAGGTGGCGACTCTTCTATTTTGCCGGCACCTGATTTTCGCGGTAGCGACAGCTGGCGACTCTGCTGGGGAATTCAAGAATCATCTTGGGCAAACGACTTTGCTGGGGGAATTCAAGAATTATCCTGAGCCACACAACTCTTCTGAGATTTCAGGAATCATCCCGAGCAATCACTCTGCCGGGGACTCTAAGCATGAACTTGAGCAACCAACTCTGGCGAATTCACTGGGGATTTTAAGAATCATCTTAAGCAAACAACTTTGAAGAACGGAAGCAGCCTTCTGGCGTAGTTCATGTATGGCACCAAATTTGATTGACGAGTCTCCCACTCCCCTTTAATTTGGTTAATCACAAGTGCCGAGTCACCATATACATCTAGGTTCTTGATTCTCAAATCAATTGCTTCTTCTAGACCCATGATGCATGCCTCGTACTCCGTTTCGTTATTGGTGACCGGAAACGTCAGTCTCGCAGTGAACGGGATGTGGGATCCATGGGGAGTCGTGATGATTGCCCCAATGCCACTTCCGTAAGAATTAACCGCCTCGTCAAATATCAATTTCCATTGGGATTTCCTATCTGGACCCTCGTCGGGCAACGGTTCATCGCAATCTTTCACTTTGAGAAACATGATATCCTCATCAGGGAATTCAAATTTCATCGGCTGATAATCTTCGATTGGCTGTTCGGCAAGGTATTCAGACAATACGCTTCCCTTGATGGCCTTCTGGGAAACGTACTGAATGTCATATTCCTTCAACACCATTTGCCATCTGGAAATCCTGCTCGAAAGCGCTTGCTTCTCGAAGACATACTTGATCGGATCCATCTTCGAAATAAGCATGGTTGTGTGATTGAGCATGTACTGTCGTAAACGTTTGGCAGCCCAGGCTAGTGCACAACACGTTTTCTCCAGCATCGAGTGACGAGATTCACAGTCCGTGAACTTTTTACTCAAATAATAAATGGCATGCTCCTTTTTGCCCGTCTCGTCGTGCTGACCGAGAACACACCCCATACTATTCTCAAGAACTGTTAAGTACATGATTAAGGGTCTTCCGACCACTGGGGGTATCAAGATCGGAGGTTCCTGTAGATATTGTTTTATCTTATCGAATGCCTTCTGGCAATCCTCGTTCCAGATAATCGCCTGATATAGTTTGAACATCGGTTCACACGTGGCCGTGAGCTGAGAAATAAACCTTGCAATGTAGTTTATTCTGCCCAGGAAACCACAAACTTCTTTTTCTGTTTTTGGCGCTGGCATTTCTTGTATGGCTTTTATCTTCGCAGGATCAACCTCGATGCCTCTTTCACTCACGATAAACCCCAGTAGTTTTCCAGACCGTACTCCGAAAGTACACTTGTTAGGATTCAGCCTCAACCTGAACTTCCTAAGCCTCTCAAAAAGCTTTAGCAAATTGACCAGATGTCCCTCCTCCGTTTGGGAGTTCGCAATCATGTCATCAACATAGAATTTAATCTCATGATGAATCATATCATGAAACAAAGTGACCATTGCTCGTTGGTAAGTGGCCCCTGCGTTCTTCAGACCGAAAGGCATTACCTTGTAGCAAAACGTTCCCCAATGAGTGATAAACGTAGTTTTCTCCATGTCCTCCGGCGCCATCTTGATCTGATTGTAGCCGGAGAAGCCATCCATGAACGAAAATACGGAGAACTGAGTTGTATTGTCGACCAACACATTGATATGAGGGAGCGGGAAATCATCTTTAGGGCTCGCCCTATTCAAATCCCGATAATCGACGCACATTCGCACCTTACCGTCCTTCTTCGGTACAGGCACTATGTTGGCGACCCACGGGGGGTAAGTAGCGACCGCTAAGAAGCCAGCATCAAGCTGCTTTTGCACTTCTTCTTTGATCTTGACGGCCATATCTGGTCGCGTTCGCCTAAGCTTCTACTTAACGGGAGGACAATCTTCTCGCAGCGGCAAGTGATGGACCACGATATCAGTATCAAGTCCGGGCATATCTTCGTATGACCAAGCAAAGATGTCACTATACTCTCTCAGCATCTCGACCAATCTCTGCTTGACATCACCCTGCAATGCGGCCCCTATCCTGACGTTCCTGACAAGTTCTTCAGAACCCAGATTCACAATCTCAATCTCTTCCTCGTGAGGCAGAATAACTTTCTCTTCTTGTTTCAACAAGCGGGCCAACTCTTCGGGAAGGTCTTCGTCTTCATCAATCTCTTCTTCGGCTTAATAGATCGGGCAATCGAAGTCGAAGTAAGTCGTAGAAGGTCCAGAGTCGATGTCATCTGCTGTGTGGATCCTGCAATAACAAGGGTTAAGCTTAAGACAAGGATATGCAGGTTAGCACAAACCCCATTGTCATTTTGTTGTTTTTCAAAACAAATATAAAACAGGAATAACAGGGATCACAACATTTGAATACGAAGAAAAACGCCTTTTGATTTATTGGTAAAAATGCATGTACATAATCAAACAAGGCCCTGACAATAAAACCACTATGCCCCGGGTAGGACATAGGGTTGTACAATGATTGGAGAAAGTAAATCATTACTCTTTGCCTGTCACTTGGATGGTATCCCTGATGGACCAGTTGTTGAGGCTCTCGCCTGGCTTGCTTGGCTGGATCCAAGAGTCTAGGTCGCAATCACTGTCTTTGCCGTCTTCAGACACTGCATTGACACTTTCGAATATCACCCCGCCACTGGTAAACCGGATCGGCCCTTTACCTCATGACGCACTGTGAGAAGAGGAGGCTTCAGCCGTAGGAGAGTATCCTAACCCAAACCTGTCTTGCTTGTTAGGTATCTCTAGAATTCGCCCCCAGCCTGGGGTAGATCCGGCTTGAACAACGGCCTGGGCTTCCTTGAAGGAAGAGAGAGTCATCTCTGGTTTCTCAGTGATTACAAGAGCTACGTTCTTGACTTTAACAGCTTCGAACGCCTGACATAGGGTTTCGTGGATTTCCCCATCCATCTCAACATATTTGAAGGACGACAAGTGGCTCACCATTATATCCTCCTCGCCACATACAGTCACGACACTACCTCCGACAGCATACTTGAGTTTCTGGTGCAACGTGGAGGTCACGGCGCCAGCAGAATGGATCCATGGCCGACCTAAGAGACAGCTGTAGGCAGGCATGATGTCCATAATGTAAAAGACTGCGTCGAATGTTTCCGGCCCAACTTGGATTGGCAACGTCACCTCCCCGAAAACATGACGTTTGGTTCCATCGAACGCTTTCACAACCAGATCACTGGGTGTGCAAATTAATCCTCGAGTATCTAACTTCATCAATGCCTTCTTCGGAAGAACATTGAGTGACGACCCTGTGTCCACCAACACATGAGACATAATCGTTCCCCTACACTCTATCGAGATGTGCAGGGCGCTATTGTGGTTTCTTCCCTTCGGCGTCAGCTCTAGGTCAGTGAACCCTAACCCGTTTCCAGCATTCACGTGGGCTACGACCCCTTCTAACTGGTTGACCGATATTTCCTGCGGTACATACGTGGCATTCAAAACCTTCAGCAGCGCGTTGCGATGTGCCTCAGAACACAGCAACAAATTCAGGATGGAAATTTTCGATGGCGTTTGATGGAGATGATCCACAATCTTGTAGTCACTCTTCTTAATCAACCTCATAAACTCTTCAGCATCCTTAACAAGTAAGTCATTCTCTACCCCACGAGGGGTTTCTTCAACGACTTTACTCTTTCCCTTATCGGTTACATCAACTTTGTCCGCTTTGTCCGCCACAATCTCAGGTGGAGCAAATACTCTTCCGTTGCGCGTGATTCCGCCAATGCCCCCTAGGTTATCCACAGACGACCCAGATGGTTCCAGTTCCAACTTCTGTCCGTTGCAGTAGACGTCTGCCCCGTAATGCCACGGGACAACATTGGTGCTTTCGAAAGGTATCGGCCCAGCTTTAGTGATGGTAATTGTGGGCGGCCTGGGTGCAGAAATAATGATCTTCCGGCGAGGGATGGTGATGGTGGCAACCTCATCATCTTGCTTCAGCATTACCTCTCTCGATCCACATTTGGCCCTTCGGCTAAACTGTAATATTCCTTCGGTCATCAGACTCTGAATCCCCTCTATCAACTGTTCGCATCCATCAGGACTAGTCGCACAGCCCATACACAGTTCTCCATAGCCCGGAAAGAAGCCTCTCTTCATCAACTTGGCTTTCACCCCACCTCCTCAATAATGGCATTCACCCCACCTCCCCTATGATTCGGCATAGGGTTCTTCGTGATGTTTGGCACATTATCTGAGAAGTTGATGATCTTGGCATCCACCATATCTTGTACCTTGTGCTTGAAGGCTTTGCAATTTTCTATCATGTGGCCTGGTGCCCCTGAGTGAAACTCACAAGTTGCATTCGCATCATAGCCTGGCGGAGGTGCCCCTATCAAGGGAGCCAAGGTTCTCTTCTGGATTAGCTGTAACTGAAGCAGAGTTTGTAACAGTTGAGCATAAGACATGGGTGGTGTCTCAAGGTGGCGACTCGACAGAGGTGCCATGTTCTGATATTTCCTGTACCCTTGCTGATTCGGCTGCTGCTGCTGTGGCTGTTGGACCGCGGGGATGGTTATGCTAGCCACTTGCTGGTGAGGGCCTTTACCTTTCCTTCGAGCGTTGGACACAGTGCTCGTTTCTCCTTCTCGCCTCTTGACACCATACGGTTTCTTTCCTCCTCCAGCTGAGGACAGATCACCTTGAATTTTCCCCAGTTTGATCCCATTCTCAATGTGCTCGCCGGTGATGATGAGATCTGAGAAGCTTCCGGACATACTGCTAACTAATTTCTCGTAATAAACCCCTGGGAGGGTGGCTACAAACATTTCAACAAGCTCGCGTTCAACCATCGGCGGCTGAACTCTATCTGCCAATTCACGCCACCGCTGGGCGTATTCTTTGAACCCTTCGTTGTTCCTCTGTGACAAATTCTGCAGTTGAACTCGGTTCGGAGCCAAGTCACTGTTATATTGGTAATGGTGCACGAATGCTTCAGCAAGTTCCTTCCACGTGCGCACACTGGTAGGTTCCAAACTCATGTACCATTCCAAGGATGGCCCGGACAAGCTATCCTGGAAGAAGTGCATCAGCAACTTCTCGTCTTCGGAGTGAGCGGACATCTTCCGGTAGTATGATCTTAGGTGGACGCGAGGGCAAGTGGTGCCCTTGTACTTCTCAAAGTCGGGTACCTTGAACTTGGGAGGCACCTTGAAATCAGCAATCAATCCCAACTTGGACATGTCAACACCCATAGTGTTCAGGTTCTCGAAATTCCTCATCTTGTCCTCGAGTGCCTTAAACCTCAGACGTGCTTCAGCAGTCAGCTCTCCTTCAGCGCCTTTCTGTGAGAACAGATCTTCTTGACGGTCTTCTAACCATGGCTGAGGCCCATACAGATTTCCAACACCTGTGTTGCCGTTGCCCAGCCCAACATTGACATTAGCTTCGAAATTCCCATTACCGACGCCAGTCGTATTACCATTGAGCCCCATGTTAGCGATCACATTTCCGTTGCCACTACCATTCCCCCCGGTCACGGGGACGCCATTCTGAGGAGTTTCAACAGGTGGAGGGGTTGGAACAGTCCCACCATGGAGTACACCATTGCTGTCAACCCTTGAAATCAGAGGCTGGACCAAAGTTCTGAGCTGGTCCTGGTCGTTGGCAACCACTTGCATGAGTTCCATGAAGTGGTCCATCCTCTCTCGTAGTTCCTGAACGTCAGTCTGCACTTGCTCCATAGCTTTAGCTTGATTTGCTCTGGTCGGATAGCGATGAATTGGTCTTTATCAATCCTGGAATAACCTGCAAATACAAAGGGTTAGAAAAACGACAAAGTGCTCGTTATGCAGATGCTTCATGCGAATGCAAACGTGTGTCTGTGCGTTAGGGAGATTTCCCCCGATCCTAGTGCCTGAGTGCCAGCGCTGATAATAAGAAGTCCGAGTCCAGTCATGGAAATAACATCTCATATATAAAGAAAGCCCATCAAGGCGGTACACAACGTCACTGAGTATAAGCAGAATCAATAGCATGACCTCGACCAACAAGTCTGGTGATGGTCAGCACACAGCAATGATCAAAACAAAAGGATTACAAATATAGTCAAGTACGGCCACGGGCTCGAAACTCTTCTAGCAGATCCCTTGTTTCTGGATGATCAGGCCAAGTGAGTAACCCTCCGACGAGTAACTCCCTCTGCGTAATAGTGTATTGAAGACCTTCAACTGAGTCTTCCCACGCTCCTTCGCCAAAACAATCTTCTAACTTCCGCTTCTTGGATTCAAACGTCAGTTTGCGCTCCTTCAGGTTAGCAAGAGCTTTGTTGAGCTAGCCTTCGGCGGCATATCTGCGAGCGGTTTCTTCATTAAACCTCTTTTCACTAGCCTTCACCTGGGCTTTCAATTTGGAGATCTGTTGCTTCAGCTTATCCTCCCGTTCTTTGCCGTTGGCTAGGGTGGCCTTCCAATGCTGATTAAACCTGGATATTCTCCGGTACGCTTCATCCAAGTGCTGCTTTTTAGTGGCCAGTACGGCATTGACAGCTTTGAAGTCTCGACCCAAGTGCTCACGCTCAGCTATCTGCTTAGTCAAATTTGTCCCTAACTGGTTCACCAGTTCTGTCTGCCTCTTGAAGGAATGGACGACTTTGCTCCTCTCACTTCTGAGCTAAGCCATTTCTTTCTCTATTTCTTCATTTGCCTTCTTCAGCTCATCTCTCTCAGCTACCACCTAATTATGCTGCTGAATAGGCACGGTGGTAGGCTCTTCAATCACTGGAGGGTTTTCTAGCTTGGCAGGAGGAAACGGCATCCCTACGGCATCTGCTCTGGCTCTGATCCAAGTCACATATGGAGCATAGGCTTGGCTATTACTTTTCCCCAGCAATGGTTTTCCCCGCTTACTGAAACCATTCGAAGTGTGCTGAAGCTTATATAACATATCCCCCTCTAGAAGACCAGTGAGGTACAGAGATTCCTGCACCTCTTCATCCTTCGGCGGAGCTCTCAAAGCATAAGCAAATTGTCGGACCAGCAGAGATGGATTATAGTTTATACAACCCTTCCTTCCTATCAAAGGCACATTCGGAAACCCACTGCAGTTGAAGATAATCTCAGTACCCAACCGATCTCTATCAAACCAAACAATATCCTCCGCTGACAGACTCATCAAATGCTCAGGCCACTCAGCTGTGGCTGCAGACGAAGCAAAGGGACCCTTCTTGGGTAGGTGACTATCAAGCCATCTATAGAGCAGGGGTACATAGCATGAGACATTCTTACCCCTTCTGTTCTCGTTTTTGTAGTGGACGGAATGGTAAACATCTCCTATCAAGGTAGGGATTAGATTCCCTGATACAAAGATGTGGAAGGCGTCGAAGTCTACAAAGTCAGGCATATTGGGGAACAGAATGATGCCATATATGCACAGAGCAAGGATGGCGTTGAACACGATCCAACGTCCGTCTTTGGCACACTGTTGGGCCTTTCCCACTAAGAACTGTAAGGAGAAACCGGGAACCCTGTTCCAACTAGACAAAACCAACTTGGAGGCATCCAAATGAAGTGAAGGAGCTAGACTAGCCAGATTAGGCTCAGCATCCGTATGAACAAAGGGCATCTGACTCTTGATAGACACACCTAACAAATCAGCGTACTCCTCTAGTGTAGGTGCGAGAATAAAGTCCTGGAAAGTAAAGCATCTCAAAGGAGGATCGTAGAACTGCAGCAGGGCGTGCAACCCATTCAACTCAAACACGGAGGGTTTACGAACCAAGCTGAGCAGTTTCCCATAAGACTTTCTGAATTCACCTCTCACAGAATCATCTGCCAAAGCAATCAAACCAGTCAGCTGAACAACATCAGGGGTGGGGAGCTTGTAGGCCACGGTCTTCCTCAGAGAACCCATAATAGCACAACAGAAGGCAAGAAAACCTGAATCGGGGGAAACGGTACCTGCAACACAGACACACGTTAATGAAATGCAAATGGGTATGCAAAGTAATGTAAAGTGCAATCATGCAGCAGGAGATCAAGACAACTGTGCTGTTGAAGAGATGAAGGTTCTGTATCAACAAAACCACAATACTGCTTTGTCAAGAACAACCACTATCTCTGATGAGAAAAAACCCTAATATCGGACCATAAATCTGCTCTGTCAAGAACAAACACACATCTGATAATAAGGACCTCTGATACAGGACCATAAATCTGCTCTGTCAAGAACAATCATATATCTGGCAATAAGGACCTCTGATGCAGGACCATGAATCTGCTCTATCAAGAACAATCATACATATGACAATAAGGACCTCTGATGCAGGGCCCTGAATTTGCTCTATCAAGAACAAATACATCTGATGACGAGAACCCCTGATACCAACAAAACTGATTTACTATCAAGAAAACCAGGTAGTCTAAAGGTTAAGGTTTCCTGCAACAAACCCAACCCTGCTCACAGGTATGGACCTAAACTGACACAAGTTTGGCATCCTATGCGTCATCAGCATCAAAAACATTCAAGAGGGGTGATACGATACCCAGAAGGTGTGGAATCACCGTCTCCTGAAGCGGCCTCACTGAGCTGAATTCCAAATGATCGGTCCCCAGAGTCGACAATCCTCCAAACCAACAACCCCTCAGGCCCAAAGGGCCGGAAAAGAAGTCAACCGGGAGAACCTCGTCTGAGCATGGATTTCATTAGACACTAGTACCTGCAAAGCAAGCACGCGCCCACTAATTTCCATAACTAATGCTAGGTACACTCAAGCCTGGGTCTGGCTTCTCACTCATCATAATGCCCCTTCCCACAACAGCACAGATAATCATATCATACTGAAAATAAAGTGCGGGAAATAAAATGCGATAAATAAACACAACCCAACAGGTAATCATACAAGCGCTAGGATTGACTCTCGCAGAGGACGTTGGATCCCCAAACTGACTCGCATAAGGGACGTTGGAACCCCAAACTGACTCGCATAAGGGACGTTGGATCCCTAGGAAACTATCAAGTCCCCAGCAGAGTCGCCAGTTGTCGCTACCGTGAAAATCAGGTGCCGACAAAATAGAAGAGTCGCCACCTTTCGTTATTTATCCCTCAGAACGAGAAAGGAAACGATCGGAAAAAACCTGACGAAAAGGTATAAGACAATGTCATCGCAACCATTGTCTGGGTTCGGGAGTCGGTTATGCAAGGGGAAGGTATTAGCACCCCTCACGTCCATCGTACTCGATGGGATCCACGCTTGTTGTGTTTATCTGACGGGTTGGTTTTACTATCTACCTATCAGGGCTGGCTTAAAAAAGAAACAAAAATGACTCGGCAAAGCGTCGCACTTTATGCCTACGTATTCTCATCAGAGAATGAGAAATCAGAGTCAACGTAGTTTGCGGTAGAACTGGGATTAACGACACTCTTTTCTTCAGAAAAGCTTTCCTTTGAATTATGGGCCCACGGGGCAAAAAGGTTTGAAGTTTGTTTTCTGTCTTTTACGAAAGAACTGTTTTTTAAGGATGTTTGCAACCAGTATCGCACTAGAGACTATGACCTGAGAGTGAATGTGTCGCATGTCACCCAAAGGGTGTCATACTAAACATCCAGATTGTTGAAAAGAACTCTCCAACAATCCTTTCTCAGATAGCTTAAGGCTCGTAACGTACGACGTCAGTTAACCTTTATTACTATATTTTGATTTGTTCTTTGAGATGGGAAGAGAGAATGAACAGGTTCAACTAAGAGGGAGACTATCAAGTCCTAATGTTGTCATGCCAAGGATTCATCCTATGGTTGAAGTTTGAAACAAGGATCTCCTAGAAGTTATCATGCATAGGTTTCAACCTAAAGTTCTAATCATCATTTCCTTATCAAAGGAAATGAGAGTCCTAGGGGATCATATCAATGATAAACAGAAACAGATAAAGCATCAGCTGAAACAGTAAACAACTGTAAAATGCATGCAATGCAAGTGAGGGAGGAAATGTGTGTGGGGCATCAGCCTCCACAAGCTCATCTCAACCTCAAGCCAAATATGAATAACTGTAATCATACAGAAGAAATGAAAAAAAATGCCATCAAGCAAATCACAACCCACATAGGCAAGGGAGCAGGGCTCTACCGAATACCCGCAAGCAAAGCCATACAGTAAAAATACAAGCAGAGGGAGCAACTCAACCTCTAGTGCAATCATGCTCCTAGCTTAAAAGAATCTAAGCATGAACTTATTATAATGCATCAAGCAAATCAAACAAGTCACATCAATACAGTTGCACTGCAAGCAAACAGACAAGAAAAGAAAGCAAATCAACAGCTTCCACAGCTTCACAGCAAAGCAATCTTCTGACAGCAATTCAGTCCTCAGTCTTCAACTGCTCTTCAAGGCTATCACCTTCAATAGCAAGTGTCAACTTACTTCTTCAAGCTTCTAACACATCAAACATAAGTATCAACTTATCCCTCTCCTTCAACTTCAAGCTTCAACTCTTCAGTAAACTCCACCTTCAGGCTTTAAGCCCAATTGCAAGTATCAACTTGTTCCTTCAGGGACCCAATGCATTAGACATACAAGCATCAACTTGCTTCTTCCTTAAGCTTCATATCCTTCATTCAATCTTCAATGAATTCCTCTCACAAGTATCAACTTGTTCTTCATCTTCTTCAAGCTTCAGTTCTTTCTTCAATCTCAGCTTGATCTTCTTCACACAGGTGTCAACCTGCTCTTCTTGATCCTCAAGCTTCAGCTCCAAAGGCATTCTTCAAACACAAAGAAGTATCAACTTCTAGTATTCAATCTTATTCAAGCAAGGAACTCTATCCTCTAGCAAGGGAGAAAGATTCATCTAACAAGAACAAAGTTTGGATGATTGGTAGCAGAGTGAAGACCAAAGGTCACCACTAAGCATCCTATCATCAGAGAAAGGGACCCTAAAAGGTTCTACCAACTTGTAAAGAGCCACACATCCTACCAAAGAAGGGATGAGGCCTTTACAAGGGGACCTTACATCATAGGGAAGAATGGAAGTGATCAACATCTTCCATGTTTATGAAGGAAGAGAATCTATCTAGAAGCTCTTCCTACAAACCCTAATCTTAACACCTAATCAACACTACACCAAAAGAAGGGAAGATCTTCACATCCAAGCTTCTTCAAGCATTCCATGGTAGCCCAAGCTGGTCTTCAACATCATCCAAGATCAAGAGAGACAAAACCCTAATCTAAGGGAACTAAAGAAGTCATTCTAGTTGAGTTAGTGCATTAGAATCATCCAAAGTTAGCACCTAAACTAAAATCAAACAAAAATAGTAAACTAAATTATAAATTCCTACAAAAATTCCTAAGGGACCCCAATTCAATCATGAATCTACCATACAAAATTCAGAGGTTGGATCATCCACCAAGTTCTAGATATAAAACCTAAATCATAAGGTACTAACCATAAACCCTAAAAATGGATCTCCTAAAGGTTCAACCTAAAACTACCACTTACATTCATCACAAAAATGTGATAAAAATCTAGGGGGAACATGCATATCTATGCTAGTTACACACAAAAAATCAAGGCAAGAAACATCATCAAATGATCAAACCAAATTCAACAAAACCAAGTATCAACCATGATTATTTTAACATCAATTAAAATTCAACAAATGCTAATAAAATAAAAAATGCATGAAATATTAATATTTTTTATCTAAAAAAACTAGATTCAATCATGAATCCTTGGAAAAAAGAATGGAATTATTTGAGTTATTTTTCAATTTTTCATGGATTATTTACTAAACTATGTAAAATGAAGAAAATAAAAGAAAATAATGAGAAATTGGATAAGCGAGCGTGGTAAATAGCAATAATTTCCAGTTCATTATCCAGACTGGGCCAGAAGTGGGGTGTTTATAGCAATCCGTGACTTAAGCCCAAAACAACAATTAAGTGAAACGCATCGTTTCGTATCAACCAAAGTCTTCAGACTTCTCAAGTGCATCGTGGTCGTGGATTGCGTTGCCTGAGTCAAGGTCAACCTAAGATCTGATGGCTATGAGTTTGTCTTCCTCATTTTAAATTTCTGAAACTTCCTCCACCTGCGCGCACGAAGGTCACCGCCGGTGACTTTTCCGGTCAGCCTCATCCAACCCTAACTCTCTCTACAGGCCTCCATTCCACATGGTTTCTACACGAATCTTGTCCCAAATTTCACAACGAATCCACCTATACTACTCAATCGTTCTAAAAACTCAAGAATCCAAGAATAGCAATCTCAACCGAAAATTGCATAAACCCTAAATTGTCACTAATCTTTAAATTAATGATCCAGAAAGCTTCCTACACCAATCTACAATGACTCTAACCTAACAAATCCTATTGATTCTACTTAAATTAAGCTAGGGATGGAAGTTTACATACCTGATAAAATCGTGTGAACAGAGTACTCAAATCTTCAAATCAACCCTCAAGAACTTCCAGATTCCTTCACTAGCATCCAAGGAAGGTTCTGTATGCAAAGAAATGAGTTGAAACTTGGTGGATTCTTGAACCCGATTCTGAGTTGCAAGCTTCAAACTCCAATGGCCAACTCACGATTCTTCCACAGTTTTGCCTTGAATTTGATTTGGAATTAATCACCAACCCTAGAGCAAGCTATTGAGATCAAGAACTTGGATTGAAATGGCCTCAATTGATGTATCCGATTTTGATTTGCAATGTGCAAATTCAAAATGCAATCTCTCTCTTCTCTCTCAATCCTCACCAACCTCTGCTATGAACCACTTCAGAATCATATATAGGACATGAATGAATGATCTAGAAACTTCTGGATCAATCTAATGAGAAGTTCAATATCTCATGTCATGGAAAATTCAATCTCATGGCATCCTCATACCAGCTCAGGTTATAGCTTGCATTTGCCCTTCAACCTTTTTCAATTTCTCTCCACATGAGATTCTGAGTGTGTTTGAATGTGTTAGCACCTTGGTTTTGCACTTGTGTGTAGTTTGGTTTATGTAACTTACATCATAAGCAATCAAATGCAACTCTTAGATTTTGACCTCAAATGAGAAAAGTGCTATTGCCATTGGCTTTAAAATGCATTTTACAATCAAAATGACCTATAAGTTTGTCTCATTTGGTCACTAAATGAATTATGTGAATTTTTGACCATTAAAGCCATTTAATTCTTCCTTTCTTCAAAATTTCTTGAACCAAGTCTCTCCTTGAGCCATTTCAATGTCTCCTTGATGCATGGTCAAGGTTAAAACCACATTTTGAGCAACTTTCTAGTTGAACAAAACTTCATTTGAGGCCTCTAAGTTGGTGAAAATGGCCTATGATCACAAATGACCTATAATCACCAAATGTCCAAAATACCCTTGACTTTTCAAAGCCATAACTTGTGTTCCACAAATCCTATCAAGGACTTATAGTACTCTCTAGAAATCTAAGAGGGTAAGCAACAACATTCATGTTGACCAAAAGTTCATAGGAATCATCATTCTTGGGCAAAAGTTTCAAGCAAGTTGGATAACTTTCAAGCTCCAAATTCACATTCCTCAGATGACTTGTAACTTGCCAAAGCCATAACTTGAGTTCTACAAATCCTATCAAGGACTTATAGCACTCAAATTAAAGCTAAGATCATGCTCTACAACAATCATGTTGGGGGAAAGATGAGATAACAATTACATCTTGAGTTAAATTGCCCTGAAGTTAGGGGTCAAACTAGGGGATTTTACACTATCAAGCCCTAGAAACCCTAGCCTGAAACTTCTCAAACTCTTCAATCATGATGATTTAACCTTGGAATCATCCTTATTACATCTTAATGTATCAATCCATGATCACATGCCTCTTGAATCAAGTCTCAACCTTCTTCAAATCCTCAGTTGACTTAGGGTTGACCCAGTCAAACCCTAGCTGCACCACTCATGGCTGAGTCTTCTTAATCTTGCACAATGACCTGTCTAGGCCTCAAAGTGATCTTCAACACTTCACATGAGCTCTCTCAAGATGTCAAATCCAACTTCTTGGCTTCAGAATCATCTGATGACTTCCCACAACTCTCAAGTTAGGAGGCACACCCTCTTGGTTTCAACCAATCTCTCTGAGGATCCTCTAACTTCTCTAACAAGGATATCAACCCTTGGGCACTTGAATAACCTTCCTAGCTAGCTTCATAATCTTGTAGTTCTTGGTTGGTAATCATACCTCTTGATCTCCTGCATACATGTCAATGAAATGCAATTGATAATGCTAATGTGCATGAAATGAAACATAAGCTAGGTAAATAAAAGTTGGGCAAATTTTGGGGTGCAACAGCTCGTAACGTACGACTTCAATTAACCTTATTACTGTATCTTTGAATTGTTTTGAGATGAGAAAACAAAGACACCCTAAAACTATGGTCAAAAGGGAATCTACCTACAGTTATCATGCATGGGTCAAAACCTAATTTCTGTCATAATTCCCTCTTGCATAGAGGAAATCAGAGATCCTAGGGGAAAACATCAAAAGAAAGAAAGCAGTAAACAGTAAACAGTAAAATGCATGCTATGCAACAGTACAAGCGAGGCAAGGGAGTCCGGCTCAACCTCAAACTTAAGAAAACAACAGGCAAGGGGAGACAAGATCCACCTCAAACCTAAAGGTAATCAACACAAGCAAACAGACAATACAACAAAAGAAAAGAAGCAGAGAAGGCAGCCCAAGCAACAACAACAGTCTTCAGCAGACAACAACTTCAATACTCAACAGCAGCAGCTCTAAACAGCAAATCCTCTTGACAGCAAAGTTGACAGCAAAAGACTTCATCCTCAAGCTAGCTTCAATCCTCAAGCTTCATCAAAATTCATCTTCAATCTCTAGCAAGCACACTTCAAGCAGAGGAAAAAGTCACCAAGATCAAAGTTGCAATGTTGAGAACCAAATGAAAACCAAAGGAAATCATCAAGTACCAACATTGAAATGGAAGGGCATCCTCAAATTTCTACTCAACTATGGGCATACCACACATCCCTCCAAAGGAGAGATGGAGTTTCCCTAAGAGGACTTTACATCATTGGATAGAATAGAAGCACACAATGCATTCTATGTTTGATGAAAGAATCAAAACTAGTCCTAATGGCTCTTCCTAAAACCCTAATTTCCTAAGCTCCTAAAAC
Organism: Lathyrus sativus; assembly: GCA_963859935.3. Taxonomy (NCBI): domain Eukaryota; kingdom Viridiplantae; phylum Streptophyta; class Magnoliopsida; order Fabales; family Fabaceae; genus Lathyrus; species Lathyrus sativus. The sequence goes on from OZ012738.1 coordinate 587,863,310, forward strand.
AACCCCTAAAAGAAAAGTAAACTTCAACTCCAAGCTCCAATCTTCAAGCCACAGCAGCTACACCAAGTCCAGAAGACCTCTGAAACTCACAGGCTGGCCTGAGTGAGACTCAGTGTGGTGGCCGGAGAAGACTCCGGTCGTCTTCTCCGGTGAGCAGGTGGTTGCAGGTAATCATACATCAACAATCCTTACATCAATCTTTCCAGAATTTCATCAAGATCTAAAATCTTCTATTCATACATTCTAACTCTCCATAGATTCTAAATCACGAATCAAAGTTCAGAAATGTCATCCAGATGAATCATCATCAATTTCAAATCTAAGGCTATAGAATTCATCCTCATGTCACACACATCACTCTGATCTATCTAGATTGCTCTAACTCTCCATGAATCAAGAGATTCGAATCAAAACAGAAATGCTATGTCATGATCAATCATCACCAAATGCTTCCAAATTGATCCTAAAACGATCTACATCTTGTCTAGATCCTAACCACAAGTTCAAATCTAACTACATCATGCTAATTCATGTGGAAAGTTGAAAGTTACTAACCTGTTGTAGATCTAGTAACAGAGGTGCTTGGAGCTTGATTTTCCCTTCAAAACTCTCCAGATACGTTCAATGATGCTCTAGGAAGAGTTTGCAATCTTCAATTTGCACTGAATTGGCCTGGAACTCAAAACACGATTTCACTTGCTCCTCTTGAAAACTCAACTGCAACTTCAGTGTTCTTCACCAAAATGAAAACCAAAAGCACTCTGAATTCAATGCAATCAATATATAGAATGGTTTCATGGGATTTTGAAGTATGTTTGAAGCCCAATCCATCAATTTGCAAATTCTGATTTTCCTTCCCATGTGCAAGGTAACAGTCACGAATTCTCACTTGTAACTTGTTCTAGAAGCTTCATTTTGCTTGCAAATTCCCTTGTGCACGAAATTAAACCAAGAGGGAGGCCTGAAATGCATTGGTAAGGTGTTTGGCTATGTAACTTGCTTTTGAAGCAACCATATGATAACTCATGAAAATTGACCTATGCCCCAAAATCTACCAATGTCAATGTGTCTAAAATGAACTTTGCAATCAAAATGGTCACTTATTTGACATGTTTTGGTCATTCTATTCAAAATGTGAATTTTCCCTCCTTTAATCATTTGAAAATTTCCCTTTTTGAAACCATTTCAAACCAAGTCTTGCAATGAGCCCAATAAATCCATCATGATCTTTTGGCTAGCCTAAAAACCCCATTTTGAACAACTTTCATGTTGAACAAAATCCATTTGACAAGTGAAAGTTGGAGATTTTGACATATGATTGAAAATGACCTATAATCTCACTTTCCCAAAATACCCCTGACTTGTAAACCTCATACCTTGAGTTCTACAAATCAGATGGAAGACTTCTAGTACAATTTAGAAAGATAAGATCATGAGGAACAACTTTCATATTGGCCAAAAGTTCAGGTGAAACCTCCTTCTAGGTCAAATATAGCTTTGAAGTCAGATGATTTTCACAAACAAATTTCAGAAGCATCTGAGGACTTGTAACTTGTCTGGACCATAACTTGAGTTCTATAAATCCCCTTGAGGACTTCTAGTACTCAAATTTAATTTATTGAGATGCTCTTCAAGTTTCATGTTGGCCAAAGATCCATTTGAAACTTGTATCTTGACTTATGTGGTCATGAAGTTAGGCACTAAACAGCGAATTTTGGACTGAAACCCTAATTTAGCAACTTCCCACACTCTTGAATCTTCTTGATTTGATCTTGGCACAACACCACAAATGTCTTATCATATCATTTAATGAACTCCATGACCTGAAAGTAGGCCTTGATACCCTTCAATTGCACAGTTGACCTAGAATTGATCCAAATGAAACCCTAATTGCTTGCACCTCAATTGTGGCTCTTGCATTTGACACAATGACTTGATTAAACTCTCCCATGGCCCTCTAGGCATTCTATGAGCTCCATACACATCCTCTTCTCACATTCAACACTTCACAACCCTCTGATGGTCTTCAGTTGATCCTCAAGTTAGGAGAAGATTCACACTCAAACATCTAAGCCCTTAGGCACTCAAACCACCTTCTGATGACTTTGACAACTCCTCAATCTTGAATGAGACCTCTTGCTAGGCTTCTTTTGAGAAGAATCACACTTGATCCCCTGCTATATGAATGATACCATGATATGCAAATGATATAACTATGCAAATGTTAATGCAATGAAACATAAACCAGGTAAGAAAAGGTTGAGCAAATTTTGGGGTGCAACAAACTACGTAGTGTTTTTGGCCTGGAACTGTAATTTTCCATGCTGTAACTGATTACTGCTTTTGGCGTAATAGATTACAGCCATAAATTTTGCTTTTTTGCTGCTGTTTGGGGACTGTTTTGAGTTCTTTTCTTCCCTTTTCCATTTCCTTTTGTTTTTCCTTGAATTGTGGTGTTTGTTGATCAAATTTCTCTTTAAATTCCATGGACTTTGGGTGTTTGATGAGGTTGGATGAACCTTCATTAGTTAAAATCTATCTTTAAGTGGATCATTGGATTCATTTTAGGTGCTTTGAATTAGTGATAGGTTTAGTACCTTAATCCACCAAGAAAAGTGATGGAACTTAAATATGGAATGATTCACACATTGTAATTCAATTTAGCTTCCCTTCCCCTCTTCTTCTCTTTTTCTTTTGGTCAATGAAAATCTTACATATCATTATACTTATCTTTGAAGTTATGATCAAGATGAGACCAATACCTCTTTTCTTTTAGTGTGGCAAGTTTTAGGAGAATGACCTACATGTCTAACTTGCATTAACACGAACATTGTTATTGACCGGCCTCAGATAGTTGTGGCTTCTACATAAGTCCAATTATTATTGCTTAACATAACGCTAAATTGTCCCTAAACCGAAATCATGTTGTTTTTGTAAGAGAATCATCAATCTCCTATTTGCCGTAGTGTGGTGTGGGATAGATTGTTTCCTTGTCATTAAGGGAGTTAGTTGGCATACTCATTGATTTTATTCGAGTTGAAGCCCTTCCTTTAATGATGTATGGATCCATGTTTTCACGCTTATGGTTGATTAGTAGAGTATTCTCCAAAGAACAACCAATTGTTCTCCATCATTAACATTAACATACTAACTATAATTGCACTAACTTTTACTTTATGCCATTTATTTTTCGCTCTTTACTTTCTTGTCATTTACTTTTATGCCTTTACATTTAGCATTTCATTATTATTATCATCTTATTTTCTCTTGGTCCATTTGGACCTTTATTTGTGTTTTCTCTCTTTTTTTTTCCTCTTTGTCCATTTGGACCATACTCCTCTTAAGACATTAATAAATACTTAAACACTAAAGACTTGGCTCTTAAATCTAGATTGTTATGACCTTATGCTTGGACTTTGTGACTCAATCTTCAGACTTAGTTCTAGGATCTTTGCCCTTTGCTCTTGGAGATTTGAGACCATGGACCTTGGTGTTGTTTTTGTCTATTTATTTGAGAAATTTTATGTGTGCAGGTGTGGGTACTTTGGAATTATGAAAATTATCTTATACAAGATTCTCCTAATTGACTTTAAACCTTAGAAGGACCTTGATTTGACTTTTCTATGGCTTTAATTGGGATTTTCTCTAATGCTTTATTTCATCTACTTATTATGCTTGTGGTTTGAATCCAAAAGGAAGAGTATTGTTTATGTTGACTTCTTGTCAAGTGTTAGCTCCTTGTATGGTTAGAACTTCCCATATCTAGCTTTTGTTTTATGTTTTAGGATAGTCACTTCTTCTCCACCCCTTCTTCAATTTTCAAAATCTTCTCCCTTTTTCAAAACCTTCTTGTTTTCAAAATTAAACCTCTTTAATAAAAAATCTTGACTTTTGTCAATTGATTTTTAAACTTATCTTTCTTTAATAAATGTCAATCAATATTAATCATACTTTGACTAATTCCAAACATTTTGTGCCTTTGTGCACTTTTTCCATTTAAAACTTTTCATAAAGTTTATACATGAGTCATTTTCATAGTTGAGATGTAATTCTCCTATTCCCATAGTATTTAAGATGTTGACATTTTCCACTTAAATGTTTAGTGATAGACTTGTTAATTTTAATCCAAACAAAATCCTCCATCTTTAGGTGATGCAAATGTTGTCTTATACTTGTGGCTGACTAGTCGTAGTTTTCTCCTTAAAATGATGACTTGTCTTTTCATTTAAAATCAACCATAACAAACCAATTTTTGTTATTTGTACCATGAACTACGAGGTTTTGGTCTTATATTACACTTTGTGGGTACGTAGGCATGAGGCTCAAGAAGTCTCTTCAAACACAAAAATCTTAAAAAATATTTCTCTTCTCATCTCCCCAATCTCATTTCAAACAAAACGTTTCAAACCAAAAAGCCCAAATATTTCAAAGGGCTCCTATAGAGTCCTATAGAATTTTTGGGTGCTAACATTTTTCCTTAGCGTAACCAACCCCCTTACCCAATCTCTGTTTATTCTTGTTTTAGAACTCTTTAGGTTTTGTTCGCTCTTTTTCCTTTCCTTTTGGATAAAATAAAAGTGCGGTGGCGACTCTTGGATTTTTTTAGTTAAGTTAATCAATATATTACACTCACAAATTTCCCAACTACACCGGTGTGTATCTGAATCAATTCATCGTTCAAACCTCTTCGGTCATCTTCTCCGGTGAACCAGTCATCGGAGATTGCTAAATGATAACAGTAAGGCATGAGACCACCATTATTGCAACCGTCTTATCAAGGAGAACTCAACCTCACTCTCCATTTTCATTTATTAAAAGGGAGTAGAGAGAATTTCAGAGAAAACACAAAAGAATGAAAAACATGAAAAATAAAAATTAAATGATGGACATGAACAATCAACACCAGCTATGTAACACCCCCTTTCTATACCCCCAAAATAAACAATTAAATCATTTAGGCACTTAATAAAATTCCATCAGAGTATATTTATAACATGGCATAAAAGGGGCATATCACATTATACAATAAATCAACACATTCAGCACCTGCTCATATATACAGATATGCAACATCGAGGTAAACACCCACATCACAACATTTAGAATAAAGCAGAAACATCTAAACATTGTATAAACTCCAAATCATGTATTCATATACATAAACATCATCCAATTTGATTCACAACATCATTCATGTCTACATCAACAAATCATCGACAGATACATACAGAGATGTATCACAAAAGAATCAAGATAATTCCTATCTACCCGGTGCTACATATCAGAGCCGACTGACCAAAAAGAATGAAGACTCGCTTCACAAAATACCTCCAGCATTCTAATCTGCAATGCCTCATAGAGCATTATAAAACAGCAGAAGGGTGAGAAACGATATCCTAATAAACAATGCATATAAACATATATATATATATATATATATATATATATATATATATATATATATATATATATATATATATATATATATATATATATATATATATATATATATATATATATATATATATATATATATATATATATATATATATATATATATATATATATATATATATACACATACATATAACACCCAATAAACGTTTTCCGCGTTCTCATCGCAACTCATCTCACTACACCATACATCGCAATGTATTCGGTAAAATATCTATATACAAATAGAACACCAAGCATACACCCTATGTATTATCAATGTTTACATCAATTCATAAACATACACACATATATATACATATATCTACACATACGTGTATATATATATATATATATATATATATATATATATATATATATATATATATATATATATATATATATATATATATATATATATATATATATATATATATATATATATATATATATATATATATATATATATATATATATATATATATATATATATATATATATATATATATATATATATATATATATATATATATATATATATATATATATATATATATATATATATATATATATATATCTTCAAGCATCTTCATTATGCCAATCACACATTTCACATAATTCAATAAACATACACAACATGTTTATTTCATCACCTATTCACATAAACATCTACATTCATGTTTATTTCACCATACATCATAAAAAGATGACAACATGCAACTCATAGAGACCGACACACGACTCTATGCAGATGCAAATGCGGTACCGACTCATTCAGCAGGTTCAATTGAAGAACCAAATATAACCATCGCTCACACCCCACATGGGCACACGAGGTTCTGCAGATTCTATGCGGAATCAAATATAACCATCGTAACATACGAGGTTCTGCAAATCTACCGAGGGATCAATATATAACCATCGCTCACACCCCACAAAGGCACACGAGGTTCTGCAGATCCACCGAGGGATCAATATATAACCATCACTCACACCCCACAAAGGCACACGAGGTTCTGCAGATCCACCGAAGGATCAATATATAACCATCGCTCACACCCCACAAAGGCACACGAGGTTCTGCAGATCCACCGAGGGATCAATCAACACAAGAATGCATACCATGATGCTTCACATGCGACATGACTCATGACACTCTTGAAATGCATACATGTTTACAAACATACTTATGCATTCTTCATATTTATCGCATATATTCATTATGCATTCACAATATATATATCACATTATATATATATATATATATATATATATATATATATATATATATATATATATATATATATATATATATATATATATATATATATATATATATATATATATATATATATATATATATATATATATATATATATGTTCTCCATTTATTCACACCATTTCATACATGGTTTGCATTCATCATTCAATTCTATCATGCATTTCTAATCAATTCAAGTAAATTCACTAAATTGCCAAACGACCATATTTCACACTTCACAAATCATAAACTAGGATTCACGCCATACGGCTACTCACAACACATTACAACTAGCACACAAGCCACTCAATTCAAGAAGAGGTCTATCGTAAGCGAAGCCCCAAGATACAACAACATATAGCAAACAGGAAAACTCATCCTGCTACGTTCGTTACACGCTCGCCTAGCGAGCGCTCGCGACCTGCTCGCCTAGCGAGCTGCTAGCGAGCAATAACAAAAGTTACAGACTTCGTTCGCTACCTCGTTCGCCACAGCGAACCTCTAGCGAGCCATTCGCTACCCCATTCACTGCCAGCGAAGGGGACCAAAACCATTATGTCCCAAGTCTGGGACCATTCGCCACACACTCTCCTAATGAGCTGCTAGCGAGTGCTCGCGACCTGCTCGCCTAGCGAGCTGCTAGCGAGGGTCTGCGAACAGAACTTTCTCCCACTGTTCAGAATTCAAACACCCGACAAAATCACCCGATAAATCCCAACTTGCTTCCAGTAGCCTTAGTCTAACATATACCGACTAATCTACGTCATCTAATCGCGATTATAACCGTTAAACAACGATTTCTATTAATTAATCCAACTTCGACCTAAAATGGAAAGTGTAGAAAAATCCACCAACAATCCAAAACAATCCATCAAATACACACATGATCATACACATTGGTAGAATAATAAAGTTTCACACCCTTACCCGATCAATCGAAAGCTTTGGTGATGATTTCTTGAAGTTCTAGGTTTTCCTCTTCTTTTCTCTCCACTTTCTCTTCTCTTCCTTTCTTTTGTTTTTCTTTCTTACTAACTTTTTCTCTTTTCCCCTCTTATCTCATATTTCTATTTCTTTCCTCTCAAATTCTTTCCACACACTAATTAATCAATTCTCACAAAATATCCACTTAAGATTATCACTACTGCTCAAAATACCCTCCAACCTATTTTTACCCAGAACTCTCAAAGATCGGTAAAAATAGCACAATATGCATACATAACATATTTAACACATAATTCCACATTAAAATAATAATCACTTAAATAAATCAAATAAGGACTCAATAAAAAGCGAATTCAGAATCGGGGCGTTGCAAGCTAAGTTAGGGGAAACATTCAGCAAGCAAAGGACTATATTGTAGTAACTTGTTTGATTGAAAATGGAGCTTCAAACTACCTTGTCCAAAAACGATCTGAGAAGCTCTGAAAGTGGATTTGGTTGGGGAAGTTTAGGGACTCTTAGAGCTTGGAATTTGTTGCAGAAGCTTCAGAGGAACACAATGAAGCTAACTGAATCAAGAAATGGAGTTGAGAGTGGTTGGAAATTAAAACACGGTAGCTCACATTTTTGCAGAAAATTTGAAGGTGGAGCAGAGGTTTTATGGATCTCAAAAGCTTATAAATGAAGGTAGAAAGGCTCTATATTTATAGTTGAAGATGATAGAATACTGAGAGGGATGCATTGAGTGGAAATTCATTGTAATCATGTGCACCGTCATCATGGCAAAAATGTGACTTGAAAATGCCTCAAAACTCAGTCAAACCATGCGTTTTGTGACTCATTTAACTTCAGGAAATTTGGTTAATCGTGTTTAGATGCATATCACGTGCTAATTTAACTTGTAATTGAAGATTAGTTGAAGAAAAAATATGATCATGGTGCAAAACTTCAGTTCCAAGTTACCAAGTTTGCATCAATGATGCATCTTATACAAGAGGCTTTTTGATCCCATTCTTTTTGCAATTGATCAATATCATGGAAAAAATTACAATGTGCTAAGAAAGGTTTCATTTGGATGCTTGAGAAAACCGTTATGACATGTTGAAGTTGGCACAAAAATATGGCAAACCAAACTTGAAAAATTCCAAGTCCAAATGGCTGAAAATGACCTGTAACGTATCAATGAATTCCATGGCCTTCCAAGCACAATTTGACTTTGAACTTTGAAGAAAAATTTTATAGAGTATCACAAAGAGTATTGAGAAAAAAATAATAAGCTTCATATGTTAAAATTGAAGAAGTTGTGATTCTTGAAATTTAAGAAAAAGTCACTTGAAAATAGGCAAAATTTCACTAAGTCCACAAATGACCTATAATGTCTCCAAACTTTTGATGATCCTCCAAGCATAATTGGCTCTTATCATGTAAATAGAAGTTGAAGAGGATGTTGAGAAGATTCATATGCAAAATGAAGCATTCAAAAATGTTAAGAATTAAAGGAGTTGTGATCTTTTGAACTTTGAATTGAAAATGTTGACTTTTAGGTCAAACTTCCTTGAATCAACTTCTACACTTGGACTTTCTTTGCATTTCAAAGCAAATGGATGATTTTATAAAATCAAAATAATGTGTACTTGAATTTACCTTGATTAATTTGATTAAAGCTTGAGGTAACTTGTTGATGAACGCATGGAAATAAACACACGGGCCTTTTCTTGAGAGACAATCTACTAAACATTGAGGTATCTTTGATCAAAATGAGATTGAATGATGTTTTAAACATTGTACTTTGATATTATAAGCCATGGTATGATGAGAGATCCCTTGTGAACCAATGGTTAATCACATTTTAATCTTGGGGAGCAAAACCCTAGCTGATGAATCATGCTTTGTGTTCTTGATATAGTACCCTACCTTGCAAAGAAATAAGAGGACACGAGACATATTTTTGGTATTTTGATTAGTGGATAGTGAAACATAAAGTATATAAACATAAAAGAGAAATGGTAAAAAGAAAAGTGCTTGGTGACCTCTAAAAAAGCAAACCCAGAGGAGGGGAGGTTAGAGGAGAACCATGTTTGTGATCTTGATGCATTGTTAAGATGCAAATGAGAATGAGATATTAGGGGTAAAAATTAGGGTATAAAAGCTTACTCTATTTAAATTTCTTCAATCTGGAGATATGAATATTGAAATCTTCGTCTCGACGGGATTGGAGATGCTTAAATACAACAATAAACCCAATTTTTGGCCCTAAGAGACCGCAAAATGCACATGATATAATATGAAAATGAATGCAAAGGATTATGTGGGGAAAAGGATGCCACAGAAGACAAACAAACTACCGAAGAGCAAAAGAAAAGAAAAGAGACTCCGCAGGAGGAAGATAAAATAGTATAATTCCACAGAGAGAAAACTACCAACACAAGCAACAAAAGAGGTATATCTAATTCCACTAAAGGAAAGGAATCCAACTCCACTGAGGAAAATATTACCTACTACCAGACATATGGTAGCTTAAACAAAGGTAACTATTCTAGGAGTAAAAAGATTACCAACTACTTGTTACTGGGTAGGGTAAGCAAAAGAGGTATATTATCTACTATCAAACGAGTGATAGCTTAAAAGAAGGTAATAAACTCAGGGAAGAAAAAAAATAAACTACAGGGTATTGGGTAAGAAGAGAAATATTACCTACTATCAAACAAGTGATAGCTTTAACAAGGCAGTAGACTTGGAATAAAAATCACCAACTACATGTTACTAGGTAGGGGAAGCAAAGAGATGTATTACATATTACCTATTACTGGATAATTTAAACAAAGGTAATCAACTCGGAAAAAAAAGATACTCAACTACCTATTACTGGGTAGGAAGAGGAATATTACCAGCTACTGGTTACTGAGTATCTTAAACAAAGGTAATAAACCTGAAGGAAAAGATTACCAACTACCATTTACTGGATAGCTTAACAAAGGTAATCAATCTAAAAGCAAGAGAAATATTACCTACTACCAAACAAGTGATAGATTTAACACGATAATAGACTCAGGAAAAAGATATCAACTACCAGATACTGGGTAGGAAAAGACATGTTACCAACTATCAGTTGTTGGATAGCTTAACAAAGGTAATAAAACTTGGAAGGATTACCAACTACCGGTCTCTGAGTAGTTTAAACAATGGTAACCAACCATGAAAGCAAAGTGATATATTACCTACTACTAAACAAATGATAGCTTAAAAGAAGGTAATAAACTCAGGAGACCAAAGTTCAATCCAGAAAAAAACTAGAGAGAAACGTTCAAATAAGACTCTACCCAATGAGGAAATATCTCAAGTGGGGATTGATTCTATCTAGATAATGAACTGGAAAATAAAGCTAAAACAAACATCTTCTATAAGTAATAAAGTCAATAGGGAAATAGAAAGGATAAACACTTTCTGCTTAAAGGTGATGCTCTATTTGAGAGAAGATACACACGATCTACAGAGATAACAACACCAAAGAGCGGGGAAGCACCAAGAAAATGTAAAATGCACAATGTAGCAAAAATATGATATGCACAAAGACAGGATGTGCATGCAAATGAATATGCTGAAAAAACCAGCAAAGGAAAAACTAGAGACAACCAATCACCACAGTATAACCGAATACTCGACTAATCTTAATGAGATCTGCAGGGGATAAATAAAAGTCATCAAAGAAAAATATATCCTACTACAAGGATTAAAATCTCCCTGGGGAGAGGAAAGATACTGCTTGGGGAAATTAACCCAAATATCAATCTTCTAACATCAATAATCCATAAAGGGGATAAGAACATAAACTCCGCTTCAAGAGGCATGAAAGATCTACTGGGGAAACACGTTAGCATAAACTCTTTCAAACTCTTCTTGGGGATAAGAAAATTCAAATGAACTCTGTTGCAGAAGGATGAAAACCTGCTGGGAAAATATGCAGAGTCAAGACTTTTGTGGGGATAAAATAAAATCCATTGAGGAGTCACCAATCGGGTGGATTTAGAGAAAAATATCTAGAGATTAACCACCTCTGAGGATAAACATCCGGTGAAATTCTGGTATGCAGATCTTAGATGTCTTAGTCATTGATCTCTGCTTAAAACATAACTAGGACATGACACAAGCAATTTGAGTTACTTTAAGAATTAACAATGTCATGATAGATATTGTAACATCTGCAGAATGACAAAACACTTTATCCAATCATTTAAATTGTGCAGAATTTTAAATGCTGAAAGATAAATAACATAATGAATTGTTAATCCACTTCGGTGCAACATCACCTACATCTGGGGGCTACCAAGCCAGGAAGAAAATCCATTATCAGTGGTATCAATTTGGAGCTAAACTCCCCCGTTTACAACCCCTCAATTAATCCCTACCAGTGCAACTTCTACCTAGGACACTCCTAGATATGAGACACCTCTCATTCCCCCTCAATCACAGCAGTGATAACAACAAATGAATAAGCTTTAGAAGACACTCTTCAAAGACAATACTTGATCTTGGTTAATATCTTCAATCAAGAACAATATACAACCTAAATATGTCTACCACAATGCACCAAAAGATACAAAGGGTGACTTACAAAGTTACACACAAGAGACTCTCAAAACCCTAAACCCTTATTTTGCACCCATGATTTTCTTGTTGTAAATGCTTGTCTTCTTTAGGTCTAGCAAGTCCTTAATTATATACTCTTCTAGTATGGGCTTGGACTTTAGCAAAATCTTCCTCAGATTTGATAAAATTAAATCAAATAATTCTTCAAATCTTTTCATAAGATAATTCTTCAAATCTTTTCATAATTAACACCAATTTAGATTTGATCGAATCAAATCAAATCAAACTCCAAATCTTCTCATAATTAAAACCAACTCTTATTTGATCAAATCAAATCAAATTCCAAATTTTCTCATTGTAAATCTTCTCCAAGATCTTTCTCCATAAAAATAGGAACAAACATTTTATAGTTTCCTAAAAAGTCCCAAAGATCCTTTTTATGAAATCTAATTAAATCTGCACTTTGTTCCTAATAAATCTCCTTGACCTGCGCATAATGATGAGGTATATCCAAGAGGATCTCATCAAACCAAAACACCTCTGTCAAGAGATATAAAATAGCAGCGCCTGCTGTACCAGACCAAGATGTCATGACATATGTCTTCGACATCTGTCTGAAACACATGATAGTAGTATTGTCATAATAGTTGATGAAGATGTTATAACATCTTGCTTAACATCAATGTAGAATCATGTTTTACCAAAATTTAGCCAATCATAGAACCATGGAACTAACATCCGGGACTTGTTAGAGATATACAAAAAGTTAACATCATAGAAAAAAGGTCAAACTGAGAGGGATTTTAAATCAATACCCAACACACGGTGAGAGAAAACCAAACAGTTGACTGCTATCTCAACACTTCTTAGAAAAAATATTTATTTACGCTCGAGGAGCAACTAAAGCAATAACATCATAACATGAAGGTAAAAATTATGTCGAAGATTCCACAGCAAGGAGAGACAAGTTTCAACAATTACAATTGCTTGATCGCAATTGTAACGCCCACATATAATATAAGTCTAGAATAATTCATATTACAGTTCCTAGTATCATACCTCGAAAACTACGACCTCGCAAAGAAAGTTCGTGAATGGACTAATAGAGAGTCACCACCGAACTTTGTTTATTCCCGAGAAGGGAAAGGGAAAATATCGAGAAAACTAACGGAGGAAAAGGATAGGGTATGGTCATCGCAACCATGTTTGGTTTTGAAGTTGGTTATGTAAGGAGAAGGTGCTAGCACTCCCTACATCCATCGTACTCGATGGGAACCATCTAAGTTGTCTAGGGATGAAAGGTATTTGTTATCTATAAGCTTTCTAAGGGAAAAGGATGATTACTTGAAGGAAAAAAGAAGAGACTTTTATTATTGAGTTCGTCTGAATTTTCAACCCAGTGTCTATGTATCCCAGAGGGAATAAGAACTCCGTAGTTTGTGGGAAAATGTTTTTGGTTTGTTGTATGTTTTTTATGGACGGTACTAGGTAGCATGTCCTTTTTGAAAAGGGTTTTAAACTGAAAATCCTGAAGACAAAAAGGTTTGAGATTTATGCGATGTTTTTCAGGGTTTGGTAAACAGTTAGAGATATGGTTAAAGTATTCTTTGGATTTTTGAGAAAAGAGATTTTAAACTTAAGAGAAAAGAAACATATCCTAATTCTAAGACCTAAGATTAAGATTGGGAAACTATCCTAGAAGTTATCATGCAAGAGTTTAAAATCTATGATATGTTCTGATCCGATTTGTCGGGGACAAAGTTTAATCAAAAATTAAGGGATCGCGTGAATCAGAATCAACAAAAGCACATACCATAACTTAACAAGAAAGTTGACGAATAACTAATCAAAGTTGAAGTCATGATTAATTAATGTTAACTGGAAATTTAATTAATTCCATAGAATTTTAAGAATTCCAATTAATCTCCTAAAAAATTTAATTTAATCAAATTTAGAAATTAATTTCTATCTAAAAAAATTAAGGAAAGGAAGAAAAATAAAAATGCAAAAAAATAATAATAAAGAAGAAATTAAATTATGAATGACATTTAAAAAAAAGTCAACTATGGGCCTAGCACATGGCCCATCCCTCTTTAAATAAACATGTTGGGCCGGATTCCCCTTAAAACTACCGACCCAATAACATCAACAACACGAGCTTCAGCAAAACTTTCCGAGTCATTTTCTTCAGATTTTTTTGTCTCTCTTCCAGCTCAGTCTCTTTCTCTTCTTGTTCTACGGCTACTTGTTCATCACCTCTGTTGTTGTCTCTCATCCTCTCACGCATACGATTTGAAAACAGATACTTCACCGCACCATGGCTTCAAGTCAGCAGCGACAGAGGGAGTTTCACAATGTCACCTTCTCTGATTTGTAACCGGAACCCCAACAACTCGTATTGAGGGTGTCGAAGTGGAATTCTACGAGATTTTAATTGAATTTTGCATACCTTAAAAGATTTCAACACGACGATTCGATGACAACGAATTTCAGGTACTCCCCGATCTTCTTTTCTGATTTAATGCTGATATGCGTTATTTGTGAGTTATGTGCCTTCGTGTGTGTCATACCCCAAATTTTGAATAGGAATTTTTTGAACTTGCATTCATCTGACTTCATAGCATAACATGCGTTTCATCTGGCTCTTAAGGCATTGGGCCAGAGGTTTTCTGTTGATTTAGATTTCCTTTATTCAGAGGTTATTCCATTTGGTTACTTGTACTCATGTTTGAAGCAAGGTGGTGGATTCTCAGTATCAAGAGCATCTTTTATCATAGGTTTATCAAAGCACATGTTTCCTCTGAATATCCTCAAGGATATCAGTCATTTAGGGTTTCATCAATGGCCAAACTGGAAGGAATTTGAATTAGGGTTTTGTTTCTCATCAGCTTCTTGGATCACTGTTTCATCAATATGCACTCAATGCAAGAAGTTTTGGGTCTTTTACCCCTTTGTGTTTGGGAAGGGCAGGTAGCATTCAACTGAGTTTCATTTGAGGATACCAAGTCAAGTGTGTGTTGTTTAAGTTCAATTTGATGTGACTTGATGTTGTTTAAGAAATAGGAGAGTATTTTATTCTCGAGTTAGATTTAGCGTATATCGGTGTTTTATATCTGAAGATTATCAAATCAGGGTTTCATGTCCATTCAAATTGTTTGTTGAAGTCAAGTTGCAAAGCTATCAAAGGTCAAGGCAGTTGGTACATTTCATGTTGTTTGCAAGTACTGATTACATTGTTCATGTTATCAATTCAAGGAGAAGTGAAATAGGTAATTTGTTCAAGATAATTTCATGTTGGATTCAACTTCAGTCATGTTTCAAGCATTTGTTCAATAATGCTTAAGATTCAGGAATCGATTCACTTTCAGTCAGATTCAAGATTCATTTAAATAAATCAATGGCCAAATTCAGAGGTGGATTCATTAGTGGTTTCGCTATTTCAAGGCTGTAATTCATCCAAAGATCCATATTGATTTATGATTCAATGTTATTTCTCGGGATTTAATTCAAGATCTTAGTTGTTTTAAATTTGATTCATGAGATCTTAATCAACTTTTGTGAATTAACCTTTGGTGATTTATGTTTAGAATTTACTTGTTTATGTTTTAATTGTTGATTGTTTCGATTCTAACTAATTAGTTTCTTTAATCAATTTGACTCCGGACTCTATGAGCTTGTGACTTAGATCCCTTTACTTAGATCTTACAATTTCGATTCTTGCATTGACTATCTCTTTCTCATTAGTTTGTGCTTATCATTATTCATCTAACTCATGCATCTTTCGATTATTTTTTGTGATTAATCATTTCCGTATTTAGGCTTACTTTCTCTTGTTAATTCATTTTGACCTCTGAACTTTACCTTGACTATTTTCATGTGTGTTCATATGTTCCCTTAGGATCTCCTAGTTCGGCTTAATTTTTGATTAAGATCGAAGTAGGATAGATTTTAAGATCTTAAACCAAGCATGACAACATTAGGGTTAGAATTCATTCATCCTTGACTTTAGTACCATCATTACATGATAACACTTAGGATTCTGTCCCCCTAGATTTTTTTCCCTTTGCAACCAATCCTTTCTTAATCAAAAATACTTAATAAACACGATGTGTATAGTACGTGGTGGAGAAGGAGTGAGAATGAAGCTTCCTTACACTCACTCCGAGTATTTTGAACACAAGACGCTCGACTTGGTCGTTCGAAATATTCATATCTACCCATAGACTTTAGTATGATATGCATCTCAAACCATTTTCAAAACCATAACAAAAACACTCCCACAAATTTAAATCTTTTTCATCCTTCGGGATTCCCTTAAAACCTTTTCAAAAAGGGCATGTTATTTCCGTTCTACCGCAAGCAGGTAACACATAAGACTCCAGACAGCGAGCGGTAATACACCTAATTGCTAGAGCGCAAATTTTAGCATCATCCATAAAAAGACCAATAAACTGTAGTTCGAACTACGGACACTCTGATTTCTCATTCCCGATGAGAATACGTAGGCATAGGATTGCGAGATCCTAGTGAGCAAACTTCCCATTTTCACCCGTAGTCCTCCGAACTACGGACGCTCTGATTCTTCACTTCTTTCAAGTGAAGATACGTAGGCACAAGGACCCTAATCCTTGGCGAGCACCCTAATAAAAAACCAACTCTATTTCCCTTTAGCAAGTAGACTTTTAGAATAGAACACTCATTCAAGCTTAGACAACTTAGATGGTTCTCATCGAGTACGATGGATGTGAAGGGGTGCTAATATCTTCCCCTTACATAACTGACTTCCGAACCTAGGATATGGTTACTACGATCATGTTCTTTCCCTAAAGGTTTTATCGATATTCCCTTTCCCTTTTTGGGATAAATAAAATTTGGTGGAGACTTTATGTTATTTTTCGTGTAGCGATAGTGCGTGTATATTGTAATTGTATGAAATTTTGTGAACTTTCTCTGTGTATGATATGTTGCTCGTGCCTTTTGCTGCTTATGCATGATTTCCTTATGTTGCAATGTTTCCATTTTTACTAATATGATGATTAGCTTATGTTTCGTGTGAATTACTGCTTGTGTGTATGATACCGTCTCTAAGGATTTTTCGTGCCTGTGATGTTGTTATGATTCTGTTTGTTTCTTCCCCTTTGTATGGTGCGTGTATGTCCTCTTTATATAGGCCATGTGAAATTCAATTTCTGATTTCGAATCAATGCACCGATCTATGTTGTCGATTTTATTTTTGGAAGAAAATAATATGCCCATTAATCGTGATGACAATGTGATTTATGAGCTTCCATTTTCAGCTTGTCATGTTTGGTTGTGTCTAATACTTTGGCCAAAACTCTTTGATTCTTTCCTTTCTCAGCTCAACATGTTTGATTATTTTTGAAGTTCATGACTGCCATAAACTCTATGATATTTTCATTATGTGTATGCTTTCCTATGATCATTTCATAATTCCATATGTTTGCCCATTAATCCTGGTATGCGCAGGTTTGGGTAATCAGTAAGAAGCTCCATTAAACCAGCCTAGGTAGATTGAGTAAACTTTGGTGGCAACATCATCGGAAGCATGGAACTTATTGATGGTTGAGGGTAGAAAACTCCATTCTTCTCATCATTCAAATGAAGAAGCGAAAGCTCTCCACTTGACGTCAATATCCGACATCTTTATGGTTCTCCACTAAATGAATTTGCTGAAAATGAACTATAACTTTTTGAAGTGAATTTTCATGGAATTTGATCAGGAATGGATCGTACTGCTGCGGGATGACTCTTGGCAGTCATAATTGAAAATTCTCGTACTGCATAAAGTTGTAAAATCTGGATTTCCTTGTTCTTTTCAATGTTGAATTTATCATTTGGTCTTGTTTTGTAGGCTTTTGAAAGCATTTCTTTTTCTTTTAAGATAATATTTATTTTTCATATGAATTATGTATATTAGAAGTAATTCATATTTATTAGGTGTACTATTTTCTTAGCCCCTAAGTTTGTTAGAGAGTATTTTAGTATTTTTATCTTATTCTAGTAACCCTAGTTTTAGCTTATAAATAGGGTAGCAATCATTGCAATTTGTAGTAGTGTGTGTAGCTGTCATTCTCTTAATAGAATATTTCTCTTTTCATCATTTATTCTACCTTTGCACCAACAATTGGTATCTAGAGCTCCGGTTCAGATTCATTGGGAAACACGGGAAACACGAGTGAACGTGAGGTCTTGTGTGTTTGATTTTGATTCTTAGATTCGTGTTGAATCTTGAACAAAATCTGATCAGAATTTTAATTCTGTGGGTTGGGAAACACTGTGTGAGAAATATGAGTGTATTGTGCAAGGTAGAAGATGAACGGAAACGACAACATGAACACCAAACTTCCAGTATTTGATGGTAAAAACTAGAATCATTGGATGATCCAAATGCGTGTACTATTTGGTGCTCAAGATGTTCTAGATCTTGTCACTGATGGTTATGTTCCAGTAGCAGTAAATGCGACAGATGAACAGAAAAACACGCAGAAGGAAGTAAGGAAGAAGGATCAGAAAACATTGTTCTTCATTCATCAATGTGTGGATGTAAATGTGTTTGAGAAAATTGCAGATTCAACAACAGCAAAGGCTGTGTGGGACACACTGGTGAGATATTATGGTGGTGATGCATCAGTGAATAAGGTGAAACCTCAGTCCTTGAGAAAGCAATATGAGAATCTCAACATGAAGAATAATGAGAAAGTCTCTGAATACATCTCCAGAATGATTCTGATCACTAATGAGATGAAGGCGTGTGGAGAAACTCTTTCTGAAGAAGCAATCATGGAGAAAGTATTGAGATCCCTTACCCCTCAATTTTATTACATTGTGGTAGAAATAGAACATTCCAAAGATCTGAGCACCATGAGAATTGAAGAGCTGCAGAGAAGTCTAGAAGTGTAAGAGTTACGTTTGACTGAGAGAACCTCTGAAAAGGAAGTAGAGCAGTCGGCTCTGAAAGCAACTTCTGATAGGAGGTATCAGAAGCAGTCAGAAGCCAGGAGAAGATCTGATGGTGGTCAGAAGTCAGAAAGCTCAACCTCTGATAGACAAAAGAATGCTCAGAAGGGAAAAGAGAAGTATGACAAGAAGAAGATCCAATGTTACTGTTGTAAGAAGTTTGGTCACTTTGCTAGGGATTGTTGGTCAAACAAGGAGAGAAAATCAGAAGAAGCAAATATAGCCAGAAGTTCTGATGACGAATCTGTGCTATTGATGGCCTATGAATCTGATAATATGGATCTGATAGACTGGTGGTATATGGACACTGGCTGTTCAAATCATCTTACTGGAAACAAGAAATGGCTGGTTGACTTTGACTCTGAAAAGAGAACAAAGATCAGATGTGCTGATGACAAATATCTTAATGCAGAAGGTATGGGAAATGTCAGAGTGATTCTAAACAATGGGAAAACAACATTGATTCAGAACGTGTGGTATGTACCTAGCATCAGAAGCAATCTGATGAGTGTGGGACAACTAATTGAGAAAGGTTTTTCAGTTACCATGAAGGACAATCTTCTAAAACTGTATGACTGCAATCAGAAGTTGATTATGGATTCAGAACAGGGAAGGAATAGAACATTCAAGGTGAATGTCAGAACTGCAGACTTAGAATGTCTTAGTGCAACAAGTGCTGAGAAGGAGAGTGAGCTGTGACACAGAAGATTTGGTCATTTGAATTTCAGAAGCTTAAAACATCTGAATTCAAAGAAGTTGGTACATGGAATTCCTGCAATTAAGAAGCCTGAAAAGTCATGCAAAGTTTGCATGGAAGGAAAACAACCACGACTGCCATTTGCGTCAGAAGCTGCTCCAAGAGCAAAACATGCCTTGGGAATTGTAAATTCTGATGTGTGTGGTCCATTTCCAGTAGAATCAATTGGAGGGAATAAATACTTTGTGTTGTTTGTTGATGAATTCACAAGAATGACATGGGTATCCCTTATTAAGTTTAAACATGAGGTGTTTGATGAATTCAAGAAGTTCAGAATGAAGACTGAGAATCATAGTGGTCAGAAGTTGAAGATTCTTAGAACTGATGGTGGAGGTGAGTATAACTCTAAATAATTCCAGAAGTTCTGTGAGGAGAATGGAATTGAGCATGAGGTTACTGCTCCTTATACCCCTCAACACAATGGTCTTGCTGAAAGAAGAAACCGCACTTTGCTTAATATGGTGAGAAGCATGCTAAAGGAGAAGAAGCTTCCTCAGAAGCTCTGGGGAGAAGCTGTTGCCACTGCAACGTATGTACTCAACAGATGTCCTACGAAGAAGTTGAAGGAAATAGTTCCAATACAGAAGTGGGCTAGAGATAAGCAAAGTGTTAGTCATCTAAAGGTGTTTGGCTCTGTTTGCTATAAACATGTTCCAGAAGCCAGAAGACAGAAGCTGGATGATAGAAGCAAAGTGATGATTCTGATAGGGTACCACAGTACAGGTGCATACAAGCTCTATTGTCCAGAAAACAATAAAGTTGAATTCAGCAGAGATGTGATTGTGAAGGAATCAGAAGTTTGGAATTGGGATAAGTCTCAATCTGATTCTGATGTTAGAACTTCTGTAGAAAGGTCAGAGTTAAGAATTTCTGAAGTTAGAGTAAACTCTAACGTTGACTCTGACTCTGATAGTGATTCAGACTCTGGAGAAGACTCAGAAGATGAAGGTGACTCTGATGATCCAAAATCTGATGATCCAGACTCTGATGGCAATCCAGATTTTGGTCGCAATTCAGACTCTGGAAATATGCCAGACCCTGAAGATGGTCAAAGCTCTGGAGGAAGTCAATCATCTGAAGCTCAAGACTCTGAACAAGTTGTGAGACCACAAAGAATAAGAAACATTCCCAGAAGATATGCAGAATTTGACATGCTACATGATACTGAAGTAGACTCTGAAGGAGAAGTTATTCAGTGTGCCATGATAGTAGACTCTGAACCCATAAGTACAGAAGAGGCTCTTAAGCAGAAGCTCTGGCTGAAGGCCATGAAAGAAGAACTTGATGTTATAGAGAGAAACAAGACTTGGAAGCTGACAGAACTTCCAAAAGACAAGAAAGCCATCAGCGTCAGATGGGTTTTCAAGCAGAAGTTAAAGCCAGATGGTTCAATTGGCAAACATAAAGCAAGGTTGGTAGCTAGAGGATTTCTATAGAAACCTGGGCTGGATTATTCTAAAATGTTTGCACCTGTAGCAAGACATGAAACAATCAGAATGGTGATTGCAATAGCTGCTGACAGGAATTGGCCTCTGATGCATTTAGATGTAAAATCTGCATTTCTGAACGGTCCATTAGAAGAAGAAGTTTACGTGTCACAACCTCCTGGGTTTGTGAAAAAGAATCGGGAAGGGATGGTGTACAGATTATACAAAGCTCTATATGGACTGAAACAAGCGCCCATAGCTTGGAATCAGAAGATTAATTCATTTTTCAAGAATCAAGGCTTTCAAAAATGTGAGATGGAGTACGATGTCTATGTTCAACATACTTCTGAAGGCAATATTACTCTGGTATGTTTATATGTTGATGATATACTATTGACTGGAAGTTCTGAACAGGAGATAGCCAAGTTCAAGAAAGTTCTAATGAATGAATTCGAAATGACTGATCTAGGAAAAATGACATACTTTCTAGGGATGGAGTTCAGATATTCTGAGAAAGGTATCATTTTGCATCAGCTCAAGTATGAATTAGAACTTCTGAAGAGATTTAAACTGAAGAATTGTAAGATTGCTGTCACAACTTCTGATACAAATCAGAAACTGGATTCTGACTCTGATGGAAAGGATATGGACGCTACAACCTTCAAACAATTGGTTGGTTTCTAGGGTATCTGTGCAATATGATAACGAGAAAACACATCGATTATATTGCTAGGTTTCATTAACGTTTTATCGCATATTCACCGTTTTAACACTCGATTTCTCGAGTTTTTCTTAACATTCTGCAGGTACATCATTATATGGAGCTAAATCATGAATTAAGATCAAAAGGAACAAAAGAAACCATAAAGAGATGAAGAAATGAAGAAGCCTGCAAAATACTGCATAATTTGTTGCAGCCACGGTCGTCACAAGGGTGTCACGACCGTGACACCCCAATTTGAGCCATCACGACCGTAAGAGAGTGGTCACGACCGTGACACTTAAAAACCACAAGTTACGAACGTGAAGACCTTGTCACGACCGTGACAAGGGTAAAATTAGGTTTTTAACTCAGACTACGTCAAGGCGTTACGTGAAGACCATTTCTCCTATTGGCATTACGTGAAGACCACTTCTCCTATTTTGTTGCCACGTTCCTGCATTCCTTCCACAAATTCAGCAAGGCCCATGCAACAAAGGACCAAAAATCCAGCCCATTAAGGATTCTATAAATAGTACAAGTTCTATGAACAATGGACACAGAGCATTTTTTATTCAAATTCCTGCGGAAGCTCTGCCGAACTGTATTACGAACCAGCCTTTCTATTCCTGCATTATTTTTAGTTTTCTGTTTCGTTCTTTTTATTGTATCCAAACCCGCCATATAACAATTTCCAACATCAGGAAATTGTTATACATTTATTTGTTTCTAAACCTTCAGCATTCGTTTATTTTCAATTTCCGCTAACTCCAAGCTTTCCGGTCTGTGGAAGAAGGAGTCTGCTCGAATATTTGTTAACCAGGTTTTTTTCATTATATTGCAATTTAATTTAATTATAATGTTTATTTATTTTTCTGCCATGAGTACGTTATTATTAAATTTTCTATCTCTGTCTGGTTCAACATCGATGAGTAGCTAAACACCTTAGGGCGGTATGTAGTTATAACAAACTTAACCGGTAAAATATAACCATAGGCTAAAAATAATTAATCACTTAACATTCTGGCTAATACTTTTTAATTGAAATAGACCTTTTCGTTACGAGAGTAAGAAAAAAGTATTAGGTTAGGTCAAGACCACGAGAGTGTGAGATTTTAACCAGATAGCTAAAGTTAGGCATTTAAATTAAACACAGCGAGAGCGCTTTAAGATAAATTAGAATTACTTAGTTTCCAAAAACTACCTCTAAACACTTATGGGCTAGCGAGAGCAGGCATATGGCTTTAGGGATAAGATCTGATATAAGACCACGAGAGTGTGAGTTGAGGGTATTTAAACTGGTAATCTCTACCGAATAGATTAAGTGAACACCTTTATAAGCCTAGGTTAGATTGACCCACCTAAGTTAGTATAATTACATACCGACCGCCTTAGTATTACTTTATTAAAACTTAAATTTAATTCCTCCTTTAATAGTCTTAAAAATCAACAAAAAATCGTGACAACCATTCGCCTTAGCTAAACTAGAAGTTCATCTAGCACTAAGTAACCATAGAATCCCTGTGGATCGATAATCTTAAATATTACTTCGATAGGCTGTGCACTTGCAGTAAGATACCGCTAGACGCATAAGTAGACACGTCTTTAGCCCATCAAGTTTTTGGCGCCGTTGCCGGGGATTCCTTAATTTAGTTACTAGTGCATTGTCTAGACTAAGGTATCAACTATTTAATTTAATCTAATCTCCGAGTGTATGCCAAGTACTCGCTCTAAAAGCGAAGACTTGCAACCTCTAATCCCTGAATCGGAACGCTTATTACACGTAAGAAGACATATATTCGATTTCGAAAATAATTACAATATTCCAGATCTTCAATTAGATCCGCCTAAACCAGTCGTAAAATCAAAGGACGCAGAGATGGCTGAAGAACAGACTCATCCACTCAAGTATTACGCTAATCCTTCGCAAGCTGAACCGCATTCAAGCATTGCAGCGCCGGCTATCAACCGAAATGATTTCGAACTAAAACCTTCGTTAATATCAACCGTGCAACAAAATCAATTCGCCGAAAATCCTACCGAGGATCCGAATCTTCATCTTTCGATCTTTGTGCAATATGCAGATACCGTAAAAGCCAATGGAGTTACCCAAGAAGCTATTAGACTACATTTATTTCCTTTTTCGCTTCGAGATAGAGCAAGAGCTTGGCTTCAATCTCTGCCTTCGAACTCAGTAACTACGTGGGAAGAACTTAAGAGAGTTTTCTTGAATAGGTATTTTCCGCCTAGCAAGACAGCTATGCTGAGAGCTCAGATCAACGGATTTAAGCAAAGAGAAAGTGAATCATTATTCGAAGCTTGGGAACGCTATAAGGATCTACTGAGACTTTGTCCACATCATGGATTAATAGAATGGATGGTCATCCATACCTTCTATAATGGACTCTTGTACAATACAAGAATGACAATTGACGCTGCCGCGGGTGGTGCATTGATGGACAAAGAATATAATGACGCCTATGCACTTATCGAAAGTATGGCTCAAAATCATTACCTTTGGGGAAGCGAGAGAGTCGCAACTGAGAAACCAACAAAGGGAGGTATGTACGAAGTAAGTAGTATGGACCAAGTCAATGCGAAGTTTGACCAACTAAGCCAAAAGATCGATAACTTGGCCATAACACCTACAGCCACTGTGGCTGCAGTAACACCTAACTGTGAGTTATGTGGAGTCCCAGGACACGAAGTTTCTGATTGTCAACTATTGGCAGGTACTCCCACTGATCAAGTGAATTATGCTCAAGGAAACCCTTACTCAAACACATACAACCCAGGTTGGAAGAATCATCCAAACTTCTCCTATAAGAATAACAATGCTTATTACGCACCAGGTCAAGCACCAGCTACATCACCAGGATATCAAAAGACTGCTCCTAATATCCCTAGAAAATCGAACCTTGAATTGATGATGGAGAACTTTATAGCTAACCAATCTCAAACAAACAAGGACTTCTTAAACCAAAACATTCACACTAGTGAGCAGATTAAACAATTAGTGAGCAAAGTAGATGCATTAGCTACACATAACAAAATGCTTGAAACTCAGATTTCACAAGTAGCTCAACAACAAGCACCTACTGCTGCACCAGCTGGAGTATTCCCTGGACAACCTCAACCTAATCCGAAAGGACATGCTAACGCTGTAATATTAAGAAGTGGCAAGGAACTTGACGGACCTACCGATCCAAGACTTGACAATCCAGCCATGTACCAAAAACCGGATAAACCGACTGAAGTGGTGAATGATCCAGAAGAAAAGGAAGATGATAATCGAGAGGTAGTGGAGAAAGAACAACCTTATGTGCCTCCACCACCCTATAAACCACCAATTCCGTACCCTCAAAGATTAATAAATTCCAAGACGACGGGTCAATTTAAGAAATTTGTCGAACTTCTGAAACAGTTGAATATTACTATTCCGTTTACAGAAGCAATTACCCAAATACCCTCGTATGCTAAGTTTTTAAAAGAAATCTTATCCAATAAGAAAAAGATAGAGGATAACGGAACAGTTACACTTACTGCCGAGTGTAGCGCCATAATTCAGAATAAAATGCCTCCTAAGCTAAAAGATCCAGGAAGTTTCTCTATACCCTGTGTAATAGGAAAATTCGTCATTGACAAAGCTCTATGCGATTTAGGAGCCAGTATCAGTGTTATGCCCTTAACGATTTGCAAAAGGCTAGACATGGGAGACCTAAGACCAACTAAAATGTCTGTTCAACTAGCCGATCGCTCTGTTAAATATCCTGTAGGCATACTAGAAAACGTCCCAGTACGTATAGGACAATTCTACATCCCTACTGATTTTATAATCATGGACATCTCTGAAGACTCCACTACACCTATCATACTAGGAAGACCATTCTTAGCTACCGCCGGAGCTATAATAGACGTAAAAAGAGGAAAGCTAACCTTTGAAGTAGGTGAAGAGAAAGTTGAATTTATTTTAACACAATTCTTACAATCACCAGCTATAGAGGATACATGTTATCTATTGGACGTAATTGACGAATGTGTAAGAGAAATGGAACTGAAAGAGACCACTTATTCTGAAATAATGAAAATTCAAATCCCTCCGATTTTCGAAGATGATAATTGGCGAAAACCGTATCAGGATGATAGTCTAAGCGAAAGTTTAGCACTTACACCGGATCCCATGCCAAGTAAAGATAAACCTACATTAGGATTAAAAACTTTACCTCATAACCTAAGGTACGAATTCTTAGACGTTGAATGTAAAAGACCAGTTATAGTAAATTCCAGTTTAGGAACTATAGAAACAAAGAAACTTTTAGATGTCTTGAAGAAATATCCAACTGCATTAGGATATAACATATCTGATCTCAAAGGAATATGTCCTTCAGTTTGTATGCATCGTATTCTGCTAGAAGAAGATTGCAGAACCTCCAGAGAATCTCAAAGAAGAATTAACCCAACCCTTAGCACTGTAGTAAAAGAAGAAGTTAAGAAATTATTAGATGCCGGGATAATATATCCAATCTCTGATAGTGAATGGGTTAGTCCAATACATGTAGTGCCAAAGAAAGGAGGTATCACTGTTGTGAAAAACGCTCAAGGCGAATCGATATCGCAAAGAGTAGTGACGGGATATAGAGTGTGCATAGATTATCGTAAACTAAACAAAGCCACTCGAAAAGATCATTTCCCACTACCTTTCATAGATCAAATGTTAGAACGATTAGCCAAGCATTCTTACTTCTGTTATCTTGACGGCTACTTAGGATTTTTCCAAATCCCTATCCATCCTGATGATCAAGAGAAGACTACATTCACATGTCCTTATGGAACGTTCGCTTATAGGCGAATGCCCTTTGGATTATGCAACGCTCCTGCAACCTTTCAAAGATGTATGATGTCAATCTTCGCAGATTTTATAGACAACATCATGGAAGTGTTCATGGACGACTTCTCTGTATGCGGGCAAAGTTTTGAAGGATGCTTATCGAACTTAGAAATGGTGTTAGAAAGATGTGTAAAAGTAAATCTCGTGCTTAACTGGGAGAAATGTCATTTTATGGTCAACGAAGGAATAGTATTAGGTCATGTAATATCCGACAAGGGAATTGAAGTTGATAAAGCTAAGATTGAAGTAATAAAAGATCTTCAACCCCCTAAAACCGTTCGAGAAATACGAAGCTTTTTAGGACACGCCGGTTTTTACCGACGATTCATCAAAGATTTCTCGAAAATCACTAAACCTCTTACTGGTTTATTAATGAAAGACGCTGAGTTCATATTCAATGAAGATTGTCTTAAAGCATTCGAAACTCTAAAAACAGCCCTCATCACCGCACCAATCATGCAACCCCCTGACTGGAGATTACCTTTTGAAATCATGTGCTATGCGAGTGACTATGCTGTAGGCGCAGTTCTAGGCCAGAGAAAGGAAAAGAAACTTCATGCGATTTACTATGCCAGTAGAACCTTAGATTCTGCCCAGATGAACTACGCTACTACCGAAAAAGAATTGTTAGCAGTTGTCTTTGCGCTTGACAAATTCCGTTCTTACCTAGTTGGAGCGAAAATAATCATTTACACAGACCATGCTGCTATGCGATATCTATTAACTAAGAAAGATGCTAAACCAAGACTCTTAAGATGGATTCTACTCTTACAAGAGTTTGATCTAGAAATAAAAGATAAGAAAGGTACTGAGAACGTCGTAGCGGACCATTTATCTAGAATAGAAGGTATTAAACCCGAACAAGTGCCGATTAACGATGATTTTCCGTATGAACAGCTGATAGCACAAATAGGAAGCGACCTAGCTCAGTTAGATATAAATGAACCAGAATCCGTGGAAACAATCCAGACAACTGTAGGACTGCCATGGTACGCTGACATTGTCAACTACCTAGCCGCAGGAGCTCTTCCACCCGATCTAACCTATCAGCAGAAAAATAAATTCTTTCATAATCTGAAACATTACTATTGGGATGAACCATTATTGTTCAAAAGAGGACCAGATGGAATCTTTCGCCGATGTATTCCCGAAGAAGAAATAGAAGATGTCATTGCTCAATGCCATTCATCTCCTTATGGTGGACATGCAAGCACTTCCAAGACTTGTGCAAAAATCTTGCAAGCCGGCTTATTCTGGCCTAATCTATGGAAGGATGTCCACATCGCTGTTATAAATTGCGATCGGTGTCAACGCACTGGCAATATTTCAAGAAGAGATGAAATGCCTCAAAAAGGAATATTAGAAGTAGAAATCTTTGACGTCTGGGGAATAGATTTCATGGGACCATTCCCATCATCTTTCGGTAATAATTACATACTCGTAGCTGTTGATTATGTTTCGAAATGGATTGAAGCCATAGCTTCTCCTACAAACGATACACGAGTAGTAATAAAGCTTTTCAAAAATATAATCTTTCCCAGATTTGGTGTGCCTAGACTCGTCATAAGTGACGGTGGCTCGCACTTCATTTCAAAAATCTTTGACAAATTACTATCTAAATATGGAGTAAGACACCGTGTGGCTACACCATATCACCCACAAACAAGTGGACAAGTCGAAGTCTCAAACAGAGAAATTAAACAAATCTTAGAAAAGACTGTCGCCATATCTCGGAAAGATTGGTCATCTAAACTTAATGAAGCTTTATGGGCTTGTAGGACCGCTTACAAGACACCCATAGGTACTACACCTTTCAAACTAGTTTATGGAAAATCTTGTCACCTCCCAGTAGAACTAGAACACAAAGCTTATTGGGCGATCAGAACTCTCAATATAAACTATAATGCTGCAGGAGAAAAGCGAATCCTAGACATTAACGAATTAGAAGAATTAAGGTTAGATGCATATGAGAATGCTAAGATATATAAAGAAAGAACTAAGCGATGGCATGATAAACGCCTATCTAGGAAAGAATTTAGTGTGGGAGACGTTGTACTCCTCTTTAATTCAAGACTTAGGCTCTTTCCTGGAAAATTAAAATCTAGATGGTCAGGACCCTTTG
The DNA here is from genome assembly GCA_963859935.3 of Lathyrus sativus. Lineage (NCBI taxonomy): Eukaryota > Viridiplantae > Streptophyta > Magnoliopsida > Fabales > Fabaceae > Lathyrus > Lathyrus sativus. The sequence continues at coordinate 587,892,405 of OZ012738.1, forward strand.
AAATAACTAAAGTATTCCCGAGTGGAGCAATAGAAATTAAGGGTAGGAATAGTGAACCATTCATAGTAAACGGACAACGTTTAAAACATTATCATAAAGTTGAAAATAGCGATTATGCGAATAATCTAAAGCTTTTAGAATTGTCCACTAATTCCCCTGATTAATCTAAACCTAAGCACTACGTCAGGCTTTTGACGATAAAAACAGCGCTTAGTGGGAGGCAACCCATTTACTTATTTAATTATTTAAACTATTCTTTTCTTTTAGCATATTGTTATTTATCGTTTTACTATTTGTTTAATTGTTTTGTCATTTTATAGTTTTATTTTATATTACTATTATTGCCATTATATTATGCATTTCATTTTCTTATTTTTATCTTAAATCACTTTTTACAGATTTTCTAAAGTCTTTTCCACTGATTTGTTTCCCCCATAATTGCACTGACCATGGCTAACCAACCAATTAACCATATGGAAACCAAATTTAGAGGTAGGAACCAAAGAATGAAGTTTGAAGAGTTATCATAGAGGCAAATGGATTTGACCCTGTACCCGGATGATAAGACTATGGAAACCCTAGGTATACATGATAGTGTCATGTACTTGTTAAACCGACTCGGATGGGAGAATGCATTGATCCAACATAAGTTTGTGACTTACCGCGAGCTCACCCTTGAGTTCCTTAGCTCCTTAATTTACCTACCTGAGCGCGGTTTTGGATTTAGGAAAGGATTTATTAGTTTCCGCCTATTTGGAATAGAATATGACTTTAACCATAAAGAACTAGCTGACTTGTTAGGATTCCCTAGTGGACCATTTGCTTTTACTACCACACAGGTCGAATTGATGGATATGGAGCTAGATTTATTTTGGGGAACTTTAACCGGAAACTACCACCCTGAACCAAATAACATGAATAATGATGAGATCCATAATCTTGCTCTCCGTTACTTCCATAAATTCCTTGCCCACACCTTCTTTGGAAAAGAAGAAAACATTACCGGAGTTTCTAAAGATGAAATATTTATTATGTCATGTTTCACTAATGGACAGCCTGTTAATGGTGTACCTTTCATGATGCAAACCTTCACCCGTATCCAAGAAGAACCTGAATTACCTATATTAGTAGGAGGTCTTGTAACCATGATTGCTGATGCCATAGGACTTAGGTACCAACTGGACAGGTGCAACCGTCTAGGAACAATCCGCCCTATGAATCTTAATTTCTGCTTCAATAGACATATCATAAGGAATTTAGGACATCCACCTTTTGAGTACCTAATCCGGAACGAAGTAGTAACCCTGTTCACATTGCCTAACCATGCTAGAGTAAGTGTTCACAATAAGGATAACTGGCTTTATGAGTTAAACCCACCTGATTATCCATCTACTCCTGAAACACCTCAGTCTTCCAAGATAAAAGATGATATAATGACCGCTGTCGAAACTGACCCTGAGACACCTCCTGGTTACCATGACATTGACCACACTGAAGAAGTACATGAAACCCCTGAAGTGAATCAAGGAGATTATGCTAACAACTTACAAAACATCATGAACACTCTCAATGCTTACCAAACTGACATTAATCTATTTAAAGAAGACATTAAGAGCATGCGATTGGACATTATAGGATTGACTGACATAACCTGCGAACAATTCTATCACTTGAACTCCGCCATCGAAGACTTGAAGAAACGCTTTTGAAAATGCTATAAGTGATTTAGTTTATTTTTCTCATTGTTTTCGTTTCTAGTTAGATTTATTTTTCGCAACAATTTCATACCGTAATTTCCGTTTATGTAACTTCATTTTTAATTACTATATGCAATGCACCTTTAATTCCAAAATTTCTCCATTTTTAGCAATTTATATATTTTTCATTCTATGTACTGTTATGCTTGCATTATTTCATATTATATACAATCTCTCATTGCCATGGAAGTTAGTATAGTATTGTGTTGAAATTATATACTATCTGGTGTTTATAATTTAATATGAGTGTTAGTGAAGAAAATACATTATTATAAAATATGTGGATTAAGTGAGAAAATGTTTTTCTGGAAATTATTCAACGAAGCGTGCCCTCACGGTCGTCATACCCATCTCATGATCGTGACGTGCCTAAATAGCGTGTCACGACCGTCACACCCCTGTCACGACCGTGACAACCCCCATTACAGGAATCGTGAGAAACATAACTGTTTCTCTTCGTGCCTCTTCTTCTTCTTCCTCCATAACTTCCTCAAAACTACCCATTTTCTCCATAACCTCCGTAACCTCCCCATTACCAATTTTAAACCTCATTAACCCCCCATTATCATAACCTATCACATTCTCACTCTCCATTATTTATCCCGAATCACTATTTCTTTCATTTTACCATTTTTTCACAAAACATCAAAAATCTTCATTCTTCACTCTAAGCTCTTGCATGCAATGGATTCTATTACTTTTAGAGAAGGTGATGCTGGCGAAACTCAGAGAGAACGTTTTCTCCGATTCCAAAACCGCGGTGTGCAACCTACACGTTACATTGACACTGTCTGTTTGAGGGAACTCGGAATGCTTGCCAGTGTTACAAGCCTGCTTCAAAAAGTCGGTCTGTGGGATCTTTGCAGTCAACCTCAGCCCACATTCGAGCTTCTGACACTGGAGTTCTTAAGCTCATTCAGTTACATCACCGGTACCGGTTCTCAGAGTCAGCTCACCGGTGTCGCCAAATTCAGATTGCATGGCCAAGAGTTCAACATTTCGCAAACCAGGATAGCCGAGTTGTTAGGCTTCGATCACGGAACTGAAGCTCACCGTCGCGTGCCCGATAATTTTAGTGAACAAGCTTTCACTCTATGGCACGACTTAACCAACACCCGTGCATCAGCCTTTCAAAGCCTCAACGTTACGCACATTCACAACCCGGCAATCCGCTATTTCCACCGTGTCATATGCAACACCATCTTCGCTCGAGAAAGCAACCATAAGCTCAACTCCAAGGAGCTTCTATTCTTACACTGCGCTCTTAATGACGAGCCGATCAACGCTGCCCCTTTCATGCTTTATCATATCCAGGCCATTGCACACAGAGGCTCCACCCCATTCTTCATAGGCGGCATTGTCACCACCCTCGCCATTCAGTTGGGGCTTGGTGACTTGCTCGTTAATCAGCCTTACCTAGCCGCAGAATTCCTCACCAAGAGTTATTGCAGGTCCGCTCACCTGATTGCGCAGCGAGAGGATGGCAGGTATAGCCCTGTTGTCCATGGCACCATTTTCCATCATATCATTCTGCCGTCCCGCGACCGCATCGATCCATCCAACCGAGCCAACTGGCTCTTTGTTTTACCTGTTGCTGCCGATCACGTCCCTATTCATGATGATCAGGCAGACCCTCCAGCGGATGAGATGCAGGACGCTATGGATGCAGCTGAGCCTGTCCAGGATATACCAGAGACATCTACCCGACAGCCCCCTACTCCCGAAATCACACTTGAAGAAGTCCTTCGTGCGATTCATCAGCAGAACCAGATGAACGCCGCACTGGAGCGAAGGCAGAAGGAGCAGTATGATGCTTTACTTAGCACTATTGCAAGAAACCAGAAAGCTACTAATGAGAAGTTTGGAGAAATTTTCAGCGAGCTAGAAGCCCTCCGCATTAACATCACTGCTGCCTCCGGCACCGGTTCTGATCCTGAAGCGACTCCTTCCAGACGCCACTCCCGCACCAGAGGCCGAGCTCGCGGTCCTCAGCAGCCATAGTTTTAGTTTGCTTATGTTTGTTTTTCGTTTTTGTCGTTGTACTGTACTTTTACCGCATTTATCTCACAACATTGAGGACAATGTTTGATATAGTGTGGGACACCTTTCATTTCCGCATTTTCCCTTTTTCGCACTTTTCCATTTCGTTGTATTTTCAATTCCGTTGTATTTCTTTTCGCAAATTAATGAAATGAGCAAATCTTTGTGCTATTTTCTTTAATCTCGAACTTTCCCCGATTATTTAGCTATACCAGAAAAAATCTTTAATTATTCGCATTACCCGACTTACCTACGGAATCGTAATTAGGAAGCCGAGAACGATTAAACAAGTCCAATACAATCTTGACATCTTTGACTCCCTACTTAAGAAATTCCATCCCGATTACCATTACGAGTACACTTTTAGTTTCAGTTCAAAAGTAACCCCTAGTAGTTTATACTAGCAGTCAGCACCGTCTGAACACAAACCACGTGGGGAGCCGATGAATATAAGCGTTTGATGCCTAATCAATAATGATCCTTCATATCTCGATGCAAAATGAAAAGAAATTGCACCAAAGTACACGGTCGCATATAAGAAACGAGAAATATGAGAAGGAGTCCGTTGCAAGTTGGTTCAGAGGTACTGGTTCTGAACTCGGTAGGGCGTGCTACGGCTCGATCCCCCACAACCTCCAAATCGGATAAAATATGTAGGGTTACCACACTCGTGTACCAGACCCCGTGCTCAAAAAGGATCAAAGTCGCTAACCGGCTACTCCACTACGTGCGTGCTAAGGCAAAGGGCTTAATGTGATTGCGCTAGAATGAAACCGGGCGAAATAAGATCGAAAAACTCCAGGTGAAATCGTAATGTAATTGCCGATTGTTTCGTTTAACGGGAAGTCGACGACATAGCTTGTTGCTTGTGTCATTAGTGTATCGGTAGTGTTCTATCAAAGTACCGAATTATCCGACAAAACGATCCCTCGTACGGTTTGTTATGAGTATGCGTGAATAAAATCTTGTCCGCCGATTTTCAACCGACTATTTGCTTGAGGACAAGCAAAGGTTTAAGTTTGGGGAAGTTTGATAACGAGAAAACACATCGATTATATTGCTAGGTTTCATTAACGTTTTATCGCATATTCACCGTTTTAACACTCGATTTCTCGAGTTTTTCTTAACATTTTGCAGGTACATCATTATATGGAGCTAAATCATGAATTAAGAGCAAAAGGAACAAAAGAAACCATAAAGAGATGAAGAAATGAAGAAGCCTGCAAAATACTGCATAATTTGTTGCAGCCACGGTCGTCACAAGGGTGTCACGACCGTGACACCCCAGTTTGAGCCATCACGACCGTAAGAGAGTGGTCACGACCGTGACACTTAAAAACCACAAGTTACGAACGTGAAGACCTTGTCACGACCGTGACAAGGGTAAAATTAGGTTTTTGACTCAGACTACGTCAAGGCATTACGTGAAGACCATTTCTCCTATTGGCATTACGTGAAGACCATTTCTCCTATTTTGTTGCCACGTTCCTGCATTCCTTCCACAAATTCAGCAAGGCCCATGCAACAAAGGACCAAAAATCCAGCCCATTAAGGATTCTATAAATAGTACAAGTTCTATGAACAATGGACACAGAGCATTTTTTATTCAAATTCCTGCGGAAGCTCTGCCGAACTGTATTACGAACCAGCCTTTCTATTCCTGCATTATTTTTAGTTTTCTGTTTCGTTCTTTTTATTGTATCCAAACCCGCCATATAACAATTTCCAACATCAGGAAATTGTTATACATTTATTTGTTTCTAAACCTTCAGCATTCGTTTATTTTCAATTTCCGCTAACTCCAAGCTTTCCGGTCTGTGGAAGAAGGAGTCTGCTCGAATATTTGTTAACCAGGTTTTTTTCATTATATTGCAATTTAATTTAATTATAATGTTTATTTATTTTTCTGCCATGAGTACGTTATTATTAAATTTTCTATCTCTGTCTGGTTCAACATCGATGAGTAGCTAAACACCTTAGGGCGGTATGTAGTTATAACAAACTTAACCGGTAAAATATAACCATAGGCTAAAAATAATTAATCACTTAACATTCTGGCTGATACTTTTTAATTGAAATAGACCTTTTCGTTACGAGAGTAAGAAAAGAGTATTAGGTTAGGTCAAGACCACGAGAGTGTGAGATTTTAACCAGATAGCTAAAGTTAGGCATTTAAATTAAACACAGCGAGAGCGCTTTAAGATAAATTAGAATTACTTAGTTTCCAAAAATTACCTCTAAACACTTATGGGCTAGCGAGAGCAGGCATAGGGCTTTAGGGATAAGATCTGATATAAGACCACGAGAGTGTGAGTTGAGGGTATTTAAACTGGTAATCTCTACCGAATAGATTAAGTGAACACCTTTATAAGCCTAGGTTAGATTGACCCACCTAAGTTAGTATAATTACATACCGACCGCCTTAGTATTACTTTATTAAAACTTAAATTTAATTCCGCCTTTAATAGTCTTAAAAATCAACAAAAAATCGTGACAACCATTCGCCTTAGCTAAACTAGAAGTTCATCTAGCACTAAGTAACCATAGAATCCCTGTGGATCGATAATCTTAAATATTACTTCGATAGGCTGTGCACTTGCAGTAAGATACCGCTAGACGCATAAGTAGACACGTCTTTAGCCCATCACAATACCAGACCTGATATTTGCTATTCTGTTGGGAAGGTTAGTAGGTTCATGAGTAAACCTAAGTGGTCCCATTATCAAGCTGCTGTCAGGATTCTGAGGTATATCAAGGGAACTCTGAAGTATCGAGTGTTGTTTCCTTCTGGAAGAAAGGATGAGTCAGAACTTCTGAGTTATTCAGATTCTGATTGGTGTGGAGACAGAGTTGACAGAAGAAGTACCTCTGGGTACTTGTTCAAATTTCTGGGAGGTCCCATTTCTTGGTATTCCAAGAAGCAACCTGTTGTGGCGTTATCAACTTGTGAAGCTGAATCCATTGCAGGTGCTGTTACTGCATGCCAAGCTGTGTGGATTCTGAATCTGTTGCAGGATCTGAAGATTAAAATGAACAAACCTCTGAAGTTGATGATTGACAACAAGTCTGCAATCAATCTTGCCAGAAACCCAGTGTTGCATGGGAGAAGCAAGCATATTGAGACCAAATATCATTTTCTAAGACATCAAGTTTAGAGTGGAGTGTTAGAAGTTGTACACTGTAGCACTCAGAAACAGTTGGCAGATGTTCTGACGAAAGCTATCAAGACTGATCAATTTCTCAGACTAAGGGATGGAATTGGTGTTACAAGCTTTGATGGAATATGAATTAAGGGATGGTATTAGAAGTAATTCATATTTATTATGTGTACTATTTTCTTAGCCCCTAAGTTTGTTAGAGGGTATTTTAGTATTTTTATCTTATTCTAGTAACCCTAGTTTTAGCTTATAAATAGGGTAGCAATCATTGCAATTTGTAGTAGTGTGTGTAGCCGTCATTCTCTTAATAGAATATTTCTCTTTTCATCATTTATTCTACCTTTGCACCAACAATGTATGGATGTAATTGGTGTATAGAATGATTCATTTTTCTTTTTCTTTCAAAACTGTAATGGCATTTTTTTTGTGTTTTTTAAAGAAACAGGATTTAATGTGAGCACTCTAATTATCCAACATAAACTCTGACATATTGAAATAAACTCTGACATATCAACATGGAACAATACTATAAAGGTGATATTTCCTGTGCGCCATGATATTGTAGCAATAGCCATGTTTTGTAAGGAAGGCCAGCAAGGCCTTAAGTAGCATGATATTTTCCTCCAACATGATTTGACGCTCCTTATCCAAGCCTTTCAATAGAGTGTGCAACATACTCTGATGAGTCGCTAAGTTCGTCAAGACTAATAGAAAGAGCATCAATAAGTAAAATTATTGAGTTTCGGGAGTTCTAAAGAAAAATGATCAACGCTATTCGCCAAAGCTTCAAATGCTTCATAAAACTTATCACTAGCTTCCATAGGAATTATTCCACTACTCTAATGAAATCTCGTTAGCACAACAATTTAGCTCTTTTATTTCTAGAGACTTCAAGATAATACTAATGAGAATGTCACTCTCTTGGATAGAAACCTCCACCTGGCCACCTATCCTTCGAAATTCAAGCAAACACTTCTCTTAAAAAAAACATCTTCATTAAGCTCTGATAACACCGATAGCTATAACTTAAGCAAGCTTTTAATTCATCAAGAACACCTTGAAAACTCTGAATGATGTGCTTCATTGCTATTTTGATTACAAATGATCCATTTTTAATAATCTTGAACTCATAACTTGTAAACCATGAACCTTCGCTCTGTGTATGACTAAGATCCTGATTCTTTGATTTAACCATATTCCATTTGATGAGATCTTAATCCGTAAAATGAAGGCGCTGTTCTTTTTCATCTCCTCTTAAAAACGCCAAAACAAAAGCTTGCCAACACCAGACACAAAATCTCATGCCCTAAACCCTAGGGAATCATGGCTAAAGATCAAATGATCATCTAAAGGAAGGTCGAGAAGCAACACGAAGTTAGGTATAACAAAGTAGGACAAATTTGGGGTATGACACCTAGTTACACATTATACAGATTACATGCCCAAAACACCAAAGTACTAAAAATGGCATAAACATATACAAGATGTCCAAAATAACTAAGAGCTAGATCATAAAAATGATCCCAAAATAGAGTCTTCTTAGCAAAAACAACGTCATCAAAAGCCAAAACAAGTAAGGATATCAAACTTCCTTATCCTTACCCTTCACGGAACCTAAAGCACCTGAAATATAATCAACAACATGGGGTGAGATAATAATCTCAGTGGGTTCCCTATCTTATGGATTCTCTCGGCTTTACAAGGTTCTAAACAATATTAATTCAAGCCCAAAGGGGAAGGGATAGATCTTTGAGCTCACAAAACACACTATATGGGAGCATGTTGCTTGAGTCCAGCAACTCAAACTATCACTAGTCGGAAACTATATCAAGTTATCCCTTTTTCCCATCCTTTCATACGTCTAGGACTTTTTGCTAGGTCATGGATCCTTATAATGTACTTTGACATAGAAAATGGATTTGAATTCAAGGTGTTTTCCACATGAATCGTCGTTTTCCCTGGGACCACCCCCATCTCAAGCCTTTTACCCGTAGGCTCCATTCATACTACACAATATAAACGTGATTGTATTCAACAATCACAAGGCGACACACTCGCCTTATTGTCAAAGTAACACAAACAAACATATGTTCCATATAGTGCCTCACCTCTCCACTAGACGTAGGCATCGAATATACAAGTATCATCATCTAAGTTATTTATCAACTCATAGTTACACCATTAGGTCATTCCATTAAATTGTGACAAGGTTTTTCTCACTCTTTCTTAATTCTTTTTAATCACATATCATCATTTTAATCGATTCACCAACCCATAAATGCACATGCATAATCATTCATAATAATCAAGGCAACTAAGGTAAAGTAACAATAGTCATGTATGGAAGACAACCAAGAAACAAGAAAACAAATGGGGAAAAACATTGCTATATTCGTAGTGCAAAGCCCAAGCGAGCTCCTTCGCTTTGAGTTTGCAGTGTGAACCAGAAAATAAAATGGCAGTAGCGAAAGTTCCCCTTGGTCTCAGTGAGAACTCTTGGTGAACATTCGCCTTCAGCTTCACTTACACTTGCAGTGCGAGTATGACCGAACTGTCATGTTCACTGGCTATTCGCCTCCATTCGCAGTGTGAATCATGCGTTCCAGAACTTCTTACCAATGTGAAACATTCAATTCAAAGGGGTTTCAACCCCCATCTCTCAAAAAGCTCAAGTAAATCAAAACAAACACAACCAAAACATTAGAATATCTTCAAAATCATGAACATAACATGAATCATACATATTCTTAGAGATACAACAAAAATGTTATAACCTAACTTTTTCTCATTCCATCTAAATACTCTAACCTTGATTTTCTACCCAGAACTCACCTCTAACACAAGATGAAGGAGTTGATGATGATGGAGATGAGATGATTTGATGAAGGAATGGTGAATATTCAAGCTTTCTTCCTCTAGGGTTCCTTTTTTTCTTTCTCTTATTCCTCCTCTTTCTCTCTAACTTCTTTCTATTTTTCTCTCTATGTTGTCCCCAAATGAAAGGAAAAAGGAGTGGAAATGATATAAGAAAATATCATTAAAGTTAGTAAGACTAACTTGGTTAAATGTCCAAAATTGAGGGTGTCTAAAATATCTTTATTATACCAAATAATAAAACCTCAGAGTCAGATAATATTAATTAAGTTAACTTTAAGTTGATCAGTTGCTCCAATTATCCCAACAGATAACTCTCAAAGTACACTGGAACCCAGTTGATCTCGACTAATATTATTTAGAGCATTTTATTAAATACGGGGTATTACAACAATCCTAATGAAGAAGTAAAGTATACTCAGCTAGAGAACAATCTGGATTAAGACTTGATTAGAGAATCTTCAATTTTAATGCTCAGTTGGGGATCACCTAAGATGGCATTCTCCTGGGGAATATTGGATTTAATGAGTCCAACACACCGTAACAATATGGAGGTAATCCACTAACAGTTATAGTGGATGGAAAGATGAACCCTCCAATAACTAACCTTCTGGATACAAAATTCTGCTTGACTTCACTGGGGAAGAAAATGGATCTGATGAGGATCATATCTTATCTCTCACAACTAGGTAAAATGCACAATCTCTACTGGGGATCAATAAAGATAATTCTCTGGGTACTAACAACCTTGAGAGAAACATCTTGGACTCGCGGGGATAATTAAGAAATTAACATCATAGCAGAAAGTCAACCTAAAAGGATTTTAAAACTCAACATAGGGTGAGAGAAAACCCAACAGTTGACTTCTATATCAACACTTTTTAGGAGGAAAATATGATTCAGATTGTACATAAGAGCACCAAACCATAACATAGGAGGTAAAAAAAACTTTTGGGGGTTCTTTATCAAGTTTAGTCACAAAACGAGATAGGATCCAACAATGACATTCATACTTACATATGCTTGATCACAAACAAGTCGGGGAAGAAGAAACACGCTCGACTGAGGAAATCTGAATCAAGGCTTAGCAGGGGAGTCCAGGTTTGGGATGCCTGAACTAGCGTTCAGCTGACAAATGCATTAACAAGAGTAAACTCTGCTTGAGAGATTACCAATAGACTCTACCGAGGAGAACATTGAAATATGCGCTTCGGGATCTTACTGTTCTTGAAGTAACTATTGACATTCCTTTTAATGTTCATAAATCAAAGGAAAATGTTTTTATAGTTTTCAAAAGCATGATTATTTATTTATCTATTTGTTCCAAAAATTATTATCAACAACAAATGAAAATTTGCAAACGGAAACAAAATAAGAATTGCAAACAAATGGACAAAGACCCAAATTTTATTGATAGAATAAAAGTCCGCAAATGGCGTAACTCCGTGGATCATTACAAAGTTGAAAAAATGGTAAATACATGGAAAGGGTTACATTGAAAGACAATGACAACTATTCTCCCTAACAACTTTGAACTCCGCCATGCTCAAAAGTTATGTTAAGAATGGTTGAATGAGAATCGTTGACAAGCAATGTTGCTTCAAGTCATCAAGATTGGTCAGATGCATTTACTTGCCATAATCTCTAACTTTTGTCTAGATTTCCCTTTCTGGTTTTCAATCTACCGGGATGATTATTTTTGTTTTTGTCTCTAACTTTTTCTTGGACCGTCCTTTCGGGTTTTCAGCTCACCGAGATGCTCATTTTTACCTATGTCTCCCTTTCAAGTTTTCAACTTAGCGAGTGAACTTTTCACCATCCATAGATGTAAGAATTAATGCACCACCAAAGAAGGCTCTCTTAACAACATATGAGCCTTTATAATTAGGATTCCACTTGCCCCTAGAATCAGTGGTAAAAGTCGAGATCTTTTTTAGCACGAGGTCTTCTTCTCTGAACAGACGAGGTCGAACCTTCTTGTTAAAAGGTTTCTTTATTCTCTGTTGATACAACTGGCCATGACACAAGGTCGTTATTCTCTTTTCTTAAATCAAATTCAACTTATCATATCTACTCTAACACAGTTCATTCTTAGTCAACTTAGCTTCCATCAGGACTCCATTTATGGGATTTCAACCTCTATAGGGAGCACTTCTTCCATACCATATACAAGAGAAAAAGGGGTTTCCTCTGTTGAAGTGCAGGAGGATGTATGATACCTATGCAAAGCAAAAGGGAGCATCTCATGCCAGTCATTGTACGTTACAACCATCTTCTGAATGATCTTCTTTATGTTCTTATTAGCAGCTTCAACAACCCCATTCATCTTTGGTCTGTACGGAGAAGAGTTATGATGCTCAATCTTGAACTCATCACACAATTCCTTCATCATCTTGTTATTCAGATTTGACCTATTGTCAGTGATAATCTTGCTCGGAACATCATACCGACAGATAATTTGGTTCTTGATAAACCGGACCACAACTTGTTTGGTCACATTGGTATACGATGCCGCTTCAACCCACTTGGTAAAATAGTCAATAGCCACCAATATAAAACGGTGTTTCTTCGATGCTTTAGGCTTAATCATTCCAATCATATCAATTCCCCACATGGAGAAAGGCCACGAAGATGAGATAACATTGAGAGGAGTTGGACGCACATGAATTTTGTCAGCATAAATCTATCACTTATGGAATTTCTTCGCATATTTGCAACAGTCATATTCCATTGTCAGCCAATAGTAACCTACTCTTAGTAACGTTTTGCCATTGTATGTCCATTGGCATGGGTACCAAAGGATCCTTCATGAACTTCTTTCATCAACATGTCTGCTTTCTGTCTGCCCGTGCATTTGAGCAAGACCATGTCATAATTGTTTTTGAATATCACATCTTCATTCAGGAAGAAAATGTCAGTCAACCTTATTAAAGTCTTTCTATCTTTGTTGGATGCCCCAAGTGGGTGCTCTTAACTCTAGAGAAAACATTTGATATCATAATACTATGGCTTGTCATCTTTGACCTCTTCTGCTATAAATACATGAGCGTGTCTATCGAGACACATAACATCAATCCTCGGAACATCATTCCAATGACTTACTTCAATCATAGATGACAAAGTTGCCAATGCATCTGCCATCTGATTCTCATCACGAGGTATATGGTGAAACTCAACTATATTAAAGAAAGTTGACAACCTCCTTGCATAATCTCTATAAAGGATCAAACCAGGTTGACGGGTTTCCCACTCTTCTTTAATCTAATTAATTACCAAAGCAAAATCACTATACACATCAAGAATCTTGATCCTCAAATCAATATTCTCTTTGAGACCCATTATACACGCTTCATACTCTGCCATATTATTGGTACAATCAAACACCAATTTTACGGTGAAAGGAACATGAGAACCATAAGGAGTAATTATGACTACCCCAATACCATTGCCATAAGCATTAACATCTCCATCAAAAACCAAACCCCAACGGGATCCAGGCTCTGGCCCTTCTTCAAGTAATGGCTCCTCACAATCTTTAGCTTTCAAATACATCACATCCTCATCATGGAATTCAAACCTGATGGATTGGTAATCATCAATTGGCTGATGAGCCAAATGGTCAGCCAAAATACTTCTTTTTACAACTTTTTAAGTTTGGTACTCGATATCATATTCTGACAACAACATCTGCCAATGGGCAATCCGACCAGTTTAAGCAAGCTTTTCAAAGATATACTTGATTTGGTCCATTTTGGATATCAACTAAGTGGTGTGATTCAACATATACTGGCGGAGGCGTTTAGCAGTCCAAGCTAAAGCAAAACAAGTCTTTTCAAGCATGGACTACTGAGACTCGCAATCAGTGAACTTCTTGCTCAAATAATAAATGGAAAATTCCTTTCAACCAGATTCATATTGTTAACCAAGAACACAACCCATAGAATCTTCTAGCACGGCCAAATACATAATTAAAGGTCTTCCTTCCATCGGAGGAGACAAAATAAGAGGTTCAAGCCGATATTCTTTGATATAATCAAAATCCTTCTGACAATCATCTGTCCAGAAACAATCTTAATCTTTACGAAGCAGCTTCAATATTGGTGCACGTGAGTCAATCATGGTGGGTATAAATTTGGAGATATAATTCAAACGACCCAAGAATCCTCTTACTTGTTTTTATGCTTTGGGTGCATGCATCTCTCGAATAGCTTTAACTTTATCAGGATCAACTTCAATTCCTTTTTGGATAACAATGAAACCCGCAATTTTCTAGAGCGGACACCAAAAATACACTTATTTGGATTCAAACAGAGCTTGAACTTTCTCATACGTTGAAACAGCTTCAGCAAATGCTCAACATGATCTTCCTTAGTCATCGACTTAGCGATTATATCATCAACATATACCTCAATTTCCTTGTGCATCATGTCATGGAAAAGAGTGGCATAGCTCTCTCGCACGTTACATCATAATTCTTCAAACCGAAGGGCATCACTCTATAGCAGAATGTTCCCCAGGGTGTAATAATTGTTGTCTTCTCCATGTTCTTGGGTGCCATCTTTATTTGATTATAGCTAGAAAATCCATCAATAAAGGAGAAGATATTGAATTTATCATTATTATCTACCAACATATCAATGTGTGGTAATGAGAAATCATATTTCAGACTTGCTTTATTCAAATCTCTATGGTCAACGCACATCCAGACTTTTCCGTCTTTCTTAGGAACATGAACAATATTGGCCACCCATTGAGGATACTCAGCAGTCACAAGGAAATCAACATATATCTGCTTATGAACCTCCTATTTGATCTTAACATCCATGTCGGGATGAGTTCTTCTCAACTTTTACTTTACCGGAGGGCATTCAAGCTTCAACAACAATCAATGATCTACAATATCGGTATCAAAACCAGGCATGTCTTGATAGGACTAGGCAAATACATCAACATATTCTCTGAGAAGCTCTATCAACCTCTTCTTAACGTCTGAATTGAGATATGCCCCAATCTCGATTCCCTTCTTATCATCTTCGGAACCCAAGTTGATCATTTCAATTAACTCCTCGTGATGCTGAATGGCTTTTTCCTCGTGCTCAAGCAAATGAGAAATTTCATTAGGAATCTCTTCAACATCCTCTTCTTTCGCTTCGAACACAGGGAATTCAAAGTTGGGAGAAGGCATATGGTCATTGTTTTCAATGAGTTTAACAATCAATCTGCACAATGATTTTATGTTTGAATTTAGAAAGACAAATAAAATTAAAGTACTATGCAGATATAAAAATGAATATTACCTCAGGTTTTTTATGTTACCATTTTTTCAAAAAAAGCAAAAAGATAAAAATACACATAGATGACAAAATAACATTTTAATTATTATGATAAAGTCTGAACCACATAGATTCACTTTCACCTTGGACAGAGTGAAAGGTTGTTTGAAAATTAAAAAAAAAAACAAATTACTTTGAGGAATGAACAACAATGGCAGTCCAATTCTGGGAGTCCATTCCACGTGTCACAAAGTTTGGAAAATCCTCATCCGAGTCATCTTTAAAGATAGTAGCGGAAGACTGATCTTTGGCATGAATAAATTTGGTGCTGTGAAACACCTCTTGGGTACGCATCAAATATCTTCGAGTTGAACCAGGCGAGAAACCCAAACAAACCTTATTCTTGTTTTCAACAGGCTCAATGATCTGACCCCAACCAACAAACTAACCATTCTCCATAATACGTTCAGCATGTTTCCGAGAAGACATGGAGGCTCCATTCTTCTTAACAACATCATCGATGACAAAAAGAGCTTGGAAAGGTGTTCCCACAACTTTGTTGGCATAAATATATGAAAGTGATGATAGATGGCTGACCAACATAGCCTGTTCACCACCAACCACGACTAAGTTCTCATTCTTCACAAATTTCATATTTTGGTGGAGTGTCGAATAAACAGCTTTGGCCTCATGAATCTATGGACGACCTAGAAGGAAGCTATAAGCAGAAAGAATGTCCATCACTTGAAAAGTAATCTAAAATGAGAACAAGCCTAACTGGATTGGGAGATAAACTTCCCCAATCATTATCTTCCTTGAACCGTCAAAGGCTTTAACAACCACTCCATTATACCTCATGGATGCACCTTGATAGGAGAGTCTGAACATATTATTTTTGGCATAACATTCAAAGATGAGCCGGTGTCAACCAACACATTGGACATAATATTTTCTTGGAAATTCATGGAGATGTGCAATGCTAAGTTATGATTTCTCCCCTCTTCGAGAAATTCCTCATCACAGAAACTCAAGTTGTTGCATGCGGTAATATTGGCCACAATGCCATCAAACTGATTGACTGTTGCATCATGATCAACATAAGCTTGCTCCAAAACCTTTTGCAAGGCTTCCCTATGAGCCTCAGAGCTCATTAATAAGGATAAAACAAATATCTTGGGCGGTGTATGCAACAACTGATCAACCACGTTGAACTCACTTTTGTAGATCAATTTTAAGACCTCATCAGCATTAGACTTTTGATTCGCACCACTGGATTCACCATATTGCACAACAATATTATCAACTTGAACCTACTTTTTCACATAGACATCTTCTAATCTTTTAGGAGGTTGGGAGGCAAATACTCTACCACTTCTGGTCACCCTACTAACATCAGCAATGCTCACCATTAAAGAAAGGGAAGGAATAAGGACCTCCTTACCATATTCTACCATTATAGCATTACACTTGTAAGGAACAGCTTTATCAGAAACATAAGGGGTAGGACCCGTCAAACGAATAATCAAAGGAGAAGTAGCAGACTTATAACTATTATACGAAATAATCACAGGTTCAGGAATATTGAAATGTGGAATAATAACATTCACATAATCATCTTCATTTCTATCAGCGGTGTTCTGAATCAAATTCTTATCAAGCATTTCTTGTAAATCCCTTTTCACAACTGCACACCCACGAGAGTTCCTTGAAAATATAGGACAAGAAACATGGTTGTGTTCATAATAGCTCAACTTGCACAAAGTATCATGCCTTTCAACAGGAGATCTTCTACACAAACGAATATCGAAGATTCGGTACTTTTTGGGACACTCCTCTACCATATTCACGATAGCATTGCCATGCTTAGGCAGCGGATTTAATTGGACATTCGACCAAAAGTCTTCAAACGATAAAATGCCGCTTCAAACTAGCTTTTGCACTTCATACTTCAAAGGATAACAATTTTCAATATAATTCCCCGGAGCTCCTTGATGAAAGGCACAATGAGCTTCTCGATTATACCACCACAGAATATCTGTAGGAACAGCCGAAGGAGTCTGGGTCTGAACCAGATTCTTCTGTATTAAAGCTGGAAATAACCTCATCTTATGGCCTACTTGATGAGCGCCCCATACCCCACTATGGACATTCGATAAAGCTAGATAGGCTTCAGCTTCACTAAGATACTTAAGTAAGATTCCCTTAGGCATCTTCTTGAAAAGTTCATTCCTTATCAGAGTATAACTCAAAGATATTTACTTATTGCACACATCCCTTGTATTTTTCATATACCCCTCTCCCTTTTGATGTACTTTTTTAATCGTTTGTCTTCCTTTGGTTTGGTTTTGCTTGCTAGCTATCCTTAGGGACTAGGACCAACCTCACCATTTTCTAAAACCCTTGATCCAATGTCAAGTGGTATTTTTCTTAATAAAACCCTCGATCCAACGTCAAGTGACATTTTCTCAAATAAACTCAAAAACATGTTAAAATATGATTAGAATTGCGTGCCACGAGCCTTAAGCGGTGGAGAAGGAGTGACAATGGAGCTCTCCTTCCCTCACCATGAGTATTTTGGACACAAATTCTTGGCTTGGTTTTTTAAACTATTCACCTCTACCCATAGTATTTAATGCAATTCAAATCAAGAATAATCTCTTCTCAAAACCCTAAAAACAAAATCAACTCATAAAACTCTTTTTTGTGCCTTAAGGCATCATCCCAAAAACCATTTTTTAAGGTAAAATCAAGCAACACACACTTAGTTTCTACCCCTAACTATGGAGCTCTGATTTCCTTATTGCACTATGAGGATACGTAGGCACGAGATTGTGAGATCTTGGTGAGCACACTAATAAAAAAACCCTCCATTTTCCCCAATAGAAAGTAGACCCTTAGATAAACGACTCTCATTCGCGCTTAGACAACCTAGATGGCTCCCGTTGAGTACAATGGATGTGAGGGGTACTGACACCTTTGCATAACCGATTTCTGAACCTAAATTTGGTTGCGAGACCATTTTCTTCACCTTTAGGGGGTTTGATCAAAATTTTCCCTTTCCCCTGGAATAAATAAAATTCAGTGGCGGTTCTATGCATTTTTTCGCATAGCGACAGTATCTTGTGTGCCATAAGCATTATTTGCACAAAATTCTAACCCTATAGTTTTGTTGGTTTTGCAAATTAAATTGGTAAAGCTTACCCATCGCCTTTGTTGGAGCGCTTGAACCACTTCCTCAAAACCTTGTAAATCGTCACACTCAAAATCCCTTTTCCCTTACAATGTGGTAGTCTAACATCTTGAGAAACTTTTTAGCATGAGCCTCAAATAAGAACTTGTGGTTGGGGTAGGTGGGAGCATCCGGTGTGGGCGCATTCCTTGAAGAAGATCCACATACAACTCTTTCTCTTCTGGTTACCTTGGTACCTACAAAAATAATATAGACAACACACGTGCATAGGAAAAAGAAGAAGAAATTTCTCAAAGAATTATATTAGAAAGTAGAGAAAGCAGAGAAGAAACTGTGAGAAAAAGGAATGAAACATGAGCCTATTTATAGACCTTCTGAATGTTGCGCATCGTGCGCATTATAGATGCATCGTGCATGCAATAACAATAGTTATGCCCAACATCTCTTTCAAACGGTTAAATCACGTGTATTATGGATTCATCACGCACGCGATGATAGTGTTGCAGAACTTTCTCTAACGTCTATATTGCGCACACGATCCACATCCCGTGCGTGATGCATACTTTTTCTTTCTATTTTTTTTTCTTTTCTCTTCTTCTTTTCTTTTCCTGTTGGTTTCTTCTTCGACCTTGTTTTTTTATTGACACCATGACAATATGCAAACATGATATGTTAATGATAAAATTAAAAGCAAAATAAGAAAATCTTACCAATGGGTTGCCTCATTGCCAATGCTTCTTTTCCATCACTAGCTTGATGGTTTATGCCTAAGGCACGTCAGGCACAAGGGGAACCCTTACGTCGATCAATTTGATTATTTTTATTCCTTTATCAACCTTACTACCTTTTTCCTCTATGTGGTAGCATGTATCCAAATTGTCCACATACGGTGTCCAATCATACACCTTGAAAACCACTTTCTCTTTCTTTAATTTTAAAACAAGTTCACCTGTTTTAACGTCGATATTAGCTTTCTCAGTTGTCAAGAATGGGCAAGAGTTATATTGGTTAGTATGATCTCCCCTAATTCACATTCTTTAACTTTATCTAATGGAATCAAACTTATACTTGAAAATAAATCACATAAGGCATGTGGGATCCCCATCCCACTAATATTACAAGATATAAAGAACTTACCTAGATCCTTTAAGCTTTGGTGGCAATGTTTTAGGCATGGGTTTGTCATCTTTTTCAGTCATATTGACTTACGCCTTCTCCACCTTTTACTTGGTACCCTTTAATAGTGCCTTCATAAATTTATCAAACTTAGGCATAAGTTTTGAAATCTCTTGGAAAGAGATAATTACCTGCAATATCTTGAGCATCTCTTTAAACTTGGCAAACATTTCGGCCTCATTTTCATGAATGAGTTTTTTCTTGATTATAGGATATGGTGCCTTAATGTCGTCAGGTAGTGAAGGATTTTGATCATTAAGGATTTGCTTCTTTGTTCTTCTCCATGAAGAGTTTTTATCTATTAATTGGTCAATGGTGACTCTTATATCTTCATGGTCACCTTGAGGTTCATTCTCCTTGTCCATTGGCTCCTCTTCCACCATTTCATCTCTACCTTTATAAATAATTATCTCAAAACATGTGTCCATAGCCTTGCATGATTCATTCGTAGGATTATCCACAATATTACCAGACAATTCTCCACTCGAGCTTGATAAAGTAGTGACTTGTTTCAATAAATAACCAATATGCGTCTCTAAATTGTTGATAGGCACCTCATGGTTTCTACTCATGGTTGCATGATTCCTGTTTGTCTGTTCCAATATATGTTGAGTGGCTTTCATAAACGTTTCCAAGGTCTCTTCCAACTCTGAGGGCTTCCTTTGGAAATTAGAAGCTTGTTGATTTTGTTGCATAGCTTGATTACCACTTTGATTTTGGTTGTTGCTCCAACAGAAATTCAGATGATTTCACCATCCAGGATTGTAGGTGTTGGAATAAGGGTTATTCTTTTGAAAATTAGCAAATTGGACCTTTTCACTTAACGCTTCCAAGGAAAAACTATCATTCTCGTGTCCTTCACCGCAAAAATCAAACTTAAGTGTTTGCACCTGACTCATGTTAGCTTTATTTAAGCAGCATTCAACTAGCTGCTTATTTAACAACTCAATTTGAGCTAATATAGAAGTTTGAGTGTCCACAGCTAACATACCTTTGGATGTCCCATTCGTTTCAACTTTTACTGATATTTCACTCTTAGTGTGGTATTCGTTCAAGCACATTTTCTCAATTAGGTCCTTGACTTGTGGCTTGATCATCTGTCTAATCATGCCTCCTGTAGAAGCATCCAACAACATGCATGTCTAACTCTTTAGGCCTTTAATGAAACTTTGCATTTGCTCTATATTATTCAGATTATGGTTAGGCACCTATGTAACAATAGTTTAAACCTCTTCTATGAGTCATACAGGGACTCTGCATCTTGTTGCTCAAAATTCAAAATTTCAGCCCTTCTCTTAGTGAACTGGGTAGTGGTGAAAAATATTTCCAGAAACTTATCCTTTAGATCCTTCCATGTTCGAATGGTTCCATTTGGAAAGAATAGTAACCAATATTTTACCCTTCTAATAAGTGAGAAGCCAAACAACCATAGATACACTTGGTCCTCCGTAACATTATCTAGCTTGCACATCGAAGCGGTTTCGTAAAAGCGTGCAAGATGAGCCCATGGATCTCTGATAGCACTCACGTCGAACGGATTTTATGTTAAACCTAAAAGTACATAATTTTTAATATCAAAGTTAGCAGGGTCTACCGATACAAACCCTCTAGAAACCTGGCCATCGTTGGTCCTTTTACATCCCATAGTTGGGAGTGGTGGGGCCGCCATGTTATTCTCGTCTTCAGAGTCTCAAGAAAGTGTTGGTGGATCTACTTCGGGTTGGTCTCATTCATCTAAAGTTTCTTCTCTAGCTTCTTTTTTGAGAGCACGTGCGCTTCTTTCAATTTTTAGATCAAATGGTAGTAATGTTGATCCTAAACTACGCATACACAAATAAAACATACATCAGTAGCACTATGAAAAGCAAGAAAATAATAAAAACAACAAATAAAATAAACTAAGAAAAATAAATGTTGCACAAAGTGTTGCCCTGTTGCAATCAACAGTCGCCAGCAACGGTGCCAAAAACTTGATGACTTATCAGTAAGTGTACCGATAGTGTCGTAATAATAAAAAGATCGAACCCACAAGGAATATGTTCGAACAAGACAAGATTTGTGCAATTTAAATGAAAATAGTAAATAAGGGGGAGGGGTTGCAAGTTTTAGTGCAAAAATCAATTAAACAAGTAAACAATGTCATGAAAGCGGCCAGGTTGTGTTGTAGAATCGCTTATTCCTCTATTGTTGATGTTTGATACCCTGTATGAATGATCTAATCACTATAACCCCATAGTGAATTAACAAAACAATTAAATTTGATCCCTCGCGAATTAACTCACTAACCACTACTCATAGCTTTATGTCCCTAGTCCACAAGCGTAAGAAGGGTTAGGCGATGTACCTACCATTGATTCTTTATTACACTACTCGGGGTCTCCTATCCCTATTCAACCAGCATAAGTAGAACATTTGCCCTAGGTCCAACATATAGTCTAAAGGTCAGTTATCTGTATGTGTCCAAAATCAGATTAATAGAGTATCTCAAATAAAAGTATTAAGATTAAGCAACAACTGAACACAATTATAGATCAAGGGTTTATACAAAGGTCAAATTAACATATAATCCAACAATAGAAAAATAGGTTCATCATAACACAACCTAACCTAAGAGAATTTAGCTACACATCATTCAAACAATAATACCACAATAGATAGATGAAAAGTGAAGGTGAGAAAATACTTAGAAGGGGGGTTGAATAAGTATGAAGTATAAAATCTTATTAGTAAAAAACTCAAGTATTTTTATCCTGGTTCGTTGAACTCAACTACTCCAGTCCACCCTTTCTAGAGTGATTTGCCTTTCTCAAGCAAGGACTTAATCCACTATTTAATCAACTGATTACAATAGTAAGCACTAAGAACAACTGTTCAAAGTCTTCTCAAGAACTACTGATCCTAACTGGATCTTCTTAAGGTTTTCTTACAATCAAATATAATAATAAATACAAGTGTTAAAATGCTTCTAATGAAGCTTTATCACAACTGTGATTTTTCACTTAAGATTAAGAACAAAGAAATAATTCTAGCAAGAATATATGAGTTGTATGAGAGCTTTGATAATGAATTCTTTTCAAGTGTTTCGTCAACTGAAGAAGATGAGTGGAGACTTGCTTTTATAGGCACAGTGATCCAAGAGTTTTTCATGTTGAGAAGAGTTGTACCAAAAGGTCTGAGCCTTTTTCTCTTCACATCAAGTGACCTTTTCTAGAAGAAGAAAGCACAGAGAAATCCTTTTTGTATGTGTTCTTGTGTCTAGCATAAATAAGGAAAGAGTCTTTTGGATATTCCAACGGACATAATCTTTGAATTCTTCTTCAACAATTTTCAGCAAGAATCATCAGAGTCTAATTTGATCAGAGCCTTCTGATGTTCATCAGAGTTTTGTTGAATCAGAGTCTTTGCAGCAAGTGTGATTTTAGCGTGTATAAGTTCAGAGCAGAGTTTTGGGTCAGATCCTCAGTACTGGCAGCGTTAGTACTATCAGAGTCTTCTGAAGTAACTATGCTTGAAAACTCTTCATACAAAATTCTTCATTGGTTCAGATGCTTCTAGCTTGCTTCAGATTCTTCTGGAGCTTCTGCTTCAGATCCTTCTGGAGACAACGCTCAGGATCTTCTGATGGCAGCATTCAGAATCTTCTAAGGAATGCTTCTGACGCTTCAGAGCCTTGCATATTTCTTATGTTCAGATCTGATTTGCTTCTGGAGTGATATTTACTTTAATATTTGCAACAAACATTCTTAAACAAATTTTAGAGTACATAATTCTTAACTACAAAATTTCATAATAGTTATCATCAAAACATAGAGATATTATTAAGAACCAATTTGTGTTCTAACAATCTCCCCCTTTTTGATGATGACAAAAACATCATAAATTTTGTTTAATTGTAAAGTGAATAATTATAACTCCCCCTGAGATGATGAATCTCCCCCTGAATTAAATATTAATAAGGAATAGAAACTTCCCTTTTTGTCTTGAGTAATCTTTTCAGAATTAGAGCTTGATTGTTCTAAACATTTGATCTTGCATGTTTCAGAGTCAGAGTCTGATAAGTTAAATATGATCTGGGAGTCTCAGAGATTCTTTTAAAGAATATATCAGATTTATCAAATGTTCTGAAACACTCAGATTTTATGTTAGATAAAATTGATATGTCTGAAGTTTCATTCTGGTAGAGTTTAATTAAACAGTTCAGATCTATTTTCTCCCCCTTTTTTGTCATAAGCAAAAAGTAAGAACTTTTAAAAGACAAATAAAAGGAAACACAGAAAAGATAAAGTATGTAGGAGAAAAAAAACATAGTCATTCATTCATATAGACCAAAAGATACAAAACATCAGAAAAGATTCAAGTACAAGTGCAAACATCAGATGAAAAAAAAAATAAACTAAGATTGTTTTGACAAAATCATCTTCAACAGATCAGTGATCTCAGAGGAGGATTGTTCTTGTTTTGACATCCACTTAGCCATGGTTTCATTCTTCTGATCTTGTTTGGACATCCACT
Organism: Lathyrus sativus; assembly: GCA_963859935.3. NCBI lineage: Eukaryota > Viridiplantae > Streptophyta > Magnoliopsida > Fabales > Fabaceae > Lathyrus > Lathyrus sativus. The sequence continues at coordinate 587,916,385 of OZ012738.1, forward strand.
GAGCCATGTCTTCAGACTTCTTATCTTGCTTAGCCATCCATGACTTAATCTCTGATTGACCAGCTTCCAGAACTGCAATCTTATCTTCAAGATCTGGATACTCTTTCTTGATTTCAGATGAAAAGGGTGGGACAGATTTTGAAGCATGAACAGGGTCAATTTCCATAGGGGATTTAGAGTCAGGAGCAACAGATCCAGAGGGATGCTCTACTAGAGTCATAGCCAGAGATTTGTCTTCAGATGCATATTCAGCATTCACTTCCGTATCACATACTTCAGATGATGAAGGAGCATCTTTAATAAGCAATGGTGTAGATCTTTTAATAGTCTAGAACAAACTTCTAGCAGTTTCAGCAAATCTGAGCTTCGCATCATCAGAACATACGCTCTTCAGATTTGATGCTACAGTATTGAATTTGTTGATGAAGCTATTCCAAATAGCATCAGATTCATTTGCATCCATTGTTGATGAACACTTCCTCTGTACAGAGCCTAAATACATCTCTTTTTCTTTCAAAAAACTTGTAAATAAATGATCAACATTCAGCCTAGGTTTTGGGTTTAGAAAAGTTTCCAATGTGATTGGCTTGGGTTGGGGTGAAGGTGGAATGGTGAATTTTGGAATGGTGATTAGAGGACGAGGGTAGAAGGGTATGGATGGAGGATCAGATGAATTGGCAGTTTTTGATCTAGTTAAAGCATTCAACATATATGGTTTTGCATTTGATGCATAGGAAACAACATCAAATGGGGTATCAGAGTAAGGAGTGAATGCAGATTTATCAGATAAAATAGGTTCTGATGAAATCATTTCTGGCAGTTCTTTAATATATGTTTGAAGAACAGATGGTAGAATGATGGTAAGCTTGGGTTTAAGAGGAGTGATAGTGTCAGATGGTTCAATTCTGGTGTAGAAATTTTTGAATTTGAAACCAGAGGGAAGTTTGTCAGATGAAAACGGTTTACACGAAGCAACGGATACACACTCAGATGTCCTTGGCTTAGGTGTTGGGATAGGATTGGGAATGATAATTTCAGAAGAAATAGGTGGTTCTGATTGGTTAACTTCAAGATTTCTGAAAGAGGGAGATGACAGAAAATCTGGGTGTATATCAGATTCTGATGAATTTGAGGATGTGGTTGGAGTACAAGACGTAGAGGACACTTCAAAAACAGTTTTGAGAGGTGTAACATTTAGAACCTCTGTCTCAGGGATATTTGTTTCAGATGGGTTGGTTGGTTCTGATTGATTTTCAGAAAGTTTTGATGGAGGTTCAGATGTAGGTGGATCAGATGTAGGTGGTTCAGATGCCACTTGATTAGATTGTATAGGTTCAGAAATAACTTGTGCATATGCAATAGGTTCAGATGTGTTTGATTGTGGTTTTTCTGGTTGTGGTTGTTTTTCTGGTTGTTGTTGTTGTTGTTCAGATTGTTCTGTTGGTTTTGTTATAGGTGGTGGAGTTTGATTGGCTGGTGTTGTTGTTGTTGTTGTTGGTTCAGATGATTGATTAGTAGAAGGTTTTACAGGATTGGTGGAAATAGGATCAGATGATTTTTGTGGGGAAGGAATTTTTAATGGTTCAGAATTATGAGATGGAGCAGGAACAAATTGTTTCTGAGTAGGAGGTGGTTTTGGAATAGAATTGAATGTTGATTCATTTAAAACAATGTTATTGAAAGAAGATACAGAAGATTTGGTACCTTTAATCTTGATACGCTTTGTGGGAACAGAGGGAGTGTCTCCAGATGCTTTCCTCTTGATCAGCTTCTGAGGCTTGTCAGCAACTTTTGGCTTCTTCTGAGCAGCAACTTCTTCTGCTTCTGATTGACCTCTTTTCCTTGTGTTCTCATTTCCTCCATCAGGCATTGGTTCCCTTGCTCTTTTCAGAATATCTGCAGGAACTGGCGTTCCATCTGCCTTGCAAGAATCAATATATCTCACAATTATTTCCCTTGGTTCTTCAGCACAGAACAGTGGGTAGTTTTCAACTGGAATTTGCTTCTGACTGAGTTCAGAGGTATTCAGCTTCTTGGGTACAGATGTGAGTTCCTCTATAATTTTTAGTCTCTGAAGACTCTTGGCATTCAGAGGTTTTCCAACAATAGATTCAAGTTCATCCTTGACTCCGGCAGCATACAGAGCAGTCACCAGACCATTTTCTGTCAGAATATCTGAAATTAACCTTCCAAAGGGAATCCATGTTTTGATCTTCTGACCCTTATCTTTTACAGATTCTCTTGAAGCATTGATATGGGTTCCATAAATGCATGAACAGAATGTAAGGAAGATCTACCTTAGTGCTCTGACTTAAACAGTACATGAAGTAGAGTTGTTCATTATTCACATAATCTGGAGAATTTGTAGATTTTATGTGATGAATGCATCCCATAAAAATCTTTGCCCAGATTTTGTAGTCAGGCTTCAGATCTTTAAATTTGTTAGAGGCCTGTCCAGAAGTCATGACTTCCTCATAAACTTCTTCCATGTCTACACGCCCAGCTGGCAGATGACATACTCCATCAGTCTCCTCATACCCTATGAGTTTTCTGATTAGATCTTCTGTAATTATAATCTCCTTACCCATAACAGAAGACAAGATGAATTTGGGATAAACAAAAGCCTGTATCCAGAATTCTTTCACCAGATAAGGGTAAACTGGTCCAAATAATCTGTCAAAGTATTTGACCCAGCCTTGAGCATCAATTATTGAACGAAATTCAAATCCATTTTCAGCTAATGAATCGAATTCCACCATTGATTCACAGAGAACTTCAAGTTTGTCAACAGGAGTTAACAAAGTCCTTTTAGGTGTCGTGTATGGAGTCACACCCATATTTGCAGAAGTAACTGCAGCCATGGTTGATTGAAACTGAGCTGCTGTAGAAGATGAGGTTGCCATTGAAGATGATTTTGACAAGGGTTTAGGGTTTTTGTGAAGAGAGAAAAGAAGACAAAAATGCATAAACTTACTTGTGTTGTGAAAAGTGTGAAAGTGGTGAGAGATGTGGTATTTATAGAAAACAATTAGGCAATCAAACAGACATTCAAAGCACATTTACACATAGAAATTAATGACAATTAATGAAAGAGAATAAAAATCATTTCAAGCATTAATTGATTCTGACAAATTGGGGGGAAAATCAAGATTTTCACTATTCAAACCATACCTCAAAACGTCTCTTCAGTAGTGTACACGCCATCTTTGCAGATTTAGAGTGACACGTGTTTGCTTGCATGTGCTTCTGAATTCTCTTGAGAAATGAAACGTTAACCAACGTTCAGATCCTATGAGATTGTTTAGTTCAGATACACACAAATAAACATAAATCTAATAAGCAACAGATGAAATACTTCAGAGTGATAAACATTTATCATCTGAAAAATTTGCTTCTGACAAATATTATTCTGGACACAAATCCATACCAATATTTTTCAAAATAAATTTGAATCTATCTTCAACAAGGGGTTTTGTGAAAATATCTGGCCATTGATGATCTGTATCAACAAAGGCTAAGTTTATAATTCCCTTCTGAACATAGTCTCTGATGAAATGATGTTTAATTTCTATATGTTTTGCCTTAGAGTGTAAAATGGGGTTTTTAGACAAACATATAGCAGAAGTATTATCACAGAATATAGAAATGTTACTTTCAAATATCTGATAGTCTTCTAGCTGACTTTTCATCCAGAGCATCTGCGTGCTACATCCAGCAACAGCAATATATTCTGCCTCTGTAGTTGATAGTGCAATTGTGGGTTGCTTCTTGCTGTACCAAGAGATTAGATTTCTTCCTAGAAATTGACAACTTCTAGAAGTACTTTTTCTTTCCACTCTGTCTCCAGCGTAATCAGCATCACAGAATCCAACTAATTTGAAATCATCAAATTTTCTGTAACACAAACCCACATTAGAAGAACCTTTCAGATACCTTAGAATCCTCTTAACAACTATTAAGTGTGATTCTCTAGGATCTGATTGGAATCTTGCACACAAGCATACACTGAAAAAAATGTCAGGTCTAGAAGCAGTTAAGTAGAGAAGAGATCCTATCATACATCTGTAGAGTTTCTGATCTACTTTCTTACTTACCTCTTCCTTGCCTAGTGAACTAGTTGGATGCATGGGAGTCTTTGCCATCTTACTATCAGTCATGTTAAATTTCTTCAAAAGTTCTTTAACATATTTGGTCTGATGAATGTAAGTGCACTCTGGAATTTGGTTGACTTGAATTCCCAGAAAGAATCTCAATTCTCCCATCATGCTCATTTCAAATTCTGCCTGCATACATTGAGCAAACTCCTTTCCCAGCATAGTATTGGTAGATCCAAATATGATATCATCCACATATATTTGACAAATTAGAAGATCTTTCTTAAATGTTTTACAAAAGAGTGTTGTGTCCACTTTGCCTCTGATGAAATTTTTCTCCAGAAGAAAATTGTTTAATCTCTCATACCAAGCTCTGGGAGCTTGTTTTAAACCATACAGAGATTTCTTTTGTTTGAAAACATGTTTTGGGAATTTTTCACTCTCAAAACCAGGAGGCTGGTGAAAATAAACTTCTTCTTCTATAATACCATTTAGAAAGGCACTTTTAACATCCATCTGATATAGAGTGATGTTATATTGTGCAGCAAATGAAATACGAAGGCGTATAGATTCTAACCTTGCCACTGGAGCATAAGTTTCAGTGTAATCAATACCTTCTTGTTGATTGTATCCTTGAGCAACAAGCCTTGCCTTATTTCTTTCAACTTCTCCTTTCTCATTAAGCTTATTTCTGAAGACCCACATAGTTCCAATTATGTTGAATCCTTTTGGTCTTGGAACTAAGTCCCACACATCATTTCCAGTGAACTGATTTAGCTCTTCTTGCATGGCATTAATCCAATCATTGTCTTGCAGAGCTTCATCTACAGAAGTTGGTTCAATTACTGACACCAATCCAAATAATGATGCTTCAGATGATCTGAGGAAGGATCTTGTTCTGATAGGGTCATCCTTCTTTTCAATGATAACATTCTCTGGATGAGAAGCTTTGATTCTGGAAGATGATCCTCTAACAGTTGATTCTTCAGAAATGTATAAGTTATTCATCTGAGAAGTCAAAGGAATTGCATCTGGCGTTGCTTCTGGTTCCTTCACTTGAGCTTTGTCTGCCTCTGAGTCTTCAGAGTCTGTGAGAATTACTTCTCTATCTGCAGAACTTTCAAACTACTTTAGCTTTTCAATGCCAAGCTTATCATCAAATCTAGCATGAATAGATTCTTCCACAATTTGTGTTTCAGTATTGTATACTCTGTAGCCATTTCCAATAGTGCCAGATCCAATGATCTTGCCCTTTTGATTCCCTCCAAATTTCACATCACCTCCAGATCTAAGCTCCAGACTTTGGAACATAGACCTTTCTCCTGTCATGTGTCGCGAGCATCCAGAGTCCAGGTACCATGATTGGCGTCCTGACCTTGCTGCTAAGAACATCTGCAACAGGAATTATTTTACTTTTAGGTACCCAGATCTTCTTGGGTCCTTTTGGGTTAGTTGTTCTGAAGGTTTGTCTAAACTTCTGTTTTTCAACATAAGGTTTATTCTGACTAGCCTTATATTTAAACACATGAATGTTCTTTTCAAAACGAGTGTGTTCAATATCATTCAAGTGGCCAAATTTAAAGTGGGAATATAAAGGAGTCTTCTTGATGATAATTTTATCAACAAGTTTTGGATTTAAATCCTTTCCAGAGGAAGATTTATATCCAATTCCTTTTCTGTTATTTCTGCTAACTCCATAGATCATAGAAGCCATTTTGCTTCTGTCTATGCTTTTAGCAAGAAACTTCTGAAAGTCGTAGTCATATTTTTCCAAAATATTTTTGCATTCAGACTCAGTTTCAGAATCAGAGTCTTGTTGAGCTAATTCAGAATCGTTTTTCAATTTTAAGTTCTTTTCATTTAGCTTAGCTACTTTTGATTTGAGAATATTATTCTCAGATACAAGATTGCTTTGACGCTTCTTGTATTTGAGCTTAATATTGTTATAGCTCTTCAGAACTTCTGATAACACTTTGATGAGTTCATCTTTAGTGAGTTTAGCCATTACCTCTTCAGCGTCAGAGTCAGATTCAGATCCTAAAATTCCTTCCTCCTGATCTTCTATGTCAGCCATCAATGCTACATTGGCACATTCCTCTTCTGACTCAGATTCAGATTCAGATGTATCTGAATCATCCCAGGTAGCCATTAGAACCTTCTTCTTCTTATCAGATTTTATTTTAGGTTTTTCTTTCAACAACTTTGGACATTCATTTTTGTAATGCCCAGGTTCTTTACATTCGTAGCAGACAACCTCCTTTTTGCCAGATCTTCTATGTCCAGAATATTCTTTTCTTTGGTCAGGCTTCCTGAAGTTTCTGAACTTCTTTCCTTTATGCTTCCAGAGTTTGTTTATTCTTCTGGACAGCATGGATAGTTCATCTTCATCTTCAGATGAGGATTCTTTAGAGCTTTCCTCTATTACCTGCAATGCTTTAGCAGATTTATTAGATTTTAAGGCAATTGATTTACCTTTATTTTGAGGTTCATCTTCCTCAAGTTCAATTTCATGACTCCTCAGTGAACTGATTAGTTCCTCCAAGGAAATCTTGTTTAGATCTTTAGCCATTTTCAACGCAGTCACCATAGGTCTCCATCTGGTAGGTAAGCTTCTGATGATCTTTTTCACATGATCAGCAGTAGAGTATCCTTTATCCAGAACCTTTAGTCCAGCTGTAAGTATTTGAAATCTGGAGAACATAGCTTCAACAGATTCAGCTTCTTCCATCTTGAAGGCTTCATACTTCTGAATTAGAGCCAGAGCCTTTGTTTCCTTGACTTGAGAGTTTCCCTCATGAATCATCTTCAAGGACTCAAACATGTCAAATGCAGTTTCTCTATTTGTGATCTTTTCATACTCAGTGTGAGATATTGCATTTAACAATATTGTTCTAGCCTTGTGGTGATTTCTAAATTCCTTCTTTTGGGCTTCTGTCATAGATTTTCTATCTACTTTCTTGCCATTCCCATCAATGGGATGAACATATCCATCTATGACCAAATCCCATAAATCAGCATCATAACCAAGGAAAAAACTTTCAATCCTGTCTTTCCAATAATTAAATTTCTCCCCATCAAACATAGGGGGTTTAGTGCTGATTCTGTCCCTTTCTTCATATTTGTTGTTAATGTTAGATATTGAAGTATCAGCCATAGTAACAACCAAATATATATCAAATTTTTTCTCACTGGATCTTTTCTGTCACTGTGAAGTGGTAGCACACACAGAACTGGAGCTCTAATGCCAACTGAAGGTGAGAAAATACTTAGAAGGAGGGTTGAATAAGTATGAAGATAAAATCTTAGAAGTAAAAACTCAAGTATTTTTATCCTGGTTCGTTGAACTCAACTACTCCAGTCCACCCTTTCTAGAGTGATTTGCCTTTCTCAAACAAGGACTTAATCCACTATTTAATCAACTAATTACAATAGTAAGCACTAAGAACAACTGTTCAAAGTCTTCTCAAGAACTACTGATCCTAACTGGATCTTCTTAAGGTTTTCTTACAATCAAATGTAATAATAAATACAAGTGTTAAAATGCTTCTAATAAAGCTTTATCACAACTGTGATTTTTCACTTAAGATTAAGAACAAAGAAATAATTCTAGCAAGAATATATGAGTTGTATGAGAGCTTTGATAATGAATTCTTTTCAAGTGTTTCGTCAACTGAAGAAGATGAGTGGAGACTTGCTTTTATAGGCACAGTGATCCAAGAGTTTTTCACGTTGAGAAGAGTGTACCAAAAGGTCTGAGCCTTTTTGTCTTCACATCAAGTGACCTTTCCTAGAAGAAGAAAGCACGGAGAAATCCTTTTTGTCTGTGTTCTTGTGTCTAGCATAAATAAGGAAAGAGTCGTTTGGATATTCCAAAGGACATAATCTTTGAATTCTCCTTCAACAATTTTCAGCAAGAATCATCAGAGTCTAATTTGATCAGAGCCTTCTGATGTTCATCAGAGTTTTGCTGAATCAGAGTCTTTGCAGCAAGTGTGCTTTTAGCGTGTATAAATTCAGAGCAGAGTTTTGGGTCAGATCCTCAGTACTGGCAGCGTTAGTACTATCAGAGTCTTCTGAAGTAACTATGCTTGAAAACTCTTCATACAGAATTCTTCATTGGTTCAGATGCTTCTGGCTTGCTTCAAATTCTTCTGGAGCTTCTGCTTCAGATCCTTCTGGAGACAACGCTCAGGATCTTCTGATGGCAGCATTCAGAATCTTCTAAGGAATGCTTCTGACGCTTCAGAGCCTTGCATATTTCTCATGTTCAGATCTGATTTGCTTCTGGAGTGATATTTACTTTAATATCTGCAGCAAACATTCTTAAGCAAATTTTAGAGTACATAATTCTTAACTACAAAATTTCATAATAGTTATCATAAAAAAATAGAGATATTATTAAGAACCAATCTGTGTTCTAACAAAAATAACATAAGTCCTTTGAAGAGATGGCCTCCAATGGATTCAAATGCTCTAAAAATTCCCAATTTTGCTTTTAAAATTATGCTTTAGCCCCCCAATTTCATAATCCTTGTCAACGGCTGCAAATCCTCTTAAAAGCACTCAAAACAGGTCAAAACGCGTCAAAAAAAGCCCAGAAAAGAACTCATCGCGCGTAGTATACAAGCATCACGCGCGCGATGTAACTCTTCTTTCTTTATTGTGCACGCGATAACATATGATGATGTGCATTATTATTCTAGTAGCAGCGTGTTTTTCATCCTTTTTTCACCAAAATTTCCACTAAGTCTCATTCTTCCATACTTTGCTATTTTTCACTCATTCTTGAGTCTTTCTTCATTATTTTGGCGCATCTTTCACTTATTTTTCCCTAATTGTTCGACTAATTAGATTCAATCGCAGATTGTGATCAAGTAACCATATCAGTCCTTTGTATACCTTTTGGTTTACCTCAGTTAAACTTTCCTCTTTTACCCAAGGTGCAAAGTAGGTGCATATGAGTTTCCATAAGTTTATAATCCACCATTTCAAACTTATTTAGAAGCTTTTTTTATTATTTAGTTTGATGAATGTGTACTCCATATTTCTATTAAAGTTTGGCATCGTTAAAACCAAAAATGATATCATAAACAAATATTTAAATACTCAATAATTCATTATTGTTTATCATACTGAAGAATATATTGTCAGCTTGCCCTCTCAAAAAGTCATTTCTAAGAAACACTTACTTTGTACTTTTCTTTTCATCTCCCAATTCTTACTTTAGCATCGGAGTGTCTTGCAGGTACACCCCCTCCTCCTTGGATTCCAACATCTTCTTTTGCAGGACTGATGTTAGATACAACGATGCCACCATTTCCGGTAAAGTATGTTAACCTTAAATCTTTTCCAGCTTCCTCTTTCTATTTCCCAACATTGTTGAAATATCAAAAAATCGATACCTTTGTTTCTGATAATGGTTGATGCTATCCGGATTTGGTGAAATCCTTCATGAACAAATTATCTATTAACTTCAACGAGGATGGACAACACATGTTGGTTACTACAGTTCGTGATCGTGAGTTAAATGAAGATTTATCAAACATTGCTGCAACTTTTAAAATTCCATACACGAGATTTTTTCTCCGAAAAGGTGTCAACCACATGGAAGGACCTTGGGAAAATTATGGTTAAATGGAGTATTACTACATCATCTGCAGATTTCCCAGAGAGACTGTCATTGCGGGTCAACGGACTGCTCGCACCTTGTGTTATGTCAAGAATTTGTTCGTCAATGACCGTATGCTACATTATATCATCTGCTATGTGCTGATCCCAAAAGACTCTAACCATGCTCAGATCAATGACCTGGAGATGCAAGTAATGTTTGCAATCAAGAACAAAATCAGAGTTAATTGGATATTAACTATGATGTATCACCTACAACATCAACTCACCCTTTCTACTAGACTTCCATACGAGCGACTCATCTCCCGCATCCTAGAATTAACAGATTTGGATTTGAACCGAGAACCTTTCATTACCTTGAAACCAACCGCAAAAGAGATCAACGAAATCATTATCATCGAGAATACCGGCATCGTGAAAGACAATGATGGAACATACAAATATGCAGACGGTTCTTCTTCCTCCAACCATCCTTATCCCATTCCGGAAGGCGGAATCACAAATGAATTTCTCTACATAACCATGATGAACCAACATAGAGAAACCACTCGGGCGATCAACTCCCTCCAAAGACTTGTGATACACTCTCAAAATCCCAATGCCGGCAAAGACGAAGATGAGGATGAAGGTGTCGCTTGCGCGAAAATAAGGTGTCGGCATGACAGAAGAGTCGCCACCTTTCGTTATTTATCCCTCAGAACGGGAAAGGAAACGATCGGAAAAACCTGACGAATAAGGGTAAGACAAGGTCATCGCAACCATTGTCTGGGTTCGGGAGTCGGTTACGCAAGGGGAAGGTATCAGCACCCCTCACGTCCGTCGTACTCGACGGGATCCTCGCTTGTTTGTTTACTTGGACGGGTTGGTTATAATCTATCTACCTATCAAGGCTGGCTGAAAAAGAAAAGAAAAATGACTCGGCAAAGCATCGCGCTTTATGCCTACGTATTCCCGTCTGGAACGAGAAATCAGAGTCAACGTAGTTCGGCTAACTACGGGGGAAAGGTTGCTCGCTAGGACGTCGCGTCCTATGCCTACGTACTTTCATCTGGTATGAAAGATCAGAGCAAATGTAGTTCGGGAAACTACTGGGAAAAATGGCTCAACTAGGAGGGAGACTATCAAGTCCTATTGTTATCATGCCATGGATTCATCCTATGGTTGAGGTTTGAACAGGGAACTCCTAGATGTTGTCATGCATAGGTTTCAACCTAAAAGTCTATCATCAAATCCTTATCAAAGGAAATGAGAGTCCTAAGGGATCATGTCAATGATACACAAAAACAGACAAAAACATCAGCTTAAACAGTAAAATGCATGCAATGCAAGTGAGGGAGGAAGTGTGTGTGGGGCTTCAGCCTCCACAAGCTCATCTCGACCTCAAGCCAGTCATGAAATAACAGCAATCATACTGAAAATAATCAATATGCTATCAAGCAAAGAACAAATAAAAGGAATGAAGTGCCAACAGGCAAACAAATACACATGCTTGAGAAAGAAAGAATCTACTCTCTAATCCTAACCCTAATCACAGAATCTGAACAAATCTAAGCAAAGCCCTAAGGCAAAACCTAACCACAAGAAATCAATCCCAGTCTTCAAGCTTCAGAACCAGCTTACCCAAAGACAGGGAGCTAAGCAAGCAGACTCATAGTGTCTTCCTCAGGAGAACACTAGGAGGTGTATACTCAGGAGTCATACCCTATGTGGCTCAACCACTGTGATCAGTTTATATTCCTCCTCAGGAGAAATTAAACTCACAAGCAGGCTCCAACATCACTGGATATTTATGAAATCCTATCTGAACTAGTGGAACTAAATGAACAGACTCATAGGACCTTCCTCAGGAAAGTACTAGGAGGCTTCCACTTAGGAGTTGTATCCTATGTGGCTCAACAACTGTGATCAGTTTACATTCCTCCTCAGGAGAAATTAAACTCACAAGTTGGCTCCAACATCATTGGATACTTAAGAAAGAGGTGAGAAGAAAGAATGAAAGTCATTCATAGTGCCTTCCTCAGGAAAGTACCATGAACTTCCTTCAAACTTCAGGATCTCAAACCTCACAGACAGGGAATAAGCCAAGCTCTGGGTCTCTGGGTCTTGATCTACAATCTTCTCTTCATGATGCTCTCCATCAAAATCTTCAAGGCAACACAAGCCCCTCAACAAATTCCCCAAAACAAACCCCAGAGATGAACAGATAACCACAGGGGAGACAAAATCAATAGGCAACTTCAGAAAATACCTAAAAATACTAAACCAATGGGGAAAAATCTAACAATTATTCACAAGGGTCCTCAACACCTATTCATAACATCTACATAGGCCTCTACCTAAAAATCAAGACAAAACTTATTCAAAGAAAGGAATTCATCACCTAAACACAATCTAAACCCTAATTAGGATACCCTAAATCTACCCTAATTAAACTAATCAAAATTTAATTCTAAAATTCTAGAAAAAATCCTATGGGGAACTATGATTCATCATCTAATTGCATAAAAAAGAATGGATTAAAAACCCTAAGGGAAGGTCCTAAAACAATTCCTACAAAATCATGATATAAAACTAAACAATATAAAAGCTATTTTAAAAGAAAAATCTATTAAAATACTAAACTAAAAAATAAAATCCCATTTTTATTTTTATAATTTTCTACACATTTTCATCTACTCATAGAAAAAAGAAGAATTAAAAAAGAGTTATTTATCATTTTTTAATGAATTTTCTAAAACAGAAAAATATTAGAACAAATAAAAGAAATTAAATCAAATAAAGGGGAGGGGGGGTACAAATAGAAACACGCGCCAGTTGGAAATAATTGGGCCAGCAATAGGGGGGGGTGCGGATAGCCAAGTGGGTTAAGCCCATTTCTAAACTCAGAAACCAACAAAAAATAAAAAACTGGAGGGAGGTGAAGTTAGCAAGGGATTTACGCGCGCATTGGGAGATTGGGCTTTTGGGGGGTTGGGAATAGCAATCAGATTTAGGCCCAGGATTTCACTTTAAGTGAAACGGGGCGTTTTGAGGCTTGAGTCTTCCCTCCGTTTTCTGAATTCAATTGTGGCCGCACGATCGTGAGTCTTGGTCAAGTATTTTGAGGAGATCCAACGGCCACGGGTTGTCTTCTTCCTTGAGATGAGTTAGGGTTTGCAGGTTTGTTTTCATGCGCCTATCTTCAAGCTCCTCTATCTCACTCACCTTAACACCGAATTCAACCTTGTAAGAACCAAAAGTGCTCCATTTTCTCCCAGGAACACAACCATATCCATAGTTTTCACTGAGATTCACTCTAATGCCCAACCCGATCGTGAGAAACCCCATGGCACTCAAATTTTCACTGTGATGCACTCCCTCAATTCTTGATTCTTTCTACACTAAAATGCTCTTTATTCTATGCTGATTCTAACATGCTAATGGATGTGGATTAATGCTCACCACACAGTATTTTCTTGGTCATTAAAGTTTCAACACCCTGTTATCAAACCTCATGAAATGAACCCTAACTCTCTGAAAATCATCCTCTACTTATTCCTAACATTTCTAACCTAAAGATTCAACCTACTAACACATAAATAAGAGTGTAGAGATGAAAATGCCAACCTGTTTCTTGGCTATGGCAGAGGTAGCTATGACTTGATTCAATGCTTGCAGCCTCTTCACAATGATCCTTAGATGTTGGTGTGAGTTCTGTTTGCAACAATTTGGAGGATGAAGGCTTGTAGCATGAGATTCGAAGCTTGCTTGCAATGGAATCCACCCTTGAATATCTCTCTCTCCTCTCACTCTCTTTACCAACTTCACCAACCTTCTATCTCAGCATACTCTTCTCAATATATAGAATGATTTAGAAAGCCCTAGAATCATCTAGAACAATCTAATGAGAACTTGAATTTATCATGTCATGACATATGGATTCATCTCATATCATGTACTCTTCCTTGTTACAGCCCCTCAATTCCATTTGAAAATCTCCTCATATGAGTTTTTGGAAGGGTTGGAGTGCTTAACCAGCTTGTATGTTCACTTCCCTTGAGTTTCACCTTGGTGCCTTATTATGCAAGTAACTAAATTCCAAAGCAACTCCATTTTTTAAACATTAACTCAAAAATGTGGCTAAACCAATGTTCTCAAAATGGTTTTTCCAATCAAAATGATATATTGGATGACCTATTTTGGATTTGTGGATCTTCCAAATCACTTTTCAAATTCAACTTTTCAAGTTTATAAGCCATTTTTAGTTCATTTTGGACCAATCATGTAATCTCATGCTATGAGCTTTTCCAACAATTTGTGACCTTCTTTCTAGACTTAAAATCACATTTTGAGCAACTTTCATGTTTTGAGTGTTTCCATTTGAGGCTTGGAAATAGGAGTTTTAGGCATTGGCTAAAATGACCTATGACTGACAAATGACCAAAATACCCCTGCCTTGTTCAAACCATAAGTTGAGTTCCACAAATCCAATCAAGGACTTCTACCACTCAAATTAAAGCTAAGAAGATCCTCTTCAACATTCATGTTGACCAAGAAATCATAGGAATCCTCCTACCAGGGCAAAAGTTGTCTGCAAGTTGGGTGACTTTCAAGGACCCAGATTCACACACCTCTGCTGACCTGTAATTTGTCAAAACCATAACTTGGGCTCTGTAACTCCTATCAAGGACTTCCACCACTCAAATTAAATCTTAGAACAAGCTCTACAACATTCATGTTGTGGGGAGGATGAGATATCAATCACATCTAGAGCTAAAACTGCCTGGAAGATAGGGATCAAATTAGGGTTTTCTCACTGACAATCCTCAGAAACCCTGACTTGAAACTTCTCAAACTCCTCAATCATGATGAGTTGGCCTAGGAATCATCTTTATAACATCTCTATTCATCATTCCATGATCTCATGGCCCTTGGATTAAGTCTCAACCTTCTCCAAATTTTCAGTTACCCTAGGGTTGACCCAGTCAAAACCCTAATTCTACCAATCATGGTTGAATCTTCTGAACTCTTGCATAATGACTTCTCTGGGCTTCATGAAGGCTATCAAGACATCTCATAGGCTTTCCCAAAACATCAAGTTCATTCTCAAAGTCTCAGAATCATCTGAGGGGCACCCACAACTCTCAAGCTTTGAAGCACACAATCCTGGTTTCACTCCACTTCCTCTGAAGATCTCTTGAACTTTCTGATGAAGGTATCCACTTTCAAACACTCAATGAATAAATAATTGTTGGTCAAATTTTGGGGTGCAACAGCTGCCCCTATTCAAACGGCTTGAACCTGACTGGGTGAGAAGCGAACGGCTCTCATCCAATCAAGGTGCGAGACGATTGAATACCGGTAAACCCGAAAATTTGCCAACTGCACGAGCACATGATACTCTGCGGGGAACAAATCTTTGAATACTGCAACACTAACTGCTCAACAACTAGCTGGAGAAATACTGATCTGACATCGCCGTCATTTATCCACGTTAACCTCTTCTGACATTGCCTTCAGACAACCACGACACCCAGCATCACCGCTGGAAGACTAAACCTGATATCGCCGTCGAACAATCAAAATACTCCGCATCGCCGCTGGAGAACTACAACACTGAACAACTCTGCCCCTGGGGTTCACCCCTGGTAACTGGAACAAAAGGTACACTTGCGTATTTGGAGCTACTCTGCTGGGAATGAGAGACTTAACTAGGCACACTCTGATCTGGGGTTCTCCCTCAGAACCATAACGAATATCTGAATACTACTGCATACTGGACCCACCGTAGAACTTCAACATCAAAGATATATGAAACCCCGGCCCCTGGCCACTTCCAGCTTCAGCTAGAAAAGATCTTCAAGTACTCCTGAAGATGGTATCCTTGGCCTCCAAGGATATAAACCTTGCCCGTCGGCGATTCCAACTTCAGCTAGAAAAGATCTTCAAGTACTCCTGAAGATAAGCATCCTTGGCCTTCAAGGATGTAAACTTTGCCCGTCGGCAACTCTGCAGGAGGTATCTTCGACCTTAGTCTGAAGAAAATGATCCTTGGCCTTCAAGGATACATGGATCTGCCTTCAGGCAACTCCGCCTCTGCTGTAGAGCATCCGAGACTTCAGTCAGGGATATACTTCGGCCTTCAGTCCGAAAAATGAATCCTAGGTCATTCATGACCTTGGGGATAACCTTGCCCTCAGGCACCTTCGCTTCAGCTTAGGAAAATTGTGACTTCAGTCAGAGAAATGGTATCCAGAGCCATTCATGACTCTACAGGGATTCAAACACTTTGCCTTCAGGCAAAACTCTGCTTCAGCTGGAGAAACATTTTCGACTTCAGTCAGAAGAAACACTATTCACTTGATCGCAATCAATCATCTCCTCAGGACAACTGACTTGGCCTTCAGACCAACACAGATCACCTTACTATATCTACAAGCTTTGGAACCTTGTCTTCAGCCACACGTTGATTCATCAACAAGGAAATCTGAACTCACAGGAACCTTCTGATATCGCCTTCAGGCGTTTACGAAATCCATCTTCAGATTAGACATCGTGGTTGGAGAAACATCTTCGACTTCAATCAGAAGACGTATCATTCTCTTGATCGCGCTCAATCATCACCTCAGGATAACTGACTTGGTCTTCAGACTCACACGAATTACTCTGTTGTATCTACAACCCTGGAACCCTGTCTTCATCCATCCGTTGATCCTTCAACACGGAAATCTGAACTCACAGGAACTTTATAACATCGCTTTCAGGCGCTTATGAAATCCATCTTCAGATTAGACATCATTGTTGGAGCAGACATATCATGCTGCTCAGGACTTCAAGAATCATCTTGACCAAACAGATCCATCGGGCATCTTCAAGAATCGTCCTGAACTAATAACCTTTCTGGAGCAGACATTCTGTTGGGAATTCCAGGAATCTTCCTGGGCAACTCTTGCCGGAGGCGCTATTGGGGAGCTCAAGCATCATACTAGGCGTACCACTCGGGAAGCGGTACTGGGGTCTTAAGAATCGTCTTAAGCAAATGGCCCTGCTGAGGGACTTGAGAATCATCTCGAACTGAAGACTTCGCTGGGGATCTCAAAAATCATCTTGAGCGAGCGACTGCGGGGATCACACCGGGGTTTTTAGAATCATCTAAGAAAGCAACCTTGCTGGGGAGAACATCAAGAATCGTCCTGAGCAACCGGTCTTTTGGTGGAACACCTGTAAGGCAAGAATGATAATGATCTAGATCATGCCTATGATGCATATGCTTCTGCTATGCAATCATGCTCAATGCCATGCAATCATGCTCAATGCTATGCAATCATGCTCAATGCTATGCAATCATGCACAATGACATGCAATCATGCACAATGATGCGATCCCGTCAGCAAAATAAATGCCGAAAGGGGAAATCCTCCTGTCAAGGAGAAAGAACCACTCAGGTAGAGGAATCATCCTGCTGAGGAGAATGTGAACACGCCAATGTCAATCGGGCTCTGTCCGGGGAATTGATCTTCCGTGAACTGCTGCAGGGGAACAACTACAGCTGACTGCTGCAGGGGATGAAGCTCTACGAGAACTTGGATCTGCTGATATCAATCGCGAGAATGAACTGCGCGGCCGTCTCGACTACTCTTCTGGGGATGACCACTATGCGGGGAACCAACTTCAGCTGCTCAACACTCCACTGGGGATAAACCAATCATGATCTGATCAACTTCCAAGGATTCGGATCTCTTGGACATCTGCAAACTCGGCTGAGGAAGGAGAAGTCATTCTGCTTCGAGTGCGAAAGTGCGATTCTGGGGAAACACAGCATTAGCTGCCCCACGCTCTGCTGGGGAAAATCAATCATGATCTGATCAATGTTCAAAGGTTCTGCTTTTCTGCGGACTCAGCCGGGGAGAGAAATCATTCTATTTCATTGGAAAGTACGACTCTGATGGGGAATTCGATTCCACTGGGGAAGAAAGAATCATCTGCCTTCGGGGGAGAGTACAACTCTGCAAGGGAACACAACATCAGCTGTTCCAACACTCTACTGGGGAAGAAGGAATCGTCCATCTTCAGGAGAGAGCATGACTCTGTTGGGGAATCTCAACTCCACTGGAGACTTCAGTCTGGCACCATCAGTTACTGCATACTTCGGCATACGGCTAGCTTCTTGCGAATCCTGCACTTGTGACCCGGTGCGGGGGAGAATCCTGCTTCGACGACTTTACTGGGGAAAATACGAGCTTCGGTACCCAAACATTTCTATGAAACCTGCACTTGTGACCCGGTGCTGGGGGAGAATCCTGCTTCGACGACTTTACTGGGGAAAATACGAGCTTCGGTACCCAAACATTTCTATGAAACCTGCACTTGTGACCCGGTGCTGGGGGGTAATCATCATGCTTCAGTGCTTGACTCAGCCGATGAGGTGACATTCCTTCAGGATGCGTCCGCTTGGGGAAGAGAATCACCTCTACCTGGAAGACATATCAATGCTCACTATTCTGATTCCGATTCTACGGAGGAGAGACTACTGACCTCTGCTAGGGAAGGAGGACTCGTCCTGCTTCGGGGATATCAATTCTGGTCTGCTGAGGGTAATCTTGACCCTAATCTGATGAGGGGTAAACGCCATCTCAATCTGCTGCAGTCTCAGATTGTACAGGGGGAACGACCTCAAACTGTACGCCTCTGCTGAGAAACGATCTTGATTCAACAACGTCAACACAGGGAATACAGGCTACCAAGCATGGAGTCAAGTAACAGGTTATGCTGTAGGATAGCAATCCAATGACTACCAGGCTTCTCCAGAAGGTTCAGGTTTCGGCAGGGTAATGACACGATTCCCCGATACTCAATTCTTGCCAGGGTGAACAAACTCATTTGAACAACTTGCCCCAGCGCAATTCAACTTGCCCCAATCCGACCTTTGGGAATAATTCATTCTGAGCCGAAAACAACTGGCAACAAGACAATCTTCAGAGGGCTTGCCCCAGCATCTGCACAACGGGAGGATTCATCCTCAACTAATCAACTCTCAGCATGGTCAGCTTCAATATCTCTGAAGTAGTTTGCCCCTGAACGAGCGATGAGCGACTCAACATGCTCTGATTGAACACTGGAGGGATCTGCCCCCAAATCGCAAGAATTCTGGATAACTGCCCCTGATTGGGTCTCGAGAAGATTCACTTCCGACCAACCGCTTCTTGCATAAACTGCCCCATAATCAACTGATGCTCCGGGACTTGTCCTCAAACAAACTGATTCCAAACTCGCTGGAAGTCAATGCCCCAGATTCACAGGGCTTCGCAGCATACCATTCTGATCCAGACCTCTGACGATTCAGTCCTGATTGACTATTCCCTGTTTGAGTTCCTTCGTATTAGCTACCAACCTGCAATCAAAATTGTTTATTCACGAATGGTAATTCTAATGTAGTGTTCATGCAAATTTCGAAAAAATGTTGTACTGTCACTCATTTACGTGTCATGCTAGTGAGTGACGAATGAACCAAAGAGTTCAAACGTAGTGCTGATGCGATCAGTGAAAAATGCAATAAGGATATGATTAGAAAATCATGAAGGAGTCAGGTTACTCAACCTTATCGTAATGCGCTTTCAGAATAAACTCTGCCTCAATTAGGTCTTTTAAGGGTTGTATCGTGGTCGGGTTCACGGTTCGTGAAACAAAGGATATTTGGCTCAAATTATGATTTGTACCCACCCCTTCTACGTGATGTTCTCCGATCCTAAAGTTCAGTTAACTCAGCTCGAGCGCTCGCCTCTTCGAGAGGTATGTTGAACATTGGGAACAACTGGTTAAAGAATTCACAAGGTGTTTCGGAGTGACAGTTACTCCTTTTCGTTTTCGGTGTCTGTATCTACACGACTTTGTCCTTGTTCGAGGATTTTCCTTTTTTATAATCCTTTCTTTTTCATTCTTTTGATTCCCTAACTTTTGCCTGGACTGACTCCTTTTGAGTTCTTTTCAATTTTTCTTTTTGAAGTCCAGCGGGATGCCCTGATTTTTGCCTAAGTATTTGCTTTCTAGCTTCTCTTTTTTACTTAGCGGGCTTTCTTATTTCTTTTTCTTTTTCTTGGAACAAGTCGTGTGACACTGGATGTCTTGATTGCTCCGAAAGGATTATAACTGTCTCACTCCTGATTGGTGAGGTTTAACCATTGTGGTTGATGAGGTACGACCTCTAGCGAGGAATATGATGTGATTGGTCCTCGAGGGACAACACTCCTCTATAAGATTTGAACGCTCGATCAAGCTGACTGACAACTACCCTGCCCCGGGTTAAGATGCGAGGGTTTAAAAATTCCGAAAGAAACTCCTACTTCTCGGCTCGAAGTGGTTAACAAGGGATTCTCTTCCTTATCTCTCCGGTGTTTAGGGGATTTGAAACAATGCCTTGTACGTCATCGGCAAGGTTTTATCTGAAAGCAATACGATCATCGGTTATGAGTATTCAATTTCATCATCCTCCCTCCGCTCATTGCTAATCATAGTAAGAAAGTGGAGTGAATAAAATGCAAGTGTCAGTGTAATGCAGTAAATGAGTGACAACGACATAACTAATTCAGAAAAATGCATAGTCACTTTATTAACATCACCATTCGAAACATACAATGTTTAACAGCAAGTAGTAACTAACAGAAAAGAAACTACAAATGCAAATGGTAAAAAGTCCGAGGACTGCCAATGTTGAGGACGTCTGCCTGTCTGGATCACTGGCTTCTGGAAATAACCCTCTGAATTTGCGAGCTCAAACAGCTGAGAGGTTGTCACGCACAACCAAGACTCCATCTGGAAAGGAAATACACCCTTGGTCGATCAATTGTTGTACTTTCGCCTGGAAAGCCTTGCAATCTTCAGTTGAATGCCCCGGAGATCCACCGTGGTAACCGCACTGAACATGAGGATTGTACCCTGGAGGGTAAGGCTCTGGCACGGGCTTGAGAGCTTTCGGTTCCACCAAGGAATTCTGAATCAACAGTGGAAGGATTTGGCTATACGGCACAGGCACTGGATGGAAAGAAGCATTCCTTTGTTCCACGTGGTTGCGAGGTCTCTTGTGATCCTGGTGCTGGTATTCTTTCCGCCCAGGAGCAAGAGGTCGTCGTTTCTGAATGGCGACGGTCTCTCGCTTAGGCGCTTGCGTCCTTGAGCTTGATCCAGGTAGAAACTGCGAGCGAGGCGATTCAGTCACCAAAGGTCGCGGGACATATTCAATATCTTTCTCAGCTTCAGGCAACGGAGTGGAATCATTCACCTCTCCTACAGGGTACGGGATGAACTTTCCCGATGCTCTCATGCCACCCGGCACAAGCCTAATCGCCCTTGAGTCAATAAGGTCCTGAATCTTATTCCTGAGAGCCTTGCATGTTTCAACATGGTGCCCTGGTGCTCCTGAGTGGAAATCACAACGCATGCGTAGATCAACGTCTGGTGACACGTCATCTGGTGTATTTGAGGTCCGAAGCTTGAGAACACGGTTCTGAACCAACAGCGGCAGCAGCTGGGCATAACCCACAGGTAGTGGGTCCACAGCTCTATCAAGTAGCTTCTTCTTTTGACCATAACCTTCAGGGTTATTCTGAGATGCTCGGCGCGGCTGATGACGAGACAGGCCTCGAGCTTCATGCTGTGTAGAGGGTCCATGAGGTCCACTTGGCTTCAGCACAGGTGGCACTGAAGGTAACGGAGGAAGCACTTTGGTCTCCTCCTTGGGTGCTTGACCACTCTCCTTATTTAGCATACTTCTCACCACTCCCATGAGAAAGCTCAACTGATTCTGCAGCTGCTGATTCTCCTCTCTGAGCACTTGCTGGTCCAGACGCACTGCCTGTATGTCATTCATGACCTGCCCCAGCTGGCTTTGGATTTTCCCTAGTTCAGCTTGTATCTGCTCCATTAGTCTGAGCTGCTTGATTCTGAGTCAAACCTGCAAACACAAAGGTTAGAAGACAAGCCCCGGCTTCTGTCATGCGAGATGGATTATGCTAATGCTATAGGTGTCTGTACGTTTAGGAGATCACCCCTAATTCTGGTGTCGACGTGCCAACATAGTGTTAATGCAATGATAAGACTGGATCCATTCGTGGAAGAAAATATTTCATCTTGCTCGGGACACCAGAGTCAGGGTACGAAACGCGCCTGTAGCACAGACACATGCTAATGGAATGCAAACATGAATATGCGAGCTAATGCAAAATGCAGGGATGCAACAATATATCCAGGTGGCTGCTGTGGAGATTCGGTATCAACAGTCACTGATGAGAAGAAGACCCCAGTGTAAAATCACTGATCTGATCTGCTGTGAATAACCATCCGGTAGGATCGAGATCAAAATTCTGCCCTGACAAGAACGAAGGCCTGATAATAAAGACCCCGGATGCAAGATCAAGGAATATCTGTTGATGAAGTCTTCGGACCCCAAATCACAAATCTGCCCTCTCAAGAACAAATACACAGCTGCTGATGAGATCTTCAAACCCCACTCAAAATCTGCCCTATCAAGAACAAAATAACAACTGCTGACGAGATCCTCAGACCCCACTCAAAAATCTGCTTCATCCAGAACAAACTTCTGATAATAATACACTGATCAAAGCCTGCTCTATCAAGAATAGACAAACACCCGATGATAAAATCCTTCGATCAAACCCTTGCTCTATCAAGAACATCTCTGCAACTGAGAACCCAACATAACTGATTCACTGTCAAGAAAACCAGGTAGTCTGGAGGTCAAAGTTTCCTGCAATATCCCAACCCCACTCACAGGTATGATGGACCTAATCCACGGACAAAGGTACGGCATCCTATGCGGTCGTCAGCGTCACAGACTTTCACGAGTGACAATACGATTCCCAGAAGGAGTGGCATCGTCAAGTCATGAAGAGGCCTCTCTTAGCTGACTTCCAAATGATCGGTCCCCAGAGTCGACAATACTCACGTCTGGACTCCCCTCAGATCCTCAGGACCGGAAAGGAGCACCTCTGCAAGAATCTCGTCTGAGCGCAGATTTTCGCAGGGAACTGTGCCTGCTCAGCAGACAGGTTCGTCTACTACTTCTCCGCAACTATATTTAGGTGTGTACTCAAGCCCAGGTCCGGCTTTTCACTCACAGTAACATCCCTCTCCCACAGCAGCACAGATAATCATATCAAACTGGAAATAAAATGCGGGAAATAAAATGCGGGAAGTAAAGAATGCGATAAATAAACGCAACCCAACAAGCAAACACACAAACGATAGGATTGACTCGCGTAGGGGATGGGAAACGGTCCCAGCATAAGGGATGGGAAAAGTCCCTAGATGCTATAGCTCCCCAGCAGAGTCGCCAGCTGTCGCTTGCGCGAAAATAAGGTGCCGGCATGACAGAAGAGTCGCCACCTTTCGTTATTTATCCCTCAGAACGGGAAAGGAAACGATCGGAAAAACCTGACGAATAAGGGTAAGACAAGGTCATCGCAACCATTGTCTGGGTTCGGGAGTCGGTTACGCAAGGGGAAGGTATCAGCACCCCTCACGTCCGTCGTACTCGACGGGATCCTCGCTTGTTTGTTTACTTGGACGGGTTGGTTATAATCTATCTACCTATCAAGGCTGGCTGAAAAAGAAAAGAAAAATGACTCGGCAAAGCATCGCGCTTTATGCCTACGTATTCCCGTCTGGAACGAGAAATCAGAGTCAACGTAGTTCGGCTAACTACGGGGGAAAGGTTGCTCGCTAGGACGTCGCGTCCTATGCCTACGTACTTTCATCTGGTATGAAAGATCAGAGCAAATGTAGTTCGGGAAACTACTGGGAAAAATGGCTCAACTAGGAGGGAGACTATCAAGTCCTATTGTTATCATGCCATGGATTCATCCTATGGTTGAGGTTTGAACAGGGAACTCCTAGATGTTGTCATGCATAGGTTTCAACCTAAAAGTCTATCATCAAATCCTTATCAAAGGAAATGAGAGTCCTAAGGGATCATGTCAATGATACACAAAAACAGACAAAAACATCAGCTTAAACAGTAAAATGCATGCAATGCAAGTGAGGGAGGAAGTGTGTGTGGGGCTTCAGCCTCCACAAGCTCATCTCGACCTCAAGCCAGTCATGAAATAACAGCAATCATACTGAAAATAATCAATATGCTATCAAGCAAAGAACAAATAAAAGGAATGAAGTGCCAACAGGCAAACAAATACACATGCTTGAGAAAGAAAGAATCTACTCTCTAATCCTAACCCTAATCACAGAATCTGAACAAATCTAAGCAAAGCCCTAAGGCAAAACCTAACCACAAGAAATCAATCCCAGTCTTCAAGCTTCAGAACCAGCTTACCCAAAGACAGGGAGCTAAGCAAGCAGACTCATAGTGTCTTCCTCAGGAGAACACTAGGAGGTGTATACTCAGGAGTCATACCCTATGTGGCTCAACCACTGTGATCAGTTTATATTCCTCCTCAGGAGAAATTAAACTCACAAGCAGGCTCCAACATCACTGGATATTTATGAAATCCTATCTGAACTAGTGGAACTAAATGAACAGACTCATAGGACCTTCCTCAGGAAAGTACTAGGAGGCTTCCACTTAGGAGTTGTATCCTATGTGGCTCAACAACTGTGATCAGTTTACATTCCTCCTCAGGAGAAATTAAACTCACAAGTTGGCTCCAACATCATTGGATACTTAAGAAAGAGGTGAGAAGAAAGAATGAAAGTCATTCATAGTGCCTTCCTCAGGAAAGTACCATGAACTTCCTTCAAACTTCAGGATCTCAAACCTCACAGACAGGGAATAAGCCAAGCTCTGGGTCTCTGGGTCTTGATCTACAATCTTCTCTTCATGATGCTCTCCATCAAAATCTTCAAGGCAACACAAGCCCCTCAACAAATTCCCCAAAACAAACCCCAGAGATGAACAGATAACCACAGGGGAGACAAAATCAATAGGCAACTTCAGAAAATACCTAAAAATACTAAACCAATGGGGAAAAATCTAACAATTATTCACAAGGGTCCTCAACACCTATTCATAACATCTACATAGGCCTCTACCTAAAAATCAAGACAAAACTTATTCAAAGAAAGGAATTCATCACCTAAACACAATCTAAACCCTAATTAGGATACCCTAAATCTACCCTAATTAAACTAATCAAAATTTAATTCTAAAATTCTAGAAAAAATCCTATGGGGAACTATGATTCATCATCTAATTGCATAAAAAAGAATGGATTAAAAACCCTAAGGGAAGGTCCTAAAACAATTCCTACAAAATCATGATATAAAACTAAACAATATAAAAGCTATTTTAAAAGAAAAATCTATTAAAATACTAAACTAAAAAATAAAATCCCATTTTTATTTTTATAATTTTCTACACATTTTCATCTACTCATAGAAAAAAGAAGAATTAAAAAAGAGTTATTTATCATTTTTTAATGAATTTTCTAAAACAGAAAAATATTAGAACAAATAAAAGAAATTAAATCAAATAAAGGGGAGGGGGGTACAAATAGAAACACGCGCCAGTTGGAAATAATTGGGCCAGCAATAGGGGGGGGTGCGGATAGCCAAGTGGGTTAAGCCCATTTCTAAACTCAGAAACCAACAAAAAATAAAAAACTGGAGGGAGGTGAAGTTAGCAAGGGATTTACGCGCGCATTGGGAGATTGGGCTTTTGGGGGGTTGGGAATAGCAATCAGATTTAGGCCCAGGATTTCACTTTAAGTGAAACGGGGCGTTTTGAGGCTTGAGTCTTCCCTCCGTTTTCTGAATTCAATTGTGGCCGCACGATCGTGAGTCTTGGTCAAGTATTTTGAGGAGATCCAACGGCCACGGGTTGTCTTCTTCCTTGAGATGAGTTAGGGTTTGCAGGTTTGTTTTCATGCGCCTATCTTCAAGCTCCTCTATCTCACTCACCTTAACACCGAATTCAACCTTGTAAGAACCAAAAGTGCTCCATTTTCTCCCAGGAACACAACCATATCCATAGTTTTCACTGAGATTCACTCTAATGCCCAACCCGATCGTGAGAAACCCCATGGCACTCAAATTTTCACTGTGATGCACTCCCTCAATTCTTGATTCTTTCTACACTAAAATGCTCTTTATTCTATGCTGATTCTAACATGCTAATGGATGTGGATTAATGCTCACCACACAGTATTTTCTTGGTCATTAAAGTTTCAACACCCTGTTATCAAACCTCATGAAATGAACCCTAACTCTCTGAAAATCATCCTCTACTTATTCCTAACATTTCTAACCTAAAGATTCAACCTACTAACACATAAATAAGAGTGTAGAGATGAAAATGCCAACCTGTTTCTTGGCTATGGCAGAGGTAGCTATGACTTGATTCAATGCTTGCAGCCTCTTCACAATGATCCTTAGATGTTGGTGTGAGTTCTGTTTGCAACAATTTGGAGGATGAAGGCTTGTAGCATGAGATTCGAAGCTTGCTTGCAATGGAATCCACCCTTGAATATCTCTCTCTCCTCTCACTCTCTTTACCAACTTCACCAACCTTCTATCTCAGCATACTCTTCTCAATATATAGAATGATTTAGAAAGCCCTAGAATCATCTAGAACAATCTAATGAGAACTTGAATTTATCATGTCATGACATATGGATTCATCTCATATCATGTACTCTTCCTTGTTACAGCCCCTCAATTCCATTTGAAAATCTCCTCATATGAGTTTTTGGAAGGGTTGGAGTGCTTAACCAGCTTGTATGTTCACTTCCCTTGAGTTTCACCTTGGTGCCTTATTATGCAAGTAACTAAATTCCAAAGCAACTCCATTTTTTAAACCTTAACTCAAAAATGTGGCTAAACCAATGTTCTCAAAATGGTTTTTCCAATCAAAATGATATATTGGATGACCTATTTTGGATTTGTGGATCTTCCAAATCACTTTTCAAATTCAACTTTTCAAGTTTATAAGCCATTTTTAGTTCATTTTGGACCAATCATGTAATCTCATGCTATGAGCTTTTCCAACAATTTGTGACCTTCTTTCTAGACTTAAAATCACATTTTGAGCAACTTTCATGTTTTGAGTGTTTCCATTTGAGGCTTGGAAATAGGAGTTTTAGGCATTGGCTAAAATGACCTATGACTGACAAATGACCAAAATACCCCTGCCTTGTTCAAACCATAAGTTGAGTTCCACAAATCCAATCAAGGACTTCTACCACTCAAATTAAATCTAAGAAGATCCTCTTCAACATTCATGTTGACCAAGAAATCATAGGAATCCTCCTACCAGGGCAAAAGTTGTCTGCAAGTTGGGTGACTTTCAAGGACCCAGATTCACACACCTCTGCTGACCTGTAATTTGTCAAAACCATAACTTGGGCTCTGTAACTCCTATCAAGGACTTCCACCACTCAAATTAAAGCTTAGAACAAGCTCTACAACATTCATGTTGTGGGGAGGATGAGATATCAATCACATCTAGAGCTAAAACTGCCTGGAAGATAGGGATCAAATTAGGGTTTTCTCACTGACAATCCTCAGAAACCCTGACTTGAAACTTCTCAAACTCCTCAATCATGATGAGTTGGCCTAGGAATCATCTTTATAACATCTCTATTCATCATTCCATGATCTCATGGCCCTTGGATTAAGTCTCAACCTTCTCCAAATTTTCAGTTACCCTAGGGTTGACCCAGTCAAAACCCTAATTCTACCAATCATGGTTGAATCTTCTGAACTCTTGCATAATGACTTCTCTGGGCTTCATGAAGGCTATCAAGACATCTCATAGGCTTTCCCAAAACATCAAGTTCATTCTCAAAGTCTCAGAATCATCTGAGGGGCACCCACAACTCTCAAGCTTTGAAGCACACAATCCTGGTTTCACTCCACTTCCTCTGAAGATCTCTTGAACTTTCTGATGAAGGTATCCACTTTCAAACACTCAATGAATAAATAATTGTTGGTCAAATTTTGGGGTGCAACAGAAGGTGAAGAAGAAAAAGATGAAAGTGAGGAGATGTCGTAGGATGATAATTAAAAGCACCTTTTTTTGTTCTTATTACTGTTGTAGAATTTATTTAAGTTCATGTTTTATGTTTCGTACTCGTACCATACTTTGTGCGCGTTTTCTGTGTTTCCTATCGTAAGAACAAAGTTTTGTTTGTGATGTTTGCAAATGTGATTGTGTTTATTCTATGTGTGTTTGTTTACTTTCATTTTCTTGCTCCTCTTCCTTTTTGCTAATGACAAAGGGGGAGAAGGATTGGTTTCTAACATTTCCCTGTGCATAAAAGTTTTATCTGTCTTATTTAGGGGGAACTCTAATTTAGGGGGAGAATTATAGAGAAACCTAAACCCGAAGAAAATTTTCAAGAATCGGTTGTCATCATCAAAAAGGGGGAGATTGTAGAAGTAAGCTTCCAAGGCCTTTATGTTTTGATGAATACAACTAGAATAAGCTTTGTACGCAAGATATTCTATGCAAAAAGTAAGAGAATCAAGCGATCAAACAAGGACATCAAAGATCAAGATGGTGCTCTTGCATATGACTATTATGGATCAAAGCTTCCATTACAAGCTTCAAGTAATGATGATGTTCAAAGCAACGGTATAAACAAATATTACTTAGAAATATTTATACAAGTGTTCATAAAATCACTTTTCACTTCACATATACCACTAACACTTTTAAAACTATTTTAAGTTTCTCACTATTGCTAAAATTAATTAATTTCTGAAAAACCTTCAGTGTTAATCGATTAACACATTGGTTAACCGATTAACACACTTTAAAATTAACTATTTTGTGATTTTGTTACAGTGTTAACCGATTAACTTATATGGTTAACCGATTAACATGTGTAAAATTTAAATATTTTTTTGAGCGTTGTAAGGTGTTAACCGATTAACCCATTTGGTTAACCGATTAACACTGAAGCAGCAAGCAAAAATAGCAGTTGTTCACGAAAATGTTCATTGATTACCATTTTTAATTCTGACTGGTTTTGGATGCACAAAATCATACTCTTTTGAAAAGGTTTTTGATCAGTATAAATTGCTATCATTTTTAAAATTCCAATTTACCTTCAAGAAACAAAATCATTCAGATTACTCATTTTTTCTTCATTCTTCCAAATTTCATTTTAAGTGTTCAAAACCATTTTTGAAAGAAGCCTTTGAATAAACTTTCACACTATCACAGCTTTCTTTCACAAGAACACTTGTATATTTGTTTGAGTAACATTTGTTTCAAGAAGAAGATCAATCGTGAAGATTGATAACAACATTCTATCAAAGATTTCAAACTTATCTCAAAGATTTTGTTTGTATTACCTTGTTTTCCAGGTTTGTTGGAAACAAGTGAAGTGTCTTGAAGAGGATTGTTCTTCAACACTTGGATTACCTATAGTTTAGATAGTAGGCGTCATCTTTGGTGTGATAAGGCTTTGCAATAATTCTGAAACTATAGTGAAAATCTCTTTCGAGTTGAAAGGGGAGTGGAGTACCCTTGGAGTGTGAGGGGAACCACTATAAATTTCCTGTGTCTCTTTTTCTTTCCTGCCTTTACTTTCAAGTCATTAACTAATAACCGGAAAAAGAACCAAGGAACCATACAAGATTGCAAATAATTTTTCAGAACCTAATTCACCCCCCACCCCCCTCTTAGGCGCTTTTACAAGTTACAATTGGCATCAGAGTGGGTTATAGGTAACTTGTTCCTATCCGATCCAGATGGCTTCCGCAAATAACAATCTTGTATGTAAAGACGGTGGCAGTAGCAATAAGCCTCATTTGTTCTGTGGCAAATATTTCAATTTCTGGAAAATCCGCATGAAGGCACATCTAGAAGCACAAGGAAGTTAAA
The DNA here is from genome assembly GCA_963859935.3 of Lathyrus sativus. Lineage (NCBI taxonomy): Eukaryota > Viridiplantae > Streptophyta > Magnoliopsida > Fabales > Fabaceae > Lathyrus > Lathyrus sativus. The sequence continues at coordinate 587,945,941 of OZ012738.1, forward strand.
TATGGGAGGCTGTCCAAAATGGTCCATTTGTTCCTACAATGGTGATCAACGAAGTCAGCTCATCAAAATCGCAAGGATCATGGGATGATGATGATAAGAAGAAAGTTCTCTACAACAAAAAGGCGATAAATATTTTACAAAGTGCACTTGGAATGGATGAATTCTTCCGTATCTCAACATATACAATGGCCAAGCAAATATGGGACATTCTTGTTGAAACTCACGAAGGAACTGCCGAAGTCAAAAGATCCAGATTAAATACATTGAGTCAAGAGTATGAACTATTCAGAATGCAACCAGGAGAATCCATCTTAGACTTGCACAAAAGATTCGTGCATTTGACAAATCACTTGAATGCACTTGGTAAGACACTAACCAATGATGAACTTAACCTTAAAGTGCTTAGGTATTTATCAAGAGAATAGCAACCGAAAGTGACGGCGATTTCCGAAAAGAAAATTCTATCAACAATGACGTCGGCTACGTTATTCAGAAAACTCCAAGAATATGAAATGGAACTTGGACAACTGGAGAAACATGATATTCAAGAGAAGAAATCCAAGAGCATTGCCTAAAACGTTGAGTCCAAAGAAGTGGAGAAAGAAGATGATCCTGAAGAAGACCAAAACTTTACGCTTCTTGTAAAAAGACTTGGGAAATACTTTGGTGCAAAAAATAATGTTAGAAACTGAAGTTATACAAGAAGAAAGAAGTTCTCAAAAAATAAAGAAAAGGAAACATCAACATCAAATGGAGACATTACATGCTATGAATGTGGGAAGAAAGACCACATCAAACCAGAATGTCCTAAACTCACAAAAAATTATGACCACAAAGGAAAAAAGTATTTCAAGAAGAAAGCCTACATTGCTTGGGATGACAACGAAATAAGTTCTTCATCAGACTCTGATAGTGATCAAAGCGCAAATCTCGCATTAATGGCATCACATCATTTCGACGATGAAGACAATAAGGTTAGTAGTGATTTCTCTATTTTTGATAACGATGCTCAAGGAGCAATTGATGAACTTTTAAGTGAGTAAAAAATTATATATAAAACCATTTCATCTCAAAAGAAACAAATAACCTCTTTGGAATAAAATATTGAGAAAATGAAAAATAATTTTAAACATGAAAAGGAAAAATTAATTAAGAATTTTGCATGCACTAAATGTGAGTCACTTTCTTTTCAAATAGTCCAATTAAAAAGGGTCCTAGAAAGATATGAAAAAGGACAAATCGGATTGGAAAGTGTTCTTAGTAGTCAAAGATATTCAAATGATAAAAGTGGTCTTGGTTACTCAAAACTTTCTAAACCAACTTCTAACAAGACCATCTTTGTCAAAGCTAAAAAAATAAATTTCTATTGAAAAAATTGACAATCATAAAAAGGTTCATCAATATGTCAAGAAGAAAAGAAAGAATAAGAAGAAATCTTATCCTCCTAGGTATAAAAGCAATTTTGAGCCTACATGTTTCTATTATGGTATAAAAGGACCTACTCCAAATGCTTGTTATATTAGAAATTTTAGTGTTGCTCAAGGCCATTATGTATGGGTAAAGAAAGGAACTAACTTTGAAGAACCCAAGGAAATTTGGGTACCTAATAAAACTTAACTCTTTTTGTAGGTATGCTTGAAGACCTCTTCAAATGAATGGTATCTTGATAGTGGATGTTCGAGGCACATGACGGGTGACCTAAGCAAATTTTCACATCTAACGCTTAAGGCCAAAGGATTTGTTACTTATGGTGACAACAACAAAGGAAGAATCCTTGGCGTAGGCATCGTTGGTTCACCGCCTTCAACAACCATAAAGGATGTCCTATATGTGGAAGGTCTAAAGCATAGTTTACTTAGCATAAGCTAATTGTGTGACCGAGGTCTCAAAATCAACTTCACTAAAAATGAATGCTTGATTGAAAACGAAGTTACTCATGAAGTTATGCTAAAAGGTAAAAGAGTTAATAATATTTTCTTAATTTCCTTAGATAACGTGTCTTTGATTGTTAGGTGTCTCTTGGCAAGAATAATAAATCTTGGTTATGGCATAAGAGGTTTGCTCACATTCATATGGAGCACTTGAATAAATTGATCAAACATGACTTGGTTATTGGATTGTCGAAGATCAAATTCATCAAAGATAGGTTATGCGACGCTTGTCAGAAAGGAAAACAATCTAAATCAACTTTCACATCCAAGAATGTGGTGTCCACAACTAGGCCACTACAATTGTTGCACATTGATCTCTTTGGTCCATCAAGAAAAAAAAGCTTCGAAGGTAATGTTTATACATTAGTAATTGTAGGTGATTTTTCTAGATACACTTGGACCTTCTTTTTAATGCAGAAAAGTGAAGCATTCAAAGCATTCAAGAAGTACGCGAAACAAATACAAAATGAGAAATCTCTTACAATAGCCTCCATTAGAAGCAACCATGATGGAGAATTCCAAAATGCCTCATTTGAAGAATTTTGTGAAGAACATGGAATTTCCCACAACTTCTCCGCACCAAGAACTCCACAACAAAACGGTGTCGTAGAAAGAAAGAATAGGACATTGGTGGAACTTGCAAGAACAATGTTAAGTGACTCAAATCTTCCTAAGTATTTTTGGGCGGATGCGGTGAGTACGACATGTTTTGTAAGTAACCGGGTTAATATTAGGACTATTCTCAAGAAAACCCCTTATGAACTCTTCAAAAGGAGAAAACCAAATATTTCATTCTTTCATTTTTTTGGTTGTAAGTGTTTTGTCCTAAACAAAGATAAAGACAACCTTGGTAAGTTTGACGAAAAGTCAGATGAAGGTACATTTCTTGGTTATTCCCTAACTAGTAAAGCTTTTAGAATTTATAATAAAAGAACTTTGACCATTGAAGAATTTATGCATGTCAAATTTGATGAATCTAACCCCTCCAAGGAGGATACTGTGGTTTGTGATAATGATGATGAATTTGTAGAAATTCCCGAAGAAGATACTTCTAAAGATATCATTAAAGAACAAGATAGACCGGTTCAACAAGATTCCAATGTCAACGATCTACCAAAAGAATGGAGGATTCATAGAGATCATCCTATCGACAAAGTGATCAGAGACATAAGTCAAGGTGTTGCTACAAGATTAAATCTCCAAGATACATGCTTAAACATGGTGTTCGTATCTCAAATAGAACCTTCCAAAGTCAATGAAGCTCTTGAAGATGATCAATGGATTATTGCTATGCAAGAAGAGTTAAACCAATTTGATAGAAATCAAGTTTGGGAACTTGTTTCTAGACCAAAAGATAAACATATTATCAGAACAAGATGGGTGTTTAAAAACAAACTTGATGAGAATGGAATAATTGTTCGAAACAAAGCAAGATTGGTGGCTCAAGGGTACAATCAAGAGGAAGGAATTGACTTTGAATAAACATTCGCTCCGGTTGCAAGGTTAGAAGTTATTCGTCTATTACTTGCTTATGCAGGTTCAATGAACTTTCAACTTTTTCAAATGGACGTCAAAAGCACCTTCTTGAATGGTTACATCAACGAAGAAGTCTATATCAAACAGCCCCCGGGCTTTGAAGATTTCAAGCATCCTTCACATGTATACAAATTGAAGAAAGCTCTCTATGGTCTAAAGCAAGCACCAAGGGCATGGTATGATCGTCTAAGTAATTTCTTGTGCAAAAAAGGTTTTGAAAAAGGAAAGGTAGACAAGACTTTATTCATTAAAAGGATAAAGGGTAATACCTTACTTGTTCAAGTCTATGTGGATGACATCATCTTCGGTTCAACAAACAAGGAACTATGTGAAAATTTTGCATCGATGATGCAAGGCGAGTTTGAAATGTCTATGATGGGAAGGATGAACTACTTCCTTGGATTGCAAATCAAGCAACTAAAAGACGGAATCTTTATCAACCAAATCAAAGTATTGCAAATAGTTGTTAAAGAGATTTGATATGGATGAATGTAAAGTTATGTCAACACCAATGGGATCCGGAACTTATGTCGATCAAGACGAATCGGGAAAAACAGTTGATATTACAAAGTATCGAGGTATGAATGGTTCTTTATTATATTTGACGGAAAGCCGCCCTGACATAATGTTCAGTGTTTGTTTATGTGCTCGCTTTCAAGCAAATCCAAAGGAGTCACATCTCACAGCAGTCAACAGAATTATGAAATACCTCAAGGGAACAACGATTGTTGGCTTATGGTATCCGAAAGGTAGTGTTTGTACTTTAATTGGTTATTCTGACGCGGATTATGTAGGCTGTAAAACTGATCAAAAAAGCACGAGTGGAACCTGTCACTTCCTTGGAAATACATTAGTTTCATGGTCATGTAAGAAACAAGCATGTGTTGCTCTTAGTACGGCTGAAGCAGAATACATAGCGGCGGGAAGTTGTTGTGCATAAAATCTTTGGCTAAAGCAACAATTAAGCGACTACGGAATTGATCTTGGATGCATTCCTCTCTGATGCGACAACACAAGTGCAATCAACATTACAAAAAATCCGGTCATGCACTCAAGAACCAAGCACATCGACATTCAACATCATTTTCTCCGAGATCACGTGCTTAAAGGAGATGTCGAAGTCACTTTTGTAGATACACATAACCAACTTGCCGACATATTCACGAAACCACTCACAAAAGAACCATTCTTCAAGATTTGACGACAACTCGGAATTCCTGATGAAGGTGACATCTAAACTCTTCATAAGTTAATTTGTTCAGAATCTATGTATACCAAGGTGTTTCTCTTACTATTTTTAACTTTTTTTTCTGCCTTTTTGAATGTGTTAACCGATTAACCCCCAGGGTTAACCGATTAACACTGTTCGTGAAATTAATTTCAAAAACGAATATTGGTCAAAATCTATTTTTAATGTGATCTTAAGTGCTTTTTTGTGGTGCATGTGTTTTTTGATTATATCACCCACTTTCCTTGAAAACATCTTCTTCTTGACTCTAAGTTAATACCCCCTTACAACTTCTACCCACTCAATAACTATCACTTATTTCCCACTATATCATCTCTCCATTTCACCATCTCTATCACCACACAAACCCTAAACTTCAGAAAAACATATCAAACCCTAAGAAGCTCATATCTCTGCATCAATGGCTCCAACCAACAAGGGAAAGGGAAAGCTACCAGAAAGCAGCTCCGCGATTGATGAAGATTTCACTCCAATGGAATCAACCTGTCGCTACTGCGAAAATCGGCGCCGACTTTGACAGAGGAGTCGCCACCGTGTGTTATTTATCCCACAAGAGGGAAAGGAAACGCTCAGAGTAAACCTAACGCAAAGAGGGAAAGGAATGGTCTCGCAACCAAATCCTGGATTCTGGAGTCGGTTACGCAAGGGGAAGGTATTAGCACCCCTCACGTCCGTCGTACTCGACGGGATCCACGCTTGTTTTCTGTCTAAGGGTGTGTTATTTTATCTTTTCTACAGGTCTGCGTTAAAAATAAAATAAAATGACTCAGCAAAGTATCGCACTTTATGCCTACGTATCCCGTCTGGAATGAGAAATCAGAGTCAACGTAGTTCGCCTAACTACGGGTTAAGGGGGGAAGGTTGCTCGCCGAGATGTCGCATCTCGTGCCTACGTACTTTCATACGGCATGAAAGATCAGAGCAAACGTAGTTCGGGCTACGGAAGACACAAGCTTGTCTGACAGTTTTTTATCTCCTTCTGAAAACGGTTTTCCAAATTAAAGGTCCAAGAGGACAAAAACAGAGTTTGAATGTTTGTTTGAATCTTTTACGAAAGAACTGTTTTTTTAGGATGTTTGCAATCTCAGTCGCACTAGAAACTATGACCCAGGAGTGAACGCTTCGTATGTCACCCAAAGGGTACCACACTAACATCCAGATTACTGGAGAGAGACCCTCCATTAACCTTTTCCCAAATAGCTTAAGGCTCGTAATGTACGACGTCAATTAACCTTATTACTGTGTTTTTGAATTGTTTTGAGAGAAGAAGGGAAAGACACCTTAACACTATGGTTGAAAGGGAAATCTACCTACAGTTATCATGCATGGGTCAAAACCTAATGTCTGTCATAATTCCCTCTTGCACAGAGGAAATCAGAGATCCTAGGGGAAAACAACAAAAGAAAACAAACAGTAAGCAGTATATAGTAAAAATGCATGCTATGCAACAATACCATTGAGGCAAGAGAAAAAACACCAGGAAAGAGGAGACAAGCTCCACCTCAAACCTAGAGGTAATCAACACAAGCAAACAGACAATACAGAGAAAAACAAAAGATACAGAGGAGGCAGCCCAAGCAGCAGCAACAAACTCCTACAGCAGACAGCAACGACAAGCTCTAAACAGCACAGTTGAAAAGACAGCAAAGTTGACAGCAAGACTTCATCTTCAAGCTTCTTCAACTTCATCTTAAAGCTCTAGAAAGCACACTCCAAGCAGAGGAACAATCACCAAGATCAAGGTTGCAATGTTGAGAACTTAATGAAAACCAAAGGATATCATCAAGCACCAACATTGAAATGGAAAGGTATCCTCAAAGTTCTAATCAACCATGGGCATACCACACATCCCTCCAAAGGAGATATGGAGTTTCCCTAGGAGAACTTTACATCATTGGATGGAATAGAAGCACACAATGCACTCTATGTTTGATGAAAAAAATCAAAACTAGCTCTAATGGTTCTTCCTAAAACCCTAATTTCCTAAGCTCCTAAAACAACTCCTAAAAGATAAGGAAACTTTGACTCCAAGTTCCAATCTTCAAGCCATAGCATCTATACCAAGTCCAGAATACCTCTCAAAAAGGAATCCAAGCCAATCCAACTCCAAAGTCACCAACCAAGCCAAACAAGCAAAGGCACTCAAGAGAGAACAACACAAGCACAAGCAACTTGCAAAATACAACTAAAAATAGGAAACAAAATTGTAAAAATCTAATTAAATTCCTAAGGAAATATACATGTTTGAACAACCTAGGGTTAAAATCTTAAAGCCTAATTCCACTTCTAAGTCACCTAAGTAATTTCTAGAATGAAAGGTACCAAGGTAATCCACAAGATTGGGAAGGCTCTAATCTCAACACCTAAAACAGAACCTAAAGTTGTTCTAAAATTCTAACAAAAATCCTAAGGGAACATGATTATCTACCCTAAAACATACTAAAAAATCAAAGCCAAATTCATCACCAATTGGAAGAAAAAAATTCAGCAAAACAGATGACCAATTATGCACAATTAAAAGAATTAAACAAAATAAGAAAAATCAAACTAAATTGAAAAATGCATGAAAATGCATTTTATTGATTTCAGAAAATCACAAATTCTTTCAAGATCATGGAGATATTTTTAAAATAGTTTTTGGATCAAGAATGAATTTATTATAATTTTTTGAATCAATAAAGCATTTAAAAATAAACAAAAATGAATAAAAGAAATAAAATGCTGAAAAAAACATGAACCAATGGATCAGTTGACAAGTCAAGGATCTGGACGCGCCACATGAAGCTAGCACATTATTTAAATGCTGCGTTTTGAATTATTCTGAGGTCAACAAAACAATAAGTCCTAGCCACACCATCTAGTGGTCAGTCAATGGTCCAAGGCTGATCTAATGGACACGAACTCATCTTCTTCACATATTTGGCTGGCCTGAGTGGGACACAACATGGTGGTTCATGGTGGCCGGAGAAGACTCCGGTTGTCTTCTCCGGCGAGGGTCCAGGTTCAGGCAACCAAAAATGACAATCTCTACACCAATTCCACTCAGTTTTCAACGTAGATTCCAAATCTCTCATCAAAATGATCTAACTCTCAATAGGTAAGCAAACACGAAGCAATATTCAGAGATGTCATCCAAATAAACTCTCACCAAATGCTAACATAAGTACACAGAAATCTTCCTCATGTTGCACTGATCATCCTGATCTAAACAACTTGCTATAAAACCTCATGAATCAAGCGATTCAAGTCCAAACAGATCCGCTATGTCATCTTCAAACATCACCAATTGAATCCAAATCAAGCCTAAAACGATCTACACCTTGTCTAGATCCTAACCACAAGTTCAAAACTATCTGACTCATGCTAAATCATGTAGAATGTTGAGAGTTACTAACCTGCTCTAGATCTGTTGACAGAGGTACTTGTAGCTCGTTTCTTCCTTCCAAACTCTCCAGATAGCTTCAATGATCCAAGAGGAAATGAAAGCAACCTTCAATTTGGCTTGAATTGGTCTGAATCCCAAAACACGATTTGAAGTTGCAGCTGTGAAATTTTGCTTGCTCCTTCTGGTTTCAGCATGAAATGAGGCTCAACCTTGCTCTGAATTCACTCTAAACAATATATAGAAGCTTTCCATGGGCTTTTGCAATCCATTTGAGGCCCAAATCCGTGGTTCACATTTTCTGTTTTTTTTTTTGCATTCCAATTTTATACCAGTCGTGCAATGCAAGCTTGTTGCTTGTTCCAGAAAGTTCTAACACTTTGCACATGGCATTTGGAGTGAAATTGGATGGAAAGAGTAGCCTGAATTGTATTGTGTAGTGATTTGGCAATGTAACTTACAAGTGAAGTAACAACATGACAACTCTTAAAACATGGCCTGACCTCAAAATTCTGTTAAGGCCAAAGTGTTTAAAATGTGATTTCCAATCAGAAAATGTACTCACTTGCTTGGTTTTGGTCATCTAACACAAAATTGCATTTTCCCTCCTTAAATCATTTGAAATTTTTCCCTTTTGAAACCAATTCAAACCAAGTCTTGATATGAGCTCAATCAATCCATCATGACCTCTGGGCTAGCCTAAAAACCCCATTTTGAACAACTTTCATGTTGAACAAAATTGCATTTGACAAGTGTAAGTTGGAGATTTTGGCCTATGATTGAAAATGACCTATAATCTCACTTTCCAAAAATACCCATGACTTGTAAACCTCATAACTTGAGTTCTACAAATAAGATGGAAGACTTATAGTACAACATAGAAAGATAAGATCATGAGGAACAACTTTCATGTTGGCCAAAAGTCCAGGTGAAACCTCCTTCTAGGTCAAAAATAGCTTTAAAGTCAGATGATTTTCACAGACAAACTTCAGTGGCATCTGAGGACTTGTAACTTGTCTGGGCCATAACTTGAGTTCTATAAATCCAATGGAGGACTTCTAGTACTCAAATTAAAGGTAATGAGATGCTCTACAAGTTTCATGTTGGCCAAAGATCCATTTGAAACATGTATCTTGACTTATGTGGTCTTGAAGTTAGGCACTAAACAGGAAATTTTACACTGAAACCCTAATTTAGCAACTTCCCACACTCTTGATTCTTCTTGACTTGATCTTGGAACAACACCACAAATGTCTTATCACATCATTTCATGAACTCCATAACCTAAAAGTAGGCTTTGATACCCTTCAATTGCACAGTTGACCTAGGATTAACCCAGATGAAACCCTAATTGTTTGCACCTCAACTGTGGCTCTTGCATTTGACACAATGACTTGATTGAGCTCTCTCATGGCCCTCTAGGAATTCTATGAGCTCCATACACATCCTCTTCTCACATTCAACACTTCACAACCCTCTGATGGTCTTCAGTTGGTCCTCAAGTTAGGAGAAGATTCACCCTCAAACATTTAAACCCTTAGGCACTCAAACCACCTTCTGATGACTTTGACAACTTCTCAATCTTGAATGAGACCTCTGCTAGGCTTCTCTTGACAAGAATAACACTTGATCCCCTGCTATATGAATGATAACATGATATGCAAATGATATAAGTATGCAAATGTTAATGCAATGAAACATAAACCAGGTAAGAAAAGGTTGGGCAAATTTTGGGGTGCAGCAGCTGCCCCTATTCAAACGGCTTGGACCCGACTGGGTGAAGAGCGAACGACCTTCAAACAATTGAGGTAGAAGACGGTTGAATACCAAGAAACCCATAAATTTGCCAACCGCAGAAATACACAGCAAAAACTGCTTGGGGAATAATATCCGTTGTGTTGAACCCAGTTGTTACGGCAACAATTGATCAATCATCTGATAAAACTTGGGATTTCAACATTAACCCCCTGTGTGACGCCACAGGCATCGAATTAACTTTTCAAGAAACAACTACGCACACAACTGGACTAAACTTCGTCAATACGAGGAAGGACTCCATCAACACGGGTACCATTTCGTCCATAATTAGCATAACGATCTCTGCCAATCACAGGTAATGACTCTGTTAACACGGATACAATCGTTGTTAACTTTACTGGGGACAAATCCGTCGATCACGGATAATAACTCCATCCACATGGGTAACAATCACTGTCAACACAGGTAACACTTCCGTCAACACGGACAATAATCACTGTCAACACAGGTAACAAATCCGTCAACACGAACAACAATCACTGTCAACACAGGTAACAAATCCGTCAACACGAATAACAATATCCGGTGATTTCACTGGGACAACTCCGTCAATCATGGGTAACGACTCCGTCCATACGTGTAACAATCACTGTCAATACAGGTACGATCTCTATCAGCCACAGGTAACCATTCCGTCAACACGGATAACAATCTTCGTCTGCACGGGTACGATTCCGTCAATACGGATAACAATCACCGTCAGCACGGGTAGCAATCACTGTCAACACAGGCGCAATCTCTGTCAATCACAGGTACAAATCACTGTCGATCACAGGTAACAATCTTTGTCAACACAGGGAAGAATTCTGTCAACACGGACAACCATCACCTTCAACACGGGGAAACATCACTGTCAACACAAGTACAGTTCCGTCAACACGGATAACAATCACTGTCAACACAGGTACAATCTCTGTCTATTACAGGTACAATCACTGTCGATCACAGGTAACAATCTTTGTCAACACTGGCGCAATCTCTATCAATCACAGGTGCAATCACTGTCGATCATAGGTAACAATCACTGTCGATCACAGGTAACAATCTGAAGAATACTTTGCTGGAGACTACAAGAAACTTAACCAAATAACTCAGTGGGGAAATCACTAATAACACCTCCGAAAGTTTAAGGCATGAAATCTCCTAATGCTGACGTAACAGCAACCTGAGGAGAGAAACTTAACCAAGCAACTCTACTAGGGGACGAACGCTATCATCATCTATCTCACGCCGAGAATTTGAATATCTAGAAATCCTTCCAAACAAGAATCCTACTCCTCTGCAAGGGATAACACATGAAACCAAAGAGGTAACCAACCTGGCTTATGTTTCAAAATACGTATGTTTGACAATGGCGTAATGCTCCATACGACATAGAAATGCTACGCGTTTAAGTAGATGCAAATATGATGATATGCAAAATGCAAAGATGCCAAGAGGCGCTTCAGCAAAATAAATGCTGAAGACAAGACCCAATCCGCTGGGGATGACCAGGTATCATAGACATATTCCAATAAAATAAATGCTGGAACGGTGCAACCAACTCCGCTGGGCATAATCATCCTGTCGGGGAATGGCTCACAAGCTTGAGATTACGAACTCTGATGAGGATGTTCATCCTGTCGGAGGAAAACAACTTGTTGGGGAGAAGGAGAAACCTGCGCGGGATAATCCTTCTGAACCAAAGACAACTTGGTTACACCATGCGGGAATTACTCATGCTGGGAATTGATTGTGCACATACTCACTGCTGGGAATGCACTTTCTGTTGGGGACACTCAGATCCACTAAGGATACTCTCTTGGCAGCTTTCCTGGGGAATACTCTTCTGGGGAGAACCACCTACATCCAATAGGGATAAGTGCCATCTCAAATCTTCTGAGATAAGATGTGACTTCCGTCTGCTGAGGAATGATACAATCAATATGTCACAGGACTCCGGCTGGGGAACACAACTTCCCTTGATGTTTGCTTCAAAGGTGAGAACCTGCAAAACACAAACGAGGTAAAACAAATCTATACAACAAGATCTATCCCGGTTAGCATTCGTGACATTCGTTCAGTCAATTTGAAGTTTTAGCAATTATTGGCAAGGGCCAACAAATTTATGCACATGCAAGTCCATCAAAAACATCGGCGTTTTTTCACAAACAAAACAGTAAAGAACAAACATCAAGTACTGAATAACATGCTTTATTGATAACGGGCCTGTAAATAGGCAAAATTTTATACATTGGATGCAACTCCTGAAAAGAGGAAGTCACACACAAACAAAATACAAATATACAGAAGCACAAAGAAAATTTGTATGCATGTCAGCAACGTGGTACAGACGAACACCATGAGCTGATCCTCCTATGACTCGCCTGACTCTGACGCTTTCCCAATAATCGATCTTCGGAAGAGATTGTTTTGGATATACGACCCTCAGGTACTCCCAAACCACTAAGCAACGCAGTATCAAACTCGGACCGCAGTCATTTGCTTTTTCAAATCCCTAACTTTTGCGTGAAGCGCCCTTTGCGGGTTTTCAATTTACCGGGATACTCTTTTTTGCCGAAGTTTCCCTTTTCAGGTTTTCAACTTCGCGGGTGTACATTTTTTCAATTTTATCCCTAACTTTTGCCCAAACCTTTTATTCCCTTTTTTATGGTTCGTCGGGATGCCCCATTTTTGCCTGGACTCTCTTTTTCTGTCCAGCGGGTCTCTTTAAGCAAAGTATTTTTTAACTGCGTCTGAGTTCACAGGGGATGTAAAATCCTCACCATCCATGGTGGATAGCAATAAGGCTCCTCCAGAGAAAACCTTTCTAACGACATATGGACCTTCATAGTTGGGAGTCCATTTGCCCCTGTGATCTGATTGTGGTGGGAGAATCTTTTTCAGCACAAGATCGCCCGTCTGAAAGCTTCGAGGACACACCTTCTTATCATAAGCTTTCTTCATCCGACTCTGATACAGCCGACCATATACTAGAGAAGCCAATCTCTTCTCATCCATTAAACTGAGCTGATTCAATCTATCTTTTACCCATTCTGCCTCATCAAGTTGGACATCACGCAAAACCGTCAGAGAAGGAATCTCAACCTCCAATGGTAGGACCGCCTCCATACCATATACCAATGAAAAAGGAGTTGCCCCGGTTGATGTGCGCACCGTCGTACGATAACCGTGCAGAGCAAAAGGCAACATCTCATGCCAGTCTTTGTAGGTCACAACCATCTTCTGAACAATCATCTTTATGTTTTTATTGGCCGCTTCAACAGCGCCATTCATCTTGGGCCGATAAGGAGAGGAGTTATGATGTTCAATTTTGAAATTCTGGCACAATTCCTTCATCATCTTGTTATTCAAATTTGAACCGTTGTCAGTGATAATCCGCTCTGGGATTCCATATCTGCAGATAATATCTTGCTTGGTAAATCTGGCTACCACCTGCTTGGTAACATTAGCATACGATGCCGCTTCAACCCATTTGGTGAAGTAATCAATAGCTACCAAGATAAAACGATGTCCGTTGGATGCCGTGGGCTTAATCTTTCTAATCACATCAATTCCCCACATGGAAAAACGCCAAGGCGACGACATAACGTTCAGAGGGCTCGGAGGCACATGAATCTTGTCTGCATAAATCTGGCATTTATGGCACTTCTTTGCAAATTTGAAACAATCTGTTTCCATTGTTAGCCAGTAATACCCTGCTCTTAATAGCTTTCTCGTCATTGCATGTCCACCGGCATGCGTGCCAAATGTACCCTCGTGGATTTCCTCCATTAGCAACTTAGCCTCTTTCTCATCCACACACCGCAACAACACCAAGTCGTGGTTTCTCTTGTACAAAACCCCATCCGGATTCAAATAGAAATTTCTAGCCAATCTCCTAAGAGTCTTCTGATCACGACTGGATGCCCCAGCCGGACACTCTTGGGTCTTCAGGAAATGCTGGATATCATAATACCACGGTTTACCATCGGAAGCTTCCTCAATAGCGAATATGAAGGCGGGCCTATCAAAGCGGGAAATAACTATCCTGGGAGCCTCATTCCAGAAGTTAATCTTATACATCGAAGACAAAGTTGCGAGAGCGTCTGCCATCTGATTTTCTGCTCGTGGTACATGGTGCAATTCCACCTTGTCAAAGAAAGGTAACAACCTCCTTGCATAATTCATATAGGGTATCAGATTGGGCTGACGAGTCTCCTACTCTCCCTTGATCTAATTCAAAACTAGAGCAGAGTCTCCATACACATCAAGATTTTTAATTCTCAGATCGATAGCTTCTTCGAGCCCCGTAATGCAAGCTTCATATTCAGCCTCATTGTTGGTAACTGGAAATGTCAATCTAGCAGTGAATGGGATGTGCGACCCATGGGGAGTAGTAATGATTGCCCCTATTCCACTTCCGTATGAATTGACGGCACAGTCAAATATCAATTGCCATTTGGAACCTAACTCTGGACCTTCATCCGGCAACAACTCCTCACAATCCTTCATTTTTAAGTACATGATATCCTCGTCAGGAAAATCAAAACTCATCGACTGGTAATCATCAATTGGCTGCTCAGCTAGGTATTCTGACAGAACACTACCTTTAATAGCCTTTTGAGAAACATACTGAATATTGTATTCTGTCAATACCATCTGCCATCGGGCAATCCGTCCGAAAAGTGCTTGCTTTTCAAATACGTATTTGATCGGATCCATCGTTGAAATTAGCATAGTTGTATGATTTAGCATGTATTGCCTCAAACTTTTGGCAGCCCAGGCTAGCGCACAACATGTTTTTTCGAGCATTGAGTAACGGGACTCACAGTCTGTGAACTTTTTACTCAAGTAGTAAATCGCATGCTCTTTACGTCCAGTCTCGTCGTGTTGACCGAGAACACAACCCATACTTTTCTCAAGAACCGTCAAATACATAATCAATGGTCTCCCGGCTACTGGGGGTATCAATATTGGAGGTTCCTGCAAATATTCTTTTATTTTTTCAAACGCCCTTTGACAATCTTCATTCCAGGTCACAGCCTGATCTTTTTTCAATAACTTGAATAATGGCTCGCACGTGGCCTTTTGATGAGACATGAACCGGCCAATGTAGTTCAACCTCCCTAAAAAGCCATGAACCTCTTTTTCTGTTTTCGGCATTGGCATCTCTTGTATTGCTTTTATTTTAGCAGGATCAACCTCAATTCCTTTTTCGCTCACAATAAACCCCAATAGCTTTCCAGATCTCACCCCGAAGGTGCACTTGTTAGGATTCAGCCCCAGCCTGAATTTCCTAAGCCTCTTGAACAATTTCAGAAGATTGCCAGATGCTCTTCCTCCATCTGGGATTTGGCAATCATATCGTCAACATAGACTTCGATCTCTTTATGCATCATGTCATGAAATAGTGTTGTCATAGCTCACTGATATGTTGCCCTGGAGTTCTTCAAACCAAAGGGCATCACTTTGTAGCAGAACGTTCCCCACGGGGTAATAAAAGTTGTTTTCTCCATATCATCCGGCGCCATCTTTATCTGATTATAGCCTGAAAAGCCGTCCATGAAGGAAAACACGGAGAATTGAGTTGTGTTGTCGACCAGCACATCAATATGAGGAAGCGGAAAGTCATCTTTTGGGCTCGCCTTTTTCAAATCTCGATAGTCCACGCACATCCACACCTTACCATCCTTCTTTGGTACAGGTACTATATTGGCGACCCATGAGGGATATGTTGTGACAGCTAGGAAACCGGCGTCCCATTGTTTATGAACTTCCTCTTTAATTTTCACAGCCATATCTGGTCGAGTTCTTCTGAGTTTCTGCTTAATCGACGGACATTCCTCACGCAATGGCAGACGGTGAACCACCATATCAATATCCAATCCAGGCATGTCTTTGTAAGACCAAACAAAGATATCACTGTACTCCCACAGCATCTCAATAAGCCTTTGCTTGATATCACTCTGCAGTGCAGCCCCTATCCGGATGTTCCTGACAACCTCTTCAGACCCCACGTTGATAATTTTAATTTCCTCCTTGTAACCCGGTGAACTGACTTTAAACAATGTTGCGGATAGCAAGAGTCGCCACCGACTTTTATTTTATCCATAAGGAAAGGTTATAAAAGAACAGGAAAGACCTTAGAGAATATTTTGGGTCCGGGGGGTAGGTTATGAAAAGGGAAGGTATTAGCATCCTTTTCATCCATGGTTATCCATGGGCTCTTAGGTACTTAAGCTCACTTTTGAATTGTTTTGAAAGTGTAGTGTGTGAATAGAAAATTTTCAGAATAGTTTAATAATAATCCGTGTATGGATGTGAAAAAAAACTTGTTTGAAAATTTTGTTGGAAATTTGTTTAAGTGTGAAAAAGTTTTGAAGTGAACAAGTATCTAGGAGTAACCTACCCTAATGTTTTAAGGTCTTTCTTATTCTTTATCCTTTCCTTAGTAAGACTATCCCTACTATAATGGAGTAGGTAGTCCTTACTTTGGATGTTAAGGGACATGTGAGGGACAATTTGACTTTGAAGGCCATTGTGGGATGTAATAAGCACATATAAGGGACCATCATCATTTTTCGAAAGGGACTCGATTCGTAAAGGCAACCATAAGGGACTTTGATGATTTTTCTATTTGAGGGACTTGCTTTATACACCCCACTTAACCATTATTCGTAGGCAACTTGAGGGATATCCTTAGGAAGTGAGACGGCGATTAAAATCGACTTACGTGTGTGACGTGTTTATTTTTAATTATCTTTATTTAAAAGTGATCTAAATTTATTTTAATATTACATACATGTTGTTACACTCCCTTATTACTAACCATAATAATAATTAAATAATTAAACAACTTTACATCCAAGAAACAATTACAAAATAATAAGCAAAATAATTAAATAGCAAAGATAAATAAAATATAAATAAGCAATAATAAAGGGGGTTAATTCTAAGTTTACTCGGCAAGACATCGCATCTTGTGCCTACGTATCCTTACGGGAGTGGAATCAGAGTAATCGTAGTTCCCCTCAAAAGGGAAGTTAGAGATCTCTTGACAGTGGTCAAGGTCTCAAGGGGAATAAACGCGCCTTAAAGACACGCTTACGCGGAGTGTAGGAACTCCAAATCTCTACGTTGAAATGTTAAGTTGTAATTAGGGTTAAATTTGGGATTCCACAGCGGGAAACCCTAAAATGAGCGCGGCGGCTCTTTGACCTAATGCTAAGGGTAAAATTGTAATTTTGCCTGCGGCGAGGCATTTGTGAAAATTAGGGTTTGTAGTTTGTAGTTTTGAGGGTTTGAAATTGAATGTGTGAAGTTTTACGGACTATTGGCGCGGCGGCCAAACAGTTAGACCTAACCTTCCGATGTGTGCAATGTGACAGAAATAATAGTAAACGCGTGAGATAATTGAATCATGCAAACAGAGAGATAATGTCATAATTTAAACCATGCAAGCAGAAATTTAAAGGCAGAATTTAAAGAGCGATTGTTAAGTTCGCGAGGTTACATGAGAGGAGCAGATACTATATGATAATGAAATTTGAATAAAAACACAACGTAATAAGCTGCAAAAATGAACACACGCGTTAGTAAGCAAAGTTAGACGATAATTGGACGGGTCATGAGACAAGAGTGCAATGTTGAAGGTTTTTTGTTGTTTTTAGAGAAAAGGTTTTGATTTAAGTTAAAAAGATGTTTAAACATAAGAGAAAAAATTTAAGTTTTATTTTTAAAAATAGTTTTAATTTAATTATTAAAAAAAAGTTTTACTCTTAAGGTTTATTTTAAAAAAATGGCTTTAGTTAGGATTTAGAGTTATTATTTAAAAAAAGCTAAACTAGTCATCTTTTAAAAAGAAAAACTCACTATTATTATTTGAAGAAAATTATATTATTACTAATCAGAAATTAATTTTAATTGTTTTGTTATATGTTTAATACTAAAAATAAAAACAATGATAAGTAAAAGAATAAAGTTGGGCCGGTGATCAACCCAGCCCCAACTCAATGCTTGAAAACTGGATAACACTGCTTTTAGGGTTTCGAAAACCCTATCGCTACCCGCGGCGCCGTCATGGCTCGTTTCTCTTCGTCTTTGCTTCGTTTTGCATGTTTCGACCCCTCTATCTCCTGAAAATGAAACTATGAACAATATCAGCACAAATATGAGTTTTACAAACTTCCTACCCAGATTCTGACAATGGCGGATGGCGATGGCGTTTTCGTTGTTCTTTAAGGCCTGTGATGATGTCAAATCTGAGGCTACGAAGGTGGATTGCCCGTCGAGAGACGAAGGCGGTCTTCGTTCGAATCTTCTCCTTCGTTCAGATGCACGGCCGTCGATGGTTGTTTTGGTGACCTACGGCCGTTTTCGCTAGGGTTTTGTTCGCGATTTTGTTCGCCCCCTTCTCCGTCTTCTCTCTCAGCGGTCCCTCTGTTTTCTCTCTCAGCGCGTTAGGGTTCCAACACGGTGAGATTGTTCCTTTTATAATTTCTTTTTTGGGCTTTTTTGGATATTTGAGTTGCTCTTCCATTATTGCCTTCGATTTGATTTGATTTTATGGAACTTTTGTAAACCAACATTGTTTCGATCTGATATGATTTTCTTCCTCTTTTTGGATTTGATTGAGATACGGATTTTATTTGGACATTGTTTTGGATTGAAACCGGATTTGTTGTGATCTGTTTCGAAAACCCTCTTGTTTGGATATCTGCTTTGAACTGATTTGGATTGTTTGCTCCTTTGTGTCGCTACTGCGAAAATCGGCGCCGGCTGAACAGAAGAGTCGCCACCGTGCGTTATTTATCCCACGGGAGGGAAAGGAAACGCTCAGAGTAAACCTCGCACAACACGGGAAAGGTATGGTCATCGCAACCAAAACCTGGATTCGGGAGTCGGTTACGCAAGGGGAAGGTATTAGCACCCCTCACGTCCGTCGTACTCGACGGGATCCACGCTTGTTTTCGGGTATGGATTGTTATTCTATCTAAACTATAGGTCAAGGGTTAAAAAGAAAAGAAAATAAAAATGACTCGGCAAAGTATCGCACTTTATGCCTACGTATTCCCGTCTGGAACGAGAAATCAGAGTCAACGTAGTTCGCCTACCTACGGGAAAGGAGGGGAAGGTTGCTCGCTAGGATATCGCATCCTATGCCTACGTACTTTCATACAGCATGAAAGATCAGAGCAAACGTAGTTCGGGCCACGGAAGACACAGGCTTGCCTTGATTGATTTTATTCCTTCTGAAAAAGGTTTTCTTGATTAACAGTCCCGGCGGACAAAAATGACGCTTTGATGAGTTCACATTCTTTTACGGAAGAAGTGTCTTTTATTGTGTTTGAAATCTTTATGTGTTTTTCTGTTTGTTTTGAGAAAGAAAGAGACAGAACTCTAACCTACGGTTACGAAGGGAAACAAACTAACCTAATGTTATCATGCATGGGTTAAGACCTAGTGTCTATCATGCTCCTCTCTTGCACAGAGAGAAACAGAGATCCTACGGGATAGGCAGAAACAGAAACAATATCAGATATATACAGTAAAGCAGTAAAATGCATGGATGCAACAGTACAAGCGAGGCAAGGGAGTCCCACTCAACCTCGAACCTAGAAAACAATAGGCAAAAGTGAACAGGCTTCACTTTCAACCCAACAGGGTAAACAGCAAACAATACAGTTCAGAAAACCAATCAATACATCAACAAATGAAATACAGCAAAAATAAACAGCATCAGCAGCTCTGGATCAACAACTGGCTTCAAGCAATCTCCAATCATTCACAGGCTTCAACAAGCATCAATCTCCATCTTCATGGCCTTCAGACAAGGGCTTTGATCATCAGTCTTCCATCTGCAATGGCTTTTCTTCATGCTCAAACCTTCAGGATGAGGGATCAGTCACAAGAGTGAATTGGGTGTTAAGCAATCAGCTGACTACCAAAGGTGGTGAACAGACTGCTTCTAACACAAAAGACATTTTCTCTCAAGAGTTCTATCTCATAGATACTATCACCAAGCCTTCCAAGGGAAGGGGGTGAGTGTCTTAGAGAGACTCTGAATCACAGAGAAGAATGGATGCAGACAAGGCAATCCATGTTTGAGAAACAATCATTCTAATCTAGAGCTCTGCCTAGCTCCTAAACCCTAGTCTCCTCAGCATCTGCTAGCAAGAAACTCCTCCTCAACTCTGACAGTTGATCTTCAATCTTTGAATCTCCAATAGCTTCATCTTCACAAATCTTCAGCTTCCCCAGGGCCCCAGACAAACCCAATACCCAATCAAACAATCAACAAACCCCAGAGGGCACACCACACCAGACAACAGATATACAGACAGTAATAATATCAGTAGGGGAATCCTAACTGTTCTCTAAGGGATCTAATAACTACCCATAACCCATATAGTCCCATAACTAATCTATTTAAATCCTAAGTCCTAAGGGGAATGAAATCAAACTCCTAAGTTGTCACCTAAAACCCTAGTTTTGCTCATGATATTCAAGCATTTATTAATCACCTAAAATTAACCTCTAAAAATGGGAACTAAAATATTTCTACAAGCTTAACATCTCATCTAAACAATATAAAAAGAATGACCAAAAAATATCAAAGCATGTGAGAGAACAAAAATCATAAAAATAATGCATGAAATGAACTATTTAATATGACATTTATTTAGAAAATATAAAAAAAATGTGAAATAAAACTAAAAATGAAATTTTATTTTTCTATAATATTCTAGACATTTTAATGAAAATATTGTAAAAAGAATGGATTAAAAATGAATTTTTATGAATTAGTTATGAATTAATGAAAATGGTAAAAATATTAACATGAAATAAGAAAATTAAAATTGAATTAAATGAGGGAGAGGGGTGCATTTAGAAACTCGCCCCAGTTGATATTTGGATGGGCTTTCACAATGGGGGTGCAGATAGCGCCTTCTTCAAGGCCCAACAACAATCAGAATTAGTGAAACAAATAAAACACGCTGGGGGGTGAGAAAAGAAAAGGAATTACGTTGAAATTGGTTTGGGCTTGGTTTAGGGGGGTGGGATTAGCATGATCCAACTCAGGCCCGCCCGTTTCAATTAATGAAACGGTGCGTTTTGGCCAGGGTCCTTCCCTCCAATTTCAGATCAAACGCTGGCCATTGGATCTTACCCTAAGTCAAAAGTCCAAACCACAATGAACGGCTATGATTGTATCTTCCCCAAATAACCTGCAACTTAGGGTTTCACTTCACCATGGCTCCATGCACGAGCATGCTTTACACCAAACTGTTCTCATCCTACACGCCATGAATCCTCATGCTGTGAACATGAAATCTACTCCCCAGCTCTCCCTCTACAATCCTAGGGCATCAATTCATCTTGAAACTCACCACAACACCGAATCCGATCGAAGCAACATCTGGCCACCATTGAAATGCACTGATATGAACCTTCACCATTCTTCCTCAAACTTACCCTAAACTAATCTACACATAATGGAGGTTAATCTGATGAATCAAACTAACATTCTAACGCCTTAATCCAAGAGATTCGAACACTAACAGTTTGTTGCACCTGTCACTAACCATCA
Organism: Lathyrus sativus; assembly: GCA_963859935.3. Taxonomy (NCBI): domain Eukaryota; kingdom Viridiplantae; phylum Streptophyta; class Magnoliopsida; order Fabales; family Fabaceae; genus Lathyrus; species Lathyrus sativus. Next base: position 587,967,429 of record OZ012738.1, read on the forward strand.
CCAATCCTTTCCAAAATCATCTAACTTAATCTCCTAACCACCTAGATCAAGTCTACACTAATAAAATCATGTGAAACCAACAGAATCAAGCTAATCGAATGAAAACTTACCTGATGAGAAACCTTGAAAACAGCTATGGAAATGGAAGATATGAAGCTTTTGAGACTTGGATCTTGATTCACCAATTCAATACTCAATTCTGTATGCACAATTTTGGAGGTTCCTTGCTTGAATCATGCAATTCACTTGAACTTGTGATTTTGATGTTGATGAAAGAAACACTCGAAAATGGATGAGAACTACCAAAACCTTGCTTCAATTATGATCTATGATGATGATGGAGTAAAATTGAATTGATCTTGATGAAGATTGATGAAGAATTTGAGAGATTTGGAATGAAACTTTTATGAAAAAGTGTGAGAAATTTGTGGAATTCTTGGTGCAAATGAGGCCAACCCTTGCCAAATTCATCTTTCATGAATATATAGACCCCAATGGTACATTCTAGATCCATCTTGCACATTCCCTTGTTTTCAAACTTTGGCTCATTTTGATTATGTTTCTTAAAAGGTAAGCAACCATGGATAACTTCATTTTTTCCTTCTAAACTCAAAAAAATGTGTGAACCATTGTTCTTAGAATTGTTTTTCCATTCAAAATCATATATTGGAAGTCTCCATTTGGACTTGTAAATCTCCCAAACCATTTTTCAATTTGAAATTATTCACTTTATAAGCCTTTTTAGTTCATATTTTGACCAATTATGTAACATCATGCTATGAGCTTCTCCAATAATTTGTGACCTTCTTTCTAGACTTAAAATCCCATTTGGAGCAAGTTTGATGTTGTAAGTTTTTCCATTTGAGGCCTCCTTGTATGAGTTTTGGGTATAGGTTAAAATGACCTGTAATTCACAAATGCCCAAAATACCCTTTGCTTGTCAAGACCATAAGTTGAGTTCTCCACATCATATGAAGGCATGCTATACCATTCTAGAAAGCTAAGACAATGAGGAACAATTCTTATGTTGACCAAGAATTCATTTGAAATCTCCTTGAGGGACAAAACTAGCTTGGAAGTCAAGTCACTTTCACAGACAAAAATTCAGACACCCCAGATGACCTGTAACTTGTAAGGACCATAACTTGAGTTCTATAAATCTCCTTGAGGTCTTCCACCACTCAAATTAAAGGTCTTGAGATCCTCTACAAGTTTCATGTTGGCCAAGAAGCCATTTGAAGCTAGCATTTTGACTTATCTTGCTTGGAAATTTGACCTAAACTAGGGGATTTTACAGAGAAACCCTAATTTAGTAACTCCTCTTCTCCTTGATTTCTCTTGAATTCTCCTAGCCATTTCTCCACATCATTCTTCATATGTCAAATGTTGATCCCCACATCTCTCCAATAGCCTTGAATGCTCTTTTAAACCAGTCAATTGACCTAGGGTTGACCTAGGGTTGACCCAGATGAAACCCTAGTTGACTGTCTTCAACTGTAGCTCTTGTGCTTTCATCAATGACTTGTTTTCTTCTCCAAATAACTTTTTAAGTCTCTCAAGATGTCTAGATGCTCTCCATGCTTTCACTTCACAGCTCACAACCCTCTTGTTGATCCTCAGATACCCTCAGCTAGGAGATGGACTCAAGGCTTGATCTGCTGAACTCTTTGCTTTCAAATTCTTTCCTGATGACTTGAGTAGGATGGAATTAGGATAATAACCTCTTGCTAGGCCTCTAGAGATGATAATAACAATTGGTCCCCTGTTGAATGACTTGCTATGCTTATGCTATGCAGATGGTTAGTCTATGTACATGACTCTATATGCAAATGCTAATGATGATGAAACATAAACCAATTGAATAAGGTTGAGCAAATTTTTAGGGTGCAACAGCTGCCCCTATTCAAGCGACTTGGACCCGATTGGATGAAGAGCCCGGAGCCTTCAGACATTCGCGGTACGAGACGGTTGAATACTAGTGAAACCAGAAATTTGCCAACCGCAGAAATAAACTGCGCTCCTGCTTGCGGAATGACATTCATCAGCTGAATCTGACTGTTAGAGTAACCCACTGATTTCGCGCGACCGTGCTGGGGATTGTCTTCATCGTTCTGAAGAGGATTCTGTCATACCAGATTGCTTGCTTGTCCACGTTAGGACTCTGTCCGTCATTGATATGAAGAAATCTCAACCAAACTTGTCCACGTTAGGACTCCATTTGCTGTTAACCCAGAAAAACCTCGGCAACTCCGCTGGGGGTAATTCGTCTGCATTTCCATAAACTGAATCGTCCACGTTAGGAATAAAACTCTTCCACGTTAGGAGTAACACCTGTCCACGTTAGGAATCACATCGTCCATGTTAGGAGTAACGCTTTTATCTTTCCACGTTAGGAAGCAATCTTCTTTCCACATAAGGAGAACTGCATCAATCTGTCCACGTAAGGACTCCAATGCCATTTGACATGTCCGCGTCAGGACTCCGATCTTTCCACGTAAGGAATTCAACTTTGGTTCTGCACCTGTCCACGTCAGGACTCCACTTTTCTCGAATCTGTCCACGTCAGGACCCCAATTTCTCCGCGTAAGGAATAAACTTCTTCTTCCACGTTAGGAATATCTTGATATGATCTGTCCGCGTCAGGACTAAACTTTTCCACGTCAGGAATAATCCATTTCTTTCCACGTCAGGAATCAATCTTGATATGTCCTCGTGAGGACTCAATCTTTCCACGTAAGGAATAAACTCGTCTTTCCACGTAAGGAAACCATTTTTCTTCCACGTAAGGAATGCCATCTTAATCTGTCCACGTAAGGACTCTCTTCTTTCCACGTTAGGAATACTGTCATTTCCACGTAAGGAAACTATCTTCTGATATGTCCGCGTATGGACTCCATCTTTTCCGCGTTAGGAATCTCCGTCTTTCCACGTTAGGAATCACTTCTGTTGATATGTCCGTGTAAGGACTGTATCTTTCCACGTTAGGAATAATAATCTCTTTGATCTGTCCACGTTAGGACACTGATCTCGTCTTGATTTGTCCACGTTAGGACTCAGGCGTCTTCGACTCACTGAGGAAATAAGACTTGTCCACGTAAGGACTCACGCGTCTTCGACTTGCTGGGGAAATATCCGCGTTAGGACTTACACTTTGTCAACAACACGAAGAAGGATAAATTTGTCCACGTCAGGATTCTTGTATCTTGTCATCACAAAGAACTACAAACTTGCCCACGTCAGGACGCACATTTCACCATTACGAATAAAGATATCTGCTGGAAACAAATGATCCACGTCAGGACACCAACACGAAGAGTAACCAATCTTTTGTCAACGTCATGACCTCCCTTTCCCCAAATTTCGAGAGACCGAATCTATCCACGTCAGGATTAACACACCTTACCAATCCGGTAAAACAAACCTGTCCACGTTAGGACGCCCACTTCTGAAGAAATCCCGTCATTCTAGGAGTAAATGGTCCACGTCAGGACTTAATTCTTCAATGATCCTTACCCACAAACTGCTCAGCACTGACGTGACAGCAACTTCGAGATGAACTCTACTGGGGATGTCTGAAAACCAACTATCGGACGCCTGCTCTGATAACCGGCGGTGGCCTCTGAAATTCTGATTCATGCGACCGGTTGATGACAAACAAACTCTGCTTGGGGATAAGGAGATTCTTATCCTGGCCACTCTGGCTGGGGAAAATAAGGGACCTTTGCATAAACGACTCTTCTGGAGACAAAGAGAGTTTTATCATGATAACTCTGTGGGGGTATACCGCCGAAACTGACATTATCATTGAATATCTCCTGCCGAGATCTTGACTGTTTGGTAATCTATTTGAGCAAGCTCTCTCCACCTGAACTACTAGAGTACAGAAACTGCTTCAGCAAAATAAATGCTGGAAGGATAACGCCGACTCGCCGGGGACAGCCTGATGCTACAAAATTACTCCGGCAAAATAAATGCTGGTAGGGTGAAGTCGACCCTGCTGGGAAGTTGGGAACTCAAACCACACGTCTTGTTGAAGTAACCCCCTGCTGGGGAATATAACTCAAACCAAACACCTTGCTGAGGTAACCCCCCTGCCGGGGAATATAACTCAAACCAAACACCTTGCTGAGGTAACCCCCCTGCCGGGGAATATAACTCTGCTGGGGAATGGCAGATGCGCCTGGTATGATTGATCTTTCTGCTGGAACGTGAACTGATATCACCGGTATCTCTGACAAAATAAATGACAGGACCCACCATCAACTCTGCTGGGGAAAGTCTTGATCTTCGAATTCCACTGGAAGGAAAGAACATTTACCGAAAAGAGAACTCCTCTGGGGATGGCTGGATTATCTTGGGGAACATTAACTGACCCTGCTGGGGGAGAATGCATGACCCTGCGTGGGGAAAATTAACTGAACCTGTCTGAATACAGCCTTACGATCTCAGAATCACCAAACTCTGCTGAGGACGAGTAACTTCTCTGGAGCACGTCCTTTGGATAAGCTACGGCTAGCTGGAGAATTCTATCCTTCTTCAGGAAGAACATGCATGACCTGCGTGGGGATCAAGCCTTTCACTATTGCAATCTTTTGATCACCTTCCTCGTACAGTTATGAAACCTGCAACAACACAAACAAAGCACGACAAGCCTATGCAATCCAAATCGATTCAGGTTAGTGACGTTACACTCAGTTAATTCAAAGCTTTAACAATTGTTGGCAAGGGCCAGTAATGTTATACTCATGCTAGCTTCAATAAACTTAGGCGTTTTATCATGCGCAAAACAGTAAAGAACAGGCATCAAGTACTGAATAACACATTTTCATTGATTGGGCCCCTGAATGGGCGGAGTTTTTGTACACGGGATGTAACTCCTGAAAAGAGGAAGCTACGCAAAGCAAATATACAAGTATGCAAGTATTCACAAGAAGCATAAATATTGACAAATTAAATTTTGTACACATGTCGGCAACTGGATGCAGATGAACACCACGAACTGATCCTCCCATGACTCGTCCGACTCTTATACTTTCCCGGTATCCCTACTTCTGAAGAGGTTGTATCCGATAACTGACTCCTCAAATATATTATCCCGCATTGATGCTCATTGCAAAATCAAATTCGGACCGCAGTCATTTGCTTTTCACATCCCTAACTTTTGCGTGAACCGCCCTTTACGGGTTTTCAGTTCACCGGGATACCCCTTTTTGCCGAAGCCGCCCAGTGTAGGTTTTCAACTTCGCGGGTGTACATTTTTTCAATTTTATCCCTAACTTTTGCCCGAACCTTTCATTCTGTTTTTGGTTCGCCAGGATGCCCCATTTTTGCCTGGACTCTCTTTTTTCTGTCCAGCGGGTCTATTTTAAGCAAAGTATTTTCTAACTGCGTCCGAATTCACAGGTGATGCAAAGTCTTCCCCGTCCATGGTGGACAACAATACAGCTCCTCCTGAAAAGACCTTGCTGACAACGTATGGCCCTTCGTAGTTGGGGGTCCACTTGCCCCTGTGATCTGCTTGCGGCGGGAGAATCCTTTTCAGCACAAGGTCACCCGTCTGAAAGCTTCGCGGAAGTATCTTCTTGTCGTACGCTTTCTTCATTCGTCTTTGATACAAACGACCGTATGCGAGAGAAGCTAGCCTCTTCTCATCCATCAAACTCAGTTGGTTCAACCTATTCGTTACCCATTCTGCCTCGTCCAGCTGAACGTCTCGCAATACCCTCAGAGAAGGGATCTCAACTTCCAATGGTAATACCGCTTCCATTCCGTATACCAACGAGAACGGAGTTGCCCCGGTTGATGTGCGTACCGTCGTACGATAACCGTGAAAAGCGAAAGGTAGCATCTCGTGCCAATCCTTATACGTCACCACCATTTTCTGGACTATCTTCTTGATATTCTTATTGGCCGCTTCGACAGCGCCATTCATCTTGGGTCGGTAAGGGGAGGAGTTGTGATGTTCGATCTTGAAATTCTGACAGAGCTCCTTCATCATTTTGTTGTTCAGATTAGAACCATTATCCGTGATTATCCGCTCGGGAATCCCATATCGGCAAATGATATCTCTCTTGATGAATCTAGCCACCACTTGCTTCGTTACGTTTGCGTAAGACGCCGCTTCCACCCACTTGGTGAAATAATCGATTGCTACTAGGATGAACCGATGCCCGTTAGAAGCCGTCGGCTCGATCTTTCCAATCATATCGATTCCCCACATCGAGAATGGCCATGGAGATGACATCACATTCAGAGGACTCGGAGGCACATGTATTTTGTCAGCATAAATTTGGCACTTGTGGCACTTCCTCGCGAACTTGAAACAATCAGTTTCCATCGCCAGCCAAAAGTAACCTGCCCTTAGCAGTTTTCTCGTCATAGCATGCCCACCAGCATGCGTACCAAAGGCACCTTCGTGAATTTCCTCCATAAGAAGCTTTGCCTCTTTCTCGTCTACACAACGCAACAACACCAAGTCGTGGTTTCTTCTGTATAAGACGCCATCCGGGTTCAAATAGAAATTACCCGCTAATCTCCTGAGAGTCTTCTGATCTTGACTGGATGCCCCAGCCGGATACTCTTTATTCTTCAGGAAATTAAGGATATCAAAATACCACGGTTTGCCATCAGACGCTTCATCAATAGCAAATACATAAGCTGGCCTGTCCAACCGAGAGATAGTGATCTGGGGAGCTTCGTTCCAGAAGTTGACCTTGTACATGGACGACAAGGTGGCAAGGGCGTCAGCCATTTGATTTTCTGCCCGCGGCACGTGATGCAATTCAACTTTGTCGAAGAAAGGCAACAATCTCCTTGCATAATTCATATAATGTATCAAGTTGGGCTGACGTGTCTCCCATTCCCCTTTGATCTGATTCACTACCAGAGCTGAGTCGCCGTATACGTCTAGATGTTTGATTCGCAAATCAATGGCTTCTTCAAGCCCCATTATACAAGCTTCGTATTCGGCCTCATTATTGGTAACGGCAAAGGTCAATCGGGCAGTAAACGGGATGTGCGACCCGTGCGGTGTAGTGATAATTGCCCCTATTCCGCTACCGTAAGCATTCACAGCTCCGTCAAATATCATCTTCCACTGGGACCCCGGCTCTGGTCCTTCGTCTGGTAACGGCTCTTCGCAATCCTTCATCTTGAGATACATGATATCCTCGTCAGGAAAGTCAAATCTCATCGATTGATACTCTTCAATAGGCTGCTCCGCCAGATACTCAGACAGCACACTCCCTTTTATCGCCTTTTGCGAGACGTATTGAATATCATACTCAGTCAAGACCATCTGCCACCGGGCAATTCTACCTGACAACGCCTGCTTTTCGAATATATATTTGATTGGATCCATCTTCGAGATGAGCATGGTTGTATGATTCAGCATGTACTGCCTCAAACGCTTGGCGGCCCAGGCTAGCGCGCAACAAGTTTTCTCCAGCATTGAGTATCGAGATTCACAGTCTGTAAATTTCTTACTCAGATAGTAGATCGCATGCTCTTTTCTCCCTGTCTCGTCGTGTTGACCGAGAACGCAACCCATGCTTCCCTCAAGAACCGTCAAATACATTATCAAGGGTCTCCCTGCCACTGGGGGTATCAAAATAGGAGGCTCCTGCAGATACTTCTTTATTTTATCGAACGCCTTTTGACAATTATCGTTCCACGTTATAGCTTGATCTTTCTTTAGCAACTTGAATAATGGTTCACACGTGGCAGTTAGGTGAGATATGAACCGGGCAATGTAGTTCAATCTCCCTAAAAACCCGCGCACCTCTTTCTCTGTTTTAGGCGTCGGCATTTCTTGAATCGCTTTTATTTTAGCAGGATCGACCTCTATTCCTCTTTCGCTTACGATAAACCCCAGCAGTTTACCCGATCTCACCCCGAAGGTGCATTTGTTAGGGTTCAGCCTCAGCCTGAACTTCCTAAGCCTTTTAAACAACTTCAACAGGTTCACCAGATGCTCTTCCTCCGTCTGGGATTTGGCAATCATATCGTCAACATAAACTTCAATCTCTTTATGCATCATGTCATGAAAGAGAGTTGTCATCGCACGCTGATACGTTGCCCCAGCATTTTTCAAACCAAAGGGCATCACTTTATAGCAAAATGTTCCCCAAGGCGTTATGAAAGTAGTCTTCTCCATATCCTCTGGCGCCATTTTAATTTGATTATAGCCTGAAAAGCCATCCATGAAGGAGAATACAGAATATTGAGCAGTATTATCAACTAACACATCAATATGAGGAAGTGGAAAATCGTCTTTTGGGCTTGCTTTATTCAAATCTCTATAATCCACGCACATTCGAACCTTGCCATCTTTCTTTGGCACCGGTACGATGTTGGCAACCCATGAGGGATACTTCGTCACAGCCAGGAAACCAGCGTCCCACTGTTTCTGAACCTCCTCTTTGATCTTCATTGCCATATCTGGGCGAGTTCTGCGAAGTTTTTGTTTGACAGGCGGGCAGTCTTCTTTCAGCGGCAGGCGATGCACAACCATATTAGTATCGAGCCCTGGCATATCTTGATACGACCAAGCGAATACATCATTATACTCTCGGAGCATTTCAACCAGTTTTCGCTTGATATCACTCTGCAGTGCGGCTCCGATACGAATGTTTTTCTCAACCCCTTCCGACCCCAAATTGATAATTTCGATAACCTCGTCGTGAGGCAGAATGGCTCTTTCCTCTTGCTTCACCAACCAAGACAGTTCTTCAGGAACGTCGCTATCTTCGACAACCTCTTCTTCGGTCTGGAATACCGGGTATTCGAAGTCGGGACGAGTCATAGGTGGTTCAAGGATGTCATCTGAAAATGTTATCCTGCAAAAGAAAGGGTTAAGTGCTTCAAAATGCGTATAAAGCGGATAACCACGTTGCCATTTTATTGAAAAATACAAAACAAGAAAGACAGGGATTACAGTATTTACACATGAAAAAAACTCCATTTATTTAATGATTAACGAAGCAATGTTTATAACAACACAGCCCTAAGCAAATCCCGATGCCCCGGGCAAGACATCAGATTATTCAACAATTAATAAAGCAAAGCATTACTGTTTAAAAGTCACAGGAACAAGCTCCTGAATAGACCAGTTGCACAGTCCTTGTCCTGGCGTGCTTGGCTGAATCCAGGCATCCATATCACAGTCGCTGTCCCCTTCATCGGATTCCGAAGCAGCATTGACAGATTCATGGCATACTCCACTGGCAGAGATGGTGATTGACTTTCTGAAATGAGGGGCCCCCACGGAAGGAGTTGATGACGACGGTCGGTACCCCAGTCCGAACCGGTCCATTTTCACCGGAATGTCCAATACTTTGCCCCAGCCCGTGGCTTCTCCTGCCTTCACTAGCGCTTGGGCTTCTTTATACGATGAGACAACTATCTCCGGCACTTTGCTTGGCCCGGGACTCTTGTCCTTAATGCGCAAACCTTCGAATGCCTGGCATGGCGTCTCGTGGATCTCCCCGTCGACTTCCACATATTTAAACGAAGAAAGATGGCTGACCAGGATGTCTTCTTCTCCGCACACGGTGACTACACTGTCTCCGACCATATACTTTAACTTCTGATGCAGGGTAGACGTGACTGCCCCTGCCCTGTGAATCCAAGGTCTTCCCAGCAAGCAGCTGTACGCAGGCTGTATATCCATGATATAAAACTCCGTTGCAAACACTTCCGGCCCCACTTGCAGAGGCAAGGTAATCGATCCGAAGACTGTTCTCCGCGTGCCGTCAAACGCTCTGACTACCAAATCACTTGGTGTACACAAAATCCCTCGAACATCCAGCTTCATCATAGCCTTCTTAGGCAGCACATTCAAAGACGACCCGGTGTCAACCAATACGTGCGACATTGTCGACCCTCTGCACTCAACAGATACATGTAATGCCATGTTATGATCCCTTCCTTTCGGAGTCAAGTCAAAATCAGTAAAGCCCAGACTGTGGCCTGCATTTACATGTGCCAATACTCCTTCTAGCTGGTTCACAGAGACATCCTGTGGTACAAAAGAAGTGTCCAGGACTTTCAGCAAAGCGTTTCGGTGAGCTTCCGAACACAACAGCAATGACAAGATAGATATTTTGGACGGTGTTTGCTGCAGATGCTCCACAATTTTATAATCGCTTTTCCGAATTAAGCGCATGAATTCCTCTACGTCCTTCGACGCTGCTTCTTTTTCATTTGCTTGAACCGGAACGTTCTCAACCGCTTTCCCTTTTCCTTTCGCTATCCTTTCGGCTTCCACCTCAGGAGATATAAAGATCCTGCCGCTCCTCGTCATGCCTCCCGGGCCAACAACATTATCCACAACCTCCGCTGACCGCTTGTTAACATCGATTTTAATCCCGTCACAATACACCTCTAGCCCATATGACCATGGGACCGCTTTCGTGCTCTCATACGGGATTGGCCCGGCTTTAGTTATAGTAATCGGTGGTCGCTGAGCTGGTGCTGAAATAGTGATCGTCTTCCTAGGAATTGTCACTGTGGCAACATCACTCCGATTATCCATTACTGCCCCTGCAGGCTCATCAGTTGCTGTTCTATCAAACTGCAATATACCATCATCAATTAAGGCCTGGATGCCTTTCTTCAGATCCTCACACCCCCCAGACAGGGCCCAACAATCTAAGCAGTACTCATTACAACCCGGGTAAACACCTCCTTGCAACAGTCGGCTTTTTATTTCGCTCAGCGGCGTCTTTAAATCCTCAACATTCATAATCAGATTCAGACCTTCCTCAGTCAGCACGGCGTTCGCCCCATGATTAGGCATGGGTTTCTGGACTATATTCGCACCGGTCGTTCCGAAGTTGATAGACTTGTTGTCCAAGAGATCCTGCACAACGTGCTTAAAAGCATGACAACCTTCAATATCATGGCCCGGGGCCCCAGAATGAAACTCGCAGCGCCTATTTGCATCATAGCCGAACGGGGGAGTTCCCGTTATCGGTGCCAAGGTTCTTTTCTCTACCAGATTCAATCCCAACAATGTCTGCAATAAATCAGCATAGTTAGAGGGAGGCTTCTCGAACACCCTTCTCGGCTTACCACCCTGGAATTTTCTCTGAGCTTGCTGTGCCCCCTGCTGAGGCTGCTGCTGCTGTGGCATTGGTTGCTGCTGAACCTGTTGTTGTTGCTGAATTGGTTGTTGTTGATACGGGATGGTGACACTCGACACTTGCTGCGGCTGACGATATTGATTTCTTCCCCTGCCTCGGCCTCGGCCTCGGCCTCCAAATACCGCGCTAGCTTCGCCCTGACGGCGCCCCCCATAAGCTTTCCTATTACTGCCAGATGCAGCTGACTCGTCAACTTGGAACTTTCCTTGCTTAATGTTCCGCTCAATCTTTTCACCCATCAGAATCAGGTCTGAAAAACTAGCCAGAGACGTATGAAACAACATATCATGAAACAGCCCGGTGAATGTGCCAACAAACATGTCGTTCATTTCTTTATCTTCCACAGGAGGACGAACCCTGGCAGCCATATCGCGCCACCTTTGCGCGTACTCTTTAAAACTCTCCCCCTTCTTCTGCGAAAGCCCGGCCAACTGGACCCGATTGGGTGCCAGGTCACTGTTATATTTGTAATGGGCTACGAATGCCTCTGCTAATTGCTTCCAAGTCTTGATATCAGTGGGCTCCAACCCCATGTACCACTCTAGGGAAGGACCCGATAGACTATCCTGAAAGAAATGCATGAGCATTCTTTCGTCAGTGGAGTATGCAGACATCTTTCTGTAATAAGCTCGTACATGAACCTTCGGACATGTATCTCCTTTGTACTTATCGAACGCAGGCGCTTTGAACTTGATTGGCACCCTCAGCCCAGGTACCAAGCCCATTGTTGCCATGTCCAGACCCACAGCACTCTGGTTTAGGACTCCTTTCATTTGCTCTTCCAGCATTCTAATCTTTTGAGAATCATCCATCGGCCCTTCAAAACCCCCTCCAGAGAAGGCGTCTTCCTGCTGATCCTCTTGCCACATACCGTTTCCAGCCCCGTATCCATCATACGCATTATTACGTCCAGCTCTGCCCTGATTCATCCCCAGAACTCGGCCTCTGTTGCCGTACCCTTGAACACCTCCAGCAGGACCACCAGCCATAAAACCAGCACCGTTTCCGTTTCCAAAACCTCCGTAGCCCTGATTGACCATACCATAACCATCTTGCCCAAAGCCTTGAGCATTAAAGCCATACTTGCCAGTATTGTCGAATCCCTGATCGTTGAATCCGAACCCAGCGTTGACAAAGCCATTACCTCCGAGATTATCTCCCACATTGACATCACCCGGCCCAGCGTTATGGACAGCAGTTTCATTTCCAACTCCGACGTTACCATTCACAGCAGCGGTAGCGTTGTTGACGTTAGCAGCATTCACATTGACGACAGGCGGAGCCACTGGCGTGGGGGTGCCGTCTCCATGAGCAGTATCAACCCGGACAGACTGATGATCTTCGTTACCATGACCAGCGTTGCGAGCCAACAGAGGCTGGACCATGGCCTGCAAGTTCTCTTGCCCTTTTGCTATAGCCTCCATGGTCTGCATGAAGAGGGCGAGCTTCTCGCGTACATCCTGCATCTCGTTCTGAATCTGGTCCATGACTTTCCGACAGTTGGATCGTGTAGAATAGCGGTGCGGATGTTGATCTGGAATCCTGTTAAGTACCTGATACAGAGCAAGAGATAAGACACCATTCATATATTACCTGTTATGCAAGATGAATATGAATGCAATGCAATGTGCCTGTGCATTAGGGAAGTTCATTCCCCCAGTTCTAGTGCGAAGGTGCCGGTGCAGTGACAGTGCTGACAATAAGAATATCGGAGCTGAATCATAGAAAGCCTCGTATATAGCAGAGAGAATCAATAAGCCCAGGGTACAATATCACTGAGAGTACAAAGATGGCATGACCTCAACCAACAATCCTGGTGATGGTCAGCACTATGCAAATAAAGCATACAAATAATGGAATGATCAAATCCTCCCAAAAGTCTGGTACTCCTCTATCAACTTCTTGGTCTCCGGATGGCTTGGTCGGTCAAGCAGCCCTTCAACAAGCTGGTTTCTCTTCTTAAGGACACGGCGTACGTCTTCAGCAGTTTCTTCCCATGTGGCTTCTCCGAAGCAATCTTCTAACTTTCGCTTCTGAGACACTGCTTCATCTCTGGATTTGATTGCCTTGTTCAGTGCATGCTGGACACTATACCGGTTCATCACTTCTTCCTCGCACTTCTTGATGCTAGACTTCAACTTCTCTTCGAGGTCGGAAATTTGCTGCTTCAGCTTATCTTCCCTCTTCTTGTTGTTAGTGAGTGTAGCATTCCAAGTCTTATTGCAAGAAGATATCTCTCGGTGTGCTGCGTCGAGCGCCTTCTTTTTGGCTTCCAGCATGTCATGGGAACTTCTGAACTCTTGCCCCAGACGTTCGCGCTTTTTCTTTTCCTCAGTCAACTCAGCTCCTAACCTGTTTACCAGCTCAATCTGTTGTTGGAAAGCATATACGGCCTTGTTTTTCTCGCTGCGTGCCTGGGCTAGCTCTTGCTCTAACCCTTCATTAATCTTCATCAAAGCTTCTTTCTCTCTCACAACCTGTTCATATGCTTCTCTAGAAACAGTAGTCGGCTCTTCTACCGGAATAGGATCAAGAATTGGTGCATCTGGAAATGGCATCTTCAACTGACTAGCCCTCTCCTGAATCCAAGCTCTATAAGGTGCATAGGCCTGACAGTCATTCTTTCCTAACAACGGCTTCCCTTTGCGGTTAATACGCGTCCAGGCATGTCGCAACTTGGCTAATAACTCCCCCTTCACATCACCGGTGAAGTACAGAGATTCCTGTACTTCTTCCTCTTGAGGTGGATTCTTTAGCGCATATCCGAACTGGCGAATGAATAGAGAAGGGTTGTAGTTGATACACCCTTTTCTTCCTATCAGCGGCACATTAGGGTAACCGGAACAACTGAAGATGAGCTCCGATCCCAACAGGTCTCTATCAAACCACTCCATGTCTTCCGACGATAACCTCATCAAACGCTCCGGCCAACCAACTGGAGCTGTAGTCTCTGCAGCAGATCTTCCCTTAGGAAGATGACTCTCAAACCACATACTCAATAAGGGTACACACAGATGAACATTCTTCCCTCTTCCCTTCTCATTCTTGTAATGCAGTGAGTGGTAGAGATCCCCGAGTAAAGTAGGTACAGGATTACCAGCAGCAAACAAGTAGAAAGCATCGAAGTCCACAAAATCCGGTATATTGGGGAACAGTACTATGCCATAAATGCACAAAGCCAACACAGCATTGAAAGCAACCCAGCACCCATTCTTGGCGTACTCTTGGGCTTTACCCACTAAGAACTGAAATGAGAATCCTGGAACTCCACGGGAAACAGTAGTCACAAGTTCAGAAGCATCAACATGCAAGGCTTTTGCCAATTCCTCCGGCTTGGGCTTGGCATCATAATGAATGAATGGAACCTGGTTCTGCACAGGCAGCTCAACATACTCAGCGTATTCCTCCAGAGTTGGTCCCATAATAAAGTCAGAGAACGTGAAACACCTCAAAGCAGGGTCGTAGAATTGCATCAAAGCATACAGCCCATCTAACTCTACCTCTGTAGGTTTGCACACCAATCTCAATAATCTACCATAGCTCATCCGGAAACTCCTACGAACACCCTCATCAGCAAGAGAGATCAACCCCAGTAAAGGAACAATATCAGGCGTAGGCAATTTGTAAGCAACCGTTCTCCTTAGGCTAGTCATGATCAAAACTCAGAAGTCTGGGCACTAGAACTAGGGAAATGCAAATGCACCTGCAGCACAGACACGCGTTAGTGAAATGCAAATGATAATGGATATGCGGGGATGCAATGCAAGTAACATTCAACAGGGACCAAAGCTGCAGCTGAATAGCCTAAACCCAATCAAGAAAGGTCTCAGATAGACCATCCAGAAGTCACCAAACCCTGGTCTCAGATAGACCTAAAATAAAACTCCAACACTGGTCTCTGACAGACCTCAAACCATAACTCCAACTGGTCTCTGATAGACCTCAAATCACATCCATAATTGGTCTCTGACAGACCTCATAACTCTCCAACTGGTCTCTGCCAGACCTCAGAATAAATCTCCAAATGGTCTCTGACAGACCTCATAACTCTCCATAAATAACCAGGATCTCTGATCAAGAACAAACCGGTATCTGAAGGTCTAGTTACCAGCATAACCCTGAATCCCCTCACAGGTGGGTGGCCCTATAACTGGCACAAGGTACGGCATCCTATGCGGTCGTCGGCGTCACAGACTTTCAGGGTTGATGATACGATTCCCAGAAGGAGTGGCATCATCAATTCCTGAAGAGGCCTCACTCAGCCAATTTCCAAATGATCGGTCCCCAGAGTCGACAATCCAACTAACCAGCAACCCAC
The DNA here is from genome assembly GCA_963859935.3 of Lathyrus sativus. Taxonomy (NCBI): domain Eukaryota; kingdom Viridiplantae; phylum Streptophyta; class Magnoliopsida; order Fabales; family Fabaceae; genus Lathyrus; species Lathyrus sativus. The sequence goes on from OZ012738.1 coordinate 587,982,891, forward strand.
GCCAACCAAAGGAAGGGGCAGGAGGCCAACCAGAGGAACCTCGTCTGAGTGTAGATTTCATGGGACACCAAAGCAAGCAAAGCAAGCGGGCGCCCACTAATTTCTACTCTAATTCTAGGTGCACTCAAGCCCAGGTCCGGCTTATCTCTCAATATCAGAACACCCGTCACACCCCAATACAGCAATAATAAACAATATATATAAAGCTGAAAATACAAGGTAAGAAATATAAAATAACTCCATACAAAATCCTCGACGGGAAAACAAGCGCTAGGATTGACTCTCTCAAGGGACGTTGGATCCCAAATGCATAAGAACCATCGCAGTCCTTAGCAGCCAGGGGACGTTGGATCCCCAGCAGAGTCGCCAGCTGTCGCTACTGCGAAAATCGGCGCCGGCTGAACAGAAGAGTCGCCACCGTGCGTTATTTATCCCACGGGAGGGAAAGGAAACGCTCAGAGTAAACCTCGCACAACACGGGAAAGGTATGGTCATCGCAACCAAAACCTGGATTCGGGAGTCGGTTACGCAAGGGGAAGGTATTAGCACCCCTCACGTCCGTCGTACTCGACGGGATCCACGCTTGTTTTCGGGTATGGATTGTTATTCTATCTAAACTATAGGTCAAGGGTTAAAAAGAAAAGAAAATAAAAATGACTCGGCAAAGTATCGCACTTTATGCCTACGTATTCCCGTCTGGAACGAGAAATCAGAGTCAACGTAGTTCGCCTACCTACGGGAAAGGAGGGGAAGGTTGCTCGCTAGGATATCGCATCCTATGCCTACGTACTTTCATACAGCATGAAAGATCAGAGCAAACGTAGTTCGGGCCACGGAAGACACAGGCTTGCCTTGATTGATTTTATTCCTTCTGAAAAAGGTTTTCTTGATTAACAGTCCCGGCGGACAAAAATGACGCTTTGATGAGTTCACATTCTTTTACGGAAGAAGTGTCTTTTATTGTGTTTGAAATCTTTATGTGTTTTTCTGTTTGTTTTGAGAAAGAAAGAGACAGAACTCTAACCTACGGTTACGAAGGGAAACAAACTAACCTAATGTTATCATGCATGGGTTAAGACCTAGTGTCTATCATGCTCCTCTCTTGCACAGAGAGAAACAGAGATCCTACGGGATAGGCAGAAACAGAAACAATATCAGATATATACAGTAAAGCAGTAAAATGCATGGATGCAACAGTACAAGCGAGGCAAGGGAGTCCCACTCAACCTCGAACCTAGAAAACAATAGGCAAAAGTGAACAGGCTTCACTTTCAACCCAACAGGGTAAACAGCAAACAATACAGTTCAGAAAACCAATCAATACATCAACAAATGAAATACAGCAAAAATAAACAGCATCAGCAGCTCTGGATCAACAACTGGCTTCAAGCAATCTCCAATCATTCACAGGCTTCAACAAGCATCAATCTCCATCTTCATGGCCTTCAGACAAGGGCTTTGATCATCAGTCTTCCATCTGCAATGGCTTTTCTTCATGCTCAAACCTTCAGGATGAGGGATCAGTCACAAGAGTGAATTGGGTGTTAAGCAATCAGCTGACTACCAAAGGTGGTGAACAGACTGCTTCTAACACAAAAGACATTTTCTCTCAAGAGTTCTATCTCATAGATACTATCACCAAGCCTTCCAAGGGAAGGGGGTGAGTGTCTTAGAGAGACTCTGAATCACAGAGAAGAATGGATGCAGACAAGGCAATCCATGTTTGAGAAACAATCATTCTAATCTAGAGCTCTGCCTAGCTCCTAAACCCTAGTCTCCTCAGCATCTGCTAGCAAGAAACTCCTCCTCAACTCTGACAGTTGATCTTCAATCTTTGAATCTCCAATAGCTTCATCTTCACAAATCTTCAGCTTCCCCAGGGCCCCAGACAAACCCAATACCCAATCAAACAATCAACAAACCCCAGAGGGCACACCACACCAGACAACAGATATACAGACAGTAATAATATCAGTAGGGGAATCCTAACTGTTCTCTAAGGGATCTAATAACTACCCATAACCCATATAGTCCCATAACTAATCTATTTAAATCCTAAGTCCTAAGGGGAATGAAATCAAACTCCTAAGTTGTCACCTAAAACCCTAGTTTTGCTCATGATATTCAAGCATTTATTAATCACCTAAAATTAACCTCTAAAAATGGGAACTAAAATATTTCTACAAGCTTAACATCTCATCTAAACAATATAAAAAGAATGACCAAAAAATATCAAAGCATGTGAGAGAACAAAAATCATAAAAATAATGCATGAAATGAACTATTTAATATGACATTTATTTAGAAAATATAAAAAAAATGTGAAATAAAACTAAAAATGAAATTTTATTTTTCTATAATATTCTAGACATTTTAATGAAAATATTGTAAAAAGAATGGATTAAAAATGAATTTTTATGAATTAGTTATGAATTAATGAAAATGGTAAAAATATTAACATGAAATAAGAAAATTAAAATTGAATTAAATGAGGGAGAGGGGTGCATTTAGAAACTCGCCCCAGTTGATATCTGGATGGGCTTTCACAATGGGGGTGCAGATAGCGCCTTCTTCAAGGCCCAACAACAATCAGAATTAGTGAAACAAATAAAACACGCTGGGGGGTGAGAAAAGAAAAGGAATTACGTTGAAATTGGTTTGGGCTTGGTTTAGGGGGGTGGGATTAGCATGATCCAACTCAGGCCCGCCCGTTTCAATTAATGAAACGGTGCGTTTTGGCCAGGGTCCTTCCCTCCAATTTCAGATCAAACGCTGGCCATTGGATCTTACCCTAAGTCAAAAGTCCAAACCACAATGAACGGCTATGATTGTATCTTCCCCAAATAACCTGCAACTTAGGGTTTCACTTCACCATGGCTCCATGCACGAGCATGCTTTACACCAAACTGTTCTCATCCTACACGCCATGAATCCTCATGCTGTGAACATGAAATCTACTCCCCAGCTCTCCCTCTACAATCCTAGGGCATCAATTCATCTTGAAACTCACCACAACACCGAATCCGATCGAAGCAACATCTGGCCACCATTGAAATGCACTGATATGAACCTTCACCATTCTTCCTCAAACTTACCCTAAACTAATCTACACATAATGGAGGTTAATCTGATGAATCAAACTAACATTCTAACGCCTTAATCCAAGAGATTCGAACACTAACAGTTTGTTGCACCTGTCACTAACCATCACCAATCCTTTCCAAAATCATCTAACTTAATCTCCTAACCACCTAGATCAAGTCTACACTAATAAAATCATGTGAAACCAACAGAATCAAGCTAATCGAATGAAAACTTACCTGATGAGAAACCTTGAAAACAGCTATGGAAATGGAAGATATGAAGCTTTTGAGACTTGGATCTTGATTCACCAATTCAATACTCAATTCTGTATGCACAATTTTGGAGGTTCCTTGCTTGAATCATGCAATTCACTTGAACTTGTGATTTTGATGTTGATGAAAGAAACACTCGAAAATGGATGAGAACTACCAAAACCTTGCTTCAATTATGATCTATGATGATGATGGAGTAAAATTGAATTGATCTTGATGAAGATTGATGAAGAATTTGAGAGATTTGGAATGAAACTTTTATGAAAAAGTGTGAGAAATTTGTGGAATTCTTGGTGCAAATGAGGCCAACCCTTGCCAAATTCATCTTTCATGAATATATAGACCCCAATGGTACATTCTAGATCCATCTTGCACATTCCCTTGTTTTCAAACTTTGGCTCATTTTGATTATGTTTCTTAAAAGGTAAGCAACCATGGATAACTTCATTTTTTCCTTCTAAACTCAAAAAAATGTGTGAACCATTGTTCTTAGAATTGTTTTTCCATTCAAAATCATATATTGGAAGTCTCCATTTGGACTTGTAAATCTCCCAAACCATTTTTCAATTTGAAATTATTCACTTTATAAGCCTTTTTAGTTCATATTTTGACCAATTATGTAACATCATGCTATGAGCTTCTCCAATAATTTGTGACCTTCTTTCTAGACTTAAAATCCCATTTGGAGCAAGTTTGATGTTGTAAGTTTTTCCATTTGAGGCCTCCTTGTATGAGTTTTGGGTATAGGTTAAAATGACCTGTAATTCACAAATGCCCAAAATACCCTTTGCTTGTCAAGACCATAAGTTGAGTTCTCCACATCATATGAAGGCATGCTATACCATTCTAGAAAGCTAAGACAATGAGGAACAATTCTTATGTTGACCAAGAATTCATTTGAAATCTCCTTGAGGGACAAAACTAGCTTGGAAGTCAAGTCACTTTCACAGACAAAAATTCAGACACCCCAGATGACCTGTAACTTGTAAGGACCATAACTTGAGTTCTATAAATCTCCTTGAGGTCTTCCACCACTCAAATTAAAGGTCTTGAGATCCTCTACAAGTTTCATGTTGGCCAAGAAGCCATTTGAAGCTAGCATTTTGACTTATCTTGCTTGGAAATTTGACCTAAACTAGGGGATTTTACAGAGAAACCCTAATTTAGTAACTCCTCTTCTCCTTGATTTCTCTTGAATTCTCCTAGCCATTTCTCCACATCATTCTTCATATGTCAAATGTTGATCCCCACATCTCTCCAATAGCCTTGAATGCTCTTTTAAACCAGTCAATTGACCTAGGGTTGACCCAGATGAAACCCTAGTTGACTGTCTTCAACTGTAGCTCTTGTGCTTTCATCAATGACTTGTTTTCTTCTCCAAATAACTTTTTAAGTCTCTCAAGATGTCTAGATGCTCTCCATGCTTTCACTTCACAGCTCACAACCCTCTTGTTGATCCTCAGATACCCTCAGCTAGGAGATGGACTCAAGGCTTGATCTGCTGAACTCTTTGCTTTCAAATTCTTTCCTGATGACTTGAGTAGGATGGAATTAGGATAATAACCTCTTGCTAGGCCTCTAGAGATGATAATAACAATTGGTCCCCTGTTGAATGACTTGCTATGCTTATGCTATGCAGATGGTTAGTCTATGTACATGACTCTATATGCAAATGCTAATGATGATGAAACATAAACCAATTGAATAAGGTTGAGCAAATTTTTAGGGTGCAACACTTTGCAGATGTGGATTTGAGCTGGCTTTTCTTGAGTTTTGATTGTATCAGTTTCGGTTTGAGCAACTTTTGGGTCTGAGCTGGTTCCCTTAGGTTGGGCTAAACTTGTTCTGCTGAATTTGGTTCTTCTGTCTTTGAGTAACACACGTGCAGGTTGCTGGCTTATTTCTGATTTGAATTATGTGAACTGATATGCTTCTATTGTGAATTCCTGTTTCATGGACCAACTTTGATGCATCTCTGAACTTAAATTGAACTTGGCTGAACTCTTTTCTTATGAACATGTATTGCTGTATTTTTCTGTTTACGAGCCGGTACTGTCTGATTCAGGTGCTTCAGGTGATGGAAAAATAGTTCAGACCCGTCGGCATCCGGGTTTGAACCTTAGCTGGCTAGTGTTTACCTTGGTGTTGGTTCAGAATTAATGTGAATTGATGAATGAATGTGGTTCAGATTTTAGTTCAGTTTGGTTATCAATTTGGAGAATTTACTTGATAGTTGTCACCATATTTACTTGATGAGATGATGCCTAGTATTGAATCCAAAGTCGCGTGAATCCTCTTTCGGCCCAAAAACTTCTTTTATCTCTTCATCTTTCTCGGCTGCCCCTTAGATAAGAACAGATGTTACCTGATCTGACGCTAATGGCGCGGATCGGTAACGGGGGTAGGATGCGGCTTCGGTTGTGCCACTCCCGGCACTCGATGATGACAATGTTCTGAGAGTGTCAAATTCATCTTTCTAACATCTTCCTACTCTGTTCTGTTTTGTTTCTCTTATTTTTTTGCAGGTGATCGGGAACTTCGAGGAACACTCAAGGGAAGGATACCATGAAGAAGCCTTAGGAGTTTTTAGGATTTAGGATTTTTTAGAGTAGATGTAACATTTGTAAATGTAATCTCACAGCAATTCAAATGTGAAATGATTCACTTCCTTTTGTAAAATGATATTCTTATAAAATAAAAATTCCATGATCATTCAACTTTGAATCTATTTATATTTATTTCTAGTTATAAATTATAAACATTTGTGAATAAATCCACAAATATTTAAATTCATTATTCTAGTCATAAACCATAAATACTCACGAATGATATTCTTGCTCATGTACTTGTCTCGTTGGTAGTCCTAATCTCATCACCTGACTTCATTCATTTGGATTCTAGCCAACAATATTCTCCTCATTTTCTAACCAAACGCGAATGTGCGCCGTAATCACAACAGATTTAGTATCAATGATGATATTGCCCGTAATTGAATTCCACTGACCAAATGATATAAGCAACAATCCAATAATACCCAATTAAACTGCGCCTTATTAACAGCAACGGAAATGCTCTGGAAATAGACCATGAGCGATAAAATGGACCTTAAATCCAGTTATGCTCGACAAATTTCGATACCGAACGCATCGAATTGGCATCAAAACAGGTGATAAATAAATGCCTCAGAAATAGTGTCTCAAGTGTCTCACAGCTCAGTAACAGCCCGTCTTCAAAGAATTAGCGGGATCCACGTAAAAATGACCAAAATACCCCTGGGACCAAATCTGAAGTCTTGGAAGTCCATTTAGCCTGATTAAAGTCAAAACCCTAGTTTTGGATGCACTGCTTAGGGGGTGCATTGTCTGAGGGAATTGTCAACTCTTCTGACCAATTGTGAATTTTGTGAACCTTGTGAATCTTCTTGGAACACAAAGTCTTGTATTGTGAGGGCAAATTTTGGGGTGCAACAGCTGCCCCTGTTCAATTTTCTGAAACCTGAGGGGTTAGATTGGTATATTTGCCAGTCGTAACCTGGAAGGTTGAAGGGGATTGAACACAAAAGCCCAAAAATTTGCACTCACCAGTGCATGGAGTGATATTGATGGTTGGTTGAACATGATTGAGTGGGCTTAAAGATGCCGCTAGGGGAAAGTTCTTCAGTAGTATAATGAGAACTGTCAGGAGTCTGGAGTAATACTGATGTAACAGCATGTCTTCATGAGGATAGAGCAATCAATAATGATAACTGTTGCACCCTAAAATTTGGACCAGCTGATTTTCCTATCTGACTCGTGGTTTGATTTCATATTCGCAGCTCAGACAGATGATTTTTGTGCACAAGCAGGGGATATCAGAGTTTACAGCTTGATTTTTGTCTATCAGATATGGCAGACCCAGTCCAGATCACCAGGGTTTTATTTTCAGGAAATTGTGCGCTCCTCGGTGATCTTTCAGTGATTTTGAGGATATTCTGATGCCCGGGGATCTCCGTTCGATTCGATCTGGTCTCGTGCGCTCTTTTATGGCAGTCATTTGTATTCATCTGCATTTTTAGGGTTTTAATAGACTTTTGTGAATTTTTTACAGGCTTTATAGATTTTTCTGGAATTTAAATAGGGTTTTTGAATATTTTAATAGCTTAATTCTCTTTTTAGGATTTTATAAGATTTTTTTAAATCATTTTTAGAATTTTCTATAGATTTTAAAATAGATTTTAATATTTTTAGGAAATATGAAATAATATAGTTTTTTTTCTTTTGTTAATGATAGATTTTAATTGGTATTAAATGATAATAGGATTTTAATAGAGAATTAGTGAAAGTTTAGGGTTTAATTAGATATTAATTGTTTTTAGGTTTAATTAGGATAATATGAGTTTTAATCATTTTTTAGAGTTGATTAGGAAATTAGTTAATTAGATGCTAATTAGGTATTAATTAGATGTAATCAGGATTAATTGTTTTAATCAGTTTTCATTTTTTTGGGTTTTGTTTATTATTTTCGAATGGGCCAGGGTCCAATTTTTGAGGCCCAATTCTCATCAGCAAAAAAGTCCAAACAAAAAATGAGCCAGAAAAGGTCCGCATGTCCAGTCTGCTCCAGAAGCTTCTGGAAGGTCCCAGCAACTTCAGTGTAATAAATAGCACGCCACGTGTTGGCCATGGAAGGGCCCCACACGTCTTGCATTGATTACGCCACCACCACTCAGAATTCTCCCAGAGTCTCACACGTGTTACACACCTGTCCCCACCACTCTCTCTCACTCTGTGCAACGGCCACCACGTGTCTCCCCCATAACCTCTCACCGGAGAACGTCACCGGCCGGCTTGCATGGCCGGCGACCGCCATAACCTTCGCCGGTGAACTCCAATATCCCCAGAATCCGGTCGCCTTCAACATCTCCCTCCTATCTTCATCTTCTTGCTATCACCACCGCCGCGCCTGAATCACTCCGGCCACCGTCAAACCCAGAAAAACGCCAAGAAATTTCCAGATCTAACCATTGATTCATCCATCTCCGCCACGTTCTCCAGATCGTTTCCAGAATCACAGGTCTTCATCAATTTTCCCAGATTTCATCAAGAATCGTTAATCGCGTGCAATATCCTCTAGCATCTTCCTAGAAAATCTTCGTCAACGATCAACAGAGCGCCGGAAGCAAGAACTTCATCAAATCATCATTAGATCTCCAGGAGGTTCATCGTTTCCAAATTCTTCTCCAGAAACTCACGAAGGCGTTCATCCGTGTTCATCGTAAGCCTCATCCAATCCAGGAAATTCCAAGGAGTTCCATTCAGAATCTTCAGGTTAAGCAAGAACTCCCGTTCTTCATCATTCATCGCCAACTCCAACATCCAGATCGTCGACTTTCGTACGCATCCAGATCCGTCCAATCCTCCGTTGAGTTCATCACCGTTGCGCCAGATCCTTTGTTGTTCTTCAAGAAAGATCAATCTCGCGTTTTCCAAGTCGCTTTGAAGATCTTCGTGGCCTCCAGGTTTTACTTCGAAACTTCCGATTTTGTTAAGTTGTTTGTTGTTAGGTTGAAGAAGTAGTTTAGGTTGATTGATAAATAGTGAACAGGGTTTAATTTAGGGGGATAATGGTGACATTGTGGCGTGTTGTTGTTGTTGGATGTTTGAGAGTTGCAGAGAAGAGAGAGCGTGAGATAGAGGAAGAAGACGAGAGAGGGCGGCTAGGGTTATGTTGATGAACAGTGCCAGAGAGAGTTTAGGAGGAAGATGGTTTTTGGTTAGGTTTTGTCTGGATTAGGGTTTGTGTGGATTGGGCTTAGGCCCAAGCGTGGCTTCTGAAGCACACCCCTCAATTTGCTTGTCCCCCCCCCCTGGTTGAGAGACCTGAGTGGATTGGTATGGGCCTTAGGCCCCAAATTGATATCAACACCCCCCCTGGGCGTAGCCCATAATGGAATAACTGCCAAAACTTGCTTATGGCACCCCCAGGCGTTCCTTTTTTCTTTTTCTGAATTCACTAATTGTTTGAGGAATTTGGGCCCTGCGCCCTATTACTTTTAGTACCCCCAGAATATGGGCCCAATGTGAATAATAACCTGAAACCATTGCTGTTTAAACCCCCCTCCAGTTTATTTTCTTTTGTTTTGATCTTTTCTTTTATATTTTTCTTGGCATGTAAATAAATCATAATGAATGGAAATAATTGTGGTTTTTTTAATAATTCTTTTTCCATCCATCTCATGAAAATGTTAGGAAAATTAAATAAAAATAAAAAGGTCATTTTATTTTTGTTTCATATTTTGTGCATATTTTCCATTTTAATTGATGTGTTTTTTAATATTTTCAATGCATGCATATCATTAGAAAATTCATAAAAAATGGTAGAATTAGTCGAATAATTCCGTTCTTTTTTCTGTAGACTCGTAATTCAGTGTAGAATTTTATAGCATAAAAATATTAGCTTAATCATGCATTGTCATTTTAATTGCATTTTTTCACTGTTATGGCTGTTGAATAAATTGGTCTGTTGATATATCTGTGTTGCTGATTTTAATTCTTTCATCTGGTGTTGAATTTTGTTCTGATTTTTCAGTATGTTGCCCTAGAGCCATGTAGGTTTCCCCGTAGATTTTGATAGATTTTTGTAGGGTGTTCTGCTGTGATTTGTCTGAGCCTGAAGATAGGAGAAGTCTTGATGACTTCTGACTTTGAAGTTCAACTGTGGTTGAACTTCAGAGATAGTCTCCTGTGGTTTGTTGGCCTGTGGGTTCTTCTTGAAGATGGGAGCTGATTGAAGTCCTGTTGGAGCTTGCAAGGTTGCATTGGATTGAGGCTTAGTCTAGGAGCTTGTTGTCTGTTTGTGAGGTTCGAGATCCTGAAGTTTGAAGGGAGTTTATGGTACTTTCCTGAGGAAGGCACTATGAATGACTTTCATCCTTCCTTCTCACCTCTTTCGTAAGTATCCAATGATGTTGGAGCCGACTTGTGAGTCTAATCCCTCCTGAGGAGGGATGTAAACTGATCACATGTTGTTGAGCCGCATGGGATACGATTCCTAAGTGGAAGTCTCCTAGTACTTTCCCGAGGAAGGTCCTAGGGGTCTATTCATTTAGTTCCAGTAGTTTGTCTAGGACTTCTTAAGTGTCCAGTGATGTTGGAGCCGACTTGTGAGTTTAATTTCTCCTGAGGAGGAATGTAAACTGATCACAGTTGTTGAGCCACGTAGGATACGATTCCTAAGTGTTAGCCTCCTAGTACTTTCCTGAGGAAGGTCCTAGGAGCCTGTTCACTTAGTTCCCTTAGTGCATATAGGTTCTTTCCCAAATATCCCGTGACGCCGGAGCCTTCATGTGAGTTTAATCTCTCCTGAGGAGGGATGTAAACTGATCACAGTTGTCGAGCCGCATAGGATATGATTCCTGAGTAGTAACCTCCTGGTACTTTCCTGAGGAAGATACCATGAGCTTGTCTGCTTAGCTTCCTTTCTCTGGTAAGCTTATTCTGAAGCTTGGAGACTGGGATTGATTCCTCCTGCTTGGGTTTTGATTAGGTGTTTGCTTAGATCCCTGCTTAGGGTGCTGTATAGAGTTTTGTTTAGAGAGCTAGATTAGGAGCTTGTTTCAGGTTTGTTAGAGGCCCTGCTCAGGGTTAGTCTCTTTGTGTTGTTTGACTTGTGTGATGTTGTGTTGCATTAGATTTAGGTGTTCATCCAGATAGTTCTGAATAGGTGCATCTTAGAAGTAGACTTTGTGTGCATAAGAAGTTGAGGTGGTCCTCCTTCTGCTTGTTTGTTATTGCGTGGCTTTGCTTGTTGGTATTCGGTAGAGCTGAGCTCCCTTGCCTTTGTGGTTTGCGGCCCCTGTGCCTCGTTTGTTCAGTTGTTGCATTCATGCATATTTTCAGTATTCATTTACGTTGCAGTTTCTTGTTTGTGGTTTAATCCTGTTGCCATGATCCCTTAGGAGCTCTGACTTCTCCGCTGCGGAGTTGTTATGATAGACATTAGAATGGTTAACCAGGTGTGATAGCAGTATATAGAGTCCCCTGTTTCTCAGCTATAGTTCTAGGGTTTCCCTTTCCTTTCTGTAGGAGCTTTTGAGTAGCTTGATCCGTAGTTAGCTGAACTACAGCTGCTCTGATTCTTCGTTCCAGACGAAGATATGTAGGCATAGGATGCGATATCCTAGCGAGCCCACTGACGACTAACCTTTGTTCTCTCGCGGCTGTGCGATCGAGACTTTCCCGCTAACGACTAATTGTTATCCCTTTCTCCTGCCCGAGTGCATTTGAGACCAGATCGTAGTTGTAGGTTCCCGAGCTTTAGGACCAGTTGTTTTCTCACTGTTGTGTGAGAGTCCCTGTTTACCCGTAGTTAGCCGAACTACGTTTGCTCTGATCTTTCATTCCCGATGGAAGTACGTAGGCATAGGACGCGATGTCCTGGCGAGCAACCTTTCCCCCGTTTAGACGTAGGCAGTCGAACTACGTTGACTCTGACTTTCCCATTGCACGAGGGAATACGTAGGCCCAGAACACCGTATGTTCTGTCGAGTCCTGTCCTTTTATTTTCTTTTCAGACCAGCCATTAGCGTAGATAGATAATACACCCTTTTACCTATAAACACCAAGCGTGGATCCCATCGAGTACGATGGACGTGAGGGGTGCTAATACCTTCCCCTTGCGTAACCGACTCCCGAACCCAGGCTATGGTTGCGATGACCATACCTTTTCCCGTCTTTGCGAGGTTTACTTCGAGCGTTTCCTTTCCCGCTCTGAGGGATAAATAACGCACGGTGGCGACTCTCCTGTCAAGCCGGCGCCGATTTTCGCAGTAGCGACAGCTGGCGACTCTGCTGGGGAATAATAGCATCTAGGGACTTTTCCCATCCCTTATGCTGGGACCGTTTCCCATCCCCTACGCGAGTCAATCCTAGCGCTTGGGTGTTTATTGGTTGGGTGTTGTGCATATTGTGTTTTACTTTTCTGCACTTTACTTTTCTGTACCTTTACCTTTCCGCATTTATTTTCCAGCATTACATTATTATGATTTATTGCTGTGGGCAAAGGGAGGTTACTGTGAGTGAAAGCCGGACCTGGGCTTGAGTACACATCTAGATATAGTTGTGGAGAAGTAGTAGACGAACCTGTCTGCTGAGCAGGCACAGTTCCCTACGAAAATCTGCGCTCAGACGAGATTCTTGCAGAGGTGCTCTTTTCCGGTCCTGAGGATCTGAGGGGAGTCCAGACGTGAGGGTTGTCGACTCTGGGGACCGATCATTTGGAAGTCAGCTAAGTGAGGCCTCTTCATGACGTGATGATGCCACTCCTTCTGGGAATCGTATCATCACTCATGAAAGTCTGTGACGCTGATGACCGCATAGGATGCCGTACCTTTGTCCGTGGATTAGGTTTATCCTACCTGTGAGAGGGACCGGGTTATTGCAGGAAAACTGGCCGTCAGAAACCATGATTCAGTATCTTTGTCAGATGGTGTTCTTGATTCATCTCCAGGTGTGTTGTCTGGGTCAGATGGGTTTCTTATCTGAGGTTGAGGCTGTTATCAGATGGTATTTTCGTCAGATACAGAGGTTCAGTTGGTTTTCTTACCAGGGGATTGATATTTTGAGTATCAGATGGTAGTTATTGGCATGAGGTTCTGATGACCGTGATGGTTTTCTGTTCTTGATCACAGAGATATTCCTCTTCAGGCTACAGCATAGCCCCTGTGTTCGCAGATTGCATTATTTATCATATTGCATCATTGCATTACCATCTGCATTCAACTAACGTGTGTGTATTGCAGGTACATATTTTCCCTTCCAGTTCTGGTGTTTGTTCCTAGCAAGACATGGAAAACCTGAAGAAAGTATTGCCCTATAAGTTTCCGTCGCCGAATATCAGTCCATTGTTAGAATTGATTGCTATTGCCAAGAAGAGAGGAATGGGTGACTTCAGAAAGAAATATGGGAGGATTCTGACCTACGTTTATCAGCCATCTGCCTACGAGACCAGCGGCATCTATACTCTGTTACAGTTTTACGACGCGGAGCTCAGGTGTTTTGTATTTCCCGACTTCGTTGTGGCTCCTACCCTGGAGGAGTACTCTGCACTTCTGGATATACCGATCCGTGATCAGATGCCTTTTTATCGTCCGGACGCTGAGCCTAAGCTGGCTGAGCTTTCTACCATCCTGTGCTTGAAAGAGTCTGAGTTGTCTGGGAAGATGATCAGAAGAGGAGACGTATGGGGATTTCCGTTGGATGTCTTAGTGGATAAGGCTCGAGAGTATGCCCAGAAGGGTAAATGGGAGGTTTTTGACGTCATTCTTGCTGTATGTGTGTATGGCATCGTGTTATTCCCGAACATTCCTGATTTTGCTGATTCAGATGCCTTCTATATTTTGGCTGCGGGAAACCCAGTTCCTACTTTGCTGGGGGATATCCACCGTTCAACTCATTACCAGAATGAAAAGCGACGAGGAAGGAATGTGTCTTGTTGTGTCCCTCTCCTATGCAGGTGGTTCACCAGTCATTTGCCTAAGTCAGGCCCTTTTGTCACGTCTATCAATTCTCTAGGATGGCCCGAGCGCTTAATGGGATTAACTGCCGAGAACGTGGTATGGACCAACAAAGAGGTATTTGGAGCTGAAGTCATACTCAAAGGCGAAGGATTCCCGAATGTTCCGTTAATAGGAAGGAAAGGTTGTGTCAACTATAACCCGTCCTTATTGATCAAGCAATTTGGGTACATACCTCAAGGAGCGCCAAAGCCCGAGGAGATACAGGAATCTCTGTATCTCACCGGGGCAATAGGAAAAGAGATGCTGACTAAACTTGAGAAAGCCTGGAAAAACTTGCACAAGAGAGGGAAGCTTTCAGGTAACAGAGGGGATACTCGAGGTCCTAGCTCATATACAGAATGGATTCGTGAGCGAGCTGTGAAGTTCCTTATGCCGTATCCAGCAGTTCAGCCATTGCATCCTCCTCCGGTAGAGGAGCCTACCACTGTGGACATTCAGGTTTACAAGCAGCTGATGGCGGAGAAAGAAGAGCTAGCCAGGGCTAAAGAGGCTTTAGAGCAGGAGAACGCCCAGCTTCGGCATGAAAATAATGAAACAGGATATATTTCTAAGCAACAGGCTGAGACTCTGAAACATCTGAAGACTACGCTATTGGAATTGACTGAAACCAAGAAGCGACTAGAGTTAGATGTAGACTCCGTTAGTAGTGTGTTGGCCACCAAGAAGCAAGAGCTAGAAAGGGCCTACACAAAGCTAGCCAAGTTCAGAGAACACTGGGATCGCACTATGACCAAGCGCAAGGAGCGAGAAGAAGAGCTGAAGACACAGATTGCTCAGTTAGAAGAACAGGTCAAGGTGAAGAACGAAGAGCTTGAAGAAGAAGCCTGTCGCCGATACGAAGCCGAGCGCAAGTTGACAGATGCCATGAAGAATTTGGAAGATCTCCAGCATAGAGCAGATGCCAAGAGACCCAAACCTGGGGGCGGTGCCAATGATAAGGCCTGGGAAGACTTTGTCAGAGACATCCAGGGGACAGTCAGGAAGAGGGATCGACTGATAGAAGGTTTGATTTATCAACCAGATCATGCAGAGACAAAGAAGATGGTCGAGGACTTCCGCAACCGTACCCGCATTTGATTTCTCTTGTATTCTGTATGTTGAGGTCACCACCAGGCATGTTGGCTGGGATCCTCTTTGTCATATCAGCTGTATGGAGCATAGTTATGTAACTTCTTGACAAGACTGTTATTCTAATCAATATATGAGGGATTTTCCAAATATTGTCTTTATGGTTCATCTCGTCTTGCTACCACTGACACTGGAATTGGAGGGAAAATATCTCCAATGCACACATGCACGTTAGCATTTTTGTATTTCTGTTTGCATAAATCATATTGCATAGCATTTCTCTAGCAGGTCAGAGCACTTACCCAGCCTTTGTTTTCACCAGAAAGTGATTCTCGGGGAATTGTTTGAGGCAAGAGTGGAGTGTTGAAGACGACCAAGGGGTTGAAGCAGATTTAAGCAGAATCAAGCAGTATAATCAGTTACCGGTAATTGGTGGCTATGTCTGAAGGCAATTTCCAGTTTCCTGACACCCAGACAAGGTTTACTGTGGCGTCCAACCATCAGTATGATTCTATGGAAGGCTCCCCGCAAGCGAACAATCTAACTGCAGACCAAGTTGTGCAGCCAGCTGTTGAGAACAGAGATCGGCATGAGCAGTTTCTTGCCCAAAATGAACGATATCCTCCCGTTAACAATCAATGTGTTGATTTCCCTGTGATGAATTACCGGAGAGATATTCCGGTGACCGGGTTAGTAGATCCAAGAGCTCTTGACTATGGTAGAAGAGTCCGAGTGTTGGAAGGACAAATGAAAGCCTTGGAAGCGAAAGATGCTGTTAACCTGGATGCTGTAGTCATGTGTTTGGTTCCTGACCTGGTGTTGCCGTACAAGTTCAAAGTGCCGGAATTTGAAAAATACACGGGAGATAGCTGTCCGAAGTTGCATTTGATGATGTTCTGTCGAAGGATGACTTCGTTTGTGCGAAATGACAAATTGATGATTCATTGCTTCCAGTATAGCCTGACTGGGGCATCCCTGAGATGGTATGTGCAACTAGAGAGTAATCAGATTCGATCATGGGTGGATTTAGCCAGAGCTTTCATGAAGCAGTACGATTACAACCTGGATTTGACTCCTAGTCTCGTAGATCTGCAAGAATTGTCTCAGGCAGAGAATGAATCATTCAGAGCGTATTTGCGAAGATGGAAGGAATTAGCTGCTAGTGTTCGACCACCGCTTCCGGAAAGAGAGCTGGTTGACATCTTCTTGGGTACTCTGAAAGGCCATTATTTTGACAAATTGTTCAGTTGCACAAGTTTTGTGAGCCTGATGAGGCTGGGAGAGATTGTTGAGCGAGGACTCAGGAGTGGAAAGTTTCGAAGTGTTCCTTACGTCCCAGTTAATAAGATTGAGTCAGTTGTCAGTTCTCAAGAAGAATGGGAAGGAGATGATGCCACCTCAGAATCTCTAGCATCTCAAGATCAGTTTTCAGATACTTCAAGTCAACGATCATCCTATCGCCGATCGCGTCAGCATGCTCCACGAAGACCAAGGAAGCCTGAAAGGCAGTTTACTCAGCTACCGGTGTCATACGGTCAGTTGTTGCCAGATTTGGTCAGAAGCGGATTGATAGTGCCGAAAGAGACTAAGCCGGTAATTCCACCTTATCCTCCAGGCTTTGATGCCAGCGCCCGCTGTGAGTACCACGCTGGGGCACAGGGGCATTCAACAAATGATTGTAAGGTGCTTAGAAGTCAGATTCAGGATCTGTTAGACTCTGACCGTATTTGCATCACTCCTCAAGGTTGTGTTCAGATTAATGATTTTCCGTCTTCTAGTTGTGCGGGTTCGTCAGTTAATATCATGGAAGACTCCGCAGGAAGTGTGTGCTCCGAGGATTGTCAATCAGAGAGTTCAGTTGAATATGGGGAAAGTTTCTAGAAGTTTCTATGCCGGGTGTCGCATCTGTTTCTCTGCCTAACCCGTTTAGCTTTTGTGCATCAGTATTTGTCGACCACCACCAGGATTGTTGGATGGGGTCGTTACATTCATACTCGTTTGTGCTTACCTGCTGATTTTGTTGGTTGTACATGTATGGGAGATGTTCGTCTGTTTGCTTATAGCTTGGGTTTCTCTTTATCTCGTTATGAATGTGTGGTTGCTTTCCGCATTGCATTATTTTTTAACAGGTATATCAGAACCGTGGGTCTTATTTCTTCATCATCCAGTTTGTTGCAGGAATTCCTTCAGAGATATGGAACAGAATCAGTTTGAATTGATCGAAGTCCAAAGCCAGCTGGGGCAGATGATGAAAGACATGCAAGAGTTGCGTTCAGAGCAGAAGATTCTCAAAGAGGAGAACAGTCAGCTGAAGACCCAAATGAGTTTGATCATGGAGGTAGTCAAGAATGTGCTTAGGAAAGAAGACGATCAGCTATTCGAAGCCGCAATGAAGAAGCTCGTGCCACCTGTGCATGTGGAACCTGAGCAGCAGCAACAGAAGATGCATCCGGCTCAACAGAGGATCCAGGAAGGGAAGCCAAGGAGAATGTTTGAGGCACCACCTATGGCATATGCTGAGCTCTTGCAGATCTTACTGAGGTTTAATCTGGTGGAGAAAAGAACGTTGTCACCACCAACGAAAGCGTTTCCTCAAGGGTACGATGCCAATAAGCAATGTGATTTTCATTCCGGGGCATTCGGACATGACATCGAGGGATGTCATGCTTTCAAACACAACGTTCAAGACCTGATTGACTCGCACGATATTGAATTCACGCCGGGCGGCGTAGCTGTGCACATTGCTCCTGTCTCAGTCGATGCTAAGATGACAGATGTTTCCAAAGCTGCAGTGGGTCAGAAGCGTATCCTGGACTCCATGGTGTCAGAATCTCCAGGCCCACAATTGTTGCCTATTCCTGGGGCAGATCTGAGAAAGCAAATGGCTAAGCATAAGGAGAGCATTAATCAATACATCGAAGATCAAGAAGCCGATGTTGCATTTGATACGAAGGGTGCTCAAGGGTCAACCCGATACCGGCAGCAGCAGCCTCAGCAACAGAATAATCGGGGGTATAAAAGAGGTCAGAATCAAGGTCCTTTGGCAAGCCGTCATTTGGAAACTCCTCCTATACCATACGCACAGCTTCTGCAGACATTGCTTCAGCTCCAATTGGTTCGTAAAAGGACATTGGCTCCCTTAACGGGACCACCACCACCGGGGTACGATGCTGACGCTACTTGCGAGTTCCATACCGGGGCACCAGGCCATACAGTTGAGAACTGTAAAGCATTTAAGCACAAAGTGCAGGATCTGCTTGATAGTGCAGCAATCAGCTTCGGGCCGGGAGGTCCCCACATCATCTGAATGAAAGAGGAAGAGCTCTATAGTTTGGTTGGGTCGTTGAAAGCAGATCAGGACAGCGCCGAATTGCCTCTAATAAAGATAGCTGGTTCAGCAGCAGTGCAGACGCAAAAGCCCGGTTCTCGGAGCTAGCATATTTTCTTTGTTTTAGCTTGTCATTTCTTTACATTTGTAGTTGCTTTCCTGTTGAATTTGTAAGCTTGTTTGTAAAACTTGTTGTTTTCATTTCAAATTGATGATAATGAAATAAATATGCATGTTTTGATGAAATCCAGTCGTGTTCACTAACGGTTTTCACAAAGGTCCAACACTTGGTTAAGAAGAATTTGGGGAGGATGACGAAAATGACCGACATGCAAATATCGATAATGTATGCTTTTGAAATAAAACCTGTTGATGATGTACAGGCATTGTTTCAAATCCTTAAACACCGGAGATATAAGGAAGATAATCCCTTGTCAACCCCTTTGAGCCCTGTAGTAGGAGTTCCTTTCTGAAAATGAAAAACCCTAAATCTTAGCCTGGGGCAGGGTAGGTGTTAGCTAATTTGACCGAGCGTCCAAATTGCAAAAGGAGTGTCCGTTCGAGGATCAATCACGTCCCTAGAGGTCGTGCCTAAAAGACCACAATGGTTCAATCAAGAGTGGGACAGCCACATCATTCCCAAAGAGTCAGACAACCAATGTCACACGACTTGTTCGAAAAAACGAAAAAAAGAAGAGTCAAAAGCCCGCTAAGTCAAGAAAAATTCAAAACAAATGACTTAGGTAAAAATGAGGGCATCCCGCTGGACTTAAAAAAATCAAAAGATACTCAAAAGGAGTCAGTCCAGGCAAAAGTTAGGGATATGAAAAAGAAAAGACGAAAAGGATCAAAAGAAAATCCTCGATGGAAATACAAGTCGTGTGACCACAAATGTCAAAGACGAAAAATGAGTGGCTGTCACTCCAAATCCAAAAGTTTCTCGAAGTATCATTTTCTTTCAGCCTCTGAGAGGTGAGCGCTAAGGTCAAATTAGCTGAACGTAGGATGGGAGAACATCAAGGAGAATGGGTGGGTTAAAGTAAACTTTGAGCCTTTATCCTTTCCTTTCAAAACCATGAACCTGACCACGTTACAACATTCAAAAGACCTAATTGAAGCAGGGTGTTTCGAAAGCATACTCCGGTAAAGGTCGCGTCGATTCTGACTCTTAAAAAGGTTCCTCTTACCATGTTGATACTGATGTCGACAAATGTTTTGTGCATTATATGCCATAAACTGTTTTTCTTTTTCCCAGTGAACAGATTGGATGTCAAAGCTGTCATATGTGTTGCATTAATACATCTTTTATGCATAACAACTTGTTTTACTTGCGAGTAAGCGCTTGACAGCAGAAAAGCTTCCTACAATGGAAAGTATGATCAAGATAGAATGCAGAACGCCCGAATGTTCCGAGAGCAGGGGCAAGCTTTACTGTGATCCCCAGTCAGGTCAGCTTTTCGAAGTCAGTTATTTTGGGGCAATCAGGTTGAGATTCAGGTGAGTACGGTCAAGAGCGCTACTCTGAATCAGATAATCGGGGCAAGGTCACTGCAGTCAGGGGCAGACCATCTTAAGCGCGCAGAAGTTACTCGAAAAGCATTCGAGGTGAAGTGTCTCGCAGGAGTTCAGAACGCTGAGGCATATCATATCAGACCATCAAGGAACAAATTTGCAGATTCTCTTTCAAGGGCTATCCCCACAGAGGTCCCGTAGGCTGAGGCATATCAGAAGCGAAAGGATTGTTGTTCTCTGTATCAGCAAGGCCATTCAGGGTTATTCGAGCAGATGCAGTCGATTTTCGAGAGCGAGATGGATGCGGGAGGTCGTGTCACTATCCCTTGACTCTTCAAGGCTGTGTATTCAGGAAGAATATTTTTCCAGTGTCAGGTGTACCTGACCCAGTAAGATGGCTTAAGAGCTCAAATCCAAGTTTGCGATTACTGTGAAGCCCATCTGTGTTGGCGCATCATTTTCCAGATCCAAGCTTCATCAGAACGCGGGAGGACTCCCTCCATTGTCTCCAGCAGAGACCAATTTGTCATTGGTATGGATAAGCTATCCCCAGAGGAGTCCAATCATATTCAGCACGTCTGCTATTTCACAGCGGAGTTATATACCCCAGCAGGGTATTACTTCGTCAAAGTGTTCGGTTAAGTTCCCGGTATCCCCAGCAGGGTTGATTTCACTCTCCCAGCATTTATTTTGCTAGGACGATTCAGTGTTATCCGGGTTATCCCCAGCAAAGTTGGCCTCGCCTTCAGCATTTATTTTGCTGAAGTGGTTTTCTGTACCCGGCCTTCTCCGGCAGCTCGAGCCTGCTAGCATACTGCATGCATCATATTTGCATCATACCTGCATGACATTTTCAAAATGCGTAGCATTTCCATCTAGAATGGAGCATTACGATTAAAGCATTTGCATGTGCATACAAAGCATAAGTCAGGTTTTCCATCAGCCTCATATGGCACGTGAATTACTCTGTGATCAGTTCAGGGGCATTTATCCAGCAACAGTATTCAGACGATTCAGCGGATTATTTGTATCTCGGATCATACAGCGATTATGCTTTGATCAGTTAGTCATCTGATGTTGACAAGCTTTTCTTCCCGTCAATTCATATTGGCGATGTGTTCCTCCAATGAGTGGATTTCTCCGTCTATCATTAGACGTCGGGAGTACGAATGTGGTCTTCTTTCCGTTTATCCATAGACGATGTGAAGTTGCGGGTGGTCACAGTAAGACTTCAAGAAGGGATTCCCCCAGGATATGCTTTTCTTACCGTCTATCAGTAGACGATGTGAAGCTTTGGTTGATTTTCAATGGGGTTCAAAATAGAGCTGTTCTAGCAAGTGGCTTTCCTTTCCGTCTGTCAGTAGACGATGTGAAGTTTTAGTTACTGTCCAGCGGGTTTCTTATTGCCAGATCACACATATGATGAGGTGTTTCCCCAGCGAGTCTTCTCCGGCTATCCTTAGTTGTTGAGGGGTTTCAAAATGACTTTGAATGATTGGTCCTCTTTCTGGTTATTGGATATGATGACGTTTAAGAGAGACTTTTCTGACCATCAATCCCTATTGATGTCGAGGCTCTTCGAAGAATGTTCAGTTTTCGTGATTGTTGATTCTTATTGACGACATGCTTCTTAAAAGGTGTTTTTCTTCCCGTCAGTCCATACTGACGATGTGGCCCCTTCAAGGATATTGACTTCTCCATCAATTCCCGCAGACAGAAGGATTCTGAAATTCAAAGGATGGTGTTGAATTGCGTTAAGGTGTCTTTCCGTCTATCCTTAGATGATGTGAGTATGGAGATTAAAGTTTTCTCCCGTCTGTCAGTAGACAGCGTGAATTCAGAGATTATTTCTTTCCGTCTACCCTTAGACGATGAGAATAATGATTTGTTCATCAATCAGGATGATCCCGTCTACCCTTAGACGATGAGAATAATGAGTTGTTCATCAATCAGGATGATCCCGTCTACCCTTAGACGATGAGAATAATGATTTGTTCATCAATCAGGATGATCCCGTCTACCCTTAGACGATGAGAATAATGAGTTGTTCATCAATCAGGATGATCCCGTCTACCCTTAGACGATGAGAATAATGATTTGTTCATCAATCAGGATGATCCCGTCTACCCTTAGACGATGAGAATAATGAGTTGTTCATCAATCAGGATGATCCCGTCTACCCTTAGACGATGAGAATAATGAGTTGTTCATCAATCAGGATGATCCCGTCTACCCTTAGACGATGAGAATAATGAGTGGTTCATCAATCAGGATGATCCCGTCTACCCTTAGACGATGTGAATATTGATTTGTTCATCGATCATGATGATGCCGTCTACCCTTAGACGATGTGAATATGGAGATTAATGTTGTCTTTCCGTCTATCATTAGACGAAGTGAGTATTCAATCAAGGTGTCTTCCCGTCTATCTTTGGGCGATGTGAGTATATTTCTTCCTGCCTATCAGTAGGCAATGTGAAAGAATCAAGTATGTTGTTGCAACCATCAGGGTTTGTTACATGGGGTATCACAAGTAACGGGTATTCAATCAGGAGTTCTTTATCAGATGATTAATCAGTTTGGTGCCGCAATGACTGGGCTCGGTTTTCTGGACTTTATTCTCCAAGCAGTTAACAGTATATGCTCGCGGTTGGCAAATTTTCGGGTTTTATTTGTATTCAACCGCCTCGTACCTCTGAATGTTTGAAGGCTGAGCGCTCTTCAAACCCTTCAGGTCCAAGTCGCTTGAATAGGGGCAGCTGTTGCACCCTAAAATTTGGACCAGCTGATTTTCCTATCTGACTCGTGGTTTGATTTCATATTCGCAGCTCAGACAGATGATTTTTGTGCACAAGCAGGGGATATCAGAGTTTACAGCTTGATTTTTGTCTATCAGATATGGCAGACCCAGTCCAGATCACCAGGGTTTTATTTTCAGGAAATTGTGCGCTCCTCGGTGATCTTTCAGTGATTTTGAGGATATTCTGATGCCCGGGGATCTCCGTTCGATTCGATCTGGTCTCGTGCGCTCTTTTATGGCAGTCATTTGTATTCATCTGCATTTTTAGGGTTTTAATAGACTTTTGTGAATTTTTTACAGGCTTTATAGATTTTTCTGGAATTTAAATAGGGTTTTTGAATATTTTAATAGCTTAATTCTCTTTTTAGGATTTTATAAGATTTTTTTAAATCATTTTTAGAATTTTCTATAGATTTTAAAATAGATTTTAATATTTTTAGGAAATATGAAATAATATAGTTTTTTTTCTTTTGTTAATGATAGATTTTAATTGGTATTAAATGATAATAGGATTTTAATAGAGAATTAGTGAAAGTTTAGGGTTTAATTAGATATTAATTGTTTTTAGGTTTAATTAGGATAATATGAGTTTTAATCATTTTTTAGAGTTGATTAGGAAATTAGTTAATTAGATGCTAATTAGGTATTAATTAGATGTAATCAGGATTAATTGTTTTAATCAGTTTTCATTTTTTTGGGTTTTGTTTATTATTTTCGAATGGGCCAGGGTCCAATTTTTGAGGCCCAATTCTCATCAGCAAAAAAGTCCAAACAAAAAATGAGCCAGAAAAGGTCCGCATGTCCAGTCTGCTCCAGAAGCTTCTGGAAGGTCCCAGCAACTTCAGTGTAATAAATAGCACGCCACGTGTTGGCCATGGAAGGGCCCCACACGTCTTGCATTGATTACGCCACCACCACTCAGAATTCTCCCAGAGTCTCACACGTGTTACACACCTGTCCCCACCACTCTCTCTCACTCTGTGCAACGGCCACCACGTGTCTCCCCCATAACCTCTCACCGGAGAACGTCACCGGCCGGCTTGCATGGCCGGCGACCGCCATAACCTTCGCCGGTGAACTCCAATATCCCCAGAATCCGGTCGCCTTCAACATCTCCCTCCTATCTTCATCTTCTTGCTATCACCACCGCCGCGCCTGAATCACTCCGGCCACCGTCAAACCCAGAAAAACGCCAAGAAATTTCCAGATCTAACCATTGATTCATCCATCTCCGCCACGTTCTCCAGATCGTTTCCAGAATCACAGGTCTTCATCAATTTTCCCAGATTTCATCAAGAATCGTTAATCGCGTGCAATATCCTCTAGCATCTTCCTAGAAAATCTTCGTCAACGATCAACAGAGCGCCGGAAGCAAGAACTTCATCAAATCATCATTAGATCTCCAGGAGGTTCATCGTTTCCAAATTCTTCTCCAGAAACTCACGAAGGCGTTCATCCGTGTTCATCGTAAGCCTCATCCAATCCAGGAAATTCCAAGGAGTTCCATTCAGAATCTTCAGGTTAAGCAAGAACTCCCGTTCTTCATCATTCATCGCCAACTCCAACATCCAGATCGTCGACTTTCGTACGCATCCAGATCCGTCCAATCCTCCGTTGAGTTCATCACCGTTGCGCCAGATCCTTTGTTGTTCTTCAAGAAAGATCAATCTCGCGTTTTCCAAGTCGCTTTGAAGATCTTCGTGGCCTCCAGGTTTTACTTCGAAACTTCCGATTTTGTTAAGTTGTTTGTTGTTAGGTTGAAGAAGTAGTTTAGGTTGATTGATAAATAGTGAACAGGGTTTAATTTAGGGGGATAATGGTGACATTGTGGCGTGTTGTTGTTGTTGGATGTTTGAGAGTTGCAGAGAAGAGAGAGCGTGAGATAGAGGAAGAAGACGAGAGAGGGCGGCTAGGGTTATGTTGATGAACAGTGCCAGAGAGAGTTTAGGAGGAAGATGGTTTTTGGTTAGGTTTTGTCTGGATTAGGGTTTGTGTGGATTGGGCTTAGGCCCAAGCGTGGCTTCTGAAGCACACCCCTCAATTTGCTTGTCCCCCCCCCCCCTGGTTGAGAGACCTGAGTGGATTGGTATGGGCCTTAGGCCCCAAATTGATATCAACACCCCCCCTGGGCGTAGCCCATAATGGAATAACTGCCAAAACTTGCTTATGGCACCCCCAGGCGTTCCTTTTTTCTTTTTCTGAATTCACTAATTGTTTGAGGAATTTGGGCCCTGCGCCCTATTACTTTTAGTACCCCCAGAATATGGGCCCAATGTGAATAATAACCTGAAACCATTGCTGTTTAAACCCCCCTCCAGTTTATTTTCTTTTGTTTTGATCTTTTCTTTTATATTTTTCTTGGCATGTAAATAAATCATAATGAATGGAAATAATTGTGGTTTTTTTAATAATTCTTTTTCCATCCATCTCATGAAAATGTTAGGAAAATTAAATAAAAATAAAAAGGTCATTTTATTTTTGTTTCATATTTTGTGCATATTTTCCATTTTAATTGATGTGTTTTTTAATATTTTCAATGCATGCATATCATTAGAAAATTCATAAAAAATGGTAGAATTAGTCGAATAATTCCGTTCTTTTTTCTGTAGACTCGTAATTCAGTGTAGAATTTTATAGCATAAAAATATTAGCTTAATCATGCATTGTCATTTTAATTGCATTTTTTCACTGTTATGGCTGTTGAATAAATTGGTCTGTTGATATATCTGTGTTGCTGATTTTAATTCTTTCATCTGGTGTTGAATTTTGTTCTGATTTTTCAGTATGTTGCCCTAGAGCCATGTAGGTTTCCCCGTAGATTTTGATAGATTTTTGTAGGGTGTTCTGCTGTGATTTGTCTGAGCCTGAAGATAGGAGAAGTCTTGATGACTTCTGACTTTGAAGTTCAACTGTGGTTGAACTTCAGAGATAGTCTCCTGTGGTTTGTTGGCCTGTGGGTTCTTCTTGAAGATGGGAGCTGATTGAAGTCCTGTTGGAGCTTGCAAGGTTGCATTGGATTGAGGCTTAGTCTAGGAGCTTGTTGTCTGTTTGTGAGGTTCGAGATCCTGAAGTTTGAAGGGAGTTTATGGTACTTTCCTGAGGAAGGCACTATGAATGACTTTCATCCTTCCTTCTCACCTCTTTCGTAAGTATCCAATGATGTTGGAGCCGACTTGTGAGTCTAATCCCTCCTGAGGAGGGATGTAAACTGATCACATGTTGTTGAGCCGCATGGGATACGATTCCTAAGTGGAAGTCTCCTAGTACTTTCCCGAGGAAGGTCCTAGGGGTCTATTCATTTAGTTCCAGTAGTTTGTCTAGGACTTCTTAAGTGTCCAGTGATGTTGGAGCCGACTTGTGAGTTTAATTTCTCCTGAGGAGGAATGTAAACTGATCACAGTTGTTGAGCCACGTAGGATACGATTCCTAAGTGTTAGCCTCCTAGTACTTTCCTGAGGAAGGTCCTAGGAGCCTGTTCACTTAGTTCCCTTAGTGCATATAGGTTCTTTCCCAAATATCCCGTGACGCCGGAGCCTTCATGTGAGTTTAATCTCTCCTGAGGAGGGATGTAAACTGATCACAGTTGTCGAGCCGCATAGGATATGATTCCTGAGTAGTAACCTCCTGGTACTTTCCTGAGGAAGATACCATGAGCTTGTCTGCTTAGCTTCCTTTCTCTGGTAAGCTTATTCTGAAGCTTGGAGACTGGGATTGATTCCTCCTGCTTGGGTTTTGATTAGGTGTTTGCTTAGATCCCTGCTTAGGGTGCTGTATAGAGTTTTGTTTAGAGAGCTAGATTAGGAGCTTGTTTCAGGTTTGTTAGAGGCCCTGCTCAGGGTTAGTCTCTTTGTGTTGTTTGACTTGTGTGATGTTGTGTTGCATTAGATTTAGGTGTTCATCCAGATAGTTCTGAATAGGTGCATCTTAGAAGTAGACTTTGTGTGCATAAGAAGTTGAGGTGGTCCTCCTTCTGCTTGTTTGTTATTGCGTGGCTTTGCTTGTTGGTATTCGGTAGAGCTGAGCTCCCTTGCCTTTGTGGTTTGCGGCCCCTGTGCCTCGTTTGTTCAGTTGTTGCATTCATGCATATTTTCAGTATTCATTTACGTTGCAGTTTCTTGTTTGTGGTTTAATCCTGTTGCCATGATCCCTTAGGAGCTCTGACTTCTCCGCTGCGGAGTTGTTATGATAGACATTAGAATGGTTAACCAGGTGTGATAGCAGTATATAGAGTCCCCTGTTTCTCAGCTATAGTTCTAGGGTTTCCCTTTCCTTTCTGTAGGAGCTTTTGAGTAGCTTGATCCGTAGTTAGCTGAACTACAGCTGCTCTGATTCTTCGTTCCAGACGAAGATATGTAGGCATAGGATGCGATATCCTAGCGAGCCCACTGACGACTAACCTTTGTTCTCTCGCGGCTGTGCGATCGAGACTTTCCCGCTAACGACTAATTGTTATCCCTTTCTCCTGCCCGAGTGCATTTGAGACCAGATCGTAGTTGTAGGTTCCCGAGCTTTAGGACCAGTTGTTTTCTCACTGTTGTGTGAGAGTCCCTGTTTACCCGTAGTTAGCCGAACTACGTTTGCTCTGATCTTTCATTCCCGATGGAAGTACGTAGGCATAGGACGCGATGTCCTGGCGAGCAACCTTTCCCCCGTTTAGACGTAGGCAGTCGAACTACGTTGACTCTGACTTTCCCATTGCACGAGGGAATACGTAGGCCCAGAACACCGTATGTTCTGTCGAGTCCTGTCCTTTTATTTTCTTTTCAGACCAGCCATTAGCGTAGATAGATAATACACCCTTTTACCTATAAACACCAAGCGTGGATCCCATCGAGTACGATGGACGTGAGGGGTGCTAATACCTTCCCCTTGCGTAACCGACTCCCGAACCCAGGCTATGGTTGCGATGACCATACCTTTTCCCGTCTTTGCGAGGTTTACTTCGAGCGTTTCCTTTCCCGCTCTGAGGGATAAATAACGCACGGTGGCGACTCTCCTGTCAAGCCGGCGCCGATTTTCGCAGTAGCGACAATAACCCTAAAGCAGTCTTGAAGTGATAAATCTGACCTCAGAAGGATAGAGCAATCAATAGCTCTAAAGCAGTCTTGAAGTAATAATGGCTTCAGGAGGATAGAGCAATCAACAGCTCTAAAGCAGTCTTGAAATAATAATGTGATATGTCTTCAGGAGGATAGAGCAATCAATAGCTCTAAAGCAGTCTTGAAGTGATGATTTCAGGAGGATAGAGCAATGGATAGCTCTAAAGCAGTCTTGAAATAATAATGTAATTTCAGGAGGATAGAGCAATGGATAACTCTAAAGCAGTCTTGAAATAATTAGATGGCTTCAGGAGGATAGAGCAATCAATAGCTCTAAAGCAGTCTTGAAGTAATGATTTCAGGAGGATAGAACAATGAATGGCTCTAAAGCAGTCTTGAAATAATAATGTGATATGTCTTCAGGAGGATAGAGCAATCAATAGCTCTAAAGCAGTCTTGAAGTAATGATTTCAGGAGGATAGAGCAATGGATAGCTCTAAAGCAGTCTTGAAATAATAATGTAATTTCAGGAGGATAGAGCAATGGATAACTCTAAAGCAGTCTTGAAATAATTAGATGGCTTCAGGAGGATAGAGCAATCAATAGCTCTAAAGCAGTCTTGAAGTAGTAATATGACCTCATGAGGATAGAGCAATGAATAGCTCTAAAGCAGTCTTGAAGTAATAGGATGATTTCAGGAGGATAGAGCAATCAGTAGCTCTAAAGCAGTCTTGAAGTCATGAGAGGCTATCGGGAGGATAAAATAACCCTGAGGTTACAATAAAGCAGTCCCAAAGTAATAAGAAGCTCATCAGGAGGATAAAGTAACCCTGAGGTTACAATAAAGCAGTCCCAAAGATCATAAGCTTGTTTGTTGGATAATTAACCTGAAAACAAGGTAGCATTCTGTATAACAACATTAGTTTATGCTTTATGTATGCATGTATGACATGATACACTTAGGTAATGTACTATAGACATATATGTTATGGTATGATGTAAATGATGTATGTATGATATGACACTGCTGGAAGTGTCTGGATATCCTTGTATAACAACTGCTGGCCAAGGAAAATAAATCCCGATTCGTTGTTGAAGAATATATAACCCTCCGTCTGCTGGGGATAACAAGGTATAGATAACCTCCCGTTGTTGGGGATAACAAGGTATAGATAACCTCCCGTTGTTGGGGGTAGTAGGGTATAGATAACCTTCGTTTTCGTTTGATAGTAGGATAAGTATAACATCCCGTCTTCGTTCATCGTGCCCTTATTGGAAAGTAATTTCCCGTATATCCGTATGAGGATAAAAGAGATGGATATAAATTCCAGGGGAGATTAGACTTTGTGAAAATGGATTAGTCCTACTGATGGTTTGTAACTGTCTTGTAAAGATGAACCGGCGAAGCTTCGTTGAAATCCTTCCCTCGTTCGTCCTTAGTAAATACTATTACTGCATTTTCATGCATTTCTGGTAAACATCAATCATATTAAAAGCATACATGCATTTCTGGTAAACATCAATCATATTCAAAGGCATACATACATTCAAACACAACCAATGGACGTTTCGCTTATGTAAATAGGGTAAAAGTAAATCTGGATTCAAAAGATGGAATTTATTTATATCAAAAGTGACCCATACACGGGTAAGTTTGTACAAGGAGACATAAACCCTAGTAAGAGAATTTTGTCATGAAGTTTTACAAAAAGAATCAGCTATGTGGGAAATAATCCTATTGAGTTTCAATTCTACTATTGCCACTCAAGTATCTCATCTTCTTGCTGTTGAGACGGAAACGATTGGATTGAGCTTTATCTGTTTGAGCTTGAGTAAGTAGTACAACTGGTTGCAGTTTCATGAGTGATCCAAACGAGACATAGTCATACGCTTTAATCCCTAACTTTTGCCTGGATTGCCCTTTCAGGTTTTCAATCCACCGGGATACCCTTTTTTGCCCAAGCCGCCTTTTCAGGTTTTCGACTTGCCGGGTGTACATCTTTTTATATATATATCCCTAATTTTTGCCCAAACCCTTTTGGTTTGCCGGGATGCCCTTATTTTTGCCTAGGCCTGTCAACCTAGCGGGTTTCTTTTTATGCGTAGTATTTTTTAACTATGTCTGCGTTTACAGGCTGTGGGAAGTCTTCACCATCCATTGTAGTCAGTATCATGGCACCTCCTGAGAACACTGTCTTGACTACAAATGGTCCCTCATATGTTGGAGTCCACTTGCCCCTTCAGTGTCAATCTCATTGCAGTATGCAGGCTTCTCAAATCTATCAATGGTAATCTTGGGAGCTTCATCATCCCAGCTTATCTCAAACATAGATGCCATGGTGGCCAATGCGTCTGCCAACTGATTCTCTCTTCGTGGAATATGTCCAAAAGTAATCTCTTTGAAATGTGGGATCAAAGACAACACAGGTTCTCTGTAAGGAATGAGATTATCATGCTTTGTATCCCAATCTCCTTTAATCTGACTTACTACCAGAGCTGAATCTCCATACACCTCAAGGAACTGAATCTTCATATCAATAGCAACTTGCATACCCATGATACATGCCTCATACTCAGCCATGTTATTGGTACAATAGAAACAAAGTCTGGCAGTAATCGGGGTATGACAACCTTCAGGGGAACTAATCACAACACCAACACCATTACCATGTGCATTGGAGGCACCATCAAAAACCATAGTCCATCGGGATCCTTGTTCAGGTCCGTCATATTGTCCAGGTTCTTTGGTAACAGACATAATGTCTTCATCAGGGAACTCAAAATTCATTGACTGGTAATCATCTACTGCTTGATGAGCCAAATGATCAGCAACAACACTCCCCTTAATGGCCTTCTGAGTAGTATACTGTATATCATATTCCGTCAATATCATTTGCCATCTTGCAATTCTTCCGGAGAGAGCAGGTTTCTCAAATATGTACTTGATTGGATCCATCTTCGAAATCAACAAGGTAGTATGGGTCAACATATACTGTCTTAGTCGGCGAGCAGCCCATGCCAAAGCGCAGCAAGTTTTCTCGAGCAGTGAGTATCTTGTTTCACAGTCGGTAAACTTTTTGCTAAGGTAGTATATTGCCTGCTCTTTTCGACCAGACTCGTCATGTTGCCCCAATACACACCCCATTGAGTTGTCTAATACTGTTAAATACATAATCAAGGGTCTTCCATCAACTGGTGGCATTAAAATTGGAGGTTCTAGCAAATATCTCCTGATTTCATCAAAGGCAGTCTGGCACTCATCATTCCATTCCATCACCTGATCTTTCTTCAACAACTTGAAGATTGGCTCACAGATGGTAGTTAATTGGGAAATAAATCTTGCAATGTAGTTCAATCGTCCTAAGAAACCTCTAACCTCCTTCTCAGTACGGGGAGCTGGCATCTCTCGTATAGCTTTCACTTTTGCAGGATCCACTTCAATACCTTTTCCACTGACAATGAAACCCAGGAGCTTTCCAGATCTAACTCCAAAAGTACACTTGTTTGGATTTAATCTCAACCTGTATTTCTTCAACCTCTCAAACAACTTGTGCAGATGATCAAGATGTTGTTCTTCATTCTGAGACCTGCATTCTTCAAACCAAATGGCATTACCTTATAGCAAAAGGTGCCCCACTGTGTCACAAATGTAGTCTTCTCCATATCTTCAGGTGCCATCTTGATTTGATTGTAACCAGAGAAACCATCCATAAAAGAGAATACCTTATGCTGAGCAGTATTGTCTACCAGAATATCAATATGAGGAAGTGGAAAGTCATCTTTAGGGCTAGCCTTGTTCAGATCTCTGTAGTCTACACACATACGTACCTTACCATCTTTCTTAGGAACTGGTACCACATTTGCAACCCACTGAGGATAAGAAGTTACGGCCAAGAACCCTGCATTGAACTGTTTCATTACCTCTGCTTTGATCTTTTCTGACATTTCAGGACGCATACGACGAACCTTCTGCTTCTTTGGACGACAATCTTCTTTCACTGGCAAACGGTGAACCACAATGTCTGTATCCAACCCTGGCATATCTTCATAAGACCAAGCAAAGATCTCCACATAGTCACGTAGCATCTGAATCAACCTGCTCTTGACACTGTCCTCTAAATCAGCCCCTATTTGGACCTCTTTTCTGTTTTCTTCAGTTCCCAGATTCACAACTTCGACTGGCTCTTCATGTGGCTGTATAGCTTTCTCTTCTTGTTGTAACAACCTAGCAAGCCCTACAGGTATTTCACAATCGTCCTCGTTTCCGTCTTCAGTTTGATAGATCGGATTCTCGAAATTGTAATTGGCAATAGTAGAACTGTTATCAACTGGATCCAGAGTGGATGAGGATCTGCATTCTAGTGACGTGGGTGTGTGTAAGAACACATAGCTGATAAAACAAAAATAAAAGAAAAAGAAAGACAAGGAACACAATATTTACGAAAACGAAGCGTCCACTGATTTTATTGAATGCAGTATGCAAATGAAATGACAACCCGTAACAAGCACACCATTGTGCCCCGGGTAAGGCACATGGCTTGAAAGTACAAATTTAAAAACATAACACAGTAATAGTATTTACTCCCGACTAAAGGAGATAGGGATAACATCTTCAGCTTTCCAATTATTGAGTCCAGCACCCACAGTAGGAAAAATCCATGCCTCCAAGTTGTAGTCTTCATCTTGATCTCCCACATCATTGATAACCCCTTGATTGGTGATACGAACAGCACGGGCACGACGGGCAGCCTTCTGGGACTCTGCAGTGAAACCCAAACCAAACTTGTCAGACTTGTATGGAATATCAGGAAGCTGACCCCAAATAGTACAACCACCTTCTTCCACCACAACTTTTGCATCATTGAGGGAGGCCATTGCCATTGTTGGAGGGTTTCTGATGACCACAGGAACCTTCTTCACAGCAGGAGGAGTCACACAATCCTTAACAGCCCAGGGAACCACTTCAAATGACTGACATGGAGTTTCAATGTATTCACCTTCTACTTCCAGATACTTGAAAGGGTTTACATGGCTGACAAAGTATTCTTCCTCTCCAAAGACAGTAACAACTTTTCCATCCACCGGATATCTCAACTTTTGATGTAATGTGGAGGTCACAGCACCTGCCCCATGGATCCAGGGACGACCAAGCAGACATGAGTACGAAGGACGAATATCCATCACATAGAATGTAGCAGTGAACACCTGAGAGCCAACCTTGATTGGAAGATCAATTTCCCCATGCACTACTCTTCTAGAACCATCAAAAGCCTTTACCACAATATTACTGGGCTTCAATACCGTATCTTCAGGACTCAGCTTGTCCAGGACTTCCTTAGGCAACACATTCAGAGAGGAACCATTGTCTATCAGCACATGAGACAGGGTAGTGCCCCTGCATTCGATTGAAATATGCAAGGCCCTGTTATGATCCCTCTTGGCAGGGGTCAAGTCAGCATCAGAAAATCCTAACCCGTTGTCATAGGTCAGGTGAGCAACACAATTCTCAAACTGGTCCACAGAAATTGCACTGGGTACATGAGCCATCTTTAGAAACTTGATCAATGACTTGGCATGAGCCTCAGAACATAATAACAGGGAGAGCATAGAAATCTTTGAGGGAGTATGCCCCAGCTGATCAACAATATCATAATCACTCTTGCGAATGATTTTCAATACTTCTTCCATCTGCTTAGAGAGGTCATCAGCAGCTGGCACATCAGTAGATACAGGCTCAATAACAGGACCCTTGCCCCGAGCATCAGTGGTGGAAGTAACAGCAGGAGTAACTGCACTCTTAGAAGCAACTGGAGGAGAGAAGACTCTTCCACTACGAGTGATCTTGCTAGATCCAGCAATATTATCAATGTCAACAGGCATATCAGGTAAAGGCTCCTGCTTGACACCATGGATGTAAACATCAGACCCATAGTGCCAAGGCACAGCTTTGTCAGATGTATAAGGAATAGGACCAGGAGTGGTAATGATCAGAGGAGCTACTCTGGCTTCAGCAACAACTTTCACAGGACCTTCAGCAGTAATCTTGATTGGGCCCTGATGAGTGATTTTAATGGGACCCTTTGAAGTGATTCTTAGTGGTACTTTGTCAACCATGTCAACCTCTTCAATCTTCTTACCCTGAGTCAGATGATCCACCATACTTTCTACAGATGCTGGTCTTCTTTCAAACACTATAGTATATTTATCCATGAGACGTTGAATCCCATCTCTCAAAATGAAGCAACTATCCGGCTCATAGGTACAATATAGACAATCTTCATGACAACCTGGAAAGATCCCAGCTTGTACTAACCTCTTTTTGATAACAGACAATGGTGTGCTCAACTCCATAACTGAATAGACATGCAGATCTTCATCAATATCTTCATCAATGGCGTTGACAGTCTTCTCGTGATTTGGCATTGGAGCTGTAATCACATTTGGAGTACCTGGTGGATCAAACTCAATTTCTCCAGCATCAATCATATCCTGAATTTTGTTCTTCAAGACCCAGCAGTTATTAGTATCATGTCCTGGACAGTTTGAATGATATGCACATCGTGCATTGGGATTGTACTTGGGAGAGGTAACATTGGGATTCTGAGGGGCCTCCCTCAGGGTAATAAGTTCAGCTTTCAACAAGTGTTGCAATGCCTGAGCCATTGACATGTTGATCTTCGTGAACTGTCTTCTAGCCCTCTGTTGGTTGCCTTGAGGCTGCTCTGTTGTTGCAGGAGTTAGATTTGAAATATGAACTGCACTAACAGACTGATGCCTTCTGTTACGATCAGGCTGACCATACACAGCATTAGATTCTTTCTTCCCAGCGGGAGGCTTCTTTGCAGCACCTGATGAAGAAGTGCCCACTTGGATCTTACCACTCTTGATACCATTCTCTACTCGCTCTCCTGTCATGATCAACTCAGTGAAGCCAGATGATGAGCTTCCAATGAGATGACTGTAAAACGGACCATTCAGCGTACACATGAACATATCAACCAACTCCCTATCAGTCAAAGGGGGTTGAACTCTTCCAGCTAAGTCTCTCCACTTCTGAGCATACTCCTTAAAGCTTTCTTTGGCACCCATAGACATGCTTTGAAGCTGCATGCGAGTGGGGGCTAAGTCAGCATTATATTGATACTGCTTGTAGAAAGCTTCAGCAAGGTCATTCCAATCTCTGATGTTGACACTCTCCAACTGATAATACCACTCTAGCTGAGCTCCAGATAAACTCTCTTGAAAGAAATGGATCCACAACTTCTTATCAGCAGTGTGGGGTTGAATTCTTCTGACATAAGACCTCAGATGCAATTTGGGACAAGAGACCCCATCATAGACAACAAATGTAGGAACTTTGAACCCAATGGGTATGACCACCCCAGATATCAAGCTCAAATCCTCAAAATCCAGCCCAGATGATTTCTGTAATTCCATAGCATCCATTCTATCCACCAGCATCTTGAATTTGTCTTCGTTAGGCTCATGGTAGTAGTTAGCCTCAGAATCAGAGTCCCCCATAGTGTTGTGGAGACTGCCTCTCTCCTGCTCAGATTCTTCAGATTCATAGTCTTCAACATGTTCCTTGGTCTTGACAGGACATTTGAACCTTCTTCCCATGTTGAGCAACCCAGCAGACCT
The DNA here is from genome assembly GCA_963859935.3 of Lathyrus sativus. Classification (NCBI taxonomy): domain Eukaryota; kingdom Viridiplantae; phylum Streptophyta; class Magnoliopsida; order Fabales; family Fabaceae; genus Lathyrus; species Lathyrus sativus. Next base: position 588,018,190 of record OZ012738.1, read on the forward strand.
TCTAGCCTTCTTAGTCTTCTTGGCCAGCAGTGTCTTCAATTCATCCTGCCCTTTGGATAGGTTCAGGATCAGCTCTTGGAACTGTGCATTCTGTGCCTGGAGATCCTTAACTGATTGTTCAAGAGCCATTGCTGAAATAAACAGCGAGAAGATGAGAAACCTGTGCACAATTATAAACCTGTGATGCAATGATATGGGAATGCATATGCAATGTTTTCAAGGACCGCAGGATTTAAATTTGCTTAAACAAACAAGAAAGTAACTTTTTATTAGTAATAACTTGTTTTGCCTTTTAGGCTTACAGAAAATGAAAACGAAATAAGTACAAAAGATGGGGTTTTAAGTCTCCCATGGACGTTTCCTCTTTGTGTTGAGGTATGAGTTGAGGTTTCGTTCCTCATGAAGTAGCTTTGTTAGCTCTAGGATCCTTGCTTGGCTTGCTTTGTAATGAGCCTCGAAAGCATCCCTTTGCTCTTTCAGTTGGATCCATGATCTCTGTAAGTCTTCCATATCAGTAGGCATGTCTGGGTGAAGGATGGTATAAGCTGTGTCTCCTTCAGCAACAGGTTCCATGGTAACTGGTAGGATGGCAGGATATGGCATCATGAGTGTCTGAGCACGAAATCGTACCCATCTGAGATAAGCCTCCATAGGAATGGTGTACTTAGGCTCCAGTGTCTTGCTGTCAATCCTGTTTACCTTTCCCCAAGCTCGTATGAATCTCTGACGGTAACCCTGAAGATCGTTGTCGTAGTCAAACACGATGCCCTGAATCAACATGTCATGTGGACCATCGCTCCGGGCGTAACCAAACTGTCGTAAAGCTAGAGATGGGTTGTAGGTGATGCCTCCTCTTATGCCCAGAAGTGGCACATTAGGAAACTCCCCACAACGGTCAATGATGGTGACATTCTCCATAGATCTGGAGCACCAATGGATGTCTGAGTGAGAAAGTGACATGATCCTCTTGGACCATCTGAACCCTTGCTCATTCTTCATTACTGAGCGAGGAAGGTGAGAAATAAACCACCTAGAAAGTAAAGGTATGCAGCACATCAAAGTTCCTCTTGCCCTTGTAGTACGGGTGTGAAGAGAATGTAGGATGTCTCCAAGTAAGGTAGGCACTGGATTGTGACTCAGGAATATGTTGATGGCATGAACGTCTATGAACTGATCAGGATTGGGGAACAACACTAAGCCATAAATCAATAAGGCTAAGATCTCCTCAAAAGCATCGTAGCTCATAGCCTTCAAGAACATTTGAGCTTTATCCACTAATACCTTGGCAAGAATACCTTTAACTCCACTTCTCGTCTCTAGAACAATGTCAGACTTCTTCAGATGTAGAGCTGCAGCAATAACTTCTGGTTTAAGCTCCTTCTCTAAGCCTGTGAATGGCTTCTGATCAAGAACAGGTATACCCAGAAGTTTAGAGAACTCCTCCATGGTTGGAACCAGCTGATAATCAGGAAATGTAAAGCAATGGTGCTTAGGGTCAAAGAACTGAAACAGCACACTCATCATGTCTTCACTGAACCCTGAAGTAACTAGATCCAATAAGTGACCATGTCTCTTGTTGAACTGGGAATGATCAGGCACTAGGGAAACCAACTCCTTGAGCTTAGCAGGTATCCCTACAAAGTTGATCCTGATGGTGTTTCTACGAGCAGAAGCCATGACCTGCAACAAAGAACAAAGATAAATCCTTTGGTCCTTGAAATGGTTAGGGAAAATGATATGCTTATGATGCATGATGATGTCATGATGTCATGCTCAATCACAAACATGTGGCACACACAAACAAGTCACACCATAGCCCTAGGTTTAAAGGCTTGCATGAGGTTCAAAGGCAAGTACCCTCCCCTGAAGTTAGATGGTTCATCCTGTCCTACAAAAGTAACCAGGTTCTAAGGGATCTCAATATCATTGATCCTTCACAAGGTTGGTTGTTCAGAAGGTAACTTACTTGCCAACCAAAACCCTCCAAGTTTAAGATCTCAACGAGCGTAGTATCGAGTGTCAACCAACTTCAGTCTGCACCAAAGCCGGTTACCTCACTACTTTCTAAAGGCCAAGATGAGTTAACTAGGGTTCTAAAAGTCAGTTAGTGCATTGACAACATATGGCAGCCTCAATATTATCCTCAACTTGACTTAAGGAATATAAGCACCAACCAAGAAGTCGCACTAACTATGGCCACCAGATCAACCGTATCGATATACGTCGTACAGTTTCCTTGGTCTATTACCATTTCCCTAAGGTACACTAGATCCGGGTTAGGACCTTTCACACATAAGAGCACCCCAACAATATAATAATAAAGCAAACAAGGCAAACAATTTAAAGTGATCTTAATTCCTAAGGGTACCCCTCTTAAATAGATCCCCAGCAGAGTCGCCAGTTCTGTAACCCGGTGAACTGACTTTAAACAATGTTGCGGATAGCAAGAGTCGCCACCGACTTTTATTTTATCCATAAGGAAAGGTTATAAAAGAACAGGAAAGACCTTAGAGAATATTTTGGGTCCGGGGGGTAGGTTATGAAAAGGGAAGGTATTAGCATCCTTTTCATCCATGGTTATCCATGGGCTCTTAGGTACTTAAGCTCACTTTTGAATTGTTTTGAAAGTGTAGTGTGTGAATAGAAAATTTTCAGAATAGTTTAATAATAATCCGTGTATGGATGTGAAAAAAAACTTGTTTGAAAATTTTGTTGGAAATTTGTTTAAGTGTGAAAAAGTTTTGAAGTGAGCAAGTATCTAGGAGTAACCTACCCTAATGTTTTAAGGTCTTTCTTATTCTTTATCCTTTCCTTAGTAAGACTATCCCTACTATAATGGAGTAGGTAGTCCTTACTTTGGATGTTAAGGGACATGTGAGGGACAATTTGACTTTGAAGGCCATTGTGGGATGTAATAAGCACATATAAGGGACCATCATCATTTTTCGAAAGGGACTCGATTCGTAAAGGCAACCATAAGGGACTTTGATGATTTTTCTATTTGAGGGACTTGCTTTATACACCCCACTTAACCATTATTCGTAGGCAACTTGAGGGATATCCTTAGGAAGTGAGACGGCGATTAAAATCGACTTACGTGTGTGACGTGTTTATTTTTAATTATCTTTATTTAAAAGTGATCTAAATTTATTTTAATATTACATACATGTTGTTACACTCCCTTATTACTAACCATAATAATAATTAAATAATTAAACAACTTTACATCCAAGAAACAATTACAAAATAATAAGCAAAATAATTAAATAGCAAAGATAAATAAAATATAAATAAGCAATAATAAAGGGGGTTAATTCTAAGTTTACTCGGCAAGACATCGCATCTTGTGCCTACGTATCCTTACGGGAGTGGAATCAGAGTAATCGTAGTTCCCCTCAAAAGGGAGGTTAGAGATCTCTTGACAGTGGTCAAGGTCTCAAGGGGAATAAACGCGCCTTAAAGACACGCTTACGCGGAGTGTAGGAACTCCAAATCTCTACGTTGAAATGTTAAGTTGTAATTAGGGTTAAATTTGGGATTCCACAGCGGGAAACCCTAAAATGAGCGCGACGGCTCTTTGACCTAATGCTAAGGGTAAAATTGTAATTTTGCCTGCGGCGAGGCATTTGTGAAAATTAGGGTTTGTAGTTTGTAGTTTTGAGGGTTTGAAATTGAATGTGTGAAGTTTTACGGACTATTGGCGCGGCGTCCAAACAGTTAGACCTAACCTTCGGATGTGTGCAATGTGACAGAAATAATAGTAAACGCGTGAGATAATTGAATCATGCAAACAGAGAGATAATGTCATAATTTAAACCATGCAAGCAGAAATTTAAAGGCAGAATTTAAAGAGCGATTGTTAAGTTCGCGAGGTTACATGAGAGGAGCAGATACTATATGATAATGAAATTTGAATAAAAACACAACGTAATAAGCTGCAAAAATGAACACACGCGTTAGTAAGCAAAGTTAGACGATAATTGGACGGGTCATGAGACAAGAGTGCAATGTTGAAGGTTTTTTGTTGTTTTTAGAGAAAAGGTTTTGATTTAAGTTAAAAAGATGTTTAAACATAAGAGAAAAAATTTAAGTTTTATTTTTAAAAATAGTTTTAATTTAATTATTAAAAAAAAGTTTTACTCTTAAGGTTTATTTTAAAAAAATGGCTTTAGTTAGGATTTAGAGTTATTATTTAAAAAAAGCTAAACTAGTTATCTTTTAAAAAGAAAAACTCACTATTATTATTTGAAGAAAATTATATTATTACTAATCAGAAATTAATTTTAATTGTTTTGTTATATGTTTAATACTAAAAATAAAAACAATGATAAGTAAAAGAATAAAGTTGGGCCGGTGATCAACCCAGCCCCAACTCAATGCTTGAAAACTGGATAACACTGCTTTTAGGGTTTCGAAAACCCTATCGCTACCCGCGGCGCCGTCATGGCTCGTTTCTCTTCGTTTTTGCTTCGTTTTGCATGTTTCGACCCCTCTATCTCCTGAAAATGAAACTATGAACAATATCAGCACAAATATGAGTTTTACAAACTTCCTACCCAGATTCTGACAATGGCGGATGGCGATGGCGTTTTCGTTGTTCTTTAAGGCCTGTGATGATGTCAAATCTGAGGCTACGAAGGTGGATTGCCCGTCGAGAGACGAAGGCGGTCTTCGTTCGAATCTTCTCCTTCGTTCAGATGCACGGCCGTCGATGGTTGTTCTGGTGACCTACGGCCGTTTTCGCTAGGGTTTTGTTCGCGATTTTGTTCGCCCCCTTCTCCGTCTTCTCTCTCAGCGGTCCCTCTGTTTTCTCTCTCAGCGCGTTAGGGTTCCAACACGGTGAGATTGTTCCTTTTATAATTTCTTTTTTGGGCTTTTTTGGATATTTGAGTTGCTCTTCCGTTATTGCCTTCGATTTGATTTGATTTTATGGAACTTTTGTAAACCAACATTGTTTCGATCTGATATGATTTTCTTCCTCTTTTTGGATTTGATTGAGATACGGATTTTATTTGGACATTGTTTTGGATTGAAACCGGATTTGTTATGATCTGTTTCGAAAACCCTCTTGTTTGGATATCTGCTTTGAACTGATTTGGATTGTTTGCTCCTTTGCAGATGTGGATTTGAGCTGGCTTTTCTTGAGTTTTGATTGTATCAGTTTCTGTTTGAGCAACTTTTGGGTCTGAGCTGGTTCCCTTAGGTTGGGCTAAACTTGTTCTGCTGAATTTGGTTCTTCTGTCTTTGAGTAACACACGTGCAGGTTGCTGGCTTATTTCTGATTTGAATTATGTGAACTGATATGCTTCTATTGTGAATTCCTGTTTCATGGACCAACTTTGATGCATCTCTGAACTTAAATTGAACTTGGCTGAACTCTTTTCTTATGAACATGTATTGCTGTATTTTTCTGTTTACGAGCCGGTACTGTCTGATTCAGGTGCTTCAGGTGACGGAAAAATAGTTCAGACCCGTCGGCATCCGGGTTTGAACCTGAGCTGGCTAGTGTTTACCTTGGTGTTGGTTCAGAATTAATGTGAATTGATGAATGAATGTGGTTCAGATTTTAGTTCAGTTTGGTTATCAATTTGGAGAATTTACTTGATAGTTGTCACCATATTTACTTGATGAGATGATGCCTAGTATTGAATCCAAAGTCGCGTGAATCCTCTTTCGGCCCAAAAACTTCTTTTATCTCTTCATCTTTCTCGGCTGCCCCTTAGATAAGAACAGATGTTACCTGATCTGACGCTAATGGCGCGGATCGGTAACGGGGGTAGGATGCGGCTTCGGTTGTGCCACTCCCGGCACTCGATGATGACAATGTTCTGAGAGTGTCAAATTCATCTTTCTAACATCTTCCTACTCTATTCTGTTTTGTTTCTCTTATTTTTTTGCAGGTGATCGGGAACTTCGAGGAACACTCAAGGGAAGGATACCATGAAGAAGCCTTAGGAGTTTTTAGGATTTAGGATTTTTTAGAGTAGATGTAACATTTGTAAATGTAATCTCACAGCAATTCAAATGTGAAATGATTCACTTCCTTTTGTAAAATGATATTCTTATAAAATAAAAATTCCATGATCATTCAACTTTGAATCTATTTATATTTATTTCTAGTTATAAATTATAAACATTTGTGAATAAATCCACAAATATTTAAATTCATTATTCTAGTCATAAACCATAAATACTCACGAATGATATTCTTGCTCATGTACTTGTCTCGTTGGTAGTCCTAATCTCATCACCTGACTTCATTCATTTGGATTCTAGCCAACAATATTCTCCTCATTTTCTAACCAAACGCGAATGTGCGCCGTAATCACAACAGATTTAGTATCAATGATGATATTGCCCGTAATTGAATTCCACTGACCAAATGATATAAGCAACAATCCAATAATACCCAATTAAACTGCGCCTTATTAACAGCAACGGAAATGCTCTGGAAATAGACCATGAGCGATAAAATGGACCTTAAATCCAGTTATGCTCGACAAATTTCGATACCGAACACATCGAATTGGCATCAAAACAGGTGATAAATAAATGCCTCAGAAATAGTGTCTCAAGTGTCTCACAGCTCAGTAACAGCCCGTCTTCAAAGAATTAGCGGGATCCACGTAAAAATGACCAAAATACCCCTGGGACCAAATCTGAAGTCTTGGAAGTCCATTTAGCCTGATTAAAGTCAAAACCCTAGTTTTGGATGCACTGCTTAGGGGGTGCATTGTCTGAGGGAATTGTCAACTCTTCTGACCAATTGTGAATTTTGTGAACCTTGTGAATCTTCTTGGAACACAAAGTCTTGTATTGTGAGGGCAAATTTTGGGGTGCAACACTCCTGGTGAGGCAGAATGATTCTCTCTTCTTGTTTCAAAAGTCGAGTCAGCTCTTTTGATAAGTCACTATCCTCAACAATCACTTCTTCTGCTTGAAATATCGGGTGCTCGAAGTCGAAGCGAGTCATAGGAAGTTCGTGATCAGTGTCGTGATCGGTGTCGTCTAAAATATGAATCCTGCAATGAGAATGGTTAAATGTTTCAAATAAATGCAAACAAAGCACATAACCACGTTTCCATTTTATTGTTAAACAAAAACAGGAAAAACAAGGATCACAAAATTTGCATGCGAAAAACGCCTTTATTAATGATTAAGCAAAGTACACACATAAGCAGGTAGCCCTAAAAACAAAATCACTATGCCCCGGGTAGGACACAGGATTATACAATAATTGAGAAAACAAATCATTACTATTTTGTAGTCACTGGGACAAGTTCCTGGATAGACCATTTGCACAGATTCTGTCCTGGCATGTCGGGCTTGATCCACGAGTCCATATCACAGTCACTATCTCCATTTTCAGCATCGGAAACAGCATTGATCGTTTCATAACAGACCCCACCTGGAGTGATCACCACTGGTCCTTTGAACTTTGGCACGCCTAATGCGGAAGACGACGATGTCGGGCGATACCCCAACCCAAACTTGTCCATCTTGACAGGAATTTCCAAGACTTGGCCCCATCTTTTGGTTTCTCCAGCCTGAACCACTGCCTGAGCGTCTTTGTACAAAGACATGGCCACCTCTGGCCCTTTGACGGGAACATGAGACTTGTCCTTGATCTGCAACCCCTCGAAGGCTTGGCATGGCGTCTCATGGATCTCTCCATCCACTTCAACGTACTTGAATGACGAAAGATGACTAACCAGAATGTCCTCCTCTCCGCAAATAGTAACAACACTGTCCCCGACCATGTATTTAAGCTTCTGATGTAGCGTGGACGTCACAGCCCCTTCAGAATGTATCCATGGTCGCCCAAGTAAACAGCTGTAAGCTGGATGTATGTCCATGATGTAGAATGTAACACCCCACTTCCCAAAATCATCTAAATTAATAAACATTATAAATAAACAAAATCAGAGTTCCAATTCTCCCAAGTGGGATATCACATAAAAACAATGTTTCCTTATAAAAAGGTTTTTCTCCAAATACAGCGGAATGTTAAATAATAAAATTCAATAAAAGTTTGATACGTTCACAGGGAAATAAAGTACAAGTTCAACATAAAACAAATAAAAACGCCCAAGTCCCGTGCTACGTATCAGAGCATCCTAGACTCGACAATCACACCAATATCCAAGCTAGCTAAGCACCTGGATTATCTGTACTTCCGAAGAAGCACAGACCACAACAACAACAAAGGGATGAGAAAACATGATCAAAAATATAATGGTAATGTAATACATGTAAATAAGGTAGTACAACACACCAAGATTCACCCCAAACAACACCATATGACGAACCTACTGTTCAAATTACAATATAACATATTATAATGCAAAATGCAACTCAACACCATGCATGCGGTACCGACTCGTTGGTTCATTCAATCGAACCTGGATAGATCACTTACGCTCCTCCTGAGACATGATCTATCCCCCACCATTCTCCACAAAGGAGTACGGATGAATCACTTACGCTCCTCCTGAGACATGAATCATCCCACCAAAACACCATGATATGCACACACCAATGCATAACTAATATATTTAGGAACTCAACGTGCACACGATCCTCCTGATCATATCATCATACATCAATGCATATATGTACAGATATAACATACACCAACACCATATAAATCAACCAGATAGTAAACAAGTTCATATTCTATCACCAAGATACAGACACATCCCACTACTCGGGGATACACAATCCTACTGATCACTACATACATATATATCAACTAATTGTCCACTAGTCATTATTACGGGAAACATGCACTATCACCAAGCACACAAGTTAGTTCCCACACTCATCATTCTTACAGTGCATCAAGGCCAAAGGGATCACACAAGCCCAAGCTCAAGGCCAAAACATCACAGAAATCACATTCTGGTTCTGCTACGTTCGCTGGCATTCGCCAGGCGAACCTGCTGGCGAAGCCCTCATTTCACTATCGTGCACTCGCCAGGCGAACCTTCATTCGCCAGGCGAACCTTCGCTGGCCACACTTGCCAGGCGAAGTTCCTACCCTTTAGGTTTGGGACTTAATTGTGAATTATTCGCTGCCACTCGCCTCAGCTCGCCAGGCGAACACTCGCCTCCACTCGCCAGGCGAAGCTTCGCCAACACTCGCCAGGCAAAGCCCAGCGAATGCTGCGATTTCACCAATTTCTCACAGTTCTGCAGAGTGCTTTCTAAGCCAAATGGGTTAAACTTCCTACTTCCAATTCACCTCTTAACATCAGTACTAACAACATAGATATCATAACTTATCGGTTTCTAGACTACATTCCCAATTCAACTCTTAGGCATTCTATCGATATCCCAAAAGGTCACACAGAATTTTCCCTAAAATCATAACTCAACCTATACGCCAAATTAACCAAAAACAACAATTCATTCAACGATTACTATCCAATTATCAACAGTCGTCATCAATCACAACACATCAACTCACAATATCATATATAGATGATCTTTCTACGGGGTTAAGGAATCCCCAACTACCCTATACATGTATAAACCATTTCCCAATCAAGTTTCTCCCCCCTTACCTTGTTAATCGGTTGATCGATGAAAGAACCCTCCAAGGTTTGGCCAATTCTGATTTTCCCCCGTTCCTTCGTTCTTCGCTCCCTTTTCCGTTCTTCTCACTTCTCTCCTTTCTATCGTTCTTTTTCCACTTTCTCTAACTTCTCACAATGTATCGTAAAAACTACTAACCCCTCACATTCTCTATTTTAATTCTCTAATCCCAATAATAATAATAACTTAATAATAATAATAATAACTTAATAAAATAATAATAATAATAGTAATAATATTATTATCTCACCAAAATAATAATAATATTAATAACAATAGTAACTATAATAAATATAATAATAATAATAATAATATTCCCACCAATATTAATATTATACACTATATTATTATATTCACCAAAACACCACCAATAATCCTCCCACATTAGGGACACCCACCAAACATCACCAAATACACCCCCACCAAAGGGCACACCAACACATAATATTTAAAATAATAATAAAATGACTAAATAATTAAAATGGGTGTTACAACTCTCCCCCACTTTAATTATTTTCGTCCTCGAAAATTACCTGATGGAAATAGCTCCGGATACGCTTCTCGCATCCTGCTTTCCAACTCCCAGGTCACACTGCCTCCTGCAGCACCTCCCCAAGCTACCTTCACCAAAGGTATCTCTTTCCCTCGGAGTTGTTTCATCTTACGGTCCTCGATCCTCAACGGCATCGTCTCAACAGTAAGATTCTCCCGAACCTGAACATCATCTCTCTGAATAACATGAGATGGATCAGAAACGTACTTTCGCAATTGCGACACATGAAACACATCATGTAGATTCGACAACTCAGGCGGTAACGCCACCCTATAAGCCACATCACCAATTCTCTGCAAAATCTCATAAGGTCCAATGAACTTAGGATCCAGCTTCTTGGACTTCAATGCACGACCCACACCAGTCATCGGATTAACTCTTAGGAATACGTGATCACCTACACAGAATTCCAACTCTTTCCTCCGATTATCATGATAGCTTTTCTGCCTACTCTGAGACACTTTCAATTTCTCACGAATCATCTGAATGGTCTCAGTAGTCTGCTGTACAATTTCTGGTCCAAGCACCACACTCTCACCAGTCTCATACCAACACAGAGGAGTCCTACACCTCCTCCCATACAAAGCTTCAAACGGTGCCATTCCAATACTCGAACGGTAACTGTTATTGTACGTGAACTCAATCAACGGTAAATGAGTATCCCACGCACCACCCTTTTCTAACACACAAGCTCTCAACAAATCTTCAAGCGACTGAATAGTCCTCTCCGACTGACCATCAGTTTGCGGATGATAAGCTGAACTCAACTTCAACTTAGTTCCCAAAGCTTCCTGCAAGCTCTTCCAAAATTCCGAAGTAAACCGTGGATCTCTATCCGACACAATACTGGACGGAACACCATGCAACTTCACAATTACCCGAATGTAAATATTCGCCAGCTTCGTTAACGGAAAACTAATATTGAGCGGCACAAAGTGTGCAGACTTCGTCAATCGATCCACAATCACCCATATAGCATCAAAACCTCTCGCCGTATTCGGCAAACCCGTCACAAAATCCATAGTAATGCAATCCCATTTCCAAACCGGAATCTCTAATGGTTGCATAAATCCATAAGGTCTCTGGTGTTCCACCTTCGACTTCTGACATGTCAAACAGGCATACACAAATTGAGTTATGTCTCTTTTCATACCAGACCACCAAAATAATTTCTTCAAATCATGATACATTTTCGTAGCTCCCGGATGAATACTCAGGCTACTACGATGTCCTTCGCTCAAAATTGACTTTTTCAATTCTTCATCATCTGGTACACAAATCCTGCCTCTAAATCTCAACACACCTGTACTATCCAATTTAAAGTCACTACCGGAGTCACTCCCTACTCCAGGCATCAAATCTACCAATTTCACATCCAACTTCTGATTTTCTCTAATCATATCCAAGAAGTCATTATTTACCTGCAACATACCCAACATTACACTATCTGCAGTAGTCTCACAAACCATGCTCAAATCTCTAAACTGTTCAATTAACTCAATTTCTTTCACCATCAGAGCTGCCATATGAATTGCTTTCCTACTCAAAGCATCTGCCACTACATTGGCCTTTCCTGGATGATAACTCAAACTGAAGTCATAATCCTTCAAAAATTCCAACCATCTTCTCTGCCTCATATTCAGCTCTTTCTGATCAAACAGGTATCTCAGACTCTTATGATCACTAAACACTTCAAATCTTGAACCATATAAATAGTGTCTCCAAATTTTCAACACAAAAACAACCGCAGCTAATTCAAGATCATGAGTCGGAAAATTTCGCTCATGCACTCTCAATTGCCGCGATGCATATGCTACTACTTTACCATTCTGCATCAGAACCCCGCCTAATCCCATCTTAGACACATCACAGTACACCACAAACGGTTCACTCGGAGTCGGTAACACTAACACCGGTGCCGTAGTCAATCTCTTTTTCAACTCTTCAAAACTTTCTTCACAAGCAGCATCCCATACAAAAACTTGGTTCTTTCTCGTCAACTGAGTTAATGGCAACGCCAAATTAGAGAACCCTTCAATAAACCTGCGGTAATAACCGGCTAACCCCAAAAAGCTTCTAATCTTTGTCGCTGTCTTCGGCGGTTCCCACTGCAATACTGCACTTACTTTTGACGGATCCACCGCTATTCCATCTTCAGATATTACATGCCCCAAGAAACTTACTTTCTTCAACCAAAAGTCACACTTTGACAGTTTAGCAAATAATTTATTTTCCTTCAACACTTGCAAGGAAATTCTCAGATGTCTTGCATGCTCTTCATCAGATTTAGAATAAATTAATATATCATCAATAAACACTACAATGAACTGATCCAAGTACGAATGGAAAATTCTGTTCATATACTCCATAAATACTCCCGGTGCATTAGTCACTCCAAACGGCATTACAGCATATTCGTAATGTCCATATCGAGTCCTAAAGGCAGTCTTTTGAATATCACCTTCTTTTACTCTCATCTGATGATAACCCGATCTTACTAAATACACGAGCTCCCACCAGCTGGTCCATCAAATCATCAATCCTAGGTAAAGGATACTTATTCTTAATAGTCACTTTATTCAATTGACGGTAATCGATGCACAGACGCATACTACCATCCTTCTTCTTCACCAACAACACTGGAGCTCCCCACGGCGATACACTTGGTCTAATAAACTTTCTATCCAACAATTCTCCAATCTGAGACTTCAACTCAGCCAATTCCACTGCAGACATCCTGTACAGCGCCATAGAAATAGGTCTCGTACCAGGAACAAGATCAATACCAAATTCTACTTCTCGCGTCGGAGGCAATTCCGTAATGTCGTCAGGAAACACTTCTGGAAATTCATTCACCACTGCTAATTCCTCCATTGGCACTTTGTTATCCATCGATAAAGTTGCAAATAACGCAAACACTCTAGTTTCATCTTCCAACAAGGCCCTCAATTCTTTATTAGACAAAGAACTTGCCACAACTTCCTCTTCAGGGGTCAGGAACAACAATTCCTTCCGAAAACAATCGATGTAGACTCGGTTGAACTCTAACCAGTTCATACCCAGAATAACATCCAACTTACCAAGTGGTAGACAAATCAGATCCACTCCAAATTCTCTACCGAAAATAGTCAGCGGACACTTCAGGCATACCAAAGAAGTAGTCACTGAACCTATTGAGGGTGTCTCAATAGTCATCTGTCTCTCCAGAGTGGACGACACCAAACCTATCCTCTCCACACAATCTACAGAAATAAACGAGTGCGTTGCACCCGTATCAATAATAGCAATCAAAGGAATATTATTGATAATACAAGTACCTCTGATCACACGCTCATCACTGGCAGCTTGAGTTCCTGCCAAGGCAAACACTTTTCCACCAGCCGGAGACGTTTGAGGCTTCTTCAGCTTCTCACAATGTGTACTGATATGACCCTTCTCACCACGGTTATAATAGGTCGGCATAGTTGCTCTGCAATCAGCTATCACATGACCTGGTTTCCCACACTTAAAACATTTCTTGGCCTCGTTAGGACAATCATTAGCACGGTGTCCCATACCACCGCACCAAAAACATTTCCCTTCAGCAAATGCTCTCCTATCTCTAGGCTTCTTATCAACAACAGCTTTACGTTTTCCCTTATCAGCAGCAACACTATAAGGAGTACCACTAAACCTCTGCTTACCCTTACGGTCATTAACAGCTTTGTAGTGCGCAATCCTTCCTCGGTTATCATTATCATAGATTCTGCTCCTTCCTACCAGCTCAGGATAGCTCCTGATCTTCTGACAAGCAATCCCCAACTTAATCTCTGGACGCAGTCCATTCTCAAACTTTAAGCACTTAGAGGTCATTGCCCCTTCCACATTATAGTGGGGGCAATACTGCACCAGCTCCTCAAACTTGGCAGCATATTCTGCTACAGTCATGCTACCCTGTTTCAGCTCCAGGAATTCAATCTCCTTAGCGCTTCGGATATCTTCCGGGAAATACTTCTCCAAAAAACCTTTCCGAACCACCTCCCAAGTAATGGTAGTTCCAGCAGCTTCCAACCTCTGGCGACTATTGTCCCACCAGGCTTCAACTTCACCCTCCAGCATGTGAGTACCAAACCTCACCTTTTGTTCATTGCTACATTCCATAGTCCTGAAGATCTTTTCAATTGCCTTCAGCCACTTCTGAGCAGCTTCAGGATCCAAAACTCCTCCTTCGAACGTCGGCGGCTTGTTGCTCCGAAACTGCGCCAAACTCCTGAATTGGGCATCTGTAGTTTGATTCTGATTAGCAACCGCCTGCACCATTGCTTGCATAGCAGCAGCTAATGCAGCATCGTTCCTTCCTGCCATACTTCTCAAAAGGAACAACACCAGGTTAAAAGATATTCAACTACATCATAAAGGACAGACTCAACTCGACTCAACAACACTGGCCGGACGGACCAACCTGCTCTGATACCAATTGTAACACCCCACTTCCCAAAATCATCTAAATTAATAAACATTATAAATAAACAAAATCAGAGTTCCAATTCTCCCAAGTGGGATATCACATAAAAACAACGTTTCCTTATAAAAAAGTTTTTCTCCAAATACAGCGGAATGTTAAATAATAAAATTCAATAAAAGTTTGATACGTTCACTGGGAAATAAAGTACAAGTTCAACATAAAACAAATAAAAACGCCCAAGTCCCGTGCTACGTATCAGAGCATCCTAGACTCGACAATCACACCAATATCCAAGCTAGCTAAGCACCTGGATTATCTGTACTTCCGAAGAAGCACAGACCACAACAACAACAAAGGGGTGAGAAAACATGATCAAAAATATAATGGTAATGTAATACATGTAAATAAGGTAGTACAACACACCAACACACCAAGATTCACCCCTAACAACACCATATGACGAACCTACTGTTCAAATTACAATATAACATATTATAATGCAAAATGCAACTCAACACCATGCATGCGGTACCGACTCGTTGGTTCATTCAATCGAACCTGGATAGATCACTTACGCTCCTCCTGAGACATGATCTATCCCCCACCATTCTCCACAAAGGAGTACGGATGAATCACTTACGCTCCTCCTGAGACATGAATCATCCCACCAAAACACCATGATATGCACACACCAATGCATAACTAATATATTTAGGAACTCAACGTGCACACGATCCTCCTGATCATATCATCATACATCAATGCATATATGTACAGATATAACATACACCAACACCATATAAATCAACCAGATAGTAAACAAGTTCATATTCTATCACCAAGATACAGACACATCCCACTACTCGGGGATACACAATCCTACTGATCACTACATACATATATATCAACTAATTGTCCACTAGTCATTATTACGGGAAACATGCACTATCACCAAGCACACAAGTTAGTTCCCACACTCATCATTCTTACAGTGCATCAAGGCCAAAGGGATCACACAAGCCCAAGCTCAAGGCCAAAACATCACAGAAATCACATTCTGGTTCTGCTACGTTCGCTGGCATTCGCCAGGCGAACCTGCTGGCGAAGCCCTCATTTCACTATCGTGCACTCGCCAGGCGAACCTTCATTCGCCAGGCGAACCTTCGCTGGCCACACTTGCCAGGCGAAGTTCCTACCCTTTAGGTCTGGGACTTAATTCTGAATTATTCGCTGCCACTCGCCTCAGCTCGCCAGGCAAACACTCGCCTCCACTCGCCATGCGAAGCTTCGCCAACACTCGCCAGGCAAAGCCCAGCGAATGCTGCGATTTCACCAATTTCTCACAGTTCTGCAGAGTGCTTTCTAAGCCAAATGGGTTAAACTTCCTACTTCCAATTCACCTCTTAACATCAGTACTAACAACATAGATATCATAACTTATCGGTTTCTAGACTACATTCCCAATTCAACTCTTAGGCATTCTATCGATATCCCAAAAGGTCACACAGAATTTTCCCTAAAATCATAACTCAACCTATACGCCAAATTAACCAAAAACAACAATTCATTCAACGATTACTATCCAATTATCAACAGTCGTCATCAATCACAACACATCAACTCACAATATCATATATAGATGATCTTTCTACGGGGTTAAGGAATCCCCAACTACCCTATACATGTATAAACCATTTCCCAATCAAGTTTCTCCCCCCTTACCTTGTTAATCGGTTGATCGATGAAAGAACCCTCCAAGGTTTGGCCAATTCTGATTTTCCCCCGTTCCTTCGTTCTTCGCTCCCTTTTCCGTTCTTCCCACTTCTCTCCTTTCTATCGTTCTTTTTCCACTTTCTCTAACTTCTCACAATGTATCGTAAAAACTACTAACCCCTCACATTCTCTATTTTAATTCTCTAATCCCAATAATAATAATAACTTAATAATAATAATAATAACTTAATAAAATAATAATAATAATAGTAATAATATTATTATCTCACCAAAATAATAATAATATTAATAACAATAGTAACTATAATAAATATAATAATAATAATAATATTCCCACCAATATTAATATTATACACTATATTATTATATTCACCAAAACACCACCAATAATCCTCCCACATTAGGGACACCCACCAAACATCACCAAATACACCCCCACCAAAGGGCACACCAACACATAATATTTAAAATAATAATAAAATGGCTAAATAATTAAAATAGGTGTTACATAGAACACGGTGTCAAACACTTCCGGCCCGACCTGGAGTGGCAACGTTATGGACCTAAACACTGACCTTATGGTCCTATCAAAAGCCCTAACGACCAAGTCACATGGTGTGCATATGATTCCTCGGACATCTAGCTTCATCATAGCCTTCTTTGACAACACATTCAAAGATGATCCGGTGTGTATAAGAACGTGCGACATAACAGTGCCCCGGCACTCCACTGAAATGTGCAAAGCCATATTATGGTCCCGACTTCTAGGCGTCAAATCAAAGTCAGTAAATCTCAGGCTGTGGCCAGCATTCACATGCGCCAGTACCCCCTCAAGCTGATTAACAGTTACTTCCTGAGGTACAAAAGACGTGTCCAAGATTTTCAACAAGGCATTCCGATGGGCCTTGGAACAAAGTAACAATGATAGTATTCAAATTTTGGAGGGCGTCTGCTGCAAGTGCTCCACAATCTTATAGTCACTTTTGCGAATCAATCTCATAAACTCTTCTACATCCTTAACCAATGTTTCCTTCTCTTTTGACTGGGAAGGTCCTCCTTCATTCACTTTGGCTTTACCTCTAGCAATTCTTTCAGCCTCAATTTCGGGTGAAGTGAAGATTCTACCACTTCGGGTCATACCTCCCGCTTCAACAAGACTACCCACTGCCCCTGCTGGCTGGCAATCCACATTAATCTTTTCCCCGTTGTAAAAAGCTTCCAACCCATAATTCCATGGAATGGCTTTCGTACTCTCATAAGGAACGGGTCCTGCTTTCATTATCATGATAGTTGGCCGCTTGGCGGGCGCTGATATCGTAATAGTTTTTCGTGGAATTGTAATTGTTGCGACCTCACCCTGCTTTTCACATGTTACCTCACCAGGTTTTTCAACAGTAGTGCGGTCAAACTACAAGGTTCCCTCATCAATCATGGCCTGAATACCTCTCTTCAAATCAATACAGCCCTCTGGTCGGGTCCAACAATCCAAACAGTACTCATCACATCCGGGGAAGACCCCTCCTTTCAACAATCTGCTTTTAACATAATTTAAAGGTGTCTTCAGATCATTTACGTCCATAACCAAATCCAAATCCTCTTCTATCAAAATAACATTCACTCCATGATTCGGAATTGGTTTCTGTACAATGTTGGGACCATCTTTACTAAAGTTGATGACTTTACTATCAATCAAATCTTGGACTTTGTGTTTAAAAGCATGACAACTCTCGATATCATGTCCGGGTGCCCCGGAATGAAATTCACACTGCTTACTAGTATCATACCCGTAAGGAAGTGCTTCCGTGGGTGGGTCCAACGTTCTCTTCTCAACCAGATTCAAACTTAACAGTGTCTGAAGCAGTTCTGCATACGTTGATGGAGGTGTGTCAAATACCCTCTTTGGCTTCCCATTTTGGATCCTTCTCTGAGCAGGATTATACCTTTGTTGTTGTTGCTGCTGCTGTTGTGGTTGTTGTGGTATAGGGATCGTCACACTAGTAACCTATTGTTGAATATACTGATTCCGACCTCTACCTCGTCCTCGACCACCATACACTGCGCTGGTGTCTCCTTGCCTTTTACCACCAAAGACTTTTTTTGCACCTCCAGCTGAGGTCGACTCACCGGCCTGAATCTTACCAATTTTGATGCCATTTTCAATTCATTCCCCCATGAGTATCATGTCAGAGAAACTACCCATTGAGCAATTAAGTAATTTATCATAATACATCCCAGAGAATGTTCCAACAAAAATATCAATCAATTCCCTTTCAACCATAGGGGGTGAACTCTTGCCGCCAGATCGCGCCAACGCTGAGCATACTCCTTGAAACTTTCCCCATTCTTCTGTGAAAGACTTTGAAGCTGAACCCTATTTGGTGCAAGGTCACTATTGTATTGGTAATGTTTGACGAAAGCATCAGCCAATTCTTTCCAACTTCTGACCTGTGCAGGCTCTAGTCCCATGTACCATTCCAGCGATGGTCCTGACAAACTATCTTGGAAAAATGCATAAGCATCTTCTCATCATCAGAATAAGCAGACATCCTCCAGTAATATGAACACACATGAACCCGTGGGCATGTATCCCCTTTATATTTATCGAAAGTGGGAGCTTTGAACTTCAATGGCACTCTCAGCCCAGGAACTAGCCCCATGGTAGCCATGTCCAAACCTGCAGAATTTTGATTGGCTATACCTCTCATTTGTTATTCCAGCATTTTAATCCTCCGATCACTATCAGTAGGACCCTCAAACCCCATGCCTTGCCTAGAAAAGGCATCTTCCTGATGATCTCTATTCCAGTACGGCCCCTCATTACCATATCCGTTATAAGCAGCATTACGACCATGACCATGACCACTTTGGAAGAACCTGGGATCATACCTCAGATTGCCAAGCTCTTGATTAGCAGCCACTGTCCCAAAACCAGTATTGATAGGACCCATCCCAGCACCATTGGTATTCACATTGCCAAGCCCAGCATTGTCGTATCCATTATTACCATAACCTTGATTATTATCACCAAACCCTCCGTTGCCAAGGCCCTGATTATTGAAACCATCATTGCCATCCCGATTGCCAAAGCCAAGACCCTGATTGTTGTCACCGAAACCAGTATTGATACCAACATTCCTATTGATATCCATGTTCCCATTAACATTATCAGCATTTCGGTTACCAGCGTTGCCGTTGCCGTTGCCAGTACCAGTCTCACCAGCATTTGGTATCACTTCCTCCCTGCGAGGAGTCTCAATATGAGCAGAGTTGTATTCAGTATTACCAACCGCTCGCACCAGCAGCGGTTGCACCAGAGTTTGAAGATGTTCCTAGCCTTTAGCCACAGCCTCCATAGTCTGCATGAATTGGGCCAACCTATCCCGGATCTCCTACATCTCAGACTGTACTTGATCCATGATCTTCTTACTGTTGCTTCTTGTAGCGTACCGGTGAATTCTCTGTTCGTCAATCTTGAAACAACCTGTAAGTCGCAGGAGATAAGATTCGAGCTCAAAAAAGAGTACCTGCCATGCAATATGAATATGCAAATGCACACGTGCAAATATGCAACAGGTTAATTTCCCCCTGATTCTAGTTCCGGAGAAGAAGCCATAAGGACAATGGAGTCCCAAATAAGCAAGCGCAGAATCAGAAACCTCATACATAAACAAATGCCAAGAGGCAGAGTACAAAGGTACAACTGAATACAACTGAAAAGACCTCGGCCAACAAGTCTGGCGATGGTCAAAATACAAGTGCGAAGAACAAAAGCAAAGCAAAGATAAATCAGGCCAAATGGCGTGCTCTGACATCTTCCAATATCCTCAACGTCTCCGAATGACCTAGTCTGGAGATTAGCTCCTGTATCATTAATGCATGCTGCTCAACAGTGGATCTCAGCTTTTTGGCATCCTCTTCACAGGCTCCCCTGCCAGAACACTCATCAACACTGCATCTCTTGGAGCCAGCCTTCAATTCACCACCCCTAGTCTCTTGAACCATGTTGCTCACTCTAGACTCAGCGTCACGTCTAAGAGATACCTCTTCAGCAATCTTCGCATCCTTAGCACTGATATGCTCCTCTAACTGGGAAATCTGAAGCTTCAACTCATCTTCACGCTCCTTCCGTTTGGTAAGCGTTGTATTCCACAAAGATTCCTACTTGGAAAGTCGAGAATAAGCCTTGTTCAGAAGTTCTTTCTTAGTAGCAAGTAAACTACTAACACCATTCAAGGCTACTCCTACTTTCTCTCTCTTGCTGGTCTCTTCAGTCAAGTCTGAACCCAACCTATTAATCATCTCAGTCTGCTTCTTCAAAGTGAAGGTTGCCTCATTCTTCTCATGCCTAAGCTGGAAAATCTCTTTCTCTAGCTCTTCATTCGCTCTTTGCAACTCTTCCTTCTCAGCCAGCAGCTTGTTATACTTCTCAATCTCTACTGAAGTAGGTTCCTCTATCACCGGAAGATACAAAGGCTTTGCAGCAGGATATGGCATCAAAGAAGTCCTAACCCTCTCATGGATCCAAAGCCGATAAGGATTATAAGCTCGACTGTCACTCTTACCAAGCAATGCATTTCCTCTTCTGTGAATATTACCCCAAGCACGCCTCAATATGACCAAAACATCTCCATCTAATAAACCTGTGAGATACATAGATTCCCGTATCTCGTCTTCAACCGGAGAGTCTCTCAAAGCATAGCCAAATTGTCTCACAAGCCGAGAAGGGTTATAATTAATATAACCTTTCCGTCCAATCAAAGGAATGTTCAGAAAGCCACTGCAACTATATATAATATTCACTCCGAGCAAGTTCCGATCAAACCAAACAATGTTCTCAGCACATAATCCCATCAATCTGGAAGACCAATATAAAGTACCAGCAGTATCAACAAAAGGTCCCTTCTTAGGAAGATGTCCATGAAACCACCTAGATAGAAGAGGTACACAACAAGAAACATTCTTTCCCTGACGCTTCTCATTCTTATAGTGAATAGAATGATAAACGTCACCCAAGAGAGTAGGCACCGGATTCTTCGAGGCAAGAATAAAGAAAGCATCTGAGTCAACAAAATCAGGCAAGTTTGGGAACAAGACAATCCCATAAATGCAAACATCCAGAATAGCACTGAAAGCAATCCAACATCCATCCTTCGCGCACTGCGTAGCCTTCTCAAGCAAGAAAGATGAAAACCATAAGCTCCATTCAGCTTTACCAAACCTCCAGGGAACTCAGAAGCATCTAAACTGACAATCTCAGCAAGCTTAGCCAACTCAGGCTCAGTATCCTCGTGAATAAAAGGCATCTGATCTAACACAGGAACTCCTAGCATATCAGAATATTCCTCCAAAGTAGGAGCCAAAATAAAATCAGGGAACAAGAAACATCTCAACTGAGGCTCGTAAAACTGCATCAAGGTATACAATCCAGTCATCTCAGACACAGAAGGTCTGCACAACAAACTGAGCAGCTTCCCATAAGACCCTCTAAACTCAGCCCTCACTCTCTGATCTGCTAAAGCAACCAACTGCAATAAGGAACTGATATCTGGAGAAGGCAACCTGTAAGCAAATGTTCTCTTCATGGACTTCATGTCTGGCAAGAAGAACACTAGAATCTAAGGGAAATAACACACCTGTAACATAAATACACGTTAATGAAATACAAACATGAAAATGCAGATGCATATGCAAACAGGGGATCAAGTGCAATGATGAAGAACTGTGTTGTGCTGTACTGCAGCTTGAGAACCATCAGATCTTCTCCTCAAACCAAACCAACCACCAAGGAACCCTCACAACCAATTCTCACTGACAGAGACAAACCAGGTGTTCTGAGGCCAGAGTTTTCCTGCAAAAAGACCCACCTACCCTCTCACAGGTATGTACTTAACTTGCAGATGAGGTACGGCATCCTATGCGGTCATCAGCGTCACAGACTTTCAAAAGTGATGATACGATACCCATAAGGTGTGGCATCATCATCCCTTAAAGAGGCCTCACTTACTCGAATCCCAAATGATAGGTTCCCAGAGTCGACAACCCTCAAATCCAACAACCTGTCGAGCCCAAAAGGCTAGGCAAGATGCCATCAAAGAGAATCTCGTCTAAGCTTAAATTTCGTAGCTAGCTGGTGCAAGCAAAGCAAGCAGGCTAACCACTACTCTCTACTTCTAAGTCTATGTGCACTCATGCCCAGGTCCGGCTTATCTCTCAAACTAACCCTCTACCCACAGCACAATAACAATAATATACAGTACTGAAAGTAAAGACAGAAACATAAATACAGACAAAACCCCAGACGGGAAAACAAGCGCTAGGATTGACTCGCATAGGGAACCACTGCAGTCCCCAACAGAGTCACCAGCTGTCGCTAATGCGAAAATCGGCGCCGACTATGACAGAAGAGTCGTCCCCGTGCGTTATTTATCCCACAAGAGGGAAAGGAAACGCTCAGAGTAAACCTAACGCAAAGAGGGAATGGAATGGTCTCGCAACCAAATCCTAGATTCGGGAGTCGGTTACGCAAGGGGAAGGTATTAGCACCCCTCATGTTCGTCGTACTCGACGGGATCCACGCTTGTTTTCTGTCTAAGGGTGTGTTATTCTATCTATTCTACAGGTCTGGGTTAAAAATAAAATAAAATGACTCGGCAAAGTATCGCACTTTATGCCTACGTATTCCCGTCTGGAACGAGAAATCAGAGTCAACATAGTTCGCCTAACTACGGGTTAAGGGGGGAAGGTTGCTCGCCGAGATGTCGCATCTCGTGCCTACGTACTTTCATACGGCATGAAAGATCAGAGCAAATGTAGTTCGGGCTACGGAAGACACAAGCTTGTCTGACAGTTTTTTATCTCCTTCTGAAAAGGGTTTTCCAAATTAAAGGTCCAAAAGGACAAAAACAGAGTTTGAATGTTTGCTTGAATCTTTTACGAAAGAACTGTGTTTTAGGATGTTTGTAATCTCATTCGCACTAGAAACTATGACCCAGGAGTGAACGCTTTGTATGTCACCCAAAGGGTACTACACTATCATCCATATTACTGGAGAGAGGCCCTCCACTAAACTTTTCCCAGATAGCTTAAGGCTCGTAACGTACGACGTCAATTAACCTTATTACTGTGTTTTTGAATTGTTTTGAGAGAAGAAGGTAAAGACACCTTAAAACTATGGTTGAAAGGGAAATCTACCTACAGTTATCATGCATGGTTCAAAACCTAATGTCTGTCATAATTCCCTCTTGCACAGAGGAAATCAGAGATCCTAGGGGAAAACAGCAAAAGAAAACAAACAGTAAACAGTAAACAGTAAAAATGCATGCTATGCAACAGTATCAGTGAGGCAAGAGAAAAAACACCAGGCAAGAGGAGACAATCTCCACCTCAAACCTAGAGGTAATCAACACAAGCAAATAGACAATACAGAGAAAACAAAAGATACAGAGGAGGCAGCCCAAGCAGCAGCAACAAACTCCTACAGCAGACAGCAACAGCAAGCTCTAAACAACATAGTTGAAAAGACAGCAAAGTTGACAGCAAGACTTTATCTTCAAGCTAACTTCTATCTTCAAGCTTCTTCAACTTCATCTTCAAGCTCTAGCAAGCACACTCCAAGCAGAGGAACAATCACCAAGATCAAGGTTGCAATGTTGAGAACTTAATGAAAACCAAAGGAAATCATCAAGCACCAACATTGAAATGGAAAGGTATCCTCAAAGTTCTACTCAACCATGGGCATACCACACATCCCTCCAAAGGAGAGATGGAGTTTCCCTAGGAGGACTTTACATCATTGGATGGAATAGAATCACACAATGCATTATATGTTTGATGAAGAAAATCAAAACTAGCTCTAATGGTTCTTCCTAAAACCCTAATTTCCTAAGCTCCTAAAACAACTCCTAAAAGATAAGGAAACTTCAACTCCAAGTTCCAATCTTCAAGACATAGCATCTATACTAAGTCCAGAAGACCTCTCAAAAAGGAATCCAAGCCAATCCAACTCCAAAGTCACCAACCAAGCCAAACAAGCAAAGGCACTCAGGAGAGAACAACACAAGCACAAGCAACTCGCAAAATACAACTAAAAATAGGAAACAAAGTTGTAAAAATCTAATTAAATTCCTAGGGGAACATACATGTTTGAACAACCTAGGGTTAAAATCTTAAAGCCTAATTCCACTTCTAAGTCACCTAAATAATTTCTAGAATGAAAGGTACCAAGGTAATCCACAAGTTTGGGAAGGCTCTAATCTCAACACCTAAAACAGAACCTAAAGTTGTTCTAAAATTCTAACAAATATCCTAAGGGAACACGAATATCTACCCTAAAACATACTAAAAAATCAAAGCCAAATTCATCACCAATTGGAAGAACAAAATTCAGCAAAACAGATGACCAATTATGCACAATTAAAAGAATTAAACAAAATAAGAAAAATCAAATTAAATTGAAAAATGCATGAAAATGCATTTTATTGATTTTAGAAAATCACAAATTCTTTCAAGATCATGGAGATATTTTTAAAATAATTTTTGGATCAAGAATGAATTTATTATAATTTTTTGAATCAATAAAGCATTTAAAAATAAACAAAAATGAATAAAAGAAATAAAATGTTGAAATAAACATGAACCAATGGATCAGTTGACAAGTCAAGGATCTGGACGCGCCACATGAAGCTAGCACATTATTTAAATGCTGCGTTTTGAATTATTCTGAGGTCAACAAAACAATAAGTCCTAGCCACACCATCTAGTGGTCAGTCAATGGTCCAAGGCTGATCTAATGGACACGAACTCATCTTCTTCACATATCTGGCTGGCCTGAGTGAGACACATCATGGTGGTTCATGGTGGCCGGAGAAGACTCTGGTTGTCTTCTCCGGCGAGGGTCCAGGTTCAGGCAACCAAAAATGACAATCTCTACACCAATTCCACTCAGTTTTCAACGTAGATTCCAAATCTCTCATCAAAATGATCTAACTCTCAATAGGTAAGCAAACACGAAGCAATATTCAGAGATGTCATCCAAATCAACTCTCACCAAATGCTAACATAAGTACACAGAAATCTTCCTCAGGTTGCACTGATCATCCTGATCTAAACAACTTGCTATAAAACCTCATGAATCAAGCGATTCAAGTCCAAACAGACCCGCTATGTCATCTTCAAACATCACCAATTGAATCCAAATCAAGCCTAAAACGATCTACACCTTGTCTAGATCCTAACCACAAGTTCAAAACTATCTGACTCATGCTAAATCATGTAGAATGTTGAGACTTACTAACCTGCTCTAGATCTGTTGACAGAGGTACTTGTAGCTCGTTTCTTCCTTCCAAACTCTCCAGATAGCTTCAATGATCCAAGAGGAAATGAAAGCAACCTTCAATTTGGCTTGAATTGGTCTGAATCCCAAAACACGATTTGAAGTTGCAGCTCTGAAAATTTGCTTGCTCCTTCTGGTTTGAGCACGAAATGAGGCTCAACCTTGCTCTGAATTCACTCTAAACAATATATAGAAGCTTTCCATGGGCTTTTGCAATCCATTTGAGGCCCAAATCCGTGGTTCACATTTTCTGTTTTTGTTTTGCATTCTAATTTTATACCAGTCGTGCAATGCAAGCTTGTTGCTTGTTCCAGAAAGTTCTAACACTTTGCACATGGCATTTGGAGTGAAATTGGATGGAAAGAGTAGCCTGAATTGTATTGTGTAGTGATTTGGCAATGTAACTAACAGGTGAAGTAACAACATGGCAACTCTCAAAACTTGGCCTGACCTCAAAATTCTGTTAAGGCCAAACTGTTTAAAATGTGATTTCCAATCATAAAATGTACTCACTTGCTTGGTTTTGGTCATCTAACACAAAATTGCATTTTCCCTCCTTAAATCATTTGAAATTTTTCCCTTCTGAAACCAATTAAAACCAAGTCTTGCTATGAGCTCAATAAATCCATCATGACCTCTAGGCAAGCCTAAAAACCCCATTTTGAACAACTTTCATGTTGAACAAAATTGCATTTGACAAGTGCAAGTTGGAGATTTTGGCCTATGATTGAAAATTACCAATAATCTCACTTTCCCAAAATACCCCTGACTTGTAAACCTCATAACTTGAGTTCTACAAATCAAATGGAAGACTTCTAGTACAAAGTAGAAAGCTAAGGTCATGAGGAACAACTTTCATGTTGGCCAAAAGTCCAGGTGAAACCTCCTTCTAGGTCAAAAATAGCTTTGAAGTCAAATGATTTTCACAGACAAACTTCAGTGGCATCTAAGGACTTGTAACTTGTCTGGGCCGTAACGTGAGTTCTATAAATCCAATGGAGGACTTCTAGTACTCAAATTAAAGGTAATGAGATGCCCTACAAGTTTCATGTTGGCAAAAGATCCATTTGAAACTTGTATCTTGACTTATGTAGTCTTGAAGTTAGGCACTAAATAGGGAATTTTACACTGAACCCCTAATTTAGCAACTTCCCACACTCTTGATTCTTCTTGACTTGATCTTGGCACAACACCACAAATGTCTTATCACATCATTTCATGAACTCCATAACCTAAAAGTAGGCTTTGATACCCTTCAGTTGCACAGTTGACCTAGGATTAACCCAGATGAAACCCTAATTGCACCTCAACTGTGGCTCTTGCATTTGACACAATGACTTGATTGAGCTCTCTCATGGTACTCTAGGAATTCTATGAGCTCCATACACATCCTCTTCTCACATTCAACACTTCACAACCCTCTGATAGTCTTTAGTTGATCCTCAAGTTAGGAGAAGATTCACACTCAAACATCTAAACCCTTAGGCACTCAAACCACCTTCTGATGACTTTGACAACTTCTCAATCTTGAATGAGACCTCTTGCTAGGCTTCTATTGACAAGAATAACACTTGATCCCCTGCTATATGAATGATAACATGATATGCAAATGATATAACTATGCAAATGTTAATGCAATGAAACATAAACTAGGCAAGAAAAGGTTGGGCAAATTTTGGGGTGCAACAGCTGCCCCTATTCAAACGGCTTGGACCCGACTGGGTGAAGAGCGAACGGACTTCAAATAATTGAGGTAGAAGACGGTTGAATACCAAGAAACCCGGAAATTTTCCAACCGCAGAAATACACAACAAAGACTGCTTGGGGAACAATATTCGTTGTGTTGAACCCAGTTGTTACGGCAACAACTGATCAATCATCTGATAAAACTTGGGATTTCAACATTAACCCCCTGTGTGACGCCACAGGCATCGAATTAACTTTGCAAGAAACAACTACGCACACAACTGGACTAAACTTCGTCAATACGAGGAAGGACTCCATTAACACGGGTACCATTTCGTCCATAATTGGCATAACGATCTCTGTCAATCACAGGTAATGACTCTGTTAACACGGATACAATCGTTGTTAACTTTACTGGGGACAACTCCGTCGATCACGGATAATAACTCCATCCACATGGGTAACAATCACTGTCAACACATGTAACACTTCCGTCAACACGGACAATAATCACTGTCAACACAGGTAACAAATCCGTCAACACGGACAACAATCACTGTCAACACAGGTAACAAATCCGTCAACACGGATAACAATCTCCGGTGATTTCACTGGAACAACTCCGTCAATCACGGGTAACGACTCCGTCCATACGGGTAACAATCACTGTCAACACAGGTACGATCTCTGTCAGCCACATGTAACCATTCCGTCAACACAGATAACAATCTTCGTCCGCACGGGTACGATTCCGTCAATACGGATAACAATCACCGTCAGCACGGGTAGAAATCACTGTCAACACAGGCGCAATCTCTGTCAATCACAGGTACAAATCACTGTCAATCACAGGTAACAATCTCTGTCAACACAGGGAAGAATTCCGTCAACACGGACAACCATCACCGTCAACACGGGGAAACATCACTGTCAACACAGGTACAATTCCGTCAACACGGATAACAATCACTGCTAACATAGGTACAATCGCTGTCCATTACAGGTACAATCACTGTCGATCACAGGTAACAATCTCTATCAACACAGGCGCAACTCAGAGTTAATTGGATATCACCTACAACAGCAACTCACCCTTTCTACTAGACTTCCATACGGGCGACTCATCTCCCACATCCTAGAATTAACATATTTGGATTTGAACCGAGAACCTTCCATTACCTTGAAACCAACTGCAAACGAGATCAACGAAATCACTATCATCAAGAATACCGGCATCGTGAAAGACAATGATGGAACATACAAATATGCAGACGATTCTTCTTCCTGCAACCATCCTTATCCCATTCTGGAAGGCGGAATCACAAATGAATTTCTCTACATAACCATGATGAACCAACATAGAGAAACCACTCGGGCGATCAACTCCCTTCAAAGACTTGTGATACACTATCAAAATCCTAATGCCAGCAACAACGAAGATGAGGACGAAGGTGAAGAAGAAGAAGATGCAAGCGAGGAGATGTCGGAGGATGATAATTAAAAGCACCTATTTTTTTGTTCTTATTATCGTTGTAGAATTTATTTAAGTTCATGTTTTATGTTTCCTACTCGTACCGTACTCTGTGTGTGTGTTCTGTCTTTCGTATCGTAAGAATAAAGTTTTGTTTGTGATGTTTGCAAATGCGATTGTGTTTATTCTATGTGTATTTGTTTACTTTCATTTTCTTGCTCCTTTTTCTTTTTTGCTAATGACAAAGGGGGAGAAGGATTGGTTTCTAACACTTCCCTATGCAGAAATTTTTTATCTCTCTTATTTAGGGGGAGAATTATAGAGAAACCAAAAACCAAATCAAATTTTCAAGAATCGGTTGTCATCATAAAAAAGGGGGAGATTGTAGAAGCAAGCTTCAAGGCCTTTAATATTTTGATAAGGACAACTAGAACAAGCTTTGCACGCAAGATATTCTACGCAAAAAGTAAGAGAATCAAGCAATCAAACAAGGACATCAAAGATCAAGATGGTGCTCTTGCATATGACTACTATGGATCAAAGCTTCCATTACAAGCTTCAAGTGATGATGATGTTCAAAGCAACGGTATAAAAAAATATTACTTAGAAATATTTATACAAGTGTTCATAAAATCACTTTTCACTTCACATATACCACTAACACTTTTAAAACTATTTTAAGTTTCTCACTCTTGCTAAAATTAATTATTTTCTGAAAAACCTTCAGTGTTAATCGATTAACACATTGGTTAACTGATTAACACACTTCAAAATTAACTATTTTGTGATTTTGTTACAGTGTTAACCAATTAACCTATATGGTTAACCGATTAACATGTGTAAAATTTAAATATTTTTTTGAACGTTGTAAGGTGTTAACCGGTTAACACATTTGTTTAACCGATTAACACTTAAGCAACAAGCAAAAATAGCAGATGTTCATGAAAATGTGCATTGATTACCATTTTTAATTTTGACTGTTTTTGGCTGCACAAAATCATACCCTTTTGAAAAGGTTTTTGATCAGTATAAATTGCTATCATTTTTAAAATTCCAATTTACCTTCAAGAAACAAAATCATTCAAATTACTCATTTTTTCTTCATTCTTCCAAATTTCATTTTAAGTGTTCAAAACCATTTTTGAAAGAAGCCTTTGAATAAACTTTCACACTATCACAGCTTTCTTTCACAAGAATACTAGTATATTTGTTTGAGTAACATTTGTTTCAAGAAGAAGATCAATCGTGAAGATTGATAATAGTATTCTATCAAAGATTTCAAACTTATCTCAAAGATTTTTTTTTGTATTACCTTGTTTTCCAGGTTTGTTGGAAACAAGTGAAGTGTCTTGAAGAGGATTGTTCTTCAACACTTGGATTACCTATAGTTTAGATAGTAGGCATCACCTTTGGTGTGATTAGGCTTTGCAATAATTCTGAGACTATAGTAAAAATCTCTTTCGAGTTGAAAGGGGTGTGGAGTACCCTTGGAGTGTGAGGGGAACCACTATAAATTTCCTGTGTCTCTTTTTCTTTCCTGCCTTTACTTTCAAGTTATTAACTAATAACTGGAAAATGAACCAAGGAACCATACAAGATTGCAAATAATTTTTCAGAACCTAATTCCCCCCCCCCCCCCCCCCCTCTTAGGCGCTTTTACAAGTTACACTAACCATTGTGATATACTTTCTTTTTCTAAAAAATAATTATTTACTGAAAAGCTAGCACTTTTATTTAAAATATCATTAATGTTAATATTATATCACCACAGTTTTAAAAAATAAACTGATATGATCTATTTTATTATTATTATTGTTATTTTTAAAAATTTGTATTTGCTTAAGACATGGCGTTTTGTTTACAAATTTCATCATATATCACAATGGTTTTGAAAAACAAATGTGGTGATATCATTTAATGACTTTACAAAGAGCTAGCTAACTTGTCTCTTCAGTTGCATATTTTCATTTCCATCAAGAAACAACCCTTGATAAAACAACACAACTTTCAACCATAATGAAACGTACATCACCATTTCAACCCCAATGATACAAAACTAGTTTCAACTCTAGTGAAACGTTCAACATCATCTTCAAACCTAAAGAAACACAACTTTTTCATCAGCTTTCAGATATGTAAACTTTTTCGTCCCATGCACCTATAATACCTACATTTTCCATTGTTATTTATGTTTATCTATTTTTTATTGTTGATTCTTATTGTTGTTGTTGATGTTTGTTGTAGTTGTTGATGCTTTTTCAAAAATGGTGCTTGTTGTTAGTGTTGATTCTTATTGTTGTTGATGCTTATGTATTTGTTGTTATTGATGCTTATTTGTTGTTGTTGATGCTTACTGTTGTTGTTGATGCTTAATTTTGTTGTTGATGCTTGTTGTTGTTGATGCTTATTGTTGTTATTGATGCTTATTGAATTTAGTAATGATTCAAAGTTGGGAAAAAAGAGGATAACTTATGCTGGTACGGCATGGAGAAGTTTTAAGTCACAACTCATGAGTGACTATATTACAAAGCCAAAACCTAATATTGAGCGCCCATGGGTGAAATATCTATTTCTTGACAAGAAGGTTTGGAAAAGGTTTGTGAAGTGCCATAGTAGTAAAGAGTTCATGGTTAGTACCAGTGGTATTTTCTGATAATTTTATGGATAAGTCGTGGACGTTAATATTTTTCCTATGTTTATAACAGGTTAAAAGTGAAGCAGAAAAGCTAAACAAGTCCAAAAACAAATACCCTCATATATTGTCTCGTGGGGGATATAGGAAACTTAAGAAAAACATGATTTTTGAAAGAAAAAAAAGACAATAACTAGGCGGCAGGGACTCCATGAGAAGTGGAAGAGAGTTTGACTGATACCAAATGGAGACTACACTTCAGATGCGTCTAGATTGGTAGATGAGAGAATTGTAAGTATGTCTTGTTATAAATATGTTTAGTGTTATATAAATCACTTTGGTAATTAACAATGTATGTCTCATCGTGTTGTGTAGGATTCGTTGGTTAACTCAGTCCGTGAAGGTACCTTTGTTCTAGAACCGCGACATGATTTATTAGTAGAAGTAATCGAAACAAAGGAGCATGGTGGGTGTTCCATGGGATTGGAGATGAAATCAGCCTGAGAGTATTTTTTTGTACGTCCAAAAAAAGCATCGAACAAGTGCCAAATGAAATGTTGGAAGAGCTTCAGAGGAAGATAGAGACTCGAAAGCCAGAATTTGACGAGAACTTAGAAGCAGAGCTGGAAACTTGAAGGAAGGAATTGGAAAAATTAAAAGAGTTATATACAGTATATGAGAGTGATAATTGTGTTATCTGAAACGTATGATATATATATTGTGTTAATTATGTTGTGTTACTTTGTGTACTTTATGATGTAGAGAATCAGTGGAACCGTGCCACAGTGTACAAGGTGCAAGCACAAAAGGTAATTGTTCATCCCCCCTCATGGTAGAGATATCAAATACGAGTTATTGGCTCCTTCTAAAGAATCATATTCTAAAATGATGGCTTACTTTGTGCGCAAAGCAGTGTTTACTCTTCTGCTAGAGCATGATCTAAGGATTAAGAGGATAAAGGAATTATTTATGATTCCTACAAATATAAAGGATATGATTGGTGAAAAATGGTGGTTGGACATAGGGATACTACAAGTTTGATGCATGTAAGTATATCTCATTATATGGTACATTCATTTTATATAGAACTAATTCCTCACGTGTTTTTGGTATTTTGTTTAACATTTTAGGTACATTCACCGTGTATGATATAATTAAATAAATCGAATACTTATGGATTGTCAGATCCAGTTAGAGTACGATTTACAAATAATTCCACAAAAAGACGTTGAACAATACTTAACATCACGGATAGCGGATGAGAAAGAATGTTACTTAGAATCATTCCTCAATAAGTGAGTAGTTTTAAAATTAAGTTTACTCTATTATAGTTAGTTTTCATGACCAAATATTAATTATATATGCTTGTAATGTTAATTCATAAAACATTATCCATTGATCATCTTATTTCTTCAGACGAATATGGTAACTACACTGTGTCTGTTACACAAAGAACTTGATCCTACAATGAAATAAATTATTACTAGGTAACTTTATGTTTATGAGACTTCTTGTGAAATTTTATCTTTGACTTTGTAATTATCTTAGTGTGTAATATTTTTAAATCATTTTCAACATACAGGGTTGTCGAGAGACAATATAGGTTGAACAACTCTATAAAAAAGCTCACATTTTGTGAGCTCAAGGTAAGTGGATTAATTGTGACATTCACTTATATATATATATATGAGGAGAAAATCTATTTAGGACTCCCCCTAAATATGAGAATCCCTATCACTTTCTCTTAATCACTAACCCTAGTGATCAATGTATAAGATAGGTTTAAAGAATATTGAATTACAACTCAACTAACAAAACAACCTATATGCCTTTCATAAGGAACTTAGATGCAATAGAGTTGCACAAACAAATCAAAGCTCAAAGAACAAACCCTAATACACTAGGTAATAAATTTTTGCACCACGTTTCTTGTTAGGAGTGAGTCTTCTTATATAGAAAAATATATTTTGGGCCAAGGGATCTGAATTGAAATCAAATAGATTTGATTTTGGTGCAGATTTAATTTTGATGCATATTAGATTTTATTTAGTTTGATCTTCATTTACTTTAAATCTTCATTTAATTTGATTTGGACTTGGACAAACTTTTTATCAAATCTTTCTTAAAAGTATATTTGCTAAAAGATGCAATTAATAAACATCAAATATTTGTAGAAACAAACACAATCACACTCAGATTTACTCACAAAATCTAGCTAATAAACTAAGGCTATATGTTGCACCTCATGCTGGAACATCATGTCCCACATGATGCGTCTTCACATTTTACACCTTATGTTGCTCAGGTTGTTTTTCCTAAAGCATCCAATCAAAGTTACAACAATTTCCCCCTTTGATAAATTTTAGCTAAAACAACTTTTATAAATGTGCAAGAGTAAATCTTCACCCAAAGCAATCATAATAATGAGGACACATAAGTCTCCTACCACAATAAAGCATGCCCAACATCAGAAACAATAAAATTCATAGTATCAAAGATCATGTAAGGTGGCTGCTAATCAGATCACAACATATGTACCCACCATCACATTATCAGAGAATTAATAAAATCAAATCACTCACTACTACTCCCCCTTTTTACCATAATTTGGCAAAAGTATGAAAATAAATACTAGATCATTGTCAAAGTGTAGAACCATTGTCAATTACAAGTCAGAATCAAAACTTAAAATCTGGAATAACTTAATCTTCAGAACTTCCTTCTTCTTCCTCACTTACAATTTTCTCTTCCTCTCTAATGTCAGCTTCTTCTTCTTCCTCGTCTATCTTCTCCTCGATCATCATTATGATCAATTCATCCACATTTTTGCTCCTAATGGTACTCAATCTAATAATTTGTTGAAGGGATTTTGAAACCTCCATGAGCTTAAGCAACATATCCTTTCTGGTACACTTGGATAAAGGAGAAAGGTTCCATCAGCAGATTCACCTTGGTGCCTTGTCACTATAATGTCTGGAACATCTGTTCTGAAAAATATTCTATAACCCAAAGTCAGTGGCAATTCCTTTTTTCTTTTCAAAATAATGCATTGAATATAACCTAATCTTATAATGCTGGTTCAAAATAATTCCAATTATCAAACAGGTAAATGTTATGGGTA
Source organism: Lathyrus sativus (assembly GCA_963859935.3). Taxonomy (NCBI): domain Eukaryota; kingdom Viridiplantae; phylum Streptophyta; class Magnoliopsida; order Fabales; family Fabaceae; genus Lathyrus; species Lathyrus sativus. Next base: position 588,052,759 of record OZ012738.1, read on the forward strand.
GTGTTGCACCCTAATTTTTGACCATAAGATCCCACCTCTGTTTTTTTTTCTACATGTTTTCTTTTCACTTTTGTGCGCTTGTTTACCATGACTAACAGGTTAAGAAGGTGCAATAGTTTTGAATGGACGTGATGCTTATTCATCTCATTCAGGTCCTAAGGCCCCTACCTCGCATGGACACCGCTCCCATATTTCTTTCCTCTTGGGCTATTCTTAGAGTTTGTTTTAGATAGATGCCTAGCTCCATCTCCTCAAATCAAGATTAGATTTGGATGATCAAAGGTTCAATTATTGCGGAATTATTAAATTCAAGTCAAGTTCGGACTACAATGCCATGATCCCAAAGTAATTAAGAATCTGTAAACCGGGTCGCAAGAGAATCTTATGTTCTAAGGAATTCAAGATCTTGAGAAAATCAAAATAAATGTCAAGACTTACAAGAGCAAAGTTTTCTAAGAGTCAAATGTGCATTGCTAGATGTTTCATTTTAAATACAGTCTAGTTCCGAGGTTCAACAGATGAATTATGTCAATGAAGTTGTGAACCATTATATTATTACAATTCAAGAGCGGAACCATTATATTATTACAATTCAAGAGCGGCACTACTCAGCAAGCCGAAGACGAATACAGAATTTACAAGTCTAACACCAAGTTCTGTTACAAGCCTCGTTTCTGATGAAACTAAAATATCAAAGCAGTTGGACGTCCCTTCGCTCTAGCCTAACGCTTCTAGAATCTATTGATGACGGAACGTTGTTGACCATGCATCTTCTTATTCAACCACGACATCAAGTTAATTATTTATTTGGCTCTGGTAAGGTCGGCTCTGAGTTTAGATGAACAACCTGTAAAACAGAAGAAGAACGCACAGATTAACCGGCACGGTGGAAGACAGGAATAATAGGAAACGAATACCTGTTATAACATTTAAAGTTAATGATCTAAGCCTTAATGGCTTGTCCAGATTTTCCCAGTGAATTTGGAAGAATTCGTATTGAGTTTTTATTTAAAAGAAACAAACAATTGAAGTCGCCACATTTCAGATCACTTGAAGTCAGACACCACCGTGACTTCTCACAAGTATAGCCTAACTAAAGTATTTGACAGTGCTCAGCATGTTAATCTTTTTCCAACATTCTGTTCTATACCTATTCATAAACTAAATCTTGAAGCATCCTATTACTATCACATACACAAGCAGTTCTGAGGTGGAGAAATGCTTACAGATATTCAAAGAGGATTTCGATACTGAAGGAAACGAAATCCATATTCCGATATTACAGCTGTGGCGGTCGTAGAAGGATCTTGGAAAGCAAGATGAGCACACTGTTGACATTGTTAATACAACATACTAATGGCCGATATAATCTGATTTCGCCCATAGCTGTCACCGCCATTTCAACCTGTTATGCAAAATTGTTCCACGCCAACATATCGTCCCGCCACTCGGATTCGAGAGTACACAATAAGCTTCACCGAGGCCATGGTGATTCTGCCCTTCGGGAATTTCCGCAATACGTTCCAAGCCCCTTACCATTAACACACATGACAAAAGGGAATGGTTAGTAAACTTCGCTTTCGCGACATCAAGGATGATCAAAAGAAGAGCATATGTGCAGTAAAGAAATTACAATAACGGCAGACCATCACCATTCTTGAAAGAGGAAAAGCATATAACCATATGGAGATGTAAAACGGACCTTCAAGTGGCGATATCTCCCAGCAACACCGACTTTTCGTGTCAGCCCAATCCCACAAATTTCACTTTATCGCAACTCTGCCCTGAAACTCGTGCAAGTGTATCAGAGCACCGTCCATGTTCATCCTCCAGAAAAGTCAACTTCACAAAGTTGAAACAAAGGTTTAGTAGCAGAAGAGTTGAGTTCATCAATCGAGAGCAATCAAAACATAGAATCCGATATACAATTGTGCCTAAAGGAAAAAGTAACACCAAGAAGAATGTTCAGATTCACGCTTTTCTATTTCTATTGGTCGTTGGAAAACCAATTTCGATAGTGCTTCCGAGACTGAAACTAGCAGCACTCCTTTGAAACTCGTTCTTTTGTTCCGGTTAAAGCCAATGTCAGCTGCTACCGAGGCATATTCTTAAAGTTTTTTACCTTCAAATAAAACAGTTAGCCATGACCGGCAACCCTTATTCCAACTAGCATCTTCTTAAGCTGCAAATTAACAAAGCAGTTAGCAGGCTTTTAGTTCAACATTGATGAAGAATCTCAGGAAGGTTTTCGAAGGCAAATCTCACCATCAGGATTCACGCAGAAGAGTTGCATTTCATGATTACACTATTCCCCGCTCCATGTTTCCGCCTCAACAATCTACAAACCAGATGCCGCGGTTAATTAACCCTCAACATACATGATGAGTTAAAGAAAAAAGAAACATAATGAACAAGGGTGGTTGGTGACACCTCCCTGCATGAGTTTCTCAACAACTTTCTGCAGTTCAGGAGTAGATGGTAATTTCCCTCATCGTGGGACAAGAGGGATTGTTGCTGGTGTTACTTTCGGAGAGCATGATTCGCGTCGACGTATTTTCATGGAGAAGAATTTGCTTGAGTTGTCAAAGTTGTCTGATACATGCGCCAGATTCAATCATCATTAGATACAAACCAAAACAGAATCAATTCAAAACACCAATCTGATTTTAAAATTGAAACAGGTTGTAGAACAAACTTTGAAGAAGAAAATCTTTGTACCTTATCAGTTTTTTCCTGGAGAAGGGTTTTCTTATCTCATGAAGGCATTAAGATCAAACAACTTCCCTTCGTAAACAGCAACATACGTCCATCTCGTCCTTATTTGGAAGATAGCAGGATACATAATCATAACCAACATGCTCCTGAAAAGAAAATAAAAAGAGTATCAGCCAACAATTAAACCAATTCAACTTGCTCCCAAAGCCGTCATTTAGAGCGTGAAGTAGGCAGTACCGCTGCGGTTTGGACCAAAGCAAGAGGCCCCCTAATATGGCAGGCCTGTTCAAGAGAAATATGAAGTTACCCACTCGTTAAACTGACGTTTGCAACTTGGTTGGTTCACTCATGATTATCCTGCAACAGATGGCCAGCCAGTTTGTTATTTGGCAATGTTATGAAACTCCCTTGCAACAATCCACAGTTTCTGGAGCAGCCATATCCCAGGGGGTCGATTCCTGCAAGAATATTCAAACAATATTATTCAGTTTTGCTTCTCAGACAATAGCCAACGATTGCGTTCAATTCAGGAATTAAATTCGTTGATTATTAAACCATTCCCAAATTCTATTCAGAGTAGCATTAAAAAACAGATTGCGAGAATCATAACGGAAAATTCGAAGTGGAAATGGAAGCCAATCAGACGAAATTAGAAATCCTGTTAATAAAGTTACAAGTATAGCAATACCTTCCAAAACGGTCTAGGCATGATCCCCGGAATTGGAAACTTCTTTATTACTCTTCAATTCGCTCTGTCTCCTGCAACCCTATATAAAAAGACAAATTAGATCATATGTGCACAAAAAAAAAGAAAGGGGGGAATCGATTCACAGAAATCACAAATGTAAACCCTATCTTCCAGATAAACAGATCCTCAGTAACACATAAGCTACAAGATCCCAAACCCAAACCTTAAAAATTTCTAGAGGAAGCTGATAACACTTACCTTTTAGCGGTTTCCTCTTCCGGGGAGTTTCGTCGCCGTCAGGATCCTCAAAACCTCCGCCGAAAATCGCCTTCGCCGTCGCCGGAAAACCTCGTCACCACGAACCCCTCCCTCGTCGATCCAACCGCGTGCACCACCGGGAATCACCATCCGCGCCGTCAAAACCTGCAGGAAGAACGGCGAAAACGGAGAAGAAAAATCAAAGCGTGAGAAGAGAGGAAGAAAGAATAGAGGAAGAGAGAAGAAGAAATAGAAGAGAAGGATCGCGTGAATGCGGAAAGAAGAAGAAGAAAAGAGGTGGAAGAGAAGAGACGGCGAACGCTGAGAGGCCGATCGAGGGATTTGGGGGAAAGGGTTAGGGTTCCAATTTTCGTTTTGTGCTTTTGTCTATTGTAATAATCATATACTGCATATACACAGACACACGGTGCACTCTCACACACCTCACCCTCAGATCTCCAACAGATCGGATCGGGTGGTCCACACCTGCGTACCCCCCGTATATCCTCACAATCCAACACGCACACAATCACCTGATTAACCTATTAACCCCCCTAATCACCTGATTAACCCGTTAAAACTCCTAATTAACTTCATTAATCCAGTTAACATAATTAACTTAACCTTCTATTTAATTAATTAATAATTAACACCTTAATCAACCTCCTCTTAGCTAAAACAAACTAATAAAAACCTGTTTTATTTAAATTTCACTCTCATTTCTTTATTCAACTTATTTTAAACAAACTATTATTTCATTTTTATTTAATCAATTTAATAAACTTTTTATAATGAAGTAAAAAAATATATGGCCTTTTATTAAAATAAATAAATTTCTCTTTAATAACCAATTTGTTTAATAAGTATTTTATTCTATTATAATTTTAAAAGAACCTTTTCTAAATAATTTAATTTTATCGATAACTAAAATAATTTTATATAATAATAACCTTTCATAATAATTAAAAAGAACTACTTGTGTCAAAACTAATTAAAATCAACTTAATTTACCATCTGAAAACTTTTAATAATAAATTTTTTAATATTAATCTCTTAGAAATAAAAATGAAACCCATAAGATTTTTTTTTATATAATCAAATTAAATCATTGTAACTTTTATCTTATAGACTAATCTCATCCAAAGAAACAATTTTTTCATCTTAAAATCAATCGACTAAAATCAACCCACAGCGTAAACTATAATCAACCGTGCACACTCACTTCACGACACATTCACATTCTCACCTAGCGCTTTCATGCGTATGCCTTATCATTTCCGCTTTCTACTTTTTCACAATGCACACACTCACCTAGCGCTTTCATGCGTACTTGTATGGTTTACTTTTCCGCAATTTACCATTACAGTCATTTACATTACCATATCTATATCATTGTGTTGCATCCCGTCCAAAGGAAAAACCTACACATAATTCAACGTTGTGTGTAGTTGCACATCATTCGCATCATATTCCCCTCGATCCTTGATTCCATTCAAGTTGATCAGTTAGGTTTAGGACCTACCCTATAGGAAGGACCTTGTCTTTATTTTTCTACAACATAGAAACAAACAATCAACAATACAACTTTTTCAAACACATTAGAGAATAGATGTTAATCATCTTAAGTGAGATATAATCTCCACCCCCACAACAATACAATCAAACATGTAGGGACTTTGCCTTAAGAGCGATAAAGGCATACTTGGCGACCATCCGAGTATGTAAGACCTTTTCTTAAGACGATGCAAAGACCATTTCCTACAACCCCCTTTACACTTGTGGTGGTTATCTCTCCCTTAAAATGAAGACTCATCTCTTCTCCTAAACCCAATCAAACAACTACCCTAAACCCGTAGGAACTTTGACCACAGTCAAAGATCTCCTCATACCCTTTAGGGGAACTACATATACTCTGATTTCACTCCCGTAAGGATATGTAGGCATAAGATGCGACATCTTATCGAGTATACTTAGAAATAAACCCCTAGGTCTTTCAACCATTAAGCAGATAAACACTTAGCAATAAACAATAATAAAACAAGAGGTTCCTGTAGAGTACTACAGAAACTTAGGATGCTAGTACCTTCCCTAAGTTTAACCAACCCCCGAACCTAAACAATCTAGCTTGCATTTGCATTGCATTGTGGGAATTTCGATCTTTATCCCTTCCTTTGGACAAATCAAAGTTCGGTTGCAAATTGAATTAAAGATTCAAACTAATCAATAGTTTGGTATCCAAATTTCACCGCGACAGAAATGGCGACTTCACTGGAGACATCCTTAGTGGGTTTCCCTAACTTGTTTTTCTCTTGTTTATTGTTGTATATATTTGCTTACTTGTTTATTTGTTTGTGTTCTTTATCTCTTTTGGGTTACTACCTATGAGTGGTGAGACAAAGTCCTACACCCGGACTTGAGAGAAATTAAGATAGGATGGTGATATATTCGATGAGGCTTATAGGGAGTGAGTCCCGACTAAGTTGATTCGAGAATCCCGCTTAGTTGAGACCCTTTTAAAAATGGTTCGGTTGAACGAGTTTAGTCGTGAAAACTTTTACTATTCTCAATTGGAGTCCATGATGCTAAGGACCGTAGCTACCTTTAACCCCACTTTGGCCTTTATTAGGACGTAGTGCGAGGCTATGAGGGAGTAAGTCCCGAAATAGTGCTACACGAAGCTACACTCAAAAGAAGTTCTCTTGAGAATATTATTAATCCTCAAGTTAGTTGAGAAATTGATAATATCCAATAGATGGACTAATGACTTTGAGACCTTTTTTAGAACCCAGTTCTGCAGGTACCATCCACCTTTAGTCCTTATCCTTTGGGAATGGGTATACCCTTGGCTCCATGCTCGTTGCAAACCTAGGACCTTTTTTGTTTATCTTTATGCATCTATGTGCTTACTTGTGTTTGTTGCATCCATATAACATCATATCGCATTGGTTTCATGGGATTCCTAGTTTATTTATAAACATTATAGAAACCAACATGGATTACAAAATAAAATATTTTGAAATATTCTTTTAAGAGTCCTAACTTGGATGACCTAAGGAAGTAGGAGCTCAAATTGAAGAAAACTCAAAAGACAAATACAAGAGGCTTTCCTTATCATGAAGGATCACTAGAAGTTCAAAAGACTATCATTATCATTGAAGATCCAAGTGAACAAGGGATTCCCCCCTTAATTCCAACAAGAACAAAAGAAGAGATGAAGGATTTATTTTCCTCTATCAAACTAATCTTTAGAAGACGATCATGGGAAACTTATATTCAAGAAGATCCAAGTAGAACAACAAATCAATAAGCACGATGAAGGACTTCCTTAGGGCTTTTACTAGCTTTTATTTAGCTATTATCTCAGGACTCTTATAAGAATGTTTCCTTGTAATCCATTATAAAAAAAATAATATAAGTTTTCTTTGGTACTCTGTAATGTTTATAAGAACTTGAGTCCCATGAAACCTCTCATCCTTACATTCTTGCATTAGCATTCTCGCATCATGCATTTAACATTTGCATGTGTCTCTTCTCTTTTGTGTCCTCATCCGGTTTTCCCTCTTTGTCTTCCAGTTGACATCTTGACCATTCGACCAAGCTCGAAGTATTATTGAAGGATAGTAAAGAGAATAGAGATATGGACTCCACGACTGGTTTCAGAGTTGTGACTAATCTGTTATTTGATCTTCCCTCTGACGACAATGTTCAACAAGTGGATGTTCCTACTCAACCTCATCCTGTGCAAGACAACTTGGTTGTCCAAACTTCCCAGCCCCTACAAAATGTACCTAATCTTCAGAATGTTCGTACTAAGATGAAGGTGGATGTAATGGAGAAAGAACTTCGGGATTTCAAAGAGCAATTAAAGATGACAAAAGGAGCTGATACATATGATTTTAATGCTCGTGACTCATGTCTGGTTCCAGGTGTAATTATTCCTCCGAAGTTTAAGATGCCTGTCTTTGAAGTGTACAAAGGTACTAGTTGTCCAAGGGATCATTTGACGATGTTCTGTCGGAAGATGGCTGCTTATGTTGACAACGACGAGTTGATGATCCACTGCTTTCAAGATAGCTTATCTGGGGCATCCTTGATATGGTATACGAAGCTACAAAGGAGTCGTATTCAGTCTTTGAAAGATTTAATCGATGCTTTCATAAAGCAGTACAATTATAATTTGGACGCGGCTCCAGACAGTGATCAATTGATGGACATGAGTAAGAATGACGATGAATCTTTCAAGGAATATGCCCAACGATGGAAAGAGTTAGCAGCCCAAGTTCAGCCACCGCTTCCCGAGAAAGATTTAAACAAGATGTTTCTAAGAACACTGCCAGACTCTTATTATGTTAGGATGGTAGGAGATGTACCATCAGATTTCTCCAAAATTATAGAAGTTGGAGTAAACATTGAGAATGCGCTCAAAAGTGGAAGAATTCAAGATAATTTGAATAACCAAGCTAATGAAGAGATTTCAGTTGATGATTCCCAAGAGGAAGGAAGTGTTGACGTCAATGCGATTCAGGACTCCCATCAAATCCTGTCAGATCCAGATCCAGTACCTCAACATCAATATGCAGCGCCTGCTCAGCGCGAGCAGCGACTACCTCATAAACGAAGATTGACTCCTCCAAATCAACATCAGAATCGACAAGTTCGAAGACGGTTTCAGAATCAGGAGGTACCTCTAAGTGTTCCGAAGGAAGAAACTCGATGGTTTGACCTTATCCCAATGACTTACCGTCAGCTATGGTCTTATTTTGCTAAAAACTCGGTAATGACTCCCAGAAAGACTAGAATTATGAGGTCTCGTCCACCGTGGTTCGACCCGAACGCCAGTTGCGAATTTCATGATGGAGCATTGGGGCATTCGATTGAAGAATGTAAAGTTTTCCAAGGGAAAGTGCAAGAAATGATTGATAATGAAGTGCTGACTTTCAAAGGAGGAAACCCAGTCTTGAATGGAACGCCGTTATGATCAGTTGTTTATTTTGTCTGCTTATTTGCTCTTGTTATTTTCTTTGGTTAAAAGCATAATTAGCATGTGAGAACTTGTTTATTTTGAATAAGTAATGCAATAAATGTTTGTCTTGAGGAAACCCATTTGTTTCACTCTTTAAAAATGTTTTTTTATATAATGCCAAAATCACCCGATTTCTTTCTCACTTCGGTGAAGAATTGGGAGGAGGATGATGAAGTAAAACGTAGGATCTCTCGATGTATGCTTTCGAATAAAACCCTACTGATGATGTAAGGCATTGTTTCAAACCTCCTAAACACCAAAGACATAAGAAAGTTAATCCATTTTTAACTCCTTCAAACCTTGATTGAGGATCTGCTTTATTCCTCCCAAACCCTTTCCAACTTCATTTTTAAACCTGGGGCAGGGAAATTTTCAGTCAGCTCGATTGAATACTTAAAATTTCAAAAACATTTGGGTGGGCACAAATAAGCTTTTGACCCTTATTCCTTTTGTTTTACAAAATGTAAACTAAACCTCGATATAACCCTTGAAAGTCCTAATTGAAGTAAGGTTTACTTTGAAAGCATACTCAATGAGATGACGTTTCCTGAATCCTATGAGCTATGCTCAACTATTTATATTGGCTTATAAATTAATTCATGTCCTAACTAGTGACTTTGTCACAAGTGGTCGTGATATCTCCTTTTCAAAACTTCAAGACAGACACATATGTTGCATTAACAGTTTCAGGAATAACATTTCACGCGTGTTAATTCGGCCTGATATCATAGAAAATTACATACAAGCGTCATCATCAAGTGTATCCTATTGGAATTCGAAGACTCTGCTAAACTGGGGCAAGTTTGTTTCCAAATGGTCTACTCAGGTTTGACTTCACCTTTAGAGCAAGATTGAAGACTCGCCATATCGTCAATCAGGGTCCGTTACGTCGAGATTCAGCGAATCTCTCTAAGAGTTTGAAAACAGTGGGACGCCTTGTTTTCTGTAAAATCCTCTTGGAATGACTTCTTCTCATGACTTGGGGAAATTGAGACGCGAAGATTATCTTTCCCGCATAACAAGTTTTGTTCAAAATGGCGACTACTACACAATTCATCAAGCCAGAATTACCTTGTTCTTATAACATTCTTCATGTCCCCAATAAATTTTATTTTTGGTGGTCATGACAATTCTTCGATGAAACTTTTTCGATGTAAGAACACCTAGTGATTTGCTCAACTTCACTTCCCCAATGAAGTAGATGCTATTTTAATCCTCAGTGAATCTTCTCCAACTTCACCTTCCTCAGTGAAGTGGACGTATTTTACCCCTCAATAGATCTTCTTGAACTCATCTCCCCAGTGAAGTGGTTGTTACTGTACACCCAAGTGGATCTCTACAATGTTAATCTTCTCCAGCAAGGCGGATGTTTATTTCATCCCTGTGTAGTTTTTACGACATATTCAACAACCATGTTATCCGGCAAGATTAAGTTGTTATATCCCCGAATGGATTGATCTCTACTCCCTAATAGAGGTTTTTGAAGCTTTGAAGCAGGATTGAGATCCTATATCTGTTTCTCTACAATATCCCCAGTGATACTTCTATCTTTGAAGATTGGTCGGATGTTTGTTTCGAGATGTTTATCCCATCTCCGTTCGTTGCTTTCGTCTGTTTTGTCAGCATAAGCATACACATATCACATAAGTAGATAACATAACATTTGCATTTGTGCATCTTTGTGTGTGTGTTATTCGGTCGCTTTGGTCGTGTTTATCCACAAGTGGTTGGGCGTGTCTTCTCCTTCCAAATAGAATTGTCACCCATAGGCAGAAAAAGCGCAATATTTCTATTTTCCCCACGAAGTTCGATCCTCGTGGAAGACGGTTGCTTTAGTATATTCCTATTCGAGTTCATACCTCAATGGTCGAGTCTTGCTTGACAGTTTCTCTTCAGTTATTTCCTGAATTGAACTTCGGTCCTTGACAATCACACTTTTTCGGACATTTTTCCAACTTTTGAACATGGGGCAAGTGTGCATTTATTTTGCACTGTTCTCCTCGGAAAAGGTCTTCATGAAGATGATTATTGAAGATGGATATTTCTCCAACGATATTACAAGACATCTTTCCAACAATCTACATCTGGTTTGCAAGTAACCTCTTTATTTGAGCAACTCGTTTTGATCAAAACGACAAATGACAGTCTCCTCAAGGCAGTTTGTACATCCCCAATGGGTTATCAAGATTATCAACTCATGGCATCTCTCCGGAAATCCATCAGAGTGGTGTATCAAAGACTTCACAGATGTTTTCTCTTTATTTGAGAAACGTTCACCTCAAGAAGTTCACATACTTACAACTACAACAAGATACTCTTCAGGAATTCATTCCCCAGTGAGTTCATTACACAAGTTTACTTCCTTCAAGCGACATCTCCCCGAAGAAGTCGAAGGAGTCTATCACAATCGTCTCTCTTTATTTGAGAAGACATACACTACAATTCAACCGGCCCACATCTCTTCCGAAGATCCCCGGTGAAGCTTTACAAACTACAACTACAAATTATTCTACAAATCTACAATTTACAAATTACATCTACAAGTTCTACAATCTACAGTCTTCAACGACATATACAATCTACAATCAACAAATTTACAACCCCTCTTTGTGAAGACGCTCTCACGAGTTTCCATCATTTTGGGGTAGGAACCGAGACCAGATCATGGTTCCCATACCATGATGCAAGGGGAAGTTCGACATCAGGAACCGAGACCAGCACATGGTTCCCATACCATGATGCAAGGGGAAGTTCGACATCAGGAACCGAGACCAGGACATGGTTCCCATACCATGATGCAAGGGGAAGTTCGACATCAGGAACCGAGACCAGCTCATGGTTCCCATACCATGACGCAAGGGGAAGTTCGACGTCAAAGACTGAGACCAGCTCATGGCACCCATACCATGACGCACGGGGAAGTTTTTTCAACAACAATCATTCAAACATCTTACATTTCCTGGTTAATCTTGACAGTAGATTCCCAGAAGACCTCGACAGTAGGTGGTACCATTTCATTTCCTGGTTAATCTTGACAGTAGATTCCCAGAAGTTCTTGACAATAGATACTTTGACAAAAGCATCCTTACATGCAGTTACAAGTCTCGACAAACCGACTTCTCCAGCTGATATCGTAAAATCATTACATTTGACAAATACAGTAGATTCCTCAAATGGTTTTTCTCATGAAGTTCTTCATGACATATTTACGAACACTTTGTGATTGTCAATCTTTCCCCGCGAAGTCTGGTCTCGTTGAGCATGTTCTTCCCGTGTGTGGTGTCTAGTTTATCCCCTGTGACGCCATTTTCCCACAGGACCGCTTTGTCTTGCATTTCATACCTTTGCATATCATTACATATCATTTGCATTCGGTGGCTTCTCATGGCCAAAAAAAATCTGTGCAGTGTTTATATTTAAGTCCCTCCTATCTCGTCGAGACGGAGATCTTAATCTCCATATCTCCGAATAGGAGTAACTTAAATAGGGGCATCTGTTGCACCCTAATTTTTGACCATAAGATCCCACCTCTGTTTTTTTTCCTACATGTTTTCTTTTCACTTTTGTGCGCTTGTTTACCATGACTAACAGGTTAAGAAGGTGCAATAGTTTTGAATGGACGTGATGCTTATTCATCTCATTCAGGTCCTAAGGCCCCTACCTCGCATGGACACCGCTCCCATATTTCTTTCCTCTTGGGCTATTCTTAGAGTTTGTTTTAGATAGATGCCTATCTCCATCTCCTCAAATCAAGATTAGATTTGGATGATCAAAGGTTCAATTATTGCGGAATTATTAAATTCAAGTCAAGTTCGGACTACAATGCCATGATCCCAAAGTAATTAAGAATCTGTAAACCGGGTCGCAAGAGAATCTTATGTTCTAAGGAATTCAAGATCTTGAGAAAATCAAAATAAATGTCAAGACTTACAAGAGCAAAGTTTTCTAAGAGTCAAATGTGCATTGCTAGATGTTTCATTTTAAATACAGTCTAGTTCCGAGGTTCAACAGATGAATTATGTCAATGAAGTTGTGAACCATTATATTATTACAATTCAAGAGCGGAACCATTATATTATTACAATTCAAGAGCGGCACTACTCAGCAAGCCGAAGACGAATACAGAATTTACAAGTCTAACACCAAGTTCTGTTACAAGCCTCGTTTCTGATGAAACTAAAATATCAAAGCAGTTGGACGTCCCTTCGCTCTAGCCTAACGCTTCTAGAATCTATTGATGACGGAACGTTGTTGACCATGCATCTTCTTATTCAACCACGGCATCAAGTTAATTATTTATTTGGCTCTGGTAAGGTCGGCTCTGAGTTTAGATGAACAACCTGTAAAACAGAAGAAGAACGCACAGATTAACCGGCACGGTGGAAGACAGGAATAATAGGAAACGAATACCTGTTATAACATTTAAAGTTAATGATCTAAGCCTTAATGGCTTGTCCAGATTTTCCCAGTGAATTTGGAAGAATTCGTATTGAGTTTTTATTTAAAAGAAACAAACAATTGAAGTCGCCACATTTCAGATCACTTGAAGTCAGACACCACCGTGACTTCTCACAAGTATAGCCTAACTAAAGTATTTGACAGTGCTCAGCATGTTAATCTTTTTCCAACATTCTGTTCTATACCTATTCATAAACTAAATCTTGAAGCATCCTATTACTATCACATACACAAGCAGTTCTGAGGTGGAGAAATGCTTACAGATATTCAAAGAGGATTTCGATACTGAAGGAAACGAAATCCATATTCCGATATTACAGCTGTGGCGGTCGTAGAAGGATCTTGGAAAGCAAGATGAGCACACTGTTGACATTGTTAATACAACATACTAATGGCCGATATAATCTGATTTCGCCCATAGCTGTCACCGCCATTTCAACCTGTTATGCAAAATTGTTCCACGCCAACATATCGTCCCGCCACTCGGATTCGAGAGTACACAATAAGCTTCACCGAGGCCATGGTGATTCTGCCCTTCGGGAATTTCCGCAATACGTTCCAAGCCCCTTACCATTAACACACATGACAAAAGGGAATGGTTAGTAAACTTCGCTTTCGCGACATCAAGGATGATCAAAAGAAGAGCATATGTGCAGTAAAGAAATTACAATAACGGCAGACCATCACCATTCTTGAAAGAGGAAAAGCATATAACCATATGGAGATGTAAAACGGACCTTCAAGTGGCGATATCTCCCAGCAACACCGACTTTTCGTGTCAGCCCAATCCCACAAATTTCACTTTATCGCAACTCTGCCCTGAAACTCGTGCAAGTGTATCAGAGCACCGTCCATGTTCATCCTCCAGAAAAGTCAACTGCACAAAGTTGAAACAAAGGTTTAGTAGCAGAAGAGTTGAGTTCATCAATCGAGAGCAATCAAAACATAGAATCCGATATACAATTGTGCCTAAAGGAAAAAGTAACACCAAGAAGAATGTTCAGATTCACGCTTTTCTATTTCTATTGGTCGTTGGAAAACCAATTTCGATAGTGCTTCCGAGACTGAAACTAGCAGCACTCCTTTGAAACTCGTTCTTTTGTTCCGGTTAAAGCCAATGTCAGCTGCTACTGAGGCATATTCTTAAAGTTTTTTACCTTCAAATAAAACAGTTAGCCATGACCGGCAACCCTTATTCCAACTAGCATCTTCTTAAGCTGCAAATTAACAAAGCAGTTAGCAGGCTTTTAGTTCAACATTGATGAAGAATCTCAGGAAGGTTTTCGAAGGCAAATCTCACCATCAGGATTCACGCAGAAGAGTTGCATTTCATGATTACACTATTCCCCGCTCCATGTTTCCGCCTCAACGATCTACAAACCAGATGCCGCGGTTAATTAACCCTCAACATACATGATGAGTTAAAGAAAAAAGAAACATAATGAACAAGGGTGGTTGGTGACACCTCCCTGCATGAGTTTCTCAACAACTTTCTGCAGTTCAGGAGCAGATGGTAATTTCCCTCATCGTGGGACAAGAGGGATTGTTGCTGGTGTTACTTTCGGAGAGCATGATTCGCGTCGACGTATTTTCATGGAGAAGAATTTGCTTGAGTTGTCAAAGTTGTCTGATACATGCGCCAGATTCAATCATCATTAGATACAAACCAAAACAGAATCAATTCAAAACACCAATCTGATTTTAAAATTGAAACAGGTTGTAGAACAAACTTTGAAGAAGAAAATCTCTGTACCTTATCAGTTCCGCCAGTTTTTCCTGGAGAAGGATTTTCTTATCTCATGAAGGCATTAAGATCAAACAACTTCCCTTCGTAAACGGCAACAGACGTCCATCTCGTCCTTATTTGGAAGATAGCAGGATACCTAATCATAACCAACATGCTCCTGAAAAGAAAATAAAAAGAGTATCAGCCAACAATTAAACCAATTCAACTTGCTCCCAAAGCCGTCATTTAGAGCGTGAAGTAGGCAGTACCGCTGCGGTTTAGACCAAAGCAAGAGGCCCCCCTAATATGGCAGGCCTGTTCAAGAGAAATATGAAGTTACCCACTCGTTAAACCGACGTTTGCAACTTGGTTGGTTCACTCATGATTATCCTGCAACAGATGGCCAGCCAGTTTGTTATTTGGCAATGTTATGAAACTCCCTTGCAACAATCCACAGTTTCTGGAGCAGCCATATCCCAGGGGGTCGATTCCTGCAAGAATATTCAAACAATATTATTCAGTTTTGCTTCTCAGACAATAGCCAACGATTGCGTTCAATTCAGGAATTAAATTCGTTGATTATTAAACCATTCCCAAATTCTATTCAGAGTAGCATTAAAAAACAGATTGCGAGAATCATAACGGAAAATTCGAAGTGGAAATGGAAGCCAATCAGACGAAATTAGAAATCCTGTTAATAGAGTTACAAGTATAGCAATACCTTCCAAAACGGTCTAGGCATGATCCCCGGAATTGGAAACTTCTTTATTACTCTTCAATTCGCTCTGTCTCCTGCAACCCTATATAAAAAGACAAATTAGATCATCTGTGCACAAAAAAAAAAAAGGGGGGGATCGATTCACAGAAATCACAAATGTAAACCCTATCTTCCAGATAAACAGATCCTCAGTAACACATAAGCTACAAGATCCCAAACCCAAACCTTAAAAATTTCTAGAGGAAGCTGATAACACTTACCTTTTAGCGGTTTCCTCTTCCGGGGAGTTTCGTCGCCGTCAGGATCCTCAAAACCTCCGCCGGAAATCGCCTTCTCCGTCGCCGGAAAACCTCGTCACCATGAACCCCTCCCTCGTCGATCCAACCGCGTGCATCACCGGGAATCACCATCCGCGCCGTCAAAACCTGCAGGAAGAACGGCGAAAACGGAGAAGAAAAATCAAAGCGTGAGAAGAAAGGAAGAAAGAATAGAGGAAGAGAGAAGAAGAAATAGAAGAGAAGGATTGCGTGAATGCGGAAAGAAGAAGAAGAAAAGAGGTGGAAGAGAAGAGACGGCGAACGCTGAGAGGCCGATCGAGGGATTTGGGGGAAAGGGTTAGGGTTCCAATTTTTGTTTTGTGCTTTTGTCTATTGTAATAATCATATACTGCATATACACAGACACACGGTGCATTCTCACACACCTCACCCTCAGATCTCCAACATATCGGATCGGGTGGTCCACACCTGTGTACCCCCCGTATATCCTCACAATCCAACACGCACACAATCACCTGATTAACCTATTAACCCCCCTAATCACCTGATTAACCCGTTAAAACTCCTAATTAACTTCATTAATCCAGTTAACATAATTAACTTAACCTTCTATTTAATTAATTAATAATTAACACCTTAATCAACCTCCTCTTAGCTAAAACAAACTAATAAAAACCTGTTTTATTTAAATTCCACTCTCATTTCTTTATTCAACTTATTTTAAACAAACTATTATTTCATTTTTATTTAATCAATTTAATAAACTTTTTATAATGAAGTAAAAAAATATATGGCCTTTTATTAAAATAAATAAATTTCTCTTTAATAACCAATTTGCTTAATAAGTATTTTATTCTATTATAATTTTAAAAGAACCTTTTCTAAATAATTTAATTTTATCGATAACTAAAATAATTTTATATAATAATAACCTTTCATAATAATTAAAAAGAACCACTTGTGTCAAAACTAATTAAAATCAACTTAATTTACCATCTGAAAACTTTTAATAATAAATTTTTTAATATTAATCTCTTAGAAATAAAAATGAAACCCATAAGATTTTTTTATATATAATCAAATTAAATCATTGTAACTTTTATCTTATAGACTAATCTCATCCAAAGAAACAATTTTTTCATCTTAAAATCAATCGACTAAAATCAACCCACAGCGTAAACTATAATCAACCGTGCACACTCACTTCACGACACATTCACATTCTCACCTAGCGCTTTCATGCGTATGCCTTATCATTTCTGCTTTCTACTTTTTCACAATGCACACACTCACCTAGCGCTTTCATGCGTACTTGTATGGTTTACTTTTCCGCAATTTACCATTACAGTCATTTACATTACCATATCTATATCATTGCGTTGCATCCCGTCCAAAGGAAAAACCTACACATAATTCAACGTTGTGTGTAGTTGCACATCATTCGCATCATATTCCCCTCGATCCTTGATTCCATTCAAGTTGATCAGTTAAGTTTAGGACCTACCCTATAGGAAGGACCTTGTCTTTATTTTTCTACAACATAGAAACAAACAATCAACAATACAACTTTTTCAAACACATTAGAGAATAGATGTTAATCATCTTAAGTGAGATATAATCTCCACCCCCACAACAATACAATCAAACATGTAGGGACTTTGCCTTAAGAGCGATAAAGGCATACTTGGCGACCATCCGAGTATGTAAGACCTTTTCTTAAGACGATGCAAAGACCATTTCCTACAAGCCCCTTTACACTTGTGGTGGTTATCTCTCCCTTAAAATGAAGACTCATCTCTTCTCCTAAACCCAATCAAACAACTACCCTAAACCCGTAGGAACTTTGACCACAGTCAAAGATCTCCTCATACCCTTTAGGGGAACTACATATACTCTGATTCCACTCCCGTAAGGATATGTAGGCATAAGATGCGACATCTTATCGAGTATACTTAGAAATAAACCCCTAGGTCTTTCAACCATTAAGCAGATAAACACTTAGCAATAAACAATAATAAAACAAGAGGTTCCTGTAGAGTACTACAGAAACTTAGGATGCTAGTACCTTCCCTAAGTTTAACCAACCCCCGAATCTAAACAATCTAGCTTGCATTTGCATTGCATTGTGGGAATTTCGATCTTTATCCCTTCCTTTGGACAAATCAAAGTTCGGTTGCAAATTGAATTAAAGATTCAAACTAATCAATAGTTTGGTATCCAAATTTCACCGTGACAGGTAGTTTCACATAAAATGAATATGCATGTTTCATAGTTTGCTCAAAAACATAGTCTCCAAATCCAGTTTTGCCTTTGTGCCTAATTGTAAGATAAGTTTAGGCAATGTAAATGTTATACTTGAGATATGATTTATGGGTGCCCAATTTGTTGTACAAATCCTATTCAAAACAGCATACTTCAGACTCAAGCTTCTAATATATAGTAATCTTGTATTTGGTCGTTGCTTCACTTGCACACCAGTTATTTCCTTAGAAATCTTGTCAATAGATGGAACCTTATTAGAACCTGAAGAGTTTCTTCTTCCCAAATATTAATTAATAGTTGGAGGTAAAAACTTCTCACACTTCCCTCTAACGTACACCTTTCTATACTCTTTACTTCCTTCAACATTGCACTCCTTGACTAGCTTTTCATAGCAAGGGGCAATATTAAAGACAATTTTGATTAAACCATCATATTTTTCCAACTCAGTGATTTCTTTACATTCAAAAGTTTCTTTATCTAGCTCTCTCTCTCTCTCTCTCTCTCTCTCTCTCTCTCTCTCTCTCTCTCTCTCTCTCTCTCTCTCGCTCGCTCTCTCTTAACAATCCTTCTTTGGAGTGCATATTACACCTTTTAAACACTTCTCTCAAAATGGAATGACACATTATCCATGGGAACAGTAGGAACATTCACATGAATTCTTTTTTGATCAACCTTTCTCCTTATGGTAGAAACAATGTCCTAGACATCTTCTTCGGCATGTCTCAGAGTTACTTGATTGTATAAGCTTTCTCTTTAGAGACTTCTTCTTGACAACTTTAGTTTCTACCTTTCTTCTCTTTGTCACAAACGTTTCTTTTGGAATTTTGTCCTTTTTAGTCACAATATCCTTCATGGGGAGTTTGAGAGATAAATCTTTCTCTTTCTTCTTCTCTTTCACCCTATCAGCAATAGAGCTAACTATACTCTTCATCAAAGTAATAGCATATTCTTCTTCAATTTCAGTCTCTTCATCCATATCAACTACTTCTTTAGCCTTTTCTTAAGAGTCCTTGTCTTGAAACTTGGTTATATTATCAATGGTTCTCTTTATTATGTTTGCAATAGGAATGATTTCCCTTATTTTACATGCTGCAATGATCACAAGAGAGAGAAAGTTTCTTTCTATTATTGCACGCCTCCATAACATTAATTGCTATAAGTTTTCACACATGAAAATACCAAGAGCACGCCTTAGCTTTTCAAATTGAACAACATCTAAGACTTTAGTGAATATGTCAGCTTGTTGTTCCACATTGTACTCCTTTAACATATGTTTCATCCAAAGCAATTTGGTGCAACTGCTTCTTACAGCAATGTACTCAGTTGCTGCAGTAGATAGAGAAAGACACAATTCTGCTTCTTGTTGAACCATGAGATTAAGTTATTGCCAAGAAAAAAACATCCACCATATGTGCAATTTCTATCATCATTACTCCCAACCCAATCAACATCATAATACCCTACAAGTGTTGAGTTGGTGTCATGAGAATTGAGAATACCATAGTCGCAAGTCCCATTTATGTACTTCATGATTCTCTTCACTTTAGTGAGATTACTAGCCTTGGTATCTAGCACAAACACCTACAAAAATTGTGATGTTAGGTCTGCTTGCTATGAGATGTAGTAGACTAGCAATCATGTTTATGTATAGACTTTGATAAACATCAACACCATTATCATATCTAGATAATTTCACATGTGTTGCAGCAAGAGTTCTCTTATGACTCTCCTTTTCAAGGCCAAACTTCTTTATTATACACTTTATATACTTGCTTTGATAAGTAAAGATGTTTTATTCCATTTACTTTACTTGTAGACCAAGTGTCGCAACGAGAATCGAATATCAAGCTATTGATTAACTTAAATTACAAATATTAATTCACCATCGATCTTTCATTTATCTGATGGAGGGGAAAAAGAACGAATAACTCATAAACATGCAATGCAAAAATAAAGCAAAAGAGAATCTAAGGTTTGGGGGTTGGTTATACCTAGGGAAGGTGCTAGCATCCTAAGTATCTGTAGTACTCTACAGGAACCTCTTGTTTTACTATGTTATTTGTTATTTGTCTGCTAAAGGGTGAAAAGGTAAAGGGATATCTAAGGTGTTATTTCTAAGTATGCTCGCCAAAAAGTCGCATATCGTGCCTACGTATCCTGACGAGAGTGGAATCAGAGTATTCGTAGTTCCCCTCACTAAGGGTAAACAAAGTTTGTTGGTTAGTTTTTAGGAGAAGAGACAAGTTGTCATCTTAAGGAGAATATTAACTTAAACCACCACAAACATGTGGAAGATGGATCTTTGCTTCACATTGAGAGAAGGGCTCCAACTCGGATATAGAATCGACGAGTATGCCACATACCTCTCTCAAGCAGAAAAGATTCTACATCTTTCTCGCCTATGTTATGGGGTGGGAGAATTATATCTCGACTACATAGATGACGATTATCTAATTCTCTTGGGAGAAAAGGGAACCTGGCTTGCAACTTGTCTATATTAAAGTATCCTAAGGGAAACTAACCTAAAAGTTATCATGCCAAAAGTTTCATCCTAAAACCCATCTTGATTCGTCAATCGGGAATTAAATTGAACAAAGAGTAGTAATCTAAGACATCAAGAATGCATATCAGGACAACCATTAATATTTCAAAAAAAGTTGGCAAGAATAAAAATCACAATTAGCATCAACTAATCAATCAAATCACAATTAGCATCAACTAATCAATCAAATCACAATTAGCATCAACTAATCAATCTACTAGGATTTTAATTAATTAAATTTCAAGGTTAGAGATTTCAAACCAAATTAACATTTAACTAATTTACAAAATTCCTCATAAACTTTATATCTAAAAGTTTGTCGTAAAAAATAATAATAATAAATAAATAAAATAAAATATATTCAATTCAAATAAGGGGGTGCAAGACTAAGTTAATTGGTATGAAGAGAGAGAAAAAACAAAAACAAAAAACAATGGGCTAAAAGAGTAGAGGCCCATCCGAGTTATAAAAGAAAAAGAAAAAAATAATGTCTGCAATGTTACCCAGTATGTTTCATTCTCTCCATTCTTCATTTTAGCCGTTGTGTTCTCACTCTCCTTCTTCGATGCAAGTCGCACTTTACTCATCTCTCCATGTCGGCCGCTACAGCTCTCCTTCGTTCCCATGTTGCCTCTTGCTCTTTTTTTCTCGATGTCACATTATGGTTTATGAAAAACTTTGCGATTTGGATGTGAAGAAGATGAGGTATGAGTGTTTTTTTTTTTGTGTGTGTGTGTGATTGCTTGTTTTTTCTAATCCATATATATAGGACTAGAAAATAGACAAGAATAATAATAACCATTAACACAATATTTTTTTTGCTTTTTATAATAAGACAAGAATAAAAGGAATTAAAAATCATGTTTGTGTTTTTTATGATAAGACAAGAATAAAAGGAATTAAAAATTATGTTTTTTGTTTTTTATAATAAGACAAGAATTAAAAGAATTAAAAATCATGTTTTTGTGTTTTTTTATGATAAGACAAGAATAAAAAGAATTAAAAACTATATTTTATGTTTTTTAAAAAGAAAATATTAATAAACAAATTAAAAATAAAATTAATTTAATAAAAATAAAAATTTACATTAAATATCTAATGAAATCTAAATAAATTAAATGATTATTTAAATAAAAGTGATTAAAAACGAAATAAAAAGTAGGGCAGAAAAGTGCTCGAAAAAATAAAATGAGCACACCAAAATAATCAGCACAAAATAATCAGCACAAAATAAACATATTAGAAAAATACAGCGGTTGGTCAGATTTTGAAATAAATTTAGACTGGTTTGTTTGCAAATCCAACAAATTTATTATGACTGACATTTTGGACACTATGCAAGAAGAAGTGCATGTTATTCTATGTAGATGATACAAAACAGAATCTTAGGGTCAAAAATTAGGGTATGACAGATACCCCTATTTAAGTTTCTTCTATCCAGAGATACGGAGATTGAAATCTTCGTCTCGACGTGATAGGAGAGACTTAAATACAAACATGCATAATTTTTGGCCCTTAGGCGCCACAAGATGCTTATGATATGATATGATATGCAAGATAGAAACCTTATGAGGAATTACGTCACAGGGGATAACTGCATACAGAAAACACTGAAACATAGTTAAAGAAAGGAAGGCCTGACAAGGAACAACTTATCAAGACTCCACGAGGAAAGGTCCAACTCCACTAGGGATGAGACTCAACTTCACCGAGGAAAAGATGCTTAACCACCACTAGGGACAACTTAAGCATATGGTATCTCCAAAATAGAACAAATGTGTGTATCGCTTACTACCAAGAATATGGTAGCCTAAACAACAGGAAAGAAACTTGAAAAGATGGATAACCTACTACCAACAGATGGTAGCCTAAGTGAAGGTATCCAGTTGAAATAAAAGAACGTATATTACCTATTATCAAACACATGATAGCCTAAGCAAAGGTAAAAGAATTGAAAGGAGAGATCACCTACTACCAAACACGGTAGCCTAAGCAAAGGTATTTGACCAATAAGATATGGTATATTACCTACTATCAAACATATGATAGCCTAAGAAAAGGTAATAGACTTGAAAGGAGAGATCACCTACTACCAAACACGATAGCCTAAGTAAAGGTATTTGACCGAAAAGATACAGTATATTACCTACTATCAAACATATGATAGCCTAAGCAAAGGTAATAACCAAAATAAGCTTCCATGATCAAAATATGATTAAGCTTCTTCTTTAACTAAATGATTCATTTAGAAAGGGTAAATAAACTTCCCCACGCCTTAGGTCATAAGTCACGGACTGGTCTCAATTTATTCTTTAATCAAATATTTCACTTGAAAAGGGTAAAATAAACCTCCCCCCACTTCAAGGTTGTATGCCATGAACGGGTCTCAGTTTCGTTTTTGATCAAGTATTCCACTTGAAAAGGATAAAATAAACCCCCCCTTGCTTCAAGGTTGTATGCCATGAACGGGTCTCAGTTTCTTCTTTGAAAAAGGTAAAATAAACCTCCTCTCGCTTCAAGGTTGTATGCCATGTGTTGCACCCCAAAATTTGACCAACATCTCTTTACCTAGCTTATGTTTCATTTCATTCACATTAGCATTATCATTCGCATTTCATAGACATGTGTGCAGGAGATCAAGAGGTTTGATTACCCATTAAGGGCTACACAAGAGTTTGAATCTAGCTAAGAAGGTTATTCAGGTGTTCAAGGGTTGATATCCTTGTCAGAGAAGTTAAAAGATCCTCAGAGAGAATGGTTGAAACCAAGAGTGTGTGCCTTTTAACTTGAGAGTTATGGGGAAGACCCTCAGATGATTCTGAAGCCATGAAGTTGGACTTGAAGCCTTGAGAGAGCTTATGAGATGTCTTGAAAGCCATCATGAAGCCTAGATAGGTCATTGTGCAAGATTAAGAAGACTCAGCCATAAGTGGTGTAATTAGGGTTTGACTGGGTCAACCCTAGGTCAACTGATGATTTGAACAAGGTTGAGACCTAATTCAAAGGCCATGTGATCATGGATTGACACATTGAGATGTTATAAGGATGATTCCAAGGTCAACTCATCATGATTGAAGAGTTTGAGAAGTTTCAAGCTAGGGTTTCTAGGGCTTGACAGTGTAAAATCCCCTAGTTTGACCCGTATCTTCAAGGCAGTTTAGCCCAAGATGTGATTGTCATCTCATCTTGCCCCCAACATGAATGTTGTAGAGCTTTCTCGTAGATTTAATTTGAGTACTAGAAGTCCTTGATAGGATTTGTAGAACTCAAGTTGTGACTTTGACAAATTACAGATCATCTGAGGTATGTGAATCTGGGGCTTTGAAAGTTACCCAACTTGCATCAAACTTTTGCCTAAGAAGGATGATTCCTATGAACTTTTGGTCAACATGAATGTTGTTCCTTGTCTTCTTATATTTCTAGAGAGTACTAGAAGTCCTTGATAGGATTTGTGGAACTCAAGTTATGGCTTTGACAAGTCAAGGGCATTTTGGTCATTTGGAGATTACATGTCATTTCAAGTATAAAGCCATAACTCCTATTTCCAAGCTTCAAATGGAAAAATGTTCAACATCAAACTTGTTCAAAATGATGTTTTAAGGCTATTAAAGAGGTCATGAGATGTTGAAAAGGCTTGTAGCTCAAAGTGGTAAAAATGACCTAAAATGAAGGCATAAGTTAAATAAGTCAAAGTTGGAAATTGAAATTTTCAAGCTACACATCCAAACCATGGCATGTAATATATCATTTTGACTCTAGAAAACATTTTAGAAACAATGGTTTAGCCACATTTTTGATTTGAGGTCTAAATTATGGACTTGCTTTGGAAAATGGTTACTTGCATATTAAGCAACATATGCAAAACATAAGGAAGATCAATGCACAAGCTAGCAAAGCATCCTAACATCTCATGCATCTCATCTAAGGAGATTTTCAAAGGAGAACAAGCTACTGCAAGAGGTATAGCATGGACTGGTGTAGGCTTGGCTTGAATTCAAAAAACTCATTACATGAGAATCTCAAATTCTCATTGGATGCTTCCAGAAAGTTCTGGATGGTTCAGAACCATCCTATATATTGATTAGAAGCTGCTCAGATGCAAGGTTGGTGAGAGTTGCCAGAGGAGAGTGAGATTGCCATTTCATTTTGTGCCTTGCAAATTGAAATCGTTTTCAGAGTTACACACCATTTCCATTGATTCTTTCTATTGTAACATCTTCCATTGATCATACTGAGTGTGTGCATATCAATTTGGAAGCAAGATCATGAGGAATTGATAAGATAGCATTTGGATTTGGCAAGAAGCAAGTCACCATCGGATTCTGAGATTCAAGCTCCTTTAATCAAAACTTTTGCAAACAGAAGCATTAATACCAATCAAGGAGTGATTCTGGAAGGTTTGAGGTGCTGAAGTGGAGTCTTGCTACTACTGTTATTCAGAAATTTCCAGGTTTGCAACTTTTGATCCACACCTCAATTTAAGCGCATTTAGTTAGATTTGTTAGTATAGAACGGTTAGAAACAAGTAGGAGATGGATTCTGGAGATTTTGAGATCATTTGGAGAGGATCAAGATGATGACACCATTTCTTTATTGATCAAGAACATGAGGTATAGTGAGGCATAACATGAGTTCTATAGCAAGTTTTAATCAGGGTAATATGGTGAGTATGCTGGTATAATCAATTTCAAGAATAGTCAGAATTGAGATTTGGGCATAATTTGGATTCACTATCGGGTTTAGAGATTGAGGATGATTCTTTGAATTCTAAGGTGATGGTTATGATCAGCATGGAATTTAGAGTGTTCTAGGGTTTTACATCTTGGATTTTGGGCGAGAATTGATGTGATACGATTGTGAGGAAGAAAAGCATGATAGCTCTGTTTCATGGCTTCTTCATTCCAAGTTCATGGCTGAAGGTAGGTGATGACTCAATGGTCGTTGGATCATGCAAAGACTCATTGACCGGACTTAGATCTAAAGGCCGATATTTGATTTCACGTTTTGAAGAGGGAAAGGCTGAAACGATGAAACGAGGCGTTTCATTAATTGGAGTCTTGGGCTTTAATGGATTGATAGCTATACACACCCCCATCCACGGCCCAGTGATGATTTGAACTAATTTTCTCTACTTATTGCACCGCGTATTTTTCTTTTTCTTTATATTTTTGATTTGTTTTCTGACTAAATACACGGGCTTAAGCGCATTGCTTTCCGCACCCCCATTTTAAGCCCACTCATATAATGTACTGCATATCATCGCTAAATACACCAAATGTTTTCACATTTTATTTTCTTTTTCTTTATTTTTCTTTAAACTTTAGAAAATCATATTAAATAAAAAAATAATGATTTTGGCATGGGAGTTTTTCCTCCTATTTCACATTTATGTCTAGAAAATTATAAAATCAAAACATTTGCATTTCATGCATTTTTAATATTTTTTGTATATTTTCTCTTTTAATAGCTTTTTAATTCATTTTATGTTGATACATAGTTTTGTAGAATTTTTTTTAGCTAGTTCCCTTTATATTTTTGCACCATTCTCTTTAGGATAGTTAGATTAGGACTTTAGATCCCCTCTGGATTTATTCCATAATTTTGTGATTAGTTTTTGATTAGTTTTGATTAGATGACTTTAGGTTGTGTAGATTTAGGTCAATCCTTAACATAGGTCCACAATAACACTAAAATTTTGGGTTTTTAGGTCAAGTTAGATATTGGGACATATAGGGTATTAAGGGTAGTTATATAGGATCCCCTAGAAATTATATTAGATTTTAATATAATAGTATACTATTTTTAATTGATTTTTGTAATTGATTGTTGTTTGTGTGGCCCTTGTGGGCTTGTATTTTGTTTTGCTTTGCTATGTGGGCTTTTGCTTGGCTTGGTGGACTTGGTCTTACTTTGCGGAGCATGGAGGAGCATAGTGGAAGACTTGAAGATTGAAGAAGGAGCTTGAGAGCTTGAAGACTTGTTTGTTTTGTTGTTGTTTTAGGGTTAGGAATTAAGTAGAGCTTAGACTTAGTTAATTGCTTTCTTAAACATGGATGGTATCTTTCACCTCCATTCTTCCCCATGATTCAAGGTCCTTCCATGGTATTCACCTCCCTCCTTTGGAGGGATAAGTGATGGTACCTAGGAAGTAGAACTTTTGAGGGAACCATTCTTCTGATGTTAAAACCTTATAGGCCTCCTTTGGTGGTCAATAAGCAATTTAATATCCTAGCTTATCCAGTTAAGTGATTTCTTCTGGTTTGAGTATCTTGAAGATGTTGGGCTTGAGTGTGAAGATGAAGACTTCATTGAAGAGTATGGAAGAGGATGATTCCCTGAGCATTGCCATTGCAGCTGAGGCTTGAAGAGCAAGAAGAAACAAGTTGATACTTGAAGACCCAATGAAGATCCAGTAAAGACTGAATGAAGAGATGAGGCTTAAAGACTGAAGGATGAAGTTGACATTCCCAGGTGATTGAGGACTACTCTGAGAAGCTGAAGCTTGTAGGAAGAGAAGACCAAGTTGATATTGGTAAAGTAAGAGAGCTGAAGCTTGAAGACTGAGTTGATACTTATGAGGATTCAATTGAGATTGAGTGTAGAGCTGAGGCTTGAAGAACAGAAGATGAGTTGATACTTACTTTGAAGCTTTGAGAGCCTAAAGGAATCAAGTTGATACTTGTGGTTAAGAGCGAAGCCTGAAGGTGGAATTGACTAAGGAGCTGAAGCTTGAAGAAGAAGATTAGGTTGAAGCTCATGTTGAAGGGTTGAAACCTGGAGAAGCAAATTGATATTTGTCATGGAAGATGATAGCCTTGAAGGGTGGTTGAAGTCTGAAGACTGGATTGCTGTCAGAAGAGCTGAGGCTTGGAGTTGGAAGAAGGAGTTGTTGATCTGCTTTCTTTCTTGTCTGTTTTCTTTTCTGTATTGCTGTGACTTGTTTGACTTGCTTAATGCATTAGAATAAGTCCATATCTAGACTGACTTTAACCTAGGAGCATGATTGCACTAGAGGTTGAGTGGCTCCCTCTGCTTGTATTGTTACTGTATGGCTTTGCTTGCGGGTATTCGGTAGAGCCCAGCTCCCTTGCCCATGTGGTTTATTTTGCTTGATAGCATTCCATTTTATTTCATTTCTTCTGTATGAGTGCAGTTGTCATTCTATCTTGCTTGATAGCATGTTATTTCCTCAGTATGATTACTGTTATTCATTATGGCTTGAGGTTGAGATGAGCTTGTGGAGGCTGCTGCCCCACACACATTTCCTCCCTCACTTGCATTGCATGCATTTTAAAGTCGTTTACTGTTTACTGTTTACTGTTTAAGCTGATGCTTTATCTGGTTCTGTTTATCATTGACATGATACCCTAGGAATCTCACTTCCTTTGATAAGGAAGTGATGATAGAACGTTAGGTTGAAACCTATGCATGATAATTTCTAGGAGTTCCCTGTTTCAAACCTCAACCATAGGATGAATCCTTGGCATGACAACATTAGGACTTGATAGTCTCCCTTTAGTTGAGCCTGTTCTCTTCTCATCTCAAAACAACTTAAGATACAGTAACTATGAATGATTTCTTTCGTACGTTACGAGCCTTAAGCTATCTGAGAAAGGATTGTTGGAGAGCGTCTTTCCAACAGTCTGGATGTTTAGTATGGCACCCTTTGGGTGACATGCGACGCATTCACTCTCAGGTCATAGTCTTTAGTGCGATTGAAATTGCAAACACAATAAAAAATACTTCTTTCTTAAAAGACAGAAAACAAACTTCAAACCTTTTTGCCCCGTGGTCCCATAATTCAAAGGAAGCTTTTCTGAAGAAAAGAGTGTCGTTAAACTTCAGCGCCAACGCAAACAGGCTTTGTCCCTAACTGCTGGAACTGTTGTTTAACCCTACTCGATAAAACAGATGAATCTGAATTCCCGTAAACCATAGTAGCCCGAACTACGTAAGCTCTGATCTCTCATGCTTGTTGAGAGTACGTAGGCACAATACTGACGTATTGGTGAGCCACCTTCCCCGTAACCCGTAGTAGGTCGAACTACGTTGACTCTGTTTTCTCATTCTCTGATGAGAATACGTAGGCATAAAGTGCAACGCTTTGCCGAGTCATTTTTCTTCTCTATTTAAGCCAGCCTTGATAGGTAGATAGATAAACCAACTCGTCCAGTAAACACAACAAGCGTGGATCCCGTCGAGTACGACGGACGTGAGGGGTGCTAATACCTTCCCCTTGCGTAACCGACTCCCGAACCCAGACAATGGTTGCGATGACCTTGTCTTATACCTATTCGTCAGGTTTTTCCGATCGTTTCCTTTCCCGTTCTGAGGGATAAATAACGAAAGGTGGTGACTCTTCTGTTTTGCCGGAACCTTATTTTCGCGGAAGCGACAGCTGGCGACTCTGCTGGGGAAACTTGATAGTTTCCCTGGATCCAACGTCCCGAATGCGAGTCAGTTTGGGGATCCGACGTCCCCTGCGAGAGTCAATCCTAGCGCTTGTATGATTACTTGTTGGGTTGTGTTTATTTATCGCATTTTTATTTCCCGCATTTTATTTCCAGTATGATATGATTATCTATGCTGTTGTGGGAGGGGTATTCTGATGAGTGAGAAGCCAGACCCAGGCTTGAGTGAACATAGCATTAGTTGTGGAAATTAGTGGGCGCGTGCTTGTTTGGC
This sequence comes from Lathyrus sativus, assembly GCA_963859935.3. Taxonomy (NCBI): domain Eukaryota; kingdom Viridiplantae; phylum Streptophyta; class Magnoliopsida; order Fabales; family Fabaceae; genus Lathyrus; species Lathyrus sativus. Next base: position 588,082,112 of record OZ012738.1, read on the forward strand.
AGGCACTAGTGTCTCATGAAATCCACGCTCAGACGAGGTTCTCCCGGTTGACTTCTTTTTCAACCCTTTGGGTTGAGGGGGTTGTTGGTTTGGAGGATTGTCGACTCTGGGGACCGATCATTTGTGATTCAGCCGAGTGAGGCCGCTTCATGAGCTGGTGATGCCACACCTTCTGGGTATCGTATCACCCCTCTTGAATGTCTGTGACGCTGATGAACGCATAGGATGCCGAACTTGAGTCAGTTTAGGTCCATACCTGTGAGCAGGGTTGGGTTTATTGCAGGAAACTTTAACCTTCAGACTACCTGGTTTTCTTGATAGTGAATCAGTTTTGTTGGTACCGGAGGTTCTCATCATCAGATATATGATTGTTCTTGACAGAGCAGAGCTTTGGTCCCATATCAGAGGACCTTGTATTCAGAGATATATATGTGTGTTCTTGACAGAGCAGATTTATGATTGGGGTCTGAGGATCTCATCAGCAGATGTATGGTTGTTCTTGACAGAGCAGATTTTTGGTCCTGTATCAGAGGTCCTTATTATCAGATGTTTGTTCTTGACGGAGCAGATTTATGGTCCTATGTGTGTGTGTTCTTGACAGAGCAGATTTGTGGTCCGATACCAGGGTTTTATCCTTATCAGAGATAGTGGTTGTTCTTGACAGAGCAGCATCATGGTTTTGTTGATACATAACCTCCACGGCACAGTCGTCTTGATCTCCTGCTGCATGATTGCATTTTACATTGCTTTGCATGCCCATTTGCATTTCATTAACGTGTGTCTGTGTTGCAAGTACCGTTTCCCCCGATTCAGGATTTCTTGCCTCCTATTGTATTGTTTTGGGTTCTCTGAGGAAGACCATGGCTTACAAGCTCCCTTCCCCTGATGTGGTTCAGTTGACTGGTTTGATTGCTTTAGCAGATGATTCTGTGAGAGATGAGTTTAGAAAATCTTACGGCAAATTGCTCAGTTTGGTTCGTAAACCTTCTGCGTTCGAGTTGAATGGGTTGCACGCTCTGCTGCAGTTCTACGATCCTCCGTTGAGATGCTTTACTTTCCAGGATTTTGTTCTCGCACCCACGCTAGAGGAATATGCTGATTTGTTATGTGTGCCTATCAAGAGGCAGATGCCTTTTGTTCATATGGATGTTGAGCCTAATCTGGCTAGTCTAGCTCCGTCACTCCATCTAGATGCCTCCGAGTTGGTATTGTCTAGTTGGAATAAGGTTCCCAGTTTCTCCTTGTAGTTCTTAGTGGGAAAGGCTCAGCAGTGCGCCAAAGACGGATGTTGGGTCGTGTTCAACGCCATTCTCGCTCTGTGCATATATGGCATCATCCTGTTCCCCAATTTGCCCGACTTTGTGGACTTCGACGCCTTTCGCATCTTTGCCTCAGGGAATCCAGTCCCTACCTGGATAGGAGATGTCTACCATTCCATCCACTACAAAAACGAGAACACAAGGGACAAGAATGTCTCGTGTTGTGTGCCCTTGCTTTATAAATGGCTTGATAGTCATCTGCCCAAGAGGGGTCCCTTTGTTTCGTCTGCAGCCACAGCTGAGTGGTCTGAGCGTTTGATGAGTCTATCAGCGGAGGATATTGACTGGTTTGACAGAGATAGGTTGGCTACTGAGATTATCTTCAGCTGCAGCAGGTTTCCGAATGTGCCTCTAATAGGCAGGAAGGGCTGCATAAACTATAATCCGTCTTTGCTGGTCCGACAGTTCGCGTATGCTTTGAGAGCTCCGTCGAAGGATGAAGAGGTGCAGGAATCTTTGTACCTTACTGGTCTTCTAGAGGGGGATCTGTTATCTAAGCTTTAGCGCGCTTGGAATGGCATCAGTAAGAGGGGAAAACCATTGCTGGGGAGAAGTAATAGTCAGGCCTACACTCCGTATGTGACTTGGATCAGAGCCAGAGCAGATGCTATAGGGATGCCGTTTCCTCCTACCAAGCCAGAAAGCCCTCCAGTGATCGAAGAGCCTACTGCCGTGCCCATTCAGCAGCATAATCAGGTGTTAGCTGAGCGAGATGAATTGAAGAGGGCAAACGAAGAACTGGAGAAAGAATTGGCTCAGCTTCGGAGCGAGAGAAATGAAGTCGTTCATTCCTTCAAGAGGCAGACAGAGCTGGTGAACCAGCTGGGGACAGATTTGACTAAGCAGATAGCCGAGCGTGAGCGCATGGGTCAGGACTTCAAAGCTGTCAATGACGTACTGGCTACGAAGAAGCAGCACTTGGACGAAGCGTATCGGAGGATATCCAAGTTCAACCAGCACTGGAAGGCCTCCCTAGCCACCAGGAAAGAGCGGGAGGATAAGCTGATGCTACAGATCTCCAAGCTGGAAGCCCAAGTGAAGGCTAGTGAGAAGAGGTTTGATGAAGAAACCGCTCGCAGATACGCCGCCGAAAGCCAGCTCAACAGGGCTCTCGCTAACCTGAAGGAGCGCAAACTGACGTTTGAATCCAAGAAGCGGAAGTTAGAAGATTGTTTTGGCGAAGGAGCATGGGAAGATTCGGTCGAAGGTCTTCAATACACCATTATGCAGAGGGAGTTGCTCGTCGAAGGGTTGCTCACTCGGCCTGATCATCCAGAAATGAAGGGGTTGTTAGAAGAGTTTCGCGCCCGTGGCCGTACTTGACTATTTGTATTCCTTTTGTTTTGATTGTTGTTGTATGCTGACCATCACCAGGCTTGTTGGCTGAGGTCACGCTGTTGATTCATCTTGTACTCGCTGATGTTGTGTACTGCCTTGATGGGCTTTCTTTATATACGAGATTGTTATTTCCATGATTGGACTCGGACTTCTTATTATTATCATCACTGGCACTCAGGCACTAGGATCGGGGGAGATCTCCCTAACGCACAGACACACGTTTGCATTTGCATGAAGCATTCGCATAACGAGCACTTTGTCGTTTTTTCCTAACCCTTTTGTGTTTTCAGGTTGTTTCAGGTGGTTCCAGGATTGATCAGAGACCTATTCACCGCTATCCGACCAGATCTAATCAAACCAGGATCATGGAGCAAGTGCAAACTGATGTTCAAGAACTCCGTGAAAGAATGGATCGCTTCATGGAGCTCATGCAAGCGGTCGCCAATGGCCAGGATCAGCTCAGAACTTTGGTTCAGCCTCTGATTTCAAGGGTCGATAGCAATGGCGTACTCCATGGGGGGACTGTGCCTACTCCTCCACCAGTTGAAACTCCAAAGAATGGTGTTCCCGTGACCGGGGGAAACGGCAGTGCCAACGGCAATGTGATGGCCAACATGGGACTCAATACGACGGGCGTCGGTAATGGGAGTCTGGGAGCTAATGTCAATGTTGGGTTGGGCAACAGCAATGCCGGTGTTGGGAATCTGTTTGGGCCTCAGCCATGGCTAGAGGATCGTCAGGACGATGTGTTCTCTCAAAGAGGTGCTGAAGGGGAGCTGAATGCTGAAGCACGTCTAAGGTTCAACGCACTTGAGGATAAGATGAGAGATATCGAGAACCAGAACACCCTGGGCGTTGATATGTCCAAGTTGGGACTAATTGCTGATTTCAAGGTGCCTCCTAAGTTCAAGGTGCCTGACTTTGAAAAGTATAAGGGCACCACTTGCCCTCGTGTCCACCTGAGATCGTATTACAGGAAAATGTCTGCCCATTCTGAGGACGAGAAGTTGTTGATGCACTTCTTTCAAGACAGTCTTTCCGGGCCATCCCTCGAGTGGTACATGAGTCTGGAGCCTACTAGTGTGCGCACGTGGAAGGATCTTGCTGAAGCATTTGTGCACCACTACCAATACAATAGCGACTTGGCCCCGAACCGAGTCCAACTGCAGAATTTGTCGCAAAGGAACAATGAAGGGTTTAAGGAATACGCCCAGCGGTGGCGTGAGTTGGCAGCTAGGGTTCAGCCGCCGATGGTTGAACGTGAGCTCGTGCAAATGTTCGTAGCCACCCTCCCAGGGGTTTACTATGAGAAGTTGGTCAGCGGTATGTCCGGAACCTTCTCAGATCTCATTATCACGGGTGAGCACATCGAAAATGGGATCAAACTCGGGAAAATTCAAGGTGATTCATCCTCAGCTGGAGGAGGCGGAAAGAAACCTTATAGTGGCAAAAGACGGGAAGGAGAAACGAGCGCTGTGACCAACGCTCGAAGGAAGGGTAAAGGCCCTCACCAGCAGGTGGCCAGCATAACTATCCCGGCAGTTCAACAGCCACAGCAGCAGCAACCGAATCAACAAGGGTATAGAAAGTATCAGAATCGGGCACCTTTGTCGAGCCGTCACCTCGAGACACCGCCCATGTCGTACGCGCAACTCTTGCAGACCTTGCTTCAGCTACAGTTGATCTAGAAGAGAATGCTGGCTCCCTTGACAGGGGCACCTCCGCCAGGGTACGACGCGAATGCAACTTGTGAGTTTCACTCAGGGGCACCAGGCCACACAATAGAGAACTGCAAAGCCTTCAAGCATAAGGTGCAGGACATGGTGGATGCCAAGATCATCAACTTCTCGGACAATGTGCCAAATGTCACGAAGAACCCCATGCCAAATCATAGGGGAGGTGGAGTGAACGCCATTATCGAAGACGAGAGTTCGGATTTGTTGACTGACGTTAGAGATCTGAAGACGCCGCTTAGCTTCGTTAAAGCTAAGTTGATGAAAAGGGGTTTCTTCCCATGTTGCGGAGAGTTATGCATGGGTTGTGCGACACGTTCTGATGGATGTGAACAGTTGATAGAGGGAATTCAAAGTCTGATGACTGAAGGGATCTTACAGTTTAGCCGGAGGGCCGAATGTGGATCAGGGGAGGTAGTGCTGAAGCAAGACGATGAGGTTGCCACCATCACCATCCCTCGCCAGACGATAACTATTTCTGCGCCCAGACCGCCCACGATTACTATCACCAAAGCTGGGTCGATACCCTTCGAAAGCACTAATGCCGTCCCATGGCATTATGGGGCTGAAGTCTACTGCAACGGACAAAAGTTGGAGCTAGAACCGTTTGGGTCGACTGTGGAGAACCTTGCGGGAATCAGTGGTATTACTCGCAGCGGGAGAGTGTTTGCACCACCAGAGGTCGTGGCGGATAGAGCAGTTAGAGCTGATGCGGCTGATAGAGGTAAAAGTAAAGTCGTTGAGGAAACCCCTCGTGGGGTAGAAAAAGACTTACTTGTTAAAGACGCCGAGGAGTTTATGAGGTTGATTAAAAAGAGTGACTACAAGATCGTGGATCATCTCCATCAGACACCCTCGAAGATTTCCATCCTGAATTTGTTGTTGTATTCTGAAGCACACCGCAACGCGCTGCTGAAGGTGTTGAACGCCGCATATGTACCGCAGGAAATATCGGTAAATCAGCATGAAGAGGTCGTAGCCCACGTGAATGCTGGAAATGGGCTAGGGTTCACTGACCTAGAGCTGACGCCGAAAGGGAGGAACCACAATAGCGCCCTGCACATCTCGATAGAGTGTAGGGGAATGATTATGTCGCACGTGTTGGTGGACACGGGTTCGTCGCTTAATGTTCTTTCGAAGAAGGCATTAATGAAGTTAGATACTCGCGAAGTGATCTGCACACCCAGTGATCTGGTGGTGAAGGCGTTCGATGGAACCAAACGCCATGTTTTCGAGGAGGTGACCCTGCCAATCCAAGTTGGTCCGGAAACGTTCGACGCGGTCTTTTATATTATGGATATCATGCCTGCCTACAGCTGTCTCTTGGGCCGACCGTGGATCCATGCTGCTGGTGTCGTGACCTCCACGTTGCACCAAAAACTCAAATATGCTATCGGGGGTAGCATCGTAACTGTTTGTGGCGAGGAAGACATAATGGTGAGCCATTTGTCGTCCTTTAAGTATGTTGAGATGGATGGGGAAATCCACGAGACCCTATGCCAAGCGTTCGAAGCCGTTAAAGTGAAGGACGTAGCTCGTGTAGTCACTGAGAAGCCAGAGATGACTCTCTCTTACTTCAAGGAAGCCCGGGCCGTTGTTCAAGCCGGATCTACCCCAGACTGGGGGCGAATTTTGGAGATACCTAACAAGCAAGACAAGTTTGGGTTGGGATATTCTCCTGGAGCTGAAGATTCTTCTTCTAGCAGTGCGTCGCGAGGTAAGGGGCCAATCCAGTTTACCAGTGGCGGAGTGATTTTTGAAAGCATCAACGCGGTGTCTGAAGACAGCGGAGATAGCGACTGCGACCTCGACTCTTGGATCCAGCCAAGCAAGCCAGGCGAGGGCCTCAACAATTGGTCCGTCAAGGATATCATCCAGATGACAAGCGAAGAGATCCACATAGCAGATGACATCGACTCTGGACCTTCTACGACTCACTTCGACTTCGATTGCCCGATCTATCAAGCCGAAGAAGAGATTGATGAAGACGAAGACCTTCCTGAAGAGTTGGCCCGCTTGTTGAAACAAGAAGAGAAAGTTATTCTGCCTCATGAAGAGGAGATTGAGATCGTAAATTTGGGTTCTGAAGAACTCGTCAGAAACGTCAGGATAGGGGCCGCATTGCAGAGCGATGTCAAGCAGAGATTAGTCAAGATGCTGAGAGAGTATAGTGACGTCTTTGCTTGGTCATACGAAGATATGCCCGAACTTGATACTGACATCGTGGTCCACCACTTACTGCTGCGAGAAGATTGTCCTCCCGTTAAGCAGAAGCTTAGGAGGACGTGACCAGATATGGCCGTTAAGATCAAAGAAGAAGTGCAAAAGCAGCTTGACGCTGGCTTCTTAGCGGTCACTACTTACCCTCCGTGGGTCGCCAACATAGTGCCTGTACCGAAGAAGGACGGTAAGGTGCGAATGTGCGTCGATTATCGGGATTTGAATAGGGCGAGCCCTAAAGATGATTTCTCGCTGCCTCATATTGATGTGTTGGTCGACAATACAACACAGTTCTCCGTGTTTTCTTTCATGGATGGCTTCTCCGGTTACAATCAGATTAAGATGGCGCCGGAGGACATGGAGAAAACTATGTTTATCACTCCCTGGGGAACATTTTGCTATAAGGTAATGCCTTTCGGTCTGAAGAACGCAGGGGCCACTTACCAACGAGCAATGGTTACTTTGTTTCATGACATGATTCATCATGAGATTGAAGTCTATGTTGATGACATGATTGCAAAGTCCCAAACGGAGGAGGGACATCTGGTCAATTTGCTTAAGCTTTTTGAGAGGCTTAGGAAGTTCAGGTTGAGGCTGAATCCTAACAAGTGTACTTTCGGAGTACGGTCCAGAAAGTTACTGGGGTTTATCGTGAGTGAAAGAGGCATCGAGGTTGATCCTGCGAAGATCAAAGAAATACAAGAAATGCCAGTGCCAAAAACAGAAAAGGAAGTTCGTGGTTTCTTGGGAAGAATAAACTACATTGCAAGGTTTATTTCTCAGCTCACGGCCACGTGTGAACCGATGTTCAAACTACTAAAGAAAGATCAGGCGATTACCTGGAATGAGGATTACCAGAAGGCATTCGACAAGATAAAGCAGTATCTTCAGGAACCTCCAATCTTGATACCCCCAGTGGCTGGACGACCACTAATCATGTACTTGACAGTTCTTGAGAATAGTATGGGGTGTGTTCTCGGTCAGCACGACGAGACGGGCAGAAAGGAGCATGCCATTTACTATTTGAGTAAAAAGTTCACAGACTGTGAATCTCGCTACTCGATGCTGGAGAAGACGTGTTGTGCACTAGCCTGGGCTGCCAAACGTTTACGACAGTACATGCTCAATCACACCACCATGCTAATTTCGAAGATGGATCCGATCAAGTAGGTCTTCGAGAAACAAGCGCTTTCGGGCAGGATTGCCAGATGGCAAATGGTGTTGACGGAATATGATATTCAGTACGTGTCCCAGAAGGCCATCAAGGGAAGTGTATTGTCTGAATACCTTGCCGAACAGCCAATCGAGGATTACCAGCTGATGAAATTTGAATTCCCTGATGAGGATATCATGTTTCTCAAAGCGAAGGATTGCAATGAGCCGTTGCCCGACGAGGGGCCAGATAGGAAATCCCAGTGGAAGTTGATATTCGACGGGGCGGTTAATTCTTATGGAAGTGGTATCGGGGCGATCATCACGACTCCCCACGGATCCCACATCCCGTTTACTGCGAGACTGACGTTTCCAGTCACCAATAATGAAGCGGAGTACGAAGCATGCATCATGGGTCTAGAAGAGGCAATTGATTTGAGAATCAAGAACCTAGACGTATATGGTGACTCAGCGCTTGTGATTAACCAGATTAAAGGGGAGTGGGAGACTCGTCAATCGAATTTGGTGCCGTACATGAATTATGCCAGAAGGCTACTTCCGTTCTTTGATCGAGTGGAACTCTATCATGTGCCCAGAGCTGAGAATCAGATGGATGATGCCTTAGCCACGTTGGCTTCGATGTATAAAGTCAATTTCTGGAATGAAGCTCCAAGAATTGTTCTTTCTCTTCTTGATAGACCTGCATTCGTCTTTGCGATCGAGGAAGCCGCCGACGGCAAGCCATGGTTCCATGATATCTAGACCTTCCTTATGACTAAGGAGTATCCTGCGGGAGCGTCAACCCAGGATAAGAAGACTCTGAGGAGGCTGTCTGGAAATTTTTATCTCAATCCTGATGGAGTTTTGTATAAAAGAAACCACGATCTCGTGCTACTCAGATGTGTAGATGAGAAATAAGCGGGAATGCTCATGGAAGAAGTCCATGAGGGCACATTTGGTACGCACGCTGGCGGGCATGCTATGACGAGAAAGATCCTGAGAGCAGGATACTACTGGCTGACGATGGAGTCTGATTGCTTCAAATTCGCGAAGAGATGTCATAAATGTCAGATTTATGCTGATAAAGTTCATGTACCGTCGTGCCCGTTAAATGTCATGTCCTCCCCGTGGCCGTTCTCCATGTGGGGTATCGACATGATAGGCAAGATCGAGCCTACTGCATCTAACGGCCATCGCTTCATTCTAGTAGCTATCGACTACTTCACCAAGTGGGTGGAGGCAGCCTCGTATGCCAACGTGACCAAGCAGGTGGTGGCTAAATTCATAAAGAGGGACATCATCTGTCGTTACGGAATTCCCGAGCGGATCATTACCGATAATGGTTCGAATTTGAATAACAAGATGATGAAGGAGCTATGCTAGAGCTTCAAGATTGAACACCACAACTCATCTCCTTACCGACCGAAGATGAATGGCGCCGTTGAAGCGGCCAATAAGAACATAAAGAAGATTGTTCAGAAGATGGTTGTGACCTACAAAGATTGGCACGAGATGTTGCCGTTTGCATTGCACGGTTATCGTACAACGGTACGTACGTCAACCGGGGCAACTCCTTTCTCCTTAGTGTACGGCATGGAAGTTGTCCTACCGTTAGAAGTGGAGATCCCTTCTTTGCGAGTTTTGGTTGACGTGAAACTCGACGAGGCAGAATGGATTAAGAACCGACTAAACCAACTCAACCTGATGGACGAGAAGAGGTTAGCATCGATTGCGCATGGTCGTTTATACCAAAGCTGAATGAAGAAAGCTTATGATAAGAAGGTGCGTCCTAGAAGCTTTCAGACGGGTGATCTCGTCCTGAAGAAGATTCTTCCTCCACACTCCGATCACCGGGGCAAGTGGACTCCTAATTACGAAGGTCCGTACGTCGTCAGCAAGGTATTCTCGGGAGGAGCTTTGTTGTTATCCACGATGGATGGTGAAGATTTTGCATCCCTGGTGAACGCGGACGCAGTTAAAAAGTACTTTGCTTGAAAGCGACCCGCTGGACAGTAAAAAGAGAGTCCAGGCAAAAATGGGGCATCCCGGCGAACCATAAAAAAGGGAAAAAGGTTCGGGCAAAAATTATGGATATAAATTGAAAAAATGTACACCCGCAAAGTCGAAAACCCGGATGGGCGACTTTGGTAAAAAAGGGTATCCCGGTGAACTGAAAACCCGCAAAGGGCGGTTCACGCAAAAGTTAGGGATTTGAAAAAGCAAATGACTGCGTTCCGCGTATGGACTTTCATTGTTTAGTGGTTTGGAAGACCTGAGGGCCATTTATCCGAATCAATCTCTTCTGAAGCTGAAGCGTCGAAGAAGTATCGAAGTCGAGTGGGTCATAGAGGGATCAACTCATGGTGTTCATCTACGCCTCGTTGCCGACATTTGTATATACTGATGTATATTTAGGTTTTATTTTTTGCGCGACTTCCTTATTCCAGGAGCTTGCATCTGTTGTAAAACATTTTTACCCATTCAGGGGTTCGTTATCAATAAAATGTATACTATTCAGCAATTCTGTTTGCCTGTTTAGCATTTATCTATTTTGTTTGCAAAAAAGAACGCCGATGTTTTTGATAAAATGTGCATACATAAACTTACTGGCCTAGGCCACTGATTGTTGAAACAATGAATTACTCGAACATTGTCACAAGATAATAACCTTGATAGGTCCCTTTAAGAGGGGCATCTTGTCTGTTTGTTTGTGTTGTTACAGGTGTAGCATATTCCAGACAGTGCGTCGTGCGCATCCCCAAGCAGGATGATTCCTCCTTCTCCAGCAAGGTTCAGCAGTCTCTCCCCGCAGAGTCCGAACATGAGATCGTGGGCATTGATATGTCTCCCCAGGCAGAGAAGATTCTCTCCCCAGCCAAGTACATCCTGAAGGAACGGCATCTCCCCAGCTGAGTCATGCGCTGAAGTATGCAGCAGTTGATAGTTCCAGACTGAAGTCTTCAGCGGAATTTAAATTCCCCATAGAGTCGTACTCTTCCCTGCAAGCAGGATGATTCCTTCTTCCCCAGCCGAGTTCGCAGATCCCCAAGAGAGCCGAGTCCTTGGAAGCCGCTCAGGCCATGATTGGTTTTCCCCAGTGGAGTGTTGAATAGCTGATGCCGTATTTCCCCGTTGGAGTCGTTACCTCCAGGAAGGTTAGCCGTGAAGGCCGTGCAGTTTATCTCTGCGATTGATATCGCTTTCCTCAGCAGGTCCAGGTTCTCGCAGAGCCCCATCCCCCGCAGCAGTTAACTGAAGTTTGTTTCCCCTTGCGGAGTCCGATCGAGATTGGCGTGACCTTTTTCTCCTCGGCAGGATGATTCCTTCCTCCACCAGAGTGGTTCCTTCTCCTTGACAGGAAGATTCTCTCGTCGGCATTTATTTTGCTGACGGGGCCGTAGCATTTTGCACGATTGCATAGCATTTATCATAAACGCGTAGCACTGCCACCGCGTGGAACATTACGCCATTGTCGATCATATGCATACTAAACATGAGCTAGGTTGTTATCGTTCTTGTTTTGCAGGTGTTCCGCCGCAGAATTGATTGCTCAAGAAGATTCTTGAATTCTCCCCAACAGAGTCGCCTGATCAAGATGATTCTTGAAATCCCCAGCAAAGTCGTTTGCTTAAGATGATTCTTAAAATCCCCGATGCAATCGCTAGAGTTGCTTGCTCAAGTTGATGCTTAAAGTCCCCGGCAGAGCGTCTGCTCAGGATGATTCCTGAAATCTCCAGCAGAGTTATGGGTTCAGGATGATCCTTGAAGTCCCCACAGAGTTATTTGTTCAAGATGATTCTTGATGTCCTCAGCAGAGTTGACTCACCCAGAATGATTTCTAGATCCCCGAAGCAGAGTTACTTGATAGTTCTCCAGAACCCCCAACGGAGATGCGTCATCCCCTGCAGGTTTCTGAACAGCGAAGCTGAAACTCCCCTTGAAGACTTGATGATTGAAGTCCAACCGTATTGACGAAGCAGTTCTCCCATCTGGTGCGGAGTACCTGATGGCAGAAGTTCGGATATCCCCAATTGGTTCATGATTGACCGAGAATTCTATTCCCGACTTACTGATGAAGTCCGGTTGATACCCAAAAGTTCTCTTCAAATGCCCGGTGGCACGATTAACTTGATTGCTGACCTAACGAGTCCCGAGGAATCTTGATGCCTGACGGCATGATCGACCATGTATCACCGGTTACCGCGTGACCAATTCTCCAGCTAGTTGTCGTGCAGCTAATATTTCAGTTTTCGAAGATTTGTTCCCGTCAGAGTATCGTGCACTCGGGCAGTTGGCAAATTTTCGGGTTTGTCGATATTCAACCGTCTCGCACCTTGATTGGTTGAGAGTCGTTCGCTTCTCACCCAGTCAGGTTCAAGCCATTTGAATAGGGGCAGCTGTTGCACTTTCTATTGTAACATCTTCCATTGATCATACTGAGTGTGTGCATATCAATTTGGAAGCAAGATCATGAGGAATTGATAAGATAGCATTTGGATTTGGCAAGAAGCAAGTCACCATCGGATTCTGAGATTCAAGCTCCTTTGATCAAAACTTTTGCAAACAGAAGCATTAATACCAATCAAGGAGTGATTCTGGAAGGTTTGAGGTGCTGAAGTGGAGTCTTGCTACTACTGTTATTCAGAAATTTCCAGGTTTTCAACTTTTGATCCACACCTCAATTTAAGCGCATTTAGTTAGATTTGTTAGTATAGAACGGTTAGAAACAAGTAGAAGATGGATTCTGGAGATTTTGAGATCATTTGGAGAGGATCAAGATGATGACACCATTTCTTTATTGATCAAGAACATGAGGTATAGTGAGGCATAACATGAGTTCTATAGCAAGTTTTAATCAGGGTAATATGGTGAGTATGCTGGTATAATCAATTTCAAGAATAGTCAGAATTGAGATTTGAGCATAATTTGGATTCACTATCGGGTTTAGAGATTGAGGATGATTCTTTGAATTCTAAGGTGATGGTTATGATCAGCATGGAATTTAGAGTGTTCTAGGGTTTTACATCTTGGATTTTGGGCGAGAATTGATGTGATACGATTGTGAGGAAGAAAAGCATGATAGCTCTGTTTCATGGCTTCTTCATTCCAAGTTCATGGCTGAAGGTAGGTGATGACTCAATGGTCGTTGGATCATGCAAAGACTCATTGACCGGACTTAGATCTAAAGGCCGATATTTGATTTCACGTTTTGAAGAGGGAAAGGCTGAAACAACGAAACGAGGCGTTTCATTAATTGGAGTCTTGGGCTTTAATGGATTGATAGCTATACACACCCCCATCCACGACCCAGTGATGATTTGAACTAATTTTCTCTACTTATTGCACTGCGTATTTTTCTTTTTCTTTATATTTTTGATTTGTTTTCTGACTAAATACACGGGCTTAAGCGCATTGCTTTCCGCACCCCTATTTTAAGCCCACTCATATAATGTACTGCATATCATTGCTAAATACACCAAATGTTTTCACATTTTATTTTCTTTTTCTTTATTTTTCTTTAAACTTTAGAAAATCATATTAAATAGAAAAATAATGATTTTGGCATGGGAGTTTTTCCTCCTATTTCATATTTATGTCTAGAAAATTATAAAATCAAAACATTTGCATTTCATGCATTTTTAATATTTTTTGTATATTTTCTCTTTTAATAGCTTTTTAATTCATTTTATGTTGATACATAGTTTTGTAGAATTTTGTTTAGCTAGTTCCCTTTATATTTTTCCACCATTCTCTTTAGGATAGTTAGATTAGGACTTTAGCTCCCCTCTGGATTTATTCCATAATTTTGTGATTAGTTTTTGATTAGTTTTGATTAGATGACTTTAGGTTGTGTAGATTTAGGTCAATCCTTAACATAGGTCCACAATAACACTAAACTTTTGAGTTTTTAGGTCAAGTTAGATATTGGGACATATAGGGTATTAAGGGTAGTTATATAGGATCCCCTAGAAATTATATTAGATTTTAATATAATAGTATACTATTTTTAATTGATTTTTGTAATTGATTGTTGTTTGTGTGGCCCTTGTGGGCTTGTATTTTGTTTTGCTTTGCTTTGTGGGCTTTTGCTTGGCTTGGTGGACTTGGTCTTGCTTTGTGGAGCATGGAGGAGCATAGTGGAAGACTTGAAGATTGAAGAAGGAGCTTGAGAGCTTGAAGACTTGTTTGTTTTGTTGTTGTTTTAGGGTTAGGAATTAAGTAGAGCTTAGACTTAGTTAATTGCTTTCTTAAACATGGATGGTATCTTTCACCTCCATTCTTCCCCATGATTCAAGGTCCTTCCATGGTATTCACCTCCCTTCTTTGGAGGGATAAGTGATGGTACCTAGTAAGTAGAACTTTTGAGGGAACCATTCTTCTGATGTTAAAACCTTATAGGCCTCCTTTGGTGGTCAATAAGCAGTTTAATATCCTAGCTTATCCAGTTAAGTGATTTTTTCTGGTTTGAGTATCTTGAAGATGTTGGGCTTGAGTGTGAAGATGAAGACTTCATTGAAGAGTATGGAAGAGGATGATTCCCTGAGCATTGCCATTGCAGCTGAGGCTTGAAGAGCAAGAAGAAACAAGTTGATACTTGAAGACCCAATGAAGATCCAGTAAAGACTGAATGAAGAGCTGAGGCTTAAAGACTGAAGGATGAAGTTGACATTCCCATGTGATTGAGGACTACTCTGAGAAGCTGAATCTTGTAGGAAGAGAAGACCAAGTTGAGATTGGTAAAGTAAGAGAGCTGAAGCTTGAAGACTGAGTTGATACTTATGAGGATTCAATTGAGATTGAGTGTAGAGCTGAGGCTTGAAGAACAGAGGATGAGTTGATACTTACTTTGAAGCTTTGAGAGCCTGAAGGAATCAAGTTTATACTTGTGGTTAAGAGCGAAGCCTGAAGGTGGAATTGACTAAGGAGTTGAAGCTTGAAGAAGAAGATTAGGTTGAAGCTCATGTTGAAGGGTTGAAACCTGGAGAAGCAAATTGATATTTGTCATGGAAGATGATAGCCTTGAAGGGTGGTTGAAGTCTGAAGACTGGATTGCTGTCAGAAGAGCTGAGGCTTGGAGTTGGAAGAAGGAGTTGTTGATCTGCTTTCTTTCTTGTCTGTTTTCTTTTCTGTATTGCTGTGACTTGTTTGACTTGCTTGATGCATTAGAATAAGTCCATATCTAGACTGACTTTAACCTAGGAGCATGATTGCACTAGAGGTTGAGTGGCTCCCTCTGCTTGTATTGTTACTGTATGGCTTTGCTTGCGGGTATTCGATAGAGCCCAGCTCCCTTGCCCATGTGGTTTATTTTCCTTGATAGCATTCCATTTTATTTCATTTCTTCTGTATGAGTGCAGTTGTTATTCTATCTTGCTTGATAGCATGTTATTTTCTCAGTATGATTACTGTTATTCATTCTGGCTTGAGGTTGAGATGAGCTTGTGGAGGCTGCTGCCCCACACACATTTCCTCCCTCACTTGCATTGCATGCATTTTACAGTCGTTTACTGTTTACTGTTTACTGTTTAAGCTGATGCTTTATCTGGTTCTGTTTATCATTGACATGATCCCCTAGGAATATCACTTCCTTTGATAAGGAAGTGATGATAGAACGTTAGGTTGAAACCTATGCATGATAATTTCTAGGAGTTCCCTGTTTCAAACCTCAACCATAGGATGAATCCTTGGCATGACAACATTAGGACTTGATAGTCTCCCTTTAGTTGAGCCTGTTCTCTTCTCATCTCAAAACAGCTTAAGATACAGTAATTATGAATTATTTCTTTCGTACGTTACGAGCCTTAAGCTATCTGAGAAAGGATTGTTGGAGAGCGTCTTTCCAACAGTCTGGATGTTTAGTATGGCACCCTTTGGGTGACATGCGACGCATTCACTCTCAGGTCATAGTCTTTAGTGCGATTGAAATTGCAAACACAATAAAAAATACTTCTTTCGTAAAAGACAGAAAACAAACTTCAAACGTTTTTGCCCCGTGGGCCCATAATTCAAAGGAAGCTTTTCTGAAGAAAAGAGTGTCGTTAAACTTCAGCGCCAATGTAAACAGGCTTTGTCCCTAACTGCTGGAACTGTTGTTTAACCCTACTCGATAAAACAGATGAATCTGAATTCCCGTAAACCGTAGTAGCCCGAACTACGTAAGCTCTGATCTCTCATGCCTGTTGAGAGTACGTAGGCACAATACTGACGTATTGGCGAGCCACCTTCCCCGTAACCCGTAGTAGGTCGAACTATGTTGACTCTGATTTCTCATTCTCTGATGAGAATACGTAGGCATAAAGTGCGACGCTTTGCCGAGTCATTTTTCTTCTCTATTTAAGCCAGCCTTGATAGGTAGATAGATAAACCAACTCGTCCAGTAAACACAACAAGCGTGGATCCCGTCGAGTACGACGGACGTGAGGGGTGCTAATACCTTCCCCTTGCGTAACCGACTCCCGAACTCAGACAATGGTTGCGATGACCTTGTCTTATACCTATTCGTCAGGTTTTTCCGATCGTTTCCTTTCCCGTTCTGAGGGATAAATAACGAAAGGTGGCGACTCTTCTGTTTTGCCGGCACCTTATTTTCGCGGAAGCGACACCATGAACGGGTCTTAGTTTCTTCTTTGAAAAGAGTAAAATAAACCTCCCCTCGCTTCAGGGTTGTATGCCATGAACGGGTCTCAGTTTCTTCTTTAATCAAGTATTTCACCTGTAAAGGGTAAAATAAATCTCCCCTCGTCTCGGGTCATAAGCCACGAACGGGTCTCAGTTTCTTCCTGGAAAGGTGAATACTTATGGGAGAGTATCTTCATAGGGGATTAGAATTTTACTGGAGATTTATGACTTTAACGAGGATCCATAATTTATTGGAGATTAGAAAACATCGTCGGGGATCTAAAAGAGATGCAAGCCAGTTGATTTGCAAAATATGTCTTCTCAAATAAAGAGAAAGATCATCTGAATTTTCATCAAACTTCTCGGAAGATGCCATTTGATGGAAGCAAATTGAATAGTGGACTCATTAGGGAAAACATCACTGAGGAGCAGCAATTTTTTAGTTTGAAGTTGCATTGAAGCAAATAAAGTCCTTGTATCACGAATTCTCAAATAAAGAGAAACACTTGTAAAGTCTTTACCAAACTTCTATGATGGATTTCTGGAGATATGTCATTTGATAGAGGATAAGTTGATAATGTTGATAAACTCATTAGGGATAGAAAAATTGTCTTGAGGAGACTTCCATTTGTCATACAAATAGAAAACCTGAGAATGAAACAAGCTGCTCAAATAAAAAGCTGCCACTTGTTGTCTGGGTATAAATTGCTGAGAAAATGTTGTAACACTGCTGCTGAGGAAATATTTTGTATTCAATGGTGATCCTCTAATATATTCTTCCTTGGGGGAAAATGCAAAATAAATGAATGCTTAATCCAGGTTCAAAATCCTAGAGAGACTCAAAATTGTGATTGTCAGGGACCAAAGTTCAATTCAGGAAATAACTGAAGAGAAACGGTAAAGCAAAACTCTACCCACTAAGGAATTAACTCAACTAGGATTTATCTTTATCCAAAAATGGAAAATAAAACTAAAGCAACCATATTCCACAAGAATCAAACTCAGTGGGGAATTAGAAAGGATGTGCTCTTTCTTCTTAGGGCTGACGACTCTACTTGGAGGGAGAAGACAAACCCAATCACTTGGGGATAAACACGGCCAAAGTAAACAAAGTAAACAAACAAAAAAACACAAAAAAATGCACAGATGCCCACGTATCCATATGAAAGAATGTATGTTATGTTATGCTTATCATGACAAAACAAACAAGGAGAAGTAAACCAGAGATGAAATATACATCTCGACCCAGATACTCGGCCAATCTTCGCAAGATAGAAGCATCACTAGGGTGAATGGAAAGCCACACATAGAGTCACAGTCTTTTTTCAAGGCTTCAAAATTCTCTGGGGAAAAGAGAGCACTCCATTTGGGGATATTATATCATGACTTCACTTAAGGGATTGTCAAGATGAATTTCGCTGCTCTGTTGGGATGAGAAAGATTCACTAGGAAAGGATCGAACTCATGATCGAAAAAACTTCATAGGGGATAAAATAAATATCCATTACAAACTAAAGTAGACTGAAAGGAAGTCATTATCAGAGATGCCAAAGTTGAGGCCTCGCATGGGATAAAATGAATATCCACTTTATTAGGGGAACTCGGATTAAAGTCGTAGTTGCGGATATTAGAGTTGAGACTATATAGGGATGAAATAAACATCCACTTTGTTGGGGAAGATTGAAGTTGTAAGAAGTCCATTGAGGAGTGAAACAACATCCACTTTGCTAGGGAAGATTGAAGTTGTAAGAAGTCCATTGAGGAGTGAAACAACATTCACTTCACTGGGAAGGTTGAAGCCAAGGAAATTCACTAGCGGATGCTTAGGTTACCAATAAGGGAAATCTTGCACCAGACATGCCATAACTGCTTGAAGTGAAGATTCATCGGGGAATTGTCATTACTACCTGTCGTAGAGACTTAATGGGGAATCATCACACCACTTGAGACAAGAGCTCTTTGGGGTATGGGTGAAGAATGCTATGAGAAAAAAGTAGCTCTACATTGATGAACTGCATGGTGGTCACCATTTCGAACAAAATTTGTTGTGAATGGATAAAATAATCTTCAATTCTCAAATTCCCCAAGATCACATAGTTTATGAGAAGAAATTCATTCCAAGAGGATTTTACAGAAAACTTGGAATCCAAGATGTTCCAATATCTTTCAACTCTTGGAGAGATTTGTCGAATCTTGACGTAACTGCCCCAGATTGACTGCATTCTGTATAGATGAAACTTCAAACTTGCCCTCTTAGGGATGGTTAGCCTGTGAAAGCAACAACTGGGAAACAAAATTTCCCCTGGTCAGTAGAGTCTTCAGGAAACATGCCCCTGGATATGATCATTCTTGGAATGTTTCGTCCTTTTTTATCAGAGTTTCAAGTCTCAAAAGATTAAGCTCATCATTGTTGTTTGTATGCAAGCTTATATGATGTCAAGCAATGTTAGCGAGAAAAAAATGTTAATTCTGAAACTGCTAACGCAACACGCATGCTTGTCTTGAAGTTTTTTTGTATTTATTGAAAAGATATCACAATAACTTGTAACTGAATCACTAGTTAGGATAGGAAATTAATTAATTTTACAAAGCCAACACAACTTTTGAGCTTAGCTCATAGGAGTTAGGAAACATTATCTCGTCGAGTATGCTTTCAAAATAAACCTTACTTCAATTAGTTCTTTTGAGGGTTGTATTGTGGCTTGGTTCACTACTTAAGAAATAAAGGATATAAGGCTCAAAGTTTATTTGTACCCACCCATTCTTCAATATATTCTCAAATCCTACCTTCAGTTAACCTTACACGAGCACTCATATTTCAAGAGGAGTTTTGATATGGTTAAGAAACCACTGAGGCTTTGGACATGGCAGTCACTCACCTTTTTGCTTTTGGTGTTTGATCACACGACTTTTTTATTTATTGAGGATTTTTATTGGTGAGCCTTTGTTTTTGCTTTTCGTGTTTCCTTTTATTATTATTTTGTTTTTATTCCCTAACTTTTGCCTGGACAGAGTCTTTGGATTTGACTTTGAAGTCCAGCGGGATGCCTCAATTTTTTCTAAGTCTCCTTCATATGTTTTGACTTAGCGGACTTTTTCTTTTTTCATTTTTATTTATTTATGAACAAGTCGTGTGACTCTAAGTTATTTTGACCCTGTTGAAAGGATTGTGACTGCCTCACTCTTTAGATAGTCGAGGGATAATCATTGTGGTTTTTTGACTTCCAGACTCCTAATATGTAAGGAATAGATAAAATTGATTTTCGAATGTTCACTCCTCCTTTTTTAGAGTTTGGGCACTCGATCAGTTTAACTGAAAACTACCCTGCCCCCAGGTAAAAATTGAGGGTTTTTTGTATGTAAGGAAAAGAAAACTTCTACTTCAAGGCTCAAAGGGGTTAACAATGGTATATCTCCCTTATATCTCCAGTGTTTGAGGATTTGAAACAATGCCTTACATCATCAGCTGAGTTTTACTCAAAAGCATACGACAAGAGATCTTGCGTTTTTGATTTCGTCATCCTCCTCCCAATTCTCTATCAAAGCAAGATATTGGGTAAAGTTGGCATTATAAAACATGAAAAAGCATTTTACGAGTGAATACGAATGGATTTCTTCAAGACAAACATATTTATTTTATTAATCATTCAAAACAAACAAGTTCTTACACGTAAATCATGCTTTTATAATCAAAGAAATAATAACAAATGCAAACAAACAAACAAACAAACAACCTGATGATCTTGGGAATGAGTTCTCCTCCTGATTTCACCGAATTGAAAGGACTCTCTTGAGTCTTCATATCCATCAGTATAAAGGTGTTCCATTCGTAGTTGGGCTTCCTCCCTTGTAGGTCAACACCTCATCATTGATCATCTCTTGGAATTTTTCTTGGAAAACCTTGCACTCTTCAATCGAATGTCCCATTGCTTCATTATGAAATGCACAGCTAGCATATGGATTGAACCAAAAAGGGTGAGATTTCATGGCTCTGGTATTTCTGGGTGCCATTACCGAGTCTCAGATAGAATAGGACCACAATTGACTGTAATTAATTGGGATTGGGTCAAACGTCTTTTGATCATGACTCTGATGCGTTCTCTAATGAAACTGTGATTGACAATTTGGAATGATCTGAACAGAAGGAGCAACATCAACATGAACTTTCTTACCACATTCCAGCATGGTAGCATCATATCCACAAGGCACAGGAGAAGACGTTTTACTGTTGCAAGTAATCACCACTGGCTCTGGCATATTAAAATGCGGAATTATGACATTCACCCTTGCTCTAGCGATATGAAACAGTTTCTGATCCAACGTATCTTGGAGATCCCTCTTGACCACAAAACATCCACGAGGATTCTTTGAACAAATTTTGCAAGAAGCATAATTATGCTCATAATGGGTAAGCCTACATAAATGGACGTGCATATCTACTAAAGATTCTCTCATTGAATTCACATCAGAGATATAGTATTCTCCGAGATATCCTTCCTCAGTGTTTCCATACTTGGGCAACAAACTTGTTGAGACATTGGGTCCAGAATCTTCAAAAAACAAAATACCACTTTGCACTAACTTTTGTATTTTGGCCTTCAACATAAAACAATGTTCAATATCATGACCGGGCACCCCTTAATGAAATGGACAAAAACGATCATACTTAAACCACCATGGTAGATTCTTTGGGATGGTCAGCGGACTCTTTGTTTGCATCAGATTCTTATGTACTAAAGTAGGATATAAATCATAATAAGTCATTAGGATTGAGTCAAACTGATCCACATGTTGTTTACTTTTGTTACGAGATCTTCCATGTTTCTCTCGCGAAATAGCATTAGCAGCTTGTTCCTTCTCCTTAGGTAAACCTTCCACAAGCTTCTTAGAGTTGTTAGAAGCACTAATGGGAGTCACAGGAATGGGAATTGACATGATTTTAGAAATCATAGTCCTTTGAAGCGGAGTCTGAGAAATATGAGGAGAAGGTTGATTTTGAGTAGCAACCAGAGTTTCAACCAAAGCAAAGAGCCTTTCCACACCAGCCCTTAAAGTAGTCACCTCCTCACAGACTTCATGGTTTTCTTGCTCAATGTTCTTTATCTTATTTCTTTGATTGGCCTGAGTACCGTACTGATGAATTAGCTTGTCTATCGGAGGAAGAAGCAAGAGTGAGAACCTGGAATGCAAAGAATGTGATGCTAATGATGTATACAAATGCATTAATAGAGATGAATTTCAAGGAACTCAAAGATTATGTTTGCAAACACCACAAAGTGAACAATACTTTTGATAACTGAAAATCTCATTTTATTGAAAATAAAGTATAATTTCAAAACCCAATGGTAAACCTATGATGTTTGTAGACAAAAGCTTTGAATTCCATGAAACTTTTATGAACATGATGTTTATGAGTGCATGTATGCTCAAACACAAGTATAAACAGATCCACATATACACATACCATTCAAACAGGCAAAAACCTAGGTATGAAAATCAACGAGCCTGGAACAATGGTCTACCCATCCCAAATGGTGTTAACTAAGGGTTTATTGTACCTGCAGAACAAAGGTTCTAAAAAAGTTCCCAAAGTCATCAGTCTTTCTTTTGGATATTATCAATTTCCTAAATACTCGGTAGTTAATAATATTCTCAAGGGAACCTCTTTCGAATTTAGTATCACGTATCAACTATTTTGGGACTACTCCCTCATAGTCATCGCACTACGTCTTAAGAAGGCCAAGTTAGGTTAAAGGTAACTAAAGGTTCTCAATGTCACGGGCTCCTAGGTTGAAAGTAGTAATGTTTTCACGAATACTCGTTCAACAATACTACTCTCAAGAGGGCCTCAACTGAGTGGTGATTTCTCAAGTCATCTTGGTCGAAAATAAACTCCATATAAGGCTCCTTGAATGTATTGCCTTTCTATTATAAGTGCACTCAAATCCGGGTATAGGACTTATCTCGCCACACAAAGGTAACAACCCAAGCAAATACAGATATACAAATATACAGATATACAAATATACAATAAATAACACATATCAAACCAGTTAGGGGAAACCCTCGAAAGTAAAGTTCCCAGTGAAGTCGCCATTTCTGTCGCGGTGAGAATTTGATATCAAGCTATTGATTAACTT
This sequence comes from Lathyrus sativus, assembly GCA_963859935.3. Taxonomy (NCBI): domain Eukaryota; kingdom Viridiplantae; phylum Streptophyta; class Magnoliopsida; order Fabales; family Fabaceae; genus Lathyrus; species Lathyrus sativus. The sequence continues at coordinate 588,104,633 of OZ012738.1, forward strand.
GAATCACAAATATTAATTCACCATCGATCTTTCATTTATTTGATGGAGGGGAAAAACGAATAACCCATTGTTGCACCCCAAAATTTGCCCAACTTTTCTTTACCTAGCTTGTGTTTCATTTCATTCACATTAGCATTATCATTTGCATTTCATTGACATGTGTGCAGGAGATCAAGAGGTATGATTACCAATTAAGAGTTATACAAGACTATGAGGCTAGCTAAGAAGGTTATTCAAGTGTTCAAGGGTTGATATCCTTGTCAGAGAAGTTAAAAGATCCTCAGAGAGAGTGATTGAAACCAAGTATGTGTGTTTCCTAACTTGAGAGTTGTGGGAAGTCATCAGATGATTTTGAAGCCATGAAGTTGGACTTGAGGTCTTTAGAGAGCTCATGAGAAGTGTTTAAGATCACTTTGAGGCCTAGATAGGTCATTGTGCAAGATTAAGAAGGCTCAGCCATGAGTGGTGCAACTAGGGTTTGACTGGGTCAACCCTAAGTCAACTAATGATTTGAAGGAAGTTGAGACCTAATCCCAGAGCCATGTGATCATGTATTGATACATTGAGATGTTATAAGGATGATTCCAAGGTTAACTCATCATGATTGAAGAGTTTGAGAAGTTTCAAGCTAGGGTTTCTAAGACTTGACAGTGTAAAATCCCCTAGTTTGACCCCTGTCTTCAAGGCAATATAGCTCAAGATATGATTGTCATATCATCTTGACCCCAACATGATTTTTGTAGGGAATGATCTTAGCTTTAATATGAGTACTGGAAGTCCTTGATAGGGTTTATAGAACTCAAGTTATGAGCCAGACAAGTTACAAGTCATCTGAGGCATGTGAATTTGGAGCTTGAAAGTTACCCAACTTGCATGACACTTGTGACCTATAAGGATGATTCCTATGAAGTTTTGGTCAACATGAATGTTGTTCCTTATTCTCATAGCTTTCTATAGAATACTAGAAGTCCTTGATAGGATTTATAGAACTCAAGTTATGGCTTTGACAAGTCAAGGGTATTTTGGGAAGTTGTGATTATGGGTCATTTTTTGTTATGGGTCATTTTCACCAACTTAGACATCTCAAATGAAATTTTGTTCAACTTGAAAGTTGCTCAAAATGGGGTTTTAAACTTAACCATGTATCAAGGATGCATTGAAATGGCTCAAGGAGAGACTTGGTTCAAGAAATTGTGAACAAGGGAGAATTAAAGGCCAAAAATTCAAAATAAATAATATGTGTGCAAATGAAGAAAAATAATAGCATTTTTTTAATGGAAAATGTATTTTAGAAACATTGGCAATATTAGATTTCTAATTTGAGTCCAATATCATGCCCTTTTTCTTTGTTTCTTCATGATGAAGTAACATATCAAACATGAGCCATTGGATGGAAACAAGGAGTGAATCACCACCATTCATATTCAATATCTCATGAGGAGTGCAAAGCAAGCATTTTGAAGCCAAAACAGAGTGCATATCGTGACTGGTGTGGAAGAGATTTTGAGGAGAATTTGAAAATCCAATTTCTCATTCTGAAGCTTTGAGAAGGTTCTAGATGATTCTAATGAGTTCTATATAAGGTATTGAGTGTGTTCAGATCGTTTTTTGGAAGAGTTTGAAGCTGGTAGCAGAAAGTGGATGTGAAATTTCAGAGTTTCAAGAGGAAATCAATTTCTGAGTTCAAGGAGAGATCAAGGCAAATTGAAGGTGGCATTAGCTTCAGAAGGTGATTTAGAGTGAATCTGCATCATCTTGAAGGTTGAAGTGATCAAGAACTGCATCTGTTACACGCCTGAACTCAGGTTGGTATCTTTCACTCTTATGCTTAATTTAGGAGGAGATAGATAGAAATCTATAAGTGGTTAGGATCCTTGTAATGTGTAGTTGGATTCTAGATCAGAAATTGGTGAATTAGAGACAAACTAGGATGTGGATCAATTTCTGTTGAGGTTGAATTCTTGCAGTTCTTGGATAGATAATCAAGATTAGATAGGGGAAATTGATCATCGTGAGATGAGGATTGGATTGATTCCTTTAATTTGGAGAATAGGCATGATCAAGATTTTGACACTTTTCTGAAGATGCTATCGTGTTTTGAAATTGAGAGGGAGTTAGATGATTTTGAATGGAGATTATTGATCAGGGTGAAAAACTGGACAAGATGATGTATAGTTATGTGTTGTTTGATGACTTGTGAACATGGCCTCACTGGAGAATACGGTGGCGCTGCTGCTCAGGCCACCGTCTGAGAATCTCCCTCCATCTGAATTCAAATTGGGACGATGCACTGCAAGCGTTGGATTAGTCTTGGACCTTGACTCAGTAACCTCAACGCACGGCCACGATTGAGTTTGAAAACTCTGACTTTGACCCCTTTGCAAAATGCTCTGTTTCACTTAGTGCACTTGCCTGGGCTTAATGACTGATTGCTACTTACACCCCCACTTTGGCCCAACCCAGCGTATTGAACTGATTAGGATTGCTATTTGGCACGCAAGTTTTCTTATTTTCTTTTGTTTTTCTTTATTTTCTTCATTTCATACTAGTTGGATAATAATTCATAAAAAATAGAAAAATAGGTCAATTAATTCCATGTTTTCTCCCCCTGATTCATGATTGAACATAGAATTTTATGGAATAAAAATATTAGGAAAACCATGCATTTTTATTTTATGTGCATTTTTTACATTTTATTTGATAATAAAATTACCATGGTTGATACCTCTGTTTGATGAATTTAGTTTGATCATTTGGTGATGAGTTTTTGCTTGAGATTTTGTTTGTGATTAGCTTAGACTTGTATGCTCCCATAGTATTTTTCTCATATTTTTGTGATGAAATTAGGTTCTGTTTTTAGGTTGAAACCTTAGGTGCTCCCTTTTAGGGTTTAAGTTTAGTACCTTGTAGTTTAGAGTTTATTTCTAGGTCTTATTTAAGGATTAGATCTTTGGAATTAACATGGTAGAGTCATGATTGACATAGGTTCCCATAGTTATTTTTGTAGGATTTTATAATTGATTTTAGTTTTTTAGTTAGAATTAACTTTAATACTAGGTTTTAGGTGGTCCTAACTTGCTAACTCAACTAGAATGACTTCATTAGTTCCCTTAGACTAGGGTTTTGCTTCTCTTGCTTTTGGATGATGATGAAGACTTGTGTGGGCTGCTGTGGAATGCATGGTGGAGCTTGGACTTGAAGATTTCTCTCCCTTTGGTGTAGTTTGTTTAGGGTTAAGGATTAGGGTTTTTAGGGAGATCTCTTAGAATAGATTTTCTTCCTTCATGAAACATGGAAGGTGTTGACCACTTCCATTCCTCCCTATGATGTAAGGTCCCCTAGCGAAGGCTCCATCCCTCCTTTGGTAGGATGTGTGGCTCTTCACAAGTTGGTAGAACCTTTGAGGGTTCCTTTCTTTGATAGTGGAGTGCTTAGTGGTGACCTTTGGTCTTCACCTTGCTTCTCCCTATCCCACCTTGCTCTTGTTAGATGAATCTTTATCCCTTGCTAGAGGATGGAGTTCCTTGTTAGGAGATTGAAGATGCTAGAGGTTGCACTTCCCCTTTGTTTGAAGACTGCCATTGAAGCTGAAGCTTGAAGATCAAGAAGATTAAGTTGATACTTGTGTGAAGAAGATTAGATTGAGATTGAAGAAAGAGCTGAAGCTTGAAGAAGATGAAGAACAAGTTGATACTTGTGTTTGATGCATTGAAAGCTTGAAGAAGCAAGTTGATACTTGCTATTGAGGATGAAAGCCTGAAGGTGGAGTCTACCATGAAGATTGAAGCTTGAAGATGGAGTACCTTTCAGTCTCTTGAAGAGGATCGACTTGAAGAACAGTTATAGACTGAGGACTGAACTGCTGTCAGAGGATTGTTTTGCTGTGAAGCTGTGGAAGCTGTTGATTTGCTTTCTTGACTGTCTGTTTTCTTTCTGTGCAAATGTATTGATGTGACTTGTTTGATTTGCTTGATGCATTAGAATAAGTTCATCTTTAAATTTTTTTAAGCTAGGAGCATGATTGCATTAGAGGTTGAGTTGCTCCCTCTGCTTGTATTTTTACTGTATGGCTTTGCTTGCGGGTATTCGGTAGAGCTCTGCTCCCTTGCCTATGTGGTTTGTGATTAGCTTGATGGCATTTTATTTTTTCTTCATGATCGCAGTATTCATATCTGGCTTGAGGTCGGACGAGCTTGTGGAGGCTGATGCCCCACACACATTTCCTCCCTCACTTGCATTGCATGCATTTTACAGTCGTTTATCTGTTTACTGTTTAAGCTGAGGCTTTATCTGTTTTTGTTTATCATTGACATGATCCCCTAGGAGTCTCACTTCCTTTGATAAGGAAGTGATGGTTAGAACTTTAGGTGGAAACCTATGCATGATAACTTCTAGGAGTTCCCTATTTCAAACCTCAACCATAGGATGAATCCTTGGCATGACAACAATAGGATGCTTGATAGTTTCCCCTGTAGAGTCCTTTCTTCTCTTCTCATCTCAAAACAACAGTAAAAAACGTAATAAAAGTAAGTTAGTATAAGCGCGTTACGAGCCTTAAGCTACTTGGGTATTGATAATTGAGCGGCCTCCTCTCAATCGTCTAGAATGTTTAGTATACGTCCTTTGGACGATATGCGACGCATTCATTCCCAGGTCATAGTCTCTAGTGCTGTACGAACTACAAACAACCATAAAAAACAGTTCTTCCATAAAAGACAGAAAACAAACTTCAAACCTTTTTGCCTCGTGGGCCCATAATTCAAAGGAAGCTTTTCTGAAGAAAAGAGTGTCGTTAACTCCCAGTTCTACCGCAAACGGTAACGCCTAAGTCTTCAAGGGTCGAGCTGCGTACACCAAACTACTGGAATTGTTTGTTAACCCTACTCGAAAAAACAAATGAATCTGAATTGCCGTAAGCCGTTTCCCGAACTACGTAAGCTCTGATCTCTCATACCTGTTGAGAGTACGTAGGCACAATACTGCCGTATTGGCGAGCCACCTTCCCCCATCACCCGTAGTTAGGCGAACTACGTTGACTCTGATTTCTCATTCTCTGATGAGAATACGTAGGCATAAAGTGCGACGCTTTGCCGAGTCATTTTCTTTTCTTTTCAGACCAACCTTGATAGGTAGATAGATTAATAAATCCGTCAGATAAACACAACAAGTATGGATCCCATCGAGTACAATGGACGTGAGGGGTGCTAATACCTTCCCCTCGCCTAACCGACTCCCGAACCCAGACAACGGTTGCGATGACCTTGTCTTATACCTTTTCGTCAGGTTTTTCCGATCGTTTCCTTTCCCGTTCTGAGGGATAAATAACGAAAGGTGGCGACTCTTATGTTTTGCCGACACCTTATTTCCGCGGAAGCGACAGCTGGCGACTCTGCTAGGGACTTGATAGTTTCCTAGGGATTCAACGTCCCTTATGCGAGTCAATCTGGGGATCCAACGTCCCCTGCGAGAGTCAATCCTAGCGCTTGTATGATTACTTGTTGGGTTGTTTTTATTTATCGCATTTTATTTCCTGCACTTTATTTTCAGTATGATATGATTATCTGTGCTGTTGTGGGAGGGCATTCTGATGAGTGAGAAGCCAGACCCAGGCTTGAGAGCTACATAGTATTAGAGTGGGTTAGTGGAGGACGTGCTTGCTTTGCTTGCATCTGTTCCCATATAATCCACACTCATACGAGGTTCTCTTTGATGGCTTCCTATCGGTCCTTTGGACTCGAGGGGTTGTTGGATCTGAGGATTGTCAACTCTGGGAACCGATCATTTGGAATTCAGCTAAGTGAGGCCACTTCAAGAGATGATGATGCCACACCTCCTGGGTATCGTATCATCGTTTCTTGAAAGTCTGTGACGCTGATGACCGCATAGGATGCCAAACCTTTTCCGTCATTAGGTCCATACCTGTGAGCAGGGTCGGGTTTGTTGCAGGAAACCTTAACCTTCAGACTACCTAGTTTTCTTGACAATGAATCAGTTTTGTTGGTATCAGAGGTTCTCATCATCAGATATGTGGTTGTTCTTGACAGAGCAGATTTATGGTCTGGTATCAGGGGTTTCTTCTCATCAGAGATATGTTTGTTCTTGACAGAGCAGTATTATGGTTTTGATGATATAGAGCCTTCATCTCCTCAACAGCACAGTCATCTTGATCTTCTGCCACGTGATTGCATTTTGCATTGTTTGCATCCTCATTTGCATGTCATTAACGTGTGTCTGTGTTGCAGGTGCATATTTCTCCCCTGGTTCTAGTGATCTTGATCCTCATGGCAAATATGGCATCTCTGAAGAAGACTGTGGCTTACAAGCTACCAACACCTGACATCCGAGAGTTACGAACTTTGATTTCCTTGGCTGATAAGACAGTGATGGAGAGTTTCAGAAAGAGTTACGGGAGACTTCTGAGTATTGTGTATAAGCTTCCTACGTACGAGTTGAATGGCCTATATGCTCTGCTATAGTTTTACGACCCACAGCTCAGATGCTTTGTGTTTCCAGACTATGTCCTAGCCCCGACCATGGAAGAGTACTCTGACCTGTTGGGGGTGCCTTTGATGAATCAAATGCCTTACTACCGTGTTGAGGGTGAACCCAAATTGAGTAAGCTGACGGACGCTCTGCATGTAGATGAGTCTGAATTAGAAGGGATGGTATCCAAAAAGATCGGAGTTCATGGTTTCCTTTTGCATTTCCTGATGGAAAAAGCCCGAAAGTTTTCCGAGAAGGGTCGCTGGGAGGTATTCAATACCTTCTTAGCCCTTTGCATTTATGGGATCGTGTTATTCCCAAGTCATCCGGACTTCATAAGCATGGATGCTTGCCACATATTTGCCTCCGGGAATCCAGTACCCACTCTCCTCGGAGACGTCTACCATTCAGTTCACAGCAAGAACGAAAACAGAAAGGGGAAGAACGTGGCATGTTGTGCTCCTTTACTGTATAAGTGGTTTGCTAGCCATCTTCCTAAGTCGGGGCTGTTCATTGATTCTGCTGAGTCTTCGCCTTGGTCTGCACGTTTGATGGGTTTGACTGCTGACAATATTATCTGGTTTGATAGAGATCTGCTGGGAAAAGATATTGTGTGTAGCTTCTGTGGCTTTCCTAACGTCCCCCTGGTCGGAAGGAATGGATAACTACAATCCATCTTTGCTAGTACGACAATTTGGGTATGCACTACGAGGTTCTCCTGAAGAGGATGAAATACGGGAATCTCTGTATTTCACGGGGTTGCTTGAAGGCGACACTTTGATCAAGGTACAGAATGCCTGGAGCAAAATTCACCGAAAGGGAAAGGTCCTGCTGGGAAAGAGCAATAACAAGGCCTTTGATCCATATGTGACTTGGGTTCGAGAGAGAGCCGCCAAGTTTCTAATTCTGTTTCCTGCTGTGGAACCATTGTATCCTCCTGTGTACAAAGAGCCTACCACAGTTGACATTCAGAAATTCAACAAGGTACTCCAAGAGAAGGAAGAGCTACGAAAGGCCAACGAAGAATTGGAGAAAGAGATCGCTCAGCTTCGGAGTGAGAAAAGTGAAGCCGTTTATACCTGCAAGAAGTAAACTGAGATGATCAATCTTCTGGGCGCCAATCTGACCAAAGAAACTGATGAAATGGAACGTCTGGGGTTGGACCTGAAGTTAGTACATGGTGTGTTGACAACCAAGAAACAAGATCTGGACAGAGTGTACCGGAAGTTAACCCAATACGAGAGGGTCTGGAGTAGCACCCTGGCCAAATACAAAGAGCGGGAAGAAAAGCTGAAGCAGTAAGTAGCCGAGATAGAAGCTCATATTATGGTGAAAGACAAGGAGATAGAGGTTGAATCCTCACTGCGACGAGACGTCCAGTATAGATTGGCGGAGGCCAAGGCAAATTTGCAAGATTCTCAACTCTGGGCTGATGCTAAAAGGAGTAGAGTCGAGAACCATTCTGAAGAAGGTGTTTCTAGGAGCGTTGTCGAGAACCTCCCAGAGTCCATCAGGCAGAGGGGCCTGCTGGCCCAGGGTTTGCTTACTCAGCCAGGTCATCCCGCTACAAAGAAGTTGATAGAAGATGCTCGTGCTCGTGGCCGCACCTGATCTTTTTGTATTTTCTTTGTACATTTTATGCATTGATATGCTGATCACCGCCAGGTTTGTTGGTTGGGGTCATGCCTTGTTGCTTCAGTTGTATGTGATTACAGTTGTACGCTACCCGAGCGGGCTTTTCAGATGGATATATGAGGATTTCTTTTCCATGATTGGATGATAGACTTTATTTGTCTCGGAAAATAGGATCGGGGGGGAATCTCCCCAAGGCACAGACACACCTTTGCATTTGCATGAAGAGCACCTTGTCGTTTTTCTAACCCTTTGTGTATGCAGGTTGTTCTAGGATTGACCGAAGACCGATCCACCGCTATCCGACCAGAGCGAATCAAGCTAGAGCAATGGAACAAGTGCAAACTGACGTCCAGGAACTCCGAGAGAGGATGGACCGCTTCATGAGGCTCATGCAAGTGGTTGTCAACGGCCAAGACCAGCTCAGAACACTGGTCCAGCCTCTGATCTCAAGGGTTGACAGCAACGGTGTGCTTCGTGGTGGGAGCGTTCCAGTCCCTCCTCCTGTTGAAACTCCTCAGGGTGGCATCCCCGTGACCGGGGGGAATGGAAGTGGTAACGGCAATGTGATCACTAACATCGGGCTAACGGTAATACGACTGGCGTCGGTAATGGAAACTTTGAAGCCAATGGCAACGCCAGACTAGGCAATGGCAACACAGGTGCTGGAAATCTGTATGGGCCTCAGCCATGGCTAGAAGATCGTCAAGAAGTTTTGTTCTCACAGAGGAGTGCTGAAGGGGAACTGACTGCTGAAGCACGTCTGAGGTTTAAGGCACTCGAGGACAAAATGAGGAATTTCGAGAACCAGAACACTATGGGGGTCGACATGACTAAATTGGGATTGATTTCTGATTTCAAGGTGCCTCCTAAATTCAAGGTACCCGACTTTGAGAAATACAAGGGCACCACCTGCCCTTGTGTCCACTTAAGGTCATACTACCGAAAGATGTCCGCTCACTCTGAAGACGAGAAGCTGCTGATGCACTTCTTTCAGGATAGCTTGTCCGGGCCATCCCTGGAATGGTACATGGGTTTGGAACCCACCAGTGTGCGCACATGGAAGGAACTGGCTGAGGCCTTTGTACACCGTTATTAGTATAACAGTGACTTGGCTCCGAACTGGGTTCAGCTACAGAACTTGTCACAGAGGAACAACGAGGGGTTCAAAGAATACGCCCAACGATGGCGTGAATTAGCAGCTAGAGTTCAGCCACCGATGGTTGAACGAGAGCTTGTTGAGATGTTTGTAGCCACTCTCCCGGGGGTCTATTACGAGAAATTGGTCAGTGGTATGTCAGGGAGTTTCTCTGATCTCATCATTACTGGCGAGCACGTTGAAAATGGGATCAAATTGGGGAAAATCCAGGGTGTTGATCTATCCTCAGCCGGAGGAGGAAAGAAACCATACGGTAACAAAAGGCATGAAGGAGAGACGAGCGCCGTGTCTAACGCTCGAAGGAAGGGTAAGGGCCAGCGCCAACAAGTGGCTAGCATAACCATCCCCGCCGTCCAACAACCTCAGCCGCAACAACAGCCGCAACAACAGCAGCCAAATCAACAAGGGTACAGAAGGTATCAGAACAAGGCACCTCTGTCAAGTCGTCACCTTGAGACACCACCCATGTCTTATGCTCAGCTGTTACAAACTCTGCTTCAGTTACAGCTAGTCCAGAAAAGAACCCTGGCTCCCTTGACAGGGGCACCTCCGCAGGGTTATGATGCGAATGCAACGTGTGATTTTCACTCAGGGGCACCCGGCCACACGATAGAAAACTGCAAAGCCTTCAAGCACAAGGTGCAAGATACGGTGGATGCTAATATCATCAATTTCTCAGATAATGTGCCGAATGTCACAAAGAATCCTATGCCGAACCATAGGGGAGGTGGGGTAAATGCCATTATTGAAGAAGAGAACTTAGATTTGTTGACTGATGTCAAGGATCTGAAGACGCCACTTAGCTTCGTTAAAGCCAAGCTGATGAAGAGAGGCTTCTTTCTAGGCTGTGGAGAATTGTGTATGGGTTGTGCGACTCGTCCTGATGGATGTGAATAGTTGATAGTGGGGATTCAGAGTCTGATGACCGAAGGAATCTTGCAGTTTAGCCGAAGGGTCGAATGTGGATCTGGAGAGGTAATGCTGAAGCAGGATGATGAGGTTGCCACCATCACCATCCCTCGCCAGACGATAACCATTTCTGCACCCAGGCCGCCCACAATTACCATCACAAAGGCTAGGCCGATACCTTTTGAAAGCACCTATGTTGTCCTGTGGCATTATAGGGCGGACGTCTACTGTAACGGACAAAAGTTGGAACTGGAACCATCTGGGCAGTCTGTGGATAACCTAGTGGGAACTGGCGGAATCACACACAGCGGAAGAGTATTTGCTCCACCTGAGATTGTGGTGGACAAAGCAGACAAAGCTGAGCAAACTAATAAGGGAAAGAATAAAGTCGTTGAGGAAACCCCCCGTGGGGTAGAAAAGGACTTACTTGTAAAGGACGCTGAAGAGTTCATGAGGTTGATCAAGAAGAGTGATTACAAGACCGTGGATCACCTCCATCAAACACCCTCGAAAATTTCCATCCTGAATTTGTTGCTGTGTTCGGAGTCGCACCGTAACGCGCTGTTAAAGGTTTTGAATGCCACGTATGTACCGCAGGAAATCTCAGTCAACCAGTTGGAAGGGGTAGTAGCCCACGTGAATGCTGGAAACGGGTTAGGGTTCACTGACTTAGAGCTGACGCCGAAGGGAAGAAACCACAACAGCGCCCTGCACATCTCGATAGAGTGTAGGGGAACAGTTATGGCTCATGTGTTGGTGGACACTGGGTCATCGCTCAATGTTCTTCCGAAGAAGGCATTGATGAAGTTAGACACGAGAGGATTGATTTGCACACCCAGTGATCTGGTTGTGAAGGCTTTCGATGGAACCAAGCGTCATGTCTTTGGGGAGGTAACTCTGTCAATCCAAGTCGGTCCGGAAACTTTCGACGCAGTCTTCTACATTATGGACATCATGCCAGCCTACAGCTGCCTCTTAGGCCGGCCATGGATCCATTCTGCTGGTGCCGTGACCTCCATGTTGCACCAGAAGCTCAAGTATGCTGTCGGAGGCAGCATTGTAACTGTATGTGGCAAGGAAGACATAATGGTGAGCCATTTGTCGTCCTTCAAATATGTTGAGATGGATGGGGAAATCCACGAAACCCTGTGTCAGGCATTCGAAGCTGTTAAGGCCAAGGACGTGACTCCAGTAATGACTGAGAAACCAGAGATGACTCTCACTTCCTTCAAGGAAGCCCGGGCCGTTGTTCAAGCCGGATCTACCCCAGGCTGGGGGCAAGTTCTAGAAATACCTAACAAACAGGACAAGTTTGGGTTGGGATACTCTCCTACGGCTGAAGCCTCCTCTTCTCACAGTGCGTCGCGAGGTAAAGGGCCGATCCAGTTTACTAGTAGTGGGGTGATATTTGAAAGTGTCAGCGCAGTGTCTGAAGACGGCGAAGACAGCGATTGCGACCTGGATTCCTGGATCCAGCCAAGCAAACCAGGCCAGAGCCTCACCAACTGGTCCATCAGGGATACCATCCAAGTGACAGGCAAAGAGTAATGATTTACATTCTCCAATTATTGTACAACCCTATGTCCTACCCAGGGCATAATGGTTTTATTGTCAGGGCCTTGTTTGATGATGTACATGCATTTTCCCAATAAATCAAAAGGCGTTTTTCTTCGCATTCAAATGTTGTGATCTCTATTATTCCTGTTTTATATTTGTTTTGAAAAACAATAAAATGGCAATAGGGTTTGTGCTAACCTACATATCCTTCTCTTAAGCTTAACCCTTGTTATTGCAGGATCCACATAGCAGATGACATCGACTCTGGACCTTCTACGACTCACTTCGACTTCGATTGCCCGATCTATCAAGCCGAAGAAGAGAGTGATGAAGACGAAGACCTTCCCGAAGAGTTGGCCCGCTTGTTGAAACAAGAAGAGAAAGTTATTCTGCCTCACGAGGAAGAGATTGAGATTGTGAATCTGGGTTCTGAAGAGCTGGTCAGGAATGTCAAGATAGGGGCTGCATTACAGAGTGATGTCAAGCAGAGATTGGTCGAGATGCTGAGAGAGTATAGTGACATCTTTGCTTGGTCATACGAAGATATGCCCGGACTTGATACTGACATCGTGGTCCATCACTTGCCGCTGCGAGAAGATTGTCCTCCCGTTAAGTAGAAGCTTAGGAGGACACGACCAGATATGGTCGTTAAGATCAAAGAAGAAGTGCAAAAGCAGCTTGATGTTGGCTTCTTAGCGGTCACTACTTACCCTCCGTGGGTCGCCAACATAGTGCGTATACCGAAAAAGGACGGTAAGGTACGAATGTGCGTCGATTATCGGGATTTGAATAGGACGAGCCCTAAAGATGATTTCTCGCTCCCTCATATTGATGTGTTGGTCGACAATACAACTCAGTTCTCCGTGTTTTCGTTCATGGATGGCTTCTCCGGCTACAATCAGATCAAGATGGCGCCGGAGGACATGGAGAAAAATACATTTATTACACCTTGGGGAACATTTTGCTACAAGGTAATGCCTTTCGGTCTGAAGAATGCAGGGGCCACTTACCAACGAGCAATGGTTACTTTGTTTCATGATATGATTCATCATGAGATTGAAGTCTATGTTGATGACATGATTGCGAAGTCCCAAACGGAGGAGGCACATCTGGTCAATTTGCTGAAGCTTTTTGAGAGGCTTAGGAAATTCAGGTTGAGGCTGAATCCTAACAAGTGTACTTTCGGAGTACGGTCTGGAAAACTACTGGGGTTTATCGTGAGTGAAAGAGGCATTAAGGTTGATCCTGCAAAGATAAAAGCAATACAAGAAATGCCAGTGCCAAAGACTGAAAGAGAAGTTCGTGGTTTCCTGGGAAACTTCATGATTGCAGTATTCATATCTGGCTTGAGGTCAAACGAGCTTGTGGAGGCTGATGCCCCACACACATTTCCTCCCTCACTTGCATTGCATGCATTTTACAGTCGTTTATCTGTTTACTATTTAAGCTGAGGCTTTATCTATTTCTGTTTATCATTGACATGATCCCCTAGGAGTCTCACTTCCTTTGATAAGGAAGTGATGGTTAGAACTTTAGGTTGAAACCTATGCATGATAACTTCTAGGAGTTCCCTGTTTCAAACCTCAACCATAGGATGAATCCTTGGCATGACAATAGTAGGATGCTTGATAGTTTCCCCTGTAGAGTCCTTTCTTCTCTTCTCATCTCAAAACAACAGTAAAAACGTAATAAAAGCAAGTTAGTATAAGCGCGTTACGAGCCTTCAGCTACTTGGGTAGTGATAATTGAGCGGCCTCCTCTCAATCATCTAGAATGTTTAGTATACGTCCTTTGGACTATATGCGACACATTCATTTCCAGGTCATAGTCTTTAGGGCTGTACGAACTATAAACAACCATAAAAAACAGTTCTTCCGTAAAAGACAGAAAACAAACTTCAAACCTTTTTGCCCCGTGGCCCATAATTCAAAGGAAGCTTTTCTGAAGAAAAGAGTGTCGTTAACTCCCAGTTCTACCGCTAACGATAACGCCTAAGTCTCCAAGGGTCGAGCTGCGTACACCAAACTGCTGGAATTGTTTGTTAACCCTACTCGAAAAAACAGATGAATCTGAATTGCCGTAAGCCGTTTCCCAAACTACATAAGCTCTGATCTCTCATACCTGTTGAGAGTACGTAGGCACAATACTGACGTATTGGCGAGCCACCTTCCCCCATCACCCGTAGTTAGGCGAACTACGTTGACTCTAATTTCTCATTCTCTGATGAGAATACGTAGGCATAAAGTGCGACGCTTTGCCGAGTCATTTTTTTATTCTTTTCAGACCAGCCTTGATAGGTAGATAGATTAATAAACCCGTCATATAAACACAACAAGCATGGACCCCATCGAGTACGATGGACATGAGGGGTGCTAATACCTTCCCCTCGCGTAACCGACTCCCAAACCTAGACAATGGTTGCGATGACCTTGTCTTATACCTTTTCGTCAGGTTTTTCCGATCGTTTCGTTTCCCGTTCTGAGGGATAAATAACGAAAGGTGGCAACTCTTTTGTTTTGCCGGCACCTTATTTTCGCGGAAGCGACACCCATAAACATGCAATGCAAAAATAAAGCAAAAGAGAATCTAAGGTTCGCACGTTGCCTCTTGCTCTTTTTCTCTCGATGCCACATCGTGGTTTGTGAAAAACTTTGTGGTTTAGACGTGAGGAAGATGAGGTATGAGTGTTTGTGTGTGTGTGTGTGTGTGTGTGTGTGTGTGTGTGTGTGTGTGTGTGTGTGTGTGTGTGTGTGTGTGTGTGTGTGATTGCTTGTTTTTTTTAATCCATATATATAGGACTAGAAAATAGACAAGAATGATAATAACCATTAACACAATATTTTTTTTCGTTTTTATAATAAGACAAGAATAAAAGAAATTAAAAATCATGTTTTTGTGTTTTTTATGATAAGACAAGAATAAAGAGAATTAAAAATTATGTTTGTGTGTTTTTTATAATAAGACAAGAATTAAAAGAATTAAAAACTATGTTTTTATATTTTTTAAAAAGAAAATATTAATAAAGAAATTAAAAATAAAATTAATTAATAAAAATAAATTTTTACATTAAATATCTAATGAAATCTAAATAAATTAAATAATTATTTAAATAAAAATGGTTAAAAGACAAAATAAAAAGTCGTGCAGAAAAATGCTCGAAAAAATAAAATGAGCACACCAAAATAATCAGCGCAAAATAAACATATTGAAAAAATATAGCGTTTGGTCAGATTTTGAAATAAATTTAAACTGGTTTGTCTGTAAATCCAACAAATTTATTATGACTGATATTTCAGACACTATGCAAGATGAAGTGCATACCATGCTATGCAGATGATGCAAAACAAAATTTTAGGGTCAAAAATTAGGATATGACATCAAGAAAGTATGTGAGTTCTCCTACAAGACTCATCTTAAATTCATATTGCATTTGACGAACAAAATATCCACTATCTTGTCTAACATTCTACCTAAGGCAATGTCATTAACATAAATCTAGGCTATCATGTGCTTTCCTCTATCATTATTCACAAATAGATTTTTATATATTTGATCAAAACTTTAGTTAATCTTTCATACCAAGCTCTTAGAGTCTCCTTTAATCCATAGAGAGATTGCTTCAACTTGTGCACAAGATTTAGAAAGCTAGGATCAACGAATCCATTTGGTTGCTCTACATAAACTTCCTCATTAAGATACTCATTCAAGAATGTAATTTTAACATCCATTTGGTATAATCTGAATTTAAACACATAGAAAACTCCTAGTAACAATCTAATAGACTCAAGGCGAGTAACTGGAGCAAATGTTTCATCAAAATCTACTTCTTCTATTTGTGTGTACCTATGAGACACTAAACGAGCCTTGTTCCTTATTACATTACTACTTTCATCAGATTTATTCTTGTAAGTCCATTTGGTACCAATGAAATTCACACTTCCAGGTCTTGGGACTAATGCCCAAACTTTGTTTCTTTTGAATTGACATGGTTCCTCTTGCATGGAATTTATCCAAAATTGATCAGTCAAGGCTTTTATGATGTTCTTAGATTCAATCTTAGAAATGAAACATGAGTTTGTAATCATATCTTTGGATCTAGTGATGAATCCTTCATTTAGAATTCCTATGATATTTTCAATAGGGTAATCTTTTTTAATTCTTATTGACAGTCCCTTTGGTCATTTGAGAATTTTTAAAATTTAGGCTTCTAGATTAAATGTCAGACTCCTTGGGTGGAACATCTGCTAGGACCTCTGTCTGTTGAGGGTATACATCATCTGCATCTTTAACCTATTTCTTTTCTTTAAGGGTATCGTCAATGACAACATTTATTTATTCAATCATTGTCTTGGTACAAGATTTATATACTTTGTAGGCTCTACTATTAATGGAGTATCCTAGGAATATTCATTCATCTTTCTTGGGATCCATCTTTCTTCTTGGCTCACGATTTGCCAAGATTTAACACTATCTACCAAAGACATGAAAGTATTTGACATTGGGTTTTATGCCTTTCCGAAATTCATACTGAGTTATTTTGGTTCCACATCTTATGGTCACACGACTATAAATATGACACGATGTATTCATGGCTTTAGCTCAAAAATAGTAAGGCATATTCTTGGTGTAACACCCTTCTAACCCCACGGAATAATACATAATTAATCAGAGTAAATTAACATGCTTTCACAAAAGGGCGTCACACAATTTTACAAAATCTCAACATTCACCTGTCATACTCATGTAACATTGAAATAAATAGTCATGCTATTAAATTTTCATCTTGCATGCAGCAGCGGATTCAATTTATTTACATAAATCCCTTCATAGAATATTCATGTTCATCACATAATCATCAACACTTAGGCACAGAGGCCATTATCACATATTTCAAATACATTTAAAACACAACTTAGAATACACAATATATCTCTAAGGCATAAACCCCGCGATCCCAGTGTTACATAACCAGAGCATGACTTGACCAAACATTATTAAATACTAACAGTTGCACCAACAGTGAACTCGCAACTACTAACAGTACTACTCCTTGGTACCTGCACGATGTCATATAGGACATCATTCCAGCAGAAGGGTGAGAAATATTATCATAATAATCAATGCATACAATTATATATATACATAATTATAGAATACATATAACCCACATTTTCTCACCACAATTCATTTCCATTATCAGATGCATCGCAACATGCATATAAACAAACATAGACATTCATCAAGCATTTTCATCATGCATACATCCATAAATCTCAACATCCCACATAAACATACACATGTTATGTTTTATCCACCAATTCACTATTACATATTCACATTCTCAATTACATAAGTAATGCCATACGCATATTCCACAATTCTCACCATACTCCATCATAACTCATCATACACTTTACAAAGCATACTTATATAAATAAATATGGACAATCATCAAGGATATTCATCATGCACATATCCATAGTCCTCATCAATCCACATAACATACACATAAGCATTTTTGCATACAACAATCTTATATTCACAGTCTCAAATCAACAAGTCATGCATGCACGCATGCTTCATACAACAATCACCAATATGTCATGTGACTCAATGCAACTCATGCCATGTGGTACCAACACTTGTTATCATTTTTCGGTTTTTACACTTAAACCGGGTCCACCCTTCTAGACCGATGACAACAAAGCCCGTCCCCTAGGCTTCAAACCCACCCTTCTAGGTTTGGGACAAGCCACTAGTCTCCGAAACTAGCAAATATTGCCTCTTGACTAAATGATGCATATGCAATCAACCAACAAAATGCACTTAAGACCGTTCCCGCATCTTAATCCCATGCATTCAAATAATTCATCCCTTCAATAATTACAACATGATTGCACACACAACATATTTATAACAATCATCAATGTATTCATTTATCAATACCATTATCACATCATCAAATAATGCACACATATCCAAGATATGTTCCCATGCATTTCTCACAATTATTAAACAATGCATACATATCCACGATATATTCCCATGTATTCTTCACATTTAATCACATGCACACAATATGCATTTATAACATCTATCAAGCAATGCACACATATTCATAATATGTTCTCATGCATTCTCAAGTAATTCTTCATACAATAATTACATCATGCTTACACGCATAACACATTTACCACGCAATGCACATATATTCACAATATATTCTCATGCATTGTTCACATATAATCGCATCCAATCAATATACATTCACAATATCGTGCCAAACGGCGACGAATTCATCACAATAATCATGCATTTTAAACATGTTAAAATAATGCATACAAATATTTGTCAAAAGAATGCAATTCATATTTGATCCTATCATCTAGGATTCACGCCCAAAGGCTACCCACAGTATAACATATCATAACATAAAACATGCCACTCAGCTAAGGATTAAACATCATCAAGCTAAGCAAAACAACACGGGTTAGAATCACAGAGAAAAGAAAACTCTGTCACGTTCGCTACCATTCGCCTGGCGAAGCCATTGGCGAATGCTCGCTGGGACCTTCGCCCGGCGAACTCGCCAGCGAACAAAGTCAGTAGCTACTGACTTGTTTCGCTACCCTTCGTTGATGTACTCGCCTGGCGAACCTTCGTCGCTCACCTTCGCCTGGAGAACTTGCCAGCGAAGACCACTGGGAGTTCTCTTGAATTATTCTCCAGCTATTCGCTGGGCTTCGCCCGGCGAAGCTTCGCCTTCACTCGCCTGGCGAGAGCCAGCGAACCTGCGATATCAGAACCCTCATTCTGTCCCAAAACTTCTACCCTCCAAAAATCAACCGATTCTCACCAAACCAGTTTCAGTAATGTTAACTCCACATCACTCGACTATTCTACGGCATTATTTCCAGTTTCTATTCGATTAAACTACGATTCTACCGATTAAATCCATTTTGCCCTAGCTTGAAAAATGGTGGAAATTCACAACAAACCAAACCCACACATACATAATCATACACATGGATTAAATAATAATGTTTCTCACCCTTACCTTGGTTTAATCGAAGCTTGAAGCGGATCCTTGAGCTTTCCAAGCTTTTTCCTCTTCTCTTCTCTTTTCTCCTCTTTCTTTCTTTCTCTTCTCTTTCTCTTTCTTTCCCTTATGTTTTCTTTTCCATCTATTTTCCTTTATATACTTTCCATTTGATTTTTCTTTCTATTATATTTCTATTCTCATAATATCTACCAAATCCTTTCTCACAAAATATCTCATCTTGACATTAATTAGAAAATATCTGGTAAATCCACATTATTCTACCAAATATAATAAATCAGTTAAATCCATTAACTCATATAATTTAAATAAATCTAATGATTCCTTTAAATCAAATAAACCACTTAAACCAATTAATTAGTACCAATAATTAATTACTGAAAATTGGGCTGTTACACTTGGCATGCAACATGACTCTAGATGCCTCTTTAAAGGTTCTATTTTTGCATTCAGCCACTACATTCTACTGAGAGGTGATATGTGATGAAAATTCATGATTATGTTAGACGATGACAATGATCTATAAGGGGGGTTAAATAGATTACTAATTTATTACAATAGTCGGTGCTTAAAAAAATTGGTTTAAAAGAATTGTACGGAAGCGGTCGAGGAACCAAGTCGTCTAAATGAACCGTTATAAAAAAGATCGAATATGCGACAAGCGAAATGGAACAACAAATATAATGAGAAACATAATTAATAGTTTGATGATTAATCAATACAAATAATACCACTTTAGTTTGTCCAATTTTCAATGACTTATAAAGTGTAAACTTAATTTGATAATATAACAAACAGTTTGTGTGCGATCAATTCATCGAATACTTGGTGTGCAAAACACTCTAAGTATTGTTTCTTATGTAATGTAAGTGCATAATTTTTGCAACTACAATTCAAGTGATTGTAATGAGTTTTCAAACCAGATTTTCAGCACTACACTACAACAGAATTTTATCGATCAATTGATATTACACAAACATTAACAATTCAAAATAAAAAGATAGAGAAAGAGAGAACAACATTAGAGTTGTTTAGGCAGTTCCACTTTCGTTCTCGCTTAGGGTACGTCTGCCCACAATTCTAAAACTAGAATTAAGATATGTATTATCTTGTTGCAAAAGTTTATACAAGAGAATCAATAGTCACCACACACTCAAGTCTAGTTGTTGATGTTGATACTATGTCTTATCTCCCCTTGATTCAAGTCGAATCAAGTGCTTCGAACGTGTTGAACAAACCTTTGGTTACCACTACTTGTCTAAACAACCCAACCGGTCTTCAAACCTTTCATCTGGATGATTTCGATCACACACTGTTCAAACCCAAATCTTCCTTACACAATCCTCCGCTTAACGCTACTTGATTGAACAAACCCACCGTTCTTCAATCCCCTTCGCTCGGATGAATCTGTGAAGCAAAGACTTGTGCAAAAACCCCACAAAATCCTCAAGATCTTGGAGGAAAAAACCCTAACGATTTTATTCAAGAAAAACCCACTGAAATCTCAACCCAAACGAGATACACAATCCTACGTTTGGATGTTATCTCATGAATGATGCAAAAGATCAACAAAAATTGTTATGTGTAATTGTTGAGAAAATGCAAGAATGAGGATGAAAATGAAAAGAACAATTCAGTGTATATCTTTCACTTTTCTTGTTGTATGTAGAAATGATGAGACAAAATGAATATATATGATGACTTGACCAATTAACAAACATAACAACATTTCAAACTATAACAGATCATAAAAATATGCATAAGTCAGCGAACGATCGACCTATGCTAAAGGGGGGTCGACCTGAGTAGACCCGAGAGCAAAACTATGCAAAAATATAAGTTATGCATCGACCGGAACAGGGACATGCATTAACACAAGCTTGCATAAAATAGGCAAATAAAAATGCTTACAATATGAGTCGACCCAAGGATTGACGTGCGCATACCCGAGAGAAAATGAATGAAAATTAACTTGTATGAGTCAACCTAAGTAGGGCTTTGAGTCGACTCGACCACCTGAAACTCTCAAAATGAATTTTTGCTCATATTTTGATCTACCTAACATATGTTTATGCAATCCTAAGTTTCCTAATAAGATCAAATACACACAAAACATATATGACATGCTCGTATATGTATAGACACATAATTTTAGACTATTTTGTGCATTGTAAAACATGCATGCAAACTAACATGCGATTATATCATCCAAATTATAATGTACGAGCTACTACATATTTTGACATTATTAAAATAAGGCTAAGGCACCTTGCCCTCACAGATTAATCCCTCTAGAGGAATAGAAGTCATAGAACTTGGAGGTCTCAAATTCTTTTGCATGGTCGCTCCTTATTTTTACTATCTCACTCCCTTTTTCTCTTTGGAGACGTTGACATAGATCTTTGAACAGATCAAAAGTGTCAGATTTTTCTCTAATAAAATTATTCCATGTGTATCTTGAAAAATCATCCACACACACGAAGACATATATTTTTCTACCTAGAGTTTCCACTTGCATAGGTCCCATGAGGTCCATATGTAGTAACTCAAGAACTTTAGAGGTGGTAAGATGTTGGAGCTTCTTGTGAGACATCTTGGTTTGCTTACCTATTTTGAAGTCTCCACAAATTTTGATTTCTTCAATCTTGAGTTTTGGTAATATCTTGATAGCTTCTTTAGATATGATCTTCTTCCTGCTCTTGAGGTTGAGATGGTCAAGCATGTTGAAGGTTGATTCTTATTTTGAGATATCCACGTATAGCAGTTGTATTTGGACCTTAAACCTTTCATTAACACTTCTTGATTTTTGTTGATTTGTTGAAGTTCACATTCAGACCTTAATCACATAGTTGACTAATACGATCAAATTAGCAATTAGTCCTTCTACCAGCAGCACATCACCAAAGTAATGGAAACCTGGACATACCATGTCATTATTCTCCACAAAATGCAGCAAATTATCTCTCTTCAAGGTATAAACTATGGCTCTTGATATCATGTTAAGAGTTTTGATCAAATCTTAAGAAACTAGAAGAGAGAAAATATGAAAAAGTCGAATAAATTTTGTATTGATCAAAATGAGAGATTAGTTAATTAAAGTGATACAATGATATTTATATAGAATAAGAGTGTAACTAACTCTCATCTAGTGTAATTAATTTTTAATTAACTTGCAACTAATAACTAACTCTCATATTCTCATATAGTATATCTAATTTGTAAATAACTTGCAACTAATTTGTAATTAATGCTAATATCTCAAACTTCAATTTTAAATTCTTGGACACTTGTTATTACGTGAGTAATGATTTTGAATTATTTAGAATATTACACTTTCATTATTTAAATGTTAATGTAAGTTTTAAGCATTTTATACAATTTTAAATATTAGTCTAACGCAACTGTTCTAGACTGGACTGGCACCTGCCCCATAGTTGGGCAAGGCCCAATCCAGTCTAGCTTAAGGTTAGGCCCAATACGACAGGATACAATACAATCGTTGGAGCACATAGACGTTGGGGACGTGCCCCTCACGCGCTTGACAGTTCACGTGACCAACTGTCCCTTTGAAAGTCACAGAGACTGTTGGACCAGATCAAAAATCACGCGTTAGATCTTCCACATAGCAATCCCTCATTGGCCAACCAGATATTTCAGTTACATGGGAGACCTTGGCCCCATGCTGGGGGAAAAAGTTATAAATACCTCTCTCTTAAGAGGGTCGGGTATTCTAATCATTCGTACTTATACCTAAATACTCGTACTTGCTTTCTCTCTTTAGTCCAAATACTTACTTTTGCATTGGAGCACCTTGCAAGTACAGCCCCCTCTTCTTCTACAGCCACTGTTGGTGCCCTACATTGAAGGCCAAGACGATCCATTTTGATCACTCCAGAGCAGTGGCACCGTCTGTGGAAACACCAGTTCCCCCGTCTTTTTGAACCAAGATTTCCCAATCTTCCCAAACAAAAGACCAAAGCTACCTCTCTGAACAATCATCATTATAACATCCCACCATAATAAAGCTCAGCAAGATTCCCTCGTCACCCTTCTAGGTTGTGACGAAACCCCCATTCCCGAAGCTGCCACCGGAGAAATTGATCACAGGAACGGGTAACCAGCATCTCCTGACAACGTGAAGCCTCGTATCCAAAGTTCCGACCATGTATACGAACCTATCACCATACCACATGATGATGACCCTTGCACAGAGGCCCTCATCGTCGCCCTCAACAAATCCAACTATTTGCTCTTCCAACAAGGAGAAAAATCCACATGCTGGAAAACAACATTGGAGAACGACCTCCCCCGCGGGATCCCTCGGCCCATCTCGCTGATCACATTCTCCTCTTCAGAAGCATCACCGAGACAAATCTAGAAGCATCTCCTCTTCCAAAGAACGATCTAAACTGGAGAAGCGTGGACATGAGACCATCCGAAAGTGCGATCGTACCCCTCCTCGGAAATCCAAGCACTCCTCCATATCCAAAAAGACTACGCCTTCTGGAAATCCTCGCGAAGAGCATCGAAGCCAACATGAACTTTCTCTTTGATGCAGCAGGAGCCAGGACGCTGTTATTTGTTCAGCAAGTCGCCTAACACGAGCGACGAAGATAACGCAAGTGGTCCCCTGTCACAGGAAATCATGGACACCCACATTCTGCGCGGACTGGATAAAACCTCCCTCTCTAGCTCTCTATGATGGTACCACCGACCCTGGTGACCATATAGAAAACATCGAGGCCATGATGCACTACTACAATATCCCTGATGCGATCAAATGTAGGTTATTCCATGCCAACCTCAAGAAAGGGGCTATGTCTTGGTACAAGAGCCTTCCTCGGGGCTCGATCACGTCATGGAGGAGTCTTAAGGAGCAGTTTTCCTGACACTTTACTACCTTCAGGCGCCACCCGAAATCCAAAGCTACGTTTGAGGGTATCATCCAGGGCAGGGAAGAATCTCTACAAAATTACGTCGACAGATTCACTAAAGAAGCGGTTGAAATCCACACAACCAACCACATGAAAAAGTATCTGCTAGAAAAGGGATTGAGGTCGAAAAGCGACTTCCGCAAGGTAGTAGGACTCAACCCTCCTCGGTCTCTTGCTGAACTTATTTGCCAGGTACAATCCTATATTTAATATGAATAAAAGGAAGTCTCGTGTAAGGCCAGAGACTCAAGGGACCAAGAGAGTTCCAGAGCGTCGAAGAAAGAAGAAGCAGAAACTTCCAAGTGAGACAAAGACAGGCGACGAGACGATCGTCCCAGAGATCACAAAGGTCCTACAGGTCGACTCACCGAATATACCTTGTTGACCACTCCCCGCGAGCGTATTCTGTCTGAATGTATCAACCCAAGCTCAAGCAAGGAAGCGACTGATTCCCCAAGCCAATAACTTCGAAGAGAAATACTGACCGAAGCAAATATTTTCGCTTCCACCGCAGCCACGGCCATGTAACAGAAGATTGCGTCCACTTCAAAAATGCTATTAAAATCCTCATCAAAGAGGACCACTAAAGTAATATACGAAGAAAGGAAACGCCCCCAAGGAGAAACATCAGAATCCAAGAAAGATACGAGAGCCTCATCTTCTAGCCCTTCCCTCTGGTCGCCATGTCTATCTCGCGACCAGAGGACTTTTTCATCCCCAACGAGTTCGAAGGGCCTGCATATTTTTCTATGCACAGCCCCTGGGAGGCCTTCCCCAGTACAATGGTTATTTCCTGTGGCAGATACAACAAACTCACAGTAGGATCAGTAAAGAGAATATTCGAACAATAGATCAATTGTAGTACAGTTCGTCTGTCAACACTCGAAAAATTTCGAGGACGGTCTCAACCAAACACTTTTTACCAAGAAGAGCTCCCAGGAGGCTCTCCTAACTCTCACATCCCTCTTCTTATCAGAGCCAAGTTAACCCACACTGACGTCCGTCGAATACTTGTCGATTAGGGTAGTTCGGTGGACATCATGTACACCAGCCTATTTCGTGCCCTCAAACTCGACTAGAAGAGCCTGTCCCTGTATGTAAGGTCAGATCTGCAAGGATTCAACGGGGCCACGGCGAGACCATGGGGATACGTAGAGCTCCAAGTTACATTCGGAGAAGAGGATGCTTCCAAAATGATTAAGACTTAGTTCTTAGTTGTAGACTGTCTCTAATTATACTAATGCATCCTGGGGAGACCGACACTCGCCGAACAAATTGATGTCCCTTCCACAATTCATCTTAATATGAAGTATTATATTGAAAAGGGGCATGTCGCCACTCTGCACGGGGACATCGAGGCCGTAAGACGATGCTTTGAAATAGATACCAAAGGGAAAAGTTCAATCAGTGTGGTACCGCATATCGTCAAATAGGCAAGAGACGAAGATCTTCCCAACAAAGAAAGCCAACCCAGAAAGAAGCCAATGCTCCAAGCTCATGCCATCGACCTTGATAGTCGGATCCCAGAAGAAGGTGAAGAAGATACTCCAGCCTTAACGACCAACTCATCCTCCTCGACTGTTATGCGCCTAACACTAGATGGAGAATTCGAGGTGATCACATTCGGGGACGATCCTAATCGAGGAGTCAGGATCGGCGCAGGAATGTCGGATGAAGTGAAAGAACAATTAAAGACCTGCTTGAAAAACAACGCTGACTTGTTTGCTTAGAGCGTTGCAGACATGCCCCACCTTAGCCCAGAAATTGCTTGCCATCAGCTCACCATCGACCCATCTGCTCAGGCGATAGCACAACACAGTCACAAGCAATCTGATGAAAAGACTGAAGCGACATATAAAATTGTAAAAGACTTTTTAAAGGCAAAATTTATCTCAGAAGTCAGGTATACAACCTGGCTGTCCAACATTGATTACAGCGATCTCAACC
Organism: Lathyrus sativus; assembly: GCA_963859935.3. NCBI lineage: Eukaryota > Viridiplantae > Streptophyta > Magnoliopsida > Fabales > Fabaceae > Lathyrus > Lathyrus sativus. The sequence continues at coordinate 588,130,314 of OZ012738.1, forward strand.
GGGCATGCCCAAAATATGCATACCCCCTGCCCAACATCGATAAGCTAGTGGATAACTCCACTGGTTTCAAACTTCTATTCTTCGTGGACACCTACTCAGGATATAACCAGATCCCAATGGCAGAGAAGGACAAGAAGTGCACCGCTTTTATGACCTCGTCGGATAACTATTACTACAATGTAATGCCCTTCGGTCTGAAAAACACAGGGGCAATGTACCAGCAAATGACAAACAAAGTCTTCTGATCATAAATCAGAGACATGCTCGAAGTATACATGGACGACATGATCATGAAATCCCAAGAGGAATCTGATCATACGCTCCACCTACAAAAGGTCTTCGACCAAGCCAGGGAGTGTAAAATGCGATTCAACCTAGAAAAATGCACCTTTAGCGTGCGGGCAGGAAAGTTCCTTGGGTTCTACCTCACTGAGAGGGGAATCAAGGCCAACTCCGACAAATGTCGAGCATTTTTTGAATTCCACACACCTAGGTCAAAGAAATCCATACAATCCCTCAACGGGATGCTCACCTCGCTATCTCGCTTCGTGGCCAAATCTGCCTAATACACCTTGTCGTTCTTCAAGCTCCTTCGGAAAGAGGCAACGTTCGAGTGGACGGAGGAATGCAAGCAGGCACTGCGCCACCTCAAGCAAGCATTGTCCGAACTGCCTGTTTTGTCACGACTAGACAGCGGGGAAACGCTTTACCTTTACCTCTACGTCATTAATGAAGCCTTAAGCACTGCCCTCATTCGGGAAACCCTCAATGGGAAAAAGCCAATATACTTCACAAGCAAAGCCTTGCAAGGGCCATAACTTAGATACCAAAAGATCGAGAAGGTCGCCCTGGCCCTCATCAACGCTGCAAGAAGATTAAGACAATACTTCTTAGCCCACCAATAATAGTGTGAATGGACCAACCTATTAGTCAGCTACTCAGACGACCTGATATGGATGGAAGGATGCTTAAATGGTCTCTAGAATTGTCAGAATTCGATATCCACTACGAAGGCAGGAAGGCCCTTAAGGCACAGGTCCTGGCCGATTTCGTGGCAGAAATGACACCCCTAGTATCCCCTTTCAGCAAGACGCATAGGTGGACGATTTTCGTCGATGGAGCGTCTCGTTCCACCGGCAGCGGGGCGGGCATCATCCTAAAAAATAAATAGGGAATCCTAATCGAGGTAGCGTTAGTCTTGTCCTTTCCAACCTCGAACAATCAAGCCGAATACGAAGTTTTTGTCGCAGGCTTACAACTGGCAGAGGACCTGGGCGCAAAAGAAATAAAAATTGTCATGGACTCCTAGCTCGTAGCATCCCAGGTACTGGGAGAGTATCAAGCCAAAAATGACCACCTCGTTGAATATTTGAAGCTGGTGCAAAAAAAGATATCCAAGTTTGAAACATGGGAAGTCCAACACATTCCCCACGAAAGGAACGCTCGGGCAGACTGTTGCACCCCAAAATTTGACCAACATTTATTTGTTCATTGAGTATTTGGAAGTTGATACCTTCATCAGAAAGTTCAAGAGATCTTCAGAGGAAGTGTTTTGAAACCAGGGTTGTGTGCTTCACAGTTTGAAAGTTGTGGGTGCTCCTCAGATGATTCTGAGACTTGGAGAATGAACTTGATGTTTTGAGAAAGCCTATGAGATGTCTTGATAGCCATCATGAAGCCCAGAGAGGTCATTGAGCAAGAATTCAGAAGATTCAACCATGAATGGTAGAATTAGGGTTTTGACTGGGTCAACCCTAGATCAGCTGAAGATTTGGAGAAGGTTGAGACTCAATCCAAGGGCCATGAGATCATGGAATGATGCATAGAGATGTTATAAAGATGATTCCTAGACCAACTCATCATGATTGAGGAGTTTGAGAAGTTTCAAGTTAGGGTTTCTGAGGATTGTCAGTGGAAAAACCCTAATTTGATCCCTATCTTCCAGGCAGTTTTAGCACTAGATGTGTTTGATATCTCATTTTCCCCACAACATGAATGTTGTATAGCTTGTTCTAAGCTTTAATTTGAGTGGTGGAAGTCCTTGATAGGAGTTACAGAGCTCAAGTTATGGTTTTGACAAATTGCAGGTCAGCAGAGGTATGTGAATCTGGGTCCTTGAAAGTCACCCAACTTGCAGACAACTTTTGCCCTAGTAGGATGATTCCTATGATCTCTTGGTCAACATGAATGTTGAAGAGGATCTTCTTAGCTTTAATTTGAGTGGTAGAAGTCCTTGATTGGATTTGTGGAACTCAAGTTATGGTTTGAACAAGACAGGGGTATTTTGGTCATTTGTCAGTTATAGGTCATTTTAACCAATGCCTAAAACTCCTATTTCCAAGCCTCAAATGGAAAAACTCAAAACATGAAAGTTGCTCAAAATGTGATTTTAAGTCTAGAAAGAAGGTCACAAATTGTTGAAAAAGCTCATAGCACAAGATTCCATGATTGGTCAAAAATGAACTAAATATGCCTTATAAGTTAATTCAAGTGGATTTGAAAAGTGGTTTGGAAGATCTAGAAATCCAAATGGGGTCATCCAATAGTCCATTTTCATTGAAAAGCACATTTTGAGAAGAATGGTTTTAATAGAATTTTGATTTGGGCCTTAAAAAATGAAGTTTGTTTGAAAAAAGATTACTTGAAAAGGAAGGTACCATTGGAAAATCTTACACAGGCCCATTTTCCTTCACATTTTGGTTCAAGGAGTGTTAATATGTCACATAATGGATGCATGGCACGAAAATAAGGAGATATGCATGGGTTATGGCATGTAGAAACATGTTCATGCATGGAACTTTCCATGAGTTTCTAGGAAGTTCTAAAGAGCTCTAGAACATTCCATGAATTGTTATAAAAAGAGTATTCTTCATGGAAGAGAGGGTTGGTGATAGTGATTGAAGTCAGAAGAAAGAGAGAGAGAAACACCATTGAAGAAAGTTCCTTCAAGTTCAAGAAAGTTGTGATTTCTGCCATTACAAGCTGTTTCCTTCGAAGCTTTTGCAAACAGAAGAGAGTGCATCTTCCAAGGATCACATACAAGCCATTGCAAGCCTTGAAAGTACTACAAGCAACCTTCACCATCATTTCTTGAGCAGGTTTTTCTCTTCTTCGAATCTCAATATTTATGAAGTTTTAATTGGATTCTTGACCATAGGATTAGTGTAGGAGGTTAGTAGATTGATCCCTGAAGGTTATAGCACAATCCATTAAGTTTTGTAACAGGAGCATGAATCTTGAATCAATAATTGCAAGCTTGTTTTAGGGTTTTAATTGATATAGAATAGATTAGGATGATGAGGATAACTTGTAGATCAACTGTGCATCATTAGATTTGAGTTTTATTAGAGTTGATTTCAGAGCATAGTGGTGAAACCCTAACTTTCGAGACTTCTGTTTGGTTGATTCAAGTGGAATAAAAAGAAATGATACGTAACATCTTGTTCCTGGTAATCCATAGAATGTTTTTGCCTTTGGAATTTCATGATTCCATCAATTATAGAGAGAGAACGGATGGCTGGAATCTTGATGCATGAGAGCGTGTTTTTGGATGGAAACCCTAACCATTGGGGACGATGAAGGAGAAGGCGTTGGATTTGAGGTCAAACGTGGACTGGAAATGCCATCGAACGGTTGAGATTCATAGTTAAAATTGGAGGGAAGAGAGCTAAATGAAACGCATCGTTTCATTTAGCTGAGTGACATTGGGCTCAGCTTCCGCTTGCTAGACACACCCCCGTGACTGAGGCCCACAACCATAACACGTGAAACCTTTCCTTTTCCCACCTCCCTGCGTTTTTTTATTTTTGATGGTTTCTGAATTGGATGGGCCTTGCGCCAATTGTTAAATGCACCCCACCTTTGAGCCCATCATTAAAACTGAACTGAGCGAAGTTACTAACCTCACCCCTCTCCCGTTTCATGTTATTTTAATTCTTTTTAATTTCCTTTTAATATTTTCTGTTTTTGAATAATTCATATAAAATAGATAAAAAATGATTTTTAATTTCTTCTTTTTTTCCTGAGTAGATTAAAATGAGTAGAAAATTATAAAAATAAAATTGAGATTTTATTTTTATGTTTGATATTTTTGGTGGATTTTCCAATTAAATAGCTTTTTAATTGTTTCATTTTGATATTTGGTTTTGTAGGAATTGTTTTAGTACTTTCCATTAATCTTTTTTACCCATTCTTTTTGGTACAATTAGATGTTTAGTCATACTTCCCCATAGGATTTTTTCTAGATTTTTTAGAATTAATCTTGATTAGTTTAATTAGGGTTGACTTAGGATAGTCTAATTAGGGTTTAGAATTGTGCATAGGTGATGATTCATTTTCTTTGAGCAAGTTTTATCTTGATTTTTAGGAAGAAACCTTTATAGATGTTATGAGAAGGTGTTGAGGACCCTTGTGATTATTCGTTAATTTTTCCCCATTAGCTTAGTTTTTTTAGGTATTGTCTGAAGTTGCCTGATGATTTGGTTTGTTCAGTGGGTTATCTGTTCATCTGTGGGGTTCATTCTGAGGAATTTGATGAAGGGCTTGTGTTGCCTTGAGGATATTGATGGAGAGCATCATGAGGGGAAGCTTGTAGATCAAGATGCAGAGACCCAGAGCTTGGCTGATGCCCTGTTGGAGGTTTGAGAGCCTGAAGTTTGAAGGAAGTTCATGGTACTTTCCTGAGGAAGGCACTATGAATGACTTTCATCCTTCCTTCTCACCTCTTTCTTAAGTATCCAATGATGTTGGAGCCAACTTGTGAGTTTAATTTCTCCTGAGGAGGAATGTAAACTGATCGCATGTTGTTGAGCCACATGGGATACAACTCCTAAGTGGAAGCCTCCTAGTACTTTCCTGAGGAAAGTCCTATGGGTCTATTCACTTAGTTCCACTAGTTGGTCTAGGATTTCTTAAGTATCCAATGATGTTGGAGCCAACTTGTGAGTTTAATTTCTCCTGAGGAGGGATGTAAACTGATCACAGTGGTTGAGCCACATAGGGTATGATTCCTGAGTATACACCTCCTAGTGTTCTCCTGAGGAAAGCACTATGGGCTTGCCTGCTTAGCTTCCTTTCTCTGGTAAGCTTATTCTGAAGCTTGGAGACTGGGATTGATTCCTCTTGCCTAGGAGTTTGTTTAGATCCTTGCTTAGGGTTTTGATTAGATTTGTTGCTTAGATCCCTGCTTAGGGTGTTGTATAGAGTTCTGTTTAGAGAGTTATTAGGAGATTGTTTCAGGCTTGTTTGAGGCCCTGCTCAGGGTTAAGTCTCTTTGTATTGCTTGACTTGTGTGATATTGTGTTGCATTAGACTTAGGTGTTCATCTAAATAGTTTCTGAGTAGGTGCATCTTAGAAGTAGACTTTGTGCGCATGAGAAGTTGAGGTGGTCCTCCTTCTGCTTGTTTGTTATGGCGTGGCTTTGCTTGTTGGTATTTGGTAGAGCTGAGCTCCCTTGCCTCTGTGCCTTGTTTGTTTAGTCGTTGCATTCATGCATATTTTCAGTATTCATTTACGTTGCAGTTTCTTGTTTGTGGTTTAATCCTGTTGCCATGATCCCTTAGGAGCTCTGACTTCTCCGCTGCGGAGTTGTTATGATAGACATTAGGATGGTCAACCAGGTGTGATAGCAGTAGGTAGATTCCCCTGTTTACCCGTAGTTAGCCGAACTACGTTTGCTCTGATCTTTCATATCAGATGAAGGTACGTAGGCACAGGATGCGATGTCCTGGCGAGCAACCTTTTTCCCCGCTTAGACGTAGGAAGTCGAACTACGTTGACTCTGACTTTCCCATTGCACAAGGGAATACGTAGGCCCAGAACACCGTATGTCCTGTCGAGTCCTGTCCTTTTATTTTCTTTTCAGACCAGCCAGTAGAGTAGATAGATAACACACCCTTTTACCTATAAACACCAAGCGTGGATCCCATCGAGTACGATGGACGTGAGGGGTGCTAATACCTTCCCCTTGCGTAACCGACTCCCGAATCCAGGTTTTGGTTGCGATGACCATACCTTTTCCCGTCTTTGCGAGGTTTACTTCGAGCGTTTCCTTTCCCGCTCTGAGGGATGAATAACGCACGGTGGCGACTCTCCTGTCAAGCCGGCGCCGATTTTCGCAGTAGCGACAGCTGGCGACTCTGCTGGGGACTTATAGCATCTAGGGACTTTTCCCATCCCTTATGCTGGGACCGTTTCCCATCCCCTACGCGAGTCAATCCTAGCGCTTGGGTGTTTATTCGTTGGGTGTTGTGCATAGTGTGTTTTACTTTTCTGCACTTTACTTTTCTGTACCTTTACCTTTCCGCATTTATTTTCCAGCATTACATTATTGTGATTATTGCTGTGGGCAAAGGGAGGTTACTGTGAGTGGAAAGCCGGACCTGGGCTTGAGTACACACCTAGATATAGTTGTGGAGAAGTAGTAGACGAACCTGTCTGCTGAGCAGGCACAGTTCCCTACGAAAATCTGCGCTCAGACGAGATTCTTGCAGAGGTGCTCCTTTCCGGTCCTGAGGATCTGAGGGGAGTCCAGACGTGAGGATTGTCGACTCTGGGGACCGATCATTTGGAAGTCAGCTAAGTGAGGCCTCTTCATGACTTGATGATGCCACTCCTTCTGGGAATCGTATCGTCACTCATGAAAGTCTGTGACGCTGATAACCGCATAGGATGCCGTACCTTTGTCCGTGGATTAGGTTTATCCTACCTGTGAGAGGGACTGGGTTATTGCAGGAAAACTGGCCTTCAGAAACCATGATTCAGTATCTTTATCAGATGGTATTCTTGATTCATCTCCAGGTGTGTTGTCTGGGTCAGATGGGTTTCTTATCTGAGGTTGAGGCTATTATCAGATGGTATTTTCGTCAGATACAGAGGTTCAGATGGTTTTCTTACCAGGGGATTGATATTTTGAGTATCAGATGATAGTTAGTGGCATGAGGTTCTGGTGACCGTGATGGTTTTCTGTTCTTGATCACAGAGATATTCCCCTTCAGGCTACAGCATAGCCCCTGTGTTCGCAGATTGCATTATTTATCATATTGCATCATTGCATTACCATCTGCATTTAACTAACGTGTGTGTATTGCAGGTACATATTTTCCCTTCCGGTCCTGGTGTTCGTTCCTAGCAAGACATGGAAAACCTGAAGAGAGTATTGCCCTATAAGTTTCCGTCGCCGAATATCAGTCTATTGTTAGAGTTGATGGCTATTGCTAAGAAGAGAGGAATGGGTGACTTCAGAAAGAGATATGGGAGGATTCTGACATACGTTTATCAGCCATCTGTCTACGAGACCAGCAGCATCTATACTCTGTTACAGTTTTACGACGCGGAGCTCAGGTGTTTTGTATTTCCCGACTTTGTTTTGGCTCCTACCCTGGAGGAGTACTCTGCACTTCTGGATATACCGATCCGTGATCAGATGCCTTTTTATCGTCCGGACGCTGAGCCTAAGCTGGCTGAGCTTTCTACCATCCTGTGCTTGAAAGAGTCTGAGCTGTCTGGGAAGATGATCAGAAGAGGAGACGTATGGGGATTTCCGTTGGATGTCTTAGTGGAGAAGGCTCGAGAGTATGCCCAGAAGGGCAAATGGGAGGTTTTTGACGTCATTCTTGCTGTATGTGTGTATGGCATCGTGTTATTCCCGAATATTCCTGATTTCGTTGATTCAGATGCCTTCTATATTTTGGCTGCGGGAAACCCAGTTCCTACTTTACTGGGAGATATCCACCATTCAACTCATTATCAGAATGAAAAGCGACGAGGAAGGAATGTGTCTTGTTGTGTCCCTCTCCTATGCAGGTGGTTCACCAGTCATTTGCCTAAGTCAGGTCCTTTTGTCACGTCTATCAATTCTCTAGGATGGCCCGAGCGCTTAATGGGATTAACTGCTGAGAACGTGGTATGGGTCATTAAAGAAGTATTTGGAGCTGAAGTCATACTCAAAGGCGAAGGATTCCCGAATGTTCCGTTAATAGGAAGGAAAGGTTGTGTCAACTATAACCCGTCCTTATTGATCAAGCAATTTGGGTACATACCTCAAGGAGCGCCAAAGCCCGAGGAGATACAGGAATCTCTGTATCTCACCGGGGCAATAGGGAAAGAGATGCTGACCAAACTTGAGAAAGCCTGGAAAAACTTGCACAAGAGAGGGAAGCTTTCAGGTAGCAGAGGGGATACTCGAGGTCCTAGCCCATATGAAGAATGGATTCGGGAGCGAGCTGTGAAATTCCTTATGCCGTATCCAGCAGTTCAGCCATTGCATCCTCCTCCGGTGGAGGAGCCTACCACTGTGGACATTCAGGTCTACAAGCAGCTGATGGCGGAGAAAGAAGAGCTGGCAAAGACTAAAGAGGCTTTAGAGCAGGAGAATGCCAAGCTTCGGCATGAAAATATTGAAACAGGGTATATTTCTAAGCAACAGGATGAAACTCTGAAACATCTGAAGGCTACGTTATTGGAATTGACGGAAACCAAGAAGCGTCTAGAGTTAGATGTGGACTCCGTTAGTAGTGTGTTGGCCACCAAGAAGCAAGAGCTGGAAAGGGCCTATGCAAAGCTAGCCAAGTTCAGAGAACACTGGGATCTCTCTATGACCAAGCGCAAGGAGCGAGAAGAAGGGCTGAAGACACAGATTGCTCAGTTAGAAGAACAGGTCAAAGTGAAGAACGAAGAGCTTGAAGAAGAAGCCTGTCGCCGATACGAAGCCGAGCGCAAGTTGACAGATGCCATGAAGAACTTGGAAGATTTCCAGCATAGAGCAGATGCCAAGAGACCCAAACCTGGGGGCGGTGCTAATGATAAGGCTTGGGAAGACTTTGTCAGAGACATCCAGGGGACGGTCAGGAAGAGGGATCGACTGATAGAAGGTTTGATTTATCAACCAGATCACGCAGAGACAAAGAAGATGGTCGAGGACTTCCGCAACCGTACCCGCATTTGATTTCTCTTGTATTCTGTATGTTGAGGTCACCACCAGGCATGTTGGCTGGGATCCTCCCTATCATATCAGCTGTATGGAGCATAGTTATGTAACTCTTGACAAGACAGTTATTCTAATCAATATATAAGGGTTTTTCCAAATATTGTCTCTATGGTTTATCTCGTCTTGCTACCACTGACACTGGAATTGGAGGGAAAATATCTCCAATGCACACATGCACGTTAGCATTTTTGTATTTCTGTTTGCATAAATCATACTGCATAGCATTTCTCTAGCAGGTCAGAGCACTTATCCAACCTTTGTTTTCACCAGAAAGTGATTCTCGGGGAATTGTTTGAGGCAAGAGTGAAGACGACCAAGGGGCTGAAGCAGATTTGAGCAGAATCAAGCAGTATAATCAGTTACCGGTAATTGGTGGCTATGTCTGAAGGCAATTTCCAGTTTCCTGACACCCAGGCAGGGTTTGCTGTGGCGTCCAACCATCGGTATGATTTCATGGAGGACTTCCCGCAGGCGAACAATCTAACTGCAGACCAAGTTGTACAGCCAGCTGTTGAGAACAGAGATCGGCATGAGCAGTTTCTTGCCCAAAATGAGCGTTATCCTCCTGTTAACAATCAATGTGTTGCTTTCCCTGTGATGAATTACCGGAGAGATATTCCAATGACCGGGTTAGTAGATCCAAGAGCTCTTGACTATGGTAGAAGAGTCCGAGTGTTGGAAGAGCAAATGAAAGCCTTGGAAGCGAAAGATGCCGTTAACCTGGATGCTGTAGCCATGTGTTTGGTCCCTGACCTCGTGTTACCGCACAAGTTCAAAATGCCGGAATTTGAAAAATACACAGGAGATAGCTGTCCAAAATTGCATTTGATGATGTTCTGCCGAAGGATGACTTCGTTGGTGCGAAATGACAAATTGATGATCCATTGCTTTCAGTATAGCCTGACTGGGGCATCCCTGAGATGGTATATGCAATTGGAAAGTAATCAGATTCGATCATGGGTGGATTTAGCCAGAGCTTTCATAAAGCAATACGATTACAATTTGGATTTGACTCCTAGTCTCGTGGATCTGCAAGAATTATCTCAGGCAGAGAATGAATCGTTCAGAGCGTATTTGCGAAGGTGGAAAGAATTGTCTGCTAGCGTTCAACCACCGCTTCCGGAAAGGGAACTGGTTGACATCTTCTTGGGTACTCTGAAAGGCCATTATTTTGACAAATTGTTCAGCTGCACAAACTTTGTGGGCCTGATGAGGCTGGGAGAGATTGTTGAGCGAGGACTCAGGAGTGGAAAGTTTCGAGGTGTTCCTTACGTCCCAGTTGATAGGATTGAGTCAGTTGTCAGTTCTCAAGAAGAGTGGGAAGGAGATGATGCCACCTCAGAATCTCTAGCATCTCAGGATCAGTTTTCAGACACTTCAAGTCAACGGTCATCTTATCGCCGATCGCGTCAGCATGCTCCACGAAGACCAAGGAAGCCTGAAAGGCAGTTTACTCAGCTACCGGTGTCGTACAGCCAGTTGTTGCCAGATCTGGTCAGAAGTGGATTGATAGTACCGAAAGAGACTAAGCCGGTGATTCCACCGTATCCTCCAGGTTTTGATGCCAGCGCCCGCTGTGAGTACCATGTCGGGGCACAGGGGCATTCAACGAATGATTGTAAAGTGCTTAGAAGTCAGATTCAGGATCTGTTAGACTCTAGCCGTATTTGCATCACTCCTCAAGGTTGTGTTCAGATTAATGATTTTCCGTCTTCTAGTTGTGCGGGTTCGTCAGTTAATGTCATGGAAGACTCCACAGGAAGTGTGTGCTCTGAAGATTGCCAATCATAAAGTTCGGTTGTATGGGAGAAATTTCTAGAGGTTTTCGCGTCGGATGCCGCATCTGTTTTCTCTGCTTAACCCGTTTAGCTTTTGTACATCAGTATTTGTCGATCACCACCAGGATTGTTGGCTGGGGTCCTTATATTCATACTCATTTGTGCTTACCTGCTGATTTTGTTGGTTGTACATGTATGGGAGATGTTTGTCTGTGTGTTTATAGCTTGGGTTTCTCTTTATCTCGTTGTGAATGTGTGTTTGCTTTCTGCGCTGCATTATCATTTAACAGGTATATCAGAACCGTGGGTCTTATTTCTTCATCATCCAGTTTGTTGCAGGAATTCCTTCAGAGACATGGAACAGAATCAGTCTGAATTGATCGAAGTCCGAAGCCAGCTGGGGCAGATGATGAGAGACATGCAAGAGATGCGTCTGGAGCAGAAGATTCTCAAAGAGGAGAACAGTCAGCTGAAGACCCAAATGAGCTTGATCATGGAAGTAGTCAAGAATGTACTTAAGAAAGAAGACGATCAGCTATTCGAAGCCGCAATGAAGAAGCTCGTGCCACCTGTGCATGTGGAACCTGAGCAGCAGCAACAGAAGATACAGCCGGTTCAGCAGAGGATCCAGGAAGGAAAGCCAAGGAGAATATTTGAGGCACCACCTATGGCCTATGCTGAGCTCTTGCAGATCTTACTGAGGTTTAATCTGGTTGAGAAAAGAACGTTGTCGCCACCAACGAAAGCGTTTCCTCAAGGGTACGATGCCAATAAGCAATGTGAATTTCATTCCGGGGCATTCGGACATGACATCGAGGGTTGTCATGCTTTCAAGCACAATGTTCAAGACCTGATTGACTCGCACGATATTGAATTCACGCCGGGCGGCGTAGCTGTGCATATTGCTCCTGTCTCAGTCGATGCAAAGATGACAGATGTTTCCAAAGCTGTATTGGGTCAGAAGCGTATCCTGGACTCCATGGTGTCAGAATCTCCAGGCCCACAATTGTTGCCTATTCCTGGGGCAGATCTGAGAAAGCAAATGGCTAAGCACAAGGAGAGCGTTAATCAGTACATCGAAGACCAAGAAGCCGATGTTGCATTTGATACGAATGGTGCTCAAGGGTCAACCCGATACCGGCAGCAGCAGCCTCAGCAACAGAATAATCGGGGGTATAAGAGAGGTCAGAATCCAGGTCCTTTGGCAAGCCGTCATTTGGAAACTCCTCCTATACCATACGCACAGCTTCTGCAGACATTGCTTCAGCTCCAATTGGTTCGTAAAAGGACATTGGCTCCCTTAACGGGACCACCACCACCGGGGTACGATGCTGACGCTACTTGCGAGTTCCATACCGGGGCACCTGGCCATACAGTTGAGAACTGTAAAGCATTTAAACACAAAGTGCAGGATCTGCTTGATAGTGCGGCAATTAGCTTCGGGCCGGGAGGTCCCCACATCATCTGAATGAAGGAGAAAGAGCTCTATAATTTGGCTGGGTCGTTGAAGCAGATCAGGACAGCATTGGGTTGCCTCTAATAAGGATAGACTGGTTCAGCAGCAAGGCAGATGCAAAAGCCCGGTTCTCGGAAGCTAGCATATTTCCTTTGTTTTAGCTTGTCATTTCTTTACATTTGTAATTGCTTTCCTGTTTGAATTTGTAAACTTGTTTGTAAAACTCGTTGTTTTCATTCAAATTGATGATAATGAAATAAATGTACATGTTTTGATTGAATCCATTCGTGTTCACTAACTGTTTTGCAAATATCCACCACTTGGTTAAGTAGAATTTGGGGAGGATGACGAAAATGACCGACATGCAAATTCCGATATTGTATGCTTTTGAAATAAAACCTGCTGATGATGTACAGGCATTGTTTCAAACCCTTAAACACCGGAGATATAAGGAAGATAATCCCTTGTCAACCCCTTTGAGCCTTGTAGTAGGAGTTCTTTCTGAAAACGAAAAACCCTCAATCTTAACCTGGGGCAGGGTAGGTGTTAGCTAATTTGACCGAGCGTCCAAATTACAAGAGGAGTGTCCGTTCAAGGATCAATCACACCCCTAGAGGTCGTGCCTAAAAGACCACAATGGTTCAATCAAGAGTGGGACAGCCACATCATTCCCAAAGAGTCAGACAACCAATGTCACACGACTTGTTCGAAAAAAGAAGAATGAAAGAGAATCAAAAGCCCGCTAAGTCAAGAAAAAAATTCAAAACAAATGACTTAGGCAAAAATGAGGGCATCCCGCTGGACTTAAAAAAATCAAAAGATACTCAAAAGGAGTCAGTCCAGGCAAAAGTTAGGGATATGAAAAGAAAAGGTGAAAAGGATCAAAAGAAAAATCCTCGATGAAAATACAAGTCGTGTGACCACAAATGTCAAAGACGAAAAGTGAGTGACTGTCACTCCAAAATCCAAAAGTTTCTCGAACTATCATTCCTATTTTCTTTCAGCCTCTGAGAGGTGAGCGCTAAGGTCGAATTAGCTGAACATAGGATCGGAGAACATCAAGGAGAATGGGTGGGTTAAAGTAAACTTTGAGCCTTTATCCTTTCCTTTCAAAACCATGAACCTGACCATGTTACAACCTTCAAAAGACCTAATTGAAGCAGGGTGTTTCGAAAGCATACTCCGGTAAAGGTCGCGTCGATTCTGACTCCTTAAAAGGTTCCTCTTACCATGTTGGTACTGATGTTGATAAATGTTTTGTGCATCATATGCCATAAATTGTTTTTCTTTTTCCCAGTGAACAGATTGGATGTCAAAGCTGTCATATGTGTTGCATTAATACATCTTTTATGCAGAACAACTTGTTTTACTTGCGAGTAAGCGCTTGACAGCAGAAAAGCTTCCTACAGTGGAAAGTATGGTCAAGATAGAATGCAGAGCGCCCGAATGTTCCGAGAGCAGGGGCAAGCTTTATTGTGATTCCCAGTCAGGTCAGCCTTTCGAAGTCAGTTATCCTGGGGCAATCAGGTTGAGGTCTGGTGAAATACGCCGCAGTCAGGAGGTACTACTCTGAATCAGATAATCGGGGCAAGGTCATTGCAGTCAGGGGCAGACCATCTTAAGCACGCAAAGGTTGCTCGAGAAGCATTCAAGGTGAAGTGTCTCTCAGAAGTTCAGAACGCTGAGGCATGTTATATCAGACCATCGGGGCAATAGATTTGCAGATTTCCTTTCAAGGACTATCCCCACAGAGGTCCCGTAGGCTGAGGCATATCAGAAGCGAAAGGATTGTTGTTCTCCGTACCTACAAGGCCATTCAGAGTTATTCGAGCAGATGCGGTCGATTTTCGAGAGCGAGATGAATGCGGGAAGTTGTGTCACTATCCCTTGACTCTTCACTAAAAGGTTGTGTATTCATGAAGAATATTTTCCAGCGGCAGTTGTACCTGACCCAGTAAGATGGCTTAAGAGCTCAAATCCAAGTTTGCGATCACTGTAAGGCCCATCCGTGTTGGCGCATCAATTTCCAGATCCGAGCTTCGTCAGTACGCGGGAGGACTCCCTCCATTGTCTCCAGCAAAGTCCACTTGGTCGTTGGTATGGGTAAGCTATCCCCAGAGGAGTCCAATCATATTCAGCACGTCTGCTATTTCACAGCGGAGTTACATTCCCCAGCAGGGCATTACTTCGTCGAGGTGTTCGGTAAAGTTCCCAATATCCCCAGCATGGTTGATTTCACTCTCCCAGCATTTATTTTGCTAGGACGATTCAGTGATATCCGGGTTTATCCCCAGCGAAGTTGGCCTCGCCTTCAGCATTTATTTTGCTGAAGTGGTTTTCTGTACCCGGCCTCTCCAACAGCTCGAGCCTGCTAACATATTGCATGCATCATATTTGCATCATACCTGCACGACATTTTCAAAATGCGTAGCATTTCCATCTAGAATGGAGCATTACGATGAAAGCATTTGCATATGCATACAAAGCATAAGTCAGGTTTCTGTCAGCCTCATATGGCGCGTGAATTACTCTGTGATCAGTTCAGGGACATTTATTCAGCAGCAGTATTCAGACAGTTCAGCAGGTTATTTGTATCAGATCAGGCAGCAATTATGCTTTGATCAGTCAGTCATCTGATGTTGACAAGCTTTTCTTCCCGTCAATTCATATTGGCGATGTGTTCCCCCAATAAGTGGATTTCTCCGTCTATCATTAGACGTATTGAGTGCAAATGTGGTTTTCTTTCCGTCTATCCATAGACGATGTGAAGTTGCAGGTGATCACAGTGAGGCTTCAAAAAGGGGTTCCCCCAGGATGTGCTTTTCTTACCGTCTATCAGTAGACGATGTGAAGCTTTGGTTGATTTTCAATGGAGTTCAAAATAGGGTTTCTCCGACAAGTGGCTTTCCTTTCCGTCTGTCAGCAGACGATGTGAAGTTTCGAGCTACTGTTCAGCGGGTTTCTTATTGCCAGATCATACATATGATGAGGTATTTCCCAGCGAGTCTTCTCCGGCTATCCTTAGTTGTTGAGGGGTTTCAAAACGATATTTCCGATATTGGTTCTCTTTCTGGTTATTGGATGAGATGACGTTTCAAGAGGTACTTTTCTGACCATCAATCCCTATTGATGTCGAAGCTCTTCGAAGAATGTTCAGTTTTCGTGATTGTCGATTCGTATTGACGACATGTTTCTTAAAAGGTGGTTTTTCTTCCCGTTAGTCCATACTGACGATGTGGCCCCTTCAAGGATATTGACTTTTCCATCAATTCCCGTAGACAGAAGGATTCTGAAATTCAAAGGATGGTGTTGAATTGCATTATGGTGACTTTCCGTCTACCCTTAGACGATGAGAATAATGAGTTGTTCATCAATCAGGATGATGCCGTCTACCCTTAGACGATGAGGATAATGAGTTGTTCATCAATCAGGATGATACCGTCTACCCTTAGACGATGAGAATAATGATTTGTTCATCAATCAGGATGATACCGTCTACCCTTAGACGATGAGAATAATGAGTTGTTTATCAATCAGGATGATGCCGTCTACCCTTAGACGATGAGAATATTGATTTGAATATCAATCATTGTGATACCGTCTATCCTTAGACGATGTGTATATGGAGATTAATGATTTCTTCCCGTCTATCCTTAGACGATGTGTGTATGGAGATTAATGATTTCTTCCCGTCTACCCTTAGACGATGAGAATAATGATTTGTTCATCAATCAGGATGATCCCGTCTACCCTTAGACGATGAGAATAATGAGTTGTTCATCAATCAGGATGATACCGTCTACCCTTAGACGATGTGAGTATTGATTTGTTCATCAATCAGGATGATACCGTCTACCCTTAGACGATGAGAATAATGAGTTGTTCATCAATCAGGATGATACCGTCTACCCTTAGACGATGTGAGTATTGATTTGTTCATCAATCAGGATGATGCCGTCTACCCTTAGACGATGTGAATAATGATTTGTTCATCAATCAGGACGATCCCGTCTACCCTTAGACGATGAGAATATTGATTGATTCATTGATTAATGTTGTCTTCTCGTCTATCATTAGACGAAGTGAGTATTCAATCAGGGTGTCTTCCCGTCCATCTTTGGGCGATGTGAGTATATTTCTCTTCCTGCCTATCAGTAGGCAATGTGAAAGAATCATGTATGTTGTTGCAACCATCCGGGTTTGTTATGTGGGGTGTCACAAGCAACGGGTATTCAAATCAGGAGTTCTCTATCAGATGATTGATCAGTTTGGTGCCGTAAGGACTGGACTCGGTTTTCTGGACTTCATTCCCCAAGCAGTTGACAGTATATGCTCGCGGTTGGCAAATTTTCGGGTTTTATTTGTATTCAACCGTCTCGTACCTCTGAATGTTTGAAGGCTGAGCGCTCTTCAAACCCTTCAGGTTCAAGCCGTTTGAATAGGGGCAGCTGTTGCACCCCAAAATTTGACCAACATTTATTTGTTCATTGAGTATTTGGAAGTTGATACCTTCATCAGAAAGTTCAAGAGATCTTCAGAGGAAGTGTTTTGAAACCAGGGTTGTGTGCTTCACAGTTTGAAAGTTGTGGGTGCTCCTCAGATGATTCTGAGACTTGGAGAATGAACTTGATGTTTTGAGAAAGCCTATGAGATGTCTTGATAGCCATCATGAAGCCCAGAGAGGTCATTGAGCAAGAATTCAGAAGATTCAACCATGAATGGTAGAATTAGGGTTTTGACTGGGTCAACCCTAGATCAGCTGAAGATTTGGAGAAGGTTGAGACTCAATCCAAGGGCCATGAGATCATGGAATGATGCATAGAGATGTTATAAAGATGATTCCTAGACCAACTCATCATGATTGAGGAGTTTGAGAAGTTTCAAGTTAGGGTTTCTGAGGATTGTCAGTGGAAAAACCCTAATTTGATCCCTATCTTCCAGGCAGTTTTAGCACTAGATGTGTTTGATATCTCATTTTCCCCACAACATGAATGTTGTATAGCTTGTTCTAAGCTTTAATTTGAGTGGTGGAAGTCCTTGATAGGAGTTACAGAGCTCAAGTTATGGTTTTGACAAATTGCAGGTCAGCAGAGGTATGTGAATCTGGGTCCTTGAAAGTCACCCAACTTGCAGACAACTTTTGCCCTAGTAGGATGATTCCTATGATCTCTTGGTCAACATGAATGTTGAAGAGGATCTTCTTAGCTTTAATTTGAGTGGTAGAAGTCCTTGATTGGATTTGTGGAACTCAAGTTATGGTTTGAACAAGACAGGGGTATTTTGGTCATTTGTCAGTTATAGGTCATTTTAACCAATGCCTAAAACTCCTATTTCCAAGCCTCAAATGGAAAAACTCAAAACATGAAAGTTGCTCAAAATGTGATTTTAAGTCTAGAAAGAAGGTCACAAATTGTTGAAAAAGCTCATAGCACAAGATTCCATGATTGGTCAAAAATGAACTAAATATGCCTTATAAGTTAATTCAAGTGGATTTGAAAAGTGGTTTGGAAGATCTAGAAATCCAAATGGGGTCATCCAATAGTCCATTTTCATTGAAAAGCACATTTTGAGAAGAATGGTTTTAATAGAATTTTGATTTGGGCCTTAAAAAATGAAGTTTGTTTGAAAAAAGATTACTTGAAAAGGAAGGTACCATTGGAAAATCTTACACAGGCCCATTTTCCTTCACATTTTGGTTCAAGGAGTGTTAATATGTCACATAATGGATGCATGGCACGAAAATAAGGAGATATGCATGGGTTATGGCATGTAGAAACATGTTCATGCATGGAACTTTCCATGAGTTTCTAGGAAGTTCTAAAGAGCTCTAGAACATTCCATGAATTGTTATAAAAAGAGTATTCTTCATGGAAGAGAGGGTTGGTGATAGTGATTGAAGTCAGAAGAAAGAGAGAGAGAAACACCATTGAAGAAAGTTCCTTCAAGTTCAAGAAAGTTGTGATTTCTGCCATTACAAGCTGTTTCCTTCGAAGCTTTTGCAAACAGAAGAGAGTGCATCTTCCAAGGATCACATACAAGCCATTGCAAGCCTTGAAAGTACTACAAGCAACCTTCACCATCATTTCTTGAGCAGGTTTTTCTCTTCTTCGAATCTCAATATTTATGAAGTTTTAATTGGATTCTTGACCATAGGATTAGTGTAGGAGGTTAGTAGATTGATCCCTGAAGGTTATAGCACAATCCATTAAGTTTTGTAACAGGAGCATGAATCTTGAATCAATAATTGCAAGCTTGTTTTAGGGTTTTAATTGATATAGAATAGATTAGGATGATGAGGATAACTTGTAGATCAACTGTGCATCATTAGATTTGAGTTTTATTAGAGTTGATTTCAGAGCATAGTGGTGAAACCCTAACTTTCGAGACTTCTGTTTGGTTGATTCAAGTGGAATAAAAAGAAATGATACGTAACATCTTGTTCCTGGTAATCCATAGAATGTTTTTGCCTTTGGAATTTCATGATTCCATCAATTATAGAGAGAGAACGGATGGCTGGAATCTTGATGCATGAGAGCGTGTTTTTGGATGGAAACCCTAACCATTGGGGACGATGAAGGAGAAGGCGTTGGATTTGAGGTCAAACGTGGACTGGAAATGCCATCGAACGGTTGAGATTCATAGTTAAAATTGGAGGGAAGAGAGCTAAATGAAACGCATCGTTTCATTTAGCTGAGTGACATTGGGCTCAGCTTCCGCTTGCTAGACACACCCCCGTGACTGAGGCCCACAACCATAACACGTGAAACCTTTCCTTTTCCCACCTCCCTGCGTTTTTTTATTTTTGATGGTTTCTGAATTGGATGGGCCTTGCGCCAATTGTTAAATGCACCCCACCTTTGAGCCCATCATTAAAACTGAACTGAGCGAAGTTACTAACCTCACCCCTCTCCCGTTTCATGTTATTTTAATTCTTTTTAATTTCCTTTTAATATTTTCTGTTTTTGAATAATTCATATAAAATAGATAAAAAATGATTTTTAATTTCTTCTTTTTTTCCTGAGTAGATTAAAATGAGTAGAAAATTATAAAAATAAAATTGAGATTTTATTTTTATGTTTGATATTTTTGGTGGATTTTCCAATTAAATAGCTTTTTAATTGTTTCATTTTGATATTTGGTTTTGTAGGAATTGTTTTAGTACTTTCCATTAATCTTTTTTACCCATTCTTTTTGGTACAATTAGATGTTTAGTCATACTTCCCCATAGGATTTTTTCTAGATTTTTTAGAATTAATCTTGATTAGTTTAATTAGGGTTGACTTAGGATAGTCTAATTAGGGTTTAGAATTGTGCATAGGTGATGATTCATTTTCTTTGAGCAAGTTTTATCTTGATTTTTAGGAAGAAACCTTTATAGATGTTATGAGAAGGTGTTGAGGACCCTTGTGATTATTCGTTAATTTTTCCCCATTAGCTTAGTTTTTTTAGGTATTGTCTGAAGTTGCCTGATGATTTGGTTTGTTCAGTGGGTTATCTGTTCATCTGTGGGGTTCATTCTGAGGAATTTGATGAAGGGCTTGTGTTGCCTTGAGGATATTGATGGAGAGCATCATGAGGGGAAGCTTGTAGATCAAGATGCAGAGACCCAGAGCTTGGCTGATGCCCTGTTGGAGGTTTGAGAGCCTGAAGTTTGAAGGAAGTTCATGGTACTTTCCTGAGGAAGGCACTATGAATGACTTTCATCCTTCCTTCTCACCTCTTTCTTAAGTATCCAATGATGTTGGAGCCAACTTGTGAGTTTAATTTCTCCTGAGGAGGAATGTAAACTGATCGCATGTTGTTGAGCCACATGGGATACAACTCCTAAGTGGAAGCCTCCTAGTACTTTCCTGAGGAAAGTCCTATGGGTCTATTCACTTAGTTCCACTAGTTGGTCTAGGATTTCTTAAGTATCCAATGATGTTGGAGCCAACTTGTGAGTTTAATTTCTCCTGAGGAGGGATGTAAACTGATCACAGTGGTTGAGCCACATAGGGTATGATTCCTGAGTATACACCTCCTAGTGTTCTCCTGAGGAAAGCACTATGGGCTTGCCTGCTTAGCTTCCTTTCTCTGGTAAGCTTATTCTGAAGCTTGGAGACTGGGATTGATTCCTCTTGCCTAGGAGTTTGTTTAGATCCTTGCTTAGGGTTTTGATTAGATTTGTTGCTTAGATCCCTGCTTAGGGTGTTGTATAGAGTTCTGTTTAGAGAGTTATTAGGAGATTGTTTCAGGCTTGTTTGAGGCCCTGCTCAGGGTTAAGTCTCTTTGTATTGCTTGACTTGTGTGATATTGTGTTGCATTAGACTTAGGTGTTCATCTAAATAGTTTCTGAGTAGGTGCATCTTAGAAGTAGACTTTGTGCGCATGAGAAGTTGAGGTGGTCCTCCTTCTGCTTGTTTGTTATGGCGTGGCTTTGCTTGTTGGTATTTGGTAGAGCTGAGCTCCCTTGCCTCTGTGCCTTGTTTGTTTAGTCGTTGCATTCATGCATATTTTCAGTATTCATTTACGTTGCAGTTTCTTGTTTGTGGTTTAATCCTGTTGCCATGATCCCTTAGGAGCTCTGACTTCTCCGCTGCGGAGTTGTTATGATAGACATTAGGATGGTCAACCAGGTGTGATAGCAGTAGGTAGATTCCCCTGTTTACCCGTAGTTAGCCGAACTACGTTTGCTCTGATCTTTCATATCAGATGAAGGTACGTAGGCACAGGATGCGATGTCCTGGCGAGCAACCTTTTTCCCCGCTTAGACGTAGGAAGTCGAACTACGTTGACTCTGACTTTCCCATTGCACAAGGGAATACGTAGGCCCAGAACACCGTATGTCCTGTCGAGTCCTGTCCTTTTATTTTCTTTTCAGACCAGCCAGTAGAGTAGATAGATAACACACCCTTTTACCTATAAACACCAAGCGTGGATCCCATCGAGTACGATGGACGTGAGGGGTGCTAATACCTTCCCCTTGCGTAACCGACTCCCGAATCCAGGTTTTGGTTGCGATGACCATACCTTTTCCCGTCTTTGCGAGGTTTACTTCGAGCGTTTCCTTTCCCGCTCTGAGGGATGAATAACGCACGGTGGCGACTCTCCTGTCAAGCCGGCGCCGATTTTCGCAGTAGCGACACAGACATCTTATCAAAGCTAGATAGCACCATAAGGAAGGATGGCAACAAGCTCATCATATATGAGACTCTTCCCCATCCAAGCATCACGAAATCGACAGGACTGCTCGATGTTAATGCCATCGGCGACAACGATTGCTGGATGACTCCGGTGCATGACTACCTCACCACGGGGAAGCTACCCGAAGATAGTAAAGAGGCCAACATAACTAAACGAAGGGCCTGCTCATACGTCATGGTCGAATGCAAACTCTATCAGCGAGGATTCTCCACTCCCCTCCTAAAATGCATCGAAGAGAGCAAGGTCCCAGACATTCTCCAAGAAATTCACTGCGGGATCAACGCACAACACTTAAGAGGAAGATCGTTGGCACGAAAATCCCTTCGAGCAGGATACTATTGGCCAACTATGCAGCATGACACGAAGAAGCATGTCAAAAAATGTGATAGATATCAACACCACGGGGACATGAACTTAGCACCCGCAAACGAGTTGAAGACCATGTCCTCCCCGTGGCCTTCGCCTGGTAGGGGATGAACATACTCGGTCCCTTCACTATGGGATCGTATCAGAATAAGTTTCTGATCGTGGTCGTCGACTACTTCACAAAATGGATCGAAGCTGAGGCCCTCGCCAAAATCACAGCATTTAACATACATCGATTTTACAAAAGAAACGTCCTTGCACGATTCGGTGTACCCCAGGCTCTCGTGACCGAAAATGGGACACAATTCACGGATAGGAGATTTCAGGACTTCGTTGCCAAACTAGGCACCAAGCAACACTTCACGTTCTTCGAACACCCCCAGACCAACGGACAGGGAGAAGCCATGAACAGGGTGATCCTCCACAGACTAAAAAGAAGGTTGGGCGAGGCCAAAAAGAGGTGGGTCGAGGAGCTACACAATGTGCTTTAGGCATATAGAACAACTCCTCACTCCACCATCGGGGAAACTCCCTTTCGATTAACATACAGAACCAAGGCAGTAATCCCAGTGGAAATCAGAGAACCCTCGAGATAGACTAAATTCACCTTGATGAGGAACTAAACAACGAAGCATTAAGAGAAGAACTCGACCTGGTCGAAGAGATTCGATCAGGGGAAGCTCTCCGCGAAGCTTTGTTGAAACAAAAAATAACCCTGCGCCATGACGCCAAGGTCATAAAGCGCGACTTCCAAATGGACAACCTTGTCCTATGCCGAAACCAAAAAGACTCGCGCGAGGGAAAACTAGCCGCAAATTAGGAAGGCCATTACCGGGTGAGATCGAAAATAAGTACTGGGGCTTATTACCTCGAACACCTGGAAGGAGAACCATTTTCTCGACCCTGGAATGCTGAAAAACTTAAACAATACTACAACTAACATTAGCGCAAGTAGAACAGACCGTCGACGATTATACTCCCAAAGGAAGGTCTTCCGACCAAAGGAGTGTGCCCTGGTGCAAGCATAATCTTCAAACATTAACAAAGGCAAGTCTCCGCTCATAAAAAGAGATAATTTTGTGCCCGACGGGGACAACTCAATTGAGCTCCATAGTCGCCGTACCAGCGTGATAGGACACCCAGCTCATGATGGGAAATTCCAAGTCCTGTGTGATCAGGACCTCAACCGAGATCCTAGTCCCACATCCCGTGATATTACTCCGCCACCTAGACAAGTTCCATAAGCTATCGAGTAGCACGACCAGTCGAGAAAATTCTAAAAACAATCTGCAAGGAAAAATAAACAAGGTATACAATGTCGAGGCATACAATGTCAAAATAAACATCCATAAATATACTCGACCTCATGGCTGGGAAAGTGTTTAAATATTACATAAATGTCGGGCATAGCCCGATGATCAAAAGTACAAAAAATTGGCACGCAGGCCGAAATATATTTAGTCATAACAATCATTCATCATCAGCAGGGATTTCTGGTGGGACCACCTTTTCGTCGACCACCTGATGTAGAACACCCATCCCTTCGGTGACGAGCTGAAGGTAGGGATTTAGAGCCTTCACCTGCTCCACAGCGGCAGAAAACCCAAATTCAGCAGCTCCAAGGGCGTCCTACTTGAGAATATGTATTCTCTCGACCATGTCCCGTCGAGTCTTCAAAGACTTCTCCCTTTCAGTTTCGTCTGACCCCATAGCCGAGGAGCGTTCCAGCTTTGTGACCTCGGTCTTCAAATTAGCGTTCTCCTCCTTGATCTTCTTCATTTCTTCGGACATCTCATTCATATCCTTGAGGAGCGTGACCTTGGCCTCGTAGTTGCCTTTGAGGGTCTACAACTGGTTGAATAGATCTTCCGTCTCCAACTCAAGTTCAGCCTCTATGGCCTGTAATTTTTCAACTCCTTAAGCGGAGCGGTCTCCGCGTCTCCAATGGCCAGGGCCGTCTCCAAAACTCTCATCATCGCAGTAGCATCGCGATAAAGGAGTGACCTCCTCACCTTCGGATTAGCGGCCAAGATGGACAACGCCTCCAGATCGGAGACCTGCACAGACCCCTCCCCGTCAAAAATCTTGTCTTGCAAAAAGTAGGGGGGCAGGGTGAATTTTCCCTAGCAAAATTGGAGCCTTCGGCCGAAGAAGAGCCAAGGTCGTCTCACTTCCTCTTCTTCTGAGGATCTGAGGTATGAGGGTTAGAGGTGCTCCCTGGTGATGGTAAGGACCGACGAACTTCTCCAGGGTCACCTGCTGCCTGACCACATCCTCCATCGAGGTTGAAACCTTTTTGACATTTTTAGTTGCGGCTGACTTGACCAAGTGTTCACGTAAATTCGACATCTTTCCTTAAAATAAAAAACAAGAGATCAACACGACATTAAAACACCAAGAAACAGGTCGAACATGTCATATATACCTAGAAGCTCGAAAGCCTCGGCCTCAGTACGACAATCAAGAAGGGCTTTAGTATTTATGTAATGAGTCACCCGAGCAGGCTCCCCATCTTCAGAGTAGAGTATATTGCCATCCTTATCCACCATAAGAACATGGGTAAAGCTCTCGACGAACATTGTCAGCGCTCGAAGAGACTTCTTGTCCTTGGAGCAAATTTGGTTGTGCTTCACAAGGAACTGGTTGTCCTATACCAGAAATGGGCGTACACCCATTCCAAGGGAAACTTTGACACATGACGCACCATTTCCTGACCATCTTCCTTTAGCATCTCCATCATGACCAGAGAGCTCTTGGTCGCTTTGAAAAGGGGTTTTACAACCAGAAATCTAAATTTGAAGTTTCGAACAGACTCTGAGTAAGGCCAGAACACCCTGCTCTGCTGCTTGAAAGACACCCAATCTGCTTCGATTCTGAAATGCTCCTCTACAGTTGGAAGATGCAAGAGAAGAGTTCCACGGTAGCCCCTATCCGAAGGTAATGACACACCAATTCGAATGCTCGAATGAACGCCAGAGCATTCGGGTGGAGCTAGGTAGGACACAGTTCGAGGTGGAAAAATATCTCCCCTTGGAAATCTGTAAAGGGCAAACGATACCCTGTTTCCCTAAAGGCGAATTCATACATGGGAAATCTCCTCCCTAGATACACTGAGCATATTCGTTCGTTCTTCGTCGGGCTAATCGCGCTCCAACTTATAGGCGCGTCTTCAACCCTATCTTCGAAGAGATCGAAGTTACTGGTCTCTTCCTCAGTAAATGTGGACTTTGTTACAAGGGGCTCTTAGGCGATCCAACTAAGATCCCTTTCAACCACCCGCACATTGGCATACTCAGCGGGAGGCACGTCTTCGTTAATATTTTCCCCAACTTCGGGGACGGTTCCCTCATCACGACCAGCCATTTCACCTGAAAAGCAGAGGAAGCAACATTGAATTTGACAAAGATCAAATCCACCCTTCTACCACAAATCAAGTGAAAGGGCAAGGATTAAGAGCAAGGATGTCTCCCCGAATCAGGCTCTTATCAATGGCAAGGGGTCTCAGCGAGACGCGTCTCCGCTACTTATAAAGACCCTAAAGGGGAGAAGCCCCGCGACTACCCTAATCTGTCGGGCATCTAAAATCAAAACCCTCAGCTACGAGGACACCTCTGCCCGACGAAAAACATAAAACAATCCCACACAACTACCTAGGAAGATCTACAGGCATACAACATCCTAATCTTAAGTTCTATAAAGCCTTCATTAATTTCCCATAAAAGTTCATATGTTCTTCAAGAAACACATGAACTTCAATCGGAAAATTCATGAACCACCGGCGAATTCAAGAACAATTTATATAAATTCATACAAGTTGAAGAACTTACTTGAATATTTAAAGGTTGAGGATGAAGATCTTGGGATGGTAGGAGCAGTAACGGCGGTAACGAGATCTCCGACGATGAACGTGTTGCAGAGCGAAAGATAAGGAGGAAAGAAATCTTCGTAAAGTGTAAAATGAAATTCCGCCCCCCCCCCCTTTATATAGGCTCCCTTGCTCGCACGGAGAAGTGCAAAGGGCAAAACGC
Organism: Lathyrus sativus; assembly: GCA_963859935.3. Classification (NCBI taxonomy): domain Eukaryota; kingdom Viridiplantae; phylum Streptophyta; class Magnoliopsida; order Fabales; family Fabaceae; genus Lathyrus; species Lathyrus sativus. The sequence goes on from OZ012738.1 coordinate 588,156,112, forward strand.
CATCATTGTCTAGCCTCCTAGCCTCCTAGGCCTTAAACAAAATTTATTGCGCTGTCACACGTGGCACAGAGTGGCTGCCCCTTGGCATTCTCAAACAGACCCCTCGCGTGTTTGTGAAAAGACAAGTCTCTTCAGCTCCCCGCGGGCACATTCTTCTCGACGACGTCACCAGATCAATATCCGAGCAAGAGCCTCATCGACATTTTCTTCATCCTAAGAACAAGTCTGATCGACACAAAATGCATTTCTCATCTCTGAGGAGGTCCCACGTGACCCACAATCGACCATATCAATGTTACGCACCTGAGCGTCCCCGAAGTTTTTCGCTCAATAAATAGCAATCTCAAAGACCTCCCCGCAATGCGGTTCCTACCCTTTGGTCGCACAAGCTATGCTAACTCAAGTCATTATTCCTCGCCTCGAAGCAACGACTTGGGGGGCTCCTGTTCTGGACTGAACTGGCACCTGCCCCACAGCTGAGCAAGACCCAATCCAGTCTAGCTTAAGCTCAGACCCAATACGACCATAGGGCACAATATAGCCGTTGGGCACAATATAACCGTTGAAGCACATAGTCGTTGGGGACGTGCCCCTCACGTGCTTGACAGTTCGCGCGACCAACTGCCCCTCTGAAAGTCACGGAGACAGTTGGATCAGATCAAAGATCACGTGCTAGATCTTCCACCTAGCAGTCTCTCATTGACCAACTAGATATTTCGATTACATGGGAGACCTTAGCCCCGCGCTTGGGGAAAACTTATAAATACTCTCTCGCTTGAGAGGGTCAGGTACTCTAATCATTCTTGCTCATACCTAAACACTCGTACTTGCTTTCTCTCCTTAACCCAAACAGTTACTTTGGCGTTGGAGTACCTTGCAGGTACAACCCCCTCCTCTCCTATAACTACTGTTGCTGCCCTACATTAAAGGTCAAGACAATCTATTCTAATCACTTCAGATCAACAATTTTTTATTATTTCAAGTATTTATGATGAATTTTATTATATGTTTATATTAACAATAGGTTAAACAAATTTTCTTTTTAAAAGTTAGAGCACTTTAAAAAGAACATATATTCGAATTTTTTTATAAGAGTATATAAGAAAAAGGGAATATTGAATCTTATTAAAAATAATAATAATAAAAAATTCAATAGTTCTTAATTTCTATTTTTTAATTTGTTTTATTGTTGTTTTATCTTATTTTGGGATATTTTGAAAAAACTAGTAAAATTTGTCATGCACAATTTTTTTTTTAAATGTCGATACAAATTTATATTGGATTTTTTTATTGATCTATCAAAATTTTCGTGCAAAAGCAAATTTTCAATATTTTAATGAAAAGAAATAAGAGATATATTTTTTATATTAAGAAAATTAAAGGGATGCCAGTTAAAACTATGTGGGTGGCGTGACAAATTATCTGAATCATTTACACCCCTCGTAAGAATTGAGGCATATACTCCAAGTCGGTTAGCAATAGCATGTGACGAATTCTATTCAAAATTTAATTTGCCTCGATCTATTCGGTAAAAATAGAATATCAAGTACAGATTTTTCTAAAAGTCTTTAATAATAAATTAATGTTTGGGCGAATAAATAATCTATTAGCTATGCCTTACAAGAAGCAGATCTATATAACAATAATTATATGTACTATGAGTCTATGATGCCATTTATTTTTGTTGAAAAGGGAATGAATATGCATGAATTCTAGCTGCCATCACACAAAACAATATTAGTCTGAGTAAATTAAAAAAAAAGTTCAGTTATCATCAATTAATGCAAATTAGACACTACTATAAGCGGAAAAAAATTATTTTAATTTATTTAATAATTAAAATATCTAATATATAATAATGATGAGATATATCATTTATTCAATGAATCTAAAAAAATTGTTATTTATAATAATAACGGGGCTATAGTACTTAATTGTGAATCATCGTCAAAAACAAAAACAAAATATTGCGATATTTATTCATAATTGTGAAAAGTCATAAATATCCTTAGCGTTTGGAGAAACATCTTCGAAAGTACTTTTGTTTCACGTTCATCCGCGCAAATTGACAAGTCACTCTTATTTTGTCAAAATTTAATCTAAAGATGTATCTTTGTATCAACATTAAAATGAGTCTGAAGATGCATCTTCATAAAAATCCTTAATTTAAAATTTAAGAAGTTTTATAGAGATGCATCTCCGGACGTTTATTTCATAAATCTGCGTTAGGGTCTTCCATTTTCCTTCTTCCTTTGCTTCAATGTCACTAAAACTCCATTTCAACTCTTTTTCTGCAAAGTCATTTTCAAACCTCATTTAAGCAAGTTTATTAAAGTTTATTTTTTAAGGTCACTCACTCTATTATACTTCATTTGTTGCAAACTCACTCATTCCATTTAAGATTTTCATCCACAACTCTAATTTTGTAAGTTTCTCATTTCATTTCATTTTTTAAGATTTGAATTATGTTTTACGTAACGTAGGTCGTTTAAGATGTATTAGATAGTAGTAAATTCGAAATAAATTGCTAATATATACATGCATTTCCATTTTATTGGACTTTTGGGCATCAATTGGGTTTTTGTCATTTTTGCAACTCGCAAGTTTATTCAGAGATTCATCTCTGAATTTTGCCTGAGCTATTTTCGGAGATGTATCTACGAATTTGGCCTGGAAGCATTTTGGCTTCATTTTGATGTGATTTTATGGTTTTATTACCAACGCAATGGGTGAAACAACCAAGACAAAATTAGCCTCGGTCGTGTGTCCCAACACGCGCCTATACGATGTGAGAGAGCCAAAGGCAAGGCTACGATACCTCGAGTCGATGCTACCTCGTTTGATGGTTCACAAGGTCGAGGTTCATAACCATCTGCGTGTAAATCCCATAGTCGCTTGTCTCAGGCATCCACTTCATGGGAAGCCCCTAGAACTTATTAAGCAAATTATGAGAAACCCTCTATTGATGTTGATGCCCCTGTAGAAATTTATATAGGAGGCGCATTTGATACTTCCTTACTTCATTTATATGAAGACCATGTTACTAGGCGTGTATGAGAAGGAGGGGCATATATATTTACTTTAGCATTACTTCTATTTTATGTTAATTTAATCGCGATTGATGGTGGTATATTTATTTGTATAGGAGCGTCCATGTTTAAAATCCATAAACTACATAAGGAAGATTTTGGAACTAGAACATCTTGAATATGACTAATTCAAGAATGTTCTCCACTACTCTGGACACGACGGTTTATGTGTGTCGCTACTGCGAAAATCGGCGCCGGCTGAACAGAAGAGTCGCCATCGTGCGTTATTTATCCCACGGGAGGGAAAGGAAACGCTCAGAGTAAACCTCGCACAACACGGGAAAGGTATGGTCGTCGCAACCAAAACCTGGATTCGGGAGTCGGTTACGCAAGGGGAAGGTATTAGCACCCCTCACGTCCGTCGTACTCGACGGGATCCACGCTTGTTTTCGGGTATGGATTGTTATTCTATCTAAACTATAGGTCAAGGGTGAAAAAGAAAATAAAATGAAAATAAAAATGACTCGGCAAAGTATCGCACTTTATGCCTACGTATTCCCGTCTGGAACGAGAAATCAGAGTCAACGTAGTTCGCCTACCTACGGGAAAGGAGGGGAAGGTTGCTCGCTAGGATATCGCATCCTATGCCTACGTACTTCCACACTGCATGGAAGATCAGAGCAAACGTAGTTCGGGCCACGGAAGACACAAGCTTGTCTTGATTGATTTTATTCCTTCTGAAAAAGGTTTTTCTGATTAACAGTCCCGACGGACAAAAATGACGTCTTGATGAGTTCACATTCTTTTACGGAAGAAGTGTCTTTTATTGTGTTTGAAATCTTTATGTGTTTTTCTGTTTGTTTTGAGAAAGAAGAGACAGAACTATAACCTACGGTTGCGAAGGGAATCTAACCTAATGTTATCATGCATGGGTTAAGACCTAGTGTCTATCATGCTCCTCTCTTGCACAGAGAGAAACAGAGATCCTACGGGATAGGCAGAAACAGAAACAATATCAGATATATACAGTAAAACAGTAAAATGCATGGATGCAACAGTACAAGCGAGGCAAGGGAGTCCCACTCAACCTCGAACCTAGAAAACAATAGGCAAAAGTGAACAGGCTTCACTTTCAACCCAGCAGGGTAAACAGCAAACAATACAGTCCAGAAAACCAATCAATACATCAGCAATGAAATACAGCAAAAAGAAACAGCATCAGCAGCTCTGAATCAACATCTGGCCTCAAGCAATCTCCAATCAGTTACAGGCTTCAACAAGCATCAATCTCCATCTTCATGGCCTTCAGGTAAGGGCTTTGATCATCTATCTTCCATCTGCAATGGCTTTTCTTCATGCTCAAACCTCCAGGATGAGGGATTAGTCACAAGAGTGAATTGGGTGTTAAGCAATCAGTTGACTACCAAGGGTGGTGAACAGACTGCTTCTAACACAAAAGACATTTTCTCTCAAGAGTTCTATCTCTTAGACACCATCACCAAGCCTTCCAAAGGAAGGGGGTGAGTGTCTTAGAGAGACTCTGAATCACAGAGAAGAATGGATGCAGACAAGGCAATCCATGTTTGAGAAACAAACTTTCTAACCTAGAGCTCTGCCTAGCTCCTAAACCCTAGTCTCCTCAGCAGCTGCTAGCAAGAACCTCCTCTCCAACTCTGGCAGTTGATCTTCAATCTTTGGATCTCCAATGGTCTTTATCTCCTCAAGTCTTCAGCTTCCCCAGGTCCCCAGACAATCCCAATACCCAAGCAAGCAAGCAATAAATCCCCAGAGGGCACACCACACCAGACAATCAGATATACACAGAGTAATAGCAGTAGGGGAATCCTAACCTTTTCTAAGGGATCTAATAACTACCCATAGCCCCTATAGTCCCATAACTAAACTAGTCAAACCCTAAGTCCTAAGGGAAATGAATTGAACTTCCTAATTCATCACCTAAAAACCCTAATTTGTTTATGTTGTTCAAGCCTACATTAAGCACCTAAAATTAATTCCTAAAAATGGGAACTAAATTGAATCTATAAGTTCAATATCTCATCTAAACACCCTAAAAAGAATGAACAAAAAAATATTAAAGCATTTAGTAGAACAAAAATTAATAAAACCATGCATGAAATGAATCTATTTAAAATGACATTTATCTAGAAAATATGGGAAAAATATGAAATGAAAATAAAAATGCAATTTTATTTAATGACAATTTTCTACACATCCTAAAGAAAATAGTGTAAAAAGAATGAATTGAAAATGATTTTTTATGTATTTATTATGAATTAATGAAAATGCATAAAAGAATTAAAGAAAATAAAAGAATTAATAATGAAATAAAGGGAGGGGGTAAGAATAGCAGGCGCGCGCAGCTCATAATCCAGTGGGCCAGCAAACGAGGGGTGTGGGTAGCACTTTGAGTTAGGCCCAGAAAACTTCAGAAATATTGAAAATAAAAAAACGCGCAGGGGGGTGAAAATAGAAGGGATATCACGTTCAAATTGACAATGGGCCTATTACTGGGGGTGGGGATAGCACATCACATTCAGGCCCGCCCGTTTCAATTAATGAAACGGTGCGTTTGGCACCAACGCATTCCCTCCAAAATCTGCTTCAAATCTCAGCCACACGATGGCTCCCTGAGGTCAAAAGTCCACATGAAATGAACGTGCCAGATTTCGTCTTCCTCCTTTGATCATGAGACTTAGGGTTTCCATTCCATGAAGCTCCATGCACGCACCAATTCGAGCTCTCGGTTCTCTCTCTCCAGGCCATGAAACGCCACGATGTAAACATGAAAAATATTCAGAATCTCTCCCTCTACACGTCTATGGTCTTAGATTGGTTTGAAACTCATCACAACTCTCAACCCGAGCGCAACAATTTCTTGAGCAAGCTTTAATGGAGGCTGAGTAATCACGTGGATCCAGGCTCTTGTAGGCTTCAATCTTGATCCATTCTTGATGTACTCGATTCTGTTTGCAAGATTTGGATGAAACTTGGCTTGGATCTTGATCTACAACTGAATTTGCAGCTTGTATGTTCTTGAAGAAGGTGCACGAAAATGGATTCTAACCACCAAATCTTTGCTTCAATTATGATCCAGGATGATGATTGAGTGTAGGAGAATCAATGTGGATGAAAATTGATGAAGATTTTGTGAGATTGAAGTGAAATTGCAATGAGAAAAGAATGAGAGAATTTGTGAGATTTTTGTGAAAAATGGATCCAACCCTTGATCAATCTTCATTTCATGAATATATAGGGCTCACATGAACATTCTAGATCCCTCTTACACATTCCCTTGCCTTCCAACTTTGATCCATTTTTGAAATGTTTCTTAAAATGCAAGTAACCAAGGATAACTTTGAAATCTTCCACTAAACTCAAAAAAGTGTTTGAACCATTGTTCTTAGAATGCCTTTTCCATTTAAAATCATATATTGGAAGTCTCCATTTGGACTTATAAATCTCCCAAACCAATTTTCATTTTGACTTTATTCAAATTATAAGCCATTTTAGTTCAAATTTGGACCAATCATGCAACTTCATGCTATGAGCTTTTCCAACAATTTGTGACCTTCTTTCTAGACTTAAAATCCCATTTGGAGCAAGTTTGATGTTGTAAGTTTTTCCATTTGAGGCCTCCTTGTATGAGTTTTGGACATAGGTTAAAATGACCTGTAATTCACAAATGCCCAAAATACCCTTTGCTTGCCAAGACCATAAGTTGAGTTCCACACATCATATGAAGGCATGCTATACCATTCTAGAAAGCTAAGACAATGAGGAACAATTCTTATGTTGACCAAGAATTCATTTGAAATCTCCTTGAGGGGTAAAAATTGCTTGGAAGTCAAGTCACTTTCACAGACAAAATTTCAGATACCTCAGATGACCTGTAACTTGCAAGGACCATAACTTGAGTTCTATAAATCTCCTTGATGTCTTCCACCACTCAAATTAAAGGTCTTGAGATCCTCTACAAGTTTCATGTTGGCCAAGAAGCCATTTGAAGCTAGCAGTTTGACTTACTTTGCTTGGAAGTTTGACCTAAACTAGGGAATTTTACACAGAAACCCTAATTTAGAAACTCCTCTTCTCCTTGATTTCTCTTGAATTCTCCTTGGCATATCTCCATATCCTTCTTAATATGTCCCATGATGAACCCCACATCTCTCCACTAGACTTGAATGCCCCTTAAATCAGTCAATTGACCTAGGGTTGACCTAGGGTTGACCCAGATGAAACCCTAGTTGACTGTCTTCAGCTATAGCTCTTGTGCTCTCATCAATGACTTGTCTCCTTCTCCAAATGACTTTCTAAGTCTCTCATAATGTCTAGATGCTCTCCATACCTTCAACTCACAGCTCACAACCCTTTTGTTGACCCTCAGATACCCTCAGCTAGGAGATGGACTCAAGGCTTGATCTGCTGAACTCTTTGCTTCCAAATTCTTTCCTGATGACTTGAATGAGATTGAATTGGGATAATAACCTCTTGATAGGCTTCTAGAGATGAGAATAATGATTGGTCCCCTGTTGAATGACTTGCTATGCTTATGCTGTGCAGATGATTAGTCTATGTACATGACTCTATATGCAAATGCTAATGATATTAAAACATAAACCAAGTGAATAAGGTTGGGCAAATTTTAGGGTGCAACAGCTGCCCCTATTCAAGCGACTTGGACCCGATTGGGTGAAGAGCCCGGAGCCTTCAGACATTCGCGGTACGAGACGGTTGAATACTAGTGAAACCAGAAATTTGCCAACCGCAAAACTAAATTGCGCTCTTGCTTGAGGAACGACATTCATCAGCTGCATCTGACTGTTACAGTAACCCACTGATCTCACGCGACCGTGCTGGGGATTGTCTTCATCGTTCTGAAGAGGATTCTGTCATAACAGATTGCTCGCTTGTCCACGTTAGGACTCTGTCTGTCATCAATACGAAGAAATCTCAACTAAAACCTGTCCACGTTAGGACTCCACTTGCTGTTAACCCAGAAAAATCTCGGCAACTCCGCTGGGGACAATTCGTCTGCATTTCCATAAACTGAGTCGTCCATGTTAGGAATAACACTCTTCCACGCTAGGAGTAACACCTGTCCACGTTAGGAATAACGTCGTCCACATTAGGAGTACCACCTGTCCACGTTAGGAATAACGTCGTCCACATTAGGAGTACCACCTGTCCACGTTAGGAATCATTTCTTCTGTATCTGTCCACGTCAGGACTAACCCTTTCATCTTTCCATGTCAGGAAGCAATCTTCTTTCCGCGTAAGGAGAACTATCCCAATCTGTCCACGTAAGGACTCCAATACCACTTGACATGTCCGCGTCAGGACTCCAATCTTTCCACGTAAGGAATTCAACTTTGGTTCTGAACCTGTCCACGTCAGAACTCAACTTTCCACGTAAGGAATACATCATTCTTCCCCGTCAGGAATCAACTTTTCTTGAACCTGTCCACGTAAGGACTCGATTTTCCACGTAAGGAGTAAACCTTCTTTTTCCACATTAGGAATAGCTTCTTTGATTTGTCCGCGTCAGGACTAAATTCTTCCACGTCAGGAATAATCTCTTTCTTTCCACGTCAGGAATCAATCTTGATATGTCCACGTGAGGACTCAATCCTTCCACGTAAGGAATAAACTCGTCTTTCCACGTAAGGAAACCATTTTCTTCCACGTAAGGAATGCTCTTGATATGTCCACGTAAGGACTCTGATCTTTCCACGTTAGGAATCAAACCTTGATCTGTCCACGTCAGGACTAAACTTTTCCACGTAAGGAAACACCTTCTCTTTCCACGTCAGGAATCAACTTCTTTTCCATCTGTCCGCGTCAGGACTAAACTTTCCACGTAAGGAATCAATCTCTTTTCCACGTAAGGAATCACCATTTTTCCACGTAAGGAATAAGACTTCGTCTGGATTTGTCCGCGTCAGGACTAAACTCTTCCACGTTAGGAATGCACTTGTATCCCCGTAAGGAATCCATCTCGATATGTCCGCGTAAGGACTCAATCTTTCCACGTAAGGACTACCAACTTCTTTCCACGTAAGGAATAAATTCGTCTTTCCACGTAAGGAAACCATCTTCTTTCCACGTAAGGAAACATTGTCTTTCCACGTAAGGAGAACATCGTCCACGTTAGGACCCACCTTTCCACGTCAGGAACACCATCTTAATCTGTCCACGTAAGGACTCCAATCTTTCCACGTACGGAATGATCTTGATCTGAATCTGTCCACGTCAGGACTAAACTTTCCACGTAAGGAATCTACCTTCTTTCCACGTTAGGAATCTCCTCTTGATATGTCCGCGTAAGGACTCTAATCGTTCCACGTAAGGAATCTCCATCTTTCCACGTTAGGAACACAATCTTAATCTGTCCACGTAAGGACTCCAATCTTTCCACGTAAGGAATATGATCTTTTTCCACGTAATGAATACGTTATCAATCTGTCCATGTAAGGACTCTGGCTTGATATGTCCACGTAAGGACTCAATCTTTCCACGTAAGGAATTCAACTTTGTTCCACGTCAGGACCCATGTTTCGTCTTGATTTGTCCACGTCAGGACTCAGGCATCTTCGACCCGCTGGGGAAATACAACTTGTCCACGTCAGGACTCACTTCTTCATTGGTCCCGACCCACAAACTTCTTAGCACTGACGTGACAACGACTTTGAGGCGGACTCTACTGGGGATATCTGGAAACCAAACTACCGGATGCCTGTTCTGATGCCCGGAGGCCACTTCTGAAATTCTGGTTCATGAAACCTTTTGATGACAAATAACTCTGCTTGGGAATAAAGAGAGACTTATCCTGGTAACTCTGTGGGGAATACTGTCGAAACTGACATTATCATTGAATATCTCATGCCGAGATCTTGAGTGTTTGGTAGTTCATTTGAGCAAGTGCTTTCCCCACCTGCTGCTAGAGTACAGAAACTGTTTCAGCAAAACAAATGCTGAAGATAATGCCGACTCCGCCGGGGATAGCCAAATGCTACAGAATTATTCCAGCAAAATAAATGCTGGAAGGGTGAAGTCAACCCTGCTGGGAAATTGGGAACTCAAACCCAACACCCTGTTGAGGTAACCCCCTGCTGGGGAATATAACTTTGCTGGGGAATAGCAGATGTGCGCAGTATGATCGGACTTTCTGCTGGAGAGTGAACTGATATTACACAGTATCCCTGACAAAATAAATGACAGGACCCACCACCAACTCTGCTGGGGAGAGTCTTGATCTTCGAGTTCCACTGGGAGGAAAGAACACTTGCTGAAAAGAGAGAACTCCGCTTCGGGGATACTAACATGCCCAGCTTGCCCCTGAATCTGCAACAGTTCTGGAATGGACCCTACAGTCTTTATATCCTGACAACCAGACATGGATGGCTTCTACATTTCGGGCCTCGAAGGGGTGTTTCAAGAACATAACTTTCGTGCTTCTAGGGTGACATGCCCCGGTCTCGCAACAATCTTTTGTCTCTGATCGACTGTGTCGTGGAGCACTGCCCATAGCTATGAGATATTTGCCAAATCTTGACCTGACTGCCCCGGATTTACTGCTTCTAGGATGACTGACTCTACCTGAATTAATCAGTATAGCTTGCCCCAGTTCACGAAACATTTGGGCATTTCTGCATTTTATCCCGATCATACCTTCCACTGTAGGAATCTTTCCTGTCGGCATGCGCTTACTCGCAGGTAACACAAGTTGTTCTGCATAAAAGATATATTAAACGCAATGCATATGACAGTTTCAAAATCCAAGTCTGTTCACTAAAAAATTTTGTGACATGTAATGAATCAATTATCAAAATGTCAACATGAAAGCTGGTAAGAGGAACCCTTTTAGGAGTCAGAATCGACGAGATCTTTACTGACGTATGCCCTCGGACAAAACCTGTTTCAATTAGGACTTTTGCGGGTTGTAACGTGGTCAGGTTCACGGTTAACAAGGAAAGATATAGGCTCAAAATTTATTTTGACCCACCCATTCTTCGTGATGTTCTCCAATCTTATATTCAGCTAATCTGACTTCAGCGTTCACCTATTAGAGGTGGCATGATAGGAGTGATGGTTCAGGATACCACACATTTTTTTGTTTTTGAGTGACAGTCATTTGCTTTTCGTCTTTGGGTACCCAGAATCACACGACTTTTGTCCTTTTCGAGGATCTGTTCTTTTTCTTTGACAATCCTTTCCGTCTTTTGTTCTGTGTTTTTTTTCTTTTTCATTCCCTAACTTTTGCCTGGACTGAGTATCTTTTGAGATTCTTTTGATTTTCCAGTCCAGCGGGATGCTCCTATTTTCGCCTAAGTCATTTGTTTTCAAGTTTTGACTTAGCGGGCTCTTGATTCTTTTCACTTTTCGTTCTCCCTTTTTTTTTGAACAAGTCGTGTGACACTGGTTTGTCTGACTTCTTGTGGAGTAATATGACTGTTTCACTCTTTGTCGGCAAGGTTTAACCATTGCGGTTCTTTAGGCACGACTTATACAAGTGTGATTTATCCTCAACCGGACACTCTTTCTACGATTCGAACGCTTGGTCAAACTAACTGACGCCTACCCTGCCCCGGGTTGAGATTTAGGTTTTTTTTTTCATTTTCAAAAGAAACTCCTACTACTGGCTCAAAGGGGGTTATCAAGGGATTATCTTCCTTATATCTCCGGTGTTTATGGATTGAAACAATGCCTGTATCTCATCAACAGGTTCTTTATCCAAAGGCATACGATCGGAATATTATTCGTCATCTGTTTTCGTCATCCTCCCCAGATTCCTGCTAAAACAAGCATTAAGCATTAAAGAAAAACAAAGAGTGAACACGACTGGATTAATTCAAAACATGCATATTCATTTCGTTTATTAATATCAATTGAAAAACAACAAGTTTTAAGAGCGAAATTTGCAATTACACAGAAAAGAAACTACAAATGCGAGGACATGAACAAGATAACATGAAAAACGTCGGCGTCTCGGAACTGGACTTCCTGCACTCTGACTTATTGGTGGGTCAATCATCCTCAGAAGCTATCATCAGGGGTAGTCTACTGCTGTCTCGATCTTCTCTCAACGGCCCGATCAAATCTGGGAAACCTTTTCATCACCCCGGCTTTTGCTTGTCTATGGCTTTGCACCACCTTGGGGACCCTATCGGAGAAGTTAATGACCCTGCTGTCGATTAAATCTTGGACGGTATGCTTGAACGCGTGACAACCTTCAATATCATGTCCGGGAGCCCCGGAGTGGAATTCACAGTGCCTGCTTGCATCATAGCCATCCGGCAGAGTGCCGGTTATTGGCGCCAGAGTTCTTTTCTCCACCAAGTTCAATCTTAGTAGTGTCTGTAACAAGTCTGCGTACGTTGAGGGAGGCTTCTCAAACACCCTCCTTGGCTTTTTTTCCCGAATTCTTTGCTGAGTCGTATACTGGCGTCTTGTATGCTGCTGGCTTTGCTCGAGCGATTCCTTGGGCTCACGCGTTATCATCCTTAAGTTCAACCCTGGCATCGACAACTGTTGTGGACATGGAGACTTAGCTTCCAGTGGCTCTGGGATATACCTCGATTCATCTGCAACCTCTGGCGGAGAAATGGGAAATTCAGTCCCTGCAACTTTTATGCCCCCCGGTACAAACTCAATTATTTTCCCATCCAGCAAATCTTGAATCTTATGCTTAAAAGCTTTGCAGTTTGCAATGTTATGCCCCGGTGCTCCGGAGTGGAAGGCACAATGGGCGTTCAGGTCATAGTCTGGTGGTGGCTGCCCTGTCAGTGGAACCAAAATGCGGGGCTCAGCCAGTTGAAGTTGGAACAAGAGTTGCACCAGCTGATCATAATCCACAGGGATCTCATCAAATACTCTGTTAGAAGACCTCATCCTCTTACCACACCTTCTTGAGTTATCCTGCAAAATCAATTGCGACTGCTGACGAGGAGAATTCTGAGCTTCGAATCGTGGGGAGGGTCTCTTACGCCTATCATGCGTGGGTGCCGATTCTTCAGACCCCTGAGGAACCGATAAGCCAGCCGCGTCTTCCGACATTTGCCCTCCTTCTCTCCGGAGTACGTTCCTTAGTACTTCAGCCATCAACCCTATCTGTGCCTTCAGTCGGCAGTTCTCTTCTTCTAGCGTCTCTTGATTCGAGCGCAACTCTTGCATATCTTTCGTGAACTGCCCCAGCTGGCCTCGAACATCCGTTAATTCTGCTTGAACCTGTTTGATGGCTACCCCCGCAAGTTGGCGTATGCGGCCTGGGAGAAAACCTTGATTCTCTAGCTGAGCAAAGTCGGCAGCTCGATCATTAGCCCGTGCCATCAGAGGCTGCACCGTATCCTGCAACTGCTTCTGACTCTCGGCCATGGCTTCCATTACCTGTATGATCCGCATTATGTGGTCGTGCACCTCTTGCATCTCAGTCGGATCCTGACTCATGACTTCCTTGCTGCTGCTTCTGGTTGAACGCCAGGGAATTCTTCGGTCACTAATCTTGGAGGACCTGGTGGATACAGGAGATGAGATACAATTTAATAATTACCTGTAATGCAATATGAATATGAATGCAATGCAATGTGTGTGCCTGTGCATTAGGGTGATTCATTCCCCCAGTTCTAGTGTGAAGGTGCCAGTGCAGTGACAGTGTTGACAATAGGAATATCGGAGCTGAATCATAGAAAGCCTCATATATTGCAGGGAAAATCAATAAGCCCAGAGTACAATATCGCTGAGAGTACAAAGAAGGCATGACCTCGACCAACAATCCTGGTGATGGTCAGCACTATGCAAATAAAGCATACAAGCTACTACATGAAATGATCAAATCCTCCCAAAAGTCTGGTACTCATCTATCAACTTCTTGGTCTCCGGATGGCTTGGTCGATCAAGCAGCCCTTCAACAAGCTGGTTTCTCCTCTTAAGGGCACGGCGTACGTCTTCGGCAGTTTCTTCCCATGTTGCTTCTCCGAAGCAATCTTCTAGCTTTCGCTTCTGAGACACCGCTTCATCTCTGGATTTGATTGCCTTGTTCAGTGCATGCTGGACACTATACCGGGTCATCACTTCTTCCTCACACTTCTTGATGCTAGACTTCAGCTTCTCTTCGAGGTCGGAAATTTGCTGCTTCAGCTTATCTTCCCTCTTCTTGTTGTTGGTGAGTGTAGCGTTCCAAGTCTTATTACAAGAAGATGTTTCTCGGTGAGCGACGTCAAGCGCCTTCTTCTTGGCTTCCAGCATGTCATGGGAGCTTCTGAACTCTTGCCCCAGACGTTCGCGCTTTTTCTTCTCCTCAGTCAACTCAGCCCCTAACCTGTTTACTAGCTCAATCTGTTGCTGGAAAGCATATACGGCCTTGTTTTTCTCGCTGCGTACCTGAGCTAGCTCTTGCTCTAACCCTTCATTAATCTTCATCAAGGCTTCTTTTTCCTTCACAACTTGTTCATAAACTTCTCTAGGAACAGTAGTCGGCTCTGCTACCGGGGTAGGAACAAGGATTGGTACATCTGGAAATGGCATCCTCAACTGACTAGCCCTCTCCTGAATCCAAACGCTATAAGGTGCATAGGCCTGGCAATCGTTCTTACCTAACAGTGGCTTCCCTTTGCGGTTAATACGCGTCCAGGCATGTTGCAACTTGGCTAATAACTCCCCCTTCACGTTACCGGTGAAGTACAGAGATTCCTGCACTTCTTCCTCCTGAGGTGGATTCTTCAGTGCATATCCGAACTGGCGAATGAATAGAGAAGGGTTGTAATTGATACACCCTTTTCTTCCTATCAACGGCACATTAGGGTACCCAGAACAACTGAAGATGAGCTCAGATCCCAACAGGTCTCGATCAAACCACTCCATATCTTCCGACGATAGCCTCATCAGGCGCTCTGGCCAACCAGCTGGGACTGTAGTCTCTGCAACAGATCTTCTCTTAGGAAGGTGACTCTCAAACCACCTACTCAACAAGGGCACACACAGGTGAACATTCTTCCCTCTTCCCTTCTCATTCTTATAATGCAGTGAGTGGTAGAGATCTCCGAGTAAGGTAGGTACAGGATTACCAGCGGCAAACAAGTAGAAAGCATCAAAGTCCACAAAGTTCGGTATATTGGGGAACAAAACTATGCCATAAATGCACAAGGCCAACACAGCATTGAAAGCAACCCAGCACCCGCTCTTGGCGTACTCCTGGGCTTTACCAACTAAGAACTGAAATGAGAAGCCTGGAACTCCACGGGAAACAGTAGTCACCAGTTCAGAAGCATCAATATGCAAGGCTTTTGCCAAATCCTCCGGCTTGGGCTTGGCGTCATAATGAATGAATGGAACCTGGTTCTGCACGGGCAGCTCAACATACTCAGCGTATTCCTCCAGGGTTGGTCCCATAATAAAGTCAGAGAACGTAAAGCACCTCAAAGCAGGGTCGTAGAATTGCATCAAAGCATATAGCCCATCTAACTCTACCTCTGTAGGTTTGCACACCAATCTCAGTAATCTACCATAGCTCATCCGGAAACTCCTACGAACACCCTCATCAGCAAGAGAGATCAACCCAAGTAAAGGAACAATATCAGGCGTGGGCAATTTGTAAGCAACCGTTCTCCTTAAGCTAGTCATGATCAAAACTCAGAAGTCTGGGCACTAGAACTAGGGAAATGCAAATGCACCTGCAGCACAGACACACATTAGTGAAATGCAAATGGTAATGGATATGCAGGCAATGCAATGCAAGTAGCATGCAACAGGGACCAAAACTGTAGCTGAATAGCCTGAACCCAATCAAGAAAGGTCTCAGATAGACCATCCAGAAGTCATCAACCCTGGTCTCAGATAGACCTAAAATAAAACTCCAACACTGGTCTCTGACAGACCTCAAACCATAACTCCAACTGGTCTCTGATAGACCTCAAATCATATCTCTAATTGGTCTTTGACAGACCTCAGAACTCTCCAACTGGTCTCTGACAGACCTCAAAACACATCTCCAAATGGTCTCTGACAGACCTCGGAACACATCTCCAAATGGTCTCTGACAGACCTCAAACTCTCCATAAATAACCAGGATCTCTGATCAAGAAATAACCGGTGGTCTGAAGGTCTAGTTACCTGCATAACCCCGAATCCCCTCACAGGTGGGTGGCCCTATAACTGGCACAAGGTACGGCATCCTATGCGGTCGTTGGCGTCACAGACTTTCAGGGTTGATGATACGATTCCCAGAAGGAGTGGCATCATCAATCCCTGAAGAGGCCTCACTTAGCCAACTTCCAAATGATCGGTCCCCAGAGTCGACAATCCAACTAACCAGCAACCCACGCCAACCAAAGGAAGGGGCAGGAGGCCAACCAGAGGAACCTCGTCTGAGTGTAGATTTCATGGGACACCAAAGCAAGCAAAGCAAGCGGGCGCCCACTAATTTCTACTCTAATTCTAGGTGCACTCAAGCCCAGGTCCGGCTTATCTCTCAATATCAGAACACCCGTCACACCCCAAATACAGCAATAATAATCAATATATAAAGCTGAAAATACACGGTTAGAAATATAAAATAACTCCATACAAAATCCTCGACGGGAAAACAAGCGTTAGGATTGACTCTCTTAAGGGACGTTGGATCCCAAATGCATAAGAACTATCGCAGTTCTTAGCAGCCAGGGGACGTTGGGTCCCCAGCAGAGTCGCCAGCTGTCGCTACTGCGAAAATCGGCGCCGGCTGAACAGAAGAGTCGCCACCGTGCGTTATTTATCCCACGGGAGGGAAAGGAAACGCTCAGAGTAAACCTCGCACAACACGGGAAAGGTATGGTCGTCGCAACCAAAACCTGGATTCGGGAGTCGGTTACGCAAGGGGAAGGTATTAGCACCCCTCACGTCCGTCGTACTCGACGGGATCCACGCTTGTTTTCGGGTATGGATTGTTATTCTATCTAAACTATAGGTCAAGGGTGAAAAAGAAAATAAAATGAAAATAAAAATGACTCGGCAAAGTATCGCACTTTATGCCTACGTATTCCCGTCTGGAACGAGAAATCAGAGTCAACGTAGTTCGCCTACCTACGGGAAAGGAGGGGAAGGTTGCTCGCTAGGATATCGCATCCTATGCCTACGTACTTCCACACTGCATGGAAGATCAGAGCAAACGTAGTTCGGGCCACGGAAGACACAAGCTTGTCTTGATTGATTTTATTCCTTCTGAAAAAGGTTTTTCTGATTAACAGTCCCGACGGACAAAAATGACGTCTTGATGAGTTCACATTCTTTTACGGAAGAAGTGTCTTTTATTGTGTTTGAAATCTTTATGTGTTTTTCTGTTTGTTTTGAGAAAGAAGAGACAGAACTATAACCTACGGTTGCGAAGGGAATCTAACCTAATGTTATCATGCATGGGTTAAGACCTAGTGTCTATCATGCTCCTCTCTTGCACAGAGAGAAACAGAGATCCTACGGGATAGGCAGAAACAGAAACAATATCAGATATATACAGTAAAACAGTAAAATGCATGGATGCAACAGTACAAGCGAGGCAAGGGAGTCCCACTCAACCTCGAACCTAGAAAACAATAGGCAAAAGTGAACAGGCTTCACTTTCAACCCAGCAGGGTAAACAGCAAACAATACAGTCCAGAAAACCAATCAATACATCAGCAATGAAATACAGCAAAAAGAAACAGCATCAGCAGCTCTGAATCAACATCTGGCCTCAAGCAATCTCCAATCAGTTACAGGCTTCAACAAGCATCAATCTCCATCTTCATGGCCTTCAGGTAAGGGCTTTGATCATCTATCTTCCATCTGCAATGGCTTTTCTTCATGCTCAAACCTCCAGGATGAGGGATTAGTCACAAGAGTGAATTGGGTGTTAAGCAATCAGTTGACTACCAAGGGTGGTGAACAGACTGCTTCTAACACAAAAGACATTTTCTCTCAAGAGTTCTATCTCTTAGACACCATCACCAAGCCTTCCAAAGGAAGGGGGTGAGTGTCTTAGAGAGACTCTGAATCACAGAGAAGAATGGATGCAGACAAGGCAATCCATGTTTGAGAAACAAACTTTCTAACCTAGAGCTCTGCCTAGCTCCTAAACCCTAGTCTCCTCAGCAGCTGCTAGCAAGAACCTCCTCTCCAACTCTGGCAGTTGATCTTCAATCTTTGGATCTCCAATGGTCTTTATCTCCTCAAGTCTTCAGCTTCCCCAGGTCCCCAGACAATCCCAATACCCAAGCAAGCAAGCAATAAATCCCCAGAGGGCACACCACACCAGACAATCAGATATACACAGAGTAATAGCAGTAGGGGAATCCTAACCTTTTCTAAGGGATCTAATAACTACCCATAGCCCCTATAGTCCCATAACTAAACTAGTCAAACCCTAAGTCCTAAGGGAAATGAATTGAACTTCCTAATTCATCACCTAAAAACCCTAATTTGTTTATGTTGTTCAAGCCTACATTAAGCACCTAAAATTAATTCCTAAAAATGGGAACTAAATTGAATCTATAAGTTCAATATCTCATCTAAACACCCTAAAAAGAATGAACAAAAAAATATTAAAGCATTTAGTAGAACAAAAATTAATAAAACCATGCATGAAATGAATCTATTTAAAATGACATTTATCTAGAAAATATGGGAAAAATATGAAATGAAAATAAAAATGCAATTTTATTTAATGACAATTTTCTACACATCCTAAAGAAAATAGTGTAAAAAGAATGAATTGAAAATGATTTTTTATGTATTTATTATGAATTAATGAAAATGCATAAAAGAATTAAAGAAAATAAAAGAATTAATAATGAAATAAAGGGAGGGGGGTAAGAATAGCAGGCGCGCGCAGCTCATAATCCAGTGGGCCAGCAAACGAGGGGTGTGGGTAGCACTTTGAGTTAGGCCCAGAAAACTTCAGAAATATTGAAAATAAAAAAACGCGCAGGGGGGTGAAAATAGAAGGGATATCACGTTCAAATTGACAATGGGCCTATTACTGGGGGTGGGGATAGCACATCACATTCAGGCCCGCCCGTTTCAATTAATGAAACGGTGCGTTTGGCACCAACGCATTCCCTCCAAAATCTGCTTCAAATCTCAGCCACACGATGGCTCCCTGAGGTCAAAAGTCCACATGAAATGAACGTGCCAGATTTCGTCTTCCTCCTTTGATCATGAGACTTAGGGTTTCCATTCCATGAAGCTCCATGCACGCACCAATTCGAGCTCTCGGTTCTCTCTCTCCAGGCCATGAAACGCCACGATGTAAACATGAAAAATATTCAGAATCTCTCCCTCTACACGTCTATGGTCTTAGATTGGTTTGAAACTCATCACAACTCTCAACCCGAGCGCAACAATTTCTTGAGCAAGCTTTAATGGAGGCTGAGTAATCACGTGGATCCAGGCTCTTGTAGGCTTCAATCTTGATCCATTCTTGATGTACTCGATTCTGTTTGCAAGATTTGGATGAAACTTGGCTTGGATCTTGATCTACAACTGAATTTGCAGCTTGTATGTTCTTGAAGAAGGTGCACGAAAATGGATTCTAACCACCAAATCTTTGCTTCAATTATGATCCAGGATGATGATTGAGTGTAGGAGAATCAATGTGGATGAAAATTGATGAAGATTTTGTGAGATTGAAGTGAAATTGCAATGAGAAAAGAATGAGAGAATTTGTGAGATTTTTGTGAAAAATGGATCCAACCCTTGATCAATCTTCATTTCATGAATATATAGGGCTCACATGAACATTCTAGATCCCTCTTACACATTCCCTTGCCTTCCAACTTTGATCCATTTTTGAAATGTTTCTTAAAATGCAAGTAACCAAGGATAACTTTGAAATCTTCCACTAAACTCAAAAAAGTGTTTGAACCATTGTTCTTAGAATGCCTTTTCCATTCAAAATCATATATTGGAAGTCTCCATTTGGACTTATAAATCTCCCAAACCAATTTTCATTTTGACTTTATTCAAATTATAAGCCATTTTAGTTCAAATTTGGACCAATCATGCAACTTCATGCTATGAGCTTTTCCAACAATTTGTGACCTTCTTTCTAGACTTAAAATCCCATTTGGAGCAAGTTTGATGTTGTAAGTTTTTCCATTTGAGGCCTCCTTGTATGAGTTTTGGACATAGGTTAAAATGACCTGTAATTCACAAATGCCCAAAATACCCTTTGCTTGCCAAGACCATAAGTTGAGTTCCACACATCATATGAAGGCATGCTATACCATTCTAGAAAGCTAAGACAATGAGGAACAATTCTTATGTTGACCAAGAATTCATTTGAAATCTCCTTGAGGGGTAAAAATTGCTTGGAAGTCAAGTCACTTTCACAGACAAAATTTCAGATACCTCAGATGACCTGTAACTTGCAAGGACCATAACTTGAGTTCTATAAATCTCCTTGATGTATTCCACCACTCAAATTAAAGTTCTTGAGATCCTCTACAAGTTTCATGTTGGCCAAGAAGCCATTTGAAGCTAGCATTTTGACTTACTTTGCTTGGAAGTTTGACCTAAACTAGGGAATTTTACACAGAAACCCTAATTTAGAAACTCCTCTTCTCCTTGATTTCTCTTGAATTCTCCTTGGAATATCTCCATATCCTTCTTCATATGTCCCATGATGAACCCCACATCTCTCCACTAGACTTGAATGCCCCTTAAATCAGTCAATTGACCTAGGGTTGACCTAGGGTTGACCCAGATGAAACCCTAGTTGACTGTCTTCAGCTATAGCTCTTGTGCTCTCATCAATGACTTGTCTCCTTCTCCAAATGACTTTCTAAGTCTCTCATAATGTCTAGATGCTCTCCATACCTTCAACTCACAGCTCACAACCCTTTTGTTGACCCTCAGATACCCTCAGCTAGGAGATGGACTCAAGGCTTGATCTGCTGAACTCTTTGCTTCCAAATTCTTTCCTGATGACTTGAATGAGATTGAATTAGGATAATAACCTCTTGATAGGCTTCTAGAGATGAGAATAATGATTGGTCCCCTGTTGAATGACTTGCTATGCTTATGCTGTGCAGATGATTAGTCTATGTACATGACTCTATATGCAAATGCTAATGATATTAAAACATAAACCAAGTGAATAAGGTTGGGCAAATTTTAGGGTGCAACAATGTGATGCTACGTACACTACCATAAACCATGGCATGCGGGTTACATTTGGAGAGAGATGGAATTCAGAGACGTCATATTTTCATCTTCCTCTTGGCGAGATGACCATCACCCTTGATGATGTCTCATGCCTCCTACATCTTCTCATCAAGGAAAAATTACTAGACCACTAAAGGATCAATCAAGACAAAGCTACAGAGATTATGGTCACCCATTTGGGAGCTAACCCAACTGAGGCCGTAAATGAGGTAGATGGCACAAGAGGTGCTCATTCTAGATTTAAATTCTTGGAATAACTTTATAAATATCACATGCATATGGTTGTAGATGTCGGAGGTGATGATATGCAGGTTGAGTATCATCGACGATGTGCATTGGGGTGTTACCTCTAGTTTCTGGTTGGCATATCCATGTTTGTGGACAAAAGTGAAAACTATGTCGATGTGGTATACCTTAAATACTTCATCTACTTGATGATGATTCACAAGTACAACTTGGGGGCCACTTGTTTGGTCTACCTATACTCGAAGTTGGGTGAAGGTTATCTTTGGAAAACATAGCAGTTGACAAAAAGTTGCACGCTGCTTACTGTAACTTTTTGTTACTAATATTTTTATAACTCTTTTGTTGTTACTAATATTATTTTTGAACCATTTTTCAGGGATAAATCATCTCTCACTTTTCTCATATTTTTGGCTGGAAACCTATGCCTGATGATCGGTCACCATTTTTACTGTGTTTCCATCTCTTGTTAGGCATTAATCCATGTAATTGGTAATACTTTCTTTCGTATTTTTACTTCTTTTCAAGTTAATTTTACTTTTCGCAAAGATATTTTTGCATTTCAGTATTTTAATTTCATTTCAACTATTCTGCATTTTACACTTTGGTTTGTTGGTTATGAGTGTTTCTAAGTTCAGGTAATAAAACCGAAAAGACTCAGCAAAAGAAAAGGAAAATTTAGGATTCTGAAATTCAAATTTTGGAGTTACATGAGGCCTGACACGGCCACCCATGTCACCTGACACAGGCCGTGTCAGGAAGAGGAGTCTTGTCAAAGAAAAAGAAGAAGAAAATGTGCATCCAGGGGGCTGACACGGCCGCCCGTGTCAGCATGTCTGGAGCAGAGAAGTAGTTTTTGTGGATCCAGGGGGCCAACACGGCCACCCGTGTCAGCTGACATGGGTCGTGTTGGCCAAGGCGCTGATTTTCTCGTATTTGTTATTTTAACACTTGTTCTTGAGGATCTTGAGTTTGTTCTTCATGAATTATCAAATCATCTTGAGTAGGAGACGATTCAACAATGTCTTGTGGAGGTTTCATACTTCATCAAAATCAACCTTATGAATCAATTTTTGAATTGTTACATGTTGTTCCTCTAAAACAAAGTCTTTAACCTTATTCTCCCCTCCCCCAAACAAAAAAACTCAATATTACTATAACCTTTAAAGAATATGGTTATTTTCGTCTCAAAAATTGAGTTTAATTTGGGATAATACAATTTGTAGCCTCTAGATCTTTCAGAATAACTAATAAAGTAGTTGTTAATTGTTCGGAAGTCCAATTTATTCTCATTTGATCTCGAAGCCCTTGCCTCAGCTGGACATACCCATACACGAAAATGTTTCAAACTAGGCTTTTGCCCAATCCAAAGCTCATAAGGTGTTTTAGCAGCTGCCTTGGTTTGCACTATATTTAGAGTGTAAGATGATATCTTTAGTGTCTATCTCCAGAGTAACTCTAGCGAGGTAAAATGATAAATCATACTCCGTACCATATCCTTAAGAGTCTGGTTTTGTCTTTTAGCCACACCATTCATACTAGGTGACCCTGGCATGGTGTACTGTAGGACGATTCCATATTCCTCTAGGTATTTAGCAAAAGACCTTGAATGTTGTTCACCTGAACCATCATATTTGTCGTAGTATTAACCGCCACGGTCAAATATGACACTCCTAATTCTTTTGTTGAGGTGATTCTCAACTTCAGTCTTAAATTGTTTTAACACATCCAATGATTGATACTTTTCATGTATAATGAATATGTATGCATATCTATAATAATCATCTATGAATGATATAAAATATTATTGACCATTCCAAGAAGGTATGAGAAATGATCCACAAATGTATGTATGTATCAATTATAAGACATCCATAGCTATATATGCACCAAATATCTTTGTTTTGGCTTGTTTTCCTTTAACACATTCAACACAAACATCAAAGTTTGTGAAGTCAATGGAACCAAAATTCCATATGACACTAGTCGTTCAATTCTATTCTTAGAGATATGACCTAGGTGTTTGTGCCATAATGATCCTGAATTGTTAGTATCAATTTTATGCTTAGTACCATGTGATTCCACATCTAAGGACTCACTATAGGAAGCTATTGTGTCAAGAAAATATAAATTATCATGACACATAAGTAAACTAGTTCCAACAATATCGGAATTGAAATAGAACTTGAATTTATTGTTTCTAAATGAACATAAATAACCTGATTTGTCCAAATAAAAAACTGAAAT
The DNA here is from genome assembly GCA_963859935.3 of Lathyrus sativus. Taxonomy (NCBI): domain Eukaryota; kingdom Viridiplantae; phylum Streptophyta; class Magnoliopsida; order Fabales; family Fabaceae; genus Lathyrus; species Lathyrus sativus. The sequence continues at coordinate 588,179,820 of OZ012738.1, forward strand.
CAAATTCCATATAAATGACAATACTAAGAAAGTGTCTTTAAAATCCAAATAAAATACAGTACACAATAATAATCTAAAATTCTCTACAGCTTCCACCTCCACCAACTTGCCATCTCTAACAGTGATGTATCTTTCAACATCATTTAGCTTCAGGTAATTCAGGCAACCCTGCATTGAAACACTGATGTTAGTAGTTGCAACAGAGTCTAACCACCAAGTATTTCTAGATACTTAAGCCAAATTGACCTCAGAACAAAGCAAAGCATGAAACATACCTTTCTTTGCACACCAAGCGTGATATTTAAGACATTTCTTTTTGACATGTCCAGACATTTTGAAAAAGAAACAATTATCACCTTATTTTTGTTTCTTTTGTGTTGGGCCTTTTGCAGCTTCATTCTTGGGAAGTTTTCTTTCTTTTGCCCTTATCTTTAGAGGTGCTAACAAAATGAGCACTTTCAGTCTTTTCTTGTTTCAAAATTACCTCTTCTTGCACACAAAACGAAAGGAGCTCATTAAGAGATCATTTCTCCTTTTGAAATTTATAAGACATTTTAAACTAATTGAGTTGTGAAAGAAGAGAAAGTAATACTAAATGAATGAATAATTCTTTTGACACTTCAAGATTTAATGCCTTAAGTTTTGAAATAATATTTGACATACCCATAATATATTCCCTTATATTTTCTTTACCTTGATACTTCATCGAAATCAAGTTCTGAAAAAGAGTACTTGTTTCCACCTTATCACTTTTTACAAAGCTGTTTTCAATTTCAGCAAGGAAATCTTTGGCATTTGTTATCTCTTCTAAGATAGTACCCCTAAAGACCTCAAGAATGTCGCGCTTAATGATCATGAGACTTATGTGATTAGAGCGATACCACTTCTCATAATTTTTTCTCTGTTTAGAGGTATTAGATTTCGTAGGAGAAGGTGGTTGCCCCATCCTTAATGCAAGATCAAGATCCATGCATCCAAGAACAATTTCCATGTTCTCTTTTCAGTCCTTAAAATTTGTTTCATTAAGAACGAAATCGGATGCAAATTAGCAGATATCGAAACAATTGTAGCTAAAAATAAAATAAAATAAAATAAACACTATATATATGCTAACATTAAAAAAATTGAATCGTTAATATGTTAAAATAATGACATAACTCATCTCAAAATACCTATTGCACCACCAATATCAAGTCTTTGGACACTAATATTAATTGCTAGTGGTACTTTTTTTTGTAATGATCAAACAACGATAATAAAACATGTCAAATAAAAAACCCTTCTTTAGATTGATTTATCATTCACTTGTATAACCTTATAATTATCACATGTTTACCATCACATGTGTATATGAAATTCGATCAAACATTAACTTTCCTTTGGGTTAACTAATACTCGCATGGATAAACACACACAAAATTATTTAACATTTATTATAAGTAATCTCCATAAAATATGTCACATTGGTGACTTTTTTTATTTTAATTGACTCATTTAAAATATTAAACTATTATATAAAATACAAACTTTAGTCAAAATTTGAATATAAATGTGCCAAAATTAATGGATATAACAACTAAGGTTATTTAATTTAACTCATTCAGGCCACGTCAATTTCAGTCTTGTATATGCTTATGCTATAACAAGCTCACCAAGTACAAAGCTTCTTAGATAGGTAACTAGGTACATTACATAACTACTTACACTTTAGAGATGGTAATATTAATATTATAAGATAATATATAATATTACTAAACATAGTTATAAATTGTCATTGATGTTAAATATGTAATTTATTGTTTTAGAAAGATTAGATTTAACTTATAAAGATCAGATTTGATTTAAAAATATTAGATTAGATATTTTTGGGCTTTGGCTTGAGGTGCAAGCTAACCTAAATCTATAAATAGGGAGAAACCCTTATTTGTAAACATCTCATATCATCTCATCATATTTTGTAATTCATAATTTGCAGTTGCAAATGAAATAACATAATTTCCACAATTTGTGGGCAGAGAATTCTCTGCAGAAAATAATTCATCTTCTTCTTCTCTAACATTTACTTTCTTTCTTTCTAAACGTTTCTTTCATTGTCATTACGTGAGATGTAACAATCTTGAGATTAAGATTGATTGAGTGAAATTCTTCATAGGTTGTGGTTGAATTTTTAATATCTGGTATCTAGAGATCTGGTTACGATTCAAGGAAGGAAAATCGTGATGGCGATGAATCATCCAAACGGTCACTTTCGGAAAACCTTCCAATTCTCAAGAAAGATAATTATAAGAATTGGTGCAAGCAGATTAAGGTGGTTTTCTGTTTTCAAGATCTTTGGGATCTTGTGAAGGGAAGAGTAGCACCGCTTGCAGAAAACTCGACGGATCAAGAAAAGGTTGCATTCAAAGAATTGAAGAAGAAAGGTTATAAAGCTCTCTTTATAATCTATCAATGTGTAGATCCATATAATTTTGAAAAGGTTAGTGATGTAGAATCAGCAAAGGAAGCGTGAGATGTTTTTGAAAATTCGTTTGGAGGCGTAGAAAAGGTGAAAGATGTTAGGTTACAAACTCACAGTAGAACCTATGAATTGCTTCAGATGGAAGAAAGTGAAAGTATAGCAGATTTCTTCATTAGAGTTACAAAGTTGGCGAATCAATTCAAGGTATATGGAGAAGTGTTGACATCAAGATCAGTTGTTGTAAAGATCTTGAGGTCGTTGGCTCCAAAGTTTGACCACGTGGTAGTAGCCATAGAAGAGTCGACAGACTTGTCAACATTGACAAAGGAAGAGCTTCAAGAGATGCTTGAGTCTCATGAACAAAGGATGGCTGAGAGAGCTGCAGGAAAGTCGAAGAGTGATATGGCTTTGCAAGTGCAGTCAGAAATGGAAAGAAAAGGCAAAAGAAGCTAGAATGACAACAAAGGTAGATGAGGCTGCAACAATTTGAGTAGTCGAAATCAGCATAAAGAAAACTGGTCGAATCAAAGAAAATCCTGGAACCAAGGAAACTAAAGAGGTGATGTTGCAGGTAGAGGAAGAGGTGGTTGACGAAAGCCTGACAAAAGTCACATTCAGTGTTTCAATTGTCAGAAGTATGGTCACTATTTAAGTAAATGTCGAGAAAAGAAGAAGAATCAAGAAATTGATGCAAAGATGGCGAAGCATGAAGAAGAAGAGATGTTGTTAATGGTTACAACAAGAGACGAAGAGAGATTCAAGGAACAGTGGTACTTGGACTCAGGATGCTCATCACACATGACTGGAAGGAAATATTGGTTTGTCAACATGAAGCCCTCGTCGAAGAACATGGTGAAATTTTCAAATGACAATACTTTAGCAGTTGAAGGTATTGGCGATGTTTTGATTTTGAGGAAGGATGGAAAGAGGTCAACAATTTCCAATATGTTGTACATACCAGGCATGAAGAGTAATTTGCTAAGTATAGGGTAGCTAGTCGAAAAGAACTACAAGGTATCGATCAAAGACAAGATGATGAGAGTTATCGACATAGGTGGTAGGTTGATCTTGAAGGCTCCAATGTCTCAAAATAGAACCTTCAAGATTGAACTCAATGTGATGGAGCACAAGTGCCTAGAAACTGCAGCCAGCAGAGATGAATGGTTATGGAATTTTCAACTAGGCCATCTCAACTTCAATGACATCAGAGAGCTAAAGAGGAGAAATATGGTTTCAGGATTACCTGAAATTGACATTCCAAGTGAAGTTTGTGAAGAGTGTGTTCAGTCGAAATAATACAAGAATAGCTTCAACAAGGATGCAGGAAGGAAGATCAAGGCAATTCTGGAAGTCATATACTTTGTGTATGTAGTCCAATCCAGGTGGATTTGATTGCAAGCAACAAATACTTTGTCATGTTCATAGATGATTACAGTTGAAAGCTATGGACTTACCTCATCAAGAAGAAAAGTGATGTGATCGAGGTATTTTCCAGATTCAAATCTATGGTCGAAAGACAAAGTGGTCAAAACCTGAAAATTCTGAGGACTGGTGGTGGTGGAGAGTACGTGTCGAAAGAGTTTGATGTATTATGTGAAAAAGAAGGGATTGTGCATGAGGTGGTGTCACCCTACACTCCACAACAATATGGAATTACAAAAGAAATAAAATAACCATCATGAACATGGTGAGAAGTATGTTGAATGGAAAGCATCTACCCAAAGAATTATGGGGAGAAGCAGTTTCGACAGTAACATACATATTAAATAGATGTCTGACGAAGAACATTGAAGGAATTACACCAGAAGAATGTTGGTCTGGTGTCAAGCCTAGCCTCAGTCACTTGAAGGTGTTTGGATCTATAACACATAGACATGTGCCAGATCAATTGAGAAGGTAGCCTGATGATAAGTCGAATCAGATGATCTTGATAGAATATCATTTGATTGTAGGTTACAAGTTGTTCGACCTAGTGAATAAGCAGGTAGTGATCAACAGGGACGTGATCATAGATGAACTTAAAGAATGAGATTGGACTGAGAATGTCAAGAAGGATTCAATGATAATTTCTTGTAAAGAACCAGCCACTGAAGTTGAAAGTGAAGTTCGACAGGAACAAGTCAGAGATGAAGTTGGCCCAAGAAGACCTCAACGAACAAGACAAATTCCTCAAGGTTGCAAGAATGTGTGATTACATTAGATGATGTGGTCGATGAAGAAGGTGAATTGGTACATTATGCTTTCTACGCAGATGTCGAACCAGTCAATGCAGCTGAGGCATTGAATGATTCAAAGTGGGTGAAAGAAATGAATGAGGAGTTAGAGTCGATTGAAGTCAACAACACTTGGTCACCTGTCTAATTACCTCAAGGAAAGAAGGAAACTGATGAAGGAAAAGATGCAAGTTAGTGGGATACACCAAGTCTAGTTGGTGTAATAATGCTAAGGATAGAAAATCCACATCTAGCTATGTGTTTATGTTGCGTGGTGCACCAGTTTCTTGGAGTTCAAGAACGGAGTGAGTAGTGGCATTGTCATCATGCGAAGCAGAATATATAGATGCTTCTCTTTGTGCATGTTAAGCAACCTGGATGGTGAACCTGATCAAAGAGATCACAACGAAGAGTCATGAAGCAATTACCATGAAGATCTACAACATGTTAGCTATTAACTTGGCAAAGAATCAAATATCACACGATCGAAGCAAGCATATCGAAATGAGGTTCCATTATCTTCTAGAGCAGGTAGTAGAAGGGAAGATGAACTTGGAACACTGCAAAACTGAGAATCAAATTGCAGAAATCATGACAAAGGGAGCATTATGGAATCATTATGGATAGACTCACACTTGAGGGGGAGTGTTAAGTATAACAAGTGTGATTAGTGTGAATAATATTCCCACATTGGATAGGAATGTGGAGACTTGAGCATTTATAAGTGGGAGAATCCACACACCTATCACCTTAAGGTTTTGGGTGAGTATGTGGTGTGTCTCTCATAAAGGTGTTGCTCTAGAAAAGTAAGTTCCACAATGTTCAATGCTCCCTAGTGAAAATCTTCCCCTAACAATTGAGACATTTTGTCAAACTGTAAATATGCATATTTCTATACTAAATGGAAATCATGATTCACGAAGAAACATTTGTAAGCAACGAAATCTAAGATTTTGAGCATAAATTTTTTCCATACCATCAAATAAAATCAATACACGATTCACAACATAAAAAAAATCAAGCATTACACAAGTTAGAAGATCATAAGAAATTTCAATTTTGGAACCCTAATTTCACTAATTTTCAAATTTTAAATATGAATCAAGTATGGGTGACTCTGATATCACTTGTTGGATTTGTTCCTTAGTGCATGATTTCTATCCATACAGAAATCATGAGTACAATCTTAAACTAATCCCTATGAACCCATACCCAAATTCAAGATGAGAATGAAAGCGGAAACATACCTGAGTTTGACATTGGAATCCTTGAAGGTTTGTGGGTATGTTATCTTCCAATTGTAGAGTGCTTATGATTTCTTGATTATCTTCTGATGGAGATGAAGAGAGAAAGCCAAATGAAATTATTTCTTCATTCCTCTACAAATATCGATCATAACCCATATAAGTGATTGTCTTCATTTACATTTTAGTTTTTAATATTTCTAACAAGTAACTGCCTTTCAGTTACATTTCAGTTTTTAATATTTCTAATTTGACCCCTCATTAAATTAGAATATTTTCTTTTGATATCTACGCAATAGTCTTTGATGACACATATTGATAAAGAGGTTTCAGCAACTATTTCTAGATCTAAGGTTTACCATAAAACAAACACAAAACTGAGAAGATATGATAAGAATATAAAATTTCTCAATATTGTCTACCTCTCTCCAAAGGTGACAAGTAGCTTAAATACAAACAAAATTCTAATTGGGCTACACAAACGGGTCAGGCCCAACTAAGGAAAATAACATAAAATTTAAACAAAAGCATTTTACTTTATCTCATAATCTTGCATCCACTTAGGTTGAGTCTTAATTCGTGTGGGCCTGCTATCAATACTATCTGGTCCAAGAACAACCTTGTCCTTAAGGTTGAGCTTAGAATTTGTGATAGGTGGATGGAAAGAAGTGGCCCACGTTGATGAACCCTTGTTACAGGATTTTGAATTGTGGCATTTGGAATTAGGTGAGTGGGAGACAGATGGTTCCAGAGTGTAAGGCATGTGGGCCAGGTGGCTGCTTTGGAACAATAGGGTTCAGTGTGTTGGGAACAAAAAGATCACGTGAAGAGGAAGAAAAAAGGGGTGGGACAGGCTGGACCGCATCACTAGGTGGTAAAAGGAAAGGTGGAGATTGATTCCTGGGAACATCCAATGAATCATGTGGTGCAGAATCTTTCTCATGGTATCTGTTAGAAATCTTTGTGTCAGATACATCAAAAGATTGAGTAGAAGACTTAAGAATTAGGAATGGGAAATCATTAGAGTGATATGTTCCCTTCATATGACTTTTCCCTTCTAACTTATGATTTCCTTCTTTGTGTTTCAAACTGATATCCAATTTTTTTTCTGTTTTTCGCTTGGTTTCCTTGTGCATACGTCTCACTTCTAACCCTTGCATACTCTACTTTTTGTTCTTCATTCTCAACCAAAATTCCAGACTCGTGTTCTGGATTCATTTGATGAGGTGAGACGGAAGACTGAGGGCTTGGTTCTAAGTCTTCAAACTCAGAAGGAATATGAGTGAAACAAGATAATGGATCTGTTTCGTAGAACTTACGAAGCTGTGAAACATGGATAATGAGGTGGGTCCGTGAAGAAGAAGGGAGGTCTAGGTGGTACGCAACCTTTCCATTTCGGTGATGAATCTTGAAAGGTCCGTAATAATTCTTAGAGAGTTTGTTAGAGACACGATGTTGCACGGAAGCTTGGCGATAAGGTTGAAGGCGTAGCAAGACAAGATCACCCTCCTCAAAGGTAACGTCACATTTTTTCTTGTTACTCTGAGTTTCCATCATTTTTCTGCTATATTCCAGGTTGCTCTTCAAAATGTTAAGAAATTCATTTATATGTTGTAGGGACATATCCACAGCTTCGAGAGACGCAAATCCAGAAGTGTAATAAGGAAGAGATGGTGGGGGACGTCCATATAGAGCTTCAAATGGGGACATATTGATGGAATCGTGGAAGGTTATGTTATGACAGAACTCTGCAAGATGTAAGTACTTGAACCATTTTCTTGGTTGGTCATTTGTGAAACAACGTAAGTATGTCTCTAAACAATGATTAACAACTTTTGTTTGACCGTCTGTTTCAGGATGGTGTTGCACCCCAAAATTTGCCCTCACAATACAAGACTTTGTGTTCTAAGAAGATTCACAAGGTTCACATATGTTGCACCCTAATTTTTGACCTGAAGACCCCACCTCCGTGTGCATCTTTTCTTACAGGTTTTCATTATGCTCTAGTATACGTGTTTGTCAGGACTAACGAGTGTGCGCAGCTTTCTAGTGCAAGATGGCGTGGACCCGAGAATTAAGGATCGCTCATATGTGCTTTCAATCCAACATTTGCGATGATCAAATGATGTTATTTGGTTTATGGCGGGAAATTCTTTTGGTGCATCTCAAAAGATTCAAATTGGTTCATCACTTGTGAAATATCGAAAGTTAAGAGATTCTAAGATTGACCATAAGCCATTAAAGAAGTGTTGATAAGAATAAATTATGGAGAATTAACAATAAGAGGTTTATATGAGCACCCTTGTGTTCATAATTAATCCTTATGATCTTCGAGTTGAGTACGAGTTAAAGACGCATCTGATATGCTGCTAAATTCAAGAGAGGTCTTAATTATATGGAAGGTTCATGCTACGTTTTAAGGATTCGAGCCAAAAGGGCATACACCACCTTCAGACTTTGCTCTCAACCATGCAAGCGCCTAAGTACACACATCACAACACAACATTTAACATTCCTTCCTCCCAGCATAAGAAGTCAATTCTTTTAATATACAAAACGCAAGTCTCCTTGAGATTTTCAAATTTCATTATAATCCAACTCAATGTACAAGTTCAGATTGTTATTACAATACAAAGTTGAATTACATATTTGGGAATCAAGTTTTGGCTACCAAGCTAATACACAAGTTTTAAAAAAAGGAAACAACACAAGGATCCCGTTCATCCGTTCATCTCGCCAACAAAAGAAACTTCCTGTACAAGGCCACCATTTTAGGCTTTGGTTTTCTCTCGCAACACTTTATTCTGTCCACTTGAAGAAATTAGGAGCTTTATGCTTCGGAACAGCAGTGTCACGCACTTTCGCCAATAGTTTCTTCAACGAGTCTCGATCTTCACCTGCAAATCAGTGTTTCATCATGCCGGCATCCGACCATATAGTCCCGAGTGTTTTCTAGAGAAACGAGTTGCACTATACTTCAAATAACCACTCTGAAGCAGGCTTGAATCTTTCTAAGCCACCTGCATAATACCGAGCTCAAGTTTGTACGACATTGGTGTCAACGTCGTTGCTAAACCGCACGCTTCGCATGTGTGTAGAACCTGCAAACCCAAAGTGCAAACATGATAAGTAAATCAAGAAGTGAATGAAAGTCATCACAGGATGATGAGAACTTATCATTAGACAACAAGATCTCTTTGAGGCATAAGAACCGGAAACTGTCCATCTTTGACTCCTGCGAGAAGGTCGTTAGCCTTGATACGATTATGGCTTTGGATGTTCCTGCAGAAAGTCTGTAGTTAAAGTCAAGATTTAATGTGGCTAAGGTTCAAACCACACGATAACTTCTATGACGTTGTATCGAACTTAAAGATAAACCAAGAAGGGAGCATAGTTAAACCCACGCCAGTTTTGAGGAGAATTCAACATCAACAAGTTCGCCTGTAGTGTCAAATGGCATCGATTCAGTGCATAATCGGTCATCCTCATTCGTTAAATCTCCAGCAGGTGCACGCCGTTCAGTCACATTCCAAGGACCATCAGATTATCTATCTCCATTCAACCACAGTTCAGCTGCGTCACCGTTCATCTATCCGCTCCATGCCAAGTCTATCCCTGCGCAAAGAGCAATCACCATTTAATTACGAGCTGATGACGAATTCCTGAGGATTTTAATGCTAGCTTCTGAACATAATTATAAAATGATTGTTTCGCATGAAAAGCCTATAGCATTTGAGAGAGCACCACAGAAAATCAAGGCATTTTATTAACAAGTGAACTACAGAACTGGCGACTCTGCTGGGGATTTATTTAAGAGGGGTACCCTTAGGAATTAAGATCACTTTAAATTGTTTGCCTTGTTTGCTTTATTATTATATTGTTGGGGTGCTCTTATGTGTGAAAGGTCCTAACCCGGATCTAGTGTACCTTAGGTAAATGGCAATAGACCAAGGAAACTGTACGACGTATATCGATACGGTTGATCTGGTGGCCATAGTTAGTGCGACTTCTTGGTTAGTGCTTATATTCCTTAAGTCAAGTTGAGGATAATATTGAGGCTGCCATATGTTGTCAATGCACTAACTGACTTTTAGAACCCTAGTTAACTCATCTTGGCCTTTAGAAAGTAGTGAGGTAACCGGCTTTGGTGCAGACTGAAGTTGGTTGACACTCGATACTACGCTCATTGAGATCTTAAACTTGGAGGGTTTTGGTTGGCAAGTAAGTTGCCTTCTGAACAACCACCCTTGTGAAGGATCAATGATATTGAGATCCCTTAGAACCTGGTTACTTTTGTAGGACAGGATGAACCATCTAACTTCAGAGGAGGGTACTTGCCTTTGAACCTCATGCAAGCCTTTAAACCTAGGGCTATGGTGTGACTTGTTTGTGTGTGCCACATGTTTGTGATTGAGCATGCCATCATGACATCATCATGCATCATAAGCATATCATTTTCCCTAACCATTTCAAGGACCAAAGGATTTATCTTTGTTCTTTGTTGCAGGTCATGGCTTCTGCTCGTAGAAACACCATCAGGATCAACTTTGTAGGGATACCTGCTAAGCTCAAGGAGTTGGTTTCCCTAGTGCCTGATCATTCCCAGTTCAACAAGAGACATGGTCACTTATTGGATCTAGTTACTTCAGGGTTCAGTGAAGACATGATGAGTGTGCTGTTTCAGTTCTTTGACCCTAAGCACCATTGCTTTACATTTCCTGATTATCAGCTGGTTCCAACCATGGAGGAGTTCTCTAAACTTCTGGGTATACCTGTTCTTGATCAGAAGCCATTCACAGGCTTAGAGAAGGAGCTTAAACCAGAAGTTATTGCTGCAGCTCTACATCTGAAGAAGTCTGACATTGTTCTAGAGACGAGAAGTGGAGTTAAAGGTATTCTTGCCAAGGTATTAGTGGATAAAGCTCAAATGTTCTTGAAGGCTATGAGCTACGATGCTTTTGAGGAGATCTTAGCCTTATTGATTTATGGCTTAGTGTTGTTCCCCAATCCTGATCAGTTCATAGACGTTCATGCCATCAACATATTCCTGAGTCACAATCCAGTGCCTACCTTACTTGGAGACATCCTACATTCTCTTCACACCCGTACTACAAGGGCAAGAGGAACTTTGATGTGCTGCATACCTTTACTTTCTAGGTGGTTTATTTCTCACCTTCCTCGCTCAGTAATGAAGAATGAGCAAGGGTTCAGATGGTCCAAGAGGATCATGTCACTTTCTCACTCAGACATCCATTGGTGCTCCAGATCTATGGAGAATGTCACCATCATTGACCGTTGTGGGGAGTTTCCTAATGTACCACTTCTAGGCATAAGAGGAGGCGTCACCTACAACCCATCTCTAGCTTTACGACAGTTTGGTTACGCCCGGAGCGATGGTCCACATGACACGTTGATTCAGGGCATTGTGTTTGACTACGACAACGATCTTCAGGGTTACCGTCAGAGATTCATCCGAGCTTGGGGAAAGGTAAACAGGATTGACAGCAAGACACTGGAGCCTAAGTACACCATTCCTATGGAGGCTTATCTCAGATGGGTACGATTTCGTGCTCAGACACTCATGATGCCATATCCTGCCATCCTACCAGTTACCATGGAACCTGTTGCTGAAGGAGATACAGCTTATACCATCCTTCACCCAGACATGCCTACTGATATGGAAGACTTGCAGAGATCATGGATCCAACTGAAAGAGCAAAGGGATACTTTCGAGGCTCATTACAAAGCAAGCCAAGCAAGGATCCTAGAGTTAACAAAGCTACTTCATGAGGAACGAAACCTCAACTCATACCTCAACACAAAGAGGAAACGTCCATGGGAGACTTAAAACCCCATCTTTTGTACTTATTTCGTTTTCATTTTTTGTAAGCCTAAAAGGCAAAACAAGTTATTACTAATAAAAAGTTACTTTCTTGTTTGTTTAAGCAAATTTAAATCCTGCGGTCCTTGAAAACATTGCATATGCATTCCCATATCATTGCATCACAGGTTTATAATTGTGCACAGGTTTCTCATCTTCTCGCTATTTATTTCAGCAATGGCTCTTGAACAATCAGTTAAGGATCTCCAGGCACAGAATGCACAGTTCCAAGAGCTAATCCTGAACCTATCCAAGGGGCAGGATGAATTGAAGACACTGCTGGCCAAGAAGACTAAGAAGGCCAGAAGGTCTGCTGGGTTGCTCAACATGGGAAGAAGGTTCAAAGGTCCTGTCAAGACCAAGGAACAGGATGAAGACTATGAATCTGAAGAATCTGAGCAGGAGAGAGGCAGTCTCCACAACACTATGGGGGACTCTGATTCTGAGGCTAACTACTACCATGAGCCTAACGAAGACAAATTCAAGATGCTGGTGGATAGAATGGATGCTATGGAATTACAGAAATCATCTGGGCTGGATTTTGAGGATTTGAGCTTGATATCTGGGGTGGTCATACCCATTGGGTTCAAAGTTCCTACATTTGTTGTCTATGATGGGGTCTCTTGTCCCAAATTGCATCTGAGGTCTTATGTCAGAAGAATTCAACCCCACACTGCTGATAAAAAGTTGTGGATCCATTTCTTTCAAGAGAGTTTATCTGGAGCTCAGCTAGAGTGGTATTATCAGTTGGAGAGTGTCAACATCAGAGATTGGAATGACCTTGCTGAAGCTTTCTACAAGCAGTATCAATACAATGCTGACTTAGCCCCCACTCGCATGCGGCTTCAGAGCATGTCTATGGGTGCCAAAGAAAGCTTTAAGGAGTATGCTCAGAAGTGGAGAGACTTAGCTGGAAGAGTTCAACCCCCTTTGACTGATAGGGAGTTGGTTGATATGTTCATGTGTACGCTGAATGGTCCGTTTTACAGTCATCTCATTGGAAGCTCATCATCTGGCTTCACTGAGTTGATCATGACAGGAGAGTGAGTAGAGAATGGTATCAAGAGTAGTAAGATCCAAGTGGGCACTTCTTCATCAGGTGTTGCAAAGAAGCCTCCCACTGGGAAGAGAGAATCTAATGCTGTGTACGGTCAGCCTGATCGTAACAGAAGGCATCAATCTGTTAGTGCAGTTCATATTTCAAATCCAACTCCTGCAACAACAGAGCAGCCTCAAGGCAACCAACAGAGGGCTAGAAGACAGTTCACGAAGATCAACATGTCAATGGCTCAGGCATTACAACATTTGTTGAAGGCTGAACTTATTACCCTGAGGGAGGCTCCTCAGAATCCCAATGTTACATCTCCCAAGTACAATCCCAATGCACGATGTGCATATCATTCAAACTGTCCAGGACATGATACTAATAACTGCTGGGTCTTGAAGAACAAAATTCAGGATATGATTGATGCTGGAGAAATTGAGTTTGATCCACCAGGTACTCCAAATGTGATTACAGCTCCAATGCCAAATCACGAGAAGACTGTCAACGCCATTGATGAAGATATTGATGAAGATCTGCATGTCTATTCAGTTATGGAGTTGAGCACACCATTGTCTGTTATCAAAAAGAGGTTAGTACAAGCTGGGATCTTTCGAGGTTGTCATGAAGATTGTCTATATTGTACCTATAAGCCGGATAGTTGCTTCATTTTGAGAGATGGGATTCAACGTCTCATGGATAAATATACTATAGTGTTTGAAAGAAGACCAGCATCTGTAGAAAGTATGGTGGATCATCTGACTCAGGGTAAGAAGATTGAAGAGGTTGACATGGTTGACAAAGTACCACTAAGAATCACTTCAAAGGGTCCCATTAAAATCACTCATCAGGGCTCAATCCAGATCACTGCTGAAGGTCCTGTGAAAGTTGTTGCTGAAGCCAGAGTAGTTCCTCTGATCATTACCACTCCTGGTCCTATTCCTTATACATCTGACAAAGCTGTGCCTTGGCACTATGGGTCTGATGTTTACATCCATGGTGTCAAGCAGGAGCCTTTACCTGATATGCCTGTTGACATTGATAATATTGCTGGATCTAGCAAGATCACCCGTAGTGGAAGAGTCTTCTCTCCTCCAGTTGCTTCTAAGAGTGCAGTTACTCCTGCTGTTACTTCCACCACTGATGCTCGGGGCAAGGGTCCTGTTATTGAGCCTGTATCTACTGATGTGCCAGCTGCTGATGACCTCTCTAAGCAGATGGAAGAAGTATTGAAAATCATTCGCAAGAGTGATTATGATATTGTTGATCAGCTGGGGCATACTCCCTCAAAGATTTCTATGCTCTCCCCGTTATTATGTTCTGAGGCTCATGCCAAGTCATTGATCAAGTTTCTAAAGATGGCTCATGTACCCAGTGCAATTTCTGTGGACCAGTTTGAGAATTGTGTTGCTCACCTGACCTATGACAACGGGTTAGGATTTTCTGATGCTGACTTGACCCCTGCCAAGAGGGATCATAACAGGGCCTTGCATATTTCAATTGAATGCAGGGGCACTACCCTGTCTCATGTGCTGATAGACAATGGTTCCTCTCTGAATGTGTTGCCTAAGGAAGTCCTGAACAAGCTGAGTCCTGAAGATACGGTATTGAAGCCCAGTAATATTGTGGTAAAGGCTTTTGATGGTTCTAGAAGAGCAGTGCATGGGGAAATTGATCTTCCAATCAAGGTTGGCTCTCAGGTGTTTACTGCTACATTCTATGTGATGGATATTCGTCCTTCGTACTCATGTCTGCTTGGTCGTTCCTGGATCCATGGGGCAGGTGCTGTGACCTCCACATTACATCAAAAGTTGAGATATCCGGTGAATGGAAAAGTTGTTACTGTCTTTGGAGAGGAAGAATACTTTGTCAGCCATGTAAACACTTTCAACTTGGAGGCATGGATTTTTCCTACTGTGGGTGCTGGACTCAATAATTGGACAGCTGAAGATGTTATCCCTATCTCCTTTAGTCAGGAGTAAATACTATTACTGTGTTATGTTTTTAAATTTGCAATTTTTGGAACAATTAAAACTTTCAAGCCATGTGCCTTACCCGGGGCACAATGGTGTGCTTGTTACGGGTTGTCATTTCATTTGCATACTGCATTCAATAAAATCAGTGGACGTTTCGTTTTCGTAAATATTGTGTTCCTTGTCTTTCTTTTTCTTTTATTTTTGCTTTATCAGCTATGTGTTCTTACACACACCCACGACACTAAAATGCCGATCCTCATCCACTCTGGATCCAGTTGATAACAGTTCTACTATTGCCAATTACAATTTCGAGAATCCGATCTATCAAACTGAAGACAGAAACGAGGACGATTGTGAAATACCTGTGGAGCTTGCTAGGTTGTTACAACAAGAAGAGAAAGCTATACAGCCACATGAAGAGCCAGTCGAAGTTGTGAATCTGGGAACTGAAGAAAACAGAAAAGAGATCTGAACAAGGCTAGCCCTAAAGATGACTTTCCACTGCCTCATATTGATATTCTGGTAGACAACACTGCTCAGCATAAGGTATTCTCTTTTATGGATGGTTTCTCTGGTTACAATCAAATCAAGATGGCACCTGAAGATATGGAGAAGACTACATTTGTGACACAGTGGGGGCACCTTTTGCTATAAGGTAATGCCATTTGGTTTGAAGAATGCAGGGGCAACATATCAGCGTGCTATGGTGGCTTTGTTTCATGATATGATTCATCATGAGATAGAGGTATATGTGGATGATATGATAGCCAGCATCTCAGAATGAAGAGCAACATCTTGATCATCTGCACAAGTTGTTTGAGAGGTTGAAGAAATACAGGTTGAGATTAAATCCAAACAAGTGTACTTTTGGAGTTAGATCTGGAAAGCTCCTGGGTTTCATTGTCAGTGGAAAAGGTATTGAAGTGGATCCTACAAAAGTGAAAGCTATACGAGAGATGCCAGCTCCCCGTACTGAGAAGGAGGTTAGAGGTTTCTTGGGACGATTGAACTACATTGCAAGATTTATTTCCCAATTAACTACCATCTGTGAGCCAATCTTCAAGTTGTTGAAGAAAGATCAGGTGATGGAATGGAATGATGAGTGCCAGACTGCCTTTGATGAAATCAAGAGATATTTGCTAGAACCTCCAATTTTAATGCCACCAGTTGATGGAAGACCCTTGATTATGTATTTAACCGTATTAGACAACTCAATGGGGTGTGTATTGGGGCAACATGACGAGTCTGGTCGAAAAGAGCAGGCAATATACTACCTTAGCAAAAAGTTTACCGACTGTGAAACAAGATACTCACTGCTCGAGAAAACTTGTTGCGCTTTGGCATGGGCTGCTCGCCGACTAAGACAGTATATGTTGACCCATACTACCTTGTTGATTTCAAAGATGCAGTTCAAGATTAAGCATCACAACTCTTCTCCGTATCGTCCAAAGATGAATGGGGCAGTTGAAGCTGCTAATAAGAACATTAAGAAGATTGTACAGAAGATGACTGTTACTTACAAGGATTGGCACGAGAGGTTACCATTTGCTCTGCATGGTTATCGTACTACAATACGTACTTCAACAGGGGCAACCCCATTCTCCTTAGTCTATGGTATGGAAGCAGTTCTGCCTATTGAAGTTCAGATCCCCTCCTTGAGAATTATGAAGGATGCAGGCTTGGATGAAGATGAGCGGATTCAGACTCGACTTGACCAGATAAATTTGATTGATAAGAAAAGGTTAGCAGCAGTTTGTCATGGCCAGATGTACCGGAAACGGATGATCAAAGCTTTTAACAAGAAGGTTAAGCCAAAGGTATATCAGGCTGGTGACTTGGTAATCAAGCGTATCATATTACCACAGGGTGATCCTAGGGGCAAGTGGACTCCAACATATGAGGGACCATTTGTAGTCAAGACAGTGTCCTCAGGAGGTGCCATGATACTGACTACAATGGATGGTGAAGACTTCCCACAACCTGTAAACGCAGACATAGTTAAAAAATACTACGCATAAAAAGAGACCCGCTAGGTTGACAGGCCTAGGCAAAAATAAGGGCATCCCGGCAAACCAAAAGGGTTTGGGCAAAAATTAGGGATATATATATATAAAAAGATGTACACCCGGCAAGCCGAAAACCTGAAAAGGCGGCTTGGGCAAAAAAGGGTATCCCGGTGGATTGAAAACCTGAAAGGGCAATCCAGGCAAAAGTTAGGGATTAAAGCGTATGACTATGTCTCGTTTGGATCACTCATGAAACTGCAACCAGTTGTACTACTTACTCAAGCTCAAACAGATAAAGCTCAATCCAATCGTTTCCGTCTCAACAGCAAGAAGATGAGATACTTGAGTGGCAATAGTAGAATTGAAACTCAATAGGATTATTTCCCACATAGCTGATTCTTTTGGTAAAGCTTCATGACAAAATTCTCTTACTAGGGTTTATGTCTCCTTGTACAAACCTACCCGTGTATGGGTCACTTTTGATATAAATAAATTCCATCTTTTGAATCCAGATTCACTTTTACCCTATTTACATAAGCGAAACGTCCATTGGTTGTGTTTGAATGTATGTATGCCTTTGAATATGATTGATGTTTACCAGAAACGCATGTATGCTTTTAATATGATTGATGTTTACCAGAAATGCATGAAAATGCAGTAATAGTATTTACTAAGGACGAACGAGGGAAGGATTTCAACGAAGCTTCGCCGGTTCATCTTTACAAGACAGTTACAAACCATCAGTAGGATTAATCCATTTTCACAAAGTCTAATCTCCCCTGGAATTTATATCCATCTCTTTTATCCTCATACGGATATACGGGAAATTACTTTCCAATAAGGGCACGATGAACGAAGACGGGATGTTATACTTATCCTACTATCAAACGAAAACGGGAGGTTATCTATACCTTGTTATCCCCAACAACGGGAGGTTATCTATACCTTGTTATCCCCAGCAGACGGAGGGTTATATATTCTTCAACAACGAATCGGGATTTATTTTCCTTGGCCAGCAGTTGTTATACAAGGATATCCAGACACTTCCAGCAGTGTCATATCATACATACATCATTTACATCATACCATAACATATATGTCTATAGTACATTACCTAAGTGCATCATGTCATACATGCATACATAAAGCATAAACTAATGTTGTTATACAGAATGCTACCTTGTTTTCAGGTTAATTATCCAACAAACAATCTTATGATCTTTGGGACTGCTTTATTGTAACCTCAGGGTTACTTTATCCTCCTGATGAGCTTCTTATTACTTTGGGACTGCTTTATTGTAACCTCAGGGTTATTTTATCCTCCTGATAGCCTCTCATGACTTCAAGACTGCTTTAGAGCTACTGATTGCTCTATCCTCCTGAAATCATCCTATTACTTCAAGACTGCTTTAGAGCTATTCATTGCTCTATCCTCATGAGGTCATATTACTACTTCAAGACTGCTTTAGAGCTATTGATTGCTCTATCCTCCTGAAGCCATCTAATTATTTCAAGACTGCTTTAGAGTTATCCATTGCTCTATCCTCCTGAAATTACATTATTATTTCAAGACTGCTTTAGAGCTATCCATTGCTCTATCCTCCTGAAATCATTACTTCAAGACTGCTTTAGAGCTATTGATTGCTCTATCCTCCTGAGGTCAGATTTATCACTTCAAGACTGCTTTAGGGTTATCATTATTGATTGCTCTATCCTCATGAAGACATGCTGTTACATCAGTATTACTCCAGACTCCTGACAGTTCTCATTATACTACTGAAGAACTTTCCCCTAGTGGCATCTTTAAGCCCACTCAATCATGTTCAACCAACCATCAATATCACTCCATGCACTGGTGAGTGCAAATTTTTGGGCTTTTGTGTTCAATCCCCTTCAACCTTCCAGGTTACGACTGGCAAATATACCAATCTAACCCCTCAGGTTTCAGAAAATTGAACAGGGGCAGCTGTTGCACCCCAAAATTTGCCCTCACAATACAAGACTTTGTGTTCCAAGAAGGTTCACAAGGTTCACAAAATTCACAATTGGTCAGAAGAGTTGACAATTCCCTCAGACAATGCACCTCCTAAGCAGTGCATCCAAAACTAGGGTTTTGACTTTAATCAGGCTAAATGGACTTCCAAGACTTCAAGTGAGCTTCATAACATCTTATATGTGTATAAGAACCCCCATGTCAAGTTTCAAGACTTTTCTCAAAAGTTTGCTCAGTCAGATGATCAGATAAGTCAAAAGCAGTCAATGCAGTTAAAAGGTCAAACTGAGGTCAACTGTGGTCAAACCAAAGTCAAACTTCATGATTTTTTTTGCCAACATCAAAGAGAGGTTGGGTGAGAAATATTATCATAATAACTGTAATACCCCAAATTTTGCCCTAAGATTTGTCGTCGCATTTCATTGCATTTAATCAATTACTAACAAATTTGTGTAGTCGTTTGACTTTTTGCAGGTAAATATCATATGGCATGCATTTTTTTTCTAAAAAGTAAAAATGGCACAATTGGCAGGAGGACATGTGTAAGGAGTTATGAGTGTGAGAGGTTGAGAGTTTGAATCTCACCTTTGTCATTTTTTTGTTTTTTATTATTTTTACTCTAAATTTTTCTATCTTTCATTAAAAAAATAACAAAAATAGTTTTTTATTATTATTTAATTATTATTTTCGTATTTTAATTAAATCATTTTTTAAAATATTATTTTTTTTCACTTTTTTCTAAATTATTCATAAAAATATCCAAAAAATCATAAAATAAAAAATATTGAAAAAGATTTTGTTCTTTTTATAATATTTTTTATTTTAGGAATCAATAGGATTATTAGTTTTTATTTTAAGTTTATTTTAATTATTTTAAATTATTTAAATTTTATTTTTTCTTAACTAATTATTTAGTTTGGGCTTTAAAATGGGCTTTAGGGACATTATTGACAATTTGGTGTTAACCCTAATTTGTTCCCTATATATACATGTGTTGCCTTGTTGGAAACACGGAGAGGAGAAAAAAAAAAACCTAAGAGGAGTGAGTGCCGTTTGCCGTTATTTAGTTTTCTTCTTCATCCATTACTATTGTTTCTTTTTCTTCATCGTTTACCGTTATTTCTTTTCCTTCATCTATTACTGTTGTTTCTTTTTCTTCATCTTTTACCGTTATTTCTTTTTCTTCATCTATTACTGTTATTTCTCTTTCTTTATCTATTACTGTTACGTTTATATATATATAATTTTTAAATTGTTAGAGTTTATATATATAAGATTTTTGATCGAATTATGTCGATACGATGTTTGCACATTTGTGTGCATGACGCGTGACATTTGTGTTAGTTCGATCTGGTTGCGATGATCGCATTTTTGTGTGAGCAATAATACTATTTTTTGCTTAATTTCTTTTTCTTTGCGATAAATTTTGTTTCGTCCGATTTAGATCTGGTTGCGATGAGCGCATTTCTGCGTTAGCAACATTGTTGGGTTATTTGGCACATTTAAAATTCATTATTGCTTTATTATTATTATTATTATTATTATTATTATTATTATTATTATTATTATTATTATTATTATTATTATTATTATTATTATTATCATTATTTATTATTATTATCATTATTATCATTATTATTACCATTATTATTATTATTGTTATCATTAATTTATTAAAATTTGTTATAATATAAAAATCTGTTTTTTTTAAAATAAATAACATTAACATCTTTTCCAAATTAATATGAAAACCTATTATTTTTAAGAAAAACTTTTTTTTAGATAAATTTAAAATAATAACTAAAATCTTTTTTTAAAATAATAACTAGAACCGTTATTTATTTTATTTTATTATTGTTCAATTCAAATTTCATTATCATATTGTATCTGCTCCTCTCATGTAACCTCGCGAACTTAACAATCGCTCTTTAAATTCTGCCTTTAAATTTCTGCTTGCATGGTTTAAATTATGACATTATCTCTCTGTTTGCATGATTCAATTATCTCACGCGTTTACTATTATTTCTGTCACATTGCACACATCCGAAGGTTAGGTCTAACTGTTTGGCCGCCGCGCCAATAGTCCGTAAAACTTCACACATTCAATTTCAAATCCTCAAAACTACAAACTACAAACCCTAATTTTCACAAATGCCTCGCCGCAGGCAAAATTACAATTTTACCCTTAGCATTAGGTCAAAGAGCCGCCGCGCTCATTTTAGGGTTTCCCGCCGTGGAATCCCTAATTTAACCCTAATTACAACTTAACATTTCAACGTAGAGATTTGGAGTTTCTACACTCCACGTAAGCGTGTCCTTAAGATGCGTTTATTCCCCTTGAGACCTTGACCACAGTCAAGAAGTTTCTAACCTCCCTATTGAGGGGAACTACGATTACTCTGATTCCACTCCCGTAAGGATACGTAGGCACAAGATGCGATGTCTTGCCGAGTAAACTTAGAATTAACCCCCTTTATTATTTATTATTGCTTATTTATATTTTATTTATCTTTGCTATTTAATTATTTTGCTTATTATTTTGTAATTGTTTCTTGGATGTAAAGTTGTTTAATTATTTAATTATTATTATGGTCAGTAATTAGGGAGTGTAACAACATGTATGTAATATTAAAATAAATTTAGATCACTTTTAAATAAAGATAATTAAAATAAACACGTCACACACGTAAGTCGATTTTAATCGCCGTCTCACTTCCTAAGGATATCCCTCAAGTTGCCTACGAATAATGGTTAAGTGGGGTGTATAAAGCAAGTCCCTCAAATAGAAAAATCATCAAAGTCCCTTATGGTTGCCTTTACGAATCGAGTCCCTTTCGAAAAATAATGATGGTCCCTTATATGTGCTTATTACATCCCACAATAGCCTTCAAAAATCCAATTGTCCCTCACATGTCCCTTAACATCCAAAGTAAGGACTACCTACTCCATTATAGTAGGGATAGTCTTACTAAAGGAAAGAATGAAGAATAAGAAAGACCTTCAAACATTAGGGTAGGTTACTCCTAGGTGCTTGCTCACTTCAAAACTGTTTCACACTTAAACAAATTTTCAACAAGTTTTCAAACAAGTTCTTAACACATCCTTACATGGATTATTTATTAACTATTCTGAAAATTTTCTATTCACACACTACACTTTCAAAACAATTCAAAAGTGAGCTTAAGTACCTAAGAGCCCATGGATAACCATGGATGAAAAGGGTGCTAACACCTTCCCTTTTCATAACCTACCCCCCGGACCCAAAATATTCTCTAAGGTCTTTCCTGTTCTTTTATAACCTTTCCTTATGGATAAAATAAAAGTCGGTGGCGACTCTTGCTATCCGCAACATTGTTTAAAGTCAGTTCTCCCACCGTGTTACAGATGGTACGCGGTATTAAACTTTAGTGTGGTGCCTGGAGCGCAAAATAACTCTTTCCAAAAGGTACTAAGGAAAATAGGGTCGCGATCTAAGATGATGGACTTGGGAATGTCGTGTAACTGAGAGATCTCTACTGCAAAGCATAAAGCTGGATCCTTTGCAAAAAAATTGGTGGAGAGAGTAATAAAGTGGCAGAACTTGATGAGTCTGTCGTAAACCACCCAGATCACTGTGTGACCAAAAGAAATGGGTAAGTGGGTTATAAAATCCTTTGTTAAATCTTCCCACACTTTATTTGGGATGGGTAGGGGTTGGAGAAGGCCCTTTTTCTTCTTTGGTAGATATTTGTTATGCTGACAAACCGAAGAGTGTTGAACAAATTGTTGTGTCTCTGTAGATGCCTGGCCAGAGAAAGGAAGAAGACAGACGAGCTAAGGTTGGTTGAAGCCTTGACTGGCCATCAAAAGGATTAGAATGAAACTCCTTTAACATGTTTTGTCAGAGCTCTTCAACCGGAGGTATGTAGATCTTGTCATTATGGTAGAGAAGTTCATCTTTGATGGAGAAAAAGGATTGTGTATTTGGTACAAATAACACTTTACTCGTGAGGTATTGACCTTCTATCTCTGTTTTGTAGTACTGTTTGAGTTGGGTGATTAGGAGTGGAACGGGTGAAGAGATGGACAGCAACACGATTTCCTCTTCAGTATGAATTCTGCTAAGAGCATTAGCAACTTGGTTAGATTTTCCAGGTTTGTAAAAAAATTTGAAGTTGAAGCCTTGTAGCTTAGCAACCCACTTCTGTTGTTTAGGGGTTTGATTAGTTTGAACCAATAAATTCTTTAAGCTTTTCTGATCAGTTTAGATGTGGAAATTCCTTCCAATTAAATATTGACGTTATTTCCTTACAACTTTCGTTATAGCGTACATTTCTCGGACGTACACGGAGGAGGCTTGAAGACGGTTGCAGAGTTTCTTACTGAAGAAAGCTAAAGGATACCGTTGCAGAAGCATTTGTCTTGAGTACAAAGATTTTAGAGAAATCTAGAAGACACAAAACTGGGGTTTCCGTCATTTTTTTTAGTGTTGTAAAAGTCATCTCAGCAGATGTACTTCAAACTAATTTATTGGAACACAATAAATCGATGAGAGGAGCGGCGAGAAAGGCGTAATGATGAACAAATCGTCTATAAACCCGGTGAGGCCTAAAAACCCCTTAAGAGTCGTGAGAGATCATGGCTTAGGCCAGTTGATGATTGCTTGAATATTTTATGGACCTGGGGTTACACCATCACTTGATATAAATATGCCCTAAATAATCAACAGTCGGAACATCAAAAACACATTTGGATAATTTGGCATAGAACTTGTTAGATAACAATAACTCTAAAACCAATTTTAAATGAAGAACATGGTCTGATATGCAAGAACTCTAAATTAAAATATCATCAAAGAAAACTAAAATAAACTATTGTAAGTATGGTCGAAACAAATCATTCATTGCCGATTGAAAGAAACTAGGAGCGTTAATTAGTAAAATCAAAAGGCATAACCAAAAACTTGTAGTGCCCGTCAAACGTTCGGAATACAATTTTGTGTGTGTCTTCTGGCGCAACCCTGATCTAGTGGTAACCTGATCGTAGATCAATTTTAGAAAAAATAGTTGCCGAACCCAATTCATCAAAAATTTCATCAATGGTGGGTATATGAAAACGGTCCCGAACTGCTACCATGTTTAAGACTCTATAATCAACGCAAAATCGCTAAGAGCCATTTTTTTTCGAGCTAAAAGAACAGGTGAAGGATAGGGACTGTTGCTAGGTCTAATGATGCCCTAGTGTAGCATGTCATGAATGATGGTTGTCATGGCTTATTTTTGTGAGTGGGGATATTTGTATGGTTTAACATTGATGGGGGAGGTGTTAGGAATTATAGGAATATGGTGATCATGTGGTCTTGTAGGAGGAAGGCCTTGTGGTAGTTGGAAAACCGCACCATAGAATTTTAAAAGGGAGATGACCTGGCTGGGTAAGGATGTTGGTAAAGACTCTAGGGTGTTGTGGGTGTGTGGTGAAGGGTCAGGTTGAAGTGCTTGGGAAGGTATGTACATTAGGAGGTGCATGGGAGCAATTGAGTTTGTATGTACAAGGTGGCAAAGTTTTTGGTAAGAAGAATGAGTGGGAGGATTTTTTGGGTCACATGTGATGGTAATCTCATTGTTTTTGTAAGTGAAAGAAATCTTTGGTATTGAAAAGTCCTTAAAAGAGGACCAAGGGTACGTAACTATTCCATGCCGAGGACAACATCGACGCCTTCAGTAGGGATTAAGTGGAAGGGAATAGAAAAAACTTGATCTTGTAAGGTGATAGGGACTTGGGGACTGAGTCCTGAACATGATAATTTAGAACCATTTTCAACCATGACAGAAAACTTATGTATGGGTTTTGTTGGGAGGTTTAAATGTTGGGTGATGCGAGGTTGGAGAATATTATGGGTACTGCCCGTGTCAATTAGACCAGTAACAGTAAGGCCATGGAGTAACCCTTTGAATTTAAGGGTCTTAGGTGAAAAGTGGCCGCTCACGGCTTGGGGTGAGAGCTGGAAGTAAGTGTCATCTGGTTCAATAGTTGGGGAGACATCATTATTGTCTAAAGATTCTTGGGTAGTAGGTTCATCCTCATCTACCATTAGCAATAGGAATTTTCCTGCTGAACATTTATTTCCTGGTATAAACTTTTCATCACAGTTAAAGCATAGACATTGAGCACGACGCTCTTGAAGTTGATCATTGGAGAGGCGTCCAATGGGAAGTTTAGAGGGTTGGGATATGGCTGGGTTTTAGGGGGTTGAAGGGGTCTGGGATGTGGTTGGTGAGGTTGGATTAGGCTTGTTAAAAGGGTTGGAAAAAGGTTTTTGATGTTTAGGTTTTGAATCTTTGATTTTGATTTCAATCAGCTTAGCTAATCCAATGGCTTGAGAAATAGAAACAGGTTTATGAATTGCAATTTCATTTTGTATGTCAGGTGCCAACCCAAAAGTGAAACAATAAAGGATGGCGTCTTGAGATAAACCTACTACTTGAGTACCAAGTTTTTCATACGCAGCTTGATATTCCGTAACAAATCCTACTTGTTTTAACTTAAACAATTCAGCCTGATGATTAGCATATGTGGATGGACCGAAACATAATTCCAACGCTTTAGTGAAACATGGCCAATCAATTGAAAGCTGACTTTGGTGCATCCATTTGAACCAACATAATGCTTCACCTTTCATATAAAATGACATCATAGAAAGTCTGTTTTCAGGAGGTAATTGATAAAATTCAAAGAATTGGTCAGCTTGAAATAACCATTCTAAAGGGTTGGAACCATCAAACATGGGAAGTTCTAATTTGGATGTTCGAAAGGGCGGAAGAGGTGTGGTTGGTGAAGTGGGGGAAAGGGGATTTGTTGGAGCATAGGGAAATTGTAGTTTTGTGTGAAGGGTAAGGTGTTGGGTTGAGTGAGGTAAGGTGAAGAGAAAAACCTGAGAATATGGGTTGGTGTAGGTCGCAAGGGGGCAGTGGTCAATATAGGTTGTTGTAGGTTGTTAGAAAGGGTACTGGAGTGTAACAAAGGGGTATAGGGTTGTTGCAAGCTAGGGGAATGATGAGGAGAGGTTGAATTAGTAAAAATGGGACTAGTATGGGTTGTAGGTATGGGAAGTGAGTGAGGAACATGAGGAGGAGCCATGAATCCAAATAGATGAAAGCACCAATTCATAAAGAGGTTTCAGCAACTATTTCTAGATCTAGGATTTGAGGGGGTTGGGAGGAGGAGCCATGAATCCAAATAGATGAAAGCACCAATTGATAAAGAGGTTTCAGCAACTATTTCTAGATCTAGGGTTTACCATAAAACAAACACAAAACTAAGAAGATATGATAAGAATATAAAATTTCTCAATATTGTCTACCTCTCTCTGAAGGTGACAAGTAGCTTAAATTCAAACAGAATTCTAATTGGACTACACAAACGGGTCAGACCCAACTAAGAAAAATAACATTAAAAAAAAAAAGCATTTTACTTGATCTTATAATCTTGCATCTATTTAGGTTGAGTCTTAATTCGTGTGGGTTTGCTGTCACATATACCCTCAGCCATTAAATTAATATTAAATATACCATTTCAGTTTTTGTTGGCTAAATAATAACCATAACACATTTAAATGTTACATTTGTGGTCAAAAACTCTAACAATTGTATCACTGAACCCTGAAAAACATAGTGAAAGAAATGAGTTTCGTTCATACCTATTGATGAGAATGATGGTAAGGAGATATGGAGAATCTGATGAAGAAGCGTAAAGTCAGCGGAGAGAAGGAACTCAGCTGAAAGAAAGAGTGATGAGAGAGAGTGACTCATGTAAATGAATGATTTCAAGAAAGGAGAGAAAATATAACTCGAAGAAAGAAATTGGAGTTGCACTAAGTGACAAGACAAGATTCAATAGAAAATGTGATTTTTTTTCTTCAATTTGTTAAATACCAAAATGTCCTTTTGATGTGTAATAAAGATGCGATTAATTTTCATTTTGCATCTCGAATTAAAACTTTTTTAATAAAAACTACAAAATCAAACTTTTATTAAACATTTTATTTGCCACATATCTCACTCCCCATGCCGTTACTTACCTTTTCCAACTTCCCGGCATGATTTCCTGCTCTTGAATGATTCATGCATAAGTTTCTTACATATATAATGATTCCTATACAGTACGTGACTCCATGTTTCAATCTCTCTATTAAATTTCCAAATCAACGTGATCTCCATTACTCCTCCTAATATCATACCTAATCATAATTAATTTACTTTAATAATACACTAGTTCGTACCAGTACAACCTTAATTTATTCAACATTCTATTAACTTGTGACACATCTATGTATTAATAATGAATCAGTCTTACATGCGTGTGGAAACCATTAAAGAATTCATATCAATTGTCAACATTGTCAACTCTTGTCCATAATCCAGAATCTTATGCTTCGCACGTTCAACACTAGTCCCACAGCACTAAGAAAAAAACAAACAAACATTAATTAACATTTGAAAAATAAACATGAAACAAAAACATTCAAAGTCAATGTATGAGTTGTTGTTGTTGTTGTTGTTATGAGAGTCACAATGAAGCTGGCCTTGTTCAATTCTCTTCCTCAAATGATATATATAAATACACAATTTTTGTTTAAGTGTTTTAATTCGAATTAAGAAAGAAATGGTTAAGCCTCGTATCAAGTTGCGTAGTTTGTGTATTGGTCATGTTGCCACACCTCGTGTTCGAGGTTGTTCTTCATCTTTTGGATCGAAATTTGCGAATAGAACTGAGTTTTCAAGCAATGGAGTTCATGATTCTGGTAGAGATGACAAAGGAGATGAAAGTGGGAATAAAGTGATGGTGGTTGTGGATTCTAGCTTTGAAGCTAAAGGGGCTCTTGATTGGGCACTTTCACATACTATTCAAAGTCAAGATACTGTTGTTCTTGTTCATGTAGCTAAACCCATTGGAGAAGGTGAGAGAAAACAATGATTCTACTTTTTTTTTTCTCTTTTAAATCCTTATAATTCTCCTAACTCTGTTGATTGATTCTTAGATGGTGAATCTGATGTGAAGTTTAATGTGAAGGCTTATCAACTTCTCTTAGATATGAAGAAAATTTGTGAAACGAAGAAACCCGGGGTAAGCTTCTATTAGGATTTTTTTTGTCAAATTATTTGGTAGTTAAAATTTATGTATTCGAACTCGAACTTGCACATCTGTAACATGTAGTCTGATGTTTCTGTACAACTATCAACTGACGACGAGAATATTTTTATTTTTATGGGTATTTAGGTGCAAGTGAATATAGTATTGCTTGAAGGAGAGGACAAGGGTGGTGCCATAGTGCAAGAGGCAAAGCAACAAAGAATGTCTTTATTGGTTGTAGGGCAAAGAAAACGTTCGATCTTGTGGTGTTTGATGAGGAAGTGGACAAGAAAGAGAACAAAAGGTGGAGTTGCTGAATATTGTATACAGAACTCACCTTGTATGACTATTGCTGTGAGGAGGAAGAATAAGAAACTTGGGGGGTATTTGATTACTACCAAACGCCATAAAAACTTTTGGCTTTTGGCTTAGTGTGAGTGTATCAATGAAGTGGATTATTGTGTGGGTTTGTGTCTAATAGACATGAGTAAGGGTGTGTTTAATGTACTACAAAATGATTAGATCAGTATGTAGATACTCCCTTACTTGAATGTTTTGGGCCTTCACTTTGAAGGAGCTTTTTCATAATTAAATTAGACTAAATAACACAACACATACTATGTTGAGATGGAATTATGTGCCAATATACCAGTGTTAACACTATGTTGAGATGGAACGTGCCAATATACCAGTGTTATAAATTAAGGATTGTTGGTTGCACCATTAATATTACTTTTAAATTCTATATAATATTACTTCTAAATTCTATAGAATTTTTGGAAATGGTGCTTTTGGAAATCAATACTAAAGGTAGTATATATACAACATCCAAACACCTCAATCAAACTAGACACATTTTTTAAAGGATAAAAATAATGCATAAATTATAATCATGTTTGAATTTAGAAATTCAGACGCGCCACATATTACAAAATAACTCAAGTTCATCTGAAACGCATTCAAAACCATAAACCATAAACCCTAATTATACATTACATGTGTGTGTTCGGATTTTGAAATTTGACTAGTATGTGAGGTCACTTTTCATAAATTTAAGGATTTGAGAGTAATATTAAGGGTGCAATAAGTAGCATCTATTAAATTTAAACCTTGAGATGATAGGTTTTAAAATGAGAGGCTCTGCCCTCTCTTTATACCATCTCTTCTTCTATGGATTGTAAGGTTGTGTTATGATTTGAGAATTTCTTAATGCATTTTATATGTTTCTTAGACACCACGCAAAAATACTAAAATGTCACCTAGTTTTTGGAGATCCATCTTCGGACGCACGCACTTAATACACATTCAACGTAGGTCATTTTGAGTGGCGCCCTATAAGCTGAGTATTTTTAATTCTGGAGATGTATCTCTGGAATATTTCAAGAAATATATTCATAATTGATTAGCTCAGTGAAAATTCCTGAGATGCATCTTCGAAAGTTTGGGCGAGATTTTGAAAAATGTTGTCACATTTGCATGTCAGATATTTTTGGAGACGCACCTCCGAAATAATGTGAAAACAAATAGCTGCATGATCACAACTGTTGTTGTATTTCTTTACAAACCCTCACCAAAAACCCTTATATTCTTAATCCACATGTTCACTCCAAATCTCTAATCTTGTAGTTCATTACACCAAAGGGAGCAAAGGAAGATAAAATTTCAGGTAAAGATCATTTATTTCAAGTTGCATTACTCGCATTAATCTTATTTTTGTCTGAAAAACAAGCATTTTTTTCCGGAAATGTATCTCCGAAAGGAATATGAACTTATCCAAAAATGCATTTTCGAAACCTGTCTATGTTCATTTTCCAGTTCTGTTTTCAACAGTGACGCTTATATACTGTTATGTGGTAATTGTTTTCATTAGATATGGTGCACCCCGGTGTTTTCCCCAAACAAGTTGTTTCTCTTAATGTCAAAGGTGTTGTTGTGAAGGCGGTAGATGTTGGTAACCAATTTAAAAACGAGCAAGAGTTTAAATATCGGAATCAAATGCTTCAATGGATTCATATGGAGGCCTCCAAACTTGAATTTGGTGTAGTTATTGGAAGGTTCGATAATGGTTCAGATAGAAGATGGACTTTTATGGTAATGAAATGTGAAAGAAGCGTGAAATATAGACCTCATCTCCGGAATTTTAAAAGACATGACATTGGTTCAAGAAAATGTGTGTGTCCCTTTAAGGTGTATGGTTACATGTTGGCAAACAAAAACTGAAGATTTAGTGTCATATGTGGTTTGCATAACCATGATTTGTGTGAAAAGTTAGTCAGTTATCCTAATGTGTGTCGGCTCATGTCGGAAGAGAAGGAATGTGTTGCTGACATGACATTGGATTTGATTTAACCGAAAAATATGCTTGCAATATTGAAACGGAAAAAAACCCAAAAATATGTCAAATATCAAGTAAGTGTATAATATTTGGTACCAAACTAACAAGATGCTTAGAGGGGATAAAACAGAAATGCAACAAATCTTGAAATTGTTGGATGATAACAGTTATGTGTCTAGCTAACGAACGTGCAAGGATATAGTTATTGTTAGAGATATATTTTGGACTCATCCTGATTCCATAAAGGTGTCTAATATGTTTCTTACTGTGCTCATACTTGATTCAACCTAAAATACCAACAAGTATAGACTTCCGTTATTGGAGATGATTGGTGTTACCTTAACTAAAAAGACATATTTTGTTGGGTTTTCATTTCTAGAGGGTGAAAAAAAGGAGAATGTTACTTAGGCCTTAGAGGTGTGTTAGACACTATTGAAGGACCAACGTGAGATGCCTAAAATGATTGTTACCGACTGTGATACCGTCTTGATGAATTTAGTTCAAAGGTATTTTCTAATTCTAATGCATTACTTTGTAGATATCACATAACAAAGAATGTGAGAAGACGGGTTAAACTCGCGGTAGGGACGAAACAGATAGAGTCCAAAGATGGAAAAATGGTGAAGACGAGTGTGATTATGGAAAAAATAATGGATGCATGGAATCATATAGTAAATTCTTCCATAAAAGAACTATATGCCGATTTCGTTATGCATTTCAGGAATGTGTGTGAAAAGTATCCTGATTTGTTGAAATGTGTTGTAAGCATAATCCTTTACCACATGAAGGAGAAAATTACTTGTGCTTGGATTGATAAGGTTAGGTACCTTGTAAAAACAACAGCTAACAGAGTTGAGTCAGCCCATTCTACTTTAAAATTTGGTTGGGAAATAGTAAGGGCAATTTCTGTAGAGATTGGGACTCCGTGAGCCGAATGATTCAAAACCAACATAATAAGATACAAACATCATTTGGTCAGAGCATCACAGTTTTAGAACACAGATTTAAAGACAGCAATATTTATTCTCAATTGTTCGGTAACATATCTCGAGCGAGTTTAAATTATATTTTTAACGAGGATAAACAAGCTGATAATGTAGACTTCGATAGCGTAAAGTGTATATGCACAATTATGAAAATATATGGCCTCCCATGTGCTTGTGTTATTGCAAAAAAGGTGAAACTCAATAGCCCGGTAAGAATGGATGAGTTTTACACTCATTGGAAGAAGCTTAGGTTTGATGATGATAGTGTCATGAAAGACGGTAAATCGAATATCTCTATTTTGACCAAATAGGAAGTCATACAAGAGAGATTTTTGAAAGCTGATGACAACGTGAAAATCCACATCAAAGAATAATTGAGGAAGATTGCCTATCCAGAAACCACCAACTTGAAACCGCCCACTCAATCCGTAAAAACAAAAGGTGCTCCGAAGAAATAAGCCTACACCGATGAAAATTCGAATACATGGTCTCCTTCATATTTTAAACATGTTGACAAAGTTTTTTCCGACTCACCAACTCCAAAATCTCAAAAAAGTATTGTCAAAGGAGCCCATGTTAGCAACCACCTCCTATGTCGCCTCCACCAAAAATTCCATTCATTAGCGAGATGCCCATTTTTATACACAAATACATTAAGCGGGTCGTCAATGTTGTGGGGGACGGTAATTGCAGTTATCGAGCAGTTTCGGCTTTACTCGGTAAAGGAGAAGATAATCATACACTTGTCCCCCATCAACTTATTCAATAGTTGAGGACACATAAATAATCATACACACGACTGTACGGAAAGAAAGAAAAATCCGATGAAGTTTATGAATCTTTTGTTCCTTGCCTTAGCGGTCCGACATCGGAGGAGAAATGGATGTGTTTCTCTGAAATGGGTCACCTAATAACATGTGCGTATGATAGAGTGTATGTTAATCTGATACGATATAGTTTTTCGAAAACCTTTTTCCCACTGCATACCACCCCACCTCAAAATCCAAATGATCGTATTATGTATATTGGGTGGCTTTCAAAATCACATCATTTTGTTCAAGTTTACTTGAAATCGGGATGCCTTATACTACTTAAGTCAACAGAGTGGATGACTCATTCAACAACAAAAGTTGAGACTTGGGCAGATTATTTTATGGAAAGGATGCAAGAGTTCGAGAAATTGAGCAACATTGAAAGAGAATCAAATGCACAAAACTCAAAGGGGGTACCACCCATAGATTTAACCGGCGACATATGTTTCGATTCGTTTTAATTTCTTGTTTAGCTAGACAAATAAGTGTATGTAATTGTGTCTCAATATTAATGAAGTGTAATATATTCAACAATTGTTCATATGTGGAATACGTATTTCTGTTTTGAAATAAAATTTCTGCTCAAGTTGGAAGCGGCGATTTCAAGATCGGTCGAAGATATTGCGAAGATGTTGAAGCGCCCACATGGATATTGAAGTGTAATATTGCATTTTATGTTGAAATCATCTATGTAATGCTTATTTTATTTTATAGATTTTAATTTCATTTTGAAAACTACATGTTTTTGGTATCTGCCTCTGCTACTGATGTCTCTTTGTTACGGAAATATTTCGAAGATGCATCTCTGGAATTAAAAATACTCAACCTATAGGGCGTCACTCAGAATGGTATGCGTTGAGATTGTATTGGGTGTGCTCGAAGATGCACCTCTAGAGATTGGGGGTATTTTAGTATTTTCATGTGATACCTAAGAAATGTGAAGAAGAGTTCTTGTCCTTATTTATAGTTTTGATGAAGACAAACACATCAACAAAAAGAAGTCAAATCTTGAAGACTAGAGCAATCAAGTTTTTATTCATCATTTAAGGTATATGAAACTTCCATATCATATACATTCTTTTAGTGCTCAAATTCTTTTATTCATACATTGAAAAAGATTTTTCATTATATAATCATTAGGTGCTCACAACTTTCATCTCATACCTTCTAAAGTTTGGCAAAATGTGTTACATGATTCACTTTAATTTGGATTTTAACTTAGTCAAATTTTGTATTTTTGAATAGGGAAATAGGCTTCCCTTTTAGAGGAAATATGTTTCCTTCCTCTCTGCCAGACCATTTTTAAAGAAACGCAAAAGGGAAACTTGTTTCTCTCTCTGGTAAACATGTTTTCCTAGTTCATTTTTCAAATTTCCTATTAATTAGAAACAGAGACATTAGTTTCCTTCAAAAGATAAATGTGTTTCCCCCTGCAACTTTGTGAAAAATTCTGAATCGATTTTACACCTCTTCATTACACATTTTCATCACACCTTTTCCAAATCAATGCCAATTGATCATGAATATTTTCTAAAGGTTGTCATGATTTCTAGAGGTATCATAAACACTATAAAGTCAAAAAAATTCATCATTCAAATTTATCTCTTTCAAATTTTTCATAAAATCTCTCGGCATTATTTTTTAACATAACTTTCATAGTTCGATGCTTTTTGAGAAAAATTTCATATCATTCCAAAAGCAGCATTGAGCACTTAGAGAGTATATGTTATTGAATCTTCATATTTGAAAGATAGGAAGACTTTATTCTTTTGAATAAGTCTTAACCATTCTACAAACTTCATTTATATTTATCTATTGTAATTGTTACAAATTTCCATGTATCAAGGATTGTTTGGTACTATGAGGGAT
The DNA here is from genome assembly GCA_963859935.3 of Lathyrus sativus. Lineage (NCBI taxonomy): Eukaryota > Viridiplantae > Streptophyta > Magnoliopsida > Fabales > Fabaceae > Lathyrus > Lathyrus sativus. The sequence continues at coordinate 588,213,743 of OZ012738.1, forward strand.
CTATAGAAAGGTGGATTGTATCTTCTTGTAAAGACCTTTACTTATTGTCCAGGATTGTTGGAAATAAGTGTGTTGTAAATCACAAGAGGATTTTTCTTGGTGATTGTGTTAGGGTCTTGTATAGGAAGACTAGGATTTTCTTGTCCATAAGATCTAACAATATTAAAATCTCTTACATGTGGTAAGGGGAGTGGAGTACTCTCGGATTGTGAGGGGAACCAGGATATCTCTTGGCGTTCTTTACTTTTCCGCACTTTACTTCTTTCTAAATCATCACCAAACCATAAAGGTAAAAGCATAATTTCAGTCAACCAAAAATCGATTAAAGTACCTAATTCACCCCCCTCCCCCTCTTAGGCGCACTCAAATGCTAACAAGAAACACATAGGGTGCATTAAGAAATTACCTATTATTTTCTCCCTTCTACTTTACAAATATATATTTGGTCTATTGGGCTGGAATTTATTTTCTCTTTCTTGCAATTAATCTTATTTTTCTTGTCTTTTTCAATGAAATATAGGGGCAAGGACGTCACTATTGCAGGTAAAGCGACATATAGAGTGGCATACCAGGCTAGGACTATTGAGGCCAAGTCTTCCTAGATATAGGCTAGAAAAGTGCTTCCAACTAGTTCACACCAGAAATAGTTGGATGAGCATGGGCGATTCCGTGCACCCCGTAGCACCCAAAGTCGAGTGGGGAGATCAGTTGAGCAGCCCAATAGGCATGGAAAAGGTAAAAACTCAAATAATAATTCATGGTTATGGTTCAAGAAAAATATTAGAATTCATATAAAAATTTAACTCATCTCCAACATGGATTCTAATAAAGGCTCAAAGGGGGTAAGCAAATTCGCACTCACTCACAAGGTAGATTGACTATTTAGTCAAGTGATTATGCTCAAAATAATAATAAAAATGCCTTGATCATTTTAGAGCTATCATGCAAATAAACAAAAACACAAGATTAAACATAATTCAAACAAGTTAAACAAGAAATTTGCTATCCATGCAATTTAGTAAACAATGGAAAGGTCCCTCACATTGGTTTTGAACTAAAATGATTCAAAATTGAACAAAATTTGCAAAAGAATAAATGTCATGTAAGTTGTACAAAGTCTAAGGTTCATAAACATGTTACGTTGTAGAAAGCAATAAACACATACCTTGACAATGCAACTTTCTTTCAAACTCTTATTACCACCACACTTTTTCTTGTTGAAACATTCAAACTTGAACAATCACAACATGTCTCCCCATGCTAATAAAAAGCAAAGCTTGAGTTAAACACAAAAAATTTCTAAAAACCTAACAAAAACAAATTAAACAAACTAAACATAAAGCTATACAAACTCAAAAATCGTTGGGTTGAATACCTACAAAAATAAGATAAAAATAATTAAACTCAATGATATTTACACGATAACACAATATATACACTATAAAATAAACTATAAAACATATATATAAAAGTTGAGATTTATTGGTATAAAACGAATGAATTAAGCCGATGAGTGCTAATTATTCACACTAAAAATCACAACAATTTAGCACTCATCAAAGATGAAGGGTCATAACGGCACCATTATGAAGAAAACGTTACAAGCCATTAAGAAGGAGAGTTAAATGATAAAACGAAGGCGGTTTCTGGGTTATGAATGTAGGAAGGAAGATGAAAGGATTCGTCATGATTGTTGGAGAGAAGGATGTGCCTATATAAAGGATGTTAGAAAATCATTTTGGGGATCATAAGAGAAAATACAAAAACAGACACTTAAACCAATAATTTTAGGCTTTCCCTGATTAATAACGAGGAAGTCAACCTTTTAGTGTATCTAGAAATAACATTTGGCGCCCACCGTGGGACCTCGGTAAAATTTTCCCAAGGCACACAAGAATCATCATCAAAATCGCTAATATCCTAGTTATGTGATGTCCCAGTCATCTCCCAGTCGAAGTGATCCACCTCCATCGTCGAATCTAACCCAACTACTCGCGATAGTGGAGGCTCCCCATCAATATAATGAAACCTTTCAAGATGGTGTTCATGTTTTGTAGGCACGGAGTCAACAATATGGGGACGCGGAGGAGGAACATCTAGATTACCAACCTTCTCTGAGGAAATATGGAATAATCAAGTTCTAGAGAAATTCAAACCAACATCATTGGTAGCTTTGGATGGTAAAACCTACCCTCAGGAGCATATTATTGCAATCAATAATTAGATGGAAATAGTAAGGGCTTCTGAACCCCTTAAATGTAAACTCATGGTCGAGACCTTTAAAAAGGGAGCTGTGAAATGGTATATGAATTCACCTAGATAATCGGTCGTTAGCTAACATGACTTAATTAAAAACATGGTACAACACTTTTCAATAAGCAAACAAAGAAAAGTGTTGACCAGTTTATTTAACGTCCAACAAGGGTTCTCTGAATCTCTTAGAGAATATCTGGAAAGGTTCAACAAAGAAATAATTAAAGTGTCTCATCTGAATCAGGAAATGTTCATGGGAGCATTTCAACATGGCCTCAATGAATCATTAGCATAAAAGCCGACATCCAGCATGGATGAGGTTATTCCTAGAGCAAAATAGTACATCAAAGGGGAGGAAAGTAACATGGAAGAGAGATCCTAAAATTCCAGATAAAAAATATGAGCTAAAGAGGAAGGATCTGGGCACAAGAAAGAGTACCCTAAGTCCAGATTTAGAGACCGGACAATGATGAGGCCATCTAGGCGTCTGTTTGAGAAAGAGGCTGAGTACACACCATTAAATGCCAGACAGAAGGATATCTTTAGAGAATTTTATCATCTCAAAGGAGTATTTGCCTACAAAACTAACCTGATGGTAATCAAATTATCTGGGACTAGAGTGTGAAATGAGTCTTAGTAGATCTAGGAAGTTTAACAGATGTTTTGTATTGGGATGCATTCAAGGGGATTAATTTTGATATTACCAAGTTGTTACCTTTTAAATGTACTTAGTTCAAATTCTTCAGAGAGCAGGTGCTAGGATATTTTCCCGTGATAACGACTTTGGCAGTGGAGACAACACGAAAAGTGTTAAGATGGAGAGGAGAATAGAAGGGCAATAGAAGATGAAGTCGGAAAGCTCGTGAAAGCTAGTTTCATTCAGGAGATCAGATAAAGGATCCATCGTTAGTTAGAGACTTGTAAAAAGCTTTCAAGATGCCTCAGACCTTTGAAGAATTTGGGATACACCGCATCCCTAGGAGGAAAATGTCAGAGTCGAACTCTTAGTGCGGTTAGCAAGCATCAAAGTTGCCAGTTAAACAAGACAGTAATTCTAGAAATTCTAGAAACACCGAGTACGAAAGTTTAGGAAATTAGGACATTGGATAATGCAAGGGGCTGGGTGGCGTCTAGCATTTGATGCCTTACCTAAAATGAGCTACATGAAGAAGAGGGCGACTGACCTCAAGAAGAAAGGAAAGCTAGCTCCAAATTGGGAAGAACCTTTCCATATCCGTCAAAAGTTGAATAGTGGGGCTTACAAGTCAGAAGGTTTATAGGGTTTCGAAATATCTAGGACCTGAAATGTAACTAGTCTTAAGTTTTACCTAGACTATATAGTTAACATAAAAAATAAAATTATGAGAATGCAATCTTTTCCCTTGCAAGGGCAAGGGTTTTTAATGAGGCACCATAGTTAAAACACATTTATTGTATAAAGCAAGTAAAGCGGTCCTAGGACATGATCTAGCATGAAGTCTAAGCTACTTGAAACCTCTGGCATTATCGGCTGTGATCGAGTAACGTTAATAAAATCTATGGCCTAACTAAAGTCCAAGCTACTTGAAGCCTCTAGCATAATCAGATGCATTCGGGTAACGTTAATAAAACCTTTGGCCTAACTGAAGTCCAAGCTACTTGAAGCCTCTGGAATAATCGGTGTCGCGGTTGGAAAAGTTACAGAGTCACCTTCTTCCTTTATTCGTTCATAAGGAATAGGGAAATAATGATAAAACCTAAAAAATAAAGATAAGATGTTAGGGTTCGGGAGTCTATTAAGTGAGGGAAAAATGTTAGGCCCCCTCACCTCCATTGTACTCAACGGGATCCTCCAATAGTTCTATGGTTACTTATATTTATCTAAGGGGTGTTTTCCAAATTACTTTTTTTTTCTTAATGATTTATTCCAATTATGTATAAGAGGATTATTTACAAGAAAAGATTTAATCAAGAAGGGGAACAAAAAAATATTTTTATTATTGTACTCACCAGAGTGTCACAACTTTGTGCCTACGTATCCTCATATATAATGAAGAATCAGAGTATTGTAGTTTGTCTAGAAAAATATTGTGTGTTTGTTGTTTTTAATTGTTAAAAGATCTTAACGCATCGGGGGCAGAGAAAAGTTCGTTTGAATAAATGTCTTGATGCACCAGAGCAAAGAAAATTGTATTTGGGTGTGTTTGAATTGATTTTAAGTTTTAAGTTGATCATTGATTGATAAGGCGTGACATCAGTCAACCAATTCAATTTTGCAAAAAATATATCTTTAATTTAATTTAGAAAATAAAGTATATACATAATTATTATTCTTTTGTCACTTTCCTTTGAATATTTAAATATAAAGAAGGAAATTTATTCTAAAATGGATTTAGAAAAAATAAATTAGACCTAATTAAACAAATTAATCTTAAACACAAGGTATAAACAAAAATTTGTTAGATAAAAGATATTATTTATTTTTTGTCTTTTTAGATTTTTAGAACTAAACATAAAAGAAATATTTTTATTTTATGATTTATCAAATTATTAAAGTATTTTATTATTTTTCTTAATTTAAATTAACTAAACCTAAATAGGCCTAATTAATCTTAGATAATCTTACAGTTACCCTAAAGACCTAAGAAAAAACTTAGAAAATGAATCATATAAAATAAAATAAAAAGACAAGGTTGGGGCTCTAAAACTAGGATTGGCAATGAACTGAACAAACTTAAAAATGGTTTAGAAATTGGTTCGACGATTAAATAATTGAATTAGATTCATGATCAAAATTATCTGAATATGAGCGAAAAACTAAGTTCGTTAACTAAATGAGTTGAACTTGAACTATACATAATTTGACTCGTTAGGTTCATGTGTCAACTCCATTATATATGAAATATATTATGTTGTCTTTAAGAATAGGTGTAAGGATTTACTCCAAATCTTAATCCTATATAGTCCCTTTCGTACTAGTTATGGCAGTAAAGCTGACAATTGCATTTAGAGTCATCTTTGTTGGAGGCATTAGGGCATTTGATAAAATAACATATGTAATGAAGTTTGCAAGTGGTATAATCATTGTGTGACGAAAACTTATCAATTTCTGTTAATTTTTGTGTACTATATCATTAAATTTGTAAGGTTCCTAGATATTTAGATGAAGTTGTGGATTTTTGACAAAAAATTAAACTTATTTCTTGAAAGTTGTGTAGTTTTTGAATTAGTAGATTTTTGAAACAAAGTTAAATTCCAATCTGATAGCTTTTATTTTATTTCAATATTTTCTAATTTTAAAACATATTAATTTAAAATACAATACACACACACACACACTTATATATATATATATATATATATATATATATATATATATATATATATATATATATATATATATATATATATATATATATATATATATATATATATATATATATATATATATATATATAGATATATAATAGACGTTAAAATGACTTCTAAGTTCGTGAAGCAAGTGAGATGAACTTAACGTGGTGAACCTAACGAGATGAACCGAATTGTCCGTGAACTTAGAACGAGTTGAGTTTGAGCTTTAAAAAAAGTTCATGTCGAACTCGAACCGAGATTTGAGCTGAACCAATTTTTAACGAGTCGAATCGAGCTGAGGCGAGTTTGACTCGACTCATTTCGTACCCTATATAAAACTAATTAAGATGCATTAGGCTTATTAAAAAGGGGTATAAGGAGAAAAAAGAACAAATCCCAGAAGATTCTGAGCCCATGCGTTGGCCAGAGGTACATGAGAGAGTCAAAGGTTGACTCCTATCCAGGCGTACTGGATCTGGTTAACTAAGATCAAAGCAGATCTCAGGATATGTGTTGGATCTGCATACTAGATGCAGTAATCAAAACAATGGTTCAAAAGGGTAGTCAACTAAAGTGCAGGCTACATGTATAAACATGGGATGATTCAAGGTCAATAGATCATGTGGCCATCAAGGGGACCACATGTTAACCTTGGGATGATCCGTTAGGGATACTTAAACAAATCCTAATCCAAAATGTCTCATTTCTCACTTCTCATTTATTTCTGTTCTCTCGTTCTCTCTTTCTCTCTCTCTCTCTCTCTCTCTCTCTCTCTCTCTCTCTCTCTCTCTCTCTCTCTCTCTCTCTCTCTCTCTCTCTCTCTCTCTCTCTCTCTCTCTCTCTCTCTCTCTCTCTCTCTCTCTCTCTCTCTCTCTCTCTCTCTCTCTCTCTCTCTCTCTCTCTCTCTCTCTCTCTCTCTCTCTATGTTGTTTGATCTTTCCTTATCCCTTCCTACTACCACCACCTTTGGCCGCCCTTGACTGCCCTTTAAATTACCCTAAAACCCAGATCTCCGGTTGAAGTTCAACCGAGATATTCAAATCTTTAACAACCAAACCCAAAAAACTCTTAGAACTAAGAACCCTAACCTTTCACCTGATGAAACCTAGCCCCAACCTGCAAGAACTCTAACCTTCAACCCAAAAGAATCATATGTAAGAACACTAGCAATCTTCATCCCTAATGTTGCACCCCAAAATTTGACCAACAATTATTTATTCATTGAGTGTTTGAAAGTTGATACCTTCATCAGAAAGTTCAAGAGATCCTCAGAGGAGTGGGTTGAAACCAGGGTTGTGTGCTTCATAGCTTGAGAGTTGTGAGAGCTCCTCAGATGATTCTGAGACTTTGAGAATGAACTTGATGTTTTGAGAAAGCCTATGAGATGTCTTGAAAGCCATCATGAAGCCCAGAGAGGTCATTATGCAAGAATTTAGAAGATTCACCCATGAATGGTAGAATTAGGGTTTCGACTGGGTCAGCCCTAGGATAACTGAAAATTTGGAGAAGGTTGAGACCTAATCCAAGGGCCATGAGATCATGGAATGATGCATAGAGATGTTATAAAGATGATTCCTAGACCAACTCATCATGATTGAGGAGTTTGAGAAGTTTCAAGTCAGGGTTTCCAAGGATTGTCAGTGAAAAAACCCTAATTTGATCCCTGTCTTCCAGGCAGTTTTAGCTCAAGATGTGATTGATATCTCATCTTCCCCACAACATGAATGTTGTAGAGCTTGTTCTTAGCTTTAATTTGAGTGGTGGAAGTCCTTGATAGGAGTTGCAGAGCTCAAGTTATGGTTTTGACAAATTACAGGTCAGCTGAGGTGTGTGAATCTGGGTCCTTGAAAGTCACCCAACTTGCAGACAACTTTTTCCCTAGTAGGATGATTCCTATGATCTCTTGGTCAACATGAATGTTGAAGAGAATCTTCTTAGCTTTAATTTGAGTAGTAGAAGTCCTTGATAGGATTTGGGGAACTCAACTTATGGTTTGAACAAGACAGGGGTATTTTGGTCATTTGTCAGTTATAGGTCATTTTAAGCAAAGGCCATATCTCCTATTTCCAAGCCTCAAATGGAAAAACTCAAAACATGAAATTTGTTCAAAATGGCATTTTAAGCCTATAAAAGTGGTCATGAGTTATTGAAAAGGCCTAGAGCATGGATTTTTAAAAGTGGTTCAAATGGCTTGTAAATGGCTTATAAGTTGAAAAAGTTGAAATGGAATTTTGGTTTGAGAGATCTACAAATCCAAAATGGGTCATCCAATATGTCATTTTGACTCCAAACATAATTTTAAAAACAATGGTTTAGCCACATTTTTGAGTTTAGGATTAAAAATTGGAGTTGCTTTGTAATTTTCATTCTTGCATCTTAAGGCACCAAAAGGAAAAAGGAGAAAATGCTACATAAGGGTTTGTAAGACCTTATTTTCATGTCATAATATCATATGAGGAGAATTTAAGTAAGATTGCATGGTTTATCATGAGATTGCATGAGATTCACTCAAGATGACAAATTCAAATTCTCATTGCGTGATACATTCTAGAAACTTCTTGGAAGGTTCTCAAAGCTTCCACATCTTTCCATTGGCACCTATATATCCCCTAGAGAGGATCCATACCCTGGTTGGTGATTCTTAGAGCTTGTATACCACATTTTGATTCTTTCACTCCAAAGTGCATTTCCATTTCAAACTCTATTGAAACTTCATCAATCATCACAATTCTGGTTATCATCATCATCTACCATTATCATAGAGCATTTGGCAAGAAAGATTGAGGAGAATTCGTGGCTGGTTCATGTATTCCAAGTGATCACTCCAAGTTGCATGAAGGATTGGCTATGTTGATTCAAGAGGTGTAAGCAAGAACTACTGCAAACAGAAGCATATAGATCCATTGAAGATCATCCAAAGAAAGCACCAAGGCTTGAATTGAAGGAGAAACACCATAGCCATCACCACTTGCAAGGTATGCGTTTTCTTTTGAGTCTCATTATTTATGCATAGTTAAGTTATGTGGTTAGGAGAAATGTGATAGAGACCAATATAGGACGAATCATGATGAGTTTGAAAGCATTATATGGAAGTTGACAACATGGCCATTTCTGTTTTAGGATCAAGAACTCGTGCCTTAGTGTACTATAACCTTAGTTTTGTAGTTTAGAATAATCACCATGAAGTGTAGATCATTCTAGGTTAGTTTCAGCCAAGATCATGATCATGCATACCAGGTGCAAACTATGATGGACAGAACTTCCATCGTGTGTATTTCTTGAGTGGTTAGGTTTTAGAGGAATCCGTGGACATGGCTGTGTAGAGGGTGAGGAGAGGATTATTTTCGATTCTTGAATCGTAAGTTTTTATGGCGAGATGAGAGAGCTAGGGAGGGTGGAAGATCTGCGCATGAAATTGGCTTCGTGAAACCCTAGTTGATCCAAGGTAGAAGACAAAATCACTACCGTTGATCCGTTTTGAAGTGTTGACTAATTCACTTCATCCAGCGGTCCAGATTGAACAACAAATTGGAGGGAGAGTTTAAGCATTGAAACTCACCGTTTTGGTAAGTGAGTCCGTGTGGGCTTTAATCATTTTTCTATCCGCACCCCCCACTCAATGAGCCCAAACTAAAATGCGTGTGAAATGGTTACTAATACACCCCCTGTGCACTTCTCTTCTTTTTGTCTTTTTTCTGACTATTCTTGGGCTTATCCCAATTTCTACGCGCACCCCCCCTTATTCAGCCCATCAAATAACAACTGAGGCGCCCTGCTTCTAGCACCCCCTCCCCTTTAATTGATTTCTTTTATTTTTTAATTCCATTTATATTTTCTTGCATTTATAAAATTCATAAAAAATCCAAAATTGAATATTTTTTTAATCCTTGTTTTTTCTATAGGTTAGTGAACTTGTCTAGAAAAATATAAATAAATAAAATTTCCATTTTATTTTCTTTTCATATTTTTAGTATATTTTTCATTTTAATAGCTTTTTAAACATGTTTAGTTTGATACCCAATTTTGTAGAATTTGTTTTAGGACCTTCCTTTAGTCTTTTTAATTCATTCTTTTTGGTGTGATTAGATACTGAATCATAGTTCCCCATAGGATTTAATTCTTGATTTTAGATTAAAATTTGATTAGCTTAAACAGGTTAGCATTAGGGTATCATAATTAGGGTTTATGTTATGCATAGGTAAAGAAATTCATTTTCTTTAGATAGTTTTGTTTTGATTTTTGGGTAGAGGCATATGTGGATGTTATGGGTAGATGTTGTAGACCCTTGTGAATAATTGTTAGAATTTTCCCCCTTGTTTTAGTATTTTTTAGGTATTTTCTGAAGTTGACTGATGATTTTGTCTGTTCTGTGGTTATCTGTTCATCTCTGGGGTTTATTTTGGGGAATTTGTTGTGGGGCTTAGTTTGTTTTGAAGATCTTGTTGAGGAGCATGATGAAGAGAAGATTGTAGATCAAGACTCAGAGACCCAGAGCTTGGCTTATTCCCTGTCTGTGAGGTTTGAGATCCTGAAGTTTGAAGGAAGTTCATGGTACTTTCCTGAGGAAGGCACTATGAATGACTTTCATTCTTTCTTCTCACCTCTTTCTTAAGTATCCAATGATGTTGGAGCCAACTTGTGAGTTTAATTTCTCCTGAGGAGGAATGTAAACTGATCACCTGTTGTTGAGCCACATGGGATACAATTCCTAAGTGGAAGCCTCCTAGTACTTTCCGGAGGAAGGTCCTATGGGTCTATTCACTTAGTTCCATTAGTTCAGATAGGATTTCCTAAGTATCCAGTGATGTTGGAGCCTGCTTGTGAGTTTAATTTCTCCTGAGGAGGAAGGTAAACTGATCACAGTGGTTGAGCCATATAGGGTATGATTCCTGAGTATACACCTCCTAGTGCTTTCCTGAGGAAGACACTATGAGTCTGCTTACTTAGCTCCCTTTCTTTGGTAAGCTTGTTCTGAAGCTTGAAGACTGGGATTGATTTCTTTTGGTTAGTTTTTGCTTTAGGGCTTTGCTTAGATTTGATCAAGATTCTATGTTAGGGTTAGGATTAGAGAATAGATGATTCTTTCTCAAGCATGTGTTTTGTTTGCCTGATGGCACTTCATTTCTTTTATCTGTATATTGCTTGATAGCATGTTGTTTATCTTCAGTATGATTACTGTTATTTCATGACTGGCTTGAGGTCGAGACGAGCTTGTGGAGGCTGAAGCCCCACACACATTTCCTCCCTCACTTGCATTGCATGCATTTTACTGTTAAAGCTGATGCTTTTGTCTGTTTTGGTGTATCATTGACATGATCCCTTAGGACTCTCATTTCCTCTGATGAAGATTTGATGATAGACTTTTAGGTTGAAACCTACGCATGGCAACATCTAGGAGTTCCCTGTTCAAACCTCAACCATAGGATGAATCCATGGCATGACAACAGTAGGACTTGATAGTCTCCCTCCTAGTTGGGCCTGTTCTCTTCTCATCTCAAAGCAGTTTAAGATACAGTAATCATGAATGATTTATGTCGTACGTTACGAGCCTTAAGCTATCTGAGGATGGATGTTTAGTATGGTACCCTTTGGGTGACATGCGACGCATTCACTCTCAGGTCATAGTCTCTAGTGCGGTTGAAATCGCAAATACAATAAAAAACATTTCTTTCAGGAGATAACCCGTAGTTTCCCGAACTACGTTTGCTCTGATCTTCCATACAGTGTGGAAGTACGTAGGCATAGGATGCGACGTCCTAGCGAGTAACCTTCCCCATAATCCTTCGTAGGCCGAACTACGTTGACTCTGATTTCTCATTCTCTGATGAGAATACGTAGGCATAAAGCGCGACGCTTTGCCGAGTCATTTTTCTTTTCTTTTTCAGCCAGCCTTGATAGGTAGATAGATTATAACCAACCCGTCCAAGTAAACAAACAAGCGAGGATCCCGTCGAGTACGACGGACGTGAGGGGTGCTAATACCTTCCCCTTGCGTAACCGACTCCCGAACCCTGACAATGGTTGCGATGACCTTGTCTTACCCTTATTCGTCAGGTTTTTCCGATCGTTTCCTTTCCCGTTCTGAGGGATAAATAACGAAAGGTGGCGACTCTTCTGTCATGCCGGCACCTTATTTTCGTGCAAGCGACAACTGGCGACTCTGCTGGGGACTTGCCGCATCTAGGGACTGTTCCCATCCCTTATGCTGGGACCGTTTCCCATCCCCTACGCGAGTCAATCCTATCGTTTGTGTGTTTGCTTGCTGGGTTGCATTTATTTATCGCATTTTTACTTCCCGCATTTTATTTCCCGCATTTTATTTCCAGTTTGATATGATTATCTGTGCTGCTGTGGGAGGGGGATGTTACTGTGAGTGAAAAGCCGGACCTGGGCTTGAGTACACACCTAGATATAGTTGCGGAGAAGTAGTAGACGAACCTGTCTGCTGAGCAGGCACAGTTCCCTACGAAAATCTGCGCTCAGACGAGATTCTTACAGAGGTGCTCCTTTCCGGTCCTGAGGATCTGAGGGGAGTCCAGACGTGAGGATTGTCGAGTCTAGGGACCGGTCATTTGGAAGTTAGCTAAGTGAGGCCTCTTCATGACTTGATGATGCCACTCCTTCTGGGAATCGTATCGTCACTCATGAAAGTCTGTGACGCTGATAACCGTATAGGATGCCGTACCTTTGTCCGTGGATTAGGTCCATACCTGTGAGTGGGGTTGGGATATTGCAGGAAACTTTGACCTCCAGACCACCTGGTTTTCTTGACAGTGAATCAGTTATGTTGATGTCAGGGTTCTCAGTGGCAGATTCGACTGTTCTCGACAGAGCGAGTTTTTGATCAGAGGATTTTATCATCGGGTGTATGCCTGTTCTTGATAGAGCAGGTTTCGATCAGGATATTGTTATCAGTGGTTTGTTCTGGATAGGGCAGATTTTGAGTGGGGTCTGAAGATCTCATCGGCAGCTGTGTGTTTGTTCTTGATAGGGCAGATTTTGAGTGGGGTCTGAAGATCTCATCAGCAGCTGTGTGTTTGTTCTTGAGAGGGAAGATTTTTGATTTGGGGTCTGAAGACTTCAGCAACAGATATTTCTTGACCGTGCACCCGGGGTCCTTATTATCAGGCACTTACTCTTGACAAAGCAGAATTTTGATCTCGATCCTATTAGATGGTTATTCTCAGCAGATCAGATCAGTGGTTTTACACCGGGGTTCCCTTCTCGTCAGTGACTGTTGATACCGAATCTCCACAGCAGCCACCTGGATATATTGTTGCATGCCTGCATTTTGCATTAGTTTGCATAATCATTCGCATTCCATTGGCGTGTGTCTGTGACAGGTACCGTTCCCCGATCCAGGATCTCTCGCTTCTTATTGTGTTATTACAGCAAGACTATTGCGTACGAGTTCTCGGTCCTTGATGTGTCGAATCTGACTATTGCTGATACTATGTGTGAGATTGCTGTTTCCAGGATTGGGCCCAGATTCCCCTCCTTATTATTTGTCAGCACTGGTACTAAGGCGCCAGGATCGGGGGAAATCTCTCAAGCACACAGACACACGCATACATCTGCATAAAGCATGTTGCATGACATACATTATGTTGCGTTTCCTAACCTTTAATCTTGACAGGTTTTTCAGGTACACAGGTTCCGAGCTGCTTTCGATCTCCAGGATTGATCAAAGACTCATCCACCGCTACTCAACTCGCGCTAATCAGACAAGGATAATGGACCAGGTGCAGTCAGATGTTCAAGAGCTCCGTGAACGGATGGATCGTTTTATGGAGCTGATGCAAGTAGTCGCGAATGGTCAGGACCAGCTTCGCGCTTTGGTTCAACCTCTGATCTCCAGGGTTGACAGTAATGGCATACTGCATGGAGGGGCCGTGCCTACTCCTCCTCCAGTGGACGCTCCACAAAATGTTGTTCCTGTTGCCGGGGGCAACGGCAGTGCTAACGGCAATCTGATGACTAATCTCGGGCTCAACGCGGCAGGCGTCGGCAATGGTAGTTTGGGAGCCCATGTTAACATGGGGCCGGTCAACGGCAATGCTGGTGCAGGAAATCTGTTGGTGCCTCAACCGTGGCTGGAGGACCATCAGGATGACATATTCTCTCAGAGAGGTGTAGAAGCAGAGTTGAATGCTGAGGCTCGACTCAGGTTCAAAGCGCTGGAAGACAAGATGAGAGACATCGAAAATCAGAACACATTGGGCGTCGATATGTCCAAGCTCGGGTTGATTGCTGACTTTAAGGTACCTCATAAGTTCAAGGTACCTACCTTTGAGAAGTATAAGGGTACTACTTGCCCCCGGGTCCACCTCCGATCTTATTATAGAAAGATGTCCGCCTATTCTGACGATGAGAAGTTGCTAATGCACTTCTTTCAGGATAGCCTTTCTGGTCCATCACTCGAATGGTATATGGGCCTGGAGCCCGCTACTGTGCGCACCTGGAAAGATCTTGCAGAAGCGTTCGTCCTCCACTATCAATACAATAGCGACTTGGCTCCCAACCGAGTTCAGCTTCAGAATCTCTCACAGCGGAACAATGAAAGCTTCAAAGAATACGCCTAGCGTGGCGTGAATTGGCTGCTCGGGTTCAACCGCCGATGGTTGAGCGTGAGCTAGTGCAAATGTTCGTGGCTACCCTTCCTGGAATCTATTATGAAAAGCTGGTCAGTGGCATGTCTGAAACATTCTCGGCTCTCATCACTCTGGGCGAGCATGTTGAGAACGGTATAAAGATCGGAAAAATTCAGGGCGAATCATCCTCAGCTGGAGGAAGTAGCAAGAAACCTTACGCTGGCAAGCGTCAAGAGGGAGATGCCAGTGCTGTCACTAATGCTAGGAGAAAGGGCAAGGGCCCTCAGCCTCAGATTGCTAGCATAAATATCCCAGCTGCTCCACCGCAGCCGCAGCAGCAGCAGCAGCAACCTCAGCAGCAGAATCAGCAGGGGTATAGAAGATATCAGAATCGGGCTCCTCTAACAAATCGTCATTTTGAAACTCCTCCTATGTCATATGCGCAGCTTCTGCAAACTTTGCTGCAGCTTCAGCTAGTTCAAAAGAGGACGTTGGCTCCCTTAACAGGGGCACCACCACCGGGGTATGACGCCAATGCTACTTGTGAATTCCATACTGGGGCACCAGGCCATACGATTGAGAATTGTAAAGCTTTTAAGCACAAAGTCCAGGACTTGGTGGACGCCAAGGTTATCAACTTTTCTGACAACGTGCCCAACGTCACCAAAAACCCGATGCCTCATCACAAGGGGGGCGGAGTGAATGTTGTTATCACTGAGGAGAGTGCGAACTTGCTGACTGATGTCAAAGATTTGAAGACGCTGTTGAGTTTTGTCAAGGCTAAGTTGCTGAAGAAGGGCTTCTTTCCTGGATGCGGAGAGTTATGTATGGCTTGTGCTACACTTCCTGATGGGTGTGAGCAGCTGATCGAAGGTATCCAAAGTCTGATGTCTGAGGGTATTTTACAGTTCAGCCGGAGCGTTGAGAGTGCATCAGGGGAAGTCGTGCTGAAGCAGGCAGATGAAGTTGCCACCATTACTATTCCTCGTCACCCTATTACTATTTCTGCGCCCCGTCCGCCTACTATCACTATCACCAGGGCCGGACCGATCCCATTCGAAAGCACTAATGCCGTTCCATGGCATTACGGCGCCGAAGTTTATTGTAATGGTCAGAAGATAGAGCTAGAGCCATTCGGATCAACTGTGCAGAATCTTACCGGAGTCAGTGGTATCACTAGAAGCGGTAGAGTGTTTGCGCCAGCAGAGGTTGCAGCAGAGAAAGTGGTCCGAGCTGACGTTATGGATAAGGGTAAAGGTAAAGCTGTCGAAGAGGTCCCCTCTGGGGCAGAAAAAGATTTGCTAGTTAAAGATGCTGAAGAGTTCATGCGACTAATCAAGAAGAGTGACTACAAAATTGTAGATCATCTTCATCAGACTCCGTCAAAGATCTCGATTC
Organism: Lathyrus sativus; assembly: GCA_963859935.3. NCBI lineage: Eukaryota > Viridiplantae > Streptophyta > Magnoliopsida > Fabales > Fabaceae > Lathyrus > Lathyrus sativus. Next base: position 588,229,318 of record OZ012738.1, read on the forward strand.
TTAACTTGTTGCTGTGTTCTGAAGCGCACCGCAACGCGTTACTGAAGGTATTGAACGCTGCATACGTACCGCAGGAGATATCAGTAAATCAGCTGGAGGAGGTGGTGGCCCATGTCAATGCTGGTAATGGGCTGGGATTTACAGATCTGGAGCTGACTCCTAAAGGAAGAGATCACAATAGTGCCTTGCACGTCTCAATAGAGTGCAGAGGCACGATTATGTCACATGTCCTGGTGGATACGGGTTCCTCGCTTAATGTGCTTCCGAAGAAGGCACTGATGAAGTTGGATACCCGTGGATTGCTTTGCACGCCCAGTGATCTGGTAGTGAAAGCCTTTGATGGAACCAAGCGCCACGTCTTCGGAGAGTTGACCCTGCCAATTCAAGTTGGTCTAGAGACGTTCAATACGGTTTTCTATATCATGGATATCATGCCTGCCTATAGTTGCCTCTTAGGTCGGCCATGGATCCATTATGCTGGTGCCGTGACGTCCACGCTGCATCAAAAGCTTAAATATGCTGTCGGGGGCAGCATAGTAACCGTCTGTGGTGAGGAGGACATCATGGTGAGCCACCTATCGTCCTTTAAATACGTTGAAATGGATGGCGAGATCCATGAGACTCTCTGCCAGGCATTTGAAACCGTCAGGGTGAAAGAGGTAGCTCCTATCGTCGCAGAGAAGCAAGAGATGAATCTCTCCTCGTTTAAGGAAGCTCGGGCCGTCGTCGAAGCCGGTTCTACCCCAGGCTGGGGGCATGTTTTGGATATACCAATCAAGCAGGATAAGTTTGGATTGGGGTATTCTCCTGGAGCTGAAGCTTCATCTTCTTCTGGCAGCTCGTCTCGTGGGAAAGGGCCGATCCTATTCACCAGGGGGGGAGTAATTTTCGAGAGCATCAACGCTGCGTCGGAGGACAGCGGGGATAGTGATTGTGATCTTGACGCCTGGATTCAACCGAGCAAGCCGGGCGAGCGCCTCCACAATTGGACCATCAAGGAGATTATCAAGCTGACAAGTGAAGAGTAATGATTTGCTTTTTACAATCTTTGTACAACCCTATGTCCTGCCCGGGGCATAGTGGTTTTACTGTCAGGGCCTTGTTGGATTATGTGTATGCATTTTGTTAATAAATAAAAGACGTTTTCTTCGTACTCAAATATTGTGTTCTCTGTTATTCCTGTTTTATGTTTATTTCGAAAAAACAGTAAAATGGCAACGGGGTTTGTGCTAACCTGCATATTCTTGCTTTAAACTTAACCCTTGTTATTGCAGGATCCACATAACAGATGACATCGACTCTGGACCCTCTACGGCTCACTACGACTTTGATCGCCCGATCTATCAAGCCGAGGATGAGATTGATGAAGACGAAGACCTTCCGGAAGAGTTGGCCCGCTTGTTGAGACAAGAAGAAAAGGTTATTCTGCCTCACGAGGAGGATATTGAGATTGTAAATCTGGGTTCTGAGGAGCTCGTCAGAAATGTCAGAGTAGGGGCTGCGCTGCAGAATGATGTCAAGCATAGACTGGTCGAGATGCTTCGAGAGTATAGTGACGTCTTTGCTTGGTCATACGAAGATATGCCCGGACTTGACACTGACATCGTGGTTCATCGCTTGCCGTTGCGAGAAGATTGCCCTCCAGTCAAGCAGAAGCTTAGGAGGACGAGACCAGACATGGCTGTAAAAATCAAAGAAGAGGTCCAGAAGCAGTTGGACGCAGGATTTCTAGCCGTTACCACCTACCCTCCGTGGGTCGCCAACATAGTGCCTGTACCGAAGAAGGACGGTAAGGTACGCATGTGCGTCGATTATCGGGATTTGAATAGGGCGAGCCCTAAGGATGATTTCCCGTTGCCTCATATCGATGTGTTGGTCGACAACACAGCCCAGTTTTCCGTGTTTTCATTCATGGATGGCTTCTCCGGTTACAATCAGATTAAGATGGCACCGGAGGACATGGAGAAAACGACGTTTATTACCCCCTGGGGAACATTTTGCTATAAGGTAATGCCCTTCGGTCTGAAGAACGCAGGGGCCACTTACCAGCGAGCAATGATAACTTTGTTTCATGATATGATTCATCATGAGATTGAGGTCTATGTTGATGACATGATTGCAAAGTCCCAAACGGAGGAAGAGCATCTGGTCAATTTGTTGAAGCTGTTTGAGAGGCTTAGGAAATTCAGGCTGAGGCTGAATCCTAACAAGTGCACTTTTGGAGTGCGGTCCGGAAAGTTATTGGGGTTTATCGTTAGTGAACGAGGTATTGAAGTCGATCCTGCAAAAATAAAAGCTATTCAAGAAATGCCAGCGCCAAAAACAGAGAAAGAAGTTCGTGGTTTCTTGGGCCGAATAAACTACATTGCAAGGTTTATCTCTCAGCTCACGGCCACTTGTGAACCGATGTTCAAGCTCTTAAAGAAAGATCAGGCGATTACTTGGAATGAAGATTGCCAGAAGGCATTCGACAAAATAAAGCAGTATCTTCAAGAACCTCCAATCTTGATACCCCCAGTGGCTGGACGGCCATTAATCATGTACCTGACGGTTCTGGAGAATAGTATGGGGTGTGTTCTCGGTCAGCACGACGAGACGGGCAGAAAAGAGCATGCCATTTATTATTTGAGTAAAAAGTTCACTGAGTGTGAATCTCGATACTCGATGCTGGAGAAGACGTGTTGTGCATTAGCTTGGGCCGCCAAACGTCTACGACAGTATATGCTCAACCACACCACTATGCTAATTTCGAAGATGGATCCGATCAAGTACGTATTCGAGAAGCAGGCTCTTTCGGGCAGGATTGCCAGGTGGCAAATGGTGCTAACAGAATATGATATTCAGTATGTCTCCCAGAAAGCCATTAAGGGAAGCGTATTATCTGATTACCTTGCCGAACAGCCAATCGAAGACTACCAGCCGATGAAGTTCGAATTCCCTGACGAGGATATTATGTTTCTCAAAGCGAAGGACTGCGATGAGCCATTGCCCGATGAGGGGCCAGATAGGAAGTCTCAGTGGAAGTTGATATTCGACGGAGCGGTTAATTCCTACGGAAGTGGTATCGGGGCTATCATCACGACTCCTCACGGATCCCACATCCCGTTTACTGCGAGACTGACGTTTCCAGTTACCAACAATGAAGCCGAGTATGAAGCATGTATTATGGGTCTAGAAGAGGCAATTGATTTGAGAATCAAGAATCTAGACATATATGGTGACTCAGCGCTTGTAATCAATCAGATTAAAGGCGGGTGGGAAACTCGTCAAGCGAACTTAGTGTCGTACATGAATTATGCCAGGAGGCTGCTTCCTTTCTTCGACCGAGTGGAGCTTCATCATGTACCCAGGGTTGAAAATCAGATGGCTGATGCCTTAGCCACGTTGGCTTCAATGTATAAAGTCAATTATTGGAATGAGGCTCCAAGAATTGTACTTTCGCGTCTTGATAGACCGGCATTTGTGTTTGCAATCGAGGATGCCAATGACGGCAAGCCATGGTTCCACGATATTCAGACCTTCCTTATGACTAAGGAGTATCCTGCGGGTGCGTCAACCTAGGATAAGAAGACTCTAAGGAGGCTATCTGGAAACTTTTATCTCAATCCTGACGGAGTGTTGTATAAGAGAAACCACGATCTCGTGCTACTCAGATGTGTAGATGAGAAAGAAGCAAGTATGCTCATGGAAGAAGTCCATGAGGGCACATTTGGTACGCACGCCGGCGGGCATGCCATGACGAGAAAGATCCTGAGAGCAGGATATTACTGGCTGACTATGGAGTCGGATTGCTTCAGATTCGCGAAGAAATGTCACAAATGCCAGATTTATGCTGATAAAGTTCATGTGCCGCCGTGCCCATTGAATGTCATGTCCTCCCCTTGGCCGTTCTCCATGTGGGGAATCGACATGATAGGCAAGATCGAGCCCACTGCATCCAATGGTCATCGTTTCATTCTGGTAGCTATCGACTACTTCACCAAATGGGTGGAGGCAGCCTCGTACGCTAATGTGACCAAGCAGGTGGTAGCTAAATTCATAAAAAAGGACATCATCTGTCGCTATGGAATTCCCGAGAGGATCATTACTGATAATGGTTCGAATTTGAATAACAAGATGATGAAGGAGCTGTGCCAGAGCTTCAAGATCGAACACCACAACTCATCTCCTTACCGGCCAAAGATGAATGGCGTTGTTGAAGCGGCCAACAAGAACATAAAGAAGATTGTTCAGAAGATGGTTGTGACGTACAAAGATTGGCACGAGATGTTGTCGTTTGCCTTGCACGGTTATCGTACGACAGTGCGTACGTCGACCGGGGCAACTCCTTTCTCCTTGGTGTACGGTATGGAAGATGTCCTACCGTTAGAAGTGGAGATTCCTTCTTTGCGAGTTTTGGTTGATGTGAAACTCGACGAGGCAGAATGGATTACAAATCGTTTGAACCAACTCAGCCTGATGGACGAGAAGAGGTTAGCATCGATTGCATTTGGTCGCCTGTACCAAAGCCGAATGAAGAAAGCTTATGATAAGAAGGTGCGTCCTAGAAGCTTTCAGACGGGTGATCTCGTCCTGAAGAAGATTCTTCCGCCACACTCCGATCACCGGGGCAAGTGGACTCCGAATTACGAAGGGCCGTATGTCGTCAGCAAGGTCTTCTCAGGAGGAGCTTTGTTGTTATCCGCGATGGATGGTGAAGATTTTGCATCCCCGGTGAACGGGGACGCAGTTAAAAAATACTTTGCTTGAAAGAGACCCGCTGGACAAAAAAAGAAAGAGTCCAGGCAAAAAAGGGGCATCCCGGCGAACCAAAAACAGAATAAAAGGTTCGGGCAAAAATTAGGGATATATTGAAAAAATGTACACCCGCGAAGTCGAAAACCTACACTGGGCGGCTTCGGCAAAAAAGGGTATCCCGGTGAACTGAAAACCCGTAAAGGGCGGTTCACGCAAAAGTTAGGGATTTGAATAAGCAAATGACTGCGTTCCACGTGTGGACTTTCATTGTTTTGTGGTTTGGAAGACCTGAGGGCCGTTTATCTGAATCAATCTCTTCCGAAGCTGAAGCGTCGGAGAAGTGTCGAAGTCGAGTGGGTCTTAGAGGGATCAACTCATGGTGTTCGTCTACGCCTCGTTGCCGACATTTGTATATACTGATGTATATTTATGTTTTCTTTTTGCGCGGCTTCCTCATTCCAGGAGCTTGCCTCTGTTGTAAAACATTTTTGCCCATTCAGGGGTTCATCATCAATAAAATGCACATTATTCAGCAATTCTGCTTGTCTGTTTAGCATTTATCTGTTTTGTTTGCGAATGAAAGCGCCGATGTTTTTGATAAAATGCGCATACATAAACTTACGGGCCTAGGCCCATTGATTGTTGAAACAATTAATTAACTGAATATTGTCACGAGATAATAACCTGGATAGGCCCCTTTGAGGAGGGTATCTTGTCTGTTTGTTTGTGTTGTTGCAGGTGTAGCACTTTCCAGAGGATGTGCCGTGCGCATCCCCGAAGCAGGGCGAGCCCTCCTTCTCCAGCAGAGTTCAGTAGTCTCTCCTCCGCAAAGTCTGAACGCAGAATAGTGAGCATTGATATATCTCCCCAGCGGAGAGGATTCTCTTCCCCAAGCAGACGCACCCTGAAGGAACGTCACCTCATCAGCTGAGTCAAGGGCCGAAGCTCATGTCCCCTAGCACCGGGTCACAAGTGCAGATTTCATAGAAATTTTCGGGTGCCGAAACTCGTGTTTCCCCCAGTAAAGTCGCCGAAGCAGGTGTCTCCCCCAACACCGGGTCACAAGTGCAAGTCTTGTAGGAAGTTGTTCGTACGCCGAAGTATGCAGTAACTGATGGTGCCAGACTGAAGTCCCCAGCGGAATTGAAATCCCTCATCAGAGTTGTACTCTCCAATGAAGTAGAGTGATTTCTCTCCCCGGCTGAGTCCGCAGAAAAGCAGAATCCTTGGAAGCAGTTGGGACCTTGAGTGGGTATTCCCTAGCAGAGCGTGCGGCAGCTGAGGCTGTGTTTCCCCAGAGTCGCACTCTCTCCAGCGAAGCAGAATGACTTCTCCTTCCTCAGCCGAGTTTGCAGATGCCCAAGAGAGCCGAGTCCTTGGAAGTTGATCAGATCATGATTGATTTTCCCCAGTGGAGTGTGGAGCAGCTGAAGTTGTTTCCCCATAGAGTGGTTATCCCCAGAAAAGTAGCAATGGCGGCCGTGCAGTTCATTCTCACGATTGATATCAGCAAGTCCAGGTTCTCGTAGAGCTTCGTTCCCCTGCAGCAGTCAGCTGAAGTTGTTTGCCCTGCAGCAGTCAACCGGAAGATCAATTCCCCAGACGGAGGCCAATTGATACCAGCGTGTCCACGTTCTCCTCAGCAGGATGATTCCTCTACCTGAGTAGTTCTTGTCTCCTTGACAAAAGGGTTTCCTCCTCCCAGCATTTATTTTGCGGACGGGATCGCATCATTGTGCATGACTGCATAGCATTTAACACTGCATAGCATTTAACACTGCATAGCATTTAACGTTGCATAGCATTGTGCATGATTGCATGGCATTTAGCATAAACGCATATCATTCCCACCATGTGGGGCATAGCTCAGAAGCATATGCATCATAAGCATGATCTAGGTCATTATTATTCTTGCCTTACAGGTGTTCGGCCGAAGGATCGGTTGCTCAGGATGATTCCTGATATTCTCTCCAACAAGGTCGCTTTCTTAAGATGATTCTCAAGACCCCGGTGTAATCCCCACAGTCGCTTGGCTCAAGATGATTTTTGAGATCCCCAGCAAAGTCTTCAGTTCAAGACGACTCTTGAATTCCTCAGCAGGGCCGTTTGCTTAAGATGATTCTTAAGACCTCAGTGCAGGTTCCCGAATGGTTTGCTTAGGATGATTCTTGAGCTCCCCAGTAGCGTATCCAGCAAGAGTTGCCCAGGAAGATTCCCGGAATACCCAGCAGAATAAAGTCTCCAGAATGGTTACCTGTTCAGGATGATTCTTGAAGGTGCCCGACGGAGTTGTTTGTTCAAGATGATTCTTGAAGTCCTTAGCAGCGTGTAATGTTTGCTCCAACAACGATGTCTAATCTGAAGATGGATTTCGTAAATGCCTGAAGGCGGTATCAGAGGTTCCTGTGAATTCAGATTTCCTTGTTGATGAATCAACATGTGGCTGAAGACAAGGTTCCAAAGTTTGTAGATATAACAAGATGATCCGTGTTGGCCTAAAGACCAAGTCAGTTGTCCTGAGGAGATGATTGATTGCGATCAAGTGGATAGTTTTTTCTTCTGACTGAAGTCGAAGATGTTTCTCCAGCTGAAGCGGAGTTTTGCCTGAAGGCAAAGTGTTTGAATCCCCGTAGAGTCATGAATGGCTCAGGATACCATTTCTTTGACTGAAGTCACAGATTTCCTAAGCTGAAGCGAAGGTGCCTGAGGGCAAGGTTATCCCCAAGGTCATGAATGACCTAGGATTCATTTTTCGGACTGAAGGCCGAAATATATCCCTGACTGAGGTCACGGATGCTCTATAGCAGAGGTGGAGTTGCCTGAAGGCAGATCCATGTATCCTTGAAGGCCAAGGACCATTTCTTTAGACTGAAGTCGAAGATGCCTCCTGCAGAGTTGCCGACGGGCAAAGTTTACATCCTTGAAGGCCAAGGATGTCTTTTCTAGCTGAAGCTGGAAATGGCCAGGGGCCAGGGTTTCATATATCTTTAATGTTGAAGTTCTACGGCGGGCAGTGTGCAGCAGTATTCCGATGTTCGTTATGGTTCTGAGGGTGAACCCCAGATCAGAGTGTGCTCGGTTAAGTCTCTCATTCCCAGCGGAGTAGTTTCAAATACGCAAGTGTACCTTTTGTTCCATTTACCAGGGGTGAACCCCAGGTCAGAATTGTTCAGGGTTGTATTTTGTCTGGCGGTGAGGTTGGATGTTTGTTCGACGGCGAGGTTGAACGTTTGGATTTGACGGCGAGGTCAGATCATCAGTTGTCCGGCGGCGAGGTTGGATGTTTGTTCGACGGCGAGGTTGAACGTTTGGATTTGACGGCGAGGTCAGATTATGTTTGTTCGACGGCGAGGTTGGATATTTGTTTGACAGCGAGGTCAGACTCTTTAAATCCCCAGTAGAGATGATGTTTGTACGACGGCGATGTCGAGTGTCTCTAAGAGGATGTTTGTTTCCGACGGCGATGTCAGATTCAGTTTTCCAGCGGCGATGTTGGGCATGTCAAGTTAATCCAGTCTTCTGACGACGATGTTAGGTGATGCAGATCCTTTAGTTCTCCAGCGGCGATGCGGGGTATTTTGATAGGTTAGTCCTCCAGCGGCGATGTTGGGTGTTGTGGTTGTCTGAAGGCAATATCAGAAGAAGTTAATGTGGATGACTGACGGCGATGTCAGATCAGTATGTCTCCAGATAGTTGTCGTGCAGCTATTATTCCAGTGTTCGACGAGTTGAGCAGTTGGCAAATTTTCGGGTTTACCGGTATTCAACCGTCTCGTACCTTGATTGGATGAGAGTCGTTCACTTCTCACCCAGTCAGGTTCAAGCCGTTTGAATAGGGGCAGCTGTTGCACCCCAAAATTTGACCAACAATTATTTATTCATTGAGTGTTTGAAAGTTGATACCTTCATCAGAAAGTTCAAGAGATCCTCAGAGGAGTGGGTTGAAACCAGGGTTGTGTGCTTCATAGCTTGAGAGTTGTGAGAGCTCCTCAGATGATTCTGAGACTTTGAGAATGAACTTGATGTTTTGAGAAAGCCTATGAGATGTCTTGAAAGCCATCATGAAGCCCAGAGAGGTCATTATGCAAGAATTTAGAAGATTCACCCATGAATGGTAGAATTAGGGTTTCGACTGGGTCAGCCCTAGGATAACTGAAAATTTGGAGAAGGTTGAGACTTAATCCAAGGGCCATGAGATAATGGAATGATGCATAGAGATGTTATAAAGATGATTCCTAGACCAACTCATCATGATTGAGGAGTTTGAGAAGTTTCAAGTCAGGGTTTTTGCATGGATTGTCAGTGAAAAAACCCTAATTTGATCCCTGTCTTCCAGGCAGTTTTAGCTCAAGATGTGATTGATATCTCATCTTCCCCACAACATGAATGTTGTAGAGCTTGTTCTTAGCTTTAATTTGAGTGGTGGAAGTCCTTGATAGGAGTTGCAGAGCTCAAGTTATGGTTTTGACAAATTACAGGTCAGCTGAGGTGTGTGAATCTGGGTCCTTGAAAGTCACCCAACTTGCAGACAACTTTTGCCCTAGTAGGATGATTCCTATGATCTCTTGGTCAACATGAATGTTGAAGAGCATCTTCTTAGCTTTAATTTGAGTAGTAGAAGTCCTTGATAGGATTTGGGGAACTCAACTTATGGTTTGAACAAGACAGGGGTATTTTGGTCATTTGTCAGTTATAGGTCATTTTAAGCAAAGGCCGTATCTCCTATTTCCAAGCCTCAAATGGAAAAACTCAAAACATGAAAGTTGTTCAAAATGGCATTTTAAGTCTAGAAAAGTGGTCATGAGTTATTGAAAAGGCCTAGAGCATGGATTTTTAAAAGTGGTTCAAATGGCTTGTAAATGGTTTATAAGTTGAAAAAGTTGAAATGGAATTTTGGTTTGAGAGATCTACAAATCCAAAATGGGTCATCCAATATGTCATTTTGACTCCAAACATCATTTTAAAAACAATGGTTTAGCCACATTTTTGAGTTTAGGCTTAAAAATTGGAGTTGCTTTGTAATTTTCATTCTTGCATCTTAAGGCACCAAAAGGAAAAAGGAGAAAATGCTACATAAGGGTTTGTAAGACCTTATTTTCATGTCATAATATCATATGGGGAGAATTTAAGTAAGATTGCATGGTTTATCATGAGATTGCATGAGATTCACTCAAGATGACAAATTCAAATTCTCATTGCGTGATACATTCTAGAAACTTCTTGGAAGGTTCTCAAAGCTTCCACATCTTTCCATTGGCACCTATATATCCCCTAGAGAGGATCCATACCCTGGTTGGTGATTCTTAGAGCTTGCATACCACATTTTGATTCTTTCACTCCAAAGTGCATTTCCATTTCAAACTCTATTGAAACTTCATCAATCATCACAATTCTGGTTATCATCATCATCTACCATTATCATAGAGCATTTGGCAAGAAAGATTGAGGAGAATTCGTGGCTGGTTCATGTATTCCAAGTGATCACTCCAAGTTGCATGAAGGATTGGCTAGGTTGATTCAAGAGGTGTAAGCAAGAACTACTGCAAACAGAAGCATATAGATCCATTGAAGATCATCCAAAGAAAGCACCAAGGCTTGAATTGAAGGAGAAACACCATAGCCATCACCACTTGCAAGGTATGCGTTTTCTTTTGAGTCTCATTATTTATGCATAGTTAAGTTATGTGGTTAGGAGAAATGTGATAGAGACCAATATAGGACGAATCATGATGAGTTTGAAAGCATTATATGGAAGTTGACAACATGGCCATTTCTGTTTTAGGATCAAGAACTCGTGCCTTAGTGTACTATAACCTTAGTTTTGTAGTTTAGAATAATCACCATGAAGTGTAGATCATTCTAGGTTAGTTTCAGCCAAGATCATGATCATGCATACCAGGTGCAAACTATGATGGACAGAACTTCCATCGTGTGTATTTCTTGAGTGGTTAGGTTTTAGAGGAATCCGTGGACATGGCTGTGTAGAGGGTGAGGAGAGGATTATTTTCGATTCTTGAATCGTAAGTTTTTATGGCGAGATGAGAGAGCTAGGGAGGGTGGAAGATCTGCGCATGAAATTGGCTTCGTGAAACCCTAGTTGATCCAAGGTAGAAGACAAAATCACTACCGTTGATCCGTTTTGAAGTGTTGACTAATTCACTTCATCCAGCGGTCCAGATTGAACAACAAATTGGAGGGAGAGTTTAAGCATTGAAACTCACCGTTTTGGTAAGTGAGTCCGTGTGGGCTTTAATCATTTTTCTATCCGCACCCCCCACTCAATGAGCCCAAACTAAAATGTGTGTGAAATGGTTACTAATACACCCCCTGTGCACTTATCTTCTTTTTGTCTTTTTTCTGACTATTCTTGGGCTTATCCCAATTTCTACGCGCACCCCCCCCCCCTTATTCAGCCCATCAAATAACAACTGAGGCGCCCTGCTTCTAGCACCCCCTCCCCTTTAATTGATTTCTTTTATTTTTTAATTCCATTTATATTTTCTTGCATTTATAAAATTCATAAAAAATCCAAAATTGAATATTTTTTTAATCCTTGTTTTTTCTATAGGTTAGTGAACTTGTCTAGAAAAATATAAATAAATAAAATTTCCATTTTATTTTCTTTTCATATTTTTAGTATATTTTTCATTTTAATAGCTTTTTAAACATGTTTAGTTTGATACCCAATTTTGTAGAATTTGTTTTAGGACCTTCCTTTAGTCTTTTTAATTCATTCTTTTTGGTGTGATTAGATACTGAATCATAGTTCCCCATAGGATTTAATTCTTTATTTTTAGATTAAAATTTGATTAGCTTAAACAGGTTAGCATTAGGGTATCATAATTAGGGTTTATGTTATGCATAGGTAAAGAAATTCATTTTCTTTAGATAGTTTTGTTTTGGTTTTTGGGTAGAGGCATATGTGGATGTTATGGGTAGATGTTGTAGACCCTTGTGAATAATTGTTAGAATTTTCCCCCTTGTTTTAGTATTTTTTAGGTATTTTCTGAAGTTGACTGATGATTTTGTCTGTTCTGTGGTTATCTGTTCATCTCTGGGGTTTATTTTGGGGAATTTGTTGTGGGGCTTAGTTTGTTTTGAAGATCTTGTTGAGGAGCATGATGAATAGAAGATTGTAGATCAAGACTCAGAGACCCAGAGCTTGGCTTATTCCCTGTCTGTGAGGTTTGAGATCCTGAAGTTTGAAGGAAGTTCATGGTACTTTCCTGAGGAAGGCACTATGAATGACTTTCATTCTTTCTTCTCACCTCTTTCTTAAGTATCCAATGATGTTGGAGCCAACTTGTGAGTTTAATTTCTCCTGAGGAGGAATGTAAACTGATCACCTGTTGTTGAGCCACATGGGATACAATTCCTAAGTGGAAGCCTCCTAGTACTTTCCGGAGGAAGGTCCTATGGGTTTATTCACTTAGTTCCATTAGTTCAGATAGGATTTCCTAAGTATCCAGTGATGTTGGAGCCTGCTTGTGAGTTTAATTTCTCCTGAGGAGGAAGGTAAACTGATCACAGTGGTTGAGCCACATAGGGTATGATTCCTGAGTATACACCTCCTAGTGCTTTCCTGAGGAAGACACTATGAGTCTGCTTACTTAGCTCCCTTTCTTTGGTAAGCTTGTTCTGAAGCTTGAAGACTGGGATTGATTTCTTTTGGTTAGGTTTTGCTTTAGGGCTTTGCTTAGATTTGATCAAGATTCTATGTTAGGGTTAGGATTAGAGAATAGATGATTCTTTCTCAAGCATGTGTTTTGTTTGCCTGATGGCACTTCATTTCTTTTATCTGTATATTGCTTGATAGCATGTTGTTTATCTTCAGTATGATTACTGTTATTTCATGACTGGCTTGAGGTCGAGACGAGCTTGTGGAGGCTGAAGCCCCACACACATTTCCTCCCTCACTTGCATTGCATGCATTTTACTATTAAAGTTGATGCTTTTGTCTGTTTTGGTGTATCATTGACATGATCCCTTAGGACTCTCATTTCCTCTGATGAAGATTTGATGATAGACTTTTAGGTTGAAACCTACGCATGGCAACATCTAGGAGTTCCCTGTTCAAACCTCAACCATAGGATGAATCCATGGCATGACAACAGTAGGACTTGATAGTCTCCCTCCTAGTTGGGCCTGTTCTCTTCTCATCTCAAAGCAGTTTAAGATACAGTAATCATGAATGATTTCTGTCATACGTTACGAGCCTTAAGCTATCTGAGGATGGATGTTTAGTATGGTACCCTTTGGGTGACATGCGACGCATTCACTCTCAGGTCATAGTCTCTAGTGCGGTTGAAATCGCAAATACAATAAAAAACATTTCTTTCAGGAGATAACCCGTAGTTTCCAGAACTACGTTTGCTCTGATCTTCCATACAGTGTGGAAGTACGTAGGCATAGGATGCGACGTCCTAGCGAGTAACCTTCCCCATAATCCTTCGTAGGCCGAACTACGTTGACTCTGATTTCTCATTCTCTGATGAGAATACGTAGGCATAAAGCGCGACGCTTTGCCGAGTCATTTTTCTTTTCTTTTTCAGCCAGCCTTGATAGGTAGATAGATTATAACCAACCCGTCCAAGTAAACAAACAAGCGAGGATCCCGTCGAGTACGACGGACGTGAGGGGTGCTAATACCTTCCCCTTGCGTAACTGACTCCCGAACCCTGACAATGGTTGCGATGACCTTGTCTTACCCTTATTCGTCAGGTTTTTCCGATCGTTTCCTTTCCCGCTCTGAGGGATAAATAACGAAAGGTGGCGACTCTTCTGTCATGCCGGCACCTTATTTTCGCGCAAGCGACACCTAACCCTCAAACCTTAACCCTATTTTTCCAAAAACCTCCCATAATACACCCAAATTCAATGAAAACAACATCAAATCATAGATCCTAACCTCCTAATCAACAATCAAACATTAAAATAACACAATCAAACCAGAATTCCCAAAAACCCAAAAAAAGAACATAAATCAACAATATTCCACATACAATCCATCACATCAGAGCAACAACAACATAAGTAAGATTCACCAACCTACATAGATGAGAATCTCTCTGGTAAAAGGTAACAAATTTCTAATTTCTTTGCTCTTTCTCTTCTTTTATGTTTCCTTCTTCTCCTCTAAATTCTTCCTTTTCTCTTGCATATGAGGTTCAATAGAGCCTTAGCTCAGTTTTTTAGGGTTTCAATATGAAAACCTTAAGTATCATATCTTAAGAACTATAGTGGATGGTTGATGGATCACAACAACTTTAGGATTCTTAGAATTTTTCGTCCCTTTTTCAATTCTAGCTTTAGGTTATTACAGTATTAGTGTTAGATTCTGATTAGGAAAAAAATTAATCTATTGTTGTTATTTGAGATTTGATTTGATTTAGTTTTTTAGGGTTTCTGATTTTGTAAATGTAATAGTTATGTATTAGGTTCGATTCTTATGTAATTCTGATTACTCAAATGTATATGTAATCGCAATTGGAAAGATTTGATATGTCCTCTTCCATTTGTGTTTAATCCATTTTAGTATCAAAATTTATGCGCCTTAGGATTTCTGAACAAATGAACAATTGGGCTTGAGTTGACCCAGACTGAATGTTTGACCAGATGCATCTTATAAAAAAGTAACTGAAAAATAAATCTTAAAATGATACTAATAATGAAACTAGTGTTAATAACATTGATTCGAAAAACAATAATAACAAAGTACTAATTTCTATAAAGGATCACTTAATTGTATTTAATTATGAAATTAATAATAATAAAATAAATACTTGATAATTATTCTATAATAATATAATAAAAAAACCCAATAACATCTAACAATGAAATATTGTATACTAATATTTAAATATTAATAGTATATTTAATTTTTTTTTATCAAAGTATATTTAAATAGTTAAAAACTAATAATTTAGATAATAAGATAATGGAAAGCCAAATATATCAATGCATCATATAAAATAAAAATAAATTTAAAAAGAGAATAAAAAGTCAAAATGGTCCTCCTTTGACTTTTTAGGTTATTGGAGCTTACTAGGTGACATGAATAAAGGACTCTAATAGGTCAAAACCTTATATTCTAACTCAACTAGGTTGTGTCTGACACAAGTGCTTAAGTATGCCCGACTCAGATGGGTAAAAAGAGTGGTTAAATTTTGGGGTACGACAATCGGCTGCGACTGGGTAATGTTAATAAAACCTCTAGCCTAACTGAAGTTTAAGCTACTTGAAGCCTCTGAGATAATCGGTTGAGGTCGGATAACGTTAATAAAACCTCTTGCCTAACTGAAGTTCAATATACTTGAAGCCTCTGGCATAGTCGGCTGCAACCGGGTAATGTTAATAAAACCTCTGGTCTAATTGAAGTCCAAGCTACTTGAAGCCTCTAGCATAATCGGCTATAGTCGGGTAATATTAATAAAACCTCTGGCCTAACTGAAGTCTAAGATACTTGAAGCCTTTGGCATAATCGGCTACGACCGGGTAACATTAATAAAACCTCTGGCCTAACTAAAGCTCAAGCTACTTGAAGCCTCTGGCGTAATCGGCTGCGACCGAGCTAAATAAATCAAAACCTCTGGCCTAACTAAAGTCAAAGCTACTTAAAGCCTCTGGCGTAATCGGTTGCGGCCGAGCTAAATAAATTGAAACCTCTGGCCTAACTAAATTCCATGTTAATTAAAGCCTCTGGCGTAATCAGGTGTGGTCGGGTTAAGTAAATCGAAACCTCTGGCCTAATCGAATTTAAGTTAATAGAGAGCTTGGGCAAAACTAAGTCTGACAAAATTATAAAGGAAAGTACTTGGTTGAGATATGCTTAACCGAGATCTTGAATTTGTGAACTAATTTGGGTTTTATAAAATCTCTAAGGTATATTTAGTAAAGGTACCTGAGTAGCCTATCAAAATAGAAATATTTGAGTCGACCTTAAAAAACCAATTATAATAATTAATTAAAAAAGAGATAACTAATAACATGAAGCAAACTACGAGATTATTATAGATGTTATGAATCACAACAGGATCCGAATACAAAATAGAAAGGACAACATACTTAAAAACATCATAAAACGCGCCCTAATGGATGACTAACAAAAAGGGAATAAGAAATAAGATTATTCTTCATCAACAGATCCAAGGTTAATGTCATCAACATTGTTGTCCTTGGTCATATCATTAGCAAAAGAAGGCTCAGTTTCTTCCATATCCACGAGACGGCCATCCAACACAACTTTGAAAAAATCCATCTTGAACAAGTCAAGCCTGGGGTGAAGACACAAAACTTTAGCCTTTGCCCTATCAAAAGGGTCATCATCTGTGTCAAGAATTTCAATTTGAGATTTCTATAAGGCTTTCTGCAATTGATCATTTGACTCCCGAGTTGATGTCATCTCCATAAATTTCTTGGTGATAGTGGACTGCAGCTCTTGGTTTTCGGCCTCTGACTTTTCCCTTTTTGATTTCTCATCCAGCAATTTGTTCTCTAGGTCGAATATTTCATCTGTGTGCATCTTCTATTGTTCATTTAGCTGATTAATCTTCTGATTGAGTTTAGTTTCATTTTGCTCCTAATCATCCCCAGATTCAAACAATCCCCGTGTCAGGATAGCGCATCTCATCAGTTAAGAACTGATGTCTTACGTCAGCTTCTGCCGACCTATTATCTTTGCCTTGTTTACATATTTCGTGGCATTCAGATTGTCATAGAGGAATCCCAACCCTTCAAATTTGTTACTCCATAATTTAAACTCATTGGATGGTTTGGATTGGTCGCTACCACCAGTCTCTCGCATCAAAGGGTAAGTTTCCTAATCAACTCTGCAAACCTCGTCACTCATCAAAGTTTTCATTTTCTTTGGGGAGTTCGTATAAGAGTCTTCTGGTGAAGGAATGATGGAGACATGGGGTTTAGAAATACTCTAGGCCATTTTGCTTAGGGCTACCTTTCTCTTCTTTAATATTTGGATTTCTAAACCGGACAAGTCTGACTTAGCAGCGAGTTGGCTGACTACTCTTCTCACCGCCCGAGCTTCCAACATTAGGTTTTATTTGCTTCTTCACGAACAAATTAGTCATTTTTTTCTACAAAAAAAAAAGGAAATGGGTTAGGAGAATGAAGTGTAACACAATGAATAATGCAAAAATAAAATAAATGAGTATTACCCATAAATGAAAGAACTTGTTCCTCGGGTTATGGAAACATATCCCGGACCTTCATCATATGAAAGGAATATAATATGGCCAAAGACTTGATTTCTAAGGCATTTAGCTTATCGAAATCAAACCTAGATACTGGAAGTGGGTTTTCAGTCCAATAGATGGAAAAACTGTGAGATCTGTCCAACGTGTACATCATCTGAAGACATCTCGGTTCGCACCTAACTCAAAGAAACCGGTCCTTGAAGCCCTTATAATTGGTAGCGTAAACTTGAAGAAAACTTTTGTCGGGAATACCGCTAATTGTGACCCAGCCACCCTTCTCAACACCTTTAATTTCAAATAAGAAGAGAAACAAGCCTAAGGTGGGCTCTATGTTTATGGCATCATAAACTATCTCAAAAGCTTTGATAAACCCCCAGCTATTGGGGAGGAGTTAGGAAGGGGTAGTATTTAGGGCTCTTAATAGATTGGATTTGAAATCAGTAAAAGGTAGATGGATTATAAAATTCTCTAATATACTGACGTATAAGTGTAAATATTCACCTTTGACTCCTCTAGGAAAAATTATGCAAACACATTCCTCTGGAATGCAGGGCTCCAAAACAACATAATCCTCATTTCCAATAGAGGATATATTTTTCAAAGATCGGAGTTTAGCAATCTCTACTTCAATAATGGAACTGTGGTCATAACTCGTCACTTCTTAATCGAATGAGTCAATAATCAACTGATGAACCTGATGAGGAAGATTTGGAATCATAATCGCTAAAAGAGGTAGAAATATCACCGTAAGCTTCCTTTATAATATGATCAAAATCAGCTTGACTCAGGGTATCCCTACACCATCTCATTTGAAAGTCCCAAAGATTTTTTCTTTCTTGAATACTTAAGGTTCTTAATACATTTGCAATATCGTCACATTGAAAAATAATAGTCTTTGTTTAAAAGAAAAGAATGCAGACAGAGAGATAAATATAAGTATACTTGATTTTGAAGAACAGATGGAGGCTCTGAAATCGCCTTGAAAAATAAATAATTTACTCCAGCTGATGATTAGCAAGAGGAGGAAGAAATGACTTTAATTAGGGGAAGAAGTCTAAAATATGAAGCGATTTGGATTGCTGAAGAAGATCAATCTCCCATAAAAACTATCATTGTGAAAGAAAGAGAGAATTTGGTAAAGATACGCTCCCATGTCTGCCACGATTGACCACATCACCAAAGTCGGGTACAGTGCCATGATAGGCCGAGGAATATCTCGACCTTCGATGAAATTTTTTTTCAAACTTCTTTTGTTTAAACATATCAATCCTTTAGATTTCATGCTCGGGGGTCTTATGTATATCCTGAAAATTAGTTTGACTAGTCAATGTATAAAATCAGAAGTAGTCTGTGATGAAATAGGGATTGTTCAGGTCGGGATGTAGTTAGAACTAGAACTCGGCCTTGCTGGGTAATAGACAGAGCCATAAGTTGTTATGTTGTCGGGTTGTGAGAAATGATGGACTGAGGTCATCATCGGTGTAAGGGCATCATATGGAAACATTCTCGGAAGATGAAGGGTCATAACGACACCATTATGAAGAAAACATTACAAGCCATTAACAAGGGGAGTTAAATGATAAAACGGTGGCGGTTTCTGGGTTATGAATGTAGGAATGAAGAGGAAAGGATTCGCCATGATTGTTTAAGGGTAGGGTGGGCCTATATAAAGGATGTCAGAAAACCATTTTGGGGACCACCAGAGA
This sequence comes from Lathyrus sativus, assembly GCA_963859935.3. Taxonomy (NCBI): domain Eukaryota; kingdom Viridiplantae; phylum Streptophyta; class Magnoliopsida; order Fabales; family Fabaceae; genus Lathyrus; species Lathyrus sativus. Next base: position 588,247,973 of record OZ012738.1, read on the forward strand.
TAATACAAACACAGACACTTAAACCAATCATTTTAGACTCTCCCTAATTAAGAACAGGGAAGTCAATCTTTTAGTATTTTTTATCAACAATTTGTATATTACACGTAACATTACTCAGACATCTTCACGGAGCTTTTTATTAGATAATGTTTTGGGTCTTCCATTGATGCAAGACGAACATAATTTAACATTTTACAAAGGATTACATAACTTAAACATAAATTAAGAAAATGATAACAAATAAATAAAAAACCTAAACACTTCCAGATGATTCTGGACGTTTCATCATCTCAATTATGTTATCGGCAGGTCTTGAAATCTTCGCATCTAACTCGATCGGCCCCTTTGTTAACCTACGGCGAAATGATCTCCATATATCCTTCACATCTTCATCAGTCTTCAACTTAATAAGTTTGTATTTCACTGTTCCATCAGTATTAACCTAATCTTCGTAAAACTCGATCTTTCTCATCTTTCTGTTATCGATATCAGGAAATTATTCATTCAACTTACATGTCAAGGTGTCGCATCGCTGCAAAGAGGTGCCGGCAAGGACAGAAGAGTCGCCACCGTTCGTTATTTATACCAAAAGAGGGAAAGGAAACGATCAAAGAAAACCTACGAATAAAGGGAAAAGACAGGTCATCGCAACCAAATCTTGGGTTCGGGAGTCGGTTACGCAAGGGGAAGGTATTAGCACCCCTCACGTCTGTCGTACTTGACGGTATCCATGCTTGTTATCTATATAAAGGGTGTTAATATATCTAAGCTACAGGCTCACAGGACAAAAGAAAAGAAAAGGGACTCGATAGAGCATCGACGCTCTATACCTACGTATTCCCTCGTGCAATGGGAAAGTCAGAGTCAACGTAGATCGGAAAACTACGGGTGAAGGTGAGGAAGGTTGCTAGCTAAGACATCGTTGTCTTGTGCCTACGTATCCTTGTCTGGTACGAGAAATCAGAGCAAACATAGTTTGGGCTGACACGACCACAGGTTGGTTCAAGTGTTTTAATCCAGTAGGGTTAAACCTTTGTTCTAGCAGTTAGGGACGATGCCTGTTTGCAGTAGAACCAAGACTTAACAACACTCTTTCTAAAAATGGTTTTCAATTAATCCCAAAGGATAAAAAGGTTTGATGTTTGCTTTTGAGTCTTTTATGAAGAAGAAGTGAATTGAATTATGTTTGTAATTCATGTTGCACTAAAGACTATGACTTAGGAGCGAATGCGTCGCATATTGGGCAAAGGACATACGCTAAATACTCTAGACATTTGAGAGGAGGCCCCCCAAACATCATTTCCCAAGTACTTAAGGCTCGTAGTGTACAACACTTATTATCCTTTATTAGATGTTTTGAAGAAGTTTTGAGATGAGGAGAGAGGACACAAGACTAAGGGGAAACTAACTCAACCCTAATGTTATCATGCAATGTGCTCCTATGGTTGAGATTAAGAGGGGGGGAAATCTACCCTAATGTTAGCATGCTTGGATTGAACACTTAATGTCTCTCATACTCCCAGGAATCCTAAGGGATCATGGCAAAGGAACCAAGTAAACACAAGATAAATCAATCACAAGTGAGAAGGAAAGAGGGATGCAAACATGAAATGCAACAAAAAGAAAAGAGGGAGGAAAAAAGTGTGGGGCAGCAACCACCACAAGCACATCTCAACCTCTTGAAAACAAACCAATGGATGCAAAACAAAAAAGAAATGCAAGCAAAAAGATGAACACTCATCACTTTGAATAACAACTACAAAAGTATGCATTCAAGTGGAAATCGAACACGCGTGTCGAAGAAATCATGATTAAATAATCAAGAACAGCAACACAATATCTAAAACATCTCACTCAAATGCATCATACTGATCCATGAAGATTCAAAGTGAAATGATACCCAAAACAAGCTCAAAAACAACAAACATGACATTCTGGTTCAGTGTTAATCGGTTAACACATATGGTTAACCGATTAACCAGTTAAAAATGTTTGAAAATTTAAAAATTCGCACTGGTTAATCAATTAACCAGTTTGCACTGTAACTGGTTAACCGATTAACACTGTACCAGAGGCAGAAAACAACAGCTCAAAAGCACTTTTCAGCAATTAATCACTTCTCCAATAATCCAGATGATCACATAATCAATTATGCACGAAATTAACACCAGAAAACAATGATCCAACAACATATAAACACATTCAAACCACAAGATCACAAATCACATGAATCAAATCAACCAAAAGTCAATCAAAAATGAAGATCTACATCGAATATGCAAAATAAGCTCAAAATAGCAACGGATCTAGAATTCCAACCTACAAAGTGGAGATTTGTTTTAGTAATTGTTGATTCAACTTCAATTGAGCAGATCCAAGCAAGAAATCCAGAAATCCTTCAAGATCCAAGTGAGTTCTTGTAGTAGAAATGAAGATCCACCAAAATTAAGCTAAATCAAACCAAATAAGCTCTTCTAGATCCACTTCCAAATTCAGATCCACATTAGCACGAAAATTGGATGGAGAATTGGAGATAATAAGGATGAAAGATGAAGGTTTAGCTCTAGAATTCAATGATTCCAATGGAGAATCAAATAATTCAAGGTGAGAGCTCTAATGGAGTTTGGAGATGGAAAAGTTGAGAGCAAAATTCAAAAAGTGAGAGTGAATTCTGAAAATGAAATGGGATTATGAGGATTCTCTGTGAGGTTTGGAGCAAATCATTTAAATATGCTCTTGGTTAGGATCCAAATGTGGTTTGGAGTGTGGTTTATGAAAATTGGAATGGGATCAGGAATGGGAAATTGGAGGGAACTTGAATTAATTTGAAAACTAATCAAAATTCAAAGTGGTTCTAGATCCTTCTTCTGGTATAAAATCAATTTCTCATGTGATCAAAATGGACCCCAAAGTGACCTCTATTGAAAATTCACGTGCAAAGGCAAAATTTGCCTTGGTTAATCGGTTAATCATATGGGTTAATCGATTAACACATTCAAAAATTCAAATTTGACCTGATTTTGACTTGGTTAATCGGTTAACACCTTCAAAATTTGAATTTTGGCGCCTTTTGGAGGGAAATCTGCACATTAGCCCGTTTTCAACCGTTTTAAGCCCTATTCAGCTTCTGAAACTTGCTCTTGAATACTATAACTGTGAAAATGCTTGAGATAGCCTTAATGTTGTCTCTTGATCTGAAAATATCCTACAAAATAAAATAAAACGACTGCTAGATCGCCGGGCAAACTAAATGACGGAGCTCCTGATGCTCGCTGTTTAGACTCCTACACTAAAGAGAGACCTGAGCCACAGGAAAACCTTGATCCCATGCCTCGAGAACAAATGCTATGCTATGCAAAATGCAAAAATGCAAAGAAAGCATAAGCCAAGTACAAGTAATGGTTGGTTAAATTTTGGGGTGCAAGACAAGGTGGCGAGAGATGTGGTGTTATCTGGAAGCCGAAACTCTATGACAGGTGAAGCTCCATTGAAGTACACTTCTGCCATAATCAAAAATTGAGGGAGAGACGTTTTGAGATGTTTTTATCAAACAATATGTGACCCCTATTTACACAATTTTGCATTTATTCTGGACCACACAAAAATGTCAGTGCAATCACAGCCGTCCAAAATTATCGACAAAATCCAGACTATTTAAAATTTTAAACAAATCAAACTACCGAAAAATTTATTTTGGTTGAAATTTCCTATATAAAATGGTACTTTTAACATTTCAGGTAATATTGAAAATTCACGGAAATTTTAGAAATTCCGATATACCATAAATTTAATTTGTACCAAAAATTTTGATTTGTCTATAAAAAATTTTGTACGGAAATGTGTTTCAAATTTTTGTCAGGGGTAGCTATGGAATTATGAAATTATAGGGGTGCTAGGTACAAGTGCGGGGGTGGCAAGTTAAAACCTCTTGAAATTAGGGAAGTAAATGAATATTTATGGGGATGGATACTATGATATTCGTATTCGTCCAGTTAGATAAATATGATAGTCGTATTCACCCTATATGCATGCAGATATCCGTTAAGTGGGTAATCTGCGGATTTTATGGTAGCCTCAAATATTTACAAATTCATGGATAATATTTTTTTTCTAAAAGTATTCTTTGAAAATATATATTTTTAACTTCTTTTAAACACACAAAAAGTTATTATCACAAAACATCCATACAATATGCTCTTAATTTGACAACAGAATTTCATCACATTACTTTTCTTTTTTTCACCAAAATATAATAAAATCCAAACATAATATTCTTGCATTTCATTTTTAACTAAAAAAAATAAAAGATATCTTGATTGCGAGTGATGGTGGAAAAGCGGATGATAGAGGAGTAGGAAGCGAGACACTAGTTCGACAGAGGAATGATGACACTGGTTGGTTGAACGGCGAAAATGTTAAAGTGAGGTATGGAGTATTCAAGAGCTTAAATATGAAATGACTAATAGAATTTGTACAGAATGTGAAAGGTTTTTTTCAAAGAAATTATATATATATATATATATATATATATATATATATATATATATATATATATATATATATATATATATATATATATATATATATATATATATATATATATATATATATATATATATATATATATATATATATATATATATATATATATATATATATATAAAGAAGACTAATTTTTTTTAGAATATGAAAAGACAAAGTATAATAAACTAATAATATTTAAATATTTTTTATAATTCATTAACGGATAAGGATATTCACGGGTACGAGTATCATTAAACTCACATTCATATCCATTAACAAACATGTATTAAAATATCTATTTATTTTATCTGTGGATATCTATCCGTGGGTATGGATTTTTTTGCCATCCTTAATTACAATCTACCATTTTTGAGAATTTATCCTCTACCATAATACCCTTACAGAGAATTTTTACATGACATTCTCTATATACATGATTTTACCATAATACCCTTACACCTAAAAAAACAAATTTCACATTTCATTTGTCATTTTTCGAAATTTTTAGAAAAAATTGTGATATTTACTGAATTTTTTGATCATCTACTGGATATTTACACGTAACTCCTCTTTTTCGATAAAATTATATATTTTTACCGACAATTTAAGATCCATACTGCTTTTTTAGGGAGAAAAAACCATTCATTTTATTGGCATTTTTTTAAATGTCTAGTAAAATTCATGTTTCACATGCATTTATATCATAATTTTTGAAAAATGTGGTAACAAACATACAATTTTAGCGACATTTTTTAAAAGTCCAGTAATAATGCATACATGCGTACCAACAATTTCAAAAATGTCGGTAAAAGAGCTCGATGGTTACCATATTTTCAAAAATGTCGATAAAACCATGTTAACTTCTAGATTTTTAAAAATATGATATTTATATATTTTTGTTTTTTAATTTATTTTTTGGTGTAGTGAGGATTAGAGGAAGAGACAACATGATTGCTTCTAGAATAACTTATAGATCATAAAGAGCAGGTGCAGAGAGCCCTCATGTAGGCAAAAATGACAAAGAGTAGTCACATATCCAGGCAGGTAGAGTAGTATCATAAGTTCTCACAGGAAGATAATTGAGCAGTCTCATGCACCTTGTATTCTTCAGCATATAGGGGGTTGTGTTGGACGGAGCATAGACCTTGATACAGAGCTCGATGTTACTATGGTTGACAATGTAGAGACAACAACACATGAGGACATATAGACTGGAACTAAGGTGGTGGCTCAGGCTGACACGGAGGTGGCAACTCATGCTAACACGGAGGTGGTGGCTCAAACTGACACGAAGGTGATAGCTCAAGCTAATACTGAGCTTCATGTACACACTTACGAGGAGTTCCCTAAAGGGCCCAATGGCTCAACCTTGGTTACTACATATGTCGATTATAAGGAATTTAGATTATAGAAGTAAGAGGTATAAGTATTTTATTTTATGTTTTTTAAATTACTACTGATAAGTTGAAAATAACTGATGGTTTATACTTTAATTATTATAGAACCGTGCCTTATTAAAGTGCCCACCCATGGGGAGAAGTTGAAGAAATTCTCAGATATCCAGATGCTTTATAAGGTCAGCAAATTGTCGCTGATGCTCGTCTACTTTTCTTGGTAGATTGTTCACTGGCCATGCTTGATTCTCAACTATTATCCGCTTTTGTTGAGTGATTGCATAAGGGGACGTCCTTATTTCATCTTCCATTTGGTGAGATGACGATGACCATGGATGATGTCTCCTACTTCTTGCATGTATTATGGTTGAGCAGTACATGAGGGTTACTATGGGCATGATGCTTGAGGACTTCATGGATAACATAAGTGCTCACTTTCTTCTCTCTTGGCTCAGGGGGACGTGTCAGATACAGGTGTTACACTCTATGTATAAGGCGACCACTACGGTATACATGATGCATCTTGTAAGATGCAGTATCTTAGCAGATAAGTATCATATGTACATTAATGCTAGAGAAATTTCTTTGTTTTCTAAACTTGAGCATGTTGATTAGGCATAGGGTGTGCTACTCTGGCAATAATATATACTACACTTGGAGAGGCGATTGTCTTTGAGATGAGTCAGCTTGCCGGTTATATGAGTCTATTTCATGTATGAATATTTATTATGTTTTATTTATTTAGTTCTCATTTATCAAAGACATTTTTGTATATGTAATTTCTTTTGGTTGTGTAGTGTTAAATATACCAGCATTTCCTGTCCATTTGTGACATGCATGTTCATGGTCCTATCACTTATGGCTACCCACCGGCAGAGGATCGATGCACTGACCATATACGATGTTGGACCTTCCCATGTTGGATAACCTTCAGATGACATGTCACTACCTCCATATGGTATGGCGGACCAGTAGTGGCTGCAGATGATAACACTCCTTTCAGATAACCTCATGGGTTTGACAAACCCATATGGATAGCTTTATGCTTTGGCATTATAGATAACACACATTGCACGTGGTGGACCTGTGTAGTTTTTACTATTTATGTATTATTTTTGTTTTATAACAAATTATTTGTATATTATTGAAATTTTATCTTAACATTGCATTAGATGGAAATTTAATATTACATTATTGCGGGATTAACATAACTTCACAAGAACATTATTTAACATAACATAACTTAAGAAGAAAATAACATGAACAAAACTTAAACAATACTAGATGATTCAAGATGTTTCAACATCTTGATAATATTATTGACATATCTCGCAGTTTTCACATCCACCTCGACCGGACCCTTGGTTTCATATTAGTAACATGTGTTTCACATGACATTTAAATCTTCATTCGTCCTCAGCTCAAACTTACTGAGCCTAATTTTCCCTTCATTATTGATTGATGGTGAAAGGTACTCGATCTTAACCACTTTTTATGTCAATATGGGGCAAGAGATTATCCAATTTAGATTTCTAACATCGAGAGAGGTGTCCTCTATGAGCCTAAAATCAACAGGAGGTTTCACGCTGTTTAAGTACACAAAAGTGACATACCAATATTGAGACATTCTAATATATTTTTAACATATGGTCCATATTTATACATGTTTGAAATTATTATGGACCATGCAAAATTGCCGATGCAATCACAAACCTATAAAAGTGTATGAAAAATCTCAACTGTTTTAAATTAACACTACCGGATTTTTCTATGTTATGGGAAAAATCTTGTATTCATTAGAGTTTTTGAAAAAGACCGGTCAAAGTGTACACATTGTCGCATCGCTATGAAGAGGGGCCGACAATGACAGAAGAGTCGCCATCGTTCGTTATTTATCCCAAAAGAGGGAAAGGAAACGATCATAGAAAACCTAACGAAAATGGGAAAAGACAGGTCATCACAACCATGTCTCGGGTTCGGGAGTTGGTTACGCAAGGGGAAGGTGTTAGCACCCCTCACATCTGTCGTACTCGAAGGGATCCACGCTTGTTGTCTATCTAAAAGGGTGTTTACTATCTAAGCTACGACTCAGGGACAAAAGAAAAGAAAAGAGACTCAATAGAGCATCGCCGCTCTATGCCTACGTATTCCCTCATGCAATGGGAAAGTCAGAATCAACGTAGTTTGGCCAACTACGGGTGAAAGGTGGGGAAGGTTGCTCGCCAAGATATCGTCATCTTGTACCTACATATCCTCATCTGGTATGAGGAATCAGAGCAAACGTAGTTCGGGCAACTAGAACACCAGTTGGTTCAAAATGTTTTATGCTCGAGTAGGGTTAAAACTTAGTTCTAGCAATTAGGTGTATGCAGCTCGACTATTGGAGACTTAGGGGTTACCTGTTTGCGGTAGAACCAAGAGTTAACAAAACTCTCCTTATGAAAAAGGTTTTCCAAATTAAGATCCCGAAGGATAAAAAGTTTAAAGTTTATTTTTGTGCTTTTTAGAGAAGAAGTGCATTGATTATTGTTTGTAATTCATGTTGCACTAAAGACTATGACCTAGGAGCGAATGCGTCGCATATCGTCCAAAGGACATACGCTAAACACTCTAGATAATTGAAAGGAGGTCATTCAATCATCATTCCCCAAGTACTTAAGGCTCGTAGCGTACAATAAAAATTAGTCTTTATTAGATGATTTGAGATGTTTGAAGATGAGAAGAGAGAGACACACTCTAAAGGGAGACTAAGACTCAACCTAATGTTCTCATACAAAATGCACCTATGATTGGGATGAAAAGGAATTATACCTAATGTTGTCATGCATGGTTTCAATCCTAATGTCTATCACAATCCATCTTAACAAGAAGAATTAGAGTTCCTAAGGAAACATGGCAAAGGAAGACAAAAAGAAGAAGAGGAAAGCAAACACAAATGAGAGAAGAAAAGAATGCAAACATGCAATGCAACACAAAGATGAAGAGGGAAGAAAAACATGTGGGGTAACAACTACCACAAGCACATCTCAACCTCTTCAAGCAAATAAGAACATGCAAAAAAAATATGAAGAAGAGAGGGAGGAACAAAGTGTGGGGCAGTAGCCTCCACAAGCACATCTCAATCTCAAGCATGCAAACAAAAGCAACAATGCAAATGATCATCACTTTGAACCACATCCATAAGTATGCATTCAAGTGGAAATCAAAATGTGCGTCGAAGCAATCATGATTAACAAATCAAGAACAGTGACATATATCTAAAACATATCACTCCTAATGCATCATACTGATCCATGAGAATTCAAAGTGGAATGACATCAAAACAAGCATGAAAAACAGCAAAACAGTCTTGCTGGCACGGTGTTAATCGATTAACACCAAGGGTTAATCGATTAACCACTTAAAAATGTTGGAAATTTTGAATATTTGCATTGGTTAATCGATTAACCAATTGGTTAACCGATTAACACTGTGTCAACAGCAGAAAACAGCAGTTCAGAAGCATTTTTCAGCAACTTATCCAATGTGCAATCATTCCAATGATCATACAATCAATTAAGCACGAAATTAAATCAGAAATCAATGATCTAATCAATATGTAAACACATTAAACCAGCAAGATCACAGATCGTGTGAATCAACGTCAACAAAATCAATCAAAAATGAAGATCAACATGATGATTATGCAAATAAGCTCAAAAACAGAAACGGATCTAGAATTTCCAACCTACGAAGCGGAGAACTGCTTCGGTAATTGTTGATTCACTCCAATGGAGCAGATCCAAGCCAGAAAGCCAGAATTCCTTCAAGATCCAATTGAGTTCTTGTAGTATAAATGAAGATCCACCAAAATTAAGCAAGAATTATCCCAATAAGCTCCTCTAGATCAACTAATTCAGATCCAAACTAGCACGAAAATTGAATGGAGAATTGGAGATGATGAAGATGATGGATGAAGGTTTGAGCTCAAGAATTTATTGATTCCAATGGAAAATCAATGAATTCAAGCAAAGAGAGCTTTGGTGAAGTTTTGGGAATGGAGAAGTTGAGAGCAAATTGAGAGAGTGAGAATGAATTCTGAAATGAAATGGAAATTATGAGGATTCCTTTTTGAGGTTTGAAGTAAATCAATTAAATACCCCTTAGGTTTGGATCCAAATGAGGTTTGGAATGTGGTTTGTGAAAACATGGAATGGGATTAGGAGTGGGAATTTGGAGGGAAAATGAAATTAACCAAAATTTGAAGTGGTTCTAGATCCTTCCTAAGTGTAAAATCAACTTCTCATGTGATCAAATTTGGACCCCAAAATGAATTCACTTGAAAATTCACGTGCAGAGCAGAAATTTGCACTGGTTAATCGGTTAACTATATGGTTAATCGATTAACACCCTTAAATATTTGAATTTGACCTGTTTTTGACTTGGTTAATCGGTTAACCATTTGGTTAATCGGTTAACACCTTCAAAATTTGATTTTTGGCGCCTTTTGGAGGGAAATCTGCACATTTTCCCGTTTTCAATCATTTTAAGCCTTATTCAGCCTCTGAAACTTGCTTTCGAATATTATAACCATGAGAATGCTTGAGATAGCCTGAATATGGTCTTTTGCACTGAAAATAACCTACAAAACAAAATAAAATTGACTGTTTGATCGCTGGGCAAAATAAATGTCAGAGCCTCTAATGCTCGTTGTTCAGTCTCTTGCACTAAAAGAAATCTGAGCCACGGAAAACCTTGATCCCCTGCCTCAAGAACAAATGCTATGATAAGCAGAAATGCAAGGAAAACATAAGCCAAGTAAAGGAAAGGTTGGGCAAATTTTTGGGTACAACACACATCTTAAACATATGTGCCATAAACATGATTTCATTCTTGGTGACCAAACATTTAGTACCACACCTTGACACATCATCTAGGACTAGTTATTAGCTTATAAATTTTATTCGAGAGAATTTTCCAAGGATTTGTGGTAACCACGTTTGAAAATTGTAAGATCAAGAGTCTCAAACATAGCTTCAACACATTAACCATGTCGACTAAAGATGGTTTGACCACCATGTCAGATGATCTGGGACATTGTGTTATTTAAATACCTACGAAGCCTGGTTCGGAAGAATCTTAGGAATAGATCTACAAGATTAAGATCACTCTCTCTTCAAAACATATTCAAAATCTTGAAAAAGGTTGCACTAATCAATTCTTTGACGTGGAGAAAGGGTGTCTATTTCGACGCGCTCACATGATTTTTGGGGACTTGGAATATTCTTAAGTCCAAAGGTTAGGTGATTTGAAGATATTTTGACGCCATTATAGGAGTCGAACAGAGACTCTCGACAGGGGAAATTAGAGGGCTCAAAGGCACTTATCAGCATGATAGGTGGTTTGCAGCAATTTTAACATTGAATACGCGTGGAAGCAAATTAGAAAGATGAATCCTACGTTAGAGGATACGTGTCAAATTATGTGGAGATAACCGTTGTCGACAATTACTATTGTATTAGTATATAAGTTGATCTCGTGGTTGTAATCAAAGATTGCAAATTTCATTTATTCTCTATAGAACTAAAGTATCAAAGTCGCAGAGAGAAACGATTTATGAGAAAATGTATGGTTACGCCCCTCTTTTAAAATTTTGAAGTTTTTTAAATTTAAGCATTTACTTTCATGACATTTATTATGATTTTTGTCAGTTTTCTTCTTCCAAAGCAATTTTACATTGTGTGAATTAAAATTTACGTTCATTTTGTCAACATTTCAAACATTTAAGATCCAATCACTAACACTTTTCATTGCACTTTTCTACACAAATTATCCTTGAGATTTTTTGGAGTTTAATATTTTAAGTGAATTAAAACTCATGATTGTTTACTAAAAACACCATTAAACAAGTTGGCATGCCTAATGGGACCCTTTTGTGCCGAAAATTTTAACTTCTAAAAAAAGTTTCGTGTCTTTTACTATTTATTTTGTTCTTCATACAAATGTTTGAGTGTGTATGTGTCTGAGAAGTGGTAAATTTAAAAGGAATAGTGCTAGAGCTAATATGAATATGGATGCAAGAAATTCAAAAATTACTTCCCTCTCACAAAAACGCACAAAATATAGAAGAACAACCAAACAAAGTGACAGTTGGTGGTGTGGAAACTTCAATATCTATTGAAGTAACCACTCCTTTATAAGCCAAATGAAAGTTTAGACGATGTTAATAGAAGTGGAATTTTCCCCGCCACAAGTAGCAAGTGTACCCACTGCTCCCAGGGTTACACAACCAATTTTGGGAGATCCTATGCCTTCTTTTCTCCTAAATTTTTCCCCACTTCTTGTTGTACTCCCAGGCTCTCTGCGCCATAGCTTAGTTTCTTTATCTAAAATGTTATCCATGATGTCAGGAACATGTTCTTTAACATTATTGTGGAAGGTACAAGCATTATGAACAAGAATAGTAGGTTTATCACACCAAACTTGTTGATGATTCCTATGAAACTTCTCATTCCACTAGAAATACGTATGTTGATGATGTGGTTGTCTACCATACAATTTACAATAATATGATTGAATGGAGTAGAACAAATTAATGCATTGGTAATGATGTTTGACATGATGTTAATACATGTTACCTGACATTGTGCATTCTGTTTTCTGAAAAGGAGTAACACACATATTCTTTGAATTTGATGGCTCGTCAATATATATAGAAATTTTCATGTCTCTGATATGTGTAGTGAAAGTCACAACATTATTTTCTTAATTACATTCACCTTCCTTATCATTAGTAATATTGTAGATTTTTCTTTAATTCCTTGGAAAACTTGGGCATTCAACTTGAATATGTCCAAAAATTTTGCATTTATGACATTGGATCCAATTGATGTTTACACCACCTATTCCTTTACGCTAAAAGTTACACCTCTTGAAATTGTATTACTGATTGTCTTGAACATTTGTAGAGACATTATTCTCATATCTCATATCCAGTTTTCTCATGACTTTACTAAATATCTTATCAAGCCTGAGATTCAACTAGCATCAATCAATTGACATATGGGGGCAGTCGATTGACATTATTCCTCATTACATCCCACCTTTCCAATTTTTAACATTTTGGGTAAGTGCAATAGATTGATTAAATGAATTAATCAATTGACATAGTTCTTCTTTTCAAAATTTCCACGCTTGCAATCGATTGACATCATCCAAAATCCCAAAAATCTCAGTTTTCAACACGTTTACTTGATCTTCCCTATCCCCTAACCATCATACATCAAAACCAAATCACACTATAACGTCCAAATACATCATATCATAAATTAAACAACATATAACAATATCATAACAATTAAACATGTTATAACGCACATATTAAATCATGAATCATAACAAATGGACACTCAATTTGCATAAATTTCATCAATAACACATGAACACATCAAGAACCGTGAAATCAAAAGAAAAACCTAGAAGAGGACGTTGATTCCTCTCTTTCCTTCATACAATATACACCTATAGAAGAGTAATCTTCCCCCTTACCGTGGATTTCTCGCAAAGAAAGCTCTAAACTCCTCAACAATGACGCTTTCTCCTCAAACCCTAGGTTGCCTCTCTTGCCTCTTTTCTCTTGTTGTCCAAAATTTTACATACTGCGAAGGTTGAGCCCTCACTCTTTTCTATTTAAACCAAAACCTAATTTCTCTTAATTATGAAATTCCTTTATTACCCTTAACTTACTCCCATATTCTTTATTTTCCCCCTACTCTTACTAACTGTAATTTCTTTTATTTTAATTTCTAATAATTCACTTTTCCACCAAATTCTACAATTTCACTTATTTTTATACAACTATTCATTTTTAATTATTTCATTCAACTTAAAATAAATCTAATTAATTTCTATCATTCCCTTAACTCTCTCCAATACCCACCAAGGCACACATATTCACTCGTTATTCAAATAAAAGCATATAAATTATTTTAAATAATTAAATAAAATGCAACTAAATTCAATTAAATAAATTAATCAAATTCAAGGTATTACAACTCTCTCCCACTTATAGAATTTTTGCCATCAAATATTACCTAAAGGAAACAGAGTCGAATACGACTCTCTTGTCTGACTCTCCAACTCCCACATCATATTATCTCTAACAGGTCCTTCCACACCACCTTCACCAGCGCAATCTCCCCGCCTTTCAAGTGTTTCACTTCGTGATCCTCTACTCTCAAGAGAGATGCCTTAACGGTCAAGTTCTCTCTAACTTGCACATTTCCCACTTGAATCACATGAGACAAAACCGAAATATACTTCCTCAACTGAGACACATGAAAGACATCATGAAGATTCGAAAGAAGTGGCATTAAAGTAACTCTATAGGCCACTTCTCATATTCACTTCATAATTTGATAAGGACCAATGAAACACGACGTGAGCTTTCGTGATTTCAAAGCACGATCAACACCTATCACCAGAGTGACTCTCAAAAACATATGATCTCCCTCCTAAAACTCAATTGCTTTCCTCCTCTTATCATGATAACTCTTCTTAAGAATATGGGAAGCTTTCCTTTTCTCTTGGATCATGTTGATCTTCTCGGTAGTCTACTGAACAATCTCAGGTCCAAGCACGACACTCTCACCAGAATCATACCAACACAAAGGTGTCTTACACCTTATAACATACAAAGCCTCAAACGATTTTATTACAACACTAGAATGGAAATTGTTGTTGTAATTAAACTCAACCATCTACGGATGATAAGCAGAACTCAACTTCAGCTTAGTACCAATGACTTACTGCAAACTACCCCAGAACCTCGATGTGAATCTTGGGTCTCTATCAGAAACAATAATCAAAGGAATACCAAGCAAGCTAACAAACTTTTAAATATACAACTTCGCTAACTTCTACAAAGGATAACTGATTTAAATCTGAATGAGAGGAGCCAATTTAGTCAATTTATCAACATTAACCCAGATGGAGTCACACCCTTTTGTCGTCTTCGGAAAACTTGTCATAAAATACATGGAAATGTTGTCCCACTTCCACTCGGGAATACTCAACGGTTGCATCAGTCCAGATGGCTTCTGATGCTCAATCGTCGACTTCTGGCAAGTCAAACACACGTAAACAAACTCGACTATATCCTTCTTCATTCTTGACCACCAAAACATTTTCTTCAAGTCTTGATATATTTTAGTAGCACTAGGATGAATACTCAGACCACTTCTATGACCTTCCTCAAGGATACTCTTCTTAAGTTCTAGTATATCTAGTATGCTAACTCTATCACAGAAATGCATAACACCATTCTAACCTATTATGAAGTCTACCTCTTTACCTTGATTGATCAACACTAATCTGATTTCTGACCTTCTCTGATATCTTTGAGAATACCACTAGTCAACTTCACTATACCCAACTTCATGCTGTTAGGAGTCCTTTCGTATAACAAACTCAAATCTCTGAATTACTCGATTAACTCCAATTCCCAAACCATAAGCATCGAGAGATGCAACAACTTTCTGCTAAAAGCATCAGCTACTACATTGGTTTTACATGGATGGTAACTCAAGCCAAAACCATAATCCTTTAGAAATTTGAGCCACCTCCTTTGCCTCATATTCAAATCCCTCTGATAGAATAGATACTTCAAACTCTTATGGTCACTAAACACTTCAAATCTGGAACCAAATAGATAATGCCTCCAAATTTTTAACACAAACACCATGGCTGCAACCTCTAAATCATACGCTCTCATGAAATATCAGTTGTCCCGAAGCATAAGCCACAACCTGACCATTCTGCATCAACACACAAACTCATCTTCAAAGCATCATAATACACAACAAAGGAATCACTTGGACTTCGAAAAATAAAACTGGAGTTGATGCAAGCTTCTTATTGAGTTCTTGAAAACTCTCTTCACACTGAATACTCCACAGATAAGCTTGGCCTTTTCGAGTTAACTGAGTCAAAGGCAATGCCAAATTTGGAAAGCCTTTGATAAACCTTCTGTAGTAACCAGCCAAACTAAGAAAACTTGTGATTTCCTTAACAAATTTTATAGTCTCCCACTGTAACACTACCTCTATCTTTGAAAGATCCACTGTAGTACCACCACTAGATATCACATGACCAAGGAAACTCGCTTCTTTCGACTAAATCTCACACTTAGATAACTTTGCATAGAACTTATTTTCTTTCAAGGTCTGCAACACAACTTTCAAATGCTCTGCATGTACTCCATTTGATGAACATAACCATAAAATGATCTAAGTTGGATGGAACATTCTGTTTATGTACTCCATGAACACTTCAGGCGCATTAGACACACCAAAAGGCATCACTGAATACTCATAGTGACCATATCCCATCTTGAACACAGTCTTCGGAATATCGTTTGCATTCACATAAATTAATCTTACTGAATACACAATCACTAACCAACTAATCCATCAAAACGTCAATTCTCGGAAGAGGATACTGTTGCACCCCAAAATTTGCCCTCTTTCAAGGCTTGACTCATTTCTTCATTTCTTTCAAATCCAATGACATAAAGGAAATCCATCATGAATTCAAGATTAAAGGCAAGAATATTATAAAGAGAAGTTTTGTGACATTACAAGAATGTCATTTGTTGCAAGATTTTCAACTCTAAGTAATGTTTAGAAATTAATTTATTTCTAATACTTCATTCAAGTCTCTAGTCAAATTCATGTTATGGTAATGCCACACCAAGTCTACATTATGCTTACAAACATCCAAGAAACATGCAAGGATTAAATCAACATTGGAATGTTTTAGGACCAAGAATATACATGTTTAATCATGGCAAAACAGTCCCATGCAAGAGGTGACAAATTTCTTCATGTCACAAGATCACATGTCACAAGACCAAAGGAATAACATGTGACAATGCTTCTACATATCAGAATTTTCAAAATGCTGTCAAGAGTTGGTGGCATTGACCAAGAGGAGTTGTCCAAACACAAACAAACAAAATGGGTGCAAGGCACAAGGTGCTGCAGCAAATAGCATAGGAAAGTAGTGCAGGAAATGCAACATAACACCTTGCATGGAAATGGAAAGAAAGAGAGTGACATGAGAAAAGGTGGCAAGAGACATTGCCCCATGAAAAAATCTGATGTTTGGGGGGAAGAGAAAACCCTAGGAGCTGAGATAAGAGGAGGGGGCTGTAAACAAAAGGATTCATTCATTCAACATTCATTTCTACACACACTTGCAAAACCAGAAAATAGAGAGAGCAAACAATACCCTAAAAACCAGAAAAATAGAAAGCTTTGCAAACCAGAAAAAGAGAGTGATATAGAACCAAGAGGATCATTGAGAAACAAAACCTTCACAACATAGAGTGAAGAGGAGTGAAGTACTTTCAACTAAGACCAAGGAGGACTTGCAAGAAGGATAGAAAGCTCTTGGGTATCCATTTCCTCCAACCTTTCCCTCTTTACTTTTTCTGCTATTTACATTCATTTTGTTTACTCTTTTATGTGTTATTGTATTGAATGTATCATGTAAGGTTTCAAAGGGACCAAGAAGCCATTCTCAAGAAACCACAAAAACGAAAGAAAAACATAGAAAAAGTTAGGTTTTTCACTCTGGTAGCCTGACACGGGCCGTGTCCCACAACACGGCCACCCGTGTCGCCCAACACGGGCCGTGTCACACAACACGGCAACCCGTGTTGCACCTCTGTTTGAGGTTTCCACGACCAAAAAACCCCAGGCTTCACAACACGGGTCGTGTCACACAACACGGCCACCCGTGTTGCACCTCTGTTTGCCCTAAAAATCATTTTTCACCCAGACTTTACAACACGGGCCGTGTCACACAACACGGCCACCCGTGTTGCACCTCTGTCATGCCCTAAAAACTCACATTGCAGGTACCCTATGACACAGGCCGTGTCATACAACACGGCCACCCGTGTTACCCCACTGTTTTCCACTTATTTTTGTTATTTTTACCTCCAAAAAAATTTTTGTCTCGATTTTTTTTAGCCGACTAATCCCATATGTTGTATGATTTTAGTAGGAATGTTTCTATTGTCCTTGGTGACTTTTGATTCCAAAAACCATTTTCAAAAGCAAACTCTCGATTCTCATCGAGCCATTTTTGACCTTGTAAGCCGATTGCCTTGTGCGTCGCCATTGACCTTGCTCGCTTCGCCTCAAGTCTTTTTAAGCAACTAAAACCCTTGACCCAACGTCAAGCGGATTTTCTCAAATAATGGTTAAACCAACTCACCATATTTAACAAAAGGATAAAGTTCACTTTGTATTGAACTAAAGAGAGGGGATTGAGTGTAGACTTCTTCCTCTCCGAGTGTTGAGATGCTCACTGTAGTGTGGGTGGTTTTGACACTCGTCTTTCAATACGAAGATGTTTTCATCCACACCTTTTTCTCCTAAAAAACCTCGGCCCCGTACCGAGTGCATTTTCAAAACACTTACAATAATTAAATCGATTCTCTTTGTATTGAACTAAAGAGAGAGGATTGAGTGTAGACTCCTTCCTCTCCGAGTGTTGGGATATTCACTGTAGTGTGGGTGGTCTCGATACTCGTCTTTCAATACGAAGACGTGACTTTATCCGCCACCTATCTCCCTCTACAACTTCTTTCCGTAATCTTTGTCACCTAAAAACCTCGGTCCCGTGCCGAGCGCATTTTTAAACTCTTTTCATAACAAATATTTGAATGGTCGTGGAGTGGTTAGGCGTAGGCCTTCTCCTATCCCGAGTGCTGACGTTTACCGTAGGGTTCTCTGTCGCAAAAGCACTTACCATTCAAAACCAAAAACACTTTAATAAGAGAATGAAGTTCTCTTTGTATTGAACTAAAAAGAGAGGATTAAGTGTAGACTTCTTCCTCTCCGAGTGTCGAGATGCTCACTGTAGTGTGGGTGGTTTTGATACTCGTCTTTCAATACGAAGACGCTATGTTCGCCACACCCTTTCATAACAAAAACTTTGAGATAAAAATTGGGTACTACCTGTAGGGGTTACTATCCGAGGACCTATCTCGCCCCTTAAAAAGAAACAATTCAACAAATCAAATGTGACATCTTGCCTCGTATGGCGAAAACTTATCTTTCAAAAAGGATATGATACGTCCGTTCTACCGCAAACAGGTAATGCCTAAGTCTCCAACGAGCGAGCAGCAATACACCTAACTGCTAGAATGCGTACGATAGCATCATCCATAAAAACATCAACAAATCGTAGGCCGAACTACGGCTGCTCTGATTCTTTACTTCTTTTAAAGTAAAGATACGTAGGCACAAGGGCCACAATCCTTGTCGAGCACATTCCCCCTTATATCTGTAGTTCCCCGAACTACGTCGACTCTGATTTTCTCATGTCTATCGAGAATACGTAGGCCTAGGACCGCGAAGTCCTACCGAGTCCGTTCTTTCTCTTCCTTCCCCTGTTATCTCTCTTTTCCCAATTTCTAACCTTTCCCTCTATCCTTTGGAACACTCTTTTATAGCATAATTTTTTAAGCAAATAAATCACACACGACAAACAAATGGTTCCCATCGAGTACGATGGATGTGAGGGGTGCTAATACCTTCCCTTCGCATAACCGGCTTCTGAACCTGTTCTTGGTTGCAAGACCATCTTATCCGTTCTTTTCTTGAGGTTTTCTCGATATTTTCCTTTCCCCTCATGGGATAAATAAAATTCGGTGGCGACTCTTCTGTCTTTTTCCTTTTCGCCTTCCCCGTCGTTGCGCGTATTTTTCGAGTAGCGACAGATACTTATTATTGATAATAACCTTGTTCAGTTGTCGATAGTCAATGCACTACCTCATGCTACCATTTTTCTTCTTAACTAACAACACTGACACTTCCCATGATAAAACACTCGATCGAATAAAGTTGTTCTCAAGTATATCCTCTAACTGTTTCTTCAGCTCACTCAGCTCGGAAGCAGACATTCAATAAGGAGCCATCGACGTATTACTAATACTAGCTACTAAGTCTATAAGAAACTCAACTTTGCATTTCGAAAGCAAATCACTAATGTCATTTGGGAACACTTCAATAAACCCACACACAACAGGTAGATCCATAATCATTCTCTCGTTTCCCCCTCTCAAGGATTCAAACACCATGAACACTTGAGCACTCTCTCTTTCTCTCTCAAGAAACTCGACTTTGTACTCTCCTCGGATTCAAGAAACAACACAACCTCAACCAAATATCTACACTCTTGCAATTAGCGGCACACTAAACCAACCCTCTACACCCGAAACATCTCAGAAAAGCAAAAGCTTCTCCCCCACTTGTTTCAACCTCGTTCCTGCCAACAAGCGGTTAGAAAATCAAACGAGCACCGACTGTGTTTCACACACATGTCATATACCAGGGAACAAACAACATTACAAAAAACCTGGTCAGATGGACTGACTAGCTTTAATACCACTATTATAGCACCCTAAACCCTGAAACTTATATAAAAATATTTAATCAACTATTTAAGGTGTCACTACTATAAACATCCAAAAACTTTTGAAAAACATGCAACAGAATTAACATAATAAAACTTAAAAGTCAAAATTCACAATTAAAGTATTAGGCTTTAAATTACATAATTCAGCATTAACACAAAACATAGTAAAAATTCCATGTTCCCGATGTTACAGATAAGAGCATTTAACTAACTAAAAATGATAAACGATAAAATAAATGAATATGAGCTCTAATAAGCTATCTTTCACTCATAGCAACAAAAATCCACTCCTAATTATCTGCAAGATGTCCATGGTGGACAACATAAAGAAAAAGGGTGAGAATACGCTCAAATATGTTTGTGGTGCAAAAGATCAGGAAGGGTAGCCTAAACAACAACCACAATAATCATCAACAAGTAATGTATTCACACAACAATCACCAACTCACAAATGCCAACTCGTATGCAATGTGACAACACCTCGACTCTATATGCATGTGGTACCAATTCAACAACAGTTTTTCATATGAACTGGGTCCCAACATCTGAACCCCAAGCCCCTTATCTGAGCTCCAAACCCCCTTTCTGAGCTTGGGACAAATCACAAGTCCCCACATCTGAATTTGTGACTCGCCTTTTTTACAACAATGACAACATATAATGCATGACATATGATAATGTAACAATAACAACACAATAATAATTACAGCCCCACCTCTGAATGCAAACAATCATGCAACAACAACAATACAACAATGATTACAACCCCACATAAAACTTATAAACAAACATGCATTTAACGCATCAACAATAGTTCTCACTCTGAAATACGCATCTCAACAATCATCAGCAAGTAATTACAACAATTCACATAATTATACTTGCACTGCACATCATATATTCACACAACGAATAAACATCCACACATAACTCAATCATGTTAAATCATCTTAATGTTGCTTCCTCGTTAATTCATTTGCAATAATTAATCGTTCGTCTGTTATCGTCAACTATCACATAACAAGTAAAACAATTAATTTTCATAAATTCTAGTCTCTTAATTCTAAGGGATATCCATACGCGTTAGCTTTTCAACACTTCAAAACATACCTCATTTGGATTTACAGAACTAAAGTTACGGCAAAAACGATTGAATAAAATAATAGGTTTCAGCTCAACAAGTTTTCAAAATTCAACTAGCATCAATTGATTGACATTTAGGGGCAATCAATTCACATTATTCCTCATTATATCATGCCTTTCCAATTTTTCACGTTTTGGCTAAGAGAAATCAATTGATTAAATGAATTAATCGATTGACATAGTTCTTTTCTAATTTTTCACGCGTGAAATCGATTGACATCAACCAAAATCCCAGTTTTCAACATGTTTACTTCATATTCCCCATCCCCAAACCCTCATACAACACACCAATTCACATTATAACATCCAACCATATCATTCATGAATTTAACAACATATAACAATCTCATAACAATTAAACAGGTTATAACAGACAAATTAAACCATGAATCATAACAATTGGACACACAATTTGCATAAATTTCATCAAGAACACATGAACATATCAACAATGGTGAAATCCAAAAAAAATCTAGAAAAGGGTGATGATCCCTTTTTATCCTTCATATAATATACACCCATTGGGGGATAATCTCCCTCTTACATTGGATTTCCCGCAAAGCAAGCTCTAAGCTCCTCAATAACAGTGTTTTCTCCTTAAACCCTAGGTTGACTCTCTTGCCCTTTTTTCTCTTGTTTTCCAAAATAATACGTAATATCAAGGTCCAGTCCTCACTATTTTCTATTTAAACCAAAACCTAATTCTCCTTAATTAGGTTATATTCCCTTATTACCCTCGACTTACTCTCATAGTCCCTATTTTGCCCCTTCTCCTCCTACTAACTCTAATTTCTTTTATTTTAATTTCTAATAATTCACTTTTCCACCAAATTCTACTATTTCACTTATAATTCTACAACTATTTATTTTTAATTACTCCACTCAACTTAAAATAAATCTAATTAATTTCTACCATTCTCTTAACTCTCTCCAATACCCACCAAGGCACGTATACCAATTATTCAAATAAAAGCATATAAATTAATTTAAATAATTAAATAAAACATAAATAAATTCGATTAAATTAATTAATCGAATTCGGGGTGTTACACAACTTGTGTCTTTCTAGTTAGGACTCTCCCTAAATATGAGAACTCCTTTCAGTTTCTCTCAACTACTAATCTCAGTTATCAATACAATAAACAATTTATGGATTGTGAATTACAACTCAACTAATAATCAATTGATATGCCTTGACTATTCAATTTAGGCTTCTTATAGAGGTGTACAAAAACAACAAATTACAAAGACTCAAAGAACTAAACCTTTGAACATTATATCTTCAATATTGTATTCCCTCCAAATGTTGAGCTTAAGTCTCCTTAAATAGCAATCCTACTTCTCTGCTTTTCTCCAATAGGCATAAAATTTGATCACATCTAGATTTATAGAGGATTCTGTTTTGATTTGTTTTTCAAAAATCTCTAACAAAAAAATTTGATTTGTTTTGATTCAAACTTAAATCTTTAAATAATTAAATTTGATCTTATTCAATATGCCAAATAAATCTAATTAACACATTGCTAAAAGATAACGAAAAATCTTAAAAGGAAAAGATATACTTAAATTTATCTTGCTCTCCAAGTAACCAGTCCGAGACAGGTGTCTGGGAGATCATTGGAACATTTGGTATGACATCTGTCCTTGTAACCGAATTATGAATCTTGAACAAATCTAATACAATATTTACTTGATATAAATCATAATTTCAACTTCTCGAGTAAAGGATTAAGAACAATTCGCTTGCTAAAAACTGAACCACACTTTAAATCATCTTTAATAGAGATTGGAGATTTTCTCCTTAAGTGCAAATCTAAATATTGTAATTAAAAACAAATCCAATAAGATTATTTATAGAATATAAATCTTTAATCTTTGCCTATCAAATTCTGCACAATGCATATTCAAATTGATCTTTTCTTCAATGCAAATCCAATAAAATCAAATCTTTTTATTTAAACAAAATCCAAATCTTTCAATTAAACCATAACCAATTAAATCTTCTTCGGCATTTATGGATTATGATTTAATAATTTTTTTTCTAATATAATTTAAATTAACAACCTTCTTAGAATCAAACAAAATCACGATCAGATTTACTCATGATCATTGGCTACATACTGAAGCCAAATGCTGGAACACATGAACATTTTGGCTCACAAAAGGTCTCTTTACAATTTACATCTTGTATAACAAATGTTATTTTACCTAAAGCACCTAACCAGAAGAACAACACAATTTCAAAAAAAAAGAAAGGAAAAACCTACCCTTTCAACTAGTATTTATAACTCAAATATTTTACCGAGTATAAATCCACATGAAACCAAACATAATGCATAAAAGCCCAGACGAATGAAGATTTGTTTGAAGCAGATTCAATGCAAATTAGTGTCTCAATATTGTTGGTAATAATGAAGATTATTTTTGGCCTCCAATAATCTTGGGATAAATCATATATCTTTATCCACACTTGAGTAGAAGTTTGTTTAAGAGTAGAGAGACTAAAATTTATGGTAAGAATTTTTTTTTCAAAAGACCAGAATTTAGATTCCATAACTTGACACAACAAACCTTATGTACACCTTCCAAACATGAAAAGGAGAAATAGAAAAAAAATGCTTGCTCAAAAAAGTGATGCCCTGTTTTTTTGATAGATTCCAAAAAAAAGTTAGTTTCAGGTGAAAGCTAATTATGGTTAGAGTTTGGCTAAATTATTCTTTCATGAAAATTGTGTTTATAAACTTTCATTCTTAATTTACATTCTTTTTCTGGGATTGAGATGATTAGTCTATTCCCCTAAACACAAGAAATCAAGAGTTGACTTAGATATATTACACACATTGTTGATATTTTTGACAAAAGACTTAATTGATTTAAGAGAACTCAAATCAATAATTCTTAGAATCGGTGATAAAATATATTTTAAAAAATACAAAAATATGTTAAAAAATTCAATATGACAAAAAAAAATTAATAATAAAGATGAAAATTAAGTCAACGGAACAAGTCGTCTTTCCTGTTGAAAGCAATTTATTTTTTCTTTAAGAATATTATTTATAGTGTTGTGGGAGTGGATTAATTGACATTCACTTATATATTAAATAAACAAATATTACCTTTGCTATAAATATAAGAATTTTATGATGCGCTTCTCTTTTTATACGATCTTGTCTAAATTTTCAATTATATTAATTATTCTTTATTAAAGTTTTTTTTTTCTCCAAACAAACAATGAATGAATAGTAGTGTAATAAAAACATAAATCAAATATATTTAATAATAATGTCAGAGTAAATTAATTTAAGGAGGTAGTGCCATGTCATAATATATCACATGCAGTCATGTGGAGGGATCTTCTGTTTGGGTTTCATCACATCAAGTTTCGAGATTTTTTTATTTCTTTATTTATTGAATTTTAAAATCAAGAATAAAAATAATTTATTAATGAAATTTTAATGTTCCTTCATTTTAAAAACGAGTGTTTCATTAAAAAAATGCATTAAAATTATTATTTTTTAAATCCATTAAATTAATCTTATACTCCTTTTAATTATTATTAAAAATAAATTTAAACTTTTTTATTTATTTAATAACTGATGTAACAGATTTATATATAAACCCAGATATATTATATGCCAAATAAATCAAAAATGTCAAATTAATTTATAATAATTATTTAAAATATTATTAAAAATTTTCATTCATTTTAAATATTGAAAAATATAATGTTTTGAAACTAATGTTGTATAAATAAAATTGAAAAAAAGGAACTATTTTTATTTTAAAAAAAATGGTATTTTTAAAATAATTTTATTTAAATTTAATGATTATACACTATAATATTAAATAGTTTTAAGCTATCATTTAATATAAAATCATCACTCAACTATATCATATCATCAATTTGAAAATTAATAATTTAATTTAGTAAAATATATCATAATAAATAATGATTAATGGATAATATAAAATTAATTTACTATAACGACATTTATAATGAAACGGGCTAGTATTAAACTCCATTTTACTAATATTAATTAAAAAAAAAAAGAAAAGAAAGTGAGTCGCAACAGCAAGGCATGTTTCCCTTTCTTCGATTCAATTCAGAGTTCTCACGGAATAGAATAGACCAACCCGCAGTTCATCTATCTCTTTCTCTTTATTATTATTTTACACACTAAACTAAATCTCCACCTCTTCCATCATTTTTACACTCGTTTCGTTTCATGCTTTCTTCTCCATCGCTGCCGTGAACTGAAAAATGCGACGACGGGCTGCCGATTATCGGCGCCCGGTTAGACGGAGGTTATCGTATTGGATCTGCCTTCTTCTCGCTTTCTCCTTCATTCTCGCTACCGTTTTGTTCATCATTCAACATAATCATCATCAAGATCCGCTTCAATATTCTTTGCTCGTAAGCACCACCGCCACTTTCTCCTACTTTACTAATTCTTTCTGCTCTATTCGTTTCATTTTCATCTTTATTTTGATTGTGATTTCATATTATACTAGTATTTGTTTTCGTTCTAGATCAAAAAGTCATTAGGTTCATTTCCTAGGAGGAAGATTAATCTCATGGAACCGTTGGATTTTCATTTATGTTTATCATGTTCTTCTGTTCATTTGACCTATTTCCAGAATTTCAGTTACATCGGGAAGATGATTTTCTTCTCATCATTATGTATCAACTGTTAAGTTTTTTTTATTTGTTAATATTTGTTGTTATCCAGGAGTATTAAATTTCCTTTGTTTTCAATTATTCAGTAGAATTTATAGAGAAATGCTATTAACACTCTTTTTTCCAGAAATTTCTTCCTAAATATAGTGTGATTTATACGAACTCGTGTCTGTATGTATGCATAAATGATATACAAATTTAATTGCATACTAAGTTTCTGGATGATATCTAAACAAAAGGCGAGTGATTGGTCATCACTCGGGAGTAGATGTGCGGAAGTATGCCTAGATAATCTTGAGTGTAAAATAATGAATTTTTATTACCGACTGATGCATGAAAATTTCCTAATACTGATTGAAATGAAAGAGAGCTCGGAGTCTCATACATCTTATCCACGTCTATAAACAGAAGCTACGATAGAAGAGATATATTTCTAGCTATTAATGCTACAATAGTTCACACTGCTGTGACTGTTATGTTTTGCAAGTTATAGGACTGAATTACCGTCATTATTCTTGAGTTGGTTGGCGTCATTATTTCTCATTAAAATCATTCCTTTGTTTTCAACATTATGGGTTCTTATGGAGGAGGTGACTTTCCTTTGCAGGAGAGGAATGCAAGAGTTGAACATTTTGCCAAAGAGAGTTTGAATTTTACTGAAGAAATTTTAAGTGTAACATCATTTTCTCGGCAGTTAGCGCAACAGATGATTCTGGCCAAGGCTTATGTGGTTATTGCCAAAGAACATAATAATCTTCACCTTGCCTGGCAGCTTAGCTCAAAGATCAGAAGTTGCCAACTTTTGCTTTCAAAAGCTGCCATGACTGGGGAGCCTGTCACACTGGAAGAAGCAGAGCCGATTATTAAAAGTCTCACTGCTCTAATTTTTAAGGCACAAGATATCCATTATGACATTGCAACTACCATAGTGACTATGAAATCTCATATTCAAGCACTTGAAGAGCGCGCCAATGCAGCAACAGTTCAAAGCGCTGTGTTTGGTCAACTAGCAGCTGAAGCACTACCCAAGAGTCTACATTGCCTGAATGTGAAACTCGTGACTGACTGGCTCAAGGTGCCATCCCTACAGAAACTCTCAGATGAGAGGAAAAACTCCCCAAGGCTCACGGACAACAATCTATATCATTTCTGTTTATTTTCAGACAATGTACTGGCAACATCTGTAGTTATTAACTCAACCGTCTACAATGCGGATCATCCAAAGCAATTGGTCTTTCACATTGTCACCAATGGAATCAATTACGGAGCAATGCAAGCATGGTTTCTTAGTAATGACTTTAAAGGAGCCACTGTAGAGGTACAGAATATTGAGGAGTTCCGTTGGTTGAATG
Source organism: Lathyrus sativus (assembly GCA_963859935.3). Lineage (NCBI taxonomy): Eukaryota > Viridiplantae > Streptophyta > Magnoliopsida > Fabales > Fabaceae > Lathyrus > Lathyrus sativus. The sequence goes on from OZ012738.1 coordinate 588,275,533, forward strand.
CATCTTATTCTCCAGTTGTCAAACAGCTCCTCAATCCTGACTCACGAGCCTTCTACTTTGGGCTATATCAAGATGTAAACGCTGAACCAAAAATTCGGAATCCCAAGTATTTATATTTATTGAATCATCTTCGGTTTTATATCCCCGAGATTTATCCACAACTTGAGAAGATTGTTTTTCTGGATGACGATCTTGTTGTCCAAAAAGATCTGACCCCTCTTTTCTCACTGGATTTGCATGGGAATGTGAATGGTGCAGTTGAAACTTGTCTTGAAGCATTTCATCGATATTACAAGTATCTCAACTTCTCAAGTTCAATTATAAGCTCGAGATTTGATCCACAGGCATGCGCATGGGCATTTGGTATGAACGTTTTTGACTTGGTGGCATGGAGGAAGACTAATGTGACGGCAAGATATCATTATTGGCAGGAGCAGAATGCCGATAGGACTCTCTGGAAGTTGGGCACACTTCCTCCTGCTCTTCTGAGTTTTTATGGTTTGACAGAGCCACTTGACAGAAGATGGCATGTTTTAGGATTGGGTTATGACCTAAATATTGACAACCGCCTTATTGAAAGTGCTGCGGTTATTCACTTCAATGGGAACATGAAGCCTTGGCTGAAGGTAGCTATAGGCAGGTATAAGCCACTGTGGGACAAGTACATAAATCAAAGTCTCCCTCATCTTCAAAATTGTGTCCTGAGTTGAAATGCACTTCTAGATTTCTGATGGATTATGCAATCTCAGATTATTTTAAACTCTTGATCTGTGGTGGTTGCCTTACTGCAGAGTAAGAAGTAGAAAATTTTGACTGTGGTAGGAATTTTTTTCCTTTACCCTTCTTTTTTCTTTTCTTGCTTTTCTTTTAAATCAGAATTCAAAGAGAACGAAATGATTTCTTATACAATACAAAAAAAATTGATATGCATTAGGTGAAGAGATGTGGGAAAATCCATTTTTGGTTGGTGGGGCTATCTTTCCCCCTTCTGCAAGTAGTAGAATGATTGTTCTTTAGAAAAACTTGTAATAATTTATCAGCTCTTTCAAATAGCAATGTAATCGAATGGAAACATATTTTTTTCTTCTCTTTTTTCATTGATATGCTTTAATGAAATCTTATAGCTACTTCTTGCTATTGGTTAACCGGATCTTCAATGAAATCTTATATCTACCTCTTGCTATTGCTTTAATGAAATGTTTTAATGAAATCTTATAGCTACTTCTTGCTACTGGCGCACCGGATCTTTATTTACCAAGCCAAAGTAAACAATATTTAAGTTGGGTGTGGTTGTCCTCTTAAGAAATTGGCATCATTTGCTTGTGTTTGGATTAGCATGTGGGAGTTTTTGACCACATTGATTCATTGCAGTCAAAATATTACTCAATCACTCAAATTGAATACTCATTTGAAATGAATATCATATGACTCATTTAAAATATGAACATTTCATTCTTCATTTAAAGGTTTTGAACCAATGAATGAATTGTGAATGATTGTAGTTTCTTGCATTTGAAGGAGAGGATCCATAATTCCACTCACCTTTCTCTTTATCCCATAGGCTTTCACTTTCTTTTACTGTACATCCTTTTTTTCACACATTTATTTTTCTTCTGTCAATCTTGTTTCCCTTGCATAGAGGTTGTAGGGTTAGGGGGATTCGATCTAAAAAATTTATGAGTCGAAAGAGAATTAATATAAAAAATATGAGAAAAGCATAACAGAGGCATAAAGATGAAATAGGTGAATGAGAGATAGATGTGGGAGAGATCCAGATCTGGTAGGAAACAAAACAGGGATTAAAGAACAAACCAAAACGTCGGAAAAAGTAATTACCACAACAGGATAGCAATTCCAATCTTCAATTTTGATCCATACAAGATAACATAACCATATAGATGTGTTTTGTTGTCAACTTAAATATATATATATATATTTTGACGTCTATTTATCACCTTTCATCCTTTAACGTGTATTAATCACCAAATGCCACCCTTTCTCGTTAGTGGTATACTGCACTTTTGTGCTTAGTAACTGTGTTTTGTACATGATTACTCAAACAGGAAAAAATAGAGTGTTCTTTCATTTTATGGTGGCACGCACTTCTTTCTCTCAAGTAGGACAATGTTATTAATGGAAGTGGTTCTGTAACGCATGTGGTGTGACACACCACTAACTAATGAAAGCTATGATCAAATAATTGTTGGAGTATGCAACTTCCCTTTTGCCTAAAAAGTATACAGTTTTCTTTTTCTACATATTGCAAGTGTTAGTAATGAGGAGAGATTCAGAAATGGAGAATTCTATTACACCATAGCTTCGTGTACATTTCTAAAATAAAGGGCATACATTAAACATTTATATGACAAATAATAGCAAAGCAGGGTAATGTTTAACAAGCAAATACATATCCGTATGATATAACCATACATGAATCATCAACAAAAATGTCACAGTAAATTAAGTTGGCAAATCAGAAAACTCTCTAAATCACTCAACTTTGGTATTTGGCCAAATTGCAACTTCAGAATACCCATCTTCAGTAGCACATGCTCTAAACATACCTGTTGTATTATAAGACATTGCAACTTCACCTGAAGCAGACACAGCAACCAAACCAACAGCGCCCTTTGGTGTGCGCTCATGTACAACACAATCCGCAGCTTCCTTTAAAGAAAGGCCTTTGAATTCCATCATTGCAGCCACGTCTCTTGCTACAGTCGCGCGGATTATTGCTTCACCTATTCCTGTTGCAGAAACTGCACAAAATTCATTGGCATATGTTCCAGCACCTATGACAGGCGTGTCACCAATTCGACCAGCCATTTTGTTCACCAATCCACCGGTCGATGTTGCAGAAGCTAGATTCCCATTACTGTCAACAGCTACACATCCAACCGTTCCAATTTGACTATCACCATTAGCCAATGATGTTTCTGTTTCATTCTTTATAGTATCCTTTTGGCTTGGTTGGGTATAATCAATCTATATATTTGTCAAGAACATAACCTATCAAACATGAGATTAATTAACGTAACATAAATATGCAACCGTTCCTATGAAAAATCAAATACCTGGACCCTATTCGCATCTTTTGCCTGATTTAGTCTTTCAATATTTTCCGGAGTGATGAAATGGCTTGAATCTAAAGTCTCAACCCCCTGAAAAATAAGGATGCATGATCATAAATGAAAATGAGCCACAAGCTACAATTATTAAAACCAAGGCCGTCTTTGAGAGTGTCCAAAATAGAGCTATCGCACAAGACTCAAAATTTGACATTTTTTAAACTGTGACAAAAAGTTATCTATTTCCAAAATTTTTGTCATAAGATAAACTCAAATAAATTGATGCAAACACGATGAGAAAAGAAATAAACCAACTTGTTGTCTAGCAAATTCCTCAGCACCATCAAACGCCAAATAAATATGAGGAGTACGATCCATAACCAATCGAGCCAAAGAAACTGCATTAACAACAGTGGTAAGACCAGAAACAGCACCACATTTCATAGTGTTACCATCCATAATAGAAGCTTCCATTTCAACGGTCCCTTTGTTGGTGAGAACAGAGCCTCTTCCAGCATTGAAGTGTGGAATGTTCTCTAACTCACGAACCTAGATGAATGATTATTAGAATCTTTATCATGAAAGTAAAAAACAGAAGAAAGTGATAAGTACGTGAATGATTGAATGCATACAACAAGTTCAACGACGTCTAAAGGAGTCATGTTGGATTTGAGAGCTTTGACGCCGATTTGTAGGCAGTGACGGAGGGTTTCTTCGCGTGGTAGGCGGCGTTCCGGGGGAAGTGAATATGGAATGTCGCCGGCGCCGCCGTGTAGAGCTATGGCCCAACCCATTTTTTATGTCTGAAATGGAAAAATCAGTTGGTTTTCCGATTGACTCATACAAGTCTCGCTCGCTTACGCAAATTTCAATGATGTAGGTAGCTTTCACATGTTATTTCTGATTTTTAATAGAGTACTTATTTATGGTCATAATAATCATAAATTATTATTCAACCCAATAGCATAACAAAACAACTAAATTATTTTTAGTGTAAAACTAACTAATGGTCTTAAAGATAATGTTTAATAATTTTATAAAGGCTTAATTGCAATTTTGGTCCCCCTATTTTTATTTTTTTTTAGTTTTGATTCCTCTATTTTAAAATTCAGGATTTGTGTCCCTCTATTTTCAGTTTTTATGAGTTTTGGTCCCCCTATTTTAAAATCTGAAATTTGTGTCCCTCCATTTTTATTTTTATTTTATTTTTGGTGCCCTTATTTTCATTTTTTTAAAACTTTTGATCCCCTATTAAATTTGTTTCAATTTGGAAACGGGGACCAAAATCCAAAATAAAACTTAAAATAGGGGACCAAACTAAAAACAAATAAAAATAGAGGGACCAAAATTTTGGATTTTAAAATAGGGGGACCAAAACTCAAAAAAACTAAAAAATGAGGGACAAAAATTCTGGATTTTAAAATATGGGGACCGAAACTCAAAAAAAATGAAAACAGAAGGACCAAAATTGCAATTAAGCCTTTTATAAAAAAGAGATGAATATACTAATTATACTTGTTTTATGTTGCAGAGAAGTCTAATAAAATGGTTAAATCCACTTGTATAGTTTCCACAAACCACACCACTCATTTTGATCACTATAACAACTTATTTTTGCTACCTTTTATAGTGATTACCGTCAATACTTCTTTGTAATGTTCCTATCGTTCTTGATGCACTACTAAAAATAAGATATTTGATTAAATAATTTTACATTAGATTTTAAGATATATGATATGAAAAATATTTGTCAAAGAATTTTACATCATATTATTAACAATATGATGTGAAAAATATTTGATTTAAGCATTTTACATCAGACATGTATTTCCACTGATGTGAAAAATAACGCGGCGACAGTTTCGTAAATAATAAGAAATTTTGTTATAAAAGATTTTACATCGGATTATTTATCTCAACTGATATAAAAAGTTCTCAATAAAAAATAAATAAATAGATTAAACATTTTACATCGGGTCATTTATCCTAACCGATGTAAAAAGTGTTTTGAAAGATTTTAGATCAGTCCTTTAATTACAACTGATGTAAAATGTGTCAGGCCTTTAATGGATTTCACATCGGTCCATTAACAGAAACCGGTGTAAAATATTTTATGTTAAAGGATTTTACATCGGCCTGATACGCCCGCAAGTGCACGAAAATATCGAAGTAATATAAAAGATTTGTCGAATCCACAGAGACCAATGTCAATCTATCGTTATCTATTGTCGCGGCGTAAAGCTAAGGCTAACGGAATTAAGAAAGTTAAATGTGAATGAAATTAAATACAACGGAAATAAAGATTATTGGTTTAAGAAAGAGCGGTAAAGGGATATCGGTATGCAATGCTTTAGTTTTCGGGGATTCGACAGGTCGTCGGTGCTTTTTAGTCTTTGCAAACACTTTTTAGGAGAAGATACTCGTTTAAAGACCTTTGTCTCACGATGGTTGTTGACTCTGGTCATAATTCTAAGGCGGAATGTACGCTCTCGCAGTCCCATTCGGGGTTTAAACTACTTTTTGAAAATAAGTAAATTCTGATTTCTTTTAAAGCGCTTTCGCTGTGTTTAAAATCAATGCCTAGTTTTTACTATCTGGTTCGAACCCCAGCTTTCGCGTGCCGGCTCGTGCCTTAATGAATTTCCCACTTTCGTGGCAAAACTACCGTAAATAATTTCTCGCTTTCGCGACGAAGGTTTATTTAGAAGATTTTGATTAAAAACTACGGCCAGAAAGGTGTTTGTAAAAGGGAAGGTGCACCGGGTATTATCGAATCTCATCCTACTAATTCGATTACATACCGATAAAACTAATTTAGCTAGACATGATAATTAATGCAAACCGAAATAAACATAAACAACAAAGTAATAAAATATGCATTATGACAGAAAATAAAGTAATAATTCAATTAATAAGAACCTGGAAAGTAGTACTGAAATTGAAGAGTAGTCCTCCACAATGTCGGCAGGATTCTACTTTGGCGAAATAAAATTGCAGAAAGAAATTACAATGTTCTGAACTAAAGGAAACAAAGGAAGAAAATAAAAGAAACAAGAAAAACATCTTCAATAGAACTTTGGCAGCCCTTCGGGATGTAGAATCCAACCCCCTTGTTCTGTCAATCTCTGGCCTATTTATAGGAAATATTTCATTTCTCAACTTCCAGAGATCATGCGTGAGTTATGGAGGAAATGGGAGTAACTTCCTGTAGTAGACAGTTAGTGGAGAAAGTGTAGGAAGAAATTAAGTTGAACGTGCGCGTGGTCACTTCTGTGTTTAACGTTATTCTGATATTGGATTCATGACGGTCGTGGCACTCTTGTGACGACCGTGTTACACGTGACGATCGTGACGATCTTGTGACGGCCATGAGGAGACTGTGACGAGCATCACACGCACAAAATTGGTTTCTCTACTACTATCTGTCTTTTCCCCCATTTTATGTCTTTCTTCTTGTTTTCTTTCTTTAATCCTATTTCTCCATAATCTGCAAAACATAGTGAATTAACCTTATAAAATAACATAAATTAAGATAAAATAACAATCGCAAATAAATTCATGTAAATCGAGTCAAATAAACGATATACTTTTGCGTCATCATGGCCCACTTGCCAACTGATGTAAAATCTTCCTTAAAAGCCCAAACCCTACCCGAAAACATAACATTCTCAAAAACTCAGCATTCTTCTTCTTCGCTTCATTCCCTTAAATGTCCTCATTTTTCTTCTTCTTCCTTAAACCCTTAAACTACCGCCATCTTGTATCTTCTTCTTCTTCCTTAAACCCTTAAACTACCGCCAAAAACTCAGCATTCTTCTTCTTGATGGGCGATTCGCAAGTGCACGAATAGCGTCAAAGTAATATAAAATATTATCGATCCCACAGATATCAAACGTCAATCTATCGATTACTATTGTTACGGTGTTTATCTAAGGCAAATCAAATAAAGGATTGGGTTTTGCGGAATAAAAGTAAAATGCGAAAATAAATTCAATAATAAAGCAACAGACATAGATGCAATTCATATAGCTACTTAGTATTCCAGATGTGTACATATAGGATTTCTTATGGGGTAATATTTTCTACTCATGAAAAGAACTAATTTAACGGGAACTGTCGCTTTCGCGTATTCAGAACCGAGTTTATCCCTAATCGACCCCTCTTATTGTCACTTATAAAAAGGTGCGCATTGCGTTAGGATTAATAAACCTATTTTTAAGAAATATAGTTTCTTGACTTAGTCGAAAAGTATTTTAACCTGGAATTTCTAACAAAAAGAGGTTCTTGCGAACCGGACTTTAAATCCATAAACGCGTCTGAAAATAGTTTTAAAATCGGTTTTCTTAAACGTTAAAGATCCCTAATTGACTGAGCCAAGCACTTTCGCTTCCTTGGAACAATCAGAACTAACCAAATTTATCTAAAGGTTGGACGGCTTTTGATCTTACCCAACAGATTTTAAGTACAGAAAATAAGTGTTAAAAGTCAAAACAAACCCTAAGTAATTCTACCGACAAATGTGTGGAATACTAATTATAACTATAATCCTCGCATCCTAACCTTTAAGATTTAGCCGGACATGGTAAATAAATGCGAGTAAATAAAGTGAGGGTAAATAAATAAATAAAGTGTGGTGCGAGAAATAAACGATGTGGGAAATAAAGGTGGGTAAATAAATAAAAGGCAATAAATAGACAGAAACCTGCTCTAAACGAGAGGCTTTAAAATCTTGTACAACTGGAAGTAAAAAAACTGAATTAAAATGGCGGCAGGTTTAACTTCTACCCAAGTGCTCCAAACTCGATTACAAACTCGATTGCACAGTGTGATAACCCCTCGATGTGAGAAGTTTATCACTTTACAATAGGTGAAATTTATGGCTTGAGTTTTGTTCTCTAAGCTTGGATGATTTGAAATGAAACATAACTCTTCTATTTATAGTGGTAGGAAAGTACAGGTAAAGACAGGAATGTCCCCAACTCTTTTTGGGAGGGAAATGGTCGTGTGAAGGTGGCGTCCGCCACCCTCTTGTGGCGCCCGCCACATGAACTAGGGTGGAAAGGAGTGGGAGACGTGGCAGTTGTCAGTAGTTGGCTTCTATCCAATGTGTGGCATCCCCTATGGCATCCGCCATGGTGGAAGCCATGTGTATAATTCCTCAGAAAGTAGGGTTTTCAGCTCGTTTTTATTCATTTCTTCTCGAGTAGCTTTGAAAATACAAAAACCTGAAAAAGAAACAAAACAAAGGCATAATACAAGAAAAGGGAAATAAAATACTAAATAACGTGCGTGAAATCGAGTCAAATAAACAATATATTTTAAGCCTATCAGGAATGTATACCCACACGTATTATCTCGTGGAGGGTATCACTTGCTTGAGGAGAAATTGAAAAATGAAAGGAGATCATCGAGAGATGATTCCACATTAGATGATAATGGTAGTCCATCTCCACTGTCACGCCATGAAGTATGGAAGAGAGCACGACAAAAGAAAGGGAGAGAATACACATCAAAGTCTACACAAGTTGTTGCTGAGAAAATTGTAAGTAAATTTTAGAAAATACTTCAAGTACCATTATAGTCGTAATTGATAAAAACTATTGAAATTAGTTTTGGTTTTTGCATTTTGTAGGATTCTCTAGTTAGGGAAGCTGAAAAGGGTGCCTTTGTTCTGGATGGACGTAACAATATCTTAACAGCAGCCATTGGAACATCTGAGCATGGCGGTCGTGTTCGTGGTGTTGGAAAATACCATAAAATTATCACTTTATTTGGAAGGTCGTCTTCACGTCAACAACAACATATGGATGTACAAGAACAACTAGCGCAATTTTCTTTGGAATTGGAAGCAAAACTTAGAGCTGATTTTGAGCAAAAGTTGGTTGAAAGCGTAAGATGTTGCAACAATCTTTTATGGAGACACTTAGGTATATGTGTCTCTCGCAAAGCATAGAAAATAAAAAATGCATTGAACAAATGGAAGTTGTCGATGGAAGCGGAAAATGAAGTTGTTCAGCTGCAAAAGGAAGCACAAAAGAAGTGGAAGACGATGTTCAGAGATTGTTACTCATGATTCTGAAAATAGGTGACACACACTTGGAAATAAAACTAAGTCATTGTGCGGGTGTCACTAATTTTTATATGTCAGCTAAGTGTATTAGAGAGTTGTTTGAGGGTTTTCGTTGGCTTGACGTGTCTACTCTGCAAGTTTGGTCCACGTAAGTACATTTTCTTTTTTTATTACTGTTAATATCTATTAATATGTTATATCTCTCATCACTTTGATTCTAATGTTTATTTGGAAATTATTCAGGTATATTCATCGTGTATGTATTGATAATTCCACATCAGAAGTATATGGATTTACGGACCCTGCTAGGTGTGTGTATGTTGATAATGTGCCAAAAACTGAAACGGATGTTAAAAAATATATACAAGATAAGTTACGTGACGAAAATAGAGTGTGTCGCTTACTACCATTTATTCATGGGTAAGTTTGTACGAAATTGTGTTTTCTATTATTTATTTTTTATAAATAGATATTTTATGTGACTTTTGTGTTTCCACGCACAAGTAGAGACCATTGGCAATTAATAGTCATTTGTCCAAGAGACAATATTGTGGTCATCTTTTGTTCACTTCATCGGGAACTTAATCCAACCATGAAGATAATTGTTACTTAGTAAGTTTATCTTTTATGTGGCTTTATATGAATTTTTTTTTCTGAATTAGTGCTTTTGGGGTTTATCAAATGGAAAATGGCAATACAAAAAAAGGCTACATGGCTCCGATCCAAAGTAAGCGTGGTGTAAATTATAATTCTATATTTAATTTTATCATAAGTATTCACTAATTGTGTCATTCATTTGTAGACAAGAAGACACCATAACTCTATTGATTGTGGATACTATGTCATGAAAAATATGTTGGATATTGTCTCTGCTAACATAACCTAATCTTGGTTGCAGGTAATAAAAATAACTTTACTTTGTTATTTACTTTGTATTTTGCAACTTATGGTGAATTTTCAAAAAATAACTTTATATTGTTATTTACGTATTGTAGGTATTTGATGATCCAACAAAATTAACACAAGATGATTTGTATGATTGCGATTCCGTTGGGCAAAATGTTTCTTTGAGTTATATAAAAATTAAGTTTTATCTGGTAAGTTATATAGAATTGTCTATATATATCTGATTTGAGTTTCTTGACTTTGGTATTGTCTGCTGATGTTTATTAATATTATTATTTATTGTCAGCAAATGTGATTTTGGTGTTGTCTACCGAAGCTAGCTACAACTCATCTTCTTGTGGATTGCATGTTGGTAATTTAAGTATGGGAAAAAGACTTATAAATGGTTGAATATTTTTGTATGTTTTCACTAGTTTTGTTGTTGTATTAGTCCATCGTGTAAACATACATATAATTTTGTATACTTGTGTGTATACTAGATTAGTACTTTTGTAAATCAATTTGTTCAGGTTGAAGAATATGTGCATCCTAGCTATTTAGTACAATGAAACTAAAAGGTTGGTTGAAAAAATATAAAAAATTGCATACCAAATAGGGACTAAAATGTGGTATGTGTGATTTTGGAAAAATATGAAAATTAGATACTAAAAAAATTACAGGGATTCCACATCGATTTTGATAAAAAAAATAGTCCAAAATTTTAAGAAAGACATCTTACATTTTACATCGGGTGCGCCTAGATGTAAAAACATAATTTTTGAAGAAACGTAGCACACATTTTACATCGGGCCAAAAAGGCAACTAATGTAAAAACATACATATTACATCTTTTACATTGGTTCTGCTGGACAATCGATATAAAAACACACCTTTTACATCGGTTTTGGATGCCAACCAATGTAAAAAGTACTTTTTTTTTAAATAATTAAACTCATATTTCACATCAGTCTTAACTGTCAACCGATGTAGTAGATGTATTTTTCACATCGGTCTACGGCTCGGTGTAAAATGTCTTTGATTTACTACATCGCTTGGCTTTACATCGGACTCAGACCCGATGTAAAATGTGTTTTTGGCCCGATGTAAAAAGTCATTTATGCACTAGTGATGCCAGACCAATAAATAATTTATATCCTCCAAGATAACTCATCACTAGTTCTCAATCTTAGGCCTAAATAGAAACCTCAAGACCAAGATCCATAGTTTTTAATCACAACCCCACAATCGTTCATGACACCATTGCAACCTCCTCGTTGATTGTTCAAAAGTCTCTTCCAATTCCTTCATTTTAGCACTAGTTTTCGCTCCCTCCCCTGCAACAACTTCCTCCTCTTCTGCTCTTCCAATCCTCCAGACAATATTTGTCACATGACATTCAACAACTTTAAGCCTCGTTAGGAATACCTGGTGGAAATACCTACACGTTGAATCTTGGCTATGGCATAAGAGGAACTCACACCACATGAACCACTTAAACAAGTTGGTCTTCTTTGCATAGATCTCATAGTCGGTATTCCAAATTTGCATTTCTAAAAGAATGCATGATATGATGTATGCCAAAATGGATAAGAAAATAAAGGCTTCTTTTAAAGCAAAAAATATTGTTTCCACAAATCTTTCTTTACAACTGCTTCACATGGACCTTTTTAGTCGATCAAAAACTGTAAGTCTAGGTGGAAATGCTTACACCCTTATAATTGTGGATGACTACTCTCACTATACCCGTACATTATTCTTATCTCATAAAAAGAGACGTATTTGATGTCTTTCCAAAACTAGACAAGGTTATCCAGTATGAGAAGGATTAAGTATTGTGTCAATCATAAGCGATCACAAGGGAGAATTCCATAATGGGAAATTTGAAATTTTTTATAATGAGAACATTATTTGGCATACTTTTTCCACTCCAAGAACTCTCCACCAAAATAGGGGTAGTAGAGAGAGAAAACTTATCTCTATAATAGCTTGCGATGACGATTCTCAATGAAACACCAAAATACTTTTAGGCTGAAGCAATTAGCACTAATTGATATGTCATGAACTTTGTCTTGATAAGACCAACTCTAAATCAAACGCTCTATAAGTTATAACAAAAAAAGCCTAATACTCCTCTCTTACTGTTTTTGGACACAAATGGTTTATCTTTAACAACTGAAAGAATCATCTTCAAAATTTTGATGGAAAAGATGATGAAGACATATTTATTTGATATTCCACTTCGAGCAAAACTCTTAGAGTCTTTGACAAAAGAGCCCTAACTAAATAAGAATGTATTCATGTTACCTTTGATTAAACTAACCCTAAACTTGTAGAAATAAAAGTTGTTGACTGTGTAGTTATATTAGAAAAGATAACCTTAGAAGAAAATGATAAAGACCAAGAAGTATAACAAAGTCAAGATCAAGTTTCAGCTCAAGAAAAAATTCAAAGAAAATTTTGGTAGATCATCGAGATCATTCGAAGGAATAGAGGACGACCAAAGACCATCATCTTATTCAGAATGTTGTTAGAAATACTTCCAAGTGAGTTACTACTTGGCACTCCCTTAACGAGTTATGTAATTTTGTGGGTTTTATTGATCTAAAATATATTTCAAAATCATACTTGGTCTAAGCAAGTTGTTCATCTTTATGTTATAGCCTATGAGTACTTATAAATGTTGATTGTAAATTGTCATTTTTAAGAAAATCATCTCATACTTCAAAGCTCTTTCAAAATTCTCTTTATTAAAGGTTTGAAACCTCACATAAATTAACATATTGAATTTTTTTGGATAATCATTGTGGAGACGACAAAAATATATTCATTGTTGTGTTGACAACACTCCCACACACGTCTATAAAAGTCTCATTAACTAAGGAAAAGTATTTTAATAAAATAAAATGCATGCTTTAATGTGAAATTTCGTTGTTGAGAAACTTTTTGTATCATTAAAAATTCAATGGATGTAATGAATTTGAATTTCATTTCGTTAAAAACATGTACATTTTCTATTTTTCTCTTTCTCTCTCTTTGTTTTATGTTACCCTGTAGTTAACATTTATCATTCAAGTATATTCAATTACCTTAATTTTAACTAAGAGTCTATTTGGTAGGGAATTACTTTTGACGTTGATTTGATTTTGAAAAAAACTACTTAAGTGGCTTTCACATCGATGCTTTAAATTTATTTCTAAATTGTCAAGTACATATACATTTATTTGTTAACAAATCCTCTTTTTCATCATCGTCACAACAACTCTATAAATTTCATCATCATCACAACAACATATAAATTATAAAGTTTCGTCAGGGAGTTTCCTTATTTCCATCATCATCATCATCAACAACAACAACAACAACACAACAACATATAAACTTGGAGTTTCATCATAGAGTTTCACCATCAAGCAATTCATGGATGCATGAGGAGTTGAATACGAAACTGAATATCTTACCAAAACAACATGATGAAAATGAAGAATTGTTAACAAAGATTAGTTTATGTGTTGTTATGATAATGATGAAAATGAAGAATTGTTAACAAAGATTAGTTTATGTGTTGTTGTGATGACGATGAAAATGAGAAAACTCCATGATGAAAATCCAAGTTTATGTATTGTTGAAAGTGATGAAACTCCAAACTTATGTGTTATTGATGGTGATGAAACTTCAAGTTTATGTGTTGTTGTATTATTGTGTTATTGTGATGATAATGAAAATGAGAAAACTCCATAGTTTGTAATACAATATATGAAATGTACTTCATTATGAACTCAAATTGGAAAGATACAACCAAGATATATGTATGTACTTCATATATACAATCAAGGAATTAACAAAACAAACTACATGCAGGAAAATAGGAAAAACAACTGGAGCAAAAAACAGAAAATAATATAACAAAGTTATTCCTAATACCCCATCAAGCTGGAACGTAGTTAGACTAGAGACCAAGCTTGGAAAGGAGAAGAGAGAATGGTAAAGGATCAAGGGACTTTGTCAACATGTCTGCAAATTATGCAGAACTTGGAATAGGCAATAAGTGAAATAGTTTAGCTTGAAGCTTTTTCCTAACAAGATGAGAATCAATGTCAATATGTTTGGTTCGTTCATGGAAGGTTGCGTTAGCGATAATATGTCGGGCTGAATCATTGTCATAGTAAAGTAGTGCATGAAGAAAACACGAAGATCATTCAGTAGGTATGTTAATCATTGAATCTCACAAACAGTCAAAGCAAAGGCGCAATATTTAGCTTCAGAAAATGATCTCGAGATGGTGGATTGTTTCTTAGATTTCTATGAGATAAGAGAATCTACAAGGAAGATGCAGAAACCTGTGATGGATCTTCTTGTATCAATGCACGAAGCCCAGTCTGAGTCACTAAAGGTTTTCAGCTGAAGGGAGGAGGACGAGAAAACAAACCTTGAGAATGAGATTTCTTGATATATTTGAGGACACGATACGTAGCTTGAATATGAGTGGATAGAGAGGATATGAATTGGCTAAGTTGTTGCGCATAATAACTTATGTATGGTCTTATGGAACATAAATATATTAATCGACCAATAATCTTACAATATGTAGTGGCATACGTGGTTGGTGAAGTATCATCAATGGAATATTTATGATATTTTGTCATTGGTGTAGGGTAAGGTTTGGCAGCAAGGAGGTATGTGTCATGAAAGAGGTCAAGAGTATATTTGCATTAACAAAGAGAAATTCCAAGAGGAGAACGTGTGATTTCGAGGCAATGGAAATACAGGAAATCTCCAAGGTCCTTGATTTTGAAATTAGTGTCAAGGATGTGCTTGAGATGGTTGATGGCTGCAATGTTATTACCAGAAATGATCAGGTCATTAACATATATGAGAAGTGTGATAAAGGTGTTGCCCTGAAGTTTGGTGAATAAAGAGTGATCGGAAGGTGATTGAATGTAATGCAAGGAAAGAAGTAAGGAGGATAGTTTTGAAAACCACTGTCTGCTAGCCTGCTTGAGTCCATAAAAATACTTTTGAAGTTTGCAAACATGGTCAGGATTGGATGGAATAAGGCTATGAGGTGGTGTCATATAAACCTCTTCATCAAGATCACCATGGAGAAAGGAATTATTAACATCTAGTTGGATCAAATGCCAAGTGAGTGAGGCGGCAATGACTAAGATGAGTCTGATGGTAGTCATTTTAGAAACTGGTGAAAAAGTGTCCATGTAGTCAAATCCTTCAGTTTATGTGTAGCCCTTTGCAACCAAACAGGTTTTGTATTTTTCTATGGAGCCATCAACATGTCTCTTGATCTTGTAAACCCATTTGCAACCTATAGGTTTCTTGTGAGGTGGTAAAGGGGTCATGAGCCAAGTGTTGTTTTGTTGTATGGCTTAAAGTTCAGTGAGCATAGCTGCATTCCAGCAATCATGTTGAGAAGCCTGTTTAAAAGTAGTAGTTTCAATTTGAGAGGTGATGGTGAGAATATAGTGATTGGAAGTGCGAGAGATATGTGGATTATGTAGGTAAGGTTGGATAGGGTATGTAGGTTGTTGAGAGGATGAACTATTATTGCAAACAAAATCATCATATTGTTTAGGCATTTGAATAACTCTATTTGAAGTTCTAGAGACAAGAGGTGGATGGGTGGAAGTGTTGTTGGAGGGAATGTCTTGAAGTGGAAGTGGTGTTTGAGTGGTATTGTTGTTTTGGTTTGGTGGAGGCAAAGGGGAATGGTCCAAAGGACTAGTGGTGGAAGGAAAAGGAGTGTGAGGTATGAAAGGTGAGGATGGAGAAGCAAATGTTGAGGTGGAGGGGTGTAGAGTAGGAGATGTGTGAGAAGTAGATAAAGTTTATAGAGTTGTGTCTAAGAAAGGGATGTCATAGTCGAGGATATTTGGTAGATGTCACGGTAGAGGAGGGAGTGTGGAAGGGAAAGTGATATTCATAGAAGGAAACATTTCTAGTAATAAAGATTTCCCTAGTGGTCAGGTTCATGACAATATAACCTTTGATGCCTTGTTTGTAGCCAAGAAATATGCATTTGGAGGCACAAGCATTAAATTCCTATTGCCTTGAGTAATTGTGGAAGCAAACACAAGGCAACCAAAAACCTTGAGGTTGTCATATGAAAGACGAGCATCATAAATTAATTCATAAGGAGAGTTGGAACTTGTGATAGGAGAAGGTAACATGTTGATAAGGAAAATAACATGTCTGATAGCATAGTTCTAAAAAACTTTTGGAAGATTTGATTGGAACATGATGACTCTAGCAATATTTAATATAAGTTTGTGTTTTCTCTCAGCTACAACATTTTTCCCAAGAGTCTCAATGCATATTCTTTGATGAAAAATGCCTCTTTGTTTGAAGTAATCATGCATAAAAATTTCTTTGCCATTATCTGTCCTGACTTGCTGGACAAGTTTGCCAAATTGAGTGTGAGCCAAGCTAGTGAATTGCATGATCAAAGGCCTGGCCTCATATTTGGATTTTATTAGAAAAGCCCATATGTGCCTTGTAAAGTCATCTACAATGTTCAAAAAATATGAATGCCCATGGATAGATGAGGGTTTAAAAGGGCCCTGTATCTCCATGTGGATTAGTGCAAAAGCAGAAGTAGATGTTACTTAAAGGAAAAGATAATCAAGTTTGTTTTGCAAAATGACAATAATCACAAATGTAATTAAAATGAGTGGTAATATGAGGAGAACTTTGTTGAACAGTTTTGACTACATCGTTGGAAGGATGGCCCAACCTATGGTGCCAAAGACTAAAATTGCTAGCAACATTATAGTTACATTTAGAGAAAGAGACATCATTGTGAAAAGCAAAATTAATGCAAGAATCTTAATGTATGATGTACAAGTGATGTTGAATCTTAGCAAGCCCAATCATCCTCAATGACGGTTGTTCCTAAATGCCACAAGAGCAATTATCAAAGAGAGTTTATAGTTGT
The DNA here is from genome assembly GCA_963859935.3 of Lathyrus sativus. Taxonomy (NCBI): domain Eukaryota; kingdom Viridiplantae; phylum Streptophyta; class Magnoliopsida; order Fabales; family Fabaceae; genus Lathyrus; species Lathyrus sativus. The sequence goes on from OZ012738.1 coordinate 588,292,499, forward strand.
TGTTAGTAGACAATTGTGATGCAGAAATAAGATTGCAGTTGAAAGTAGGAACATATAGAACATGATATAAAGTTAAATCAGAGTTTAATTTAATAGTTCCTGAAATGATAGACAAGATATAGGATCCATTTGGTAATTCGATTGTGATACGGATGATAGAATGATAGGAATAAAAGAGTTTAATTGGAGGAACAAATATGGTATGTAGCACCTGTGTCAATAATACAACTAGTGGTCTTAAAGTTAACAATGTTACGGAAAGAAGTATATGGAAAACCTAATGAGGAGATATAAATGACATGAGGATTAGATGTGTTGGATTCCTCAGTCTTTGAATATGAAAACTGGGGGAAAGCCATGTTTGAAGTAGCAAGTGTCAAGGGTATGGCCAGTTTTGCCACAAAAGGAGGAAACCTTAGAGTTGCTAAAAACCTTGCCTTGATTGTAAGGTTCGCCATGACCTCTGGTTTGTTTAGGTTGAAACTTATCATGTGGGGAAAAGTTGGAAACTTGAGCCATAAGAATCTTAGGATTATCAGATGGTGAAGCTAATTGCCTTTCTTATTGCAAGATAAAGGAAAAAACTTTGGTGACATCAGGTAGTGGTTCCATCATGAGGATTTGAAACTTGACATGGTTGAAATTCTCGTTCAACCCTTTTAGAAAGCATATGACATATTCAGCATATCTTTGTTTCTTGAGTGCATCACGCGCACCACATGTACAGTTGGGAAGGATTCGTAAGGCCTCGAGATCTTCCGACAAATTCTTTAACTCATTAAAGAAGGAATTAACTGATTTGTCAGCTTTTTTCAGGGAATGAATTTGTTGAAGAAGATCGAATAAACGAAAGTGGTCACCTTTGGAAAATTGATTGTGAAGGTCAGTCCATAGTTGTGCAGCATTTTCAACATAAATGACACTTTGAGCAATGTCTGGAGATAAAGAAGCAAAAATCCAAGCAAGCACGATGTTGTTGCATCTTTCCCAAGCATGAAAGAAGCCACCATCTTCAGTTGGTTTAGGAAGTTTGTCATTGACGGAACTAGTCTATATAATGGCATGTATGCAATGAATGAAGGGAAGCAGATTTTATCCAAATTCTCTTTCTCTTTATTGTTTCTGGAGGCCCCTAGTTCCTCGAACTCTAGGATTTATCATTGCCCCTAACAAATTTGGTGCTTTCATTGAGAGTTAAACTCATCCATGGCGGACGACACTCGATCGAAATCTATCGACGATTCTATCTCCCGTTTAACCACCAATCAAACCGCTCTGACCAACTCATAAACACTTCTTGCTTCCAAAATTGATGACATTCTCAGTAAACTCTCGTCCCTCGAATCACCATCTCACTCCCTTGGTACCGGATCTCCGTCCCACACTTCACCCTAAAACTCTAATAAACCTCACCGTATGAAGATCTGCGTACCTCGCTTCAATGGAACAGATGCCTTGGGTTGGATCTTCAAGATCAACCAATTTTTTGAGTATCACGATACGCCGGAATCAGAACGACTGACAGTTGCATCGTTCTACATGGAAGGACCAGCTCTCGGCTGGTTTCAATGGATGTCTCGCAATGGCCAGCTTACTAGTTGGGCGGCGTTGTTGCACGCACTCGAGGCTTGTTTTTCTCCATCACAGTACGACGATCCCAAGGGCGCAATGTTCAAACTCACTCAAAAAAGGTCGGTCAACGACTACTTAACGGAGTTTGAGACGCTTGCAAACCGTATCGTGGGTTTCCCACCGTGTTTCCTCTTAAGCTGCTTCGTCTCAAGGCTTGCACCAGACGTTCGCCGAGAGGTTCAGGCGCTACAACCACTATCTCTCATCCAAGCGGCTGCTTTGGCTAGGTTGCAGGAAGAGAAACTCCATGAAGCTCGCAGATCTGCTCGCCACAAAGGTATAATTCCCACCCCTGTTGCGTCCCCTGGCCGTTTTCCAAGCAACCCCAAACCATCCTTACCACATTTCAAACGTCTAACACCTACGGAGATGTCTCTTCACCGTGAGAAGGGGTTGTGTTTTAACTGTGATGAGAAGTTTAGTCCAGGTCATAAATGTGCGTCAAAAGTTTTTATTCTTATTATGGAAGAAGACGAGTCTCAAGAGGCAAATGCGATTCTGACTCCTTCTGAATCTGAGTTGTTACTTGAACCGAAACCCGACCCGACTCTTAACCAAGCCCAAATAAGTTTCCACGCCCTTTCGGGCCACTTGGCCCCTGAAACTCTGCGTCTGGTGGGCCGCATCTCCACCCACAATGCGGTTAACCTAGTTGATGGTGGCAGTACCCATAACTTTATTCAAGAAAGGTTGGTTAAATCCCTTGGGCTGAAGGCCCAACCCACTTGTTCTCTCTAGGTCATGGTAGGTAATGGTAATGAAATTGAGTGCCACCAAATTTGTCCTCAAGTCAAAATTCACATTCAGTCTCACACATTCACTGTTGACCTACACATCCTCCCCCTCAGTGGTGCTGATATTATGTTAGGTGTTTAATGGATGAAATCTCTGGGTCCTATTCTTACTGACTATAATAATCTCTCTATGAAGTTTCTCAAGAATGGTAAGATGATAGAGCTAAGGGGTGAGAGGGATGGTAGCCTTCACCTCATTACTGCCCAACAGGTACGACGCCTCATCCATACCAATGGGGCTAGTGCCTTCTTTCACATTCAAATTCTACAACCAACGCCCCCTTTAATCCAAATCAGTGATCCTAAACTCCAAACCCTACTCCACAAATATGACTCCTTATTTAAGCTACCTTCAACTCTTCCACCTACTCGTGAAAATAACCATTCCATACACTTACTACCCCAGACAAATCCTGTTAATGTTCGTCCCTATCGCTATCCCTATTTTCAGAAACACGAAATTGAGAAACAAGTGGACACTATGTTGGCTAATGGGGTGATACGACCAAGTACAAGTCCCTTTTCATCTCCGGTTCTCCTTGTTAAGAAGAAAGACGGTTCTTGGCGATTTTGCGTTGATTATCGGGCCTTGAATTCAATCATTATAAAAGACCGTTTTCCAATCCCCACTGTTGATGAATTGTTAGACGAATTGGGCGGGGCTGCGTGGTTCACAAAATTGGATTTGCTACAGGGGTACCACCAGATCCTTATGCGGGAGGAAGATGTCTTTAAGACAACCTTTCACACACATCAGGATCACTATGAGTTCCGGGTTATGCCGTTTGGACTGTGCAACGCTTCATCGACATTTCAAGCTACCATGAACACAATATTCAAGCCATTTCTGCGCAAGTTTATCATTGTGTTCTTTGATGACATTCTGATCTACAGTACTAATTATGAGGATCACTTGAAGCATATGGATCAAGTATTTCGGGTTTTACAGGAGGGACAATTTTTTCTCAAGCAATCAAAATGCTTGTTCGCTCAACGTCAAATTGAATACCTTGGTTATATTGTTTCTCAACATGGGGTTGAACCAGTTAAGGCAAAGGTTCTTACGATTCAGCAGTGGCCAGTTCCGAGTAATCTCAAAGCTCTGCGTGGTTTCTTAGGCTTGACAGGTTTCTACCGATGATTCATCAAGGGATATGCAACAATTGCAGTTCCATTGACTCAACTCCTAAAAAAGGATCAATTTGGCTGGAATCCTGGTGCACAGTTAGCTTTTGATACCCTCAAAACCGCAGTAAGCACCGCACCAGTTTTGATTCTCCCTAATTTTACTTTACCATTCATGGTAGAAACGGATGCCTCCGGTGTCGGCATAGGTACCGTGTTATCTCAACAGAACCATCCAATTTCTTTTTTTAGCAAACCATTTTGTCGCAAGTTGTTAAATGCGTCGACCTATGTTAGAGAACTCTTCGCCATCACAGCAGCAGTGAAGAAATGGGGATAATATTTGTTGGGTCATTCCTTTGTGATTCTGACAGATCATCGCAGCTTAAAGGAGTTGATGTCACAAGTTGTACAAACACCAGAACAGCAGTTGTATCTGTCACAGTTGATTGGTTATGATTACACGATTCAATATCATTCCGACAAAACGAATGTGGTTGCAGATGCTCTTTCTCGCATACCAGAAAATGAGTCCTCCGAGTTTTACATGTTGACAGTTCCCAGTTTCTCCTTCCTGAAAACATTAAAGCATGAACTCTCCCAACAACATGAATTTCTCTCCAAACTGCAAGACATTAACAATAACAGTGAGGGCGCACAGGATTTCAAAATTGTTCAGGGTCTTATCTATCACAAAGATCGCATTTGGTTGCCGCAACCACTTCCTTCATATCGGTTCTGTTGGAGGAATTCCACAAAACACCCACCGGAGGCCATATAGGTGTCACCAAGACTTTGGCACGCTTAAGCTCAAATTTCACATGGGCCGGGATGTGTGATGATGTCCATAAGTTTGTTCTCGCTTGTTTGGACTGCCAACATTCTAAATATGAAACGAAGAAAGCTGCTGGATTGCTTTGTCCATTGCCAATTCCTCATGCGCTTTGGGAAGACTTATCTCTTGACTTTATCATGGGTTTACCTCCTTACCAGGGGAACACCACAATCCTAGTGGTCGTTGATCGCTTTTCCAAAGGGATTCATCTTGGTATGTTGCAACCTCACTATACTGCTTACAAGGTTGCTTTACTCTTTATGAACATTGTTGGCAAGATCCACGACATGCCCCGCAGCTTGGTTTCAGACTGTGATCCATTATTTGTGAGTTGTTTCTGGCAGGAGTTGTTCAAACTCAGCGACACTAAGTTACGGATGAGTTCGTCCTACCACCCTCAGACTGATGGCCAGACAGAAGTGGCAAATAGGGTCATTGAGCAGTATCTCTGTGCGTTTGTGCACTCAAAACCGGCAACTTGGGGCAAGTTTCTCATGTGGGCTGAGTGGTCTTACAACACGTCTCAACACTCAGGCACATGAAAATCTCCCTTTGAGATAACTTTTGGGAAAGCACCACCCACCATTCCTCAATATTTGACAGGCACCTCCAATATTGAAATGTTGGCTAATCGTGAGACTATGCTTATCGCTCTGCGTAGAAAATTGACCAAGGCAGAAAATTGACCAAGGCACAACAAGCTATGAAGAAATTTGTTGATGCACATAGGCGAGATGTACAATACCCCTATTTGGAGGCCCCTAGTTCCTGCAAGTATTGAACCCATTACTATTGGGTTGCTTGGAAAGATATTGCACCACTAGGTCACTTTACATTTGTTTATTTGTTTAACAAATCAAATATATATTAACAAATTCATTCCTTCACTCATCATCTTCTTTTATCATCATCATCTTCATTCAGTTCTTCTTCTCGAACGTCAATATTCTCAAATTCAGATGAATGTGCAATCATGTTAATCACCTAAAGCATCAAAAATGTAAAAACGTAAAAAGAACGGATATAAAATAGGTATAAGACAATAGTTGGACATGATAATTTGTTGAACAATTTTTTTTTATTGAAAACACTCTAAAGATAGTCATAAATAAAAATGTCACAAAATCATGATTAATCCTTATTACTTCAATAAATTACAGAGAAATGAAGACTCATTTGGGGAGAAAGCGCTTCAAATAAATAAATGGTTTCTTATCAACACTAAGACAATTGTGTTTGCCGACAAGAGAATGGAGTTTATGCTCAGTGGTACTTGAAATTCCCTGCCAACAAAAGGTAATATCTTGCTGAGAAAAATAGATATTTATGGAGAATTTAAATCTAAAATGCAATGCAGAAAATAGTGTGCTCATATTTAATTATAATGTTTTTTCATGTTCTTTTTACGTTATTAATGCTTTAGGTGATTAATATGATTGCACATTCATCTGAAGAAAATTGATGTTTGAGAAGAAGAGTTGAATGAAGATGATGATAAGAGAAGATGATGAGTGAAGTAATGAATTTGTTAATATATATCTCATTTGTAAGACAAATAATCAAGTGCAATGTGGCTTAATGTATGAACAGATGTCAAGTCTGCAGAAAGAGACGCTGTTTGTGAGAATTAGACGGAAATAACCTAAATGATGTTGTTTGAAGATATGAGGAACTATTTTGACACTTTAAAATTAAGAGATCAAAATAAACTCCGAGATAAAGTTAAGAGAGTAAAAAGAATATTTTGCCTACCATATATATATATAATAAATATATAATATACTTCATTATGAACTCAAACTGAAAAGATACAACCAAGATCTACTATATATACAACTTGTTGCTTGTGTATCAAGCAATTAACAAAACAAACTACATGCAGAAAAATAGTAAAAACAGTTGCAGCAAAAAACGGAAAATAATATAACAAAGTTATTCCTAATAGTTTGTGTTGTTGCGTTGTTCAGGAAACTCCAACTTCATTTGCATCATCTTCATTAACATTTCCAATAGCATGTCTTATTCTAAATTCTCCTTGAAGCTGCTTAAAAAATCTAAGAGCATTTCTTTGTTCTTTCTACTAGCTGTGGTGAAGCAGAAAGAGTCATCATGTTAATGTTATATTTGGAGCTATTGTTAACTCAATAGACAATTTACTATGAATGTTAGGAAATATATATCACCAAAGAAAAATAGCCGGAAGGGTGTGTTTTGTACCATATGGTTTTGTGGTCGAATTTGGCAAAAGCAAAATTTTATTTGTTGTTGTTTCTTTAAAATTTTAATAGTTAAAAATAATTTCAAAAAATAAAATACAAATCCAACGTGGTATTTAAAAATAAAAATGTAATTAATGAAAAAGTTAAACAGATATTTATATAATTTTAAAAAATGTCAATCATGTCATTTTATTGAATTAAAAGTGGGTCAAAATAAGAGCATCTAGAATTTAATTATTTTTTTTACAGAATTTTTTTCAAAAATCTCCATATGACAGAAATAAATCAAGAAAATATAATTTTATGTTGGAGATGATTTAAAAGTAGGGTTTTTTTTTAATTTCTAAACGTTTGATTTTAGTTCTTCTCATTTTCTCATCCTTTTAGCTTGAGTGTGATTGTAGATATTCACGGTCAATGATATTAGTGATTTTAGATTATCTACCTGCTTGAAGAAGTCCCATTAGCTCCATCTTCATCCCAAACATTATAGGCCATTCTATCTTTTCCACTTCTCTTTGGCTTCATATAGGCATTTTCTTGGTGTTTTTTCAAGTTTGAACATTCATTCTTCAAATGCTCACGTCCATAACAAATTGTATTTTTTTTTCTCTTATCTTTTGAAGTCCTTAAAAAGGGTAACACGCCTTAGCATTTTTCTTATTTTTTATATTTTTTTAGGAGGTTAATACAAAGTGAAATTATAGAGAAAATGAATTATATTAAGATCAAAAATAATAATAAATCAAAAAAACTAACTCGTTTTCTAAACTAAAACATGAAAAGGACCGACTTCTGAATTAAAAAATATTTTTAAATAAATTAAAAAATATTTTTAAATAAACAGCAATTAAAAAAAGAATTAGTTATGTATGAGTAGTCATTAGATTTGTTCGAATCGATTTCTCTGATTAAATTTATTTTGATAAAAAAAATAAATCAATGGAAAAAATTAATTTTATCAATATTAGGGTCTGTCCGACTTTTATTAATGTTCAAACGGGTCAAAATATAAAATATATTTTGTCTATTTGTTTTTTATTTTAATTTAAATTACTTATAAAATAATAAAAAATAATAGAATGAAAGAGATATATTTACCACCATATGCTGATTAAAAAAGAGAAGTTGAAATTGAAAAAATACTAAAAAAAATATAATTGGAATAAAAATAATCTACACAAAAATCAAATTTTATCTTTATATATAGTTATTTGTATATAGTTATATATTATAGATTAAGCCTTTCTCTCACCTTTAATCATATTCATACTTGAAGGTACCATAAATATTAGTTTTTAAGTGTAGTTTATTTTTGCTTGAAATCAACAAACTTTGTTGTTTTAATGAAATTTTATTTTTCGTATGACACTAGAAGGAAATCAACAAACAATATTAGATTTTAAGTGTGAGTTAATATTGCATTTATACATCTCAAAATAACAAACAAACACGAACAAATTCAAATATTTGAGTGCAGGTATTAACAATTCAGATGATAAAATAGCACAAGATTCTAGCTTGTGGAAACAAAGATATGGGCTAAATAGGGAAAGTATGAAACAAGAAGACATAGGAAGCCAACATATTCTGAGGTATCAGAGTCATGACAGTAACAGTTTTCTGATTTGAACAATACTAGCAGCAGTCCCCAACTTAGAATCAGTCACGAAAGAAAACTTGCTGAATGCCACAATTCTGGGACTCGCATTTAAACCTCGTTGAACAAGTTCTTTGACTTATACTCTTGTTCACATATACTCTTGTTCACAGACAAGCGCGTGTAGACTAAAAAGTATCTTCCATCCAAATTAGATAATTGCTTTACTATATGTGAGTTGTGACTAAAGGGCCCGGCGTGTAAAATTAAACTAGTTAAATTACGTGTTGAAATTTTTGGATTTGAAAAGTAGTGATTGAAGTCGTAACCTAGCATTAGCAGCGGCAGCAATAGATTCTTCGTCTTGCTTTTCTTTGCTAAAAGCAACTGCAGCAATGTAAGCTTTTCTTGCTTCTTCTATTTTCTGCCATTCCATCTCATCCAAATCATCCTGTCAAACCAGAGATGTATAACTCAAGAGGTCAACATCCAAGGATTAGTATTTCTGCATAATTCTAGTTTTGTGTTGAAATTGTCATCATATACAGCAATGTGTGCAGATATATACATGTGTATATTGATTGGAAAATGTGAACAAACTCACAATTTCAGGTACGTGGTTGAAAACATAAGGCTTTGTGTCATAATCATCCGTGTACATAGCAGTGTCAGTATTTGATAAGCTTTCGAGCAGCAACGTGAATGTCGAAATGTCTACTTGCACGGAGTCCAGCTCTTCTTGAAGTTTCTCCACTTTCTTGTTGGATGTCATCGTTTCCCAATGTATCTTTTCAAGGGCAGCTTGCTTATCTGCAAGTTTAATCTATGGAAAACGGGGCCGGTTAATAAACGCATAAGATCTATACCTAGAACTGAGAATTATAGAATCGGGACTTTAATAATAGAAAACCATAATTAAAACAGTACCTTAGCATCAGAGAGTTGTTGTTGACTATACTTTAGGGAACCGTCCTTTTCTGAAACCTGGCGTTTCATTTCATCCAGTTTTGCATTAACAGCATTCATTTGTTCTCTCAAGTTTTCTTCCAGTTCCTCTTTCTCCTTTAATTTCAACTGAAGGTCCCCCATTTGTTCCTTCAAGGTAGCCAACTCTTCTATGTCCTTCTCTGATGTAAAAGCTCTTCCAGAAAACATAGAAAAGCTTTCAGCATCAGAGTTTTGTTCTTTAGCTCCATGGTCCCTTGTCTTTGTGGCAGGTATAGATTGCTACATGAACAGGATCAACAAAAATAATATAACACTAATAATGAGTATGGGTAGCAATATAGTCTCATTGGGAAAATAATATTTCAACATTTGTACTATGTTATTTAAAGAAACTAAGAACAACAAAATCATATTACCATATTCTAGAGTCATACGAGAAACCATGAATATTGAGTAAAAACCAAGAATAACAAAATCTTACATTTCCAGAGTCTAAGATCAAACCAATATGCCGTTAGACCTCCTGATAAGAATTACTAGGAACTGAAACTGAATGTGGCAGTTTCTATTATGTAACAGTTATTTTAGGGCAGTTATGTTTCATCTCTCTGTCAGTTATGTTTTATTAATGAATTAATTATATGTGTAAGTTATGTTCAATAAATAGGAAAAGGCAATGTTTTAAAAACCGGACCGAAGGTCGAACCCGGGAGACACCGAGACCTCCGGTTTAAGTTTCAATTGGCTCGTCCGGTTAAATATACGGTCCAACCTTTTATTAAATAAATTATTAATATGAAGCTTAACTTCATAGTTAAGTCATACACAATTATAGGTTCAAATCTTAATAAAGTAAATATTTTAAAAATTCATTACAAACTAAATACAACAAGATCAATAGTACACATAATATCACAAGAGAATGGACGACGTGTCTATATTTGAAAGGGACGGCATCATGATGATGGAGTGTGGTTGAAACGAAAAAACTATAACGATGTAATGGAACCTAAAAGCTTGCCTGCCTTTAGAACAAACAAACAAACAAAGGTTGCTTTTTGATGCAAATTAATTTTTTTTTTAAATAAGAAAAAAACAAAAAAATTGGCCAATTGCATGCATTTCTTTGGACCAGGCTGTTCCACAAAACCAACTTCGGTTTTTTGGTTAAAACGGTTTAAGACAGTTCAATCCGGTTTTACACTGTTTTAGCCACCAGTAGCAGTTTTACAAGGCTGATCGAACCGGATTCAGCTTTGCTTCCCGGTCAAACGGGTTGAATCAGCTAGTCCAGTCCAGTTTTTAAGACATTCCAAAGGATTGATATAGTGAGTTGTCTCGAATCATGTGGTTAATTGGGAGGGAGAGAACTAAGCTCTTGAAATATTGGTGGAGCCACGTCTTCATTTAACCACCGAGGGCAAAGTCTGAATCTTGAATAAGAAGAACGTATAGATAGGCTCCATAACATAATAGTTATACTTTCATTGCCAAATGAAGAATTGGGGATTAATCTCGTGGCCATTTCAAATGGATCAAACATAAAAGGGGTACCGAATGGTTTCACTAAAAATATAAGAAAGCTAAAATTCAAACAAAGTTTGTAATCAAGTGATAAAATATGTAAAAGGATATAATAGTAAATCACATGATAGTCAACAATGTGGGATATCTTTCACAAGACACAAATAGAAAATCTATATCATATTCAATGCCCATATCACAAGTCAGGGACTACCCAAACTTTATAAACATTACACAAATCATATCTCTAGACAAAGTGAGACTCAATCCATCCTTTCACCCTCAAACACAGTGAAGGGGTTGGAGGTTACAAAGAACGCAACTCATATGCCGCAATTAAGCGGCTAGCGACAATGTGGGTGTAACTATCATTTAGCAACTCATCTACACAGATTTTCCCAAAGGTAACTGTCACCACTAACTAACCACCTATTAATACATCATTCTAGATGAATATGTAACCCACATTTATGGAGCAATAGAAAATATTCAACAGTATTCATTCATTCTTAAAAAGGAAATGAATCAGTTCTTCAATTTTTCACGCTTAACCTCCTTTTAGGCTACCATTCATTAACACAATCACAATATCAAAAAAAATAACAATCATATATATCAAAGTACACAAATCAATACAAACCTACTTCGAATGCAAATTTTTAAAGGCGAAAAACTGAAAACAAAACCCTAAAATAAAGAAAGGGGTAAAAAGGTACTCTTGTATTAATGTACCTTTTTTTGCTTTGGCGGTGCCTTGGTATAGATGATGGAACTACGATGAGGAAACGAACGAGTCGGTTTACGATCCTAAAATGGGAAATTAGAGTCAAACATAGTCAAATTTAATTTTGATTCTGAAATTGGAAGAAAGTAGAGTTGAATATGACTTACTATGAGGATGGATTGAACGAGAGGGACCATTTGCATGAGCTCGTTGAAGAGGTCACGATTCAAATTGGGATTACATGCTGAAGCAACAGCGGTGGAGGATGAATCTGAGTCACCGAACTCGGAATTGTTCTGCAAATCCGCGGGATGCGGCATTTTGCTTTATCACTGTTGAAAACTTTGGATTGAAGAAGAAGAAGAAGAAGAAGAGTGACTCGAAAGAGAAAACAGTTGAAGAGAGAGAGTTTTGGAAGAGACTGCCGTTTGAATTTGTTTCGCTTTGCAGACCAAACTACGTCGTCTTCAATTTTCAAATGACTAACTTACCCTTCAACTTTTTTTGTTTTTCTTTTACTTAATTATGGTTTTGGTTTTTTTCTTTTTTTTTTTTTTTTATTTTAATCTATCATGCTTAAAATAAACGATTTTTTTTTAAATAACTATTTTTTTCAAAAAAAATATCATTTTAACAGGGAATTCAAAAAAATTCTCAAAGTGGTCATAATTCAACATTGAGGTGCTATATAAAATGGTTGATGGATGAAAGGATGAACCAAGTCGTCATCCCATATGGCGTCTCCCTTATGCCCTAAAACCAAGTCGTCATATGGTATGACGCCACCCTTTTGCCCTATACCGAATTTTCAGAGGAGGCGCCATATGTTATGGCGCCTCAATACAATGCATTTTTTTTTAATCATTTGTTTTGTGTTTTTAGGGATAGTTACGTCATATCATATAGGGGCCGTACTATTTCATTTTTCTATAAATAAGACTGCACACTCATCTGTTATTTCACAACAATTATCACCAATAGCCTCAACACTTCATAATTTTCAAATCAGCCCAGAACGTCTGCATTTTTAAATCAACGTTCATCGTCATCATCACTAAAGGAACTGTTTCCAACATTTCCTTGAATGAAAAGAAATGCCCTAGTTTATTTTTCAGCAACAAAGCCTTCGATGAAGGTCCTACTGTGGAACACGCAGACTTTGGAGCATTTGCATAGGGAACTGAACCGTTGGCTAGAAGGAGATATTGTTGTAGGTGAAAAGATCATGAAAATTGAGAGGCTAGTTGAGGAGTCAGGGAGAAACGGAATTAGTCGTGATTGGAGAAAAGTAGAAAATGATGTTTGTGTCCTTATGATGATGTTAACACCAAAGAAGATTACCTTGATGGTTGTAATATCCTAGACAAGTTAATGCATTGAGTTGTTTTATGTGGGTTTGTTGTTGTTATTTTCGGATTGTTATTTTGATATTAAGTTATGTTTTTGTTATTTTCGGATTGTTATTTTGATGTTAAGTTATGTTTGTTTAATTTATGTTGTTGTTAATTGTAATCGCTTAGGTATGTTATCAATGGAATGAAATTTGTTGTTGATTTAAAGAGACATGGTTATATTAGAAACTATGATCTTGTGCTCGATCATACATTGGGATATTTTGTATGATTGTGTCCTGGTTGTTGGCACAAAGTACATAATCTGACTATTTTGTTTGTTGTATCCATCTCTGTTCGAATACATGTGCTATTAGGGCAACATTTTTTCTTTCTTCGCATCAAATCATTATGCTAGACAAGTTCGCCTTTGTATGGAGGCCAATAGTCCTCCTTTGCCACCACCTGAAAGCTACTGCCGTAGACATTGCATAGAGTTATGACTTGGTCAACAACAGAAAGATAGTTGGTTGGGTTCTGGCGAGCCTTCGAACATGCGGCTATAACATGGGAGCAATGCATACAAAATGCCTTGAACTTTATACAATCACACCAACTCCTATCCAGTTCTACTCGGTAACATCCCCTAGGTTTCCCTTCATTGTGATTAATTGACTCTGTAACACTGAACCAACCTTTATTACGGTCAAAGATTATGACCACATGTGTGTTGGCTTTGGCAGCTTCGTCTTTTATGAATTTCATTGAACTATTCCTGTACAACTGCCCAGATTGTAAGACTGAACCCCACTTTGTACGTCTGATATCAAAGAGTGCCCCGAGCCTAAAATATGTTGCCATTACCAAGGCAGTTATCGGTAGGTTTCGGATTCCCTTGAAAACAGAATTCATTGATTCAACGAGGTTAGTTGTCATGTGGCCCCATCGCACCCCATTGTCGTATGCCCTTGTCCATTTCTCTTTATGAATATTATTAATCCATCTTAATGCATCTGCGTTTGTCAGTCTAATCTCGTCACGGTAGTGTTTGAATGTGGGCTTTATTAGTGCATACCATGCATTCACAACCTTCTTCCTGAGCGTTTTGTCTTTGATTTCCCACATGAAATTTTTGGCGATGTGTCTTATGCAATACACATGGTTTGTGGGAGGATCCTGCCAACCGTTATCAAGATTCTTGTATGCACTCTCAATTGATGGGTGTCTATCAGAGATCCAATATAAGTTAGGCTGGGGAGAAACGTATAACCGGATAATTTTTAGGAAAAAACTCCAACTCCCAGTAGTCTCCCCTTCAACTAGAGCGAAGGCTATTGGAAAAATGTTGTTGTTCCCATCCTGTGCCACAACCATGAGTAGCGTGCCCTTATATTTCTCGTACAACCATGTGTCATCAACTTGAATAATAGGTTTACAGTAAGCAAAGTCTTTGGTACATGGTTCAAACGCCCAGAAGATTCTGTGAAAAATGTCATTTCCACTAACGCAAGTCCCGTCTGGTGTATACGCCGACAATATCTCCAAGATGCCAACAGTCCCTGGAGAATATTGTTTAAGTGCCACCAAGTATTATGGAAGTTCTTTGTAAGACTCCTCCCAATTTTCGAACACCGTTTCAACTGCCTTAGTCCTAGCTATCCATGATTTACTGTACGAAGGAGTGTAATTATATCTTTAAACCATGTGCGAAATTATGGTACTCACCTTCAAAGAAGGGTTGTCGCTAATGACCGACAAATTTCATTACAAATCAATTGAGAGCTGAGCTTTGTGATAGTCCTGCATTGGATTCGTGATTATACAAGTGTCCTTTAGACCCATTGCCCCTATCTTCCATGAATCACTTCTCTTTCGGAAAGATGCTGTTAATCGAAACGGTCACACCTCATTACGATAATAGATCTTATACAGAGCCGGATTTGTTCGATCAACTCTATAATCTGCTGATAAGTCCATGTGATATTGTTTTATAGCTCAGACACAATCTTATTTTTTACGAAAGTTGTCTCCCTCTTTTAATGCTCATTTTGTTGGCATGTATGGATTGTAAAAAATATATTTTGACGGTTCATCGTCACCTAAGTCGAGACTTGTCATGTGTTGAGGTGGGCAATAAACATGACTGGCTGGTACTACGTTTTTCTCGTTGTTTACCATGTCATCAACAATGACTTCAACTACTTCTTCTTCTTCGTCAATGGCATCGACTTCAGCTTGTTCGTCATCAGATTCGTAAAAAACTTAAGAAGAATCAAGTTGTTGAGACAGTTGTTGTTGTTGTAACATAATATATAACTCAATATCTGAGAAACCATAATACTCATGACTGAGAAACATGTTATGCACATCTCCATCGTCTCGAATCTTTAATTGAAAATTTTTGCATTGTTCGTGCCCGTAAAAAAAAAACAGGATTCTTGTAGATTATTTGGCCAACTGGACCATACTGTAATTTCTTTTCTAATCTCGCTTTCAAATGTAAAATATTTGATCTTCTGTCAATCAAAAACCTAGTAACGTCCGTATTTCGAAAATTAAAATCGGCTGAGTTACATTCAAAAACCTCACCGTTTAAATATGCATTGATCATGTATTGTGGTGTTTGAGCCATAACAAATATGTTACTAAACTCGTGTTTGAAAGGATCGTTTTACAAATTTTTGTGTTGGGAGGGATATGTTACTAAGTGATATGATAATAAAACAACTATCTCTATTGTATTAATAGCAATATAGTTGGGTAATAGTGTTGTTTTTTATTAATTTTATCATTGTACTTCGTATTCCATGCAATTGTCTTATTTGATCATATGTCTTGTCCTAATTTTATTATTTTAGTAATTATCACTTATGACCCAAGGCAACGTGCATCTTCCTCAAACACACAACAACAACCCAATGCCCAACATCAAACACCATGCTATACCCAACATCCAACTATGTCGACTCAATCAATCTTCCAAAGTCGCAACCCATACATGCCACAAACCCAATCATAACAACAAGAGCCTTACCCCTACCGCCAGCCTCCCGAAACCGACATCACTTCTTCCTATAGTCGTGATAACTCTTTCGTCCCTACCTCATCCACCTATAGCCCCGATAACTCTTTCGATCCCACACCAGCCAACTATAGCCCCCCACGAATGAACACACAATCTTCCTACCAACAAAATATTTATCCTCTTTTTGACTATCAAACCCTACAACAACCATTGCATCGTTTCCAAACCGATTCGATGTACCAATTCGGACAACCATACCGTCCACACCCGACCCAACCTCCCCATCCCAACTACGAAAACATGGGCATTAAACTGAGTTACGGAAGCATTGTTGGCAGCATCCCCGGCTATTGGGGTCAAATGCTTCAAATTTCATATGATACGTCGGGGCCATCTCAACAAATACCTCTTCCACAGGTCAACACGCAAAGACGAAATACACCTCAACAAGCTCGTGGTAGACCTCGACGCCGCGCGAATCCTCCCCAATGTGGAACCAGTGGTCGTTTTGATAGAGTCGGTCATTGATTTTCCTTTTTTATCTGTTGTACACTATTTTCACTTTTTTATATTATAAATATTATAATTTATTATTTCTTTTCATTATTTTTTATACAAAATATTAATTTTAAAAAAGGCTCAAACTGAGGCACTATATGGTATGGCGCCTCCTCTGCAATTTCTAGGGCACCCTTTATAAGGGAGGCGCCATATGGGATGGCGACTTGGTTCATCCATTCACCCATCAGCCATTTCATATGGCGCCTTAATGTTGAATTATGGTCACTTTGGGATTTTTTTTGAATTCCCTATTAAAATAGTTTTTTTTAAATAGTTATTTAAAAAAAAATTCAAAATAAACTGTGTAGAGCACTAGAGTTATGCGTCTATTTTTAATTACATATCTAATTAGAAGGCTAATTTCGTCTCCCTAAACTAATTTTTATTTATAAATATTTTCTAATTAAAAAATATTGAAAATTTAAAAAAAATTTTAATGGATATTAACTTGTTACATAGAGGAAGTTTAAAATTATATATATATATTTTTTATGAAACAATTAACGTCAAGGATAGCCTATCTTGAGACATGACCACCCTAAAATTTTGATAATACTTTTTGAAAATAGGTATAATATACAAACTCTCTATCAAATACTATATGTATATAATTTCATGCATAATAACAATATATTGTTTCGAATTTTTTTATAAAAAAACCCTATATTTTTAATTAAAATATCAAATAAACTATAATTTTAAATTATTTATGAAAGTAACCATGTTTTTGAGCGAGACAAAAATGATACACCAATTCATTTGGCGAATGCATTTATTTTTAAACTCATACGCCAAATGAAATGGCTTGTGCATGTGGGTTAAGCCATTCACTCTCTCTTTAAACCCATGAACCATTTCATATGGAGTATACATTATGCATGGAGTGTATGCGCCATATGAATGAAATGGTGCATCCTCTTTAATTTTTTTTTAAAAATATAATTAAATGTAAAAAAAAATAGAAAATAAATTAAAGATATTATTAATTAAAATTAATGATTACACCAATTCATTTGAAAATCATTGCCCCACCTGATTGAAACGTCCTCCGGTTTCACATCCCGATGCATTAATCCGCCTCCGAGGTCTACCACGATTTTGTTGAGGTGTTTGTGGTCTTTGCGTATTTGCATGAGGAAAATGTTTTTGGTCCGAGGATCCCGATGCATTTGATATATTTGCAAACATTTGCCCTCACTAGCTGGGGGTTGTTGCGAGAAATGAAGATCCATGGTGTAGTATTTATAAGAAAGATGGTATAATGTAGTAGCTACACACATGATTTAAAAAATTAAAAAATTAAAAAAAAAAAAAAAAAAAGGGATGTGCCATATGAAATGGCGTATGAGTTATGAGATAAAAGGGTGGGGTCATTTCATATGGCTTAACACACATGCATAAGCCAAATGAAATAGTGCATGTGTAAACTATTCCAATTCAAATGGTGCATGTGTTTTTTCTATTTTAGGAATATGGTCATTTTAGTCAATTTTTTTTGAAAACATAGTTTATTTGATAATTGATTTGAAAAAGTAGGTTATTTTAAAACAAAATTCTATTGTTTCAATAAGTCGAGTGGTAAAGTTTACCTTTATCAGCCACTGAGGTCACGGGATCAAGTTTCCATGTCATGTAATATTTTATAATCCTGTGCATTTTAACAATGAATTTTTTTAATATTTGACAGATCCTCCTCAAACTTTTATACATCTAATCCAATCATTAAAATTATTTCAATGGATGGATATACAATTCATCCATAAAATTAATTTCACTTTTAATTTTTATACAATTAACTTAATTTCAATTTTAATTTTTATACAATTCATCCATAAAATTAATTTCAATTTTATTTTTAAATAAATATTTTTTTTAATTCCTCAAATAACTTTTTTACTATAAATTTTTAAAACTCTCATAGACACAAATTGTTTGGTTGTTGGTGTTTTTCCTCCCTTCTTTAGGCATTGCTTGGTTGTTATTTTTTTCCACACTAAATACTTTTATACTAAATCAATGAACAAATAACATATAAAAAAGGAATAATATATAAAATAAAAGAGTTTATTCATGAAATCAAAATATTACAATGTGAAAAATAATATTGAATTGACAATGATTTTTTAAAATATATCAATGAATTTTTACCATAATTTGACATATTATTTCACACATAAACCTTTACCATTCAAAAATTTAATTTTTATTAAGAAAATAAAATGAGAGTAAGATTTGAAATGGTTGCAATGGATGCAAAGGTCTCGTACATACATTGTTGATAGTTTTCACGTTTCTTTACAAAAAAATTTATATATTTATTAGAATAATATTTATTTCACGTATATTATTTTATATTTATTGCAAAGTGATCGAATTTAGGCATTGATTTGATACGACCCCACACCAAAGTAGTAGCAATTGATGAAGGAAAATATGACTTACGTCATCGATAATGGTAATGTGAATGATAATGATTTTTAATGCAAGTTTTGCTATCATTTAAAGAAATTTGTTTTTTCTAAGTGGCACAATTTTCAAATCCATTAAGATTTTCAGTATACCCCTAACAAGTTTTTCTTCAAGGATTTTGTTAAAATCCTTCAAGAAAATTGTAAAGTTGAAAGACTTTAAGGTAATTGTTTTATCTGATTTTGTTAAAAGAAATTTCTATTACATTATATATCAGATGTAATTAGTGTTTTCCATGAGATTAACAATTATCAGCCGAAGTTGGGCGGAAAGAAATTTGTTGTACCTTTGAAACTGAGATATGTGAAGTGATTCTCTTTTATACTTTTACATCAATTATTTATATCTTAAAGTTACTTACTATTATGCTTACTATTATTTTTTATAAACTGCAATCTTTGAAAAAGTGATGGATCTAAGTTCTTAAGTTACTATAGCAATGATACAAAATCTAGAGCAATTGTTAATGATAAAGGATTTCCAAGGTTGTTTCATTGAAACACACACAAGTTCTTAAGTTACTATAGAAATGATATAAAATCTAGAGCAATTGTTAATGATAAAGGATTCCCAAGGTTGTTTCATTGAAATATACACACGCCCGCGCACGCACACACGCCCGCCCGCATGCACGCACGCACACACACACACGCACACGCACACACAATTTTTTGTTCAAAGTAAAATATTATTCAATGTTTACTAATTCATTACTAATAAAATGAATCGTTAGAAAATTAAATGTGTTACTGTAAAAACTACGTTGAAATTTGTTGTTTCGAAGTACAAATGATTCTATTATGGTTACACTAATTGCTCTTTAAAATCTTCTAATACTACACATTCTTATAATTGTGGTTGTGGAGAAGATGTTAAACAACTCATACCTATTGAGAAGTAACAATGATCCTTAGTGAAAAGCTCTCCCAACAATACCAAGGTTAAATTTTCCCATATTCTTTTTAGTTTAAAAACTTTATTCTATTTTATTTTAAATTTAATTTCAACTAAAATTGTCACAAGTATAAGGTTGAGATTTATGTCAAATATGGAGATACAAAGTATCATTTTATGTTTTAGGACAGTGATTGTGTAACTATCATTGACAAAACATCAAGGAAGAAATGATTGTCTTGCCATGATTAAATAATTTATTCTGATGAAATTGATTTGTGGTTGAACAAGAAACTTTTCAGAAATGACAGTTAATCTTTAGCTAACTCCTAGCTAATTTGTAACTAATTTGTAACAACTTCGATTTAATCTTCGAATAGTTTGAAAGATGCTTCATGCAGGTGCTGTTAGAGATGAGTTATAATTACTTAATAGAAGTTTGATGCCAGAGGTACATGCCTAATCTTACTAGCTGCAACCACTTATATTAAGAAGTGTGAGAATTAAAAAAAAATAAGCCAAAACTACGAATTTACGTCTCCACCCATCTCACTTCTTCTCTACCCAACTGGTTCAAGCTGCTGGGCAATTAGGTGAAGCAAACAAGTTTCAAGAATTTCTTTTTCTTCATACAAATATATATGTTCATCGTAATTATATTGTTGTTCATTCATTGGTGATAAATACTTTTAAAGTTGTTTCTCTGCTACTTGTTTTGAATTTTGTTATTGAAATTACTTAAGATAGAATTGTGATTTATGAATATAGTAATATAAGTGAATGATTTAGAATTATTTGATATAATGGCTCTAAGAAATTTTTCTAGGTATCATTAGAACCATGTGGTTGAAGATGCCAACATATTGTTTGATATAATGCCTGAAAGAGTTACAATAAATGTGTTAACATATTATCTGGGGCGGTGATTATGATTCTGAAAGTCTTATTTATTTTTTGTTTTCTGTGTAAGATTGTTTATAAGATAGGATTAATCTGAAAGGAGGCATTCATGTCTTTTGACTTAGTTATGGTGGTTTTATCTTAAACTGCTCAAAAGTTGTACGCATGGGTGTTAATTTTAGAAGCATAAGCATTTGAATGCTTAAGTTTATCATGATACCACTCAGTTTTCATTTTTGTTTTCTTTAGTTCAAATGTGCAAATATTTGGTTACAAACTAAAGTTTTGATAGAACATTATGATGCAATTTGATTTATGTAGTCGACCCTGCTTAGTGTGATAAGGTTTGGTTGGTTGGTGCGAACATTGGGCTTAGGATCCTTACATGTTATATTTTACATTTATCACCTTTTCTTGGCTTTAGGATCCTTCTGATTTGACCTTACCAATTCTTGATAGAAGAAATATAAATGGCATTTTCAATGAATTTGATCTCTATCGGCCTCATATTTGATCAAATACCTAAAACAAAATTCAGCGTACGTGGAAGGTTAAATCCAAGATCTTCAGCGTGACTTCAAATTCTGGCAGTGCAAGAAAACGGTAACCAACGGAGACTAGTGGACATCATTCAACTCGTTATTGACCTCTCAAAGAATTACTTTCGAAGTCCTTCCCGTAGGACTTTGTTTGGTGGAATCTCGGTAACACCTCATTTAATATTTAGTCGTTTATGATTTATTGTGTGTGATTATTTTGGCATTGTCTTGGTTAAGAGTATGTGTGTAAGGGTGGGTGTGAGAGCTTAGTGGAATGAATTAAATGGAATTAAGTCTTGGAATAATAGTTGTAATAATAATAATAATAATAATAATAATAATAATAATATGTATAATGAGACATTCTATTAATATAGTTATTATTAGTATTATTACTAATATTAGTATTAGTATTATTATGATTACTAATGTTATTATAATTAATATTATTGTTATGGCCTGGGCCCCGGGCTGACTATGCTGGCCCAGCCCAATAATGTTCCACCAGGTGTCGCTACTGCGAAAATCGGCGCCGGCTGAACAGAAGAGTCGCCACCGTGCGTTATTTATCCCAACAGAGGGAAAGGAAACGCTCGAAGTAAACCTACCTCAAAGACGGGAAAGGAATGGTCATCGCAACCAAATCCTGGATTCGGGAGTCGGTTACGCAAGGGGAAGGTATTAGCACCCCTCACGTCCGTCGTACTCGACGGGATCCACGCTTGTTTTCTGGTACGGATTGTTATTCTATATATTCTACAGGTCAAGGGTTAAAAGAAAATAAAATGACTCGGCAAAGTATCGCACTTCATGCCTACGTATTCCCGTCTGGAACGAGAAATCAGAGTCAATGTAGTTTGCCTACCTACGGGAAAGGAGGGGAAGGTTGCTCGCTAGGATATCGCATCCTATGCCTACGTACTTTCATACAACATGAAAGATCAGAGCAAACGTAGTTCGGGCCACGTACGACACAAGTCTGTCTTGATTGTTTTTTATCCTTCTGAAAAAGGTTTTCTCCTGATTATGGGTCCAAGCGGACAAAAATGACGTTTTTGATTGGTTTACAGTCTTTTACGCAAGAACTGTTTTTTATGGTGTTTGAAATGTTTATTGTGTTTTTCTGATTGTTTTGAGAAAGAAAAGAAACAACAACTCTAACCTATGGTTTAAAAAAGGGAATCAAAATCTAACCTAATGTTGTCATGCATGGATAAGAACCTAATGTCTGTCATATTTCTCTCTTGCGCAGAGAGAAACAGAGATCCTAAGGGGATAAACGGAAAAACAACAGCATATATACAGTAAAGCAGTAAAATGCATGAATGCATCAGTACAAGCTAGGCAAGGGAGTCCTGCTCTTCCTCGAACCTTGAAAACAACAGGCAAAAGCGAACAAAATTCACTTTCAACCTAACAGATTAATTGGCAAACAATACAGTCCCGGAAACTCAAACAATACATCAAAAGCTTCTAAACAGCAAAAAATAAACCGTAAACAGCAACTCTACACAGCAAGCTCCGTCAACATCTTCAAGCAAAGTCTTCATCAACAAGCTTCCATCAAGCATCTATCTTCAAGGAGGAAAACTCTAACAGTAATCATCTTCCACAGCTTCAAGCAGCAGGGCTTCAAACAGCAGCAGTCACATGCACAGCTTCAACAGCACAATCTTCAAACAATGACTTCCATCTTTAATCTTTCATGGCTTTTCTTCAAATCAAACTCTCCAGGATGAGGAACAATTAATAGGATGAATTGAGATGTTAAACAGTTAGTTGACCACCAAAGGTGGCAAACAGACTGTTAACAAAATGTAGAATGTTTCTCTCAAGAGTTCTATCTCTTAGATACTGTCACCAAGCCTTCCAAAGGAAGGGGTGAGTATCCTAGAGAGACTCTGAATCATAGAGAGGGATGGAGGCAAACAAAGCCATCCATGTTTAAGAATCAAATTTCTACTCTAAGCTCTACCTAGCTCCTAGTTCCTGTGATCTTCAACAGCTACAAGCAAGCTACAATTTTCATCAACTCTTGAACTTGTTCTTCAATCCTTGAATTTGTCTTTGTCTTCAATGCTTCACCATCCATGGTCTTCAAGCCAAGCCCAAACCCCAAGCAAGCCCAACAAGCCCAAATAACAAGCAATAACCCCAAAACGGGCACACCATACAATCAAACAATTACAAAAATATACTAAATATTAATATAATAGGGGAAATTCTAATACTTATTCTAAGGGATCTACTACACTTTCCCATAATACCCCTATAGTCCCATCTTCTAATTCAACCTAAAAAGCCCAAAAAGGAATTGTTTTGTTGCACCTATGTTATGTTCAAAACCCTAATTATTCTAAGTTTTTTATTACACCATATCTATTTCAACATTTTTTTACTACCATTTTTATTCTAAAGTTTTATCACATTATCCTAAGGGAAACCCTAAAGTATATTAATATCTATATTATCAAGATCGAAGATCAAACCCTATATTAATTTCTAAGGGGTCTAAACAATTCCTAACATGCAGGGGGTCAAGGTTAACATCAATTGGGAAGGTCCTAATCAACAACCCTAAAACAGAACCAAATTACCTCTAGAAAATCTACAAAAATTCCTAAGGGAACATGCGAGTGTTAGCTACAATCTACTAAAATATCTAAGCAAGAATCATCACCAATTGAGAGAACAAAATTCTACAAAACAGCGGTATCAAATATGCAAAGCAAACATCATGCAAAATACTCATCAGAATGTAAAATGCAAAAGAAATGGGAAAACAATCCACAAAAATCTAAGAAAGATTATAAAATATCCTGAAGATGTTAGCAACCTATGGTAAAAAAATTAAAACCAAAATCTAAAGTTAAGGTCACTTTCTAAAGGAAAACCTATAAAGTGTCCAGGGAACATTCAGATGGCGATGGCTCTAAAAAGAGGATTCAAAACTAAACTTAGAATCGTCTAGAAATTCCAATAAAATTTATGGGGAACCCTATGCATATCATATAAAACATATCCAAAAATCAGCTCAAAATCATGAAGCATTAAAGAGAACAAAATTAAACAAAACAGATGAACAGTTATGTACACCGATGGATATTAGCACGAAAGAAATATCATAACTAAATAAAAAAAAATCTAAAAAATGCAAACTCAGCGCCTAAAATTTCTTAAGATAATCAAGATCTGTAGAAAAAAATTTCATAATTTCTTTAATATTTTTACTATTTTTGACGTAATAAAAGCAAACAGGCCTCAAAACAGAAAAATAAAAAGAAAAAGGGAATGAAGAAAATCTCCAAATTAACAATCCTAAAATCATCCATAGGTGTTCATGATCCTAACCGCATGAGAATTTCTAATTATCTCATCCTAAATCCATGGGAAAGTGAAGGTTTACATATCTTGATCGGAGCTTCGAAACGGAGTATCTTCGGCTCTTTTCGTACTTCCGAAAGCTTCAAATTCGTTCAACAATATGCAAGGAAAGTGCTACAATCTTCGAATCGAACCGAAATCGCCTTGAATGAAGAATCACCACTTGATTTGCTCTCTTGAAAATTGATATGCTCTCTTCCAATCCAACTCCAATCAATCACCAACCTTGCTTCAAATGAGTTTCTAAACATTTATAGAGATGATTGGAATATTCTAGAAATGAAGCCCAAGCCCAAAATAATAAAATCCATTTCCCTTGGAACTTTCTAGATTATTCATGTATCTTCCCTTGGAAATTTCTAGATTGTTCATGTATCTTCCCTTGGAAGTTTCAAACCAAAATAGCCTTCCAAATGCCTTGTTAAGTGGTTTGGATTAGTGACTTACATTTCAAGTAACCACTTTTACAAAGCAAGTCATGAAATTATTGCTCAATTCAAAAATGTGCCAATGTCATTGTCTTTAAAATGAATTTTACAATCAAATTGGTATGTCATATGGCTTGTTTGTGACCTCTAACCCAAAATTTGATTTTTTTTTCCACCACTTTATTTAACTTATTCCCCCTTTTTAGGCCATTTTTATCACTTTTTGATACAAGTCTTTTTAACATCTCATGACCTCCCTAATAGCCTTAAAACATCATTCTAAGCAAGTTTGATGTTGAAGATTTTTCCATTTGAAGCTTGGAAGTAGGAGATATGGCCTTATGCTTGAAATGACTTATAACCTCCAAATGCCCAAAATGCCCTTGGCTTGTCAAGATCATAAGTAGAGCTCCACAAATCAGATTGAGGCATACCATACCTTTCTAGAAATCTAAGATTATGAGGAACAACTTTCATGTTGGCCAAAAATCCATTTGAAAACTCCTTATGGGGAAAACGTTGCTGGGAAGTCAAGTAACTTTCACAGACAAATTTCAGATGCCTCTGATGACCTGTAACTTGCAAGAACCATAACTTGAGTTCTACAAATCTCCTTGATTCCTTCCACCACTCAAATTAAAGGTCTTGAGATACTCTACAAGTTCCATGTTGGCCAAATATCCATTAGAGACTTATATCTTGAATTATTCTTCTTGGAAGTTTGCCCTAAATCAGGGGATTTTACACTGAAACCCTAATTTAGAAACTTCTCTTCTTCTTGATTTATTTTGATTTCTCCTTGGCACAACACCACATCCATATCCACATATCAAATGATGGATCCCCCATTCTTTAAACAGGCCTTGATGTCCCTTCAATCAAGTATTTAACCTAGGGTTGACCTAGGGTTGATCCAGATGAAACCCTAATTGACTGTCTTCAACTGTAGTTCTTGTAATCACATCAATGACTTGTCTCACTCTAAAAATGACCCTCTAGGTCTTCCATTATGTCTATATACATTCCATGCCCTCAATTCATAGCCCACAATCTCTTTGATAGTCTTCAAACCCCCTCAAGATAGGAGAAAAACCCACTGATTGGTCCACTAACTTCTCAAGCTTCAATTCCTTTCTGATGACTTGCATAGGCTTAAATTTTGAATAAGAACCTCTTGATAGGCTCATAGAGATAAGAATGGCACTCAGTCCCTTGTTGGATGGCTTGCCCATGCTATGCTATGCAGATGAATGAATTATGTACATGACCTAATATGACCTAATATGCAAATTCTAAAGCTATGAAACATAAAATCAGGTGAAATAAGTTGGTCAAATTTTGGGGTGCAACAGCTGCCCCTATTCAAACGATTTGGACCCGACTGGGTGAAACGCCCGGAGCCTTCAGACCATCGAGGTACGAAACGGTTGAATACCAATAAACCCGGAAATTTGCCAACTGCAAAACAACTACACCACTACTTGGGGAAAAAAAATTTTACTGATCCGACTTCATCACTATTCTGTCAATACTGGAACAATCCTTAGTGGCTTCACCGGAAGAAGACTTTTGTAAGAATTCAACTCTATCTTGTCATGGGACACATACTATGCTCCCTACGAGGAAATCATCCGCCTATCCGAAACGGGAACACACCTCTTGCTTATGTCACACAAACTCTTCATCCGCCTATCCGAAACGGGAACACACCTTTGTGTATAACTGCAAAGAAATCGTCATCCGCCTATCTGACATGGGAACATACTTCTATCCACTTTACTGAAAATCCTAATCTGCCCATTACACAGAAAAACCTTCATCTGCCCATCACACAGGAACGTCTTCGTCTGCCCATCACACAGGAACTCTGAATTCTGCCCATCACACAGGAATTCTAACTTCTGCCCATCACACAGGAATGTCTTCGTCTGCCCATCACACAGGAACTTTGACTTCTGCCCATCACACAGGAATGTCTTCGTCTGCCCATCACACAGGAACTTTGACTTCTGCCCATCACACAGGAATGTCTTCGTCTGCCCATCACACAGGAACTCTGACTTCTGCCCATCACACAGGAATGTCTTCGTCTGCCCATCACACAGGAACTTTGACTTCTGCCCATCACACAGGAATTCTGACTTCATCTGCTCATCACACAGGAATGTCTTCTTCTGCCCATCACACAGGAACTTTGAATTCATCTGCCCATCACACAGGAATGTCTTTGTCTGCCCATCACACAAGAACTTTGACTTCTACCCATCACACAGGAACTTTGACTTCTGCCTATCACACAAGAATGTCTTCTTCTCGGACATAGCTTCTTTGCCTATTCTTTGCAGTAACTAACTCCGTTGGGGGATGTTCCGAGAATAACTGTCAAACCCTCGCGTCAATACCAAGTGACCACCTCTGAATTTTGATTTCGTGAAAACCTCGTGCCAATGCACAACAATCTTGAAAAAACATCCCGCTGGTCGGGTACAACAATGCCTCAATTGGCAACTCTGTGGGGAACAATAAACTGAACTACATCATACGTCTCCGGGCGAGACCTCGATTATCTAGTACCATCTGATCTTTAGAACTCCATACTCCTATTGAGAAAATACCTGAAAGCAAAAGGTCAACCAACCTGATCTATGTTTCATAATGCGTATGTTTGATAATGGCGTAATGCTCCATACAATATGGAAATGCTACGCGTTTTATTTGGTGGATGCAAATATGACACTATATGTCGATGCAAATGCAGGTTCAAGCTGCTGGGGATAAGCTCTGACGAGCTTGCTTCACCAATCCTTGCTGTTGAGGACAAATAACACCATGCTGGGGAGTGAACGGGTATCACGAAGTATTCTGGCAAAATAAATGCCAGGGCATACAACCAACTCTGCTGGGGAGAGATCTAAACTTTAATTTCCACTAGGAGGAAAGAAAATTCTTGCTGAATAGAGAGAACTCCGCTGGGGAGTGAACGACTCTCTTGGAGACAAAATTGGCTCTGCTGGGGGGAGAATAAAGGATCCTACCAGGAAGGAAACTTCTGTTGGAGAGAGTAGACGACCCTACTGGGGATAATGGATCTTCCTTGAGGAATGTACACTGTCTGAGCACAGCCTGCCAACCTGGAATCACTACTCTGAGGCTAAACAACTCTTCTCGGGATAGAAAGTCCTTGTGGAGGAAATCATACTGTCTGAATACAAATCACAATCTTGAGATTATCAACTCTTGTTGGAAATAACTGACCCTACGGGGGAAAAAGAAAAACCATCTTTCTGAACCAATTTTGACTTGGTCATCCATCTTGAGAACCTTCTCAACTGGGGATTGCATCTACACATGCTCAATTCTGTGGGGATTACCACCTTGCCGGAGACATCTCTATTAAGATACTCTTCTGGGGAATTAATCTTGTCCTTCAATAAAGGGGAGTGCCATTTCCACTTCCGGGAACACGACCTGCGTGGGGATTTACATCAACTGTAATCACATCTTTCATCCAATGCCTTGGCTAGGCCATAGTAATTCTCTTTCGATTGCTTCAAACAGGCAAGGACCCTGCAAAACAGCACAAACGTGACAAAACAAGTCCATACAACCGAATCTATTCGGGTTAGCATTCGTGACAGCATTTCAGTCAATTCAAAGTTTTAGCAATTATTGGCAAGGGCCAACACTGTTATGTACATGCTAGTTTTGTCAAAACAATCGGCGTTTTTTCACATACAAAACAATAAAGAACAAATATCGAGTACTGAATAACATGTTTTATTGATAGGGCCTCTAAATAGGCGGAGTTTTGTACACTGGATGTAACTCCTGAAAAGAGGTAGCTACGCACAAACAAGTACACAAGTATGCACAGGAAGCATAAATACTAACACAAATATGTACACATGTCGGCAACGGGATGCAGACAAACACCATGAGCTGATCCTCCTATGACTCGCCTGACTCTGGCGCTTTCCCGGTATTCAACTTTTCGAAGAGGTTGTATCTGATAAACGAATCCTCAAGTATTCTCCGGCACCAATGTGCAATGCAGTATCAAATTCGGACCGCAATCATTTGCTTTTCAAATCCCTAACTTTTGCGTGAACCGCCCTTTACGGGTTTTCAATTCACCGGGATACCCTTTTTTGCCGAAGCCGCCCAGTGTAGGTTTTCGACTTCGCGGGTGTACATTTTTTCAATTTTATCCCTAACTTTTGCCCGAACCTTTTATTCTGTTTTTGGTTCGCCAGGATGCCCCATTTTTGCCTGGACTCTCCTTTTTTGTCCAGCGGGTCAATTTCAAGCAAAGTATTTTTTAACTGCGTCCGAATTCACAGGCGATGTAAAGTCCTCACCATCCATGGTGGACAACAACAAAGCTCCTCCTGAAAAGACTTTTCTGACAACGTATGGCCCTTCGTAGTTGGGGTCCACTTGCCCCTGTGATCTGCCTGTGGCGGGAGAATCCTATTTAGCACAAGGTCGCCCGTCTGAAAGCTCCGAGGATGTACCTTTTTATCATACGCTTTCTTCATTCGGCTCTGGTACAAACGACCATATGCTAGAGAAGCTAACCTCTTCTCATCCATTAAACTCAGCTGGTTCAACCTGTCTCTCACCCATTCTGCCTCGTCCAGTTGGACATCTCGTAATACCCTCAGGGAAGGAATCTCAACTTCCAGCGGTAACACTGCTTCCATTCCATATACCAACGAGAACGGGGTTGCCCCGGTTGTTGTGCGTACCATCGTACGATAACCGTGCAAAGCAAAAGGTAGCATCTCATGCCAGTCCTTATAGGTCACCACCATCTTCTAAACAATCTTCTTTATGTTCTTATTGGCCGCCTCAACAGCGCCATTCATCTTGGGTCGATAAGGGGAGGAGTTGTGATGCTCGATCTTAAAACTCTGACACAGCTCCTTCATCATTCTGTTATTTAAGTTCGAACTATTGTCGGTAATTATCCGCTCGGGGATTCCATATCTGCAAATGATATCTCGCTTGATAAACCTGGCTACCACCTGCTTGGTCACATTTGCATAGGATGCCGCTTCCACCCATTTGGTAAAATAATCGATTGCTACCAAAATGAAACGGTGTCCGTTAGATGCCGTCGGCTCGATCTTTCCAATCATGTCAATTCCCCACATTGAGAATGGCCACGGTGACGACATCATGTTCAGAGGACTCAGAGGCACATGGGTCTTATCTGCATAGATCTGGCACTTATGACACTTCTTCGCAAACTTGAAACAATCGGTTTCCATAGTTATCCAATAATAACCTGCCCGCAGCAACTTCCTCGTCATAGCATGCCCACCAGCATGCGTACCAAATGTACCTTCATGTATTTCCTCCATGAGCAACTTCGCCTCTTTCTCGTCTACACAACGTAGTAGCACCAAGTCGTGATTTCTCTTGTATAGGACACCGTCTGGATTCAGATAGAAATTACCCGCCAATCTCCTGAGAGTCTTCTGATCGTGACTGGATGCCCCAACCGGATATTCTTTGTTTTTCAAGAAATTATGGATGTCAAAATACCAGGGTTTATCATCAGATGCTTTGTCAATGGCAAATACGAAGGCGGGTCTATCAAGC
Source organism: Lathyrus sativus (assembly GCA_963859935.3). Taxonomy (NCBI): domain Eukaryota; kingdom Viridiplantae; phylum Streptophyta; class Magnoliopsida; order Fabales; family Fabaceae; genus Lathyrus; species Lathyrus sativus. The sequence goes on from OZ012738.1 coordinate 588,323,038, forward strand.
CGGGAGATAACAATTCTGGGAGCCTCATTCCAGAAATTGACTTTATACATGGAAGACAATGTGGCCAGAGCGTCAGCCATCTGATTCTCTGCTCGCGGTACATGATGCAATTCAACCTTGTCAAAGAAGGGCAACAATCTCCTCGCGTAATTCATGTACGGTATCAAATTGGGCTGACGTGTCTCCCATTCTCCTTTTATTTGATTCACCACCAGAGCTGAGTCTCCATATACATCCAGATTTTTGATTCGCAAATCAATGGCTTCTTCAAGCCCCATGATACAAGCTTCGTATTCGGCTTCATTATTGGTAACTGGAAAGGTCAATCGAGCAGTGAATGGTATGTGCGACCCCTGTGGAGTAGTGATGATTGCCCCTATTCCGCTACCATAGGAGTTTACAGCTCCGTCAAAGATCAACTGCCATTTTGAACCCAACTATGGTCCTTCGTCCGACAATGGTTCTTCACAATCTTTCATCTTCAGGTACATGATATCCTCGTCAGGAAAATCAAACCTCATCGATTGGTAGTCCTCAATAGGCTGCTCTGCCAAATACTCAGATAATACACTCCCCTTTATAGCCTTCTGTGAGACATACTGGATGTCGTATTCGGTCAAAACCATCTGCCAACGGGCAATTCTCCCCGATAGTGCCTGCTTTTCAAATACGTATTTGATAGGATCCATCTTCGAGATGAGCATGGTTGTATGGTTCAGCATGTATTGCCTCAAACGCTTGGCGGCCCAGGCTAGCGCGCAACAAGTTTTTTCGAGCATTGAGTATCGAGATTCACATTCAGTAAACTTCTTACTCAGGTAGTATATCGCATGCTCTTTTCTTCCTGTCTCGCCGTGTTGACCGAGAACACAACCCATACTTCCCTCAAGAACCGTCAAATACATAATCAAGGGTCTCCCTGCCATTGGAGGTATCAAAATAGGAGGCTCCTGCAAATACTGTTTTATTTTATCGAACGCCTTTTGACAATTTTCATTCCATGTTACAGCCTGGTCTTTTTTCAACAGCTTGAATAACGGCTCACACGTAGCTGTCAGGTGAGATATGAACCTGGCAATGTAGTTCAGTCTCCCTAAAAAATCCTCGTACTTCTTTTTCTGTTTTAGGCGCTGGCATCTCTTGTATTGCTTTGATCTTTGCAGGATCCACCTCTATTCCTTTTTCGCTCACGATAAACCCCAGCAGTTTACCCGATCTCACCCCGAAGGTGCATTTATTAGGGTTCAGTCTCAACCTGAACTTCCTAAACCTTTTGAATAACTTCAGCAGATTCACCAAATGCTCTTCCTCCGTCTGGGATTTGGCAATCATATCATCAACATAAACCTCGATCTCTTTATGCATCATGTCATGAAAGAGAGTCGTCATTGCACGCTGATACGTTGCCCCAGCATTCTTTAATCCGAAGGGCATCACTTTGTAACAAAATGTTCCCCACGGTGTTATGAAATTGGTCTTCTCCATGTCTTCGGGTGCCATCTTGATCTGATTATACCCCGAAAATCCATCCATGAAAGAAAAGACAGAGAACTGAGCCGTATTGTCAACCAACACATCAATGTGCGGAAGTGGGAAATCATCTTTTGGGCTCGCTTTGTTTAGATCACGGTAGTCCACGCACATTCTGACTTTACCGTCCTTTTTCGGCACTGGTACAATATTAGCGACCCATGAGGGATACTTTGTAACAGCTAGGAAACCGGCATCCCACTGCTTTTGGACCTCCTCTTTAATTTTCACTGCCATATCAGGCCTAGTTCTGCGAAGCTTCTGCTTAACCGGCGGGCATTCTTCTTTTAGTGGCAAACGGTGCACAACCATATCCGTGTCCAGCCCAGGCATGTCTTCGTACGACCAAGCGAATACATCACTGTACTCTCTGAGCATCTCAACCAATCTTCGCTTGACGTCGCTCTACAGCGCGGCTCCTATACGGATGTTCCTTTCAACCCCTTCCGACCCCAGGTTAATAATTTCAATGACCTCCTCATGAGGCAGAATGATTCGTTCTTCTTGCTTTACCAACCAAGACAACTCTTCTGGAACGTCGCCATCTTCAACAATCTCTTCTTCGGCCTGAAATACCGAGTGCTCAAATTCGAAATGAGTCATAGGCGATTCAATGATGTCATATGAAAATATTATCCTGCAAAAGGAATGGTTAAATGCTTCAAAATGTGCATAAAGCGAGTAACCACGTTGCCATTTTATTGTAAAACAAAACAGGAAAGACAGAGAGCACAATATTTGCATGCAACAAAAAACGCCTTTTTATTTAATGATCTAAACATCACAATGTACATAAAAGAGTAACCCTAAGCAAAGTCACGATGTCCCGGGCAGGACACCGGGTTATTCAACAATTGAAAAACAAAGAAATTACTGTTTTGTAGTCACGGGAACAAATTCCTGAATTGACCAGTTGCATAGCCCTTGCCCCGGCACGCTTGGCCGGATCCAAGCATCCATGTCACAGTCACTATCCCCCTCCTCTGAATCGGAGACAACATTGATGGCTTCAAAACAAACCCCACTGGACGTGATCGTCACTGGCCCTTTGAATTTTGGTGCCCCTGCAATGGGCGCTGATGATGACGGCTGATAACCCAGTCCGAACCTGTCCAGCTTCACAGGTATGTCTAGTACACGGCCCCAACCCTTTGTCTCTCCTGCTTGCACTAAAGCCTGCGCTTCTTTGTACGAGGATACGACCACTTCCGGCGCTTTACTGACGACTGGAGCTTTATCCTTGATTTTCAAACTTTCAAACCCCTGGCAGGGCGTCTCATGAATTTCACCATCAACCTCGATGTATTTGAATGAGGACAAGTGACTCACCAAGATATCCTCCTCTCCACAGACGGTAACGACACTGTCACCCACCATATACTTCAATTTCTGGTGCAAAGTAGAGGTAACTGCCCCGACACCATGTATCCACGGGCGTCCTAGTAAGCAACTGTACGCGGGGTGAATGTCCATAATGTAAAACTCCGTTTCAAATACCTCTGGTCCCACTTGCAAGGGTAACGTTATCGATCCAAACACCGATCTTCGGGTGCCGTCAAATGCCCGAACCACCAAATCACTCGGTGTACAGATGATTCCCCGGATGTCTAGCTTCATCATGGCCTTTTTGGGAAGTACGTTCAAAGAAGATCCTGTATCTACCAATACGTGGGATATAACCGTGCCCCAACATTCAACAGAAACATGCAACGCCATGTTGTGTCCTCTCCCCCTTGGGGTCAAATCAAAATCAGTGAATCCCAAACTGTGATCGGCGTTCACATGGGCCAGTACCCCCTCCAACTGGTTGACAGACACATCTTGAGGTACGAATGAAGTATCCAAAATCTTCAACAATGCATTCCGATGTGCTTCGGAGCATAACAACAATGATAGTATGGATATCTTCGATGGTGTTTGTTGCAAGTGCTCGACAATCTTGTAGTCTCCTTTTCTAATTAGGCGCATAAACTCCTCTACGTCCTTCAGTGACGTTTCCTTCTCATTCCTCTGTACAGGTATACCCTCGTTCACTTTTTCTTTTCCTCGAGCCAAACGCTGAGCTTCTACCTCTGGTGACACAAAGATCCTTCCACTTCGAGTCATCCCACCAGTTCCAACAACGTTGTCAACAACTTCAGCTGGTTGCTTATTCAATTCTATCTTCTCGCCATTGCAGTAGGCTTCCAACCCGTAGGTCCAGGGTACGACTTTAGTATTTTCATACGGGACAGGCCCCGCTTTTGTGATGGTGATCGTTGGCCGCCTGGCTGGCGCCGTTATAGTAATCGTCTTTCGTGGGATAGTCACCATCGCTACATCATTAGCCTCATCCATCATAACCTCCGCAGGTTTCTCAATGGCTGTGCTGTCAAACTGTAATCTACCCTCGTCCATCAAAGCTTGAATACCTATTTTCAACTCAATGCAGCCCCCATCTTGAGCCCAGCAATCCAGACAATACTCATCACAGCCCGGATGAACACCTCCTCTCAACAATCTGCTTTTAACCTCGCACAGTGGAGTCTTGAGCTCATCGACACTCAATACCAAATTCAGCTCTTCCTCTGTCAACACAGCATTTGCCCCATGGTTGGGCATAGGTGAATTTAAGATATTTGGGCCAGCCTGCCCGAAGTTGATGGCTTTGCTATCTAGCAGATCTTGTACCACATGCTTGAAAGCATGACATGTCTCTATATCGTGGCCAGGAGCTCCGGAGTGAAACTCGCATTTCTTATTCGTATCAAAGCCAAATGGAGGGGTACCCGTCATTGGCGCCATGGTCCTCTTTTCTACTAAATTCAAACCCAGCAATGTTTGAAGCAATTCCGCATATGTATAAGGAGGTACATCAAAAACCCTCTTCGGCCTCGTGTTAGGAAATCTCCTTTGACCCTGGTTAGGTCTCTGCTGCTGCTGTTGTTGCTGTGGTTGTTGTTGCGGCGGTATCTGCTGTAACGGTACTGATTGCTGAGGGAATGGAATTGTGACACTTGCCACCTGTTGCGGATGATTGTACTGATTACGTCCTCTACCTCGGCCTCGGCCTCGGCCTCCGAATACTGCACTCGTGTCACCCTGACGGCGACCACCATAACCTTTTCTGTTATTTCCCGATGAAGTGGATTCCTCAGCGCGGAATATGCCCACTTTAATATTACTTTCGATTTTCTCACCCATCAAGACTAGGTCCGAGAAACTACCCAAGGAAGTATGGAACAGCTTATCATAAAACACACCAGTAAATGTCCCTACGAACATATCATTCATCTCTTTGTCATCCAGCGGAGGATGAACTCGTGCGGCCATATCGCGCCATCTCTGCGCGTATTCCTTGAAGCTTTCATCTTTCTTTGGGGACAAACCCTGTAACTGGATCCGATTCGGGGTCAAGTCACTATTGTATTTATAATGCGCCACAAATGCGTCGGCCAACTGTTTCTAGGTCTTTATCTGGGTAGGCTCTAACCCCATGTACCATTCAAGAGAAGGACCAGACAAACTGTCCTGAAAGAAATGCATCATCATTCTTTCGTCATTCGAATAAGCCGACATTCTTCTATAGTACGACCGCACATGAACCTTGGGGCAAGTATCTCCCTTGTACTTGTCAAAAGTTAGAGCCTTAAATTTCAAAGGTACCCTCAGACCGGGTACCAGTCCCATCGTGGTCATGTCCAAACCAGAAGCACTTTGATTCACAACACCTTTCATCTGCTCCTCGAGCATCTTAATTCGCTGCGTGTTGTCTACAGGACCGTCAAAACCTCTACCAGAGAATGCATCTTCCTGCTGATCTTCGTTCCAGTTGACATTTTCATTGCCAAAGCCATCATACCCTTGATTGCGGCCAAATATATTCTGATTCATCATTGGTCCTTGACCTCTAATTCCGTATCCCTGATTGATACCAGCCGGTCCATACCCATTATTAACGAATCTAGTGCCGTTACCATTATTAGCCATTCCTCCATAACCTTGGTTAACCATACCAGCACCGTCGTATCCAAAGCCAAACCTGCCATCCGGACCACCATAGCCAAAGCCTTGCTCATTGTATCCGAAACCCGCGTTTCCGAAACCATTATCTCCGTTATTATTGACGCCCCCCAGATTGGCATCCTTGAGTCTAACATTATTAACAACAACTTCATTTCCAACTCCATTGTTACCATTTCCGGTGCCAGCCCCGTTGTTCGCATTCGCGCCCGGCACATTTACCACAGGAGGGTTCACTACAGGCTGAGGAGTATGCACACTGCCTCCATGAATAGTCTCAACTTGTACAGAGTGGGGGTCCTCGTTACCACCTCCATTTGCCTTTGCCAATAGCGGCAACACCAGAGTCTGCAGGTTTTCCTGCCCCTTCATAACCGTTTCCATAGTCTGCATGAACTGTGTGAGCCTCTCCCGCATCTCCTGCATCTCTTGCTGTACTTGATCCATAATCTTCTTACAGTTTGTGCGAGTGGGATACCGATGAGGACGTTGACTTGCAATTCTGTAAACCTGTCGAGATGCAGAAGATGAGATACAGTTTCAATAATTAGCTGATAAATGCAATATGTATGCACATGCAATGCAATATGTGTCTGTGCGTTAGGGCGTATTATTTCCCCAACTCTAGTGCCATGTGCTCTGTGTCGTGTCGTGCCGTGACAGTGCGGTGATAATTGGCTGATAATCATTCACAGAAGACGGAACAACTTGTATATAGCTGATCGGGCAAAGTTATACATCAATGTGAGGTAGTACAATAGAAGGCATGACCCCAACCAACAGGCCTGGTGATGGTCAGCTCAAAACAACAATATACAAATCAAGTCAAGTAGGTTCGTAGCCCTTGTACTCCTTCAATAGCCTTTTGGTCTTTGGATGGTCCGGCTGAGCAAGCAATCCTTCAATCAGTGCGTCACCCCACCTGATCACACGCTTCAAATCCTCGATAGATTCTTCCCATTCACCGTCCCCAAAGCAATCATCAACCTTTCTCTTCTGGGAATGAGCTTCTTTCTTGCGTTTGGCTACCTCATTCAATGCGTCTTGAAGAGCCCATCTAGCCATAACTTCCTCTTCGTACTTGAGCTTGCTAGTCTTCAGCTGGTGTTCCAAGTCAGAAATCTGCTGCTTTAGTTTGTCCTACCTTTCCTTGTTATTGGTCAGCATGGCATTCCACGTTTTGCTGAAGGAAGAGATTTCTCGATAAGCTACGTCTAGTGCCGTTTTCTTTGATTCAAGCATATCATGTGAACTCTTGAAATCCTTTCCCAGACGCTCCCGTTTCTGTTTCTCTTCAACCAGCTTAGCATTCAACGAAGCTACTGTTTCAGTCTGTTGTTGGAGAGAGTATGCAGCTTCATTCTTCTCTCTTCTGAGCTGAGCCAGTTCTTTCTCTAATTCTTCATTAGCCAACAGCAAGGCTTCCTTCTCTTTTACAACTTGCTCATATACTTCCATGGTAACGGTGGTTGGTTCCTCTACTGGAACAGGAACATGGACTGGTACAGCTGGAAACGGCATTAGCAACTGTTTTGCTCTTTCTTGTACCCAGGCTTTGTACGGTGCGTAAGCTTGACTGTCGTTCTTTCCCAATAGTGGTTTCCCTCTCCTGTTGATGCGTATCCAAGCATGCTGAAGTTGGGCTAATAATTCTCCGTTCACATCACCAGTGAAGTACAGAGATTCCTGTACTTCTTCCTCCCTAGGTGGATCCTTCAATGCATATCCAAATTGGCGAACAAACAAAGATGGATTATAATTGATGCATCCCTTCCTTCCTATCAAAGGCACGTTTGGATATCCAGAGCAACTGAAAATCACCTCAAACCCTAGCAAATCCCTGTCAAACCAATCAACGTTTTCAGAAGAGAGTCTCATCAGGCGCTTCGGCCAATCAGCTGTATCTGCAACCTCCACCAAAGGTTTTTTCTTAGGAACGTGGCTCTCAAACCACATGCTCAGCAATGGCACACAAAAGTGAACACTCTTCCCTCTCCTCTTTTCATTCTTGTAATGCAACGAATGGTAGAAATCCCCGAGCAATGTGGGTACAGGGTTGCCAGCGACAAACAAATGAAAGGCGTCAAAGTCCACAAAATCTGGGATGTTGGGAAACAATACTATCCCATAGATGCACAGAGCCAACACAACATTAAAGACTATCCAGCATCTACTCTTGGCGTATTCCTGGGCTTTACCAATCAAGAACTGGAGGGAAAAGCCTGGAACCCCGCGCGAAGAAGTCACCAATAGCTCAGAAGCGTCCAAGTGTAAAGCCTTTGCTAAGTCTTCCAACCTAGGCTTAGCGTCAAAGTGAATGAAAGGAACCTTATTCTGCACGGGTAACTCAACAAACTCTACGTACTCTTCCAAGGTGGGCCCCAAAATAAAGTCCTTGAAAGTGAAGCATCTCAAGGCAGGGTCATAAAATTGCATCAATGTATATAGCCCATCCAGCTCAACCTCAGTTGGTATACGAACCAACCTCAACAGTCTTCCGTAACTCATCCTGAAGCTTCTCTGGACATCCTCCTCAGCAAGGGAAATCAAACCAATCAGGGGAATAACATCAAGGGTTGGTAATTTGTATGCAACTGTCCTTCTCAAGCTAGCCATGATCAATAATCAGAAATCCGGACGCTAGAATCAGGGAAAATGCAAATGCACCTGCAGCACAGACACACGTTAATGAAATGCACATGATAATGGTTATGCAACAATGCAATGCAAATAGATGCAACAAGGGAACCAGGTGCCATGGCTAAGAAGCCCAAACCACATCATAAGTCTCAAACAGACCATCCAGAAATCCTCAACTCTGGTCTTAGACAGACCCAATATGAAGCTCTAATCCCGGTCTCTGATAGACCCCTCAACTGTCCATAAATATCCTGAATCTCAAATCAAGAAACAAACCGGTATCTGGAGGTCTAGTTACCTGCATAGTCCCAAAACCCTCTCCCAGGTAGGTGTCCTAATAACTGACAATGATATGGCATCCTATGCGGTCGTCGGCGTCACAGACTTTCAGGGTTGACGATACGATTCCTAGAAGGAGTGGCATCATCAAATCCTGAAGAGGCCTCACTTAGTCAACTTCCAATTGATCGGTTCCCAGAGTCGACAATTCAACTAACCAGCAACCCACGCCACCTAAAGGGTGGGACAGGAGGCCAACCAGAGGAACCTCGTCTGAGTGTGAATTTTGCGGGACACCAAGACCTGCAAAGCAAGTGGGCGCGCGCTACTTTCCACTCTAATTCTAAGTACACTCAAGCCTAGGTCCGACTTATCTCTCAATAATAGAACACCCGTCACAACCCCCAATAACAACAATAATCAATAATATAGTGCTGAAGGTAAATGACATAAATGTAAATCCATACAAATTCCTCGACGGGAAAGCAAACGTTAGGATTGACTCGCTTAAGGGACGTTGGATCCCAAAGGCATAAGGAACTATCGCAGTCCTTAGCAGCCAGGGGACGTTGGATCCCCAGCAGAGTCGCCAGCTGTCGCTACTGCGAAAATCGGCGCCGGCTGAACAGAAGAGTCGCCACCGTGCGTTATTTATCCCAACAGAGGGAAAGGAAACGCTCGAAGTAAACCTACCGCAAAGACGGGAAAGGAATGGTCATCGCAACCAAATCCTAGATTCGGGATTCGGTTACGCAAGGGGAAGGTATTAGCACCCCTCACGTCCGTCGTACTCGACGGGATCCACGCTTGTTTTCTGGTACGGATTGTTATTCTATCTATTCTACAGGTCAAGGGTTAAAAGAAAATAAAATGACTCGGCAAAGTATCGCACTTCATGCCTACGTATTCCCGTCTGGAACGAGAAATCAGAGTCAACGTAGTTCGCCTACCTACGGGAAAGGAGGGGAAGGTTGCTCGCTAGGATATCGCATCCTATGGCTACGTACTTTCATACAGCATGAAAGATCAGAGCAAACGTAGTTCGGGCCACGTACGACACAAGTCTGTCTTGATTGTTTTTTATCCTTCTGAAAAAGGTTTTCTCCTGATTATGGGTCCAAGCGGACAAAAATGACGTTTTTGATTGGTTTACAGTCTTTTACGCAAGAACTGTTTTTTATGATGTTTGAAATGTTTATTGTGTTTTTCTGATTGTTTTGAGAAAGAAGAGAAATAGCAACTCTAACCTATGGTTTAAAAAAGGGAATCAAAATCTAACCTAATGTTGTCATGCATGGATAAGAACCTAATGTCTGTCATATTTCTCTCTTGCGCAGAGAGAAACAGAGATCCTAAGGGGATAAACGGAAAAACAACAACATATATACAGTAAAGCAGTAAAATGCATGAATGCAACAGTACAAGCTAGGCAAGGGAGTCCTGCTCTTCCTCGAACCTTGAAAACAACAGGCAAAAGCGAACAAAATTCACTTTCAACCTAACAGATTAATTGGCAAACAATACAGTCCCGGAAACTCAAACAATACATCAAAAGCTTCTAAACAGCAAAAAATAAACCGTAAACAGCAACTCTACACAGCAAGCTCCGTCAACATCTTCAAGCAAAGTCTTCATCAACAAGCTTCCATCAAGCATCTATCTTCAAGGAGGAAAACTCTAACAGTAATCATCTTCCACAGCTTCAAGCAGCAGGGCTTCAAACAGCAGCAGTCACATGCACAGCTTCAACAGCACAATCTTCAAACAATGACTTCCATCTTTAATCTTTCATGGCTTTTCTTCAAATCAAACTCTCCAGGATGAGGAACAATTAATAGGATGAATTGAGATGTTAAACAGTTAGTTGACCACCAAAGGTGGCAAACAGACTGTTAACAAAATGTAGAATGTTTCTCTCAAGAGTTCTATCTCTTAGATACTGTCACCAAGCCTTCCAAAGGAAGGGGGTGAGTATCCTAGAGAGACTCTGAATCATAGAGAGGGATGGAGGCAAACAAAGCCATCCATGTTTAAGAATCAAATTTCTACTCTAAGCTCTACCTAGCTCCTAGTTCCTGTGATCTTCAACAGCTACAAGCAAGCTACAATTTTCATCAACTCTTGAACTTGTTCTTCAATCCTTGACTTTGTCTTTGTCTTCAATGCTTCACCATCCATGGTCTTCAAGCCAAGCCCAAACCCCAAGCAAGCCCAACAAGCCCAAATAACAAGCAATAACCCCAAAACGGGCACACCATACAATCAAACAATTACAAAAATATACTAAATATTAATACAATAGGGGAAATTCTAACACTTATTCTAAGGGATTTACTACACTTTCCCATAATACCCCTATAGTCCCATCTTCTAATTCAACCTAAAAAGCCCAAAAAGGAATTGTTTTGTTGCACCTATGTTATGTTCAAAACCCTAATTATTCTAAGTTTTTTATTACACCATATCTATTTCAACATTTTTTTACTACCATTTTTATTCTAAAGTTTTATCACATTATCCTAAGGGAAACCCTAAAGTATATTAATATCTATATTATCAAGATCGAAGATCAAACCCTATATCAATTTCTAAGGGGTCTAAACAATTCTTAACATGCAGGGGGTCAAGGTTAACCATCAATTGGGAAGGTCCTAATCAACAACCCTAAAACAGAACCAAATTACCTCTAGAAAATCTACAAAAATTCCTAAGGGAACATGCGAGTGTTAGATACAATCTACCGAAAGATCTAAGCAAGAATCATCACCAATTAAGAGAACAAAATTCTACAAAACAGTGGTATCAAATATGCAAAGCAAACATCATGCAAAATACTCATCAGAATGTAAAATGCAAAAGAAATGGGAAAACAATCCACAAAAATCTAAGAAACATTATACAATATCGTGAAGATGTTAGCAACCTATGGTAAAAAAATTAAAACTAAAATCTAAATTTAAGGTCACTTTCTAAAGGAAAACCTATAAAGTGTCCAGGGAACATTCAGATGGCGATGGCTCTAAAAAGCGGATTCAAAACTAAACTTAGAATCGTCTATAAATTCCAATAAAATTTCTGGGGAACCCTATTCGTATCATCTAAAACATATCCAAAAATCAGCTCAAAATCATGAAGCATTAAAGAGAACAAAATTAAACAAAACAGATGAACAGTTATGTACACCAATGGATATTAGCACGAAAGAAAAATCATAACTAAATAAAAAAAAAATCTAAAAAATCCAAACTCAGCGCCTAAAATTTCTTAAGATAATCAAGATCTGTATAAAAACATTTCATAATTTCTTGAACATTTTTACTATTTTTGACGTAATAAAAGAAAACAGGCCTCAAAACAGAAAAATAAAAAGAAAAAGGGAATGAAGAAAATCTCCAAATTAACAATCCTAAAATCATCCATAGGTGTTCATGATCCTAACCGCATGAGAATTTCTAATTATCTCATCCTAAATCCATGGGAAAGTGAAGGTTTACATACCTTGATCGGAGCTTCAAAACAGAGTATCTTCGGCTCTTTTCGTACTTCTGAAAGCTTCAAATTCGTTCAACAATATGCAAGGAAAGTGCTACAATCTTCGAATCGAACCGAAATCGCCTTGAATGAAGAATCACCACTTGATTTGCTCTCTTGAAAATTGATATGCTCTCTTCCAATCCAACTCCAATCAATCACCAACCTTGCTTCAAATGAGTTTCTAAACATTTATAGAGATGATTGGAATATTCTAGAAATGAAGCCCAAACCCAAAATAATAAAATCCATTTCCCTTGGAACTTTCTAGATTATTCATGTATCTTCCCTTGGAAATTTCTAGGTTGTTCATGTATCTTCCCTTGGAAGTTTCCAACCAAAATAGCCTTCCAAATGCCTTGTTAAGTGGTTTGGATTAGTGACTTACATTTCAAGTAACCACTTTTACAAAGAAAGTCATAAAATTATTGCTCAATTCAAAAATGTGCCAATGCCATTGTCTTTAAAATGCATTTTACAATCAAATTGGTATGTCATATGGCTTGTTTGTGACCTCTAACCCAAAATTTGATTTTTTTTTCACCACTTTATTTGACTTATTCCCCTTTTTTAGGCCATTTTTATCACTTTTTGATACAAGCCTCTTTAACATCTCATGACCTCCCTACTAGCCTTAAAACATCATTCTAAGAAAGTTTGATGTTGAAGATTTTTCCATTTGAAGCTTGGAAGTAGGAGATATGGCCTTATGCTTGAAATGACTTATAACCTCCAAATACCCAAAATGCCCTTGGCTTGTCAAGATCATAAGTAGAGCTCCACAAATCAGATTGATGCATACCATACCTTTCTAGAAATTTAAGATTATGAGGAACAACTTTCATGTTGGCCAAAAATCCATTTGAAAACTCCTTATGGGGCAAAGGTTGCTGGGAAGTCAAGTAACTTTCACAGACAAATTTCAGATGCCTCTGATGACCTGTAACTTGCAAGAACCATAACTTGAGTTCTACAAATCTCCTTGATGCCTTCCACCACTCAAATTAAATTTCTTGAGATACTCTACAAGTTCCATGCACTACAAGAAAATTTGTCAATACCCAGGGCCAAAAACCCTCGGTAACAAGAAAAAGCCGTGGGAAAAGTAAATTACCGAGGGCTTACCAACGACTATGGGGCCCTCGGTATTTCGCTCCTTGGTAACGTCTACCGACGGCTATATAAACCCATGATATTATCCACGGCTAAACCGTGAATAGTTTGCGGGTAATGGGTTATCAAATATCAAATTTTTTGTCTTATATTATCCACGGTTAAGCCGTCAGTAAATTTACCGAAGGCAAAGCCGTCTGTAAATTTACCGAGGGCTAAGCCATCAGTAAAGTTACTCAATTTTTGGTATTTACTGACGGTTAAGCCATCTGTAGTATTATAATTTTTTTAATCAAAAATACCAATATTTCATCAATAGACTTATTTTGTTAATATTTTCCCTGTTTGAAGACAATATGAATATTTTTTCGTAACATCTTATAAATATTTTTTCATAACAACTTATTAATAAATAAAAACTCTTTTATGAATATTTTTTTATATTATAAATCTACAAAACTCTTTTTTTATCATGACCATAATTATATATAACATTTCAACAAACAAATCTCAAACAAAAACTCAAACCTTAATATCAATGAGATCTCAAAAAATATTTCATTCAACAAGTTTGATGTAAACAAGCTTAAACAAAACATAAAACATGTTCAATCAAAATATAATGTGATTGTCAAAGTATTCTCATGAGTAAAAGTAAAGCATAATATGATCTTAAATGCTTCCAATAGAGTCATCATCACTGTCGGAGTCATCATCATAGTCTGAATGACGACGACGACGTTTGTCACCTTTGATAGAAGCAACACTTTCATCTAATTCCCTCAATTGTCTTTCCAAATCTTGTGTGCGTTTATTTGCCTTGCGACATTCCTCTCGTGCAACTCGAGCATCTTCCTCTGCAGCATTTTCTCTCTCTTCAATTGTTGCCATTTGTGCAGCAATCTCAGCAGAAACTTGACCGCTACATGTAGATACACGTGACTGTTGGGTTATTAACGAGGAAACACCTGGCTTGTAATGCTTAGACAAGTCACCAACACCATAGAGACGCCCTCTAGTCTTTCCACCGGTAGCTTCAGCCCAAAAATTTAGTCGAGTTGCAGAATCAACTTCCTTAGGGCCACTATTTGATGTCTCTCCTACTTGAGAGGCGTGTTTTAGCTTCTCTTGAAATGTTTCCTGATAAAAAATACTTAAAATTATATACATTACAATATTTTCATGATACGAACTAACAAAACAATAATCATTTAATTGTTTGTTGAAAGTAGCAAAAACAGGAATTTCGACCAAAATCTATTAACTGTATGTAACTTGTCCTTTTCAAATAAATGGCATTAAAGATTTTATCGAAGCATACATCAAAATTTAGTAATTACACTTACATATGTCTTCTTTGATCTGTCGTCCACCCATGAGGAGTCCTTCTTTTTTGTATGAGTCCTTAAGAAGACTTCATCTAATGTGGGCTCTCTACCTAATTCCCGACGCTTATGCATTATAAAAAATTGATGTCAAATGTTAGGAAAAAATAAATTATGAGCTAAAGTTTAAGGAATCAAGTGTTTAAAATGAATGACATACCATTCGTATGATGTGCTCATTTGTGGATATGGAGCCACCCGTATGGACAGATCCACCCTTAGCAGATGCCCGATTTTTCTTATTCCTGGCAGCTTTGACCTTATACTCTGGTGTTTCCCATTTAATTTTGAGCCCTTTCCAAGCACCCTCTCCCATCCAAGATGGACGTTCTTGTTTCTTCCTTGCATCCATCAGAATCTCTGAGAGGCGCTTTGAGCCTTTGCTCTTAAAGATACTCTTGAGTTCAAACTCATCCTCAGGCCGCCAAGCAACTATTTTCTGCAACATTTTAATAATAGACAAATTAAGAAGCAACGGATTAGAAGACCAGGTCCAAACCTCAAAACCAGAAGAAAAAAAATCATGTAACATTAAAATAATAGTTCCTTGCAGGCTATAAAATTTTAGTTGTTGATTTTTTTTGAAGGTAATTTAGTTTATGTTTCAGTTATACTTATACTTTTGGTGCCACAATTTAGTCATTCTATGGGGGATAATTTGTAGGTCTGGATCATGGACAGGAGGACATGGAGGCTGGGTTGAGCTTTCTGGTAAAATGCAAGTCTTGGCTAGAAATATGATTTATCATATAAGTTTAGTCCATATAACCTATCACTTTTAATGGAGCAATAAAGGCTATTTTTTTTATTTTATCTAACCTAACAGATATAAACCACATCTATTATTCAATTTTACGTGGGTGAATCTAGATTGCATTAAGTGTTGATAGTGCCGCCCTTTTGTTTGAAAATTGAAATACTATTAATGGTAGTCTGATAGATACTGTTTTAAGAAATGGGAATTAACAGAAGTAAGAAGAAAAATAATTTTATTGAATTGACTCCTCTTACACTGGTGATTTGAGTACCTAATCCCTCCCACCAAAAACTATCCGATCAGCTAATTGCTTTCTCCTACATTGAACCAGAGTATCCCACATTGAACCAGGCACTTTATAAGCACTCACTTTCCTATGAGTTGGAAGTTTAAAAATAGTATCCATTTGATCATAAGCTTGCGCAATGAGAACTGGATCAACACCATGGTTAATCACTTGGAAAAAACCATGGTTCAAACAAGCCTCACGAACCAGGCACTTTATAAGCACTCACGTGGGGTTGAAATTGAAGTTCACACAATAATTGACATGAATTCATCATCTCACGAACACTAAACTATAGTGATGTTGCTTATAGAGTATAGGAGACAGATAGATATATATAGGGTAAACCATAGTGATGTTGCTTATTGAATATTAATTATTAGCTAGCCTGCAAGGAACTATGTATTTTAATATTATTGTTACTTATTTATTTTTTTTCTTTTAAAAACAATTCATATAATTTTTTGTTCACAATGAAAGTACTTTTTTAATCTTATTACTTTATAGTTAAGTTAGCTATCCTAACTAAACAAATTATAAACAAATTAGAAGTACATAAATTAGCTATCCTATTTAGTTATTAATAACTCTCTATCAAAACTAAACAAATTATAAATAAATTAGAAGTACAGAAATTAGAAAAACTAAACAAATTAACAAACTTACCCCAAATTTCATGAACATCCTATTCACCCTTTTATCTGGTATCTCCCTCCAACTAATCCATGCCTTACGGAATTGTGACTCAATTACTTTGGTAAGGGCCCTCGAGGCCACCCTACACGGGTTCCACCTACATGCAAATTATAAACAAAATATTAAAATACATTATAGACACGTCAACATAAGTGATAAATTAACATAAAACAAATATGTACCCTCTCCCATATGGAAAAATATAGGGCCTCCCATCAGTTGTCTTATGAATCTCATGACAAGAGTGTCTTGATTCTTGCACTAGATCATCACTGGTTTGCACATGTAGCGAACCAGATTGAGTGTTTGGATCCGACATATGTCGTGAACCTTGAGCTGATGAGGAAGGATCTCTGACATGTAAAGATGTTTTTATTGCCTCATGTGGCCTAAAATCTGGAGTTGGCACCATAGTTATAGGTGGATCTTTTGGATTCTCATTGTCTTGTATCTCCGCATCCACTTGTCCAGAATCATGTTGTTCCACTTCCACTTGTCTTTCATCTTGTTGCTCCACATCCATCTGCTCCACATCATGTTGTTCTAGTTCTAGATGCCTTGCATTATGTGCATTCTTGGCTGCTTGAGTCACCTTATGCGGCAAAACCATCTTCCTCTTCTACTTTGGTGGGATCACCCTACCTTTTCCTTTTGGAGGCATCTGTAGAGAAAAAATAATATATATTAACTTTTAAATACTAAAAATAACAAAGAACTAAAATATATGCACTAGCAACAATTTTATGCGATTATAATGAAAAAAGTAGTCATTATATACACATTTTACAATGATTCACAAGTGAAAGTATCAAAAATATTTTATATGGTTTAATCTTGAATTGCAAAACAAGTTGCTCTAGCTATTTTCTTCAACTCACTTTTGGAATGTGTTGAAGATATGGATAATATGGTGTTAGTAACTTCATCATCGATATTATTATCTTCCCTATAATCATTATCTGCACTAGCATTAATTTGCATGCTAGAAATTAATGTAACATCAACTTCTTCATCACTATGTGTTTCATCGTGCAAGCCGGTTATATCTTCAATTTCAGTTATCTGTTCAACGTGAGCCATCTCTTCATCTTGATAGGGTGTATCATCATCAATGTCAACAACCTCTATACGACCTCTGGGCTTTGTCTTTATCACTGCACACCAACCACGTTTGTCTACACGCATTTCTGGGTAAGGTACATAATACACTTGTTTGGCCTTTTGTGCAATTATGAATGGATCATAACGATCATATTTTTTGTTCATCTTGATATCTACAATATCATAATGAGGATGAACTTTTGTTGCTCTACCTCGTTTTGGATCAAACCATTGACAGTAAAACAAGGCTACTTTGTGAGATAATTCATGATACTCCAACTCAAAGATATGTTTAATGACTCCATAGAAATCATCTTCCCCACCTTCTGTAATCCCCTTCACATAAACCCCACTATTTATGGTCTTTTTACCTTGACTCCATGCTTGTGTGTGGAATTTGTACCCATTAATGAAGTATTTGTGCCAACTCATGGCATTTGATTCAGGACCCCAAGCTAATGATATTAGTTTTTTGTCTGTCACACCATTTCCCTCATTAGTGGCCTACACAAACATGAAATTCACAATAAAGATAAAGTGATTAATTTTTTTACAAGTTTGAATGACAACACTTACATACTCTCGAAACCATTCTGGGAATTCTCCATGTATAAGAGTTGAAGCTGAAGGATCCTCTTCATTGATGGACTTATTTTGCAAGAAAATAATGGCAATAAAGAGAAAATTGTTGTGATGTATGTATTGTAAATGTTTATTTTGTGCCTATCTTTGTTTCGTTACTTACTTAATATATGGCTTAACCTCATTGCAATTAATGAGAATGTGTACATGAGCAGATCTCCATTCAGCATCAGTCAACCAATGTATTTGGGATTTTCCACTAGGACGTCCAAGAGGGTTGCTTATTGACAATGTTGGCACTACATCATCGTTCAGTCCTAACGCTTCATTATGTTTGCTTGTGGCAGATAAGGTGGCCGTTTTGAAATAGTGGGAACAAAAATATGTTGTCTCTCGGTGTAAATACGACATACATATTGAGCCTTCCACTCTAGCCTTATTCTTCACTAACCGCTTAAAATCTCCCATCATTCTTAAAAAAAATGAGTGTTAGATCTTCTATGAAATGTGAAAGATTTAAAATGAATAAATTAATAATTAGGAATGTATGCAAAATACCTTTCAAATGGATACATCCATCGATATTGTACAGGACCACCAAGTTGTGCCTCATAGGGAAGGTGAATTGGAAGATGCTCCATAGAATCAAAGAATCCTGGTGGAAATATTCTTTCAAGTTTGCATATGATGACTGGAATGTTATCACCTAATTTAATCAATTCATCTTTTCTTAAGGTATTGCTGCATAATCCCTTAAAGAATTGACTTAACTCTGTAAGTGGTTTCCATACAAGATCAGGCAATGAACTAAATGCAAATGGAAGTAAACACTCCATAAACACATGACAATCGTGACTTTTCATTCCGTGCACTTTCCCTTTATTAACATCCACACATCTAGCCAAATTTGAAGCATATCCATCTGGCATCTTAAGATCCTTTATCCATTTACAAACTTTTTTTGCCTCATCAGAAGAAAGACAGTAATTTGCCTTAGGTTTTGTCATCTTTCCATTGTCGTGTTTAATCAACTCTAAGTCACTACGTTGACAAATGATGGCCAGGTCCATTCTAGCTTTTTCATTGTCCTTTGTCTTGTTCTTAATATTCATGACTGTATTAAACACATTATCGAAGAAATTTTTCTCAATGTGCATCACGTCTAGATTGTGCCTTAATAAATTGTCTTTCCAATATGGAAGATCCCAAAATATGCTTTGTTTAGACCAATTATGGCTTTCTCCATATCCTTTTAATTTAGAAACTCGATTGTCTACAAGTTCCCAAAGATCACGAACCCAACAATATATTTCTTCTCCTGTCAATATAGAAGGTGGCTCTTCCTTCACAACTTTATTTTTTGTGAACCTTTTCTTACTTCTTCGAAAGGCATGATTACATGGTAAGAACCTACGGTGACAATCAAACCACGAATTTTTTCCACCATATTCCAGTGTAAAAGCCTTATTTCCATCCATACACACTGGACATGCCAACTTGCCTTGAGTACTCCACCCTGATAACATACCGTAAGCTGGAAAGTCATTAATTGTCCACATTAATGCTGCCTTCATTACAAAGTTTTGTTGAGTGGAGATATCATAAGTCAAAAACCCTTGATTCCACAAGTTCTGAAGCTCGTCTATTAATGGTTGTAAGTACACATCAATGTGAGCTTTTGGATTATGTGGTCCTGGTATGAGGCATGTTAAAAACATAAATGGTTTAGTCATGCACAATTCAGGGGGGAGATTATATGGTGTCACAATCACAGGCCAACAAGAATATGGGGATGAAGATGCCTGAATGTATGGTGTAAAACCATCAGAACATAAACCTAGCCTCACATTTCTTGGTTCATTCGCAAAGTTCGGATGCATCTCATCAAAATTCTTCCAAGATTTACCATCAGATGGATGACGTAAAACACATGAACTTGAATTATTATGATGATGCCATCTCATATCTTTTGCAGTTTCTATTGAGGCATACAATCTTTTTAACCTTGGAGTGATTGGCAAGTAGTGCATTCTCTTAACCGGAACGTCATTGTAATTACCCATCCCAGGCTTACGAGGAGCATATCGTGGTTCATGGAAAAACCTACACTCTCAATCTGCAATCGTATCTTTGTAGTACAACATGCACCCATTCACACAACAATCAATTTTCTGAGACTTCAAACCAAGCATGGACACCAACTTTTTTACTTGGTAGAAATTTTTTGGCAATGAATCCTTTGAAGGGCACACTTCTAGAAGCATGTTTGCAAAGAAATCAATACATTTTTGAGGTACATTCCAATTTGTTTTGCAAGCCATAAGCTTCACACATACTGAAAGTTTTGATTCAGAAGCACCCTCATATAATGGTTGGTTTGCAGAAGTTAGCAGATCATAAAATTCTTGAGCTTCCTTATTTGGTGGCTCTTCATGATTGTCTTCCATATTAACATGTTCTCTATCAACCTCATATTCATCGACATTATCTTCATTAATCCCCCTTTCCTCACCAACCTCGTTCTCATTTTCCACATCCTCATTAACATTATATTCGTTATCGACATCCTTATCACCTTTGTTGCCCATACTTCGAAAATCATAATCAGGCCCTATTGCATCCTCGACCATATGTTGCATTAATTCAAAATGGTCTTCATTATCCACATGTCTACTACTAATTGGTACATTTGCTGAGTCAATACGCGGGGCTTTTTCACCGTGATCTGTCCAATACCAATAATTTGGTTGGAATCCATATTTATACAAGTGAAATCTAACGTCACCTTCGGACAATACCGGCACACACATGCACTTGTTACAAGGACATCTAATTCCACCATCGCGTTCAACATTAAGTTGCATTTTAGCCTTTTTAATGAACTCATCAACCCCGTTTACAAAGGTTAGTTTCAAACCCCTCCTATGAGGATAATGCCTATCATATACCCAACTACGTTCTGGAGGGTAACGATCCATATACAATCAGCAATCTAGACAGAAGCTATCTAGACAGAAGAAATAAATTAAAAAATCAGCAATCTTATCTATAACTATATTTTAAAATCCAATTTCATCCACTACAAAAATTAACTGTGCAACATAACTTCCCACACTAAATTATATGTAGTTACCAAATAAATAGTACAAGATAAGAGCATCTAACTACATATATCTCTATTGAATTTAGATAGTTCAATCTAACTATCCAAATAAATTATAAGAACACAAATTATATTAATTCTTACCTTCCACTTACATCCTAGTTTGTTAACTTCTGTCCACATGATACTTGGCAACAATTACATCCTAGTTTAGATTTTTGAGGATTATCTTTCACAAAGACTTATTTTATAGTTTGTTAAGAGTACATATCTAGAATCTTGCAGTCCACACAAGTGGAGTTTTCTTTAAAAAAATATAATAATAAGTAGTTTATTTAGTGTTTAATAGAAAAGAAGGCTAAGTTTACATCCATTAGAAAGTGTGATAAAAAGATTGTGCTGCTAGCATATCTTATTAGACAAATAAAACAATTACTCCAACTCAATAGAAGTTTATTTCCACTTTCACTTCACAAATCTACCATGTTGCAAACTACAAATGTTCTCAAGTTCCAAAATGATCAATCAGTCGTGGCAATATACTTCATCTGATTCTTTTAACATTAATTATTTTAATATTAATGTACTCTTAAATGACATTTATAATTGATTTAAAACTTGAAATAAATGGACAAAATTAAGAGTAAACAAACAAAACCGATATTTCATACCCAAAAATATGTTCATGAGTTTGTACCTAAAAGATAACATACAAGAAGACTATAGAAATGGATATGATTGGGATTAGTAATATGCTGTCATAGTAATATGCATACATTTTTCTGTGCCTGTCATTTTAGTGATATATATTAAACTTTAGTCAATTTTACTACATAGATATGGATATGATTGGGATTAGTAATATGCTGTCATAGTAATATGCATACATTTTTCTGTGCCTGTCATTTTAGTGATATATATTAAACTTTAGTCAATTTTACTACATAGATATGGATATGATTGGGATTAGTAATATGCTGTCATAGTAATATGCATACATTTTTCTGCATTTATAGTTTAATTGCAGCCAAGTTAACTGCATAAGTTTCTGTTTTCCTTATAAATATAAATATACATTGCTATTAGACTATAGAAACAAACAACACCTAAACAGTCTCATCTCACTTTTCCATCATCTCAGTATTGAATAATTATTTAGTAATATTAATAAATATTCTAATTCTTAATTGATATATTTATATAGATATCTATCGCATGGCCATAGGAAATATGGGAAAGAAATAAAAATAATGCCAAATAATTTTATCTCTACAGGACTTCAAAGTGAGTCTTGCACACTGTTTTAAGAAAAGAAGATCACACTTGTTTCATAAAAATAAATTGCTACAATATTATGAATTAAAAAGAACCACCTTCATTGATACATGATCAATGCTACAGGGCTTAGGAAGATGTCACTACATCACTATTAAATTTCACTACATTTTGTAAGTAATATTTTCACTTTCCTTTACAAAACAATTTCACTTATATATACTAACAGTCTCATCTCACTTTTCCATCATCTCATAATACCTCCTTTCTATTTCTATTTACTTTCTTCTTTATCTCATTACATAACACAAATGCCTATCTTAACATTAGTATTATCTTCACAGTTTTTCTCACAATTCCACTGCTTCATTTGATCTCAGCTAGAAAGCTCGTCTCCTTAATGGCAAAATCTCCATTAACCTCATTTGGTATGGAAATTTCAAACCATCCCAAAGAGCCATCATCACTGATTTCATAACTCTCTTCTCCAAAAAAAATAACTACGTCACAATCCTCTGTTTCCACATGGTGGAAATCAATAAATCTTACTCTCTCCCTCGGTGCTCAAATTCACGACGACAATTACACTTTAGGAAAATCTTTTACAACTAACCAAATCATTAAACTCGCATCCAAAGGACAACAACAGAACTCCATCTACATTGCTCTAACAACTTCTGACATGGTAGTTGGTGGTTTCTGTTCAGGTAGGTGTGGGACACACGATCTTCTTACGGTACGTGCATGAACGGGAAACAACACAAATTTGTTTACATTTGGGTTGAAAACTATAAAACCCGATTTGCTAGTCAGTGTGCTTGGCCATTTCACCAACCAATTTATGGTCCACAAAGTTCACCATTGGCTGCACCAAATAATGATGTTGGTCTTGATGGAATGATTATAAATATGGGTAGTCTTTTAACTGGAACCATAACAAGAAGAAGACCTCATATAATGGACCACAGGTGACACTAGAGGTAATTTCTCAACAAAGTTGCTTGGTTTTTACTTAGTTTCTATATATTATTGGTCCTTCAAGTTAAAGTATTGTATGACCCTTAGACATGATATATTCAACTATTTTCATTTGACATTTTCTCATTATTACCGGTGCATTTGTCAGTGTTATTTTCTGTGCCAGTGTTTGAGCATTGTTAATTTCAACTTATATACAACAAATAGGATATATAACTTGTATAAACATACTAACTCAAGCTTGTGTATATTTAATAATAATGAATTATAATCTATACGGAGAAATGAAGCAGAAAAATAACAGGGTTCTGTTACCTGAAGAACTGAAAGTGACAGAAACCAAAAGCTGGAGAACTGAAGAACTGAAAAATAACAGGGTTCAGCTTGATTCCAGCAGCAACAGAAACTAAAAGCTTGTCCTTAAAGTGACTTCAATTTCAACGCAACTTTCTTTTACTGCAACAACAACAACAACAACAACAACAAAGCTAGTCAATAACGACAATGTTTCTTTCCCAAATAATGTTCAAATCGATGAAATACCTGATTAAGGTTTAACCGAGAAAACGTCGATGTTGCTCGCACGAATGATCTAGAGAGAAATAATCAGAAAATGAAAATGCAAATGTAATTACGAGTAAAAGAGATGAAATGGAATACGCTGTAGTTGGAAGAAAGGACGATGATGCTGATGGTCTCAAAAGTGGTGCAACGAACAGGGTTAAACTGAGTGCTTACGATGCGGGAAGGTGGAAAGACGCAGTAGAAGGTTGGGTGAAGTGTCGATTGAAGGTTGTTTGAGAGAGAAAGTGATGGGAATAAGAATCAACTAGTAAGAGAAGACGGCGATATTGTATAGAGGAGATTCAACGATTGGAGTTAGAAGATGGAAACCCTTGTTTTCCTTTTCAGTTTTTTTTTCTTTTTTCTATTTTCTATTTTTTTTTTTAAATTTTATCCTAAAGTATGAGATTGAGAGGAGTGAGGATCATGTTGACTTAATATTTTTTCTTTTGAAATGTGTAAAATTTTATTTATTTTAGATAAATATCTATTTTATAGTTATATATTATTATATAAGTTACAAAGACAACAAATGTTTAAGTATAAGATTTTAAGTAATTTTTAGTTCCTTTTAAAAATATAATTAGTTTTTTTTAATTTATATTAAAAAAAATTATTGATTAATAGTATATATAAGTTTATAAGACTTTACCGAGGGTTTAACCGTGGGTAATTACCGACGGTGCAAAACCGTGGCTGCTTTCCATGGCTAAGCCGTGGATAATGTTTAAAAAAGATATAATTGATATTGTTTCAGGTACTCACGAATTACTGACGAATAAACCCTCTATACCAAAAAAATTACCGACGACTACATGGCCGTGGGTAATGATCCGTGGGTATATACAACTTTTCTTGTAGTGATGTTGGCCAAAGATCCATTAGAGACTTTTATCTTGAATTATTCTGCTTGGAAGTTTGCCCTAAATCAGGGGATTTTACACTGAAACCCTAATTTAGAAACTTCTCTTCTTCTTGATTTCTTTTGATTTATCCTTGGCACAACACCACATCCATATCCACATATCAAATGATGGATCCCCCATTCTTCAAACAGGCCTTGATGTCCCTTCAATCAAGTATTTGACCTAGGGTTGACCCAGATGAAACCCTAATTGACTGTCTTCAACTGTAGTTCTTGTAATCACATCAATGACTTGTCTCACTCTAAAAATGACCCTCTAGGTCTTCCATGATGTCTATATACATTCCATGCCCTCAATTCATAGCCCACAATCTCTTTGATAGTCTTCAAACCCCCTCAAGATAGGAGAAAAACCCACTGATTGGTCCACTAACTTCTCAAGCTTCAATTCCTTTCTGATGACTTGCATAGGCTTAAATTTTGAATAAGAACCTCTTGATAGGCTCATAGAGATAAGAATGGCACTCGGTCCCTTGTTGGATGGCTTGCCCATGCTATGCTATGCAGATGAATGAATTATGTACATGACCTAATATGACCTAATATGCAAATGCTAAAGCTATGAAACATAAAATCAGGTGAAATAAGTTGGTCAAATTTTGGGGTGCAACACCAGGCCCTATCCAGTCCAGGTACCGCGTCGGGCACAAGATCCCCGACACGCAAGAAAGATCTCCCCGCGAGGAAGAACTGTCCCAACCACGCCGGGCAAGAGAATCGCCCGCACGACCAAGCACCGCCCTCCGTGGGCGGTATTCCCTATGCCGTCGAGCAGGACCCCATGGCTCTCCCATGTCCACGTGTGCTCCCCTCCTCGGGGAGAACAACGTGCCTCCGGGGAACCTCGCGAGCTCCCCTCCACGGGGAGAACAACGTGCCATGCTCACGTTCTCCACGCGCTCCCCTCCGCGGGGACACGTCATCCCCCAACTCCCCACCTCCGAAAGAGCAGGTCAAACCCATTTTCCGGAGACCACGGGACAGTTGGGCTAGGACGAAGACCATGTCCTGGTCTTCACTACACCATGTAAGCCCTAGCAGTCACCTGGGTTGGGCCTGACAATCCAGCCCAACACAAGTGACCGTTGGCCCAGCGCTGGGGTCTCTCTATAAATACCCTCTTCCAGAAGAGGGTCAGGTAATTCACTTCTTACCCACTTTTCTGTACTTTGCTCTCACTCTGCCCAACTCCTTACTTTGGCATCAGAGTGTCTTGCAGGTACACCCCCCTTCTCCTCCTTATCACCGGTGAACAAGTAGCAGTCCAACAAGGTGTGGCCAGCCCGTGATCCCCTTCTGATCAGGTCAGATCAATTATTATTAGGACAAGAAATATCTACCCTTAATAATAGCTGTAATATTATTATTATTATTATTATTGGAATTAAGAAAATAGAGATAATTAGGGAAAATAACCCACAATTAGGAAAGAGTGGTAGAGAGGTTACAGAAAAATCAGTTTCACGTAAAAGAGAACAGAGAAAAGAAGGGAGCAGAGTTAAGGCGAGAATTATCAAAAGTTTCACCATTGTTGTAGAGAGGAAAAGCTTGGAAATTTAGGTAAGGGGGAGAATGAGATTCTTTAACAGTGGTTTTAACGTGTGAGGGTTCCTTTCCCTCTTAGGATTTTCTGTGTATTCCTTCTTCTTGATTGTTTGTATGCTTGTATGATAATTGTTGTAAATTCATAATGGTGTATTCTTCTAATATGAATTTGTGTTGCATGTTGTTTTGGGTATGAATTAGGATTTTGGAAGTGCTCTAATGGGGGAAAATAGAACTGATGCGAAAATGGGTTTTTCTATGCGCAAACTGGCCATACGCGTATGCCAAGGGGCCATACGCATATGAGGGACACTCCCATGGAAAGTACGTGTAGCATACGCACCCCTTCCCTAGAGCCATGACGACCTTTTGCTGAAATGCGCATGGGACGCATATGGGAAGTGGGAAGTACGCGTACGGGGTAGCCATTACGCGTACGGGTTGTTTTCAGGGGGATTCTGAGGAAAATGGCCTCTGGTCATACGCGTATGGCAGGTGGAAATACGCGTATGAGGCCTGGGCATTTGAGCCCTACGCAAAGAATATGCAGGCCTGGGGCAAGGGATTGAGGCCATATGCGTTTGGGGCATGGCCATACGTGTATGGGCAGGCCTGTGTTAGAAATTTCCCGTTTTTGCGATTCCTGTCTCGATTTCACGTGCGATGTAATTTATATTGATCCATAAGACTAAATTAATATAATAGGACATAGGGGAATTTGTAATGACATTAAATAGGATAAAACATAGGATTTTATGTGATTGTGTTTATGAGACGTGTTTGATACTTGTGCGCCAAGATTGTCGTTATGTGGACGATCTTGGGCAGTGGTAGTAAATCTAAAGAGAATTACGGTGAGTACGTGGCCCACGTGTGATCATTAAGGATTGTGGGTTATGCATGAGTGATAACTATATTGTGTATAATTGTATGACATGCATTCATGTTGTGTCTGATGGATATGAGCTAGGTGAGAATCCATTATGGGTGCATAGTCTCGTCCGGACTCCATGTGGGAGTCGAGTGGAGATAAGTTGTAGTTCAGAGGAATGTATATGACTTATCTAGATTCCAACAGGAATCAGGTTAAATGAAGGAGCCGTGTGGATTGTGATGGTAGCGCATACATTGTGTCGTGTTAGTTGAGTCGTATTGCATATGTAAATGATTGATTGTGGGCTGAATATGCCGAGTATTTATGTGGCACTTGTATCTGTATGGTGATAGTATGATTGGTGTGTTTTGTGTGTTAACTACTCCTTAGCATGTGATTTTCACCATGTATTATTGAATATAATTCTCACCCCTTTTCTGTTGTTGTGTCTATGCTCCTTGGAGAGTACATATGTTCAGGTACTTGAGTAGTGCTTGGAGCATGTGTTGCTATTGCTCGAGTCTTATGAGTCGCTCTAATACATAACATGAGAAGGATGGGAATTTCATTATTTACCATTTGTTATTTTCTAATTGTTATTTGTTACGTATCTTATCTTGATTAATGTTGTTGAACCACGTATTTTATGGGGGTTTGATGTAATTGGAGCCTTAGGGCAGAACCATTTGATTTTTTTTCCCGCTGTTTAATTATTTAATTCATTTTTATGAGGAAATGAGATGTGAAGTGATTTAATACTTCATGATGATGATTTTGTTGATGTGGCATCCTACGTGTGTAACTCTGATTAATTTCCGCAAATTATTTTTTGTATTTTTACTTATTATACGAATGGGTAGAGTAGGGTGCTACAATTGGTATCAGAGCAGGTCGGTCCGTCTGGCCAGTGTCGTAGTAGAGTCTGACTATAGAGTGTATATAGTCATATGTTTCTTCTAATCTATATTTTCTTTGGTGTTGAGCAGTATGGCTGGTAGGAATGATGTTGTGATTGCTGCTGCGTTACAAGTTGTTGCGCAGGCAGTACAAAATACCACTCAGAATGCTAGGGATGTTGGGTTCTGCAATTTGGAAAAGTTCCAAAACAACAAGCCACCTAAGTTCGAGGGAAGGCACGAACCAGATGCAGCGCATAAGTGGTTGAAGGATATTGAGAAGATCCTAAGAGTCATGGGATGCACTGAAGCTCAGAAGGTGCAGTTTAACACTCATAGGTTGATCGAGGAAGCTGAAGATTGGTGGGATAACACCTGTCAGAGGTTACAAGCTTCAAGTAGTCCCATTACTTGGACGGTGTCCAGGGATGAGTTTTTGGAGCGGTATTTTTCAGAAGATGTTTGTGGCAAGAAAGAGATTGAGTTCCTATAATTGGATTAGGGAAACTCGACAGTGGCAAAATATGCAGCCAAGTTCGAGGCACTGGTTAAGTATTATCCCCATTACAATACTGATGTTGCTATAAGTTTGAAGTGTATCAAGTTTGAGAACGGGTTGCGTCCCGAGATCAAACAAGGTATCAGTTATCATAAGATCAGATACTTCCCTGAGTTGGTGAATAGGTGTCGGATTTATGATGAAGATGATAGGGCTCGGGTTGCTTACTACAAGGCCCAGTGACAAAAGGGGTAAATAGAGACACAGAAGTGCACCATACAGTGCTTCAGCCGATAAAGGGAAGCAGAAAGTTGTTGTTGGCAAGAAGCCAGATGGGGGAGGAAATTCTTCCCACCCTATCAAGTGTTTCAGATGTGGTGGCGTGGGTCACCATGCTAATAAATGTCAGAATGAGGTGAAGAAATGTTTCAAATGCGGAAATCCATGTCATGTTGTGGCAGATTGTAGGACCAATATACCTACTTGTTACAATTATGGTGAACAGGGTCAACACCCACTATCAGAAGCCGAAGAAGCCGCAGATCGGTAGGAAGGTATTTGCATTGGTGGGGCTCAGCCTACCAGTGAGGATCGTTTAGTCAGAGGTACTTGTTACATTCATAACACTCCTTTGATTTCTATCATTGATACGGGTGCAACCCACTCGTTTACTTCTGTTGATTGTGTGAAGAAACTTGGACTTGTGTCGTCTACTTTGAGTAAAGGGATGTTAATCGATACTCCATCTATTGGGTCGATAACTACATTTTTAGTGTGCTTGAATTGTCCTGTGTTGATCTTTGGTAAATATTTTGGAGTGGATTTGATTTGCTTACCAATCAGTAATCTGTATGTTATTTTATGTTGGTGTAAGCCCTAGAGGCCATTACTTTTGATACTTGTATCGAATTATTTACTAATAATAAAAGATATTTCTTTATTATGTTTGTTTTTTCAGAATAATAAAGTCCTTAGAATAGCTAGTTCATTTAATGAAATATTAAGTGTGACTTAATCATGAGATCCCATTAAGCATAAGGACATTATTCTTAAAGTATCTGTAGTCGTGCTTTAATGTGAAGTGGGATGACCTTAAAGCATTAAAAATATTACGTAGATAGACTGATGATCACATTTCATAAATCATGGATAAGGAGTTATCAAGTCTTAACATAGGTATGAATATTAGGAGTAATATTTATACTGGATTGACCCGCTATGAGAGTACTATATAGAATGTTATGTAAAGTGTCATAAGTTACTCTCGTGGTAATAGTGGTGTATACCATCCTTCGACCTGAAACCACTATGAACCCTAGATGTAAAGTCGAGTACTTTATTACTCATTTAACATTTTCTGTAACTGGATGACCATAAAGACAATTGATGGGTACTCCACAAAGCATGTTAAGGGACATGAGTGACCTAAATAGAATTTGTCCATCCTGCATAATAGGATAAATGTCTAAGAGTCCAATATTGAACTGGACAAGAATGACACGGTATATGTCTTTGTTCAATATAGACATAAAGGCAAAAGGGTAATTGTACACACAAGTACTATCATAAAAGGTTTTGTTAGATCACATGACATTTTCGTGACTTGGGTAGTAGTGATGTGTTGCTAGATACCACTTACTATTTACTATAATAAATATATAATTTAATATAATTGTCAATGTCACGAGAACCTATAGGGTCACACACATAAGGATAGATTGATGAGAGATATAATAAATAAGGAACGTTGTAAGGTAAGGTGTACTCGAGAGAATTATGGAACACCGTAAGGTACGGTGTACTTAAGTGAAATATGAAACATCTTATAATATAATAATAGAAGTTATTATTATTATTATTATTATTATTATTATTATTATTATTATTATTATTATTATTATTATTATAGTTATTATAATATAATAATAATAAAATATGTTTATTATAATAATGATTATTATATTATTATTATAATAATTATTATTATTAGGCAAAATACCATTTTTGTTCTGTTAACTATACTCGTAGGTTCAAATTGGTCCCTTAATTATTTTTCGTGTCAGATTGGTCCCTTAACTCTTTAAAATGTGTCAGTTAGTCCTTTTCGTCAAATTAGTGACGGAAAAATTCAAAAATTGGTCGCTAAATTTGTCGCTAATTAGACTAAAATGACCAACATGACACGTTTTAAAGACTTAAGGGATCAATCTGACACAAAAAATAATTAAGGGAGCAATTTGAAACCAAAAGTATAGTTAAGGGACCAAAAAAAGTATTTTGCCTTATTATTATTATTATTATTATTATTATTATTATTATTATTATTATTATTATTATTATTATTATTATTATTATTATTATTATATGATGCACTTAAGTTGGGCTTTTTAGCTTGCAGCCCACACAAGTGGTTCTATAAATACAACCCTTGTGTAGAGGTTTTATAACTTGATGAAGTTTAGTTGGTGATACCCTGATGTTTTTTCTTTCTTTCTCTCTCACTTAAAATCTTCATTTGCATCAGTTAGAACTAAAATTGAAGGCATCTTATTCGTGTGGGCTGAGTAGAGACATTATTCTTCATTCAACGCTCGTCATCATTCATCCGGATTTACATCAAAATTGTTAATCACCATAAGAAGTAACCATTTCTATCACTGATCATGCTCATTCGTAAGGATCACTAAAGGAAATATTTTATTTTCCGCTGCGTTTTGGATCGCAATTCCCCTTCAGTGGTATCAGAGCTACTTATGAAACCATGAATCTGGTAGATGTTTATTTTCTATACTTTCTGATTTAATTTGATTAAAACACAGAATAAATTAAATAATTAAGAAATTAATTTTGGCATCATGTTGTGTATGATTCAGATGATTCGATATTGACTATGCTTCGGAATCCAACTTTTGTATGGTGAAGCAGCGATACATCGATCATTCATAAGTTACACAAAAAGTGATTGATCAATTTCATATAAGAATTGAATAATTCAGATGCAACGACGGTATATTTGATGTCTTTTATTTCATCGATTCGATTTCTGTGATGATTGTATTTCATGTGATTGGTCAATATTCTTTTGCTTCAGCATCCGACATTTGTATGGTAAAGCAATGACATTTCGATCAATCGATTTGAATAATCGATCATTACAATTTTGATAGTATGAATGAGTTGCATTAGAGTTTTTGACGATACAAGAGTTATGTTGTCAAGAGTTATTTTAAGGTTTATAAAATTTTATATTATAATAATAAATGTTATTATTGTATGTATTTTATTTTATTTTATAATTTAATAACAAATATTATTATTGTTATTATAAATTACATATACAGGTTGTGGTAACAGTAACAAGATGTTGCCATATCATACAATAAATACAATAAAAGTTATTATAACAATATTTGTATGTAATATGTAGTATGTATTTTTGTGTATACAAAATGTTGGTTTTCTGTACCGAAATACTCATTCACGGTTACTGTGTATATGTAGACTGAAATTTTTTCAAAAGTATATGATAAAGTATCATGTTATTATTTAATTAAATAATAATAAATTGTTGTTATTATTTATTTTAAAATAATTTGGTATATGTTAATAACCGGACAATAGAAACTCCAATTAACTCATGATCAATCGCCAAAGTTTAATTTAATTTATTTAATTAACAGAATTTAATTTAATAATAATAATAATAATAATAATAATAATAATAATAATAACATATGTTTATTATTGTTTTCTTGTGGTGAACGATTATGGTCTTAGTCTTCTTTTATTTTGTTTTGGTATTTTTAAATACGGTCTGCGTGTCGTGCCTTTCTCTATATACTATTTATGTAACTTCTTTTCTCATCTCACTCCCTTGTATGTAAAATGAGCATTCTTTAATGTAATGTAATGAAGAAAAGAAGAAGACAATATCAAAGGAAGACAACCATGGAGGTCTAGCTTGGAGAAGCATAAATCGTTATTAGGTTTAGTTTACGTTCTCTCATTGGCTTGAGAGAACAATTGCACTAGGGGCCATAAATGTTTCATATTTTATATGTATGTTGATGCATGTGATTGTATGTTGATGCATGTGGGAGACGATTTATATGATAAATAAGCCGGTGAGATCAAACTAATTGAAAATTCCTTCAAAATTGAATATTAAGTTTATGCTTTCCAAGTTTTAGAACTCATCAAGACTAGTATCGAATAATGTAGGTTTCGCCTAATGCGAGATTCATGTTCTATATTGGTAAGATGTGATGGGATAAATGTAATATCCAATTTCTAAAACAATGGGTCAAACTTAACTAAACAAATTATAATAAGATTATATACGTTTAGAAGCAAGAGTTGGGAATGATCCATATGATGGATTAGAATAATAAGTTATTCACCCAACTGAAAATATTCGAGAATTTTATTAGATAAAATTGGAAGGAATTCCTACCTGTCATACCCCAAATTTGTCCTACTTGTGTATAAATTTCATCTGTACATTCTTTTCAGAAAAATTCAAAATATGTTATTATAACGATCAGCTATATTGCAGGGTCAAGGTCAAAGTGTTTTTATTCGGATGGTGCGTGTTCAGGGTTGCAGTTAAGGTTGTGTACCAAGTTAGGTCAGTTATGGATGAGTGGAATCATTATCAGCTCTTCATGATTAAGGATCATTAGAGATCCAACCGTTTCACGTTCATTTTGTCAAGATTAGCTTAGTGGAATGCGGTGATGGTTTAAGTTCAGTCCAAATGTGCCTCCAGTATTCTAAGATGAGATCTTATTTTCGCAGTTCAAATCCATTGTCTCATTCTCCATCATTTATCATCCGACCTTCGAATCCATTTTTACACATATACAAATTCGTTATTCAGTTCAAAATTCATCCACCTCCAATGTCCACTTTTCATAAATAAATCCATTTTATTATAAACCTCATCCAGTTTCCCTTTTTTTCATGTTTTATATTTCATATTATCATGACCTTTCTTTATCATCTTTTCACATTTAAGAAACCATGTTCAAAAAATTGCAAAAAAAAAAACAAGCACCAAGCCCATGTATTCAATTATCAAATTTAAAGCCCAAGCAGCTTTTATCATTACAAAGGAAAATATTAAAAAGTAGAAGTCCAAGTAATAAATAGATTTAATTATTGTTTGTTACAAAATTTCAAGGTCGTTACAGCTCTTTCAATACAATTGAATACTCATGAAGTACACTAAAAAAGTATCAATTCAATCCATAGTTTCCTGGCATGCAGTACAACCTACAGCAAAGAAAACAAGCTCTTGGCTGGCCCACCGCTAGCACCAATGCATTATCTCCATCCGTCTACTCCAAGCTATCCCACAAATATGTACCTTGTACTGTCAAAAGTGGCACACATGAGACCCACACAAGGAAATTTCTCTTCTTGCCATAATATAAAAATCATTTCCTGCAAATAAAAGAAAATAACGTGATTACCCATATCCCACAAGTTGGTTTTCGCACAGTAGTTTGAGGAATATGGCCTGCAAACAAAGACAAGATGGGTTTGCATTCTGGTTCAATAAGTGCCCCAAGTGACGGGTGTTCAAGGGATTGAATAATACTTTAACAAATTTCATAACAGCAAAGGACTGGGCCCTACATAAATTTGAATATTACAAGTTATTAGAAAGGAGAAGAAAATTGCTATAGCTAGGAGCCACTTCAAGTTTATCTGTCCTACAATTTGGTAATACTGGCTACACAAGAACGACAACACAGGACATACCAAGACAATACTCACCACAAATTGGTACTCCATAATAGCCCACAGCTACAACCTGCGGCAATCCACTGCTTGAAATGGACACATATCAGATAGGACAGAAGAGCTGCAGGCCTTTGTACCAAAATACAGTTGCCTTGTATTTGAAAACAAACTCCACACTACACCAAGCCATGCTACGAAACCTGCAGAACAAAAATAAAAGAAAATTGTTGTGCCATTCTGCACATAACAACAAAACCTGTAAGACCTGCAACACTGCCAAAAATTACAAAACAACAATAAAACAGGGGAATCGTATGAAAACAAAAGGATAGAAAAAAACCTTCAAGGGATTTTGAAGAAACAAGACTCTTGATTTTCCAATTTTTCTTTTAAAAAAACCTTGACCGCTTCTTCAAAAAGGGGGGGAACTGGTCTCAGAAAAGGAGGAGGAATCCCTTCACTTGTGAATGATGAATCCCAACATTTCTTCAGCTCTCTCAAAAAAGAGTCTGCAACCGAGCCAACAAAATGAAGCTTTACCTTCATCACCCTCCATATCCTTCAATCATTAACAAACCTTCAAAAACTTACAAAAAAAACACCAACATCAAAAAAATCTCAGAACAAAAAGAACCTGATTCATTTCATCCGTATTGGATTCAGCCACAAAAAGAACCCAGCGCCTCTTTCCCTCCGATAACGATCCATAATCGTCTTCTTCATCACGCATCTCAAACCCCAATCGAAACTTCAACCACTCGATATTATCCAAAACCAAAAAACGTTTTCCACCGTAAAATCTCGACCGAACAACCTTCAACACGAAACCTTTCCAACCTTCATTTTCTGCCTAAAAACCATAACCTTCTTCAATCTTCAATACCCAACCAAACAAAACCTATTTCCTAATACAAAGCCCCAAACAGAGAAATTAGGAGTTGAAGAAGAAGTAGGGATTCGAAATCAAAGGAGAAAGAAAAGAAATGTATTAGCGAATCCAAATCGAAGTTGAAGAGAGAATAGAGAGGATATTGCGAGGTAAAAACCTGAGATCGAGTGAGCAAAACGAGAAACCGTGTGAGGTGCGAAACGAGTTGATGAGTTGGATTTATTTTCGGATTTGTGTTGCTTTTAGGTTTCGATTAAACACGTCATTCTGCTGTTATTTTCAATTCCATTTTTTTCGTCGATCTTTGTTTCAGATCCAGTTTTTTCAATTCCTGTGGTTGTACAAGGTGGATCAGTTCTAGCGACTATAGGGATTGAGTTTATGGGCTTTTCATTCGTACATGATCCTTAATCCACACTGTGTCCATCACTTTGATTCTTAATTAATTTTTATTTGTTTTTCAAAGTTTTTTTTTATTTTTTTAATAAAATGGTGAGACAATAAGATTTTGGTCCCTTTGGAACTCAATTCTTACACCCCCAGATTTGAATTCTATCTCCACATCTGTTTTCTTTTTATTAAGTTTTAAAC
This sequence comes from Lathyrus sativus, assembly GCA_963859935.3. Classification (NCBI taxonomy): domain Eukaryota; kingdom Viridiplantae; phylum Streptophyta; class Magnoliopsida; order Fabales; family Fabaceae; genus Lathyrus; species Lathyrus sativus. The sequence goes on from OZ012738.1 coordinate 588,358,827, forward strand.
TTTGTGTATTTTTTTAATAGTTTCTTCTTTAGAAAAATATATTAATAATTTTTTTAAAACAGTTTGATATTATTAGTTCTATGTTCAAAACAAAACTCTTTACCTTTTTTTTAGAATTTTATTTTTATTTTTTTTTAGGTTTGGATGGTATTTTTTTTTCATTTATCATTGGGCACTTTATCTCATTTGTTGCATTTTTCGGTCGATGACGATACCCCAAAGCGGTTTTTTTTTTCTTCTGTCAAATTATTGATGAAAAATAACAAACCCGAGACCAATTTTTCATTTTTCGATTTTTATTTTTTTTAATCGATTTTTACTCATTTTATACCTTTTATCTCATTTTTTAGTCAATGACGAATTTATAAATATTATCGGTCAAATTATTGATAGATGATGTTTTATTCGAGACTATTTCGTTTTATATTTTCCTATTTATTTCCATTTTTATTCATTTTCTGATCGATGATGTCTTTAGATTCGTAAGCGTCGCGTATCGGAGTTGATAACCTTCTCGATTTCAAATCTATGGTGAATAACCATTGGGGTCATTTTCCGTACTTTGGGATCGTGATAGGCTACCTTTGATTAATCGGCATTATGTTTGCGATTAAGACGAGATCCCATTTCTTTGTGTCCCGATTCGATTCAATAAACTAACCATTAAATTTAATTCCCGTTAAATATTATTGTGAATATTATTGTCATATTATTATTCATATTATCATATCTCATTATTCATATTCATTCACCCATAATCGAAAATACCTAATAAATTATCGAAACTCCTAAAAGCCAGATTGGTGGACTGTTGGATCTTTGGTCATTTGCAGGTATCCTAACTTTGAGTCGTGCTCGACTTTACTCAAGGTGTAGTTTATGACACAAAAGCACACACACGGCTTTCTCTTGGGCTACCTGACAATAAGACCCCTTTATTTCGTGCAATCCCGTGTAACTTACATGTATCCCTTCCCCATTCCGATGTATGTTTCGCATTTCTTTGATTATTAGTTTATCTCCTAGGAGCACCCATAGGGACTAGAGCGGATTCAAACTATTTTCAAATTAATTCTCGATTCATCATCGAGCCATTTTCAAACCCTCGTAAGTCGAGTGCTCATACGCATTCGCCATCAACCTATTACAACTCGACCCTTGATGCGTAAGTCAAGTCGGTCTCTTTTTCAAACCATTTCATTTCCAACATGCTTTGCACGTGATAATGAGTCAAACCCTTGATCCAACGTCAAGAGGATTTTCGAAACAAACTATCAATCAATTAATAACTATTCAATTCTTTTCAAGGTGTAAAGAGTAGGTTCAAGTCTTTGATCTTGCTTTTAGTTGTTTACATGCGAGTTATCTTATTCGTGTGTGAGCAATTGACGCCTCTAAATAACATTAACAACTCGACATCGTTAAGCTATTTCAAACTCAAACAACTTTCCTTTCACGATGAAAAAGAGAGTGTTCCAAGTCTTTGGTCCGCTCTCCCGATTATTTGGAGTTTGAGAAGTCTTTCTTAAGCTTCAATTAATCGTCATCATTTCAACCTCATCCTTTCAAACACAACTTCTATTACGATGAAAAAGAGTGTTCCAAGTCTTTGGTTCGCCCTCCCGATTATTTTGGTCCGAGAAATCTTTCTTAAGCTAAAGTAATCGTCCTCAGTTCAAACACCATTCAAACATAACATTATTCTTCAAGATGAAAAAGAGAGTGTTCCAAGTCTTTGGTTCGCTCTCCCAATTACTTGGGTACGAGAAGTCTTTCTTAAGCTTCGAGTAATCGTCATCCGTACCCATTTCAAACCAATTCAATCCAGTTTCTTTCGTGGTCGTTACCACGAACTACGAACGCTCTGATTCTTCATTCACTCTTGAATGTAAGATACGTAGGCACAAGATTGTGATGATCTTGGCGAGCACAATCCCCTCCATCTTCCATTTCCCCCATCCTTTCCGTAGTCGAACTACGACGCTCTGATTTCTCATTCTCGTCCGAATGAGCATACGTAGGCACAAGGACCCCAATCCTTAGCGAGCACCCTATCCTCTAACCATCCCCTTTCCCCTAGTGTCTTTATCCCTTTATAGTATCCTTTAGCATTTAGTATCGAGAAGAAAAGAATTAAGTTTAGCTAACATCCATCACAACTCGAATTAAGAGGTTCTCGTCGAGTACGACGGACGTGAGGGGTGCTAATACCTTCCCCTCGCGTAACCGACTCCCGAACCCAGGAACATATGGTTGCGACGGCTGTGTTCCTTCCGCGCTTATGAGGTTTTCTCGATATTTTCCTCTCCCGTTCATTCGGGAAAAATAAAGTTCGGTGGCGACTCTGTCGAACCGCATTTCTGCGCCTTTCGCGCGAGGGTCGTATGTTCGAAATGAATTTTCGAGGTGCGACAGGTGGCGACTCTGCTGGGGACTATTGCTCCATGCAAGAGAGTCGAGCCTATCTTAGTTTGAGTTGTTAGGTTGTTGTTTTTTTATTTCTTCTCGCTTTTTATTTGTATCCTATCTTGGTTACTTGTGCTTGTGGCATTGTGGGGTTGTTCTGCTTGTGGTTATTTTGTGAGATGGCTCTACACCCGAGTCCGAGTATAACCCTAGGATTAGGATGGTGGTTGTGTAGTGGAGACTTGCGTGGAGTCTTTCACGTTGAGTTGAAGCGAAAACCCCGCTTGGAGTAGATTCCTTGGAGATATTGTTGTTGTGGTGAGTCTTTGCCATGGCAATAATGTTTTCGAGCTTGAATCGTTAATCCCAAGGACCATAAACCATTTTATCCATGGTGGTTGGTAGTGTTAATTCTTTGTGAATTAATACGAACGCCCCAATCAGATGAGATCCCTTGAACGTATTACTTCCTTACAGTAATATTTTCAACCTCGATCTATGACTCTGAGAACCTTTTCTAGAATCCGTGTGTCGATGGTTGTGTAGTTGATGCCTTAGAGAAGTCTTTCTCGCGTGGAAGATACGAGAACCTCACCTAGAGGAGATTCTTTTAAGGATATTACCGTCGTGACGAGGCTTTGTCATGGCATTAATATCTTTGAAATATGTCTATGACTCTAGGCACCTACCCGTTTTAGAATCCTACCCGTGGGGGTTCCTTTGAGCAGTGACTATGATCCTTGAACCGTTCACCCGGTTAATCTCAGAATTGTTTGAATTTGTGATCCTGTGATCTTGGATCTTGCATCTTGCATTACATATCATTTGCATTGCATCTCATTTTTTGTGCATCTTGCATTCTCCTTCCTTCAGCAGTTTCTCATGTTTCTCTTTCCTTCATATCCAGTAAATCAAGCTGAGTCCTCGACACCAGTACACAACTAGAGCCAATACGAGACGAATGATGGAGCAGATTCAACAGGAGCAAGCTACCTTCAGGGAAGAGTTGGATTCTATGAAAGGAAATATCGAACAGATCCTCGAAGCCATCCTCGCGACCAGAAGAGAGGAAGAACAGCGTGAAGCCGCTGCTGTCATCAACAACAATGGTCAAGGACAAGGGTCTACTGCCATCCCTTTGGTTCCAATTCCAAATCCTCATGGGATGCTGTTGAAATTCAATAACGTAGCTGAAGGGAACATTTCTCATCCAACCCCAGCGCCCGGAGTTACCATTGGAGCTATCCCGCAAGCCTAGCCTACTGCTGTGCAAATCCCAGTTCCTCATATCGAAGATACTCTGATGGATCAGTATGACGATGTTCAGAACTATCATGCTGCTATCCCCATTGCCAGTCTCGTTACTGCTCAGGATTCAGAAGCCATGAAGATGTGTCGAGATCTAGCCGAGAAACTCCGAGCCATGGAGGGGCACAGTTCGAATTCTTCCAGTGCTTTGGAATTATGCTTGGTGCCTGATGTTGTCATTCCTCCCAAGTTCAAAGTGCCGGAATTTTTGAAGTACAAAGGTCTCAGTTGTCCAAACATTCATCTGAAGATGTATTGTCGCAAGATGGTTGCCTATGCTAGGGACGAAAAGCTCATGATTCATTGCTTCCAAGACAGTTTGTCTGGGGCATCACTCGAATGGTATATGCAGCTGGAACGTAACAGTGTGCACACTTGGGCCGAGCTAGCCGATGCATTTGTCAAGTAGTATAAGTACAACACCGATCTCGCTCCAAATCGTACTCAGCTTCAGAGTATGACTCAAAAGGATAGCGAATCCTTCAAGGAGTACGCGCAACGATGGAGAGAGCTAGCCGCAAGGGTGCATCCACCTCTTGTTGACCGTGAACTTATTGACATCTTCATGGGTACTTTACAAGGCCAGTACTTCGAAAAGCTGATTGGTAGTGTCTCCGCTGGATTTTCTGACTTGGTGATCGTTGGTGAGAGAATTGAAGAAGGGTTGAAGAGTGGAAAGATCCCAGGAGGTCCTAACAACCAGGCCAATGCCAAGAAGCCTTTCAATGGATACAAGAAGAAGGAGGGCGAAACGAATGCCATCTTTTTGTAGAAAGGGCAAGCTTCTCAACAAGCTCCCGCTCCTATGCCTAATCAAGTTCCCTATTATCAGTATCCGTACGTTGCTGCCGCGCAATGTGCTCCAATGCCTTATCAGCCAGCTGTTCAAGCAGTGCAAGCTCAGATGCCACGACAACAGGCTCCTCAGCAACAAGCCTACAACCAGCAAGGATATCAGTATCCTCCTCAGCAATAGCAGATGCAAGCTACTCAGCAACGACAAGGTACTCGCCCACAGCGTCCGCAGAGAACATGGAGACCAGATAGAGTCTTTGATCGTCTACCAATGACATATGCCAAAATCTTTGCTCAGTTGATGGAGAAGAAAGCTGTTGTTCCGAGAGATTTGGCTCCTCCAACCGTCATTCCTGCCGATTACGATGCAAATGCTCATTGTGAGTTTCATAAGGGCGCTCCAGGTCACACCATTGAGGACTGCAGAGCTTTCAAGCACATAATTCAAGACATGATCGACAGGGATGCTATCAACTTCAATGGGAAGTCTCTAAATATCATCAACAATCCGATGCCACCGGTCAACTAGTGCCAACATCAGATCGATTCCAGTCAAGTTTATTCCCCGAAGAAGGCAGTCATGTTGCCATTTCATTATTCGCAGTTCTTATATTTTGTCTTTGTTTGTTTAAGTATTGTATGCTTTAAACAATTGCCATTCGTATTTGGTTTTCATTAATGTATTGTTTATGCATGTTTTGAATTAGTTATGTCGTATTCACTCATTTTCACTTATCACCGACACATTTATTCACTCCACTCTATTCATTGTTGTTTAGCTTGATTTGAGGGAGGATGATGAAAACGAGATACCCATAATTGCAAATCGTATGCTTTTAGACCGAATCTCGTCAATGATGTACAGGCATTGCTTCAATTCCCCAAACACTGGAGATATAAGGTGTTAGTCCCTAGTAAACCACTTCGAGCCTAGAAGTAGCAGTTTCCTTCGGATATTCAAACCATTACACTCAACCTGGGGCAGGGTAGTGTTCAGTTAATCCAATTCCGCACTTGAATCAACAAAGCAAAATCCCGGAGACGGTGGTTCATCAAAGACCCATGTTATGGCAGTCACAACCTTCTAACAAAATTCAAAAAAATCAAAAGCCTGCTAAGTCAAACACCTTAGAGGGGACTTAGGCAAAATCAAGGTAATCCCGATGGATCTGACAAGCAAAGTCAATCCATGCAAAAGTTAGGGATCAAAAACAAAAATAAAAGAGGACCCCGAAACCCTCAACAAAAATAAAATAAGATTCAGTGGCCACCCAAATCAAAAGGGGCACTGACATCCATCAAAAAAACCAAAATAAGGTGACTACCACGACGAGCAAACCTTAAATCATCAAGTTTATACCATTAAGACAAGTGTAGAATTAACTGAGCGTAGGACTGGAGATTATTAAGAAGAAGGGGTGGGTATGAATCATACTTTAAGCCTAGCATCCTCTGTTTCATAACCGTGAACCATACCACGTTATAGCCCTCGAAAGACCTAATTGAGACGAGGTTTATTCTGAAAGCATATTATCGCAAGGTTGCGTAACCTGACTCCTTACATGATTGATAATCATCAGCATTGGTGTTATTATCCTTGCTATATCTTTCACATCAATCAAAACTAGCATAATGTTTGGACTAATGGTCCATTCATTTCACTATCACGACACCTCAATAAATGACACACTTTTTCAAAACTTGCATTAAACTTTGCATTAATTATTACCATTTGTGAATGTACAATTTTATTTGCAAATCAGTGCTAGGTATTCAAAGACACTCCAGCAAGGGGCAACCAAGGAGGAACTTGACTTTCAGTGGCGTACACGAGACAAGATTATTTCAAAGCCCATAGGTTGGGGCAAATCGTTCAACAGCTCGAGCAGGGGCAGACCAGTACCAAGTTCAGACTGGGGCAAGACTAGATCATCTTGACCATCAAGCAAAATTGCAACCTTCTCTGAAGAAAATTCACAATCACCAAATATCCCAGACTTGGGGCATCAAGGACATCTTCCGCTCCAGTCATGGCGTCTTTAACGAACTGCGTGTTGAGGAAGTCAATCCCTCCCACCACCCGAAGTCCAATTCTCTTTGGCAACTACCCAAAGTACACCACGCTGGCGTCTCCCTGCATTTCCAATCACATGTCTACAATCATGTGCATCATACGCATGGCATTCACTATCATAAATATCCAGAATCATATGCATACTCCAATCATACCATACTTCCCCAGCTCTTGCATCTCCGCGCGTCAGCATTTGCATTTGCACTTCCACTCATATGGAATATCATTTATCATCCAGCATTCATATATGCAAGTCAAGGTCCAGGATAAATCTTGAAGATTTTCAATACCATCATCAGCCCATTCAGGGGTAATCTTCTGTAATTGTGGGTTTTCCCCACGAAATTCAAAGACATTCAAAGCAAGATTCAGCCCAGTCAGGGGCATCTTTTTCAAGACCATGGGTACCTCCCATGACGTATTTCAACCTCGTAATTGATCAGATCTTCAAATTAACATTCAGCCTAGTCAGGGGCATACCATTCAAGACCGTGAGCGTTTCCCACGAAGTTGTTCAACCTTTTGTTGGACAAATCCAAGAAGTGCAGTGCAAGATCCAACCCGAGTAGGGGCATCTTCAGCAAAACTGTGAGCATTCCTTATGAAGTTGTTCAGCCTTTTGTTGAGCAAACCAAGACATCAAGACAAACTCAGCCCAGTCAGGGGCATCCTCTTCAGAATTCATGGGCGTAACCATGAAATCATTTCGGCAAAACTATGATCTCCAAACAAGACGGTGGGCGTACCCCGTTGACTCATTTCAATTCAATCTTCCTCTTGGGTGTTCCCTAATGAGTTGTATTCAGTAAGCGTGATTGTTGTCAATTGCCTTACTATCATCCTTTTGGTGATAGTCGAGCCTCGTCAGTTCAACCTAGCCTGCATCCTTTTGGTGTTGGTAGCCTTTAATTTGTGTTTGTCCTATCATCCTTTTGGTGGTAGTGGTCGGTGTGTTTCGCTCCGTCATCCTTTTGGTGGGGGGTCTATCATGGTCATTAATGATAGATTGTGCGATATGTTGGTGTGTGTTTCGCTCCGTCATCCTTTTAGTGGGGGGTCTATCATGGTCATTAATGATAGATTGTGCGATGTGTTGTGTGTTTCTCTCCGTCATCCTTTTGGTGGGGGGTCTATCATGGTCATTAATGATAGATTGTGCGATGTGTTGTGTGTTTTGCTCCGTCATCCTTTTGGTGGGGGGGTCTATCATGGTCATTAATGATAGATTGTGCGATGTGTTGTGTGTTTCGCTCCGTCATCCTTTTGGTGGGGGGTCTATCATGGTCATTAATGATAGATTGTGCGATGTGTTGTGTGTTTCGCTCCGTCATCCTTTTGGTGGGGGATCTATCATGGTCATTAATGATAGATTGTGTGATGTGTTGTGTGTTTCGCTCCGTCATCCTTTTGGTGGGGGGTCTATCATGGTCATTAATGATAAATTGTGCGATGTGTGATTTCGCTCCGTCATCCTTTTGGTGGGGGGTCTATTATGGTCATTAATGATAGATTGTGTGATGAGTTTATTTGTGTTTCGCTCCGTCATCCTTTTGGTGGGGGGTCTATCATGGTCATTAATGATAGATTGTGCGATATTGTTTAGGGTGAGTTTCGCTTCGTCATCCTTTTGGTGTGGGGGGGGGGGGGGGGGTCTGTCATAGTCATTAATGTCAGATTATGCGATGGTGTGAGCTCTATCATCCTTTTGGTGATAGTAGCCCGTGTGTATATCTTCCCATCATCTTTTTGGTGATGTTGACCTTTTCCCGGGCATTCTTTTTTCTTTTCGAACAAATTCAGGGTCTTCTTTATATCTAATTGTTTTATCCCTTGAAAGAATGAATGCTGTAACAATTCATCTTACTCGGTTTAAGCCAATTAGATAGGGGCATCTGTCATACCCTAAATTTGTCCTACTCGTGTATAAATTTCATCTGTACATTCTTTTCAGAAAAATTCAAAATATGTTATTATAACGATCAGCTATATTGCAGGGTCAAGGTCAAACTGTTTTTATTCGGATGGTGCGTGTTCAGGGTTGCAGTTAAGGTTGTGTACCAAGTTAAGTCAGTTATGGATGAGTGGAATCATTATCAGCTCTTCATGATTAAGGATCATTAGAGATCCAACCGTTTCACGTTCATTTTGTCAAGATTAGCTTAGTGGAATGCGGTGATGGTTTAAGTTCAGTCCAAATGTGCCTCCAGTATTCTAAGATGAGATCTTATTTTCGCGGTTCAAATCCATTGTCTCATTCTCCATCATTTATCATCCGACCTTCGAATCCATTTTTACACATATACAAATTCGTTATTCAGTTCAAAATTCATCCACCTCCAATGTCCACTTTTCATAAATAAATCCATTTTATTATAAACCTCATCCAGTTTCCCTTTTTTTCATGTTTTATATTTCATATTATCATGACCTTTCTTTATCATCTTTTCACATTTAAGAAACCATGTTCAAAAAATTGCAAAAAAAAAACAAGCACCAAGACCATGTATTCAATTATCAAATTTAAAGCCCAAGCAGCTTTTATCATTACAAAGGAAAATATTAAAAAGTAGAAGTCCAAGTAATAAATAGATTTAATTATTGTTTGTTACAAAATTTCAAGGTCGTTACAGCTCTTTCAATACAATTGAATACTCATGAAGTACACTAAAAAAGTATCAATTCAATCCATAGTTTCCTGGCATGCAGTACAACCTACAGCAAAGAAAACAAGCTCTTGGCTGGCGCACTGCTAGCACCAATGCATTATGTAACGCCCCGATTCTGAATTCCCATTAATTGTTGAGTCTTTTAATTTATTTATTTGATGTTTGCTTTAAATTGGGAAATTATATATTTCTATGTGGTGTTTGCTTATTTTATCTATTTTTACCGATTCGGAGAGTTTTCGGGGAATTAGAGTAAAAAGGGCATTTTAGACATTTAGCACTTTAGTGTGAGAGTTGATTGGTAAGTGTTGGAAAGAATTTGAGAGGAAAGAAATAGAGATAGAAATAGAATAAGAGAGGAAAAGAAAGAAAGATAGTAACATAAGAAGAAAAACAAGAGAAAGAAAAGAGGAGAAGAGAAAGAGAAGAGAAAGTGGAGAGGAAAACCTAGAATCATCAAGGGATCATCACCAAAGCTTGCAATCGATCGGTAAGGGTGTGAAACTCTATCATCTCTTTAATGTGTATGATTGTATGTGTATGTGTTTGGATTTTGTAGAGTTTCTACTCTTTTTCCACTTAGGTTAGAAGTTGGTTTTGTGAGTAGAATGAGGTTTTAATCGGTTAGAACTCGGATTTGACGATGTAGTTTAGTCGGGTGATGGTTGGGTTGTACTACTGTGACTGGTTTGGATTTAATCGGTTGATTTTGTGGAGCTTGGGCTCTTGAGACAGCCATGGAAGTTCTGTCTTCGCAGGCTCGCCAGGCGAATGGCAGCGAAGCTTCGCCAGGCGAAGCCCAGCGAGCTGTAGCGAAGCAAGTCAGAAGCTAATACCATGTATTCGCTGGCAAGTTCGCCAGGCGAAGTGAGTTGGCGAAGGTTCGCCAGGCGAGTGGGTAGCGAGCCTCAGCGAGTAATTCCAGAATTACTCCCAGTGGACTTCGCTGGGAAGTTCGCCAGGCGAAGGCCAGCGAGCATTCGCTGCGTGGCTTCGCCAGGAGAAGGTTGGCGAACCTGGCAGTGTTATTTTGTTTTGCTGTTTTGTTCATAGCATGATGTTTGGTTGATTCAATTATGATTAATGCCTATATGAATGATTGATGTGTGAACTGTTTTGACATGTCGTGCTGTGGGTGGCCGAAAGGCGTGAATCCTAGATTGTAGAGTAAATGGTGAATCTTGAATATTTGATAATCTTGTGTATTTGCTCGAATTGAATAGAAACGCATTGATAGGCTGATATGTGTGTAAACCATGTGTGGAATGGTGCATAATATGAATGCATGATAGATATATGCGATGTATGTGATAAATGCAATGAGTATGTTTGTGAACATAGTATGCATTTTTGTGTTGAATGATCCCTCAGAGGATTTGCATTGTGAAGCATCTTAGTATGCATTTGTGTGTTGATTGATCCCTCGGAGGATTTGCAGAACCTCGTATGATACGATGGTTACATTAGATTCCTTGGAGAATCGGTTGCATTGTGTGATTCCTTGGAGAATCGGTTGCATTGTGTGATTCCTCGAAGAATCGGTCATAACATGTAATCCCTTGGAGGATTGGTAAGAGTATTTGATTCTGTGGAGAATCTGCTGAGTACTTGATTCCGTGGAAAATCTGCTGAATATTCGATTCCGTGGAGAATCTGATGAATATTTGATTCCGTGGAGAATCTGCTGAGTACTTGATTCCGTGGAGAATCTGCTGAATACTCGATTCCTTAGAGAATCTGTTGAATGAGTCGGTACCGCATTCGCATCTGCATAGAGTCGTGTGTCAGTCTCTATGAGTTGCATGAGTCATCTGTGTATGATGCATTAGTTGTGTGAATATAACTGTGTATGTTATATATGATTGTTTGGAGGAAAATATAGTGAATGTTCATGTGTATGTGTAGAGACATGATTCTTTGTATATGCTTAATGTGGTGAGAACATAATTTGAGTATAACTTGTACCAATATGAGTATATGTATATATACAATTTTATGCATTAACTGTTATGATGTTGTTTCTCACCCTTCTGCTGTTTTATAATGCTCTATGAGGCATTGCAGAGTAGGAAGCTGGAGGTTCTTTTTGTGAAGCGATGTCTTCATTCTTTTTGGTCAATGGCTCTGATATGTAACATCTGGGTTGTTGGGAAGCTTTAGGCTCTTTTGAATCTATTTTGGTTTGATTCTTTTGTGATACATATGTGTATGTATCTGCTGTGGATATGTTGTAAAGCATGAATTAACTGATGGTTGTATATACGTTTATGAATGTGATTGATTCAATATTTGGATGTTTCCGCTTTTATTCTAAATATTGAGATGTGGGTTACCCATTGTTGCATATCTATTTTGAGCAGGTATCGTATGTGTTTAATTTCATGCTAATGTGATGCGCCTCTTTTATACCATGTTTTAATTAAACTCTGATGAAATAAATTTTCTAAGTGCCTAATTGATTTATTTGATTAATTTGGGGGTATAGAAAGGGGGTGTTACATTAAGTGGTATCAGAGCCTGGTTGAGTCAGTCGTGTCTGTCTTGTTGTTGTGTTGGTTGAACGGTTGTTTAACCTTGTTGTTATTTTTGGGAATCCTCAGAATATGGCAGGTCGTAATGACAATGCTATGGCAGCGGCGTTAGAGGCTATGGCCAGAGCTGTGCAGGGTGCACCTAACGTGAATGCGAATGATGAGTTCAGGAAGAACCAACCACCGGTGTTCAAAGGGAGATTTGATTCGGATGGTGCTCAGATATGGTTAAAGGAAATTGAGAGGATCTTTAGGGTGATGGATTGTGCTGAAGGGAACAAGGTGAGACTAGGGACTCACATGCTGAGAGAAGAGGCTGATGACTGGTGGGTCAGCGTGAGGCAAGTTCTTGAGGTCGACGATGAGGAGATTACGTGGGATTTATTTTGTACTGAGTTTCTAAGGAAGTATTATCCCGAAAGTGTTAAAGGGAAGAGAGAAATGGAATTTCTGGAGTTGAAACAAGGTAATATGTCGGTGGTGGACTACACCGCTAAGTTTACTGAGTTAGTGAAGTTTCACCCTCACTATGATGCGGTTACGGCGGAATTTTCCAAATGTATCAAGTATGAGAATGACTTGCGTCCTGAGATAAAGCAAGCGGTGGGTTATCAAAGGATACGAAGATTTTCGGATTTGACCGAGTGTTGTAGAATTTATGAAGAAGACAGTAGAGCTCGTTCTACTCATTATAAGGGTTTGAGCGAGAGGAGAGGGAAGCAGCAAGTACGAAGCGGACCTTATGTGACGCCTGCTGATAAGGGCAAACATAGGGGAAACTTTGATAGGAGACCCGGAGGAGGTTCCGGTGCGATCAAATGTTTTAAGTGTGGCGTGATGGGCCACAAGTCTTATGATTGTGGAAAATTCAAGGCGAAGTGTTCCAACTGTGGACTCCTTGGACATGATGCAGCAGAGTGTAGAAAGAATGTTGTGAAGTGTTTTAATTGTGGCGAGGTGGGTCACATTAGCCCGAATTGTACCAAACCGAAGCAAGCTCAGGCGGGCGGAAAAGTTTTTGCATTAGCAGGTTCAGACGCTACTAATGCGGCGAATCGTTTGATTAAAGGTACATGCTTTATTAATGATATGCCTTTAGTTGCTATTATTGATACTGGAGCGACTCACTCGTTCATTTCTCTTGCGTGTGCTAAGCGGTTGGATTTGTGTATGGTTTCTTTGAGTAGTGGTATGGTTATTGGGACTCCCGCTTCGGGGTCGGTAACTACTTCTTTGGTGTGTGCAAGTTGTCCTTTGACCATGTATGGTAAGGACTTCGTTATGGATTTAGTGTGTTTGCCGTTGGAAGGTTTGGACGTAATCTTGGGTATGAACTGGTTGCAATTTAATAGAGTTCATCTGCATTGCTATCACAAGTTAGTAAGGTTTCCTTCTTTGGAAGATGGTGAAAACGAGAGTTTTCTTTCCACTAAAGAGTTGAAGAAACTTTTAGCGGACGAAGCTCAGTTGTTTGGTTTGTTTGCATCGTTGTCGGTGGAGAGCAAAGTTGAGCTCGACGTGTTTTCTGTGGTTTGTGAATTTCCTGAAGTGTTTCCGGAAGATGTTGCAGATGTGCCGCCAAAGAGAGAGGTTGAATTTTATATTGATCTAGTTCCGGGTACTAGACCGATTTCGATGGCCCCGTATCGGATGTCGGCATCGGAGTTGGTGGAATTGAAGAAGCAGTTGAATGATTTGTTGGATAAGAGATTTGTAAGACCAAGTGTTTCTCCTTGGGGTGCGCCGATATTGTTGGTAAAGAAGAAGGATGGTAGTATGCGATTGTGTATTGATTATCGACAGTTGAATAAGGTGACAATTAAGAACAAGTATCCGCTTCCAAGAATTGATGATTTGATGGATCAATTGGTTGGAGCTCGTGTTTTTAGTAAGATTGATTTGAGATCCGGTTATCACCAGATTCGGGTTAAGGAAGAAGATATTTCGAAGACGGCTTTTAGAACACGATATGGTCACTATGAGTTTACGGTGATGCCATTCGGAGTTTCTAACGCGCCGGGTGTTTTCATGGAATATATGAACCGTATCTTCCACGAGCAGTTGGATCATTTTGTGGTAGTGTTTATCGATGACATTTTGATTTATTCTAAGTCTCGAGAGGAACACAAAGAACATTTAAGGATTGTGTTGCGGATTTTGAAAGAGAAGAAGTTGTATGCAAAGTTGTCTAAGTGTGAGTTTTGGTTATCGAAGGTGAGTTTTCTTGGACATATTATTTCCGGCAATGGTATTAGTGTGTATCCATCCAAGATCGATGCGGTAATGCAATGGGAGACTCCAAGATCGGTTACGGAAATTCGAAGCTTTTTGGGCTTGGCCGGTTACTACCGGAGGTTTATCGAAGGATTTTCAAAGTTAGCACTTCCGTTAACGCAATTGACTTGTAAAGGAAAGACTTTTATTTGGGATGTTAATTGTGAAGAGAGTTTCATGGAATTAAAGAGAAGGTTAACAACAGCGCCAGTTTTGATTTTGCCGAATCCTACGGAACCTTTTGTAGTTTATTGCGATGCTTCTTTGACAGGATTGGGTGGTGTATTGATGCAAGATGGGAAGGTCGTGGCGTATACTTCTAGGCAGTTGAGAGTGCATGAAAAGAATTATCCTACTCATGATTTGGAGTTAGCGGTCGTAGTGTTCGTTTTGAAAATTTGGAGGCACTATCTTTATGGTGCAAGATTTGAAGTTTTTAGCGATCACAAGAGTTTGAAGTATCTGTTTGATCAAAAGGAATTGAATATGAGGCAAAGGAGATGGCTAGAACTTTTGAAGGACTATGATTTTGGTTTAAATTATCATCTGGGTAAGGCGAATGTGGTAGCCGATGCCTTAAGTCGGAAGTCGTTGCACGTGTCTACTTTGATGGTTAAAGAGTGGGAACTCTTGGAGAACTTTAGAGATTTGAGTTTGGTTTGTGAGTTAACGCCGAGTAGTGTGAAGCTTGGTATGTTGCATGTCACGAATGATTTCCTTACTACGGTGTGTGAAAAGCAAAAGTTGGATTTGAAATTTGTGGATTTGATGACGAATGGAAATGAAGATTTCAAAGTTGATGAATTAGGAGTTTTGAGGTTTCGAGGTCGTATTTGTATTCCCGATGATGCGGATTTGAAAAAGATGATATTGGAAGAGGGACATCGGAGTAACTTAAGTATTCATCCGGGAGCGAATAAGATGTATCAGGATTTGAAGAAGATCTTTTGGTGGTCTAGATTGAAAAGCGATGTTGCTCGTTTTGTGTACTCGTGTTTGACTTGCCAGAAGTCTAAGGTGGAGCATCAGAAGCCTAGTGGATTGATGCAACCGTTGGATATTCCGGAATGGAAATGGGATAGTATATCGATGGACTTTGTTACGGGATTGCCGAATACGCAAAGAGGACATAATGCTATTTGGGTGATTGTTGATAGGCTTACTAAATCGGCTCACTTTATTCCGATTGATATTACTTGTTCTTTGGAAAGGTTGGCCGAGATTTATGTTGGCACTATTGTGAAGCTTCATGGAGTTCCTAAGAGTATTGTGTCGGATAGAGATCCTAGATTTACTTCAAGATTTTGGGAGAGTTTGCAAGGTGCCTTGGGTTCTAAGTTGAGATTGAGTTCGGCATATCATCCGCAAACAGATGGTCAAACCGAGAGGACGATTCAATCGTTAGAAGACTTGTTGTGCGCTTGTGTACTTGAGCAAGGTGGTGCGTGGGATGGTTATTTAGCGTTGATTGAGTTCACCTATAATAACAGTTTCCATTCGAGTATTGGTATGGCGCCATTTGAGGCTTTATATGGTCGGAGATGTCGAACACCTCTGTGTTGGCATGAGACGGGTGAAAGGTCGGTAGTTGGTCCTGAAATGGTACAGCAAACGACGGAAAAGGTGAAATTTATTCGGGAAAAGATGAGAGCTTCTCAGAGTAGACAGAAAAGTTATCATGATAAAAGGAGAAAGGATCTCGAGTTTCTAGAGGGCGACCATGTGTTTTTGAGAGTTACACCGGTTGCGGGTGTGGGTCGTGCTTTGAAGTCGAGAAAGTTGACTTCTCGTTTTATTGGTCCGTATCAGGTTGTCGCACGAGTTGGTGCTGTGGCTTATCGTGTGGCGTTGCCTCCGAACCTTTCGAATTTGCATGATGTATTCCATGTCTCGCAACTTCGGAAGTATGTTCCGGATCCGTCACATGTTATCCCAATGGATGAAGTTGAAGTAAGAGATAACCTTACAGTTAAAGTTTTACCGGTTAGTATTTTGGACCGCGAAGTTAAGAAACTAAGAGGCAAGGATATTACGCTTGTGAAAGTGTCCTGGGGAGGTGCCGCGGAAGGCAACATGACTTGGGAATTGGAGAGCAAGATGCGAGAGTCGCATCCGGAGTTGTTCGATTAAGGTAATATTTTCGAGGACGA
The DNA here is from genome assembly GCA_963859935.3 of Lathyrus sativus. Taxonomy (NCBI): domain Eukaryota; kingdom Viridiplantae; phylum Streptophyta; class Magnoliopsida; order Fabales; family Fabaceae; genus Lathyrus; species Lathyrus sativus. The sequence goes on from OZ012738.1 coordinate 588,375,031, forward strand.
AAATTTCTAAAGTGGGGGAGAGTTGTAACGCCCCGATTCTGAATTCCCATTAATTGTTGAGTCTTTTAATTTATTTATTTGATGTTTGTTTTAAATTGGGAAATTATATATTGCTATGTGGTGTTTGCTTATTTTATCTATTTTTACCGATTCGGAGAGTTTTCGGGGAATTAGAGTAAAAAGGGCATTTTAGACATTTAGCACTTTAGTGTGAGAATTGATTGGTAAGTGTTGGAAAGAATTTGAGAGGAAAGAAATAGAGATAGAAATAGAATAAGAGAGGAAAAGAAAGAAAGATAGTAACATAAGAAGAAAAACAAGAGAAAGAAAAGAGGAGAAGAGAAAGAGAAGAGAAAGTGGAGAGGAAAACCTAGAATCATCAAGGGATCATCACCAAAGCTTGCAATCGATCGGTAAGGGTGTGAAACTCTATCATCTCTTTAATGTGTATGATTGTATGTGTATGTGTTTGGATTTTGTAGAGTTTCTACTCTTTTTCCACTTAGGTTAGAAGTTGGTTTTGTGAGTAGAATGAGGTTTTAATCGGTTAGAACTCGGATTTGACGATGTAGTTTAGTCGGGTGATGGTTGGGTTGTGCTACCGTGACTGGTTTGGATTTAATCGGTTGATTTTGTGGAGCTTGGGCTCTTGAGACAACCATGGAAGTTCTGTCTTCGCAGGCTCGCTAGGCGAAGCCCAGCGAGCTGTAGCGAAGCAAGTCAGAAGCTAATACCATGTATTCGCTGGCAAGTTCGCCAGGCGAAGTGAGTTGGCGAAGGTTCGCCAGGCGAGTGGGTAGCGAGCCTCAGCGAGTAATTCCAGAATTACTCCCAGTGGACTTCGCTGGGAAGTTCGCCAGGCGAAGGCCAGCGAGCATTCGCTGCGTGGCTTCGCCAGGCGAAGGTTGGCGAACCTGGCAGTGTTATTTTGTTTTGCTGTTTTGTTCATAGCATGATGTTTGGTTGATTCAATTATGATTAATGCCTATATGAATGATTGATGTGTGAACTGTTTTGACATGTCATGCTGTGGGTGGCCGAAAGGCGTGAATCCTAGATTGTAGAGTAAATGGTGAATCTTGAATATTTGATAATCTTGTGTATTTGCTCGAATTGAATAGAAACGCATTGATAGGCTGATATGTGTGTAAACCATGTGTGGAATGGTGCATAATGTGAATGCATGATAGATATATGCGATGTATGTGATAAATGCAATGAGTATGTTTGTGAACATAGTATGCATTTTTGTGTTGAATGATCCCTCGGAGGATTTGCATTGTGAAGCATCTTAGTATGCATTTGTGTGTTGATTGATCCCTCAGAGGATTTGCAGAACCTCGTATGATACGATGGTTACATTAGATTCCTTGGAGAATCGGTTGCATTGTGTGATTCCTCGGAGAATCGGTCATAACATGTAATCCCTTGGAGGATTGGTAAGAGTATTTGATTCCGTGGAGAATCTGCTGAGTACTTGATTCCGTGGAGAATCTGCTGAATATTCGATTCCGTGGAGAATCTGATGAATATTTGATTCCGTGGAGAATCTGCTGAGTACTTGATTCCGTGGAGAATCTGCTGAATACTCGATTCCTTAGAGAATCTGTTGAATGAGTCGGTACCGCATTCGCATCTGCATAGAGTCGTGTGTCGGTCTCTATGAGTTGCATGAGTCATCTGTGTATGATGCATTAGTTGTGTGAATATAACTGTGTATGTTATATATGATTGTTTGGAGGAAAATATAGTGAATGTTCATGTGTATGTGTAGAGACATGATTCTTTGTATATGCTTAATGTGGTGAGAACATAATTTGAGTATAACTTGTACCAATATGAGTATATGTATATATACAATTTTATGCATTAACTGTTATGATGTTGTTTCTCACCCTTCTGCTGTTTTATAATGCTCTATGAGGCATTGCAGAGTAGGAAGCTGGAGGTTCTTTTTGTGAAGCGATGTCTTCATTCTTTTTGGTCAATGGCTCTGATATGTAACATCTGGGTAGTTGGGAAGCTTTAGGCTCTTTTGAAGCTATTTTGGTTTGATTCTTTTGTGATACATATGTGTATGTATCTGCTGTGGATATGTTGTAAAGCATGAATTAACTGATGGTTGTATATACGTTTATGAATGTGATTGATTCAATATTTGGATGTTTCCGCTTTTATTCTAAATATTGAGATGTGGGTTACCCATTGTTGCATATCTATTTTGAGCAGGTATCGTATGTGTTTAATTTCATGCTAATGTGATGCGCCTCTTTTATACCATGTTTTAATTAAACTCTGATGAAATAAATTTTCTAAGTGCCTAATTGATTTATTTGATTACTTTGGGGGTATAGAAAGGGGGTGTTACACATTATCTCCATCCGTCTACTCCAAGCTATCCCACAAATATGTACCCTGTACTGTCAAAAGTGGCACACATGAGACCCACACAAGGAAATTTCTCTTCTTGCCATAATATAAAAATCATTTCCTGCAAATAAAAGAAAATAAAGTGATTACCCATATCCCACAAGTTGGTTTTCGCACAGTAGTTTGAGGAATATGGCCTGCAAACAAAGACAAGATGGGTTTGCATTCTGGTTCAATAAGTGCCCCAAGTGACGGGTGTTCAAGGGATTGAATAATACTTTAACAAATTTCATAACAGCAAAGGACTGGGCCCTACATAAATTTGAATATTACAAGTTATTAGAAAGGAGAAGAAAATTGCTATAGCTAGGAGCCACTTCAAGTTTATCTGTCCTACAATTTGGTAATACTGGCTACACAAGAACGACAACACAGGACATACCAAGACAATACTCACCACAAATTGGTACTCCATAATAGCCCACAGCTACAACCTGCGGCAATCCACTGCTTGAAATGGACACATGTCAGATAGGACAGAAGAGCTGCAGGCCTTTGTACCAAAATACAGTTGCCTTGTATTTGAAAACAAACTCCACACTACACCAAGCCATGCTACGAAACCTGCAGAACAAAAATAAAAGAAAATTGTTGTGCCATTCTGCACATAACAACAAAACCTGTAAGACCTGCAACACTGCCAAAAATTACAAAACAACAATAAAACAGGGGAATCGTATGAAAACAAAAGGACAGAAAAAAACCTTCAAGGGATTTTGAAGAAACAAGACTCTTGATTTTCCAATTTTTCTTTTAAAAAAACCTTGACCGCTTCTTCAAAAAGGGGGGGAACTGGTCTCAGAAAAGGAGGAGGAATCCCTTCACTTGTGAATGATGAATCCCAACATTTCTTCAGCTCTCTCAAAAAAGAGTCTGCAACCGAGCCAACAAAATGAAGCTTTACCTTCATCACCCTCCATATCCTTCAATCATTAACAAACCTTCAAAAACTTACAAAAAAAAAACACCAACATCAAAAAAATCTCAGAACAAAAAGAACATGATTCATTTCATCCGTATTGGATTCAGCCACAAAAAGAACCCAGCGCCTCTTTCCCTCCGATAACGATCCATAATCGTCTTCTTCATCACGCATCTCAAACCCTAATCGAAACTTCAACCACTCTATATTATCCAAAACCAAAAAACGTTTTCCACCGTAAAATCTCGACTGAACAACCTTCAACACGAAACCTTTCCAACCTTCATTTTCTGCCTAAAAACCATAACCTTCTTCAATCTTCAATACCCAACCAAACAAAACCTATTTCCTAATACAAAGCCCCAAACAGAGAAATTAGGAGTTGAAGAAGAAGTAGGGATTCAAAATCAAAGGAGAAAGAAGAGAAATGTATTAGTGAATCCAAATCAAAGTTGAAGAGAGAATAGAGAGGATATTGCGAGGTAAAAACCTGAGATCGAGCAAGCAAAACGAGAAACCGTGTGAGGTGCGAAACGAGTTGATGAGTTGGATTTGTTTTCGGATTCGTGTTGCTTTTAGGTTTCGATTAAACACGTCATTTTGCTGTTATTTTCAATTCCAGTTTTTTCGTCGCTCTTTGTTTCAGATCCAGTTTTTTCAATTCCTGTGGTTGTACAAGGTGGATCAGTTCTAGCGACTATAGGGATTGAGTTTATGGGCTTTTCATTCGTACATGATCCTTAATCCACACTATGTCCATCACTTTGATTCTTAATTAATTTTTATTTGATTTTCAAAGTTTTTTTTTATTTTTTTTATAAAATGGTGAGACAATAAGATTTTGGTCCCTTTGGAACTCGATTCTTACACCCCCAGATTTGAATTCTATCTCCACATCTGTTTTCTTTTTATTAAGTTTTAAACTTTGTGTATTTTTTTAATAGTTTTTTTTTTCTTTAGAAAAATATATTAATAATTTTTTTTTTAAAAACAGTTTGATATTATTAGTTCTATGTTCAAAACAAAACTCTTTACCTTTTTTTTAGAATTATTTTTTTAATTTTATTTTAGGTTTGGATGGTATTTTTTTTTCATTTATCATTGGGCACTTTATCTCATTTGTTGCATTTTTCGGTCGATGACGATACCCCAAAGCGGTTTTTTTTCCTGTCAAATTATTGATGAAAAATAGCAAACCCGAGAGCAACTTTTCATTTTTCGATTTTTATTGTTTTTATCGATTTTTACTCATTTTATACCTTTTATCTCATTTTTTGGTCAATGACGAATTTATAAATATTATCGGTCAAATTATTGATAAATGATGTTTTATTCGAGACTATTTCGTTTTATATTTTCCTATTTATTTCCATTTTTATTCATTTTCTGATCGATGATGTCTTTAGATTCGTAAGCGTCGCGTATCGGAGTGGATAACCTTCTCGATTTCAAATCTATGGTGAATAACCATTGGGGTCATTTTCCGTACTTTGGGATCGTGATAGGCTACCTTTGATTAATCGGCATTATGTTTGCGATTAAGACGAGATCCCATTTCTTTGAGTCCCGATTCGATTCAATAAACTAACCATTAAATTTAATTCCCGCTAAATATTATTGTGAATATTATTGTCATATTATTATTTATATTATAATATCTCATTATTCATATTCATTCACCCATAATCGAAAATACCTAATAAATTATCGAAACTCCTAAAAGCCAGATTGGTGGACTGTTGGATCTTTGGTCATTTGCAGGTATCCTAACTTTGAGTCGTGCTCGACTTTACTCAAGGTGTAGTTTAGGACACAAAAGCACACACACGACTTTCTCTTGGGCTACCTGACAATGAGACCCCTTTATTTCGTGCAATCCCGTGTAACTTACATGTATCCCTTCCCCATTCCGATGTATGTTTCACATTTCTTTGATTATTAGTTTATCTCCTAGGAGCACCCATAGGGACTAGAGCGGATTCAAACTATTTTCAAATTAATTCTCGATTCATCATCGAGCCATTTTCAAACCCTCGTAAGTCGAGTGCTCATACGCATTCGCCATTGTCGCTACTGCGAAAATCGGCGCCGGCTGACTGAAGAGTCGCCACCGTGCGTTATTTATCCCTCAGAGCGGGAAAGGAAACGCTCGAAGTAAACCTCGCAAAAAACGGGGAAAAGGTATGGTCATCGCAACCATAGCCTGGGTTCGGGAGTCGGTTACGCAAGGGGAAGGTATTAGCACCCCTCACGTCCGTCGTACTCGACGGGATCCACGCTTGCTTGGGTTGTCTACTGGGTGAAAAACAATCTATCTACGGCTGCTAAATCTAAACGGAAGGGAATTGACTCGATAGAGCGTCGCACTCTACGCCTACGTATTCTCAAGAGAGAAAGTCAGAGTCAACGTAGTTCGGGACTACGGGGAAAATGGGCTCGCCAAGACCTCGCGTCTTGTGCCTACGTACTTCCACTGGATGGAAGATCAGAGCTTTACGTAGTTCAAACTAACTACGGCTAAACAAACATTCTCACACAGCAGTGAGAAAAACAACTGGTTTCACAGGGTCGGGAACCTATGGTCAAAACTATGGCTTGGTCTCAAATGCACTTGGGCAAGAGAAAAAAAGGGTTTCAATTAATCGTCAGCGGGAAAATCTCGATCGCACAGCCGCGAGAGAACAACAGGTTAGTCGTTAGTGTGCTCGCTAGGATATCGCATCCTATGCCTACATATCTTCGTCTGGTACGAAGAATCAGAGCAGCTGTAGTTCGGCTACTTTGGGACCACAGCTCAAATCTCGTTTTATTAATCTCTGAAAAATGATTACAATGGGTTGGATACTGAAAATAAATCTCCTAGGAAACGCTATCCTATTCTATCCTGAAAAATTGAATGGAAAGAGCCCCCTAACAAACGGGCTTCTAAGCTATCCTAAAAGTCGTAAAATAAAGTCTATGAAAATATACTCTAAAAGAAAATGCACTTAAAAATATTAAATCGACACTTTAATATTTTTTCTCTTTTTCTTCTTTCCTTATCAACATATTTTTCCCTTTTTCTCAAAATATTTTCTTATTTCTTTTTCACAAATATTTTCTCACTATTTTTCTCAACATTTCTTTTTGAATATTTTCTCCATATTTTCCTTTTCAATTCAATTCTTTTTTCTATTTTCTTATAATATTTCTTTTCTTTTCCTTTCATATTTTTTTCTTTATACTTTCCTTTTTCACAATTTCTAAAAAAAGAAATAATAAAAATAGAAAATTCAAAGAAAGGGGGCTGGGGGTGTACTGCTATTACATGGGGTATGCAAGAAAAAACAAATAAAAACAAAAAATAAACAACTGAAGAATTGGGCCCAGCCCACTCTTCCTCAAAAAAACGCAGGAGGGGGGTGATGCTGAGTAATCTGGGGGCGTTGCAGATGCATTGGCAGTTAGCTTCATTGGGCCCAAAGCCCAGACCAGCCAAAAAACGTGAGGGAGGGAGTGGACCAAAAAACTATTGGGCCTGGCCCAATCTCAACCTTCTCCTCCCTTCTCTCCACTCTCAGAACAGGCAAAGAAACCTAATCCATTAACCCTCCCTCTCAGCGCCGCCGCCGTCAACCTTCCCTGAACTTCTCTTCTCCGTTTCAAACACCATGCTTACTCACAACAAAAACTCCTAACACGCATGTTTCCGGAGAGAATCTTCGAAGCACCTGGAGATCCGAAGGTTAACTCGTGTTCTTCGTGGATCCAGATGAAGACGATTTGGACGCGGTTGAAAATTGCAAGATGAAGGTTGTTGCAAATTCTGGGTTTCTGAAGATGATGGTCTGAAGCTCGTGGCTAATGAACATGTGAGGAATCTCGCAAGAACACAGATGAAGGTTAATGTGATCTGGACCTTAGTTGAAGATCTTGACGAACTAAGTTCCTGGTGATTGAAGATGATGTTGGAAGTTTTCTGGGAATGACTCTTGATACACGCGTGATTGGTGATTTTCTCTGAAGATAATTCTTGTGTTGTTGATGTTGAGAGGATCTCGTGAATCATCAATGGTGGTCGTTGAGGATCGGTTGAGTGGTGGTTTCATGTTGAAGGTTTCTGGGTTGAGGGTTGAGAATGATGAACGGTGGTTGGAGCGTGATGTTCTTGTTGAAGTTTCTTGGGAATCTGATCTTGATGATGAAGATCCGTCGGGGAAGAAGAGGGTTGGAGATTGAATTTCTGGGAATGAGATGAAGGTCAGGGAGGAAGATGGTGAAGACGATCGGAGTTCTGGGTTTGGTGGTGGCCGGAGTACAGGCACGGCGGTTGGGTGAGAGGAAGAAGATGAAGATAGGAGGGGAAGATGAACCTGTGACCGGAATCTGGGTTTGGTGATTTTCCGGCGAGGGAGCGGTGGCCGCCGGCCATGCAGGCCGGCCGGCGGTGGCTTTCAGGTGAGGGTCATTGGTGATGACGCGTGGGCGAGATGGTGGAGGGGAATGCTGCATGCGGGACGCGTGTCCCCATGCGTGGCGATGAGAGAAGGAGGCTGAGGGTGAGGTGGCGTGATCTGGTGAAGCAAGGTGGGGCCAGCCCCGAGCCAACACGTGGCCTGCTCTTATTTAAATGCTGAAGAATCTCTGGCGCCTTCTGGAAGGTTCTGGAGAGTGCAGGAATTAGCTGGAATGTTTAGGACCATTCTGGACTTTTCTTGGACAATTTCTGCACTAATGGGCCTGCGAACTGGAATTGGACGAAAAGCCCAATAGAGACTCAAAAACCTGCAATGAAAAGAGATCAGCCCAATTATCCTAAACCCAATTAATTAACTAAACTAAACCTAATTAAAAAACTCTAGTAAATCTCTAATAAAGCCACATTAAATTCTATGAAAAACTTTATTTAAAAATAAAAACATCTAATTCCTATTAACCTATTTAATATCTAATATATGAAAAATCTATTTATGAAAAATCTATTTATTTATTATTTCTATAAAAGAAAACTCTATTTATTAATGAAAGGAAAAAATCTATCATTATTCTACCTCTAAAATTAAAAACAATTAATTTCTATTAACAAAACTATTCTATATTATTTAAAAATATTAAAATCTATTTAATCTCTAATAATATCCTATATTATTCTAAAATGAAAAAATGCTATTTAAATTCTATTAAAAAAAGAATTAAACTATTAAAAATCCTATTAAACCTAAAAAATGATTTAAAAGCTATTTAAACCCTAAAAATGCCATAAAATTCAGAAAAATCACCATAATTCCCGGAGGAACAAAAATAAGCACCGAACGACACAAAAATAATCGGTAAAAATAAACGGGCACCGAAATATCCCAAAAATCGATTCTACCTATTAAACTGATTAAAAACACCCGAAACACGAGACGGGAGCTGTGATCCCTGATAAAACCAATATCAATGCAAAATGCAATGTATGCAATATGCAGATGCGAATGCGGTTATGCGTCGAAACATCGAGCCAAATACGAGACCCGGTTGGTCAAATTTTAGGGTGCAACAGCTGCCCCTATTCAAGCGACTTCGACCTGAATGGGTGAAGAGCGCTCAGCCTTCAAACATTCAAGGTAGTTGACGGTTGAATACAAATGGAACCCTGAAATTTGCCAACCGCAAGAATATACTGCAAAACTGCTCAACTTGCCGAACATTGGAATACTAGCTGCTCACTGCCTGCCGTAGAATTTCAACACTAAAGATATATAAAACCCTGGCCCCTGGCCACTCTGCAGGAGGTATCTTCGACTTCAGTCACACGCTGATTCATCAACAAGGAAATCTGAACTCACAGGAACCTTCTGATACCACCCTCAGGCGCTTGCGAAATCCATCTTCAGATTAGACATCACTGTTGGAGCAGACATATCACGCTGCTAAGGACTTCAAGAATCATCCTGAACCAACAAATTCGTCGGGCACCTTCAAGAATCATCCTGAACCGATAACCATTCTGGAGACTTTGTTTTGCTAGGCATTCCAGGAATCTTCCTGGGCAACTCTTGCTGAGGACGCCACCGGGGAGCTCAAGCATCATACTAGGCGAACAACTCGGGAAGCTGTACTGAGGTCTTAAGAATTATCTTAAGTAAACGGCTCTGCTGAGGGATTCAAGAATCGTCTTGAACTGAAGACTTCGCTGGGGGAGACGAGAAGCTTAACCACACAACTCTGCAGGTGAACAAATTCGAAATCCAATAGGTAACCATCCTGGTCCATGTTTCGACATGCGTATGCTTGATAATGATGCAAAGCCCTATATGACATGTAAATGCTATGCGTTCTGTTTGAAAATGCGACGCCCAGACGGCATGGATATGCTATATGCTTGTTAGATGCAATGACTATACATGCTAATGCAAGCTCGAACTGCCAGAGAACACCAGGTCTGAAAACCACTTGGCAAAATAAATGCCGAAGGTAACGCCAACTCTACTGGGGATGACCTGAAGTCACAGAATCGTCTCAGCAAAATAAATGCTGGAAACGGGAAATCAAATCCACTGAGGATAACTGTCCTGCTGGAGAAATGGAAAGGCAACCCCTGCTTGGAGACTTCACTGGGGAAAGAAAAATAATTCTGCTCGGGAATGCTTCCTTCAAACCATTGGCAACTGATCATACTCTGCGGGGATTGACCCGAACTGAGGCTGATTGCGCGCAACACGCTGCTTGGAAATGCCCCTACTATCAAGGATGTCGATCTTAATCTGCTGAGGATCCTTCTGATCCTACTCTGATACAGGGTACAATACAATCTCGATTCTTCCGGGGATAATACGCAACTTTCATCTGCTGAAGAGTAGCAATTCTGATTTGACAACATCTACAAGGATTTCAGACATTACTCGGAGCACTGGTATCTGTCGAGCTTCGTATCAGGAAACATGACAACATGAGGGTCATTGGGAAATACTGTGTCAGATACCTTTAGGTTTTTTTTGTTTTTCTGGTTTAGGATAAACACGGATTATGTACACAGTGGAAGTATGGGAAATACTAGACGAGAACTAGCATTCAAAGGTAGACTACCAGGCGAGAACTGATAGGAAAATGGGTTAGAAAAATTGATTTTGTTTTTTTGGACATCAGACGGGCTGATTGGATAACAGACTGAGGCATAGACAACCAGGCGAGAACTGGCTGAAAGCTAACGTACACCAGGCGAGAACTGGTATAACACTCGGGTTAAAACACACGAGAACTGATTACGCGATGACATGTACCAGGCGAGAACTGATACAATACTTGAAGAAACGGTGACCAAACGAGAATTGGTTACCAATAAACTGCACCAGGACGGGAACTGCTGCTTACAATAAACTGCACCAGGGCGGGAACTGCTGCTTACAATAAACTGCACCAGGACGGGAACTGCTGCTTACGGAAGGGTGGCCAGACGAGAACTGGTTGCCGATTTGCCAGGCGAGAACTGGACTTTGGAAACGACTGGTTACTGACACGCAACAGGTTTAAACTGCGGGATAATGATCCAACAACAACAAGACCTTCTTATTTGAAAGGTTCAGGTTTTTTGATAAGGGTATTGCCATGATTCCCGATACTCAGCTTCGGCTGGGGATAAACAGACCTGTTTGAACAACTTGCTTCAGTGCACTCAGCTGGGGATAACAAGACTATCTTGCACAACTTGCCCCAGTACAATCAACTTGCCCCAATCTAACTCTTGGGAATACTTGCTCTGAACAGCTTGCCTCGAGAATACTTCGAGAATATTTGCCCCGGTATATGTACGACAACAGAATTCAATCTCCATTAGACAGTTGATTTCAACATTCTCTGCGATGACTTGCCCCTGAATGAGCGTTCTAGCGACTTAACCTGATCTGATTAACCACTGGAAGCATCTGCTTTCAAATCTCCGCGCTCTGCATAGCTGCCCCTGATTGGCTCTCAAGAAGACGCACTTCTGATCAACTGCTTCTCAAGCAAAACTGCCCCCGATCAACTAGAGCTTCGGGACTTGTCCTCAGACTGACTGATACTGAACTTACTGGAAGATAATGCCCCTGATTCACAAGGCTTCACAACATTCACCATTCTGGTTCAGACTGCTGAATTACTCAGTCCTGCTCGATTATTTTCTGCTGGAATTTCTTTCATGCCAACTACTAACCTGCAATTAGAATCGTCTGTCTACGAATGGTAATCTTAATGCAATGGTTATGCAGATTTTGAAAAAGTTTGAGCTGTCACTCATTTACATGCATGATTGTAAGTGACGAGTGAACCAAAGTTCAAACGTAGTGCTTACGTGGTCAGTGAAAAATACAACAAGGATGTGACTAGCAAGTCAATAAGGAGTCAGGTTACTCGACCTTATCGTAATGCGCTTCAGACTAACCCTACCTCAATTAGGTCTTTTGAGGGTTGTATCGTGGTCGGGTTCACGGTTCGTGAAACAAAGGATATTCGGCTCAAATTTTGATTTGTACCCACCCCTTCTACGTGATGATCTCCGATCCTAAGGTTCAGTTAACCTGGCACAAGCACTCGCCTCTTCGAGAGATATGTTGAATGGTAAGAACCTACAGTTAAGGAGTTCACAAGCTTTTCTTCCAGAGTGATAGCTACTCCTTCTTCGCTTTGGTGTCTGTGTACACGACTTTGCGATTTGCTGGGGAAAATTTTCTTTTTAATCCCTCTTTTTCATTCTTTTGATTCCCTAATTTTTGCCTGGACTGACTCATTTTGAGTTCTTTTCGATTTTTTTCGATTTCTTTTGAAGTCCAGCGGGATGCCCTGATTTTTGCCTAAGTATTTAGCTTTCCAGCTTTTCTTTCTTTTTACTTAGCGGGCTTTCTTTCTTTCTTTCTTTTGGAACAAAGTCGTGCGACACTGGTTGTCTTGATTGCTCCGAAAGGATTGTAACTGTCTCACTCCTGATTGGTGGGATTTGACCTTTTGAAAGGTATAAACTGATTGGTCCTCGAAAGACAACACTCCTCTGGAAGACTTGAACGCTCGGTCAAGTTAACTGACAACTACCCTGCCCCGGGTTAAGATGTGAGGGTTAAAAAATCCGAAAAAACTTCTGCTTCTTGGCTCGAAGTGGTTAACAAGGGACTAACTCCTTATATCTCCAGTGTTTGGGGGATTTGAAACAATGCCTTGTACGTCATCGGTACGGTTTTATCTGAAAGCATACAATCATTGGTTATGAGTTTCAGTTCCATCATCCTCCCTTTTAACTTTGCTAGTCACAACGATAAAGTGGAGTGAAAAAAATGCAAGTGTCAGTGCAATGCAATAAATGAGCGACAGCGACATGATTAATTCAGAAAAATGCATAATCACTTTATTATTATCACCATTCAAAACATACAATGTTTAAAGGCAGGTAGTAACTAACAGAAAAAGAAACTACAGATGCAAATGATGAAAAGGTATGAGGACTGCCAATGCTGAGGCGCCTGCCTGTCTGAATCACTGGCTTCTGCTGGGGAATACCCTTCTGAATCTATGAGCTTAGCCAGCTAAGCGGTTGGGATGAACAAACAGAAATCCTTCTCGAAAGGAAATGCGATCCTGATCAATCAACTGCTGTACCTTCGCCTGAAATGCTTTACAATCTTCCGTCGAATGCCCCGGTGAGCCACCATGATAACCACACTGAACGTGGGGATTGTACCCAGGAGGGTAAGGTTCTGGGACTGGCTTAAGAGCTTTCGGCTCCACCAAAGACTTCTGAATCAAAGATGGTAGCAACTGGCTATACGGCATCGGCACCGGGTGAGAAGGAGCATTCCTTCGTTCCAAATTATTACGAGGTCTGTTCTGATTCTGCCGCTGATTCTGATGACCTCGACCATGAGTTCGCTGATTTGCAATGGAAGCGACATAAGATTCCTGATAGAGTGCCCCAGGCACGGCTGTCTGTCCAGAATAACGAGACACAGGAGATACTGACCGCTGAGAAGACGGAGAACCAACAGATTTCACCGATTCGACTTGAGGATATCCAACATCTGTCAGAACTGCATTGATCATAGCTTCATCCTCAGATTGAGAGCTATAGAGAGATTCAGTTTCACTGGTCTGACCTCTTGAAACATACGGGATTCTTCCAGTCTTTACACCATACTCGATGTGCTCTCCTGTCCTTACCAACTCAGTGAAATTTGGTGCGGCTACAAGCATTCTTTCGAAGTACGGGCTCTGCAAGGAGTTCACGAACATGCCTTTCAGCTCTTGATCTAGGAGCGGTGGTTGCACTCTACCGGCAAATTCTCTCCATCTCTGAGCATATTTCCTGATAGGTTCATCGATCTCTTGAGACAATTCTTGCAGCTGCATGCGAATAGGAGCTTCGTCAAGATTATAGTCGTACTGCTTCAGAAAGGCATTGGCTAAATCCATCCATGATCGGATCTGATCACGCTCTAACTTCATATACCAATTCAGAGGTGCCCCAGTCAGACTATCTTGAAAGCAATGAATCATCAGCTTGTCGTTGTGCACAAATGAAGTCATTCTTCGGCAGAACATCACCAAATGCTGCTTCGGGCAACTATCTCCTTTGTACCTTTCAAACCTCGGCATTCTGAACTTCGGAGGTAACACTAGGCCAGGAACCAGACACATATCTGCAGCACTAGGAGTAACAGCGTCTTTACCTTTCAAGGCTTTGAATCTCTTCTCTAATGCACGAAACCTTTCAGCATACACGGGAGCTAATGCGTCTTCATTCTTTGCTGTCGGGACCTCTCTTCGGGGCTTTGGCACAGGGAAGGCAAAACCCTGGTAGTCTGAGACATTAACAGAAGGAGAACGTTCACCTCAGACCACAAACTGCTCTCGCAGACCTTGGTCTTCAACAGATGGCTGCACAGGCTGAGCTGCAGTAAGGTTGTTCACTTGCGGAAAGTCTTCGTCGCGTGGAGATCCATACAGAGGATTGGGCGTCACGGTGAACCCTGACAAGGTATCAACAAACTGGAAGCCGCTCTCTGACATAGCTACCAACAACTGTCAGCTGACTCCACTGCTTGACTCTGATCAAATCTGCTTCAACCCCTTGGTCGTCTTCAACACTCACCTTCAGAATCAAAATAACGGCTGGATAAGAGCTCTGACTAGCTGGCGAATGGTATGCAATATGATGCGAAGATGCCTAATGCAAATGCAAAGCAATGCAACAAACACAGGATCACAGCCCCCACACAATCTAAATACTGCTGCACTGCTGACGGAGTACAGTTGCTCTGAAGAGAAGACCAGAATAACGGGTAGGTTGGAAGTTAAGTTTCCTGCACAAAAAAACCTCCCCACTCACAGGTGTGGACCTATATCTGACAAGGTACGACATCCTATGCGGTCGTCAGCGTCACAGACTTTCATGAGGAATGATACGATTCCCAGAAGGAGTGGCATCGTCATCTCATGAAGAGGCCTCACTTAGCTAACTTCCAAATGATCGGTTCCCAGAGTCGACAATCCTCACGTCTGGATTCCCCTCAGATCCTCAAGACCGGAAAGGAGCACCTCTGCGAGAATCTCGTCCGAGCGCGAATTTTCGTAGGGAACTGTGCCTGCTCAGCAGACAGGTTCGTCTACTACTTCTCCGCAACTATATCTAGGTGCATACTCATACTCAAGCCCAGGTCCGGCTTATCTCAATCATAGAATACCCGTAACACCCCAACAGCAACAGATAATATCGATAAATAAACACCTAATAGACAAGCAAACAAACGCTAGGATTGACTCTCTCTTAGGGGACGTTGGATCCCACAAATTGACTCGCTTTCGGGACGTTGGATCCCTAGGAAACTATCACAGTCCCTAGCAGAGTCGCCAGCTGTCGCTACTGCGAAAATCGGCGCCGGCTGACAGAAGAGTCGCCACCGTGCGTTATTTATCCCTCAGAGCGGGAAAGGAAACGCTCGAAGTAAACCTCGCAAAAAACGGGGAAAAGGTATGGTCATCGCAACCATAGCCTGGGTTCGGGAGTCGGTTACGCAAGGGGAAGGTATTAGCACCCCTCACGTCCGTCGTACTCGACGGGATCCACGCTTGCTTGGGTTGTCTACTGGGTGCAAAACAATCTATCTACGGCTGCTAAATCTAAACGGAAGGGAATTGACTCGATAGAGCGTCGCGCTCTACGCCTACGTATTCTCAAGAGAGAAAGTCAGAGTCAACGTAGTTCGGGACTACGGGGAAAATGGGCTCGCCAAGACCTCGCGTCTTGTGCCTACGTACTTCCACTGGATGGAAGATCAGAGCTTTACGTAGTTCAAACTAACTACGGCTAAACAAACATTCTCACACAGCAGTGAGAAAAACAACTGGTTTCACAGGGTCGGGAACCTATGGTCAAAACTATGGCTTGGTCTCAAATGCACTTGGGCAAGAGAAAAAAAGGGTTTCAATTAATCGTCAGCGGGAAAATCTCGATCGCACAGCCGCGAGAGAACAACAGGTTAGTCGTTAGTGTGCTCGCTAGGATATCGCATCCTATGCCTACATATCTTCGTCTGGTACGAAGAATCAGAGCAGCTGTAGTTCGGCTACTTTGGGACCACAGCTCAAATCTCGTTTTATTAATCTCTGAAAAATGATTACAATGGGTTGGATACTGAAAATAAATCTCCTAGGAAACGCTATCCTATTCTATCCTGAAAAATTGAATGGAAAGAGCCCCCTAACAAACGGGCTTCTAAGCTATCCTAAAAGTCGTAAAATAAAGTCTATGAAAATATACTCTAAAAGAAAATGCACTTAAAAATATTAAATCGACACTTTAATATTTTTTCTCTTTTTCTTCTTTCCTTATCAACATATTTTTCCCTTTTTCTCAAAATATTTTCTTATTTCTTTTTCACAAATATTTTCTCACTATTTTTCTCAACATTTCTTTTTGAATATTTTCTCCATATTTTCCTTTTCAATTCAATTCTTTTTTCTATTTTCTTATAATATTTCTTTTCTTTTCCTTTCATATTTTTTTCTTTATACTTTCCTTTTTCACAATTTCTAAAAAAAGAAATAATAAAAATAGAAAATTCAAAGAAAGGGGGCTGGGGGTGTACTGCTATTACATGGGGTATGCAAGAAAAAACAAATAAAAACAAAAAATAAACAACTGAAGAATTGGGCCCAGCCCACTCTTCCTCAAAAAAACGCAGGAGGGGGGTGATGCTGAGTAATCTGGGGGCGTTGCAGATGCATTGGCAGTTAGCTTCATTGGGCCCAAAGCCCAGACCAGCCAAAAAACGTGAGGGAGGGAGTGGACCAAAAAACTATTGGGCCTGGCCCAATCTCAACCTTCTCCTCCCTTCTCTCCACTCTCAGAACAGGCAAAGAAACCTAATCCATTAACCCTCCCTCTCAGCGCCGCCGCCGTCAACCTTCCCTGAACTTCTCTTCTCCGTTTCAAACACCATGCTTACTCACAACAAAAACTCCTAACACGCATGTTTCCGGAGAGAATCTTCGAAGCACCTGGAGATCCGAAGGTTAACTCGTGTTCTTCGTGGATCCAGATGAAGACGATTTGGACGCGGTTGAAAATTGCAAGATGAAGGTTGTTGCAAATTCTGGGTTTCTGAAGATGATGGTCTGAAGCTCGTGGCTAATGAACATGTGAGGAATCTCGCAAGAACACAGATGAAGGTTAATGTGATCTGGACCTTAGTTGAAGATCTTGACGAACTAAGTTCCTGGTGATTGAAGATGATGTTGGAAGTTTTCTGGGAATGACTCTTGATACACGCGTGATTGGTGATTTTCTCTGAAGATAATTCTTGTGTTGTTGATGTTGAGAGGATCTCGTGAATCATCAATGGTGGTCGTTGAGGATCGGTTGAGTGGTGGTTTCATGTTGAAGGTTTCTGGGTTGAGGGTTGAGAATGATGAACGGTGGTTGGAGCGTGATGTTCTTGTTGAAGTTTCTTGGGAATCTGATCTTGATGATGAAGATCCGTCGGGGAAGAAGAGGGTTGGAGATTGAATTTCTGGGAATGAGATGAAGGTCAGGGAGGAAGATGGTGAAGACGATCGGAGTTCTGGGTTTGGTGGTGGCCGGAGTACAGGCACGGCGGTTGGGTGAGAGGAAGAAGATGAAGATAGGAGGGGAAGATGAACCTGTGACCGGAATCTGGGTTTGGTGATTTTCCGGCGAGGGAGCGGTGGCCGCCGGCCATGCAGGCCGGCCGGCGGTGGCTTTCAGGTGAGGGTCATTGGTGATGACGCGTGGGCGAGATGGTGGAGGGGAATGCTGCATGCGGGACGCGTGTCCCCATGCGTGGCGATGAGAGAAGGAGGCTGAGGGTGAGGTGGCGTGATCTGGTGAAGCAAGGTGGGGCCAGCCCCGAGCCAACACGTGGCCTGCTCTTATTTAAATGCTGAAGAATCTCTGGCGCCTTCTGGAAGGTTCTGGAGAGTGCAGGAATTAGCTGGAATGTTTAGGACCATTCTGGACTTTTCTTGGACAATTTCTGCACTAATGGGCCTGCGAACTGGAATTGGACGAAAAGCCCAATAGAGACTCAAAAACCTGCAATGAAAAGAGATCAGCCCAATTATCCTAAACCCAATTAATTAACTAAACTAAACCTAATTAAAAAACTCTAATAAATCTCTAATAAAGCCACATTAAATTCTATGAAAAACTTTATTTAAAAATAAAAACATCTAATTCCTATTAACCTATTTAATATCTAATATATGAAAAATCTATTTATGAAAAATCTATTTATTTATTATTTCTATAAAAGAAAACTCTATTTATTAATGAAAGGAAAAAATCTATCATTATTCTACCTCTAAAATTAAAAACAATTAATTTCTATTAACAAAACTATTCTATATTATTTAAAAATATTAAAATCTATTTAATCTCTAATAATATCCTATATTATTCTAAAATGAAAAAATGCTATTTAAATTCTATTAAAAAAAGAATTAAACTATTAAAAATCCTATTAAACCTAAAAAATGATTTAAAAGCTATTTAAACCCTAAAAAATGCCATAAAATTCAGAAAAATCACCATAATTCCCGGAGGAACAAAAATAAGCACCGAACGACACAAAAATAATCGGTAAAAATAAACGGGCACCGAAATATCCCAAAAATCGATTCTACCAATTAAACTGATTAAAAACACCCGAAACACGAGACGGGAGCTGTGATCCCTGATAAAACCAATATCAATGCAAAATGCAATGTATGCAATATGCAGATGCGAATGCGGTTATGCGTCGAAACATCGAGCCAAATACGAGACCCGGTTGGTCAAATTTTGGGGTGCAACAGCCATCAACCTATTACAACTCGACCCTTGATGCGTAAGTCAAGTCGGTCTCTTTTTCAAACCATTTCATTTCCAACACGCTTTGCACGTGATAATGAGTCAAACCCTTGATCCAACGTCAAGAGGATTTTCGAAGCAAACTATCAATCAATTAATAACTATTCAATTCTTTTCAAGGTGTAAAGAGTAAGTTCAAGTCTTTGATCTTGCTTTTAGTTGTTTACATGCGAGTTATCTTATTCGTGTGTGAGCAATTGATGCCTCTAAATAACATTAACAACTCGACATCGTTCAACAATTTCCAACTCAAACAACTTTCCTTTCACGATGAAAAAGAGAGTGTTCCAAGTCTTTGGTCCGCTCTCCCGATTATTTGGAGTTTGAGAAGTCTTTCTTAAGCTTCAATTAATCGTCATCATTTCAACCTCATCCTTTCAAAACACAACTTCTCTTACGATGAAAAAGAGAGTGTTCCAAGTCTTTGGTTCGCCCTCCCAATTATTTTGGTCCGAGAAATCTTTCTTAAGCTAAAGTAATCGTCCTCAGTTTAAACACCATTCAAACATAACATTATTCTTCAAGATGAAAAAGAGAGTGTTCCAAGTCTTTGGTTCGCTCTCCCGATTACTTGGGTACGAGAAGTCTTTCTTAAGCTTCGAGTAATCGTCATCCGTACCCATTTCAAACCAATTCAATCCAGTTTCTTTCGTGGTCGTTACCACGAACTACGAACGCTCTGATTCTTCATTCACTCTTGAATGTAAGATACGTAGGCACAAGATTGCGATGATCTTGGCGAGCACAATCCCCTCCATCTTCCATTTCCCCCATCCTTTCCGTAGTCGAACTACGACGCTCTGATTTCTCATTCTCGTCCGAATGAGCATACGTAGGCACAAGGACCCCAATCCTTGGCGAGCACCCTATCCTCTAACCATCCCCTTTCCCCTAGTGTCTTTATCCCTTTATAGTATCCTTTAGCATTTAGTATCGAGAAGAAAAGAATTAAGTTTAGCTAACATCCATCACAACTCGAATTAAGAGGTTCCCGTCGAGTACGACGGACGTGAGGGGTGCTAATACCTTCCCCTCGCGTAACCGACTCCCGAACCCAGGAACATATGGTTGCGATGGCCGTGTTCCTTCCGCGCTTATGAGGTTTTCTCGATATTTTCCTCTCCCGTTCATTCGGGAAAAATAAAGTTCGGTGGCGACTCTGTCGAACCGCATTTCCGCGCCTTTCGCGCGAGGGTCGTATGTTCGAAATGAATTTCCGAGGTGCGACACTACCTGAATAACTGAGTTTTATGTAATTAGCCTAACACTGACTTAAAACAAAGTGAAATATGGATCTCGATCTACTAGAAAATCTTCCAACGGGATATTCTGAATCAAATGGTGAGGGTCATTTGGTTTGAGTAAAATAGTGTGAGCATATTTAATTAAAGGCCTAATTGAATATGTTTTAATGATACTAATATCTTCACAATCTTTTATGTAAATTACCACGACAAAAAATACCTCTAATAACATTATGCGATCAATCCCTAATATAGAAAAATTGTTTGGGACAAATTTTCTGGATTGACACCGAAACTTGAGGATTGTCCTCAAACATAATAAAAGGCCCACGAAGCAGGGTGGTAAAGGGAAAGGAAAGGAAGTTGTCATACTCAAATCTACTGCTCATGCTTTGAAACCTAGGAGAGGTAGAACAAAGGTGGTCACTTGCTTCCATTGCGGTAAAACTAGATACTGGAAGAGAAATCGCCTAAAGCACCTGGAAGATAAGAAGAATGAAGTAGAGACTTCAACTTCAGGTATTTGTGTTATAGAAATAAATTTATCTACTTCTGCCTTATGGGTATTGAATACTGGATGTGGTTCTCACATTTGTACTAATGTGCATGGGGCTAAAAAGGAATAGAGATTTAGCAAAAGGTGAAGTTGACCTACGAGTTAGCAATGGAGCAAAGGTGGTTGATTTAGTTATAGGAACTTATGTATTGACTTTACCTAGTGGTTTAATAATTCAGTTAGATAATTGCTATTATGTACCTGCAATTAGCAAGAATATTATTTTCATTTCTTGTTTGGACAAGTTTGGTTTTTCATTCATAATAAATAACAATTGTTGTTCTATTTATTTGACTAATATATTCTATGTTACTACACAAATAAACAATGGATTATATGTCCTTGTTCTTAAAATGCTAACTTATAACATTAATACTAAAAGGATAAAACCTAACCAGTCATATCCAAGTTACCTTTGGCATTGTCGCTTAGGCCATATAAATGAGAAACGCGTCTCCAAACTCTATAAAGATGGACTTTTGGACTCTTTTGATTATGAATCATATGATACATGCAAATCTTGTTTAATTTGGAAAGATAACAAAGTCCCCATTCACAGGAAAAGGTGAAAGGGCTAATAATCTTTTGGTCCTCATACATACTGATGTATGTGGACCACTGAACATACCATACAAAGGAGGTTTTCAATACTTCATCACATTTAATGATGATTTAAGTAGATATGGTTATATGTATTTAATGAAACACAAATCTGAATCCTTTGAAAAGTTCAAGGAGTTAAAGAATGAAGTACAAAACCAACTAGGTAAGAATATTAAAATTCTTCGATCAAATCGAGGCGGTGAATATTTAAGCCTAGAGGTTGATGACCATCTCAAAGATTGTGAGATTATATCCCAAATTACTCCTCCTGGAACACCATAACGGAATGGTATATCTGAGAGAAGAAATCGAACCTTGTTAGACATGGTCTGTTCCATGATGAGTCACGTCGATCTTCCAAACTCCTTTTGGGGACATGCACTACTGACAACAGCTTACACACTTAACTGTGTTCCATCCAAAAAGGCTGAGAAGACACCATATGATATATGGAGTGGTAAGAAACCACATATGTCTTACATGAATATTTAGGGTTTTGAAGTTTATGTGAAACGACAAATTTCAACTAAGCTTGATCCCAAATATGACAAATGCTTATTTGTGGGGGTATCCTAAAGAAATAAGAGGGTATTACTTCTACAATCCTTCTGAGGGCAAAATGTTTGTCGCTCAAAATGAGGTTTTCTTAAAAAGGACTTTACTTCTAAAGGAATCAGTGGGAGGAAAGTGGAGTTTTAATAAATTCAAGAATCATAAAACATTGATACGCCTATTAAGGAATTAGAGCAAGAACCACAAGTAGTTATGGAAGAGTGATAACGCGAAATCGTATATATACATTGACGCATAATTCAACTAATGTTTGACTGGTTTCAATCCGATTTCGGGTTTTTTCCATGTTATTTGTCTGATATTTTGCAGGTATTTGAAGATCATGTCCAAACAAAGCAATATGAAGAAAAGAAGCAATTACAGATGAAATATGGACGAAAACCAGATGAAAACAACATGAAAAACACAGAATGCGCATTTTGCTGCTGTGACGACCGTCACACCTCCATGACGACCGTCACACGGGTGACGACCGTCACACACCATGACGACCGTCATGCAGGCAAAAACACAAAGCTTCAATTAAACGTGCAAATAGCAGTTCCAAGTCCCAAATAATGGACCACTACTCCCTAATTTTTCTGACTCCAAGTCCACCTTCTTCAAATTACAACCGTTAGAATTTTTACCTCTATAAAAGGGGAAGGAGGGGAGCTGAGAAAGGGAGCCGCATTCAGATAACGAAGTGCTGCCAAAATTATTTCCCAGAGCAAATTTAGTTTCATTCTTGTTGTTTTTGTTTCCTTTCCTTATTCCTGTATTCCGTTTTCTACAATATTCATTTGTGCGCTCTATTGGTTTGAAGACACAATCCTGCCGACATCGTTGGGATTTGGCCAAAAGCCAATTGGATACGTTACAGGTTTTTACTATTTCGTTAATTGTAACTTTAATTCTCAGTAATATGAATGTTCTAAATTTCTGCTTTTATTTATGTTTTACCTTTCCCAAATCCATGTCTAGCTAAACCAGAGTAATCGATATGTAATAATAATTCAGACGGGATTTGATAATAACCGATTAAAACTTTCTTTTTCAAAAGTTGTTTATGGTCTGAGTGTTTAAACTTATTTCCTGAATAAACGTTCGTCGCGACAGCGAGAACTTATTTAAAAGTAGTTTTGCCACGACAGTGGGAAATTAATTAAGGTACGAACCAACAAGCGACAGCTGCGACTAGGACCAGATAGTAAACACTAGGCATTTGTTTTAATAACAACGAAAGCACTTTAAAATAGATTAGAACTTAGAGATTTCCAAAAAGTGATTTTAACCCCGAATTACGTTCCGCCTTAGAGTTGCGACTAGCGTCAACAACCATCGTGAGACGAAGGTCTTTAGATCACTATTTTTCTTCTTAAATAAATTCTGAAAAATATTTTATATACCGGTAACTTGTCAAATCCCCGAAGAACATAATTATTGCATATCGATTCGCGTAATTATAATTCAAGTAACGTTTTTAGTTCCCTTTAGTGATAGAAATTATTCCCTTAAACATTATCTACCTAGCTAAACATAGTAACTCCCGAGAACACTAGTTTGATTACGAGTCCTTGTGGGATCGATATCTTTTATTACTACGCGATAGACTGTGCACTTGCATTTAAGTTGTATTAGACATAGAAAGTCGCGATCAATTTTTTTGCGCCGTTGCCGGGGACCCGTTTAGTCAATAGTGTAACCTTCTGTTACGCCGTATAGACTAGGTTAACAATTTTATTTTCCCTTTACTAGTTCTGTCGATTGTATGCCAAGTAATCGCCCACAAGGCGATATCTTAAAACCTTCAGTCGCAGAACTTGAGCGCTTCTTACATTTAAGAAGCCGCATCATTGAGTACCAACAAAAACATAACATTCCCGATCCTCTCACTAACATTCCCAAATCCGAAGAAGAACCAAAGATGGCTGAAGGACCTCAAAACAAACCGCTGAAGGCATACGCTACACCCTCTCAGATGGAGCCTAGAAGTAGCATTGCTGCCCCAGCTATTACTCAAAACGATTTTGAGCTGAAACCGTCATTGTTGTAAGCTGTACAACAAAACCAATTCTCAGGAAATGCAACTGAGGATCCAAACGAACATTTAATGAAGTTTGTACAATACGCAGACACAGTGAAAGCAAATGGAGTAACTCCAGACGCAATAAGACTTTGTCTTTTCCCTTTCTCTCTTAGAGACAGAGCGTGGACATGGTTACAATCCTTACCATCCAACTCTGTTACGACGTGGGAACAGTTGAAGAATGTCTTCTTAGCAAGATATTTTCCGCCAGGCAAAACTGCTATGCTTAGAGCTCAAATCAACGGATTTCGACAAAAAGATACTGAATCTCTTTACGAAGCATGGGAACGATTCAAAGATATGATGAAAACTTGTCCTAACCACAGTCTAGAAGACTGGGTGACGATCCATACTTTCTATAATGGGCTTTTATACAACACTAGATTAACGGTAGACGCCGCCGCGGGCGGTGCACTTATGGATAAGCCATACGACGAAGCCTATCAACTAATCGAAAACATGTCTCAGAACCACTGCCAATGGGGAGGTGAACGCATTCCAGCAGAGAAACCCGCAACGAAAGGTGGGATGTACGAGATCAGCAGCCTTGAAAAGTTCAACGCTAAAGTAGATGCTCTAGCACAGAAAATTGACAGTCTGACCGTTAACCCCACTACAACCGTCGCTGCCGTAACTCCAAACTGCGAGTTATGCGGAATCGCTACTCATAATGCGCCTGAATGCCCATTGCTGGCCGGAATCCCACCAGACCAAGTAAATTATGCTCAAGGAATTCCTTACGCAAATACCTACAACCCAGGTTGGCGAAATCATCCAAACGTTTCTTACAAAAGCGATAATGCATTGCAGATGCCTGTTGCTCCGCCAGGATATCAGAAACCAGCTGCTGCTCAGACTGCACCTAGGAAATCAAACCTCGAGTTGATGATGGAAAAATTCATAGCTACTCAAGCTCAAACAAACAAAGAATTCCTGAATCAAAACATACACACTAGCGAGCAAATTAAACAGCTTACCGGAAAAGTAGACGCTTTAGCCACCCATAACAAAATGCTAGAAACACAGATATCACAAGTGGCTCAACAACAAGCCTCTACTGCCGCACCCGCTGGCACATTTCCTGGACAACCCGAACAAAATCCAAAAGGTCAAGCAAATGTTGTCATATTAAGAAGTGGAAAAGAATTGGATGAACCGATCGATCCGAGAACCGAAAACTCAGCCATGCAACAAAAACCAACTGAACAAGCAGAAAAGGAATCCGAGTTAGATAAGAAGGAAGACAACGAGAAGGAGGATACCACAAGTGAAAAAACACAAGCACCTCCAGCGCCATATAAACCACCTATCCCTTATCCTCAAAGATTAATAAACTCTAAAACTTCAGGACAATTTAAGAAATTTGTAGAGCTCCTTAAACAGATGAATATCACTATTCCTTTTACAGAAGCTATCACTCAAATGCCGTCATACACTAAATTTCTCAAAGAAATCCTGTCAAATAAGAGAAAGATCGAGGATAACGAAACAGTTACACTTACTGCGGAGTGTAGCACTATTATTCAAAACCGCATGCCTCCTAAATTAAAAGACCCAGGTAGTTTCTCCATACCCTGCGTCATAGGAAAGTTCGTAATAGACAAAGCTCTATGCGATTTAGGAGCCAGTATCAGTGTTATGCCTTTATCTATATGCAAAAAGCTGAATATGGGAGACCTTAGACCAACCAAAATGTCTGTACAATTGGCTGACCGATCAGTAAAATATCCCGTCGGAATACTGGAAAACGTTCCAGTACGCATAGGACAATTCTACATCCCAACCGACTTCATAATCATGGACATCAAAGAGGACTCGGTTACCCCAATTATCCTAGGAAGACTGTTCCTAGCTACAGCCGGAGCTATTATAGACGTTAAGAAAGGAAGGCTAACATTCGAAGTAGGAGAAGAAAAGATAGAGTTCATTCTCACCAAGTTCTTACAAGCACCAGCCATAGACGATACCTGCTATTTAGTAGATGTAATTGACGAATGCATAAGAGAACTTGAAAATGAAGAGACCACGTATTCAAAAATAATAAAGATTCAAATACCCGATATTTCTGAAGACGATGATTGGCGTAAACCGTATAAAGACGACAGCCTAAGCGAAAGCTTAGCACTAACCCCAAACCATATGCCAGGTCCGAAGAACCCATCTTTAGAACTTAAAACACTACCCAAAAACCTTAGATATGAATTCCTAGACGATGAACTAAAAAGACCAGTGATAGTCAACACCGACTTAGGACAACTAGAAACCGTAAAGCTATTAGAAGTCCTAAAGAAGTACCCCACCGCGTTAGGCTATAAAATAAGCGACCTAAAAGGTATAAGCCCTTCTATCTGTATGCATCGAATTACAATAGAGGAAGACTGTAAAACCTCTAGAGAGCATCAGAGGAGATTGAACCCCATCCTAAGCACTATAGTCAGAGATGAAGTAAAGAAATTGCTAGATGCAGGAATCATCTATCCAATCTCCGATAGTGAATGGGTTAGCCCAGTTCATGTCATACCTAAGAAAGGAGGAGTCACAGTAGTTAAGAACGAAAAAGGTGAATCAATAACAAAAAGAGTCGTGACTGGAAGCAGAATGTGCATTGATTATAGAAAGTTTAACAAAGCCACACGAAAAGATCACTTCCCCTTACCCTTCATAGACCAAATGTTAGAAAGATTAGCCAAACATTCATATTTCTGCTATCTAGATGGCTATTCAGGATTTTTCCAAATTCCCATTCATCCTGATGACCAAGAAAAGACTACATTCACATGTCCTTATGGTACTTTTGCTTACCGCCGAATGTCGTTCGGACTTTGTAATGCTCCAGCAACCTTCCAAAGATGCATGATGGCAATCTTCGCAGATTTCATAGACGACATCATGGAAGTATTTATGGATGATTCTCAGTATGTGGACAAAGTTACGAAGGATGCCTACAAAACTTAGAAATGGTATTAGAACGTTGTGTAAAAGTGAACCTCGTCCTAAATTGGGAAAAATGCCATTTTATGGTCCGATAAGGAATAGTTCTAGGACATGTCATATCAAATAAAGGAATTGAGGTCGACAAAGCTAAAATAGAGATTATAAAAGACCTCCAACCTCCAAAATCCGTACGAGAAATACGGAGTTTTCTAGGACATGCCGGTTTTTACCGCAGATTTATAAAAGATTTTTCAAAAATCACAAAACCTTTGACCGGCCTGTTGATGAAAGATGCTGAGTTCGTCTTTGACGATGACTGTCTAAAAGCATTCGAAACATTAAAATCAGCCCTTATCACCGCACCGATTATGCAACCACCCGATTGGCGACTACCGTTTGAAATCATGTGCGATGCGAGTGATTATGCCGTAGGCGCAGTTCTAGGACAAAGGAAGGACAAGAAGCTCCATGCCATCTACTATGCCAGTAGAACCTTAGATCCTGCCCAAATGAACTACGCTACAACAGAAAAGGAACTTCTAGCAGTTATATTTGCGCTTGACAAATTCCGTTCTTACTTAGTAGGAGCAAAAATTATCATATACACAGACCACGCTGCCATTAGGTACCTAATAAGCAAAAAGGATGTCAAACCAAGATTATTGAGATGGATCCTGTTATTACAAGAGTTTGACTTAGAAATCAAAGATAAGAAAGGAACCGAGAACGTTGTTGCAGATCACTTATCCCGAATAGAAGGCATCAAACATGAACCAGTACCGATAAATGACGATTTTCCGTACGAACATCTGATAGCCAAATTAGAAAGTGACATGCCTAACTTAATCTCGGAAGATCCAGAACTCGAAAAAGCCGTAGAAGCCGTCTATGCCCAAGTCACATTACCTTGGTATACTGACATCGTTAATTACCTAGCTACAGGCGTGCTTCCACCAGATCTCACTTATCAGCAAAAGAAGAAATTCTTCCACGATCTGAAACACTATTATTGGGACGAATCTCTACTCTTCAAGAGAGGGGCCGGCAACATATACCGTCGCTGTGTCCCAGAGGAAGAAATAGAAAATATCATTTCCCAATGCCATTCAGCACCATATGGTGGTCATGCCAGTACATCCAAGACGTGTGCTAAGATTCTCCAAGCCGGCCTATTCTGGCCTAACCTCTGGAAAGACGTTCACATCGCTGTGCTAAAATGTGATCGATGCCAACGAACTGGCAACATCTCACGACGCGATGAAATGCCTCAGAAAGGAATCTTAGAGGTAGAAATCGCTGACGTATGGGGAATAGATTTCATGGGACCCTTCCCGTCTTCTTTTGGTAATAACTACATACTCGTCGCTGTAGACTATGTGTCTAAATGGATAGAAGCCATTGCTGCTCCAACAAATGACGCACGAGTAGTAATCAAACTCTTCAAAAACACAATTTTTCCTAGATTCGGTGTACCCAGACTCGTCATTAGTGACGGCGGATCACACTTCATATCGCGAATCTTTGATAAACTTCTTTCTAAATATGGAGTCCGACACCGAGTCGCTACACCTTACCATCCGCAAACTAGCGGACAAGTAGAGGTCTCGAACAGGGAAATAAAACAAATATTGGAAAAGACTGTCGCTACCTCAAGGAAAGATTGGTCATCAAAGCTAAATGAGGCTTTATGGGCTTATATGACCGCTTTTAAGACACCAATAGGTACTACACCCTACAAATTAGTTTACGGTAAATCCTGTCATCTCCCTGTAGAATTAGAGCATAAAGCCTTCTGGGCCATTAAGACACTTAATTTCAACTACACTGAGGCAGGAGAGAAACGAATCTTGAACTTACACGAATTAGAAGAACTTCGATTGGACGCTTACGAAAATGCCCGTATCTACAAAGAACGAACTAAAAAATGGCATGATAAACATTCAGTCAAGAAACAATTCAGTGTGGGAGACATCGTACTTCTATTTAATTCAAGATTAAAACTCTTCCCAGGTAAACTGAAATCTAGGTGGTCTGGACCTTTTGAAGTGACTAAAGGGCTTCAAAGTGGAGCTGTTAAAATTACCGATAAAACGAATGCACCGTTTATCGTAAACGGGCAACGTCTAAAACATTATAATAAGAACGAAAACAGCCCTCAAGTCAGCAGTATAACATTGCTCGAGCTTCCTGCTCGAACACCCGAATAGCTTGTCACCAAGCTATCGTCAGGCTTTAGACGTTAAAAACAGCGCTTAATGGGGAGGCAACCCAATTTTCCCGTATTTCCCTCTTTACTGTATTTCATTCTCATTTTTATTTAAAATCTTACTTTGAAACTTTAACAAAAATTCTAAACTTAAAATTGCTACTATTTTTACTTTATTTTATTTTATTTTTCTCTTTTATTTAAACTTTGTTTTTTTTACCACCTTTTGTTTCTAAAAATTCTGACTTCAAATTTCTGTTTTAAACTTTTCAGGATTTTAAAAGCCTTCAAACCTTCCTCCTGTTTTTCTCCGACTAACCTGCGAGTATGGCCGCGTACGACTTCACAGAGGTTCATTTTCGAGGATTAGCTCAAAAGGCAAGATTTGAAGCATTAACTGAGAGAGACATAACCTTAACACTGTATTATGATAAGTCTACCATGGAGAAACTAGGAATTACTGATAGCATCCAATACCTGTTTAATCAACTAGGCTGGGAGAACACCTCCTTGAAAACCCGTTTTGCTACCTATAAGGACCTCACCTACGAATTCCTTAGTTCCTTCAGGTACTTACCCAACTATGGTTTTGGATCAAACACAGAGCTGATCACCTTTAGGATGTTTGGAATGGACCAAACCCATAGCCGGATGTCATTAGCTAACCTCCTAGGATTTCCTAGCGGACCACATGTGTTCATCAGTGCCGAAGATGACGATCTTGATTTTGAACTAAACCAGTTCTAGGGTAGAATCACAGGCGACTATTACCCTGACCCAAATAGCATGTATAATGATGAGATTCATAACCCAGCTTTCAGATACTTTCATAAGATCCTAGCTCACACCCTTTTCGGAAAAGAGGAAAATATTACTACAGTATCTAAAGAAGAGTTATTTATCATGTTTTGTGCTTCTCAGGGCCGTACAGTGAATGTCGTACCTTTTATGATGAGATCCTTCCTACGCCTCACTCAGGAACCACAATCACCTATTCTAATAGGAGGCCTTGTGACAATGATTGCCCACGAGCTTGGCCTTAGATTCCACCTAAATGCAAGCACTAGTTTTGGCACCATCCGACCCATGAATATCCAGTTTTGCTTTAACAAGGGCATTTTAAGAACCATGGGACCTGGACCTTACGAGTACCTCATCAATGACAAACATGTCCAGTTATTCACATTGCCAAATCATTAGATGACAAGTATCCATAACAAGGACAATTGGGTTTATAAACTGGATGAGCCTATGGGACCTCCTTCACCTCAATCAACACCACAGAATTACATGTATGACAGTGATCACATCTCTGAAGCACATGATTATATGTACTATGAGGATGCTATATCTGAAGCTGAGGTAGACCCTGCGACCCCTCTGCATTACAACACCTATCCTGAGCCCATTCCTGAGGAAACCACAGACAAAATGGATACTGTTCTGAACCGATTAGACAACGTCGACGCAGCCCTGACCACCGTAAGAGAAGACATCACAAGCATACACAGCGAACTCGCAATCTTCATGGACTTAGTTTGTGACCAGCTCGACTACTACGCCCGGAAGTTTGACGAATTGAAGGCACAAAAAGACTGAGATATTAGCTTTAGTTTAGTTTAATTTTTTCTGTTTTCCGTCCGTTTTAAATTATTTTGATTTTTGCATTGTTTATTTCCCTTATGTATTACATTACAAACAATCATTTTAATTACATGTTATTTCAATTTTATTCTTTATTCCTTGATTATGTTTTTATGTTATCATATGTTTCTTGGCCGATATAATACATTGCCATATCAATCCTAGGCCTTAAAACCATGACAAGAGCACCCCCATACCAAAATTCTGCGTTCTGCAGATTTTGCTGGTGTGACGACCGTCACAGAAGCCTGACGCCCGTCACACGGGTGACGACCGTCACACGGGTGACGACTGTCACAGATGCGTGACGACCGTCACAGATGCGTGACGACCGTCACGAAGACAAAACTGTTATCTGCTATAACAGAGGTTGCGTTTTCTCCCCCACTCCCATCTATTCAACTTCCAATCATCACACACTCAAACCCCACTCCCAACTTTCGTTTTCCCACCTTGCTACATATAATCCCAACTCCCATTTCAACTTCCTAATCCACTTATGTGACATTTTTCATTCCACAGAACCAACTTAATCCCCATTTCCTCAGCATCCTCCAACCATGGCGAGAAACAACGAAACCCCAGACCTTAGCAATATCGTGTTCAGCGACGGCGACTCCGGCGAGAAACAGAGAGCCAACTATATCGCCTTCCAGCAACGGTCGCTACAGCCGACCCACTATCCGCACGTACCATCCCTCACGGAGCTCGGCCTCCTTGACAGCGTCACTTGGATGCTCCAAAGAGCCGGCATTTGGCATCTGTGCACAAATCCGCAGCCGACTTACGAACAACTCACCCTTGAGTTCCTCAGTTTGTTCAGTTACTTCACTTCCAGCGGCGACCTCAGCCAACATTCCGGCGCCGCCTGCTTCCGTATGTTCGGCATGAACTACCAACTGAATCAAAACCAGATTGCCGACATCCTACATTTCCCTCGCGGCGACAATGATCACCGCCGCATTACCGAACAGTTTCATCATGAAGCCTTTGCGCTCTGGTACCAATTGACCGGAATCAATGCCGACGACTGGGATTCTCTGCATGCAACACACATCCACAACCCGACCATCCAGTATTTCCACCGAGCACTGAGCAACACCATCTTCGCAAGGGATAGCAACCATAAGGTGAACTCCAAAGAACTCTTCTTTCTCCGCTGTGTGTTCAATTCCGAGCCCATCAACGCCGCTCCATTCCTCTTGGCCCACATTCAGGCCAACTGCAACCGTGGCTCTAAGCCATTTTACTTTGGCGGGATTGTTACCTCCATTGCACTCGGGCTGAACCTCGGTGACTGACTCCAGCATCTCCATACAATTCCCTCGATATTTCTCGACACCGACCATTGCAGAGCTTCTCACCTCATCCGTTCCAGGGCCGATGGAAAGTCCCACCCGGTCGTGCGTGGCAAAACCGTCAGAAGTATCATCATGCCGTCACGTACCCGGATGCACCCACAGGATCGTGCCAACTGGCTTTTTGACCTCAATGCCCCTGCTGCTACCGCTGCCCCAACTCAAACCAACACCCAAGGTTCTGGTGACGAAATGCAAGATGAGTTGGACAGAACTGAGCAACCGGAGGCATCGCAACCACTTCCTTCTGAAGGCACATCCTACCGTCTCTGCCGCCATCGTCCAGAGCCCGACTACTCTGAAGAAGACCTCCGCCGTTCCCTCGACCAAAAAACACAAATACTCACTATGATGCAGCAACAAAATCAGCGAGCAGAGCAGTTCGAAGCTTGGCATCGGACCACGATGCAACAGCTCCAAACTGGCCAGGAAACCATCACTCAGAACTTGGAGAATCTTACCTTGCAGTTCGAAGGACTCCGTGATATGTCTATCACACCAGAGCACTGAACTTTGAGGCTCGAGTCGACCAAGCCAGAGGTAGAGGACGAGACAGAGGCAGAGGCCGTGATTAGTTATTTCTTTCCTGATTTGTTTACTATATTTTCTGTTTCTTGTATTTTCAATTTCCCTTGTATTTCCCTCTCGCACTATTTCAAATCAGTGGGGAAACTGATTGAGATAGTGTGGGAGCGGAGCGTTTATTTCCCATTCCCTTGTACTTTTAATTTAGTAATTTCAATTCGAACATTTTCCCGTTTTAGCAAATAAAAGCTCTTTTATATATCTTCTTCCGTTACGCAAATATCCCCACTTTATTCGACATAAACAAAATTTTTCAGTCGTTCCTCAAAAGCAAAAGCATCACGAGAATGCGCCAAAGTTCAAACCAAGTTTGAAACTCCGAGACGAAAATTCTAACAAAACCAGTACCGTCCTGACACCTTAGACCTCCGGTTTATGCGAGTCGGTTTCACTACCTACGTGTACCAAAGTTTCAAGTTTCTACGCAAACTCAGACCCAAGTAGTTTATACAAGCAATCAGCACCATCCTAAACACTTCTAAGCAAGCGACCAATGCAAATAAGTGTATGATCTCCAAAAAGATGAAAAATCATGAAAAGAAAGCCATACAGCCCAAGTATAGAGACATGTTCCCTCTAAGTTAGGTGCTCCTCACCCGAGCATTTAGCCCAACGGTACAAAAACTCATTGAAAAATCAATAGTATAAGCTTATGAGCAATGAAAAGATCAAAACAGCAACGAGATCATATTCACTAACAGGTTGACTTGCCATGAAAGTGTATGGACAACGGGCTTAATGTGATTGCGCTAGAACAAACAGGGTAAACTTGACGCGAGAACCTTGATACCAAGCTGCAGTAGCATGATTGGGACCGATTTGCATAAAAAGGAGACCTCCGAAGACTTATAGTCCAGTGTCGTCACCGTACTCATTTTGTTCCTACTAAGAATCCCGGTTTTTCCCAACTTTCTGAATGAGGAAGCTGCCTCGTGCTTGCCGACTTTTATTCTTACTGTTTTACTTGAGGACAAGCAAAGATTCAAGCTTAGGGGAGTTTGATAACGTGAAATCGTATATATATATATATATATATATATATATATATATATATATATATATATATATATATATATATATATATATATATATATATATATATATATATATATATATATATATATATATATATATATATATATATATATATATATATATATATATATATATATATATATATATATATATATATAT
The DNA here is from genome assembly GCA_963859935.3 of Lathyrus sativus. Classification (NCBI taxonomy): domain Eukaryota; kingdom Viridiplantae; phylum Streptophyta; class Magnoliopsida; order Fabales; family Fabaceae; genus Lathyrus; species Lathyrus sativus. The sequence goes on from OZ012738.1 coordinate 588,408,703, forward strand.
ATATATATATATATATATATATATATATATATATATATATATATATATATTGACGCATAATTCAACTAATGTTTGATTGGTTTCAATCCGATTTCGAGTTTTTTCCATGTTATTTGTCTGATATTTTGCAGGTATTTGAAGATCATGTCCAAACAAAGCAATATGAAGAAAAGAAGCAATTACAGATGAAATATGGACGAAAACCAGATGAAAACAACATGAAAAACACAGAATGCGCATTTTGCTGCTGTGACGACCGTCACACCTCCATGACGACCGTCACACCTCCATGACGACCGTCACACGGGTGACGACCGTCATGCAGGCAAAAACGCAAAGCTTCAATTAAACGTGCAAAGAGCAGTTCCAAGTCCCAAATAATGGACCACTAGTCCCTAATTTTTCTGACTCCAAGTCCACCTTCAAATTACAATCGTTAGAATTTTTACCTCTATAAAAGGGGAAGGAGGGGAGCTGAGAAATGGAGCCGCATTCAGATAACGAAGTGCTGCCCAAATTATTTCCCAGAGCAAATTTAGTTTCATTCTTGTTGTTTTTGTTTCCTTTCCTTATTCCTGTATTCCGTTTTCTACAATATTCATTTGTGCGCTCTATTGGTTTGAAGACACAATCCTGCCGATATCGTTGGGATTTGGCCAAAAGCCAATTGGATACGTTACAGGTTTTTACTATTTCGTTAATTGTAACTTTAATTCTCAGTAATATGAATGTTCTAAATTTTTGCTTTTATTTATGTTTTACCTTTCCCAAATCCATGTTTAGCTAAACCAGAGTAATCGATATGTAATAATAATTCAGACGGGATTTGATAATAATCGGTTAAAACTTTCTTTTTCAAAAGTTGTTTATGGTCTGAGTGTTTAAACTTATTTCATGAATAAACGTTCGTCGCGACAACGAGAACTTATTTAAAAGTAGTTTTGCCACGACAGTGGGAAATTAATTAAGGTACGAACCAACAAGCGACAGCTGCGGCTAGGACCAGATAGTAAACACTAGGCATTTATTTTAATAACAGCGAAAACACTTTAAAATAGATTAGAACTTAGAGATTTCCAAAAAGTGATTTTAACCCCGAACTACGTTCCGCCTTAGAGTTGCGACTAGCGTCAACAACCATCGTGAGACGAAGGTCTTTAGATCACTTCTTAAATAAATTCTGAAAAATATTTTATATACCGGTAACTTGTCAAATCCCCGAAGAACATAATTATTGCATATCGATTCGCGTAATTATAATTCAAGTAACGTTTTTAGTTCCCTTTAGTGATAGAAATTATTCCCTTAAACATTATCTAGCTAGCTAAACATAGTAACTCCCGAGAACACTAGTTTGATTACGAGTCCTTGTGGAATCGATATCTTTTATTACTACGCGATAGACTGTGCACTTGCAGTTAAGTTGTATTAGACATAGAAAGTCGCGATCAAAGAGCAACCTGCTCAAGTAGAACAAGACCGTCGTAGGTCGAGCATAATACGTCACTAACCGCAGAGATATGGATATCTCATAACTAATCAAGGTGATGTATTACTCATGCATCAAGATGAGTTTGTAACCTACAAAGAGGCCATAACTGGTTCTGAGTGTGAGAAGTGGCTAGAAGCCATGAAATCTGAAATGGATTCCATGTACACAAACCAGGTTTGGACCTTGGTAGAGCCTCCTGTAGGAGTTAATCCTATAGGATGCAAGTGGGTCTTTAAAAAGAAGACTGTCATGGATGGTAAGGTACATACCTATAAGGCAAGACTGATTGCTAAAGGGTATAAACAAATTCATGGGGTAGACTATGATGAAACCTTTTCACCAATTGTAACGCTTAAATCTATTTGGATTTTACTTACTATCACTGCATATCATGATTATGAAATATGCCAGATGGATGTCAAGACAACTTTCTTTAATAGGAATCTTGTACATGACACAACCTGAAGGATTTGACATACCAGAAGAAGCCCAAAAGATATGCAAGTTACAGCGATCAATCTATGGATTAGAGTAAGCTTCCAGAAGCTGGAATCTTAGTTTTAATGAAACTGTAAAACAATATGGATTCATAAAGAATGAAGACGAGCCTTGTATCTATAAGAAGGTTAGTGGGAGCATGATCGTCTTCGTTGTATTATATGTAGATGACATATTACTCATTGGAAATAATGTCCCTACATTACAACAAATGAAAACTTGGTTAGGGAAATGCTTTTCTATGAAATACCTTGGTGAAACAGCCTATATATTAGGAATCAGGATTTATAGAGATAGATCATAAAAACTGCTTGGCCTAAGTCAGAGTACATACATAGACTAAGTGCCGAGACGCTTTAATATGTATGATTCTAAGAAAGAATTCATACATATGAAACATGACATGTGTTTATTAAAAACACAATCCCCTTCAACTAAGGAAGAAAATGATCACATGAATAAGATTCCATATGCATATGCAGTAGGATCTATCATGTATGCCATGTTATGTACTCGACCAGATGTCTCGTATGCTTTAAGTGCAACGAGTAGGAACCAATTTGATCCTGGTGATACTCATTGGGTAGCTGTTAAGAATATCGTTAAGTACTTGCGAAGGACTAAAAACTCATTCTTGGTATATGGAGGTCAAGAAAAGCTTACTGTAATTGGATACAACGATGCTAGCTTCCAGACAGATAAGGATGACTTCAGATCGCAATTTGGTTATGTGTTCTACTTAAATAGTGGCGTTGTGAGCTGGAAAAGTTCAAAGCAAGAAACAGTTGTTGATTCTACAATCGGGGTCGAGTACATTGTTGCCTTAAATGTAGTAAAGGAAGCTGTTTGAATCAAGAAGTTCATTAGTGAACTTGGCATAACCCCTAGCATTGTGGATCTCATTGATCTCTATTGTGATAACAATGATGCTATAACACAAGCTAAGGATCCTAGATCTCACCAACGGTCCAACCATAAACTTAAGTGGCATCACCTCATTCGAGAGATAATAGACTGGGGAGATGTGAAGATATGAAGAGTACCTACATTTGACAATATTACCGACCCACTAACAAGCCTTTTGCGCAGTAGAAGCATGATGGGCATACTAGATATATGGGTATTAAAGGTATGCCTTATTGGCTCTAGTGCTAGTGGGTGATTGTTGGTGTAAGCCTTCATTACTTTTGGTACTTGTATCAAATTATTTATTAATAATAAAAAACATCTCTTTATTATGTTTGCTTTTCCAGAATAATAAAGTCCCTAGAATAGCTAGTTTGTTAATGAAATATTAATTGTGACTTAATCATGAGATCTCATTAAACATAAGAACACTATTCTTAAAGTATATGTAGTCGTGCTTTACTGTGAAGTGGGATAACTTTAAAGCATTAAGACTATTATGTAGATAGACTGATGATTACATCTCATGGATCATGGATAAAGAGTTACCAAGTCTTAACATATGTATGAATATTAGGAGTAATATTTATACTGGATTGACACGCTCTGAGAGTACTACATAGAATGTTATGCAAAGTGTCATAAGTTAGTCTCATGGTGATAGTGGTGTATACCATCCTTTGACCTGAAACCACTATGGACCTTATATGTAGAGTTGAGTACTTTATTACTGATCTAACATCATCCGTAACTGGATGAACATAAAGACAATTGATGGGTACTCCACAAAGCATGCTGAGGGACATGAATGACTTAGATAGAATTTACCCATCCTGCATAACAGGATAAATGTCTAAGGGTTCAATATTGAACTGGACAAGGATGACACCTTATATGCCTTGTGTTCAATATAGACATAAGTTCAAAAGGTTAATAGTACACACAAGTACTATCACAAAAGACTTTGTTAGATCACATGATATTTTTGTGACTTGGATAGCAGTGATGTGTTGATAGATACCGCTCACTGTTTATTATATTAAATATATAATTTAATATAATTGTCAATGTCACGAGAACCTACAGGGCCACACACATAAGGACAAATTGATGAGATAAATAATTAATAAGAAATACTGTAAGGTACAATGTACTTGAGAGAATTATGGAACACCGTAAGGTACGGTGTACTTAAGTGAAATATGGAACATCGTATAATATAATAATAAGAGATAATATTATTATTATTATTATTATAATAGTTATTATAATATAATAATAATAAAATATGTTTATTATAATAATGGTTATTATATTATTATTATTATTATTATTATTATTATTATTATTATTATTACTATTATTATTATTATTATTATTATTATTATTATTATTATTATTATTATTATTATTATTATTATTATTATTATTATTATTATATGGTGCACTTAAATTGTGCTTTTTACCTTGTAGCCCGCACAAGTGATTCTATAAATACAACCTTTGTGTAGAAGTTTTAGAACTTGATGAAATTTAGTTGGTGAAACCCGGACCATTTTTCTCTCTTTCTCTCTCTCACTCAAATTTTTTATTCGTACAGCTAGCATTGAGATTGAAGGCACTCTGTTCGTGTGGACTGAGTAGAGGCGTGATTATTCATTCAACGCTCGTGATCATTCATCTGGATCTACATCAAAATTATTAATCACCATAAGAGGTAACCATTTCTATCACTGATCATGCCCATTCGTAAGGATCACTAAAGGAACAATTTTATTTTCCGCTGCGTTTTGGGTTGCGATTTTCCTTCATTTTAGGATGAACTGGCTAGATAGCAATTAATACTATATTGACTGTTATAAGAAGAGGTTGTTATTTCTTACTCCATAGGAGGAGGAGTTGGCTAATTTTATATCTACCAAGGAATTGAGAATCTTGTTGGAGGATGAAGCTAAAATGCCCGCGATGTTTGCTTCATTGTCTGTTGAGGGAAAAATGTCGATTAATGAATTACCTATGGTGGAAGAGTTTCCAGAAGTGTTTCCAGATGATATTTTAGAGTTTCCTCCAAAGAGAGAGTTGGAATTTGCAATTGATTTTGTTCCTGGTACCAGACATATATCTATGACACCATACAGATGTTAGCGTCAGAATTGGTAGAGTTGAAATCCCAACTAGGAGAGCTACTTAATAAGAAGTTTATTAGACCTAGTGTGTCGCCGTGGGGAGCTCCAGTGTTGTTGGTTAAGTAAAAGGACGATAATATGAGATTGTGCATTGATTATTGTCAGCTGAATAATGTTACCATCAAGAACAAATATTCGCTTTCAAGAATTGATGATCTAATGGATCAACTCGTGGAAGCTTGTGTTTTCAATAAAATTTATTTGAGGTTAGGATACCATCAGATTCGAGTGAAAGAGGATGATATTCAGAAGACGACTTTCAGAACTCGGTATGGACATTACGAATATGTTGTGATGCCGTTCGGAGTGTCTAATGCACCAGGCGTATTCATGGAGTACATGAATCGTATCTTTCACGCCTATTTGGATCATTTTGTGGTAGTTTTATTAACGAAATTTTGATTTATTTCAAGTCGGAAAGAGATCATGCAGAGCATCTAAGGGTTGCGTTGCAAGTCTTAAAATATAATAAGTTATTTGTAAAGCTTTCAAAATGTGAGTTCTGACTGCATAAGGTGAGTTTTCTGGGACATGTTATTTCTGGTGATGGCATAATAGTGGATCCATCCAAAGTAAGTGGTGTACTTCAGCGGGAACCTCCAAAATCAATGACGAAGATTAGGAATTTCTTGGGTTTAGCAGGTTATTACCGCAGTTTTATCGAGGGGTTTTCTAATTCGGCCTTCCTCTGACTTAGTTGACTAGAAAAGGATAGGCCTTTGTGTGGGATATCTTGTGTGAAAAAAGTTTTCGGGAATTGAAGAAGAGGTTGACTACATCACCAGTATTGATTCTACCAAAGCCAAATGAACCTTTCATGGTGTGTTGTGATGCGTCTTAGCTGGGTTTAGGTGAAATATTAATGCAAGATGGCAAGGTCGTGGCTTATGCCTCGCGACAATTGAGGGTACATGAACAAAATTATCCTACTCATGATCTTGAGTTAGCTGCAGTGGTTTTGTGTTGAAAATTTGGAGACATTACTTGTACAGATCGAGGTTTGAAGTGTTCAATTACCATAAAAGTCTAAAATACTTATTCAACCAGAAAGAATTGAATATGAGACAGAGAAGATGGTTAAATTTCTTGAAGGACTATGATTTTAGCTTGAGTTACCATCCTGGTAAAGCTAAAGTTGTGGCAGATGCTTTGAGTCGGAAGACAATTCACATGTCAACATTAATGATTAAGGAGTTGGACTTAATTAAACAGTTCAAAGACTTGAGCATGATTTGTGAACTGACTTTTGAGAGTGTGATGTTGGGTATGCTGAAGGTTAATAATAAGTTCCTTAATGAGATTAGAGAGTGTCAGAAACTCTACTTGAAGCTGGTGGATTTGATGACTGCAGGAGGATCAGATACAGAAGGTGACTTTAAGGTGAATGATTTGGTGTGTTGAGGTTTCGAGGTAGAATTTATGTGCCGGATAATCCTAACTTGAGAAAAATGATCTTAAAGGAGAGCCACAGGAGTAGCTTGAGTATCCATACAGGAGCTACAAAAATGTATCAGGATCTTAAGAAATTGTTTTGCTGGCCAGTTATGAAGAAGGATGTAGCTCGGTTTGTGTATGCTTGTTTGAATTACCAGAAGTCAAAAGTGGAATATTAGAAACCTTATGGTTTGATGCAACCAATGGAAATACCATAGTGAAAGTAGGATAGTATTGCGATGGATTTTGTGACTGGTTTACCAAATACGGCAAGAGGCTTTGATGATATTTGGGTGATTATGGATAGACTGACAAAATTGGCATATTTTATACCGATTAACACCAGTTTTCCTTTGTCAAAGTTAGCAGAGATCTATATCAAAATAATATTGAAGTTGCATGGGGTTCCGTCGAGCATAGTTTTTGATAGAGACTCGAGGTTTACTTCCAGATTTTGGAAGAGCTTGCAGGAAGCTTTGGGTTCTAGTTTGAAGTTGAGTTCTGCTTATCATCCGCAAATAGATGGAAAATCTAAGAGAACTATTCAGTCACTGGAAGACTTGTTGAGAGCTTGTATACTCGAGCAGGGAGGTGCTTGGGATACAAGAATGAATTAATATTAGGAATAGTAGTTGAATTTAATTGAATTTACTAACAACAACAGTTACCATTCTAGTATCGGAATGGTGCCTTTTAAAGCGTTGTATGGTAGAAGGTGTAGGATACCCATATGGTGGTATGAGTCGGGTGAGAGCACTATGCTTGGACCCAAGATTGTGCCACAAACTACTGAGATGATTCAGATGATCAGAGAGAAGATGAAGGCATTCCAGAGTAGGCAGAAAAGTTATCATGATAATAGGAGGAAAAACTTGAAATTCAACGAAGGTGACCACACGTTTCCAAATGCAACGCAAGATGCAAAGAATAAAAGAGCAATAACAATGGACAGACTTGCGCAAGCTAAGGAGGACGAGCTAGAATTAAGGGTAGTGAAAATGATGATGAAAGACACTTCTACTATGAACGATAGTCAATGAGATATTCATGAAAAATATTTTAATAAGATGAAAAAAAAATATGGAATGTAGTTAGTATCACTTATGTAAAATGATCATTAGTACCACTTTAATTTATCAACACCTATGTAAAATGGTCATTAGTACCACTTTAATTTATCAACACCTATGTAAAATGGTCATTAGTACCACTTTAATTTAAACTAGCCGTTATTCAAACTACCACTTTAATTTAAACTAGTCGTTATTCAAACTAGCCGTTATTCAAACTAGCCGCTATTCAAACTATCTGTTATTCAAACTAGTAGTTATTCAAACTAGCCGTTATTCAAACCATTATATATACTACCATTTATGTGATTGTTCTCTCATTCTCATCTTATTCTTCTCATTTTTCTCTCATTCTTTACTCACTAAATGGATTCAGACAATTCAGATAATTACGATCAAGAATTTTGGGAGTTGGTTGAAGAAGAATTTATGGACGACAGTAATGAAGAACAACAACTTCAGAATGAACGTCGATTTGGATGTTCCTCTAGGCCAAAGAGAAGAACAACTGTAGATCGAGGTCGTGAAGAAGGGCACAATCGATTATTCAATGACTACTTCTCGGAAAACCCAGTATACACAAATGTTCAATTCCGAAGAAGGTTCAGAATGCATAGGCATGTATTTCTTCGAATTATAGATGCCCTTGGAAATCATGATGAATATTTCCAAATGAGGGTCGATGCAACTGGTAAAATGGGTCTTTCACCATTGCAAAAATGTACATATGTTATTCGTATGCTGGTGTATGGGTCTCCTGCTGACCTTGTAGACGAATATGTTCGAATCGGTGAAAGCACTTCAATTGAGTGCTTAGAAAGATTTGTTAAGGGTGTCAATGTTGTATTTGGCGCTGAGTATTTGAGAAAGCCTAACAACACCGATGTTGAACATCTTTTACAAATGGGAGAGTCACGTGGCTTTCCAGGTATGTTGGGTTCCATCGATTGTATGCATTGGGTATGGAAAAATTGTCCTGTTGCATGGAAAGGACAATTTTGTCGAGGTGATCATGGTAAGCCCGCAATCATGCTTGAAGCAGTGGCATCACAAGACTTATGGATTTGGCATGCTTTTTTTGGTATTGCAGGTTCAAACAATGACATTAATGTGCTAAACCAATCTAACGTGTTTAAAGATATTTTGGAAGGACGTGCTCCCAATGTGCAATATACAATCAATGGGACACCATATAATATGGGGTATTATTTAGCAGATGGTATATATCCCGAGTGGGCTACATTTGTCAAGACTATTTCAATGCCACAAGGAGAAAAGAAAAAAATTCTTTGCTCAACATCAAGAATCGGCTAGAAAAGATGTGGAACGAGCATTTGGAGTGCTTCAATCTCGATTTGCAATTATATGTGGCCCAGCGCGTGCCTGACACATGGACACTCTCAAGCATACCATATATGTCTGCATCATATTGCACAACATGATTGTGGAAGACGAACGACATACATATGGAGGTAATTTTGATTACTCTTATGATAATGTGGATATCAATAACTCAACAACTGAAACATTTAGCGGTCATCATCCGAATCTTGCAACAAGACTACAAAGAAGAGCAAGTATTCAAGAAAAACAAGTTCATCGTAAACTTCAAGGAGATCTAGTCGAATATATTTGGGAACGTTTTGGACATGAAGATGATGAAATTTAAGTTTGATTAATTATGTGATGTTATTTATTTTTTGTTTTTAATTATATATCATGTATTTAAGATTAATTTTAATTATCATTTTAAATTATAACTTTAATTTTTTTTATATCAAATTCAATTTAAAATACTAAATTATTATTTTAATTAATATAAAATTTAATATAAATAAAATATTAATATATAAAATAAATTTGTGAGATCCAATCTGTGTTCTTCATAATGCACTATTGGAGTGAAAAAGTAGTTGAATTGCTTCAATTTGACGTGACTTAATAGGTCCCATAAAAAATTCAAAAATAGGTCCGAAAATGCTCTTAGCTGCATCTCTACGAGTACCGATGTTTTACGTTTTATATGCAATGTTTTTTGGTGTACTTAATATGTTACACGAAGTGATTAAAATAATAATCTTGACGTGCATTTAGATAGTGCTGTGATATATAATATAATCATGTTGCATTATAGAAACAGTGCCAAAATTGGTAATGATGTCACGAACGTTTAGTTGTGAAGTTACATTGACTTAGAGTTATGTGTACATTATGATATAATAAATTAATAATGTTGATTATCATGACTCATTCAGGGTAATCCGGATAAACCGATGGATTTATGTCGCGATATTTCAGTGAGAGCAATATTAGATGGAGATGTTGATCGGCCCATGACAGTTCCGGTTACCTATGTGCTTGGTCGAGACAAAGTTGGATAACAGCACTGCGTTTCAACCGACATCCAGCCAAATGACGGTGTGGTCTTGTTGATGTCCAAAGGCGGCTACTCTAACAAGTATATGGCGTTAAATTCCTCAATACTTTTTATTTGGAATTACTAAAGTTTTTACTATGTAGAAAAGATGATCATGAAAGTTGGTTTTGTGACAACGTTAACAAAGCACATTTTTTATTACGGTTATAGGCCTCTTGCCGGATTTTATATGGTTGATAGACCAGTCCCTTCTACATCAACCGGAAGTTTTAGGAGAGTAGTTTTCTTTCACATTTTATTTATCCTTATACAAAAACCATATAATAACCTAGCTTTAATTAACAATACTTAATATTTTTATGAATGGTAAATCAAATATAGTGAATCCAGGGAAAATTGTGTTGTAACCAGCGAGGGCGAAGTGAAGCATTACTCTTCCAAGGATAAAGTTTACAACTAAAATGCGAAAAGCTGACTCGGTAAACTAATCTGGAAAACAAGTCATCCATAAGAATGTGATATATGTCAAACAACCACGTGAGTATTAAAGTGCAATCTAGAGAGCTGAAAATTTTCAAACGTTATTGGAAAAATATAACTATATGCTTTAAATTAATTATTATTATTATTATTGGATAAGGCGAGATAATTTTCAGGCCGTTTGTAATTAGAGACTTATTTAGAAATTACATTAGGCAAATGAGTCCCGCTGAACAAAGACCAAACGGGACTTACCCTCCAATAAAAGAAAGGACCGAAAATGATGAAGACCTCCACAAGGCGTGTAATCGGCTGCGGCTGAGCTAAGTTAGTTGAAACCTCTGGCCTGACTGAAGGTCAAACAACTTAAAGCCTCTGGCATAATCGGCTGTGGCCGAGTAACATTTAATAAAATCCCTGGCCTAATTAAAGTTCAAACAACTTAAAGCATCTGACATAATCGACTGTGACTGAGTCATGCAAAATAAAAGCCTCTGACCTCAATTTAAACGTCAACCCCATGGGGCTCTAGACGTCGGTCATGCAAAATAAAAACCTCTAACCTCCATTTAAACATCAACCCCAATGGGACTCTGATAATCGGTCATGGAAAATCAAAGCCTCTGACCTCCATTTAAACATCAACCCCTGTGGGGCTCTGAACATCGCTCATGCAAAGTAAACAAACCTCTGAATTTAAGCGGTTTAATTAACTTATCACTGGCCAAATATCCGACATGATCTACTCAAAATTAGCCGGTCTGTGTTCGAGATTAACGAGACCCCTCAAATCATTAAGGCCCCGCTCGTTTAGGCTCCAAGCATATACGGTACAAACTTCAGCTAAAAGACAAGCTGACTCGCTGGGAGCCGACCATTTTATATGATTTCCATACGAACAAATAAGTTGTTATCAAGGAGAAAAAATGTGTTACAACTACATAACCAAAAGGACTAACACAATCACAACTAAAAATAATCTCACAAGAGTTTGAATATTATTGTAAAAAAAATCAGGAAGGCCTCCAAACATTACAAAATACATCTGTAAGGGATGACTAAAATAATTTTGAACGTATGCTCTGATAAGAGATCTCTAATTTTAATCACACCAAAGAATCTCAGTCATTAGAACCCAACTCACTTGGGTCATGTAAATAATAAATCAAGACATACTCAGAATTTTCCAAGACCTGTAATCATCTAAAAACTATCAGGATTTGGTTGCTGCTAATTCGAAAGCACACATGGATTATCACAATCCTAATGACAAGGATATACATTGACTAGTTAAAGTGGAACTGCAATTGGTCGAGACCCACTTAGGCTTTCCGACTTATATTGTAGAATGCGTTCATAGTTTGCATAAATAATTGTGTTACTTTTTATTTAGTATTCATAAAAATATTCAAGTTACTTAAGTTCAATCATCAATAAATGAGACAAATAATTTTTTACCAAAAATATTAGAGGTAGGGCAGATCGTTCAAACATTAGAATGAATAACATTAAATGGTTTAACAATTTTATTAAAATTAGAAGGAAAAAAAGACAAGATTGCATTTTCATGATTACAAACATCACTCTTAAAAGACTCAATAGGTTATTGTAAAAAAAATGTAGATTTGATTATATGAATTGGAGCATGTCTACGATTCTTGTGTTAAAGACAAATTTGTGAGGCATGAAAGGAAGACTCGAACTAGAGACAGTAGGACAACAATTTTCAACCATCTGGCTCCTCGGAGAAGTAGTACAAAATGTTCTTTTATATAGAAAATCCAATCACCTCTTTGTAGTAAAGTCCCAAAAACACAATGAAAAGTAAAAAAAAAATGATACTTTGTAATTCTAATCAATGGTAAGCTTATGGATATAAATTAAATTGTTAGAAAGTGGGAAAATATATGGAATAAATTATAACTTGAATTAAGGTTGCAATTCAATATTTCTAATACCAACAACATGAGTATGATAGCCTTCAGCAATAGCAAATATAAAGAATAGTTTAAGGATAAGTATAAGAGAATAATAATATGAAATCAAAGTTCATAATATTAGTAGCACCAAATTCATGAATCCAAGCATTCTTAAGTTTAACACCATAAATACTAAAAGATCGGTACCATAAACTCATACCAATAATTGCTAATGATCCAAATCGAAAAGTTGATTATTGGATTCAAGAAGAGAATTCAACCGCTCCATGTAGTTATGACTGAAGAAGGAAGATTATGCCCCCTTTGCAAAATTTTAAGTTCTAGTGGAATGTGTAACTACATGTGCCTAATTATAGTGTATATTCAGTGAGCCTCATCCTTAACTAAGAACATGTTCATTTTTATGTACTTTGAAACACATTTCATTTGTGTGATATAAGTTCGTTTGTAGTATTTACAATAGTAATTATTGTTGGAATTAACCCAAAACTTTGAGTAATTCTGAACCAATCTTGATGAACAAGACTCAGTCAACCGATTGCAATCCCTTGTTCTTCACTCTTCACTTAAGTGAATCAATAACATATTGATTGCAAGAATGATTATGCACAACAATTGTTAATGGAAGAAGAAATAAAGTCAAATAAGAAAGAAGATTAGGGTTTGACAAAATAGGGGAAGAGGAGAATGATTTATGCATAGTAACTCTCTGCTCTAAAATTGAGAAAATATTATTCAACTGTGCAACTGCACTTTCTGTTGTGTGTTACAATATTATTCTCTATTCTTCTTACTCAAAATAGGGGTTACTCCATCTATTTATAATCGAGTTACCTTGCTCCCTAAGGTAACGCCCAAAATTACAAAAGCCCAAAATTTCTATTTTGGTCTAAGTCGAAATCCTGTGTCAAGAAACCTGCTTCGACACTTCAACATCTAACACAACTCGACACAAACACTAGGCTAATTTTGACACACCCTTGTTTTTGTCGAGCTAATCTTGATTCGACACAAGGAATTACAAACTCAACACACCACCTAATTCATTGTGTCTAAGCTATCTATATTCATCATAAACCTTAGCTTCTTGAAGAGTTCCACATGCACTCCCTTTGTCATGATATCTACAATTTGATTCTCAGTTATGCAGTGTTCCAAGTTCATCTTACCTTCTGCTACCCGCTCTTGAAGGTAATGAAACCTTATTTTGATGTGCTTGCTTCATCCATGTGCTATCGGATTTTTTGCCAGGTTGATAACTGACATGCTGTCGATCTTCATGGTAATTGCTCCATGACTTTTCGATGTAATCTCTTCGACCAGGTTCACCATCCATGTTGCTTGACATACACAGAGAAAAACAACTATGTATTCTGCTTTACATGATGGCAATGCCACTACTGGCTCTTTTCTCGAACTCCAAGCAACTAAAGCACCACCTAGCATAAACACATAGCCAGCTGTGGATTTTCTATCCTTAGCATCAGTACACTAACTTGAGTCGGCGTATCCCTCTAACTTGCATTCTTTTCCTTCATTAGCTGCAAGAAACAAAATGTCGTAGTTGAGAGTTCCTTTCAGATGCCTTAGTATCCTCTTCTTCGCTGCTAGGTGTGATACCTTTAGCTTCTGCACGAATCTACTTATCATACCTATATTGTATGCTAGATCAGACCTTGTGTGACAAAGGTATCTTAATGATCCAATAAGTCTTTTGTATTGAGCTGGGTCAACATTATCTTCATCTGATTATTTAAACAGTTGCATTTTGGGCTCAGTTAGAGTCGAAGTTGGGTTGCAATCTTGCATCTTAAATCTCTTGAGTATTTCACATGCATATCTTCTTTGGTGCATCATCAAACCTCTACTTCTCTTATATAATTCAATGTCGTAGTTGAGAGTTCCTTTCAGATGCCTTAGTATCCTCTTCTTCGCTGCTAGGTGTGATACCTTTAGCTTCTGCACGAATCTACTTATCATACCTATATTGTATGCTAGATCAGACCTTGTGTGACAAAGGTATCTTAATGATCCAATAAGTCTTTTGTATTGAGCTGGGTCAACATTATCTTCATCTGATTATTTAAACAGTTGCATTTTGGGCTCAGTTAGAGTCGAAGTTAGGTTGCAATCTTGCATCTTAAATCTCTTGAGTATTTCACATGCATATCTTCTTTGGTGCATCATCAAACCTCTACTTCTCTTATATAATTCAATGTCAAGGAAATATGAGATATTTTCCAAGTCTGACATTTCAAAATCCTCACTTAGCTCATGTTTGAAATCTTCGATCTCCTTCTTGCAACTTCATGTTATCAGCAAGTCATCGACATAGAGACATAATATAAGCAATTCACTCTTGCTTCTTCTTATATATACTCCATGCTCAGTCGTGCACTTCACATATTCCTTCTCCCTTAGAAATATATTTATCTTCTTATTCCAAGCTCTTGGAGCTTGCTTAAGTCCATACAGGGCTTTATGCAGCCTGTACACCTTTCTTTCTTTGCCTTGTTTCACAATTCAACTAGTTGTGCGACATAAAATTCTTCATCTAAGGGGCCATTTAGGAATGCACATTTCACATCCATTTGATATACTTGTCAGTTGTTCATGTTTGCTAGACCAACAACCAACATGATTGTTTCAATCCTAGCAACGGGTGCAAAAACTTCATTTAAGTCGATTCTTTCTTTCTGAAGAAATCCTTTTGCTACAAGTATTTCCTTGTGTCGAGTTACTTCTCCTTTGGGATTCAACTTTACCTTGTATACCCATTTCACATCAATTTCCTTCTTGCCTTGAGGCAATTCTACAAAGTGACCAAATATTGTTGACTTCAATGGATTCTAGTTCCTCATTCATTTCTTTCACCCACTTCGAATCTTTCAATGCCTCAGCTGCATTGACTGGTTCAACATCTGCCTAGAAAGCATAGTGTATCAACTCCTCTTCATCATCAACCACATCATTTTATGTAATAACACATTCTTGCAACCTTGCAGGCATGTGTCTTATTCGTTGAGGTCTACTTGGGCCTGCTTCACCTCTGACTTCTTCTTGTCGAACTTCTCTTTCGACTTTACTAGTTGGTTCTTCATATAAGATTTTCACTGAATCCTTATTAACATTCTCAGTCCAATCCCATTCTTTAATCTCATATATGATCACATACCTGCTGATCACAACTTGCTTGTTCACTGGGTCGAACAACTTGTATCCTCCAGTTGAGTGATATCCTATTAGGATCGTTTGACTCAACTTGTCATCAAGATTTCTTTTCAACTGATCTGACACATGTCTATGTGCTATAGATTCAAACACATTCAAAAGACTTAGGCTAGGCTTGACACCAGACCAACATTCTTCTGACGTGATTCCTTCTAGCCTTTTCGCCGAACATTTATTTAAGATGTATGTTGCAGTCGACATAGCTTATCCTCATAATTCTTTAGGTAGATGTTTTCCTTTCATCATACTTCTTACCATATTCATGATGGTTCTATTCTTTCTTTCTGCAGTTCCATTTTGCCGTGGAGTGTAGGGTGGCACCACCTCATGCATAATCCTTTCTTTCTCACATGATGCATCAAAATATTTTGACAGATACTCTCCATCACCATCAGTCCTCATAATCTTTAGCTTTCGACCACTTTGCCTTTTGACCATAGATTTAAGTTTGGAAAATTCCTCAATCACTTCACTTTTCTTCTTGATCAGGTAAGTCCACAGTTTTTGACTAAAATCATCTATGAACGTGACAAAGTATCTGTTACCTCTAATTGAATCCACCTGGATAGGACCACATACATCAGAGTATATGACTTCAAAAATTGCCTTCAGCTTGTTTCCTGCATCATTTCCGAAGTTGTTCTTGTACTGCTTCGCGCCTAAACACATTCTTCACACATTTCACCTGGAATATCAATTTCTGGTAATCCTGAAATTATATTTTTTCTCTTCAAATCTCTGATATCTTTGAAATTGAGATAACCAAGTCTATAATTCCATATTCATTCATCTTCGCTGGCTGCAGTTGCAAGGCACTTATGCTCTATCACATTAAGTTCAATCTTGAAGGTTCTATTATAAGACATTGGTGCCTTCAAGATTAACCTACCACCTGAGTTAAGAACTCTCATCATCTTATCTTCGATCGAAACCTTGTAGTTCTTTTCGACCAGCTACCCTATGTTAAGCAAATTACTCTTCATGTCTGGTATGTACAATACATTGGAAATTACCGACCTCTTGCCATCTTTCCTCATAATCAAAACATCACCAATACCTCCAGCTGCTAGAGTATAGTCGTTTGCAAATTTCACCATGATCTTCATTAAGGGCTTTATTTTGACTAACCAATCTTTTCTACCAGTCATGTGTGATGAGCATCCTGAGTCCAAGTACCATTGATCCTGGAATCTTTCTTCATCTCTTGTTGTGACCATCAATAACATCTCTTCTTCTTCATGTTTCGCCACCTTTGAATCAATTTCTTGATTCTTCTTCTTTTCTAGACAATCACTAAAATAGTGACTATACTTCTGACAATTGTAACACTGAATATGAATTTTATCAAGTTCTCGGCCATCACCTCTTCCTCTACCTACAACAACACCTCTTTGGTTGCTTTAGTTCCATGGTTTTCTCTGATTCAACTAGTTTCCTTCTTGTTGATTTCAACTAGTCAAATTGTTGTAGTCTCCTCTGCCTTTGTTGCCATTCTAGCTTCCTCTGTCTTTCTTTTCTTTTGCTAATTGCGCCTGCAAAGCCATATCACTCTTCGACTTTCCTGTAGCTCTTTCAGCTATTTTTTGTTCATGATATTCAAGTGTTCCTTAAAGCTCTTCCTTTGTCAATGTTGACAAATATTTTGACTCTTCTATGGCTACTACCACACGGTCAAACTTTGGAGCCAATGACCTCAAGATCTTTGCACTAACTGATCTTGATGTCAACACTTCTCCAAATACCTTGATTTGATTCACCAATTTAGTAACCCTAGTGAAGAAATCAGTTATGCTTTCACTTTCTTCCATCTGAAGCAATTCATATATCCTTTTGTGACTTTGTAACCTCGTATCTTTCACCTTCTTTGCGCCTTCAAACGATTTCTCAAAGATTTCCAATACTTCTTTTGCTGATTCTACATCACTAACCTTTTCAAAATTGTCTGGATAAACACATTGATAAATTATAAAGAGAGCTTTATAATCTTTCTTCTTCAATTTTTTGTATACAGTCTTTTCTTGACCCGTCACGTTTTCTAAAAGCGGTGTTACTCCATCCTTCACAAGATCCCAAAGATCTTGATAACAAAAAACCAACTTCATCTGCTTGCACCAATTCTCATAATTATTCTTCTTGAGAATCGGAAGACTCGTAAAAAAATGCCCATTTAGATGATTCATCGCCATCGTGATTTTCTTCCCACAAATTGCTCAACCAGACTCTGATACCAGATGTTGGAATTAACCCAAAACTTTGAGTAATTCTGAACCAATCTTGATGAACAATACTCAATCAACCGATCAAAATCCCTTTTTTTCACTCTTCACTCAAGTGAATCAATCACACCTTAATTACAAGAATGATTCTGCGAAGCAATTGTTAATGGAAGAAGAAAGAAAATTGAATAAGAAAGAAGATTAGGGTTTGACAAAATAGGAAAAGAGGAGAATGATTTCTACAAAGTAACTCTCTATTCTAAAATTGAGAAAATATTATTTAATTATGCAACTGCACTTTAATGAATTATTTTACGTATTATTCATAAAAAAAATTAAAGATATTAATATAATTCATTTTTCTATAGTTTCACTTTATATAAATCTCCTATAAGACCCTTTTAAGGACTTCAAAATAAGTTTTTTTTTTTTTTAAATTGTGTGTATTTAATAATTGAAAATTGAAATAAATACTCTCTAATGTTCTTCTAATTAAGAGAAAAAAAAGTACAATTTGTTATGGATGTGAGCATTTGAAGAATAAACGTTCAAACTTGAAAAAACACATGGGAAATGCCTATATAAAACCAAAGAGAAGTGGAAAAGATAGAACAACCTATATTGTTTGGGATGTCGATAATCTAAAATCATTAATATCATATACAATCACACTCAAGCTAAGAGTATGAGAAAACAGAGAAGAACTAAGATCAATAATTTTGAATTATCTCTCTGATTTTTAAAAATTATCTTATTTTGACCTCTCCCTCGTTTAATTCAATCACCAATAAAAATGATATGACAAACATTTTTTTTAATTACATGGAATATTTACTTGACTTTTTTATTAATTACTTTTTAATTTTAAATACCACATTGGATTTTTATTTTATTTTTTAAAATTATTTTTAACTATTAAAATTTGAAAGAAACAAAAACAAATAAAAATTTATTTTTGCCAAGATTCAACCACAAAACCATATGGTGCAAAACACACCCCTTTACTATTCTTTGATGATATATACTTTCTAAGACTCGTACTAATTATCTATTGGATTAACAACACTTGTCATAATTTCACATATAACAATTTTTAATATGACGATTCTTTCCGCTTCATCACAACTAATAGAAAGAATAAAGAAATGCTCTTAGATTTTTTAAGCAGGTTCAAGGAGAATTGAGAACAAGACTTGTTATCGAAAATGTTAATGAAGATGATGTCAATGAAGTGTTGGAATTAACCTAAAATTTTGAGAATTTTGAATCAATTTTAGTGAGCAAGATACAATCAACCGATTAAAATTTCTTGTTCTTTACTCTTCACTCAAGTGAAACAATCCTTTCTTGTTTGCAAGAATGACTTTGCGCAATAATTTTAATTCAAAAAAAATTTGAATATGAAAGAAGATTAGGGTTTAACAAAAATTGAGAAAGAAGAAGATGATTTCTGCAGAGTAACTCTCTGCTCTAAAATTGAGATATTATTCAATTATGCAACTGCACTTTCTGTTGTGTGTTATAATATTATTCTCTATTCTTCTTACTCAAAATAAGAGTTACTCCCTCTATTTATAATCGAGTTACCTTGCTCCCTAAGTTAACACCCAAAATTACAAAAGCCCAAAATTTCTATTTTGGTCTAAGTCGAAATCATGTGTCAAGCAACCTGCTTCGACACTTCGACATCTAACACAAGTCGACACACACTAGGCTAATTTTGACACATCCTTATTTCTGTCGAGCTACACTTGCTTCGATACAAGGAATTACAAACTCAATAATTATTAATATCATTCTTAAATGGGGATGGTGATGGTCCATGTTTTTCTCATTTTCCGAATACTAGTGCAGACATATCTGGAGATGGGTTGTCAGGCATAACATGATAATAGGTTCCTCACTACAAATAATTTAAAAAACGTCCTCAATAGTGGAGAAATTTTTCTTGTCAAAGTTTGCACTCGGATATGGTCAAATTTAGTATTCATGTCAGCCAAGAATTCAAAGGTCTAATCACTCTCAATTATGGATCTATGTGCTTGCATGTATCCTCTTTGAAGTTTTGAAGACAACAAAAACCAAAGTTGTGATGATGAAGTCGGTGGAAATTGCTTTCAACATTCTGACGATGGTGAGTAGACTAGACAAAAAACTCAAAGCCTCATCAAGAAAAGAGAATTAAGATTTAAGTGTTTATATGATTGATACATCCCACAAAGAATCTTGAAGCCTCAAATAAAATATGAAAGCTTTCCAAGTTGTGTGTGTATGAGTGGCCAATGTTTTGTAAAAGTAAGGAAGAAACTTCTAAGTACTAAGGCATCTCTCTCTCTCTCTCACGCACACACACATCAACATGCACCTACATGCAGACACACACGCACCGCACACACACACACACGAACACACACGCACGCGTACACACACACATGCGCACATGCACGCACGAACACGCACACACACACACACGCGCGCACACATACACATACATACACATACACATGCACACACACACACACACACACACACAATCATACACACATACACACAATCACACACGCGCGCGCACACACACACACACACACACACCTTTCAAATATTTTTCAAACATTATCTTGAGAATTATTTTCTAGGCCAAACTAAGTGATTAAGAAGATGTTCGATTTCTTTCCAAAACTTTTTTTTAACTAACCAATCAATTGAAAAAAAATTTCTGATCCAACAAAATGATTAGATCATTAAGCCAATTGATTGGAGAGAAGCTAAACACTTAACCAAATGATTATGATTGCACCTTAATGACTTGTAATAACTCTATTTCGAATATTTCCATGTTGAGAAAGGTAGTCGATTAAAAATGACTAATCCTATCGAATGACTCATCAATTCTGCCCATGAATTATTTTCTTTTTTGATGTTTTCAACTTCTATATAAAGGAGGCTTATCTCCTTTTCATTTCACGCCACTTTCCAAAGCTTTATATTTTCTTTGGAATTTATCTCTCTTTCTCTCTAAGAAATATTTCTTTTCGCTTAAAGTTTCCATAATGCTTTCGAGTGAAACTTTCTTTGTGATGAAGAGTTTGTAAGTGGCTGTGTTGTTTGTTTAAATCTTGAGAGAGTAATACTATTAGATTGAGTTTGGTTCGTGAGATAAACCAGTAATAAAATCTCAATTTTTGTTTATTGAATTTTGTTGAAAAAAGTTTTGGTATTGAATATTAAGATGAGCTTGAAAATCTCTAAGAAGATTTGTTAGCTTAGTTTGTGGTAAAAGCTATCTTTGGTTGGTGATAAGCCTGTAAAAATCTCAATATCAGATTATATAAAGGTTTGTGGGCATAATCTTTAAAAGCTCAAAGTTTATAGTCAAACTCTCAAAAAAATCTCTTGAGGATAGGATTAGGCTAACATTCGACCAAAACTGTATAAATCTCTGTGCAATCTCTCTAACCATATCCTTTTAATTTTTTATATTTATTTTCACTGTCTAATTTTCGCTACTATTTTAAGAAACTACTCATACAATTTCACCATCTGATGAATTAATTGAGACCATTGGTAACAATTATTTTACTGAGCCAATAACCTTTTTGAATGACAAAAATCCTTAGCATTGAAAGGCATCGTGGAGATTTTGAAGGCCGTGGATATATTTTGTGATCATCAACAATTTTTTCTATTAGATGAATAAGAGTGACTGCATTGGTCTGTGTTGATGGTGCTTTGGATATCGTTTAATCTAGGGGCGATAGTCATTTTGATGTGATCGTTTGCGAAAAAATAGTCTCTAAGTGAGTCAAATTAGACTGGACAATGAATTAGGTTTAGTTGTTGCTAGAAACGACACAAAGAAATCTAAATAGTGACGATTTGAAAAAGATTATTTAAAAAATTAACCGAAATACACATTAAAAATAAAAAGTAATTATCAATTGAGGCGACTAGAGTTTTTGAAAAAAAAATCTGAAAAATCGTGAACTTTATGATATCATATTATAAAATAAGGTTTTGATATATTTAATGATGATACTGAAATAATCTTCTTTAAATAAAAAAAAATAATAACTTTTATTTAATAAATATTTAATTAATATTATAAAAAATTTAATTGAAATACACTGTAAAATAATTGAGTTTGCAATGTAAAACTTTTTAGTTCTATTATAAATACTATTTATATTTAATATTTACCATGTAAAGGTGATTCATGTTTCACTGTGAGCAAATCCTATTTTTATGTTACCATCATGCTATAATTGTGTCTACAATTCTTATAGTAATATTTAAACCTCTCGATTAATTTATCACCGCCCATGAAATAATGTTTGTTTAAGATTTAAGTTATTTTTAGACATTACAAATGGCTTTGTCATATACAGTTTGGTTTGTGCAAGAACAGGATCCCCATAATGGATAAGGGAATCCGTGTGTAAATGGCAGATATATATGCAACCTGCTGCAAATTCCAAACCTTTTAACTTTTACAATTAACTGTGGAAATTTGGACCAGAAATAATGATATATTATTCTACTAAAGAGAATATTCTAAACCTTTTGTCCTTGAGTTCATTTATGTAGTCTGTGATGTGCAGAAAATTTTGATATTCCTTGTTTCATTTTCATTGTGGGATAGGATGCATGTGATCAATTAGGTTTCATATCAATTTTTTTGGCATTACCGTATTAATAATTCAATAGCTTACAGATATGTTGGTTTATACTTGGTAAAATTGTGCATGAGTTTGGAGTTATAGTCCTGCATTATTTCCCATTTCAACCACGCTGAACATTTGAGAGGATAACTTTTCTCCAAGATAAACCTTAGAGATATTTGTCTGTATTTTGATAAAGACCGACAAGATATTATGAATTATTATTGATATAAAGTAGGGTTAATCCATGAATATGTTGAGACTGTGATAGTTGGATCATTCTATTGAATTCAATACCATCTTTGGACAAGGATTGCATATAGTAAGAAAAACACTTACCACTTAGATAATACTGTTTTGGATGAAGAATAAGTAGACATGTGGTGAAGAGGGTCAAGCATAGCATTAATGACATACTTGACTTTGGTGCCATTTCTGCTGAATTTGGATTTGTAGTTGAGCCACCTATATTAATATAGGTAGACAAGTTTGAAACCTCGTTCAAATAGGATGTCTATTCATCAGAAATCCGCTGCATTAATCGCGCAGTCTGCAACTACCCCCAACAAGAGTAATTATGTTATTGGTTGGAGGCATATACATGTCAAACACAGCAAATTCCTAAGAGAAATGATCAAGAGAGAGTTCACACCAAATCTCTAATGATTGGCTCTTGTAAAACAGTAAATGAATAGATGATACTTCCGTAGGTTGAGTCAGACTTTAGTACAGAGATTGAGGTCATCTAGATGATGGAGCATGAAGAGAGCGAGGGGTGGATGTCATGTCACTCGTAACCAGGTATCTGACAAGCGAGCAGATTTCCAATGATGAACCAGAAGCGAAGAAAATCAAAGGCCGCAAGTTATACAAAATGGGTTGAGCTACATGATGTAGAAGGCCGCAAGTGCATGATAATGCGAAGAAGTATTAATAGATATCAATTTAAGGGGAGATGATTTTGAATACTGATTTTTATCCGAACGACGTGTAGTTAAAGTGATCGAAATGTGTGGTGATTCAATGCAAAATGAAGTAAAATTAATATATAATAGAAGCAGGGCACGGAGTTGTGATTATTTATCTAAACTCACCTTGTTGATTATCCTAATTTGAACATGAGAATATCTAAGCAATTAAATAAATATGTACGACACTCACTTTTGTGATATTCGTATCTAGATGTGTTTTTGTCATGACTAAGCGACTTACTCAATTGAGAGAGAGAATACATCTTGTCACGACGGATGTCTCTCTACACTATTGTTTAGCAATCTACAATCTGATATCGACTCACATTCTTTCAGACTACGGTCGTATCTAGGTTGCGTTTGCTTTCACAATCGACGCGAATATTTTTAATAAGATTTTGAATTCTAAAATAAAAATACATACAATTCTTATAAATCGTGTTTAGATAAATCAATTAGGAGTTGTCATAAGATAGACTCTCAGGACCCCTTGCCCTTATAAAACTATTCACTCATAGTGAGGTAAACAACGACTAAGCAAGTAAAATACATAGCATAAAGTAAATAAAATAAAGCCATTGTAAACAAAGAATTTAAATAAAAGAAAGTTTGATTGAAATAAAGAAATCCAGAAAAATACATCAATGTTGCGGAGGAAATACATAGGAAAGCAAAAGAACCAAAGTTAAAAGTTACAAAATAAGTGTAAGTAACAAGTGATAGAACTCTTTTTTTCTCAAGATCAAGTGCTCTACTTATAAAAAAATATCAATTAATCACTCATTATTTCATGCACAATCATTAAGATCCATGATGTCCAAAAGTCACAAAAATGCCTAAAAAGTCTTGATTTTGTAACTGTTGTTGGGGACAACATTGCATGTGTCAGAGGACAGGTCCAACCCATGTTGCTCCCCGTTTCTTTGTATGGCGCAAAAGCTTTGGGCCAACATAGCCTATGTTAGCTGACATGACCCAACTTGTTGGCCTCTAGTATTTTATATGGGGAGTATTCCTTTTCGCACGATCCTTGGTCTTTTTCACTTCAGATAGTTTTGTCATACCCCAAATTTTACCCACCAAATTTCATCTGACTGAGTCTTTTTTGAGTCCATACTCTGCATCAGTATAGGTTATCTGCATTTGAGTCCTTAGTTAGTATCATTTCATCTGGGTTAGACCAATGTCATCTCAGACATAATATTTCATATGAACCCATCAGTTGTGTAAGTCTGAGGAACAACTTCAATGACCTGAAAGTCAAAGAAGAACCATTTTAACTTTTTGTCTTTTCTTTTTTTATTATTGGCTCAATTTTTTTACGTCCTATTATTATTTTTATTATTATTATTATTATTATTATTATTATTATTATTATTATTATTATTATTATTATTTAGTTTATTTTATAATCTTCATTTTTGCCACTTTTATTTTTATTTACCATTATTATCATTTTCATTTCCACTATTATTACTTTATTAGCTTTATCATTATTAATATTATTAGTTCATTTTTAATTTTGTTATAATTATTATTATTGTGTCACTATTATTATTTTTCTTTTTATTTTATTTTAAGTTCGGCTAAAGGCCAACTCTAAGGCAACAAAAGTCAATAAAAAAAATATATGTGTGAAATAAATTTCAAATCGAATCAAAGTATCAAAATAGAAGAAAATAATCTTTTCATTATCGCTAATTTGTTGTTACAATTAGAACATGCCAAAAGTACACAAGTTCAAATCACAAATTTTCTAATCTAACAAACCTAATTAAAATTTGGCCTAATTTCTACATTATAGAAAGAAGAAACAAAACTAAATTTACAAAGAAGATCAATTGCGATTTACATACAAAGAAAAATACTAAAATTGTTGCTCTTCACCTTGAAGATCAACAATATTAGACCTAGGCCTCCATCCTCCAGCGCCACCGTTGAAGTCCAGCTTCATTTGCACTCAACACCTCGCAACAACAACAAGGGAAATGAGGAGTCAGAAGAGAGGGAAAGAATGAAAGAACAAAGAAACAAGGGAATAGAAATATTTCCAAGAGAAAAATACTTATCGTTTTGCTCTCTAGGGATAGTCTCCTCCTAGTAGGTTGGTGATTCTTTTTTGTTGAACCTTTGTTGTTTGGCCTTGTGTGTTTAAGTGTTGGTATGTGTTTTTTATTGACATAGGGTTTTAATGAGGGTTGATTGTAAATCTAGGGTTTGAGTTTGCGGTTTGTTAGGGTTTAGAAGGTTAAATTCGTTACCAGGACGCTTCGACCTAAAGTTTGGTATATGTTTGGGGTTGATCTAGGTAGGTTAATAGTTATTTTTGGGTTTGGAGGGGTGAAGGTGGCCGGAGATGATGAATATTTATCTTCTCCAGTGGTTTATGGTCGTCTAGGTAGGTTAGGGTTCATGCTGCTAGGTTTAAGGTTCTTGGTTCTGGGTAGAGTTCTTGATAAACGGGTGAGTGTTTGAAGTTTCTGATGAAGATTCATCGAAAAACTAGGTTTGGTGGTGGCCCTAGGGGCGATTATGGGTTGAGGGTGGTGATCGAAGTTGGTTTGTGATGGAGAGAGGTTAGGGCGTTAGAAGGCAGAGAGAGATAGAGAGAGATAGAGAGAGAAAGAGAGAGAGAGAGAGAGAGAGAGAGAGAGAGGCTATAAATGAGACAATTTGGAAGGGAGTGTGCTTTTATACGCCTCCCTCGCCCCCCTCAAATCAAGGATGTGTGGCACCCTATGGTCCTTTAGATGGTCAGACTTTGACCATTCACGTGTGTGTTCTCCCACCATGAACTTGCGTTTGACTCCAAATCTCAGACTTTCATTCAACTTACTTCTCCCTTCAGTTTGATCAAACGGTCATTATCTCATCACGTTGACTACTTAGTCAACACATCCAAGGGGCTTAGAGAGAGTCCATATGGACTCTCTTGAGTTGACTCCTCCCTACAACTTTGGGTCTTCTGCGCGTATGGGCCTAGCCCATTGCTTTTTTCACATCCCTCTTTTTCCAGTTAACATATAATTCACCCCCTATGTTTTTTTAATTTAATTTTATTGTTTTAGTTAATTTAATTAATTTTTAAGTTAACTATTTAATTGTTTTAGTTAATTTATTTAATTTTTAAGTTAGTTATTTAATTATTTTAGTTAATTTATTTTTAATTTAGTTATCTAACTTAATTATTTTGGTTAATTCATCTAATTTTTAAAATGATTTTATCAACAGTAAAAACTAAAATATTTATTTTTGACTTAATCTCATTAGTTTTTAAAATACCAAATATACAAAAATATGTCTTTTGATTTCATTTAATTAAAAAGAAAACCAAAATATAAAATTTCTCATCTTGTATATAACCTTTACATAATCGACATTTTTTTCAATCAAATTAATTCAAACATTTTTGCAAAAAATTGGATGAGTAGATGAACGTCAACAATGTCTTTGAGTAACCGATTGGTTTGTGCACGCTGCATCAACCGGTCATTAAAATTCAAAACAATTTAAAATCAACATAACCCATCAAATATATTTTGTGCCTCTACGCATTTAGTTCAAAATCTTTTCATCAAAAGAATAGTTCAAGTCATTTTGACGTGAAAGACAAACAAGCACTCTCGCCTCCATCGTGCAAACATAAAAGTCAATATTTAAACGCAAGAACATGACTTAAACCCTACTCTATAAAATCAACCAACAAACACTTCTTTTTTAGTGAGCTAAGATGCTCTGCTTTTCTCATTGCACCTGAGAATACGTAGGCACAGGATTTTGAAACCCCGACGAGCGCATTTGTAATATCACATATTCCCTTAAATGCTCAATTGATTGTTAGTTAAGATCAAATGAGTTTCTATGTACTCTATTTGTTGCCAGTTGAGACAGAATTAGCTCTTATGTGCTCTAAATGTTGTCAGTTGGGACAAATAGAGTAACCAATGGACTCAGGAGAGATCGGTTCTTAATAAAAGATATTGACCATTATTAATACGTATATGAGGGGACTTTTTGGTAACATTATTAAGTGGTCAATTAGTACTAGAAGATAAATATCTTTTGATATATTTTCTCTCTTTCCATAATATTATATATTATATTATATATAGTATGCATATATTTGTGTGGTAGAAGAAAGAAAAGGAGAAAATCAGAAAAATGGAAAAGAGAGAAAAGCAAAAGAGGAAAGAAGAAGAGAAAGAGGAAAAGAATAACTTGGGAGAAGAAGAAGAAGAAGAAGAAGGAACCATGGAAACCCATCATCATCACCACCTTCTCATCTCAATTTCTGCATCATTTTTATCATCTTCATGTGTTAGAGGTGAGTTCCTAGATAGTGTTAGCAATTAGGGAAAATTTCATGAGAATGAGGTTAGGGTTTATGTGTGTTTGTTAAATCATGAAGTTATTGTTGATACATGATGATTTTTGTTTATTTACAAGCTTATATATGATATTATTTTACCTTTATATGTTATTGTTGTTTTTGTTGTTGTGTCAAACCATTTTAATTGGTGTTTTACCCCATCCAAATACACCCTGGTAGTGTTTTGACACTGTCATGTTCGCTAGGAGTTTGCTCAGTGAATTCTATTCATTACCAGTTCGCTAGAGCTCGCTAAGCGAACTTGACAGAATTGAGAAAAATGTTTGATTCTTGTTTTCACCATAATTCGAGAATCGTGACTCTGATTAACGCATGGTCAAATGCGTTAGAAAAATCGTTCAATGCTCTATTTGATAGTGAAGTAGAAACTTGGTGTTACACCAATTATTAATAGGGTAGTGTTGATAAACTATCATGTATGGTATGATGAAATTGAAGTGAATGTAAATACTTTGTTTCTTTGTTTTTACCATAAAACGGGAATGATGACTTCGATTGTTACGAGAACAAATGCGTTAAGAAGCTAACATAGAGTAATATGATATGGAGATATCTCCCTACGACTTATTCCATTGAATATTTCCCCTTTGAGTTCGATGGACCCCAATCATTGGATGATCGGACGAATGTTGTATGAGACTTGGAAGTGGATTAAGATAGATTTAGGTGGATCGTGTAATAGGTTTACCTATGGTCTATGTAGAATGTTGTATTACCATGTGTACTTTATGTATGTTATAAACCATTTTATGATACATGTTATATATTGTTGGTTGTGATGTTGTGTATGTATGCAAACATGTTTAAAAGCCTATAATGATGAGTGAGGAAACCTTAGGAGTATAACTCGACTAATGACTTAGAAAGATAACTTAGGTTGTGAAATGAATTAAGTTATGATGCTTGGACACAACGGTACCTCAGTGTGTATTACAGTATTTTTTGAGATGCGACAGCTAGCAAATTTGCTGAGGAATGCATCCCTAAAGAGAGTTAAGTCTATCCTAAAGAGACTTTATTAGCCAGTGACAATTTCATTGCAAAAACAAAATAACAAACCTAGTTGGCCAATGTAGTGCTGATAAAGAAAGCATTGAACAAGTTGTGCATGTGCGTGGACTTCACTGTTCTCAATACGACCTGTCCCAAAGGCCATTATACTTTGTTAGATATTTATTTCATGATAGATGGGTCTTTGGGCTACCGGATGTTGGGCTTTATATATGCATATTTGGGGTACAATTAGATTAATATGGATCCCTTTGACGCTCCCAAGACGAAGTTTGTATCAAACCATGCCAACTACCCATTATAACATCATGCCATTAAACCTCAAGAACGTTGGTGCCACATACCAGAGACTTATGGGTGTGGAATTCTCCCACCAAATAAGTAATAACTTGGAAGTCTATGTTTACGACATGATAATGAATATTGCATAAGGACATAGTTACACAACAAACTTGGAGGACGTCCTACAATAAGTAAGGAAGTACAACATGCGCTTCAATCCCACCAAGTGCTCATTCGGGGTGAAGGCGAGAAAATTACTAGGGTTCATGTTGATAAAAAGAGGCATTGAGGCTAATCCAAATAAGTGCTAAAGTTCTCATTGACATGAGAAGCCCCACCAACATCTGCAAGGTGCAGCAGCTAATAGGTCGACTCGCCACTTTATCCTGTTTCCTCTCATGTGCATGTGACAAGGCTCTTTTTGTTCTTTACCACCTAAAAAAGAAGGAAATTTTTGAGTGGACACGGGAATTTGAGGAGGTTTTCTCATGAATAAATACCTTTCTCACATAGTCGCATATCCTCACCCACCCAAAAGAGGGGTTGTCTTTAGTCCTATACCTTTTAGTCGTTGATCAGGCGATAATTTTAGTACTTATCCAAGAAACAGATAAGGTAAAACAACCTGTGTATTTAGTATGAAAAGTGTTAAAAGAAGTCGAGGCGCGTTATCAGAAGATTAAGAAGCTAGTTATGGTTGTCATTGTCACGGCTAGGAAGTTTAGACCTTTTCTTCAAGGTCATAAAATGCTCGTAAAAACCAACTACCATGCCTGTTAGGTCCTTAAAAATATAGACCTAGTGGGAAGAATGGTATCTAGGGTAGTGGAAGTCTTATAATTTGACATCCAATATGTACCAAGAGGAATCATCAAGTCCCAAGCTCTGAAAGATATTTTGGTGGAATTATGCTCGCTAGTCAACAAAAACGCTCTTTCATAATGGATGTTGTTTGTCGATGCCACCTCAAAAATTAAGGGGAGTGACACCAAGATAGTATTATAAGGTTTGGGAGACATACTAATCGAATAAGCGCTGGAGATAAAATTAAAAGCAAGCAACAAATAGGCCGAGCACGAAGCTCTCATTAATAGTATGGTTCTCGCCCTAGAAATGAGTGCCTCTAGGTTGAAGGCAAAAAGTGATTCCCAGTTGGTATCCAACCAAGTCTCCATGGAATACCAGGCAATAGAACCTTAACTCATAAAATATCTCCATAAGGTACAAATGTTATTAACACGCTTTAAATCTTTTAAGGTAAAGCGTGTGCCTAGAGAACAGAATGTTAGAGCAGGCCTTCTTTCTAAACTCGCCACCATGAAGTCGGTGGTTTATAATCGAACAGTCATACAAGAGTCTCTCATCGCCTCCATCATTGAGGAGGATGAAATTTATACCCTAGAGGTCGCCCCTGACTCCAGTTGGATGTCACCCATATTGTGATATCTACATGAAGACGAGCTCCCTCAAGACAAAGAGGAGGTGAAAAAATTTGGAAGCAGACCGCCAAGTATACTCTCCTAGAGGGAAAACTCTATAATTTAGGAAGATTCTCCCAATGTTACAGAGTTTAGAGGAGCATGAAACTGCCCTGGTCCTTGCAGAAGTTCACCAAAGGGCATGCGACATCCACATTAGCGGCAGGGGCTATCGCATAAACTACTCAGGACAAGTTACTATTGGGGAGGATTGTATCTTGGGCATCGAGATCGACACACCCTCATGGCATCGCTCTCAGCTTGCACAAGTAAATAATATATGGCTATAATGCGTTGCTAATTAGGTCCACGAAGTAAGAGGCCTTGCTATATCTGAGATTTATTCGCCAAGCAAAGAATGGCTAGAAGATACAACTCAAAGGTAATGCTAAGAGAAATGTAGGAAAGCAACTTGGAGCTACGGCAAGTGGTTTTGCATACACAACATGGAAAATTACTACCCAACTGGGAAGGACGCTATAACATGTTTTAGAAACTTCCACATGAAACCTATATGGTCCAATAACTAGATGGGCGACTCATCCCCATGACATGGAATTCCATCCGCCTAAAGTATTATTACAATGAAGTTATTTATGAATTTTCAAATGTGGCACAACACCCACTTATGTATGAATTTTTAAACATTTATGATCAAGGAGAATATTTAAGTTTTTGTTGTTATGTACGCGGGACTTAAATATGTTAGACTTCTATTGGAATATCCTTGCCACCTCTCAAGACAACATGAATACGCTAGACTCCCATGGGAAGATCTTTGTTATCTCCCAAGCAAATATGAATATAGTAGACTTCCATGTAAGGATTTTAGCCGCCTCCCAAGACAACACGAATATCGTGGACTTCATGGGGAAGATCCTTGTCTCCTCCCAAGGCAATACAAATATGCTTGAGTTCCACGGGAATATCATTGTCACTCTTAAGGGTAATAAGAATGGTTTACCTCATTTAAACCCCTCGCCCGAGGGACTTAGAATCTCCTCATACAAGTTTCAGCCTAAGGTTTTGCCTAAGGGACTTGAATAAAGTCTCGTCCGAGAGACTTAACTTAAAGTCTTGCTTGAGGGTTTAGACAGAGGTCTCACCCGAGAGAATCGGATCCTCACTGGAGGTACTTAAGATCTTATCAGGCAATATTAACATATAAGCTATGTTGAAGGACTTAGAGTTCCATCAAACAAACTCATATAAACACATCGCCTGAGGGATTTAGAATCTCCTCAGATGAGTTTCAGCCTAAGGTCTCTCCTAAGGGACTTGACCAATTTATCCTAAGAGACTTAACTTTAAAGTATTGTCTGACGGTTTGGACCAAGATCTCTTTCAAGAGACTCAATTCTTCCCCTGATGGACTTAGAGACTCGTCAGGAACCCTCAACATATAATCCCGTTTGAAGGACTTAAAGTCCCATCAAATAAGCTCATCCAAATGCAACTTCTAAGGCACTTAGAATATCCTCATACAAGTTTCAGCCTAAGGTTTCGCCTAAAGTACTTGCGTGTAGCCCAAGAGACTTAACTTAAAAGTCTTGCATGAGGGTTTTGATCAAGGGCTCGCCCGAGAGACTCAACGCGTCGTTTGAGGGAATTTTTAGTCTCATCAAGCAGGCTCAACGTATAATCTCACCTGAAGGAATTAGAGTCCCATTAACCACTCTCATTTAAATGCCTCACCCAAGGGACTTTGAATCTCCTCATATGAGTTTTAGCCTAAGATCTCGCCTAAGGGACTTGACCAAAGTCTGGCCTGAGAAACTTAACTTAAAAGTCTTGCTTGAGGGTTTGGACTAAGGTCTTGCCCGAGAGACTCAATACCTCGTTCGGGGGACTTAGAGACCCATCAAAAAGGCTCAACATATAATCTCGCTTGAAGGACTTAGTGCCCCATTAGAGAGACTCAACATATTATCCCGCCCAAGGGACTAATGAGCAATTAAAGCACTTCGCTCTTTATCAATCCATCGTGCTTGAGATAATATGTAGTGATATATTTGTAAATACCACTAAAAGGTGATGAAGTCGTGGTCTTCAGTAAGGGGCGACACCCTTCTACCACATGCAATTGGGGGACAATCTCACTTTTAACGCCCCCTACTCGCCTCGTCGTAGGAAACATGGGAAAAGGCATATCTCAGCCAGAGAGAACTCACAATAAACATCTTAAACTGCATCTTCCTAGGAACCTCCCATTATGGTCTTTGGTATCCTAAAGGTAGTGCTTATAGCTTAATAAGACTATTATGACTCCGATTTTGCAGGCTTCAAATCAGATAGAAAGAGTACTAATGGTACATGTCACTTATTTGGAAGTTATTTAGTTTCCTGTCATAGTAAGAGCATCATAGTATTGCTCTTTCTACGGTTGAGGCTGAATATGTAATTGTCGGTAGTTGTTACGCACAAGTCTTATGGCTAAAGCAACAATTATTGGACTATAATTTAAATCTTGGACGCGTTCCAATTAAGTGTGATAGTACTAGTGTTATAATCCTTACTAAGAATCTGGTACTACATTCATGAACAAACATATTGAGATTCAACACCATTTCTTTAGAGATCACGTGGAAAAAGGGGATGTTTTTTTAGTATGTTAACACTAAAAGTCATCTTGCTAACACTTTTACAAAACCATTGCCATTGAATTCCTTTCACAAGATTTTTAGGGATTTGGGAGTCTTAGACTCTTCATGCCTTAAATATAATGAGGATTTTGTTTAGTTTCATTTGCTTTATATATGTTTTGTTTTCATTAACACTATTTCGTAGAAAATCATAACTTTTACTAAACTACAATGGTATGTCTTTATAACCCTTGTATATGGTTTACATCATTCTATGTATTTATTCTAGAGATATGTATTGGTTGGATTATTTCCTTCATATCTAGCTTATGTATTTGATTATTCTTATTTGCGTTTAAGTCTTTTAAATACGTGTTCCTAATCATGTGCATTGAGCTTTTGTATACTTGTTCATTCATTAGTTATGATTGTTACTGCATACCTGTCATACCCTAAATTTGTCCTACCCTTTTGTAAATATTTTTCGCATTATCGTTTCATGCCGTTTAGACATGTGTCCACCTGAAATCGGGCGTTTTCCAAACTTTACCTTTTTTAACCATTTAAGATGTGACATGTGGCCTAAGGACTCTCTTTTATATATATATATATATATATATATATATATATATATATATATATATATATATATATATATATATATATATATATATATATATATATATATATATATATATATATATATATATATATATATATATATATATATGTGAATATTGTTTTTTTTTAATTCCTTAAACTTTTCTTTTTTCTCTTTTTTTTAAATGTTACTAATAATTTTGTTTTTTTTAAGTAATTAATTTTGTTTTTTTAGTTTGTTCTATATATTTGTTAATATTTATTTAATTATGTTTGTTAATATTTTATTAATTCAAATTATGTTAGTTTACATTATAATTATTTAGTTCTAATATTCATAAAATAATTGAAAGGAAAAGTAAGAAAAAAAGAAAAACAAGTTGAGGAAGGGCCCAGTTTCAGCGGCCCGTTAGGGTTGGCTTTGGGTGTGCTTTTAAAGGAGCAGAAGAACTGATTGAAAGGGGGGAAGAAAACACTGTTCATCGGCTGGAAGAGAAAAAAAGGATCCGCCGCCCTTAATCCCAACAGAAAACCCTAAAAAGAATGTTATCCTCTTCTCCCTTATTCACCCTAGCCGTCGTGTGAGTTCTCTTTCCCCTTCAGTTTTTCAAATCGCCATCATCATCCTTACACTCCCTTCGCTCTAATCTTCTCCGTCACCTCTTTTCCTCACTCATCCCCATCTTCCCTTGCCAAAATCTTTTTCCTTCATTTGCCATTATCTTGCATTTTTCTTCGTCTCCCGTTCACGACGCCACAACTATTCACTTCTCTCCGTCTTCGCTATGTTGCGGTCATCCATCCCTCTCCATCACGCTTTCATTTGACAAGGAGATAACATCATCATGTTGAATCGAATCTGGATTTACGATTTTCTCGGCTAGCTGACGATATGAAGCCTTCACTTTCGTGCATGATCAAGGTTGCGAGATGCCGGTTCGAAGAATGTGTTGATGGTGTGTGTTGTTAGAATTAGTTT
This sequence comes from Lathyrus sativus, assembly GCA_963859935.3. NCBI lineage: Eukaryota > Viridiplantae > Streptophyta > Magnoliopsida > Fabales > Fabaceae > Lathyrus > Lathyrus sativus. The sequence continues at coordinate 588,443,484 of OZ012738.1, forward strand.
TAGCCGGTTGTTCGACAAGGCTATTCGACAGGGGTAATGTTTCCATTCCAAAGTTTTAAGTTGTTTGCAGAATTTATTGGTGATTAAAATCTTCGATGCAATATCGCAGTTGTTTTGTTTTATATCGGTAGGATACTATTGATTATTAAAATTTGGTTTCCATTTGCGAATATGGGTTTTTTTCATTCAAGCCACGATTAGGATTGCTGACCTTGCTTCGGTTTTGGATTTCTGCTTGAAATGATTCAATAGTTGATATGTTGCTACCTGAGTTTTTATTTAGTGAATGTTGAGCCGCTAGATTGTTACGGTTGTTGTCTTGGTAGAAACTGCTTAAATCTTGTATCAATTTCACAGATATAAGTTTGTTTTTTTTTCTCTCTGCTCAAAGTTTGCATTGGAGTGAAAGCACTGTTAGTAGTTTGATTTTTTTTTTAGGCTTATAATATGAGGTCTTTATGCAGAACTGGTATTCTGCTATAAGTTTGATATAATTGCAACTCTGCTATTTTTGTTTCTGTTCTATATGTCCATTTGCAGAGCTTGTTATGATTTGGGGCTCTTGGATTTTGATAATCTAATTATTATATATAACTGATGTGTGTCCAATATAATTAACTTATGATTTATTTTATTTTTAGTATATTTAATTAAGTATTTCTAATATCCATATTTATTTTCTAGATTAAAGCAACTATTTAGTAATTAGTATTTTTCTTTAGATAATTTAAAGTATTTTTCTAACTAAAGATCAAATTTTCAAAGTATTATTAATTAGTTTATTTTTCTAGAGAATCCAATAATTTTCAAAAAGAGATCATTTTTTTTTAAAAAAAAATTATTATTAACTAGTTCATTTTAGAGAATCTAATAATTTTTCAAGAAAAATTTTGGGATCATTTCAAAAGCTTTTATTGACAAAACAAGAGTAATTCAAGACTTTTTTTAATTCGTGAAATAAATAAACTCTTAGTCTAGCACTTCTCGAGTTTTTTTTGAATAAATACTATTGGGGCGTTTGCCTTGGGTAGTGACATTCGACTTTTCGTTTTAAAATACACTCTTTAGTTATTTAGACAAGGAAATATCATTGGGGTCTAGCATTCCATATGATACTTTTGTTGTTTATTCAAACAATATTTTATAAATTAAATCAAAATCATTCTATTTATTAAGTAAATTATTTAATAAGGCAGTTTCAAATTAGATTATATTTAAAAGAGAGAAAAAAACTTTGAGGCAATAGTATTTCTGGAGCTTGTTTAATCAAATCATTTTTAGTTAAAATTATGAAAAATTAAACTCTCGAAGTCTAGCACTTTTTGAGTTTTCGAATGCATATTATTGAAGTGTACACCTTAAATAATGTACTGTTCAACTTTTCACTCTTTAAACGTATTCTCTTTTGGGCAAATAAATATCATAAAAATCTAGCATTTTTGAACGATCATTATTAAGGTGTACACCTTAAATAATGTGTGGATCAACTTTTCATTCTAGCAATCTCTGTTGATAAAGAAATATTATAGGAATCTTGCACCCCGTGTGATATTTCCGTTGTCCATCCAAACATTTTTCTAATGAAAAAGGTGTCGTCGAGATCTAGCATCTCGATAATACCCCGATTAATTGATTGTGAGGCCTACGTCTCATTTACCAAATAATCGTCATTCCTCCTACTTTTCAAATCCTATCTCGTATTCTCACTTCTCATACCGTAAACTCTCTTCATATCCTCGATTCAATTTCAAATTATTTTCATACCCTATTTTCGCTTCAAATCATTTTCAAAATGTTTTTCCTGATTAGAACTCCGAAAGAAGGAGGTTCTTGGAATCTAGCATTCTTTGAATCTTCGAGTGAATAGTTCTCGAGGCACGCCCTTTGAGTTGTTATTCACTCAACCTTTCAACTCTTTCAAACTCAAACCATTTTCAAACGTTCTCCTAAGTCAAATGCTCGTACGCATTCGCAACCCACATTTCGTACACGCATTTACAACTCCTCGTGGTTTTGATATTGGAAGCACCCTCAGGGACCAATGTCATCTCTCACAATCTGACCCTTGACACATCGTCAAGTCGGTTCCATCTTCAATCAAATCCTCGACACGTCGTCGAGCTACTTCAAAATAACTTCCTTTGGCCTCATATGCCATTTTTCGATTCAAACTTTTCACAAACATTTTTAAAACTTACGAAAGAGGGATATTCTCAGAATCTAACATTCTTTGAGTATTCGAATGAGTAACTCTCGAGGCGCGCCCTTGAGTTGTTATTAGTTCATTCTTTCGATTTCAAAACATCCCACTCTTTATCTTCAACTTATTCAGTCAATTCCCGAAAGAACTGAGTTCTTGGAATCTCGCATTCCTTGAATTCTTGAGTGACAAGCTCTTGAGGCACGCTCTTGGGTTGCTTGCCAGTCACCCTTTCATCTCAAACTCAAACTTCAATCCTTTTCAAACCTCATCATTTCGTGGTTGTTACCACGAACTACGACTGCTCTGATTCTTCATTCTCGTCTGAATGTAAGATACGTAGGCACAAGATTGCGATGATCTTGGCGAGCACACTTCTATCCATCTTCTGTTTCCCCCCATCCTTTCTCGCAGTCGAACTACGACGCTCTGATTTCTCATTCTCGTCTGAATGAGCATACGTAGGCACAAGGGCCCCAATCCTTGGCGAGCACCCTATCCTATAACCATCCATCTCTCCTTTGTGTCTTTAACCTTTTATCCTACCAATTCTACCTTTAACAACGAGAAGAAAGCAAGTAAACCTAAATAGCACTCCCCACAATTACCTTAAGAGGTTCCCGTCGAGTACGATGGACGTGAGGGGTGCTAATACCTTCCCCTCATGTAACCGACTCCCGTACCCGGAACTTGGTTGCGACAGCCTGGTTCCTATCCTTTTCGTTTTAAGAGGTTTTCTCGATATTTTCCTCTCCCGTTTATTCGGGAAAAATAAAGTTTGATGGCGACTCTGTCGAACCGCATTTCCGCGCCTTTCGCGCGAGGGTCGTTTCTCCGAAACGTCTCCGTGATTTTTCGAGGTGCGACAGCTGGCAACTCTGCTGGGGACATTTTGCTCCATGCAAAGAGAGAGTCAAGCCTATCTTTTGGTTTGTGAGGAGTGTTGTTTTTTATTTTTTTTATTTTTCTTTTCGTTTATGTATTCGTTCTTTTGTGGATTTTATTCGTGCTTGTTATCTTGGTTGCCTGTTGGTTCTTGGGATGACATCATGAGTAAGGCTCTACGCCCGAGCTTTGGTAAAAGTAGAGAGAACACATAGTTTAGAATTGGTAGTCGAGTAGTGTTAGTCTCCAAGGATTCGCTCCTTGTGTGCCTGGCATGAAAGCTCCTCCAGAGGAGACCTATTCGTAGATCTTGTTGTAACACAGCTAGCCTGTTGCACGACTTGATTAATGAAGGGTCTGTGATTCTGGGAACCTTTTGTTAGCACCATTCCGATATTGGTGGTCGTGTAGTGTTAGTCTCCAAGGACTCGCTCCTTGTGCACCTAGCATGAGGACCCCGCTCAGGAGAGACCTTATCGTCATTATCGTCGTAATACAGCCAGCCTGTTGCGTGACGCTAATACGACTAGTGTCCGTGATCCTGGGAACCAAACGCAGAAACCTTCCTGTAAGTGGGTTTATGGGTAGAATGTTTAGATCTTCCCGCATAGGTCGTACCTGTCATTTTTCTTTGAGCAGGAATTGTGGTTACTTATCTGTCACAGTTACCAGCTTCAGGAGCTGTTTGAACTGTGATCCTGCGATCCTGGATCTTGTGTCTTGCATTGCATCTTGCATATCATTTGCATTGCATTTCATATGTTGTGCATTTTGCATTTCCAATCCTTCAACAGAATCTTATGTCTTCGTTCCGTCCTCTCCAGTAAATCAAGCTGATTCCTCGACACCAGTACGCAACTAGAGCCAATACAAGACGAATGATGGAGCAGATTCAACAAGAACAAGTTGCTATCAGGAAGGAGCTGGAATCCCTCAACAGAAAGATGGATCAGATCTTCGAAGCCCTCTCCATAACTAGAAAGGAATCAGAGCAGCGAACTGCTCAACGACCGCGTCAGCAAAATCAACACAGAACGTGGAAGCCAGATAGAGTATTTGATAGTCTTCCAATGACATATGCAGATATCTTTGCTCAACTGATGGAGAAAAAGGCTATCGTTCCGAGAGATCTAGCTCCCCCAACTGTCCTCCCTGCTGATTACGACGCGAGTGCTCATTGTGAGTTTCATAAGGGCGCTCCAGGTCACAACATTGAGAACTGCAGGTTCCTCAAGCACAAAATTCAAGACCTGATTGACAAGGAAGCTCTCACCTTTGATGGGAAGTATCTCAGTGCCATTAACGACCCGATGCCGCCAGCCAACTAGTGCTAACATCAGATCAAGTCCAGTCAAGTCCATTCTCTGAAGAAGGCCGTCATGCTGCCATTTAATCTTTCACATTTCTTATATTCTGTCTTTGCGTGTTTAAGTATTGCATGCTTTGAACAATTGCCATTCGTATTTGGTTTTCATTAATGTATTGTTTATGCATGTTCTGAATTAGTTATGTCGTATTCACTCATTTTCACTTATCACCAACACATTTATTCACTCCACTCTATTCACTGTTGTTTAGCATGATTTGAGGGAGGATGATGAAAACGAGATACCCATAATTGCAAATCGTATGCTTTCAGACCGAATCTCGTCAATGATGTACAGGCATTACCTCAATTCCCCAAACATCGGAGATATAAGAAGTTAATCCCTAGTAAACCACTTCGAGCCTAGAAGTAGCAGTTTCCTTCGGATATTCAAACCTTTTACACTCAACCTGGGGCAGGGTAGTGTTCAGTTAATCCAACTCCGCACTCGAATCAACAAATCAAAGTCCCAAAGACGGTGGTTCATCAAAGACCCACGACATGACAGTCACAACAAAATCCAAAAAAAAGAAAAAAATCAAAAGCCTGCTAAGTCAAACACCTCAGAGGGGACTTAGACAAAATCAAGGCAATCCCGATGGATCTGACAAGCGAAGTCAGTCCATGCAAGAGTTAGGGATCAAAACAAAAGCAAAAGAGGACCCCGAAACCCTCAATAAAAACAAAAAGATTCAGTGGCCACCCAGATCAAAGGGCCACCGACATCCATTAAAACCAAAATAAAGTGACTGCCGCGTCGAGCAAACCTTGAACCTTCAAGTTTACACCGTCCAGATAAGTGCAGAATTAACTGAGCGTAGGACTGGAGATCATTAAGAAGAAGGGGTGGGTACAAATCATACTTTGAGCCTAACATCCTTTGTTTCATAACCATAAACCAGGCCACGTTACAACCCTCGAAAGACCTAATTGAGGCGAGGTTTCTTCTGAAAGCATACTATTGCGAGGTTGCGTAACCTGACTCCTCACATGATTTCTAATCAACAGCGTTGGTGTCATTTCTCTCGATATATCTTTCACGCACTAATCAAAATTAGCACAAAGTTTGGACTAACGGTCCATTCATTTCACTATCACGACACCTCAATAAGTGACACACTTTTTCAAAACTTGCATTGAACTTTGCGTTAATTATTACCATTTGTGAGTGTACAATTTTATTTGCAAATCAGTGCTAGGTATTCAAAGACACTCCAGCAAGGGGCAATCAAGGAGGAGTTTGACTTTCAGTGGCGTACACGAGACAAGTGCCACTTCAAAATCCACAGGCTGGGGCAAACCACTCAATAGCTCGAACAAGGGCAAGTCATCCGAGTTCAACCACTATATGTCAGAGCTGGTTAACCTGAGGCGGACCAGTTAACAAGTTTAGACTGGGGCAAGGCCGAGTCATCCCGATCATCAGGCAGAGCAGCCACCTTCTCTGAAGGAAATTCACGATAAATCACCAAGTACCCAAACTTGGGGCATCCAGAGTATCTTCGCCTGTGTCAATCATGGCGTCTTCAGCAAACTGCGTGTCGAGGAAGTCAATCCCTCCCACCACCCGAAGTCCAATCCGCATTGGCAACTACCCAAAGTCCACCACGCTGGCGTCTCCACCTACATTTCCAAATTACCCGTCTGCAATCATATGCATCATACGCATCGCATTCGACCTCATAAGCATCTTACATCATATGCATACCAATCATATCATACTTCCACCTCCGCGCGTCAGCATTTGCATTTGCATTTCCATTCGTTATGGAATATCATTTATCATCCAGCATTCATATATGCAAGTCAAGGTCCAGGATCAATCTTGAAGATTTCCAAGACCATCATCAGCCCAGTCAGGGGCATCCTCCACAAAGGTCGTGGATTTCTCCCACGAAAATCAGGAGCTTCAACGCAATCATCAGCCCAGTCAGAGGCAATCTTCTGCAATTGTGGGTTTCTCCCACAAAATACGAATTTGTTCAAAGCAAGATTCAGCCCAGTCAGGGGCATTTTTCAAAGACCATGGGTGTTTCCCATGACGTATTTCAACCTCGTGATTGATCAAATCTTCAAATCAGCATTCAGCCTAGTCAGAGGCATACCATTCAAGATCGTGGGCGTTCCCCACGAAGTTCTTCAACCTTTTGTTGGGCAAATCCAAGAAGTTCAGTGCAAGATCCAGCCCAAGCAGGGACATCTTCAGCAAAACCATGAGCGTTCCTCATGAAGTTGTTCAGCCTTTTGCTGAGCAAGACAAGACATCAAGACAAAACTCAGCCCAGTCAGAGGCATCCCCTTCAGGGTTCATGGGCGTAACCATGAAATCATTTCAGCAAAACTATGATCTCCAAACAAAGACGGTGGGCGTACCCCGTTGACTCATTTCAATTCAATCTTCCTCTTGGGAGTTCCCCATTGAGTTGTACCCAGCAAGCGTGACCGTTGTCAATTACCTTACTATCATCCTTTTGGTGATAGCCGAACTTCGTCGGTTGAACATAGCCTGCATCCTTTCGATGTTGGTAACCTTCAATTTGTGTTTGCCCTATCATCCTTTTGGTGGAAGTGGCCGGTGTGAGTTTCGCTCCGTCATCCTTTTGGTGGTGGGTCTGGCATTTCGTCGATGCCAGATTGTGCGATTGTGTTTGCCCTATCATCCTTTTGGTGGTAGTGGCCGGTGTGAGTTTCGCTCCGTCATCCTTTTGGTGGTGGGTCTGGCATTTCGTCGATGTCAGATTGTGCGATTGTGTTTGCCCTATCATCCTTTTGGTGGTGGTGGCTGGTGTGAGTTTCGCTCCGTCATCCTTTTGGTGGTGGGTCTGGCATTTCGTCGATGTCAGATTGTGCGATTGTGTTTGCCCTATCATCCTTTTGGTGGTAGTGGCTGGTGTGAGTTTTGCTCCGTCATCCTTTTGGTGGGGGGTCTGGCATTTCGTCGATGTCAGATTGTGCGATTGTGTTTGCCCTATCATCCTTTTGGTGGTAGTGGCTGGTGTGAGTTTTGCTCCGTCATCCTTTTGGTGGGGGGTCTGTCACTTGGATTGGTGACAGATTGTGCGATAGTGTTTGCCCTATCATCCTTTTGGTGGTAGTGGCTGGTTTGTGTTTCGCTCCGTCATCCTTTTGGTGGTGGGTCTGGCATTTCGTCGATGTCAGATTGTGCGATAGTGTTTGTCCTATCATCCTTTTGGTGGTAGTGACTGGTGTGTGTTTCGCTCCGTCATCCTTTTGGTGGTGGGTCTGGCATTTCGTCGATGTCAGATTGTGCGATGTGTGTTGTGTTTCGCTCCGTCATCCTTTTGGTGATGGGTCTGGCATTTCGTCGATGTCAGATTGTGCGATTGTGTTTGCCCTATCATCCTTTTGGTGGTAGTGGCTGGTGTGAGCTTCGCTCCGTCATCCTTTTGGTGAGGGGTCTGTCACTTGGATTGGTGACAGATTGTGCGATTGTGTTTGCCCTATCATCCTTTTGGTGGTAGTGGTTGGCTTGTGTTTCGCTCCGTCATCCTTTTGGTGGTGGGTTTGGCATTTCGTCGATGTCAGATTGTGCGATTGTGTTTGCCCTATCATCCTTTTGGTGGTAGTGGCTGGTGTGAGTTTCGCTCCGTCATCCTTTTGGTGGGGGTCTATCATAATCATTTATGATAGATTGAGCGATAGTTTGTTGAGTTTCGCTCCGTCATCCTTTTGGTGGGGGGTCTATCATAATCATTTATGATAGATTGAGCGATAGTTTGTTGTGTTTCGCTCCGTCATCCTTTTGGTGGGGGGTCTGTCATAGTCATTAATGTCAGATTGTGCGTTTGTGCTTTGCTCTACCATCCTTTTGGTGGTGGTAGCCGCGTGTGTTTCGTTCCATCATCCTTTTGATGATGACGATATTTTGCCTATTATTTACAGTTTACTCAGAGGTTTACCTCATCCAGCAATTTCAACTCTCAAGCATCTCTCTTTCTTTCGGACAAATTCAGGGTCTTTTTTTTATCTAATTGACTTCTACCTCAGGAAAACGAACGCCGTAGCAGTTTATTTCCCTAGGTTTAAGCCTATTAGATAGGGGCATTTGTCATACCCTAAATTTGTCCTACCCTTTTGTAAATATTTTTCGCATTATCGTTTCATGCCGTTTAGACATGTGTCCACCTGAAATCGGGCGTTTTCCAAACTTTACCTTTTTTAACCATTTAAGATGTGACATGTGGCCTAAGGACTCTCTTTATATATATATATATATATATATATATATATATATATATATATATATATATATATATATATATATATATATATATATATATATATATATATATATATATATATATATATATATATATATATATATATATATATATATATATATATATATATATATATATATATATATATATATATATATATATATATATATATATATATATATATATATATATATATATATATATATATATATATATATATGAATATTTTTTTTTTAATTCCTTAAACTTTTCTTTTTTCTCTTTTTTTTAAATGTTACTAATAATTTTGTTTTTTTTAAGTAATTAATTTTGTTTTTTTAGTTTGTTCTATATATTTGTTAATATTTATTTAATTATATTTGTTAATATTTTATTAATTCAAATTATGTTAGTTTACATTATAATTATTTAGTTCTAATATTCATAAAATAATTGAAAGGAAAAGTAAGAAAAAAAGAAAAACAAGTTGAGGAAGGGCCCAGTTTCAGCGGCCCGTTAGGGTTGGCTTTGGGTGTGCTTTTAAAGGAGCAGAAGAACTGATTGAAAGGGGGGGGGGGGAGAAAACACTGTTCATCGGCTGGGAGAGAAAAAAAGGATCCACCGCCCTTAATCCCAACAGAAAACCTTAAAAATAATGTTATCCTCTTCTCCCTTATTCACCCTAGCCGTCGTGTGAGTTCTCTTTCCCCTTCAGTTTTTCAAATCGCCATCATCATCCTTACACTCCCTTCGCTCTAATCTTCTCCGTCACCTCTTTTCCTCACTCATCCCCATCTTCCCTTGCCAAAATCTTTTTCCTTCATCTGCCATTATCTTGCATTTTTCTTCGTCTCCCATTCACGACGCCACAGCTATTCACTTCTCTCCGTCTTCGCTATGTTGCGGCCATCCATCCCTCTCCATCACGCTTTCATTTGACATGAAGAAGTGGTTGTGAGTCGAAACAAGGAGATAACATCATCATGTTGAATTGGATCTAGTTTTACGATTTTCTCGGCTAGCTGATGATATGAAGCCTTCACTTTCGTGCATGATCAAGGTTGCGAGATGCCGGTTCGAAGAATGTGTTGATGGTGTGTGCTGTTAGAATTAGTTTTAGCCGGTTGTTCGACAAGGCTATTCGACAGGGGTAATGTTTCCATTCCAAAGTTTTAAGTTGTTTGCATAATTTATTGGTGATTAAAATCTTCGATGCAATATCGCAGTTGTTTTGCTTTATATCTGTAGGATACTATTGATTATTAAAATTTGGTTTCCATTTGCGAATATGGGTTTTTTTCATTCAAGCCATGATTAGGATTGCTGACCTTGCTTCGGTTTTGGATTTCTGCTTGAAATGATTCAATAGTTGATATGTTGCTACCTGAGTTTTTATTTAGTGAATGTTGAGCCGCTAGATTGTTACGGTTGTTGTCTTGGTAGAAACTGCTTAAATCTTGTATCAATTTCACAGATATAAGTTTGTTTTTTTTTTCTCTCTGCTCAAAGTTTGCGTTGGAGTGAAAGCACTGTTAGTAGTTTGATTTTTTTTTTAGGCTTATAATATGAGGTCTTTATGCAGAACTGATATTCTGCTATAAGTTTGATATAATTGCAACTCTGCTATTTTTGTTTCTGTTCTATATGTCCATTTGCAGAGCTTGTTATGATTTGGGGCTCTTGGATTTTGATAATCTAATTATTATATATAACTGATGTGTGTCAAATATAATTAACTTATGATTTATTTTATTTTTAGTATATTTAATTAAGTATTTCTAATATCCATATTTATTTTCTAGATTAAAGCAACTATTTAGTAATTAGTATTTTTCTTTAGATAATTTAAAGTATTTTTCTAACTAAAGATCAAACTTTCAAAGTATTATTAATTAGTTTATTTTTCTAGAGAATCCAATAATTTTCAAAAAGAGATCATTTTTTTTAAAAAAAAAAAATTATTATTAACTAGTTCATTTTAGAGAATCTAATAATTTTTCAAGAAAAATTTTGGGATCATTTCAAAAGCTTTTATTGACAAAACAAGAGTAAATCAAGACTTTTTTTAATTCGCGAAATAAATAAACTCTTAGTCTAGCACTTCTCGAGTTTTTTTTGAATAAATACTATTGGGGCGTACGCCTTGGGTAGTGACATTCGACTTTTCGTTTTAAAATACACTCTTTAGTTATTTAGACAAGGAAATATCATTGGGGTCTAGCATTACATATGATACTTTTGTTGTTTATTCAAACAATATTTTATAAATTAAATCAAAATCATTCTATTTATTAAGTAAATTATTTAATAAGGCAGTTTCAAATTAGATTATGTTTAAAAGAGAAAAAAAACTTTGAGGCAATAGTATTTCTGGAGCTTGTTTAATCAAATCATTTTTAGTTAAAATTACGAAAAATTAAACTCTCGAAGTCTAGCACTTCTTGAGTTTTCGAATGCATATTATTGAGGTGTACACCTTAAATAATGTACTGTTCAACTTTTCACTCTTTAAACGTATTCTCTTTTGGGCAAATAAATATCATAAAAATCTAGCATGTTTGAACGATCATTATTAAGGTGTACACCTTAAATAATGTGTGGATCAACTTTTCGTTCTAGAAATCTCTGTTGATAAAGAAATATTATAGGAATCTTGCACCCCGTGTGATATGTCCGTTGTCCATCCAAACATTTTTCTAATGAAAAAGGTGTCGTCGAGATCTAGCATCTCGATAATACCCCGATTAATTGATTGCAAGGCCTACGTCTCATTTACCAAATAATCGTCATTCCTCCTACTTTTCAAATCCTATCTCGTATTCTCACTTCTCATACCGTAAACTCTCTTCATATCCTCGATTCAATTTCAAATTATTTTCATACCCTATTTTCGCTTCAAATCATTTTCAAAATGTTTTTCCTGATTAGAACTCCGAAAGAAGGAGGTTCTTGGAATCTAGAATTCTTTGAATCTTCGAGTGAATAGTTCTCGAGGAACGCCCTTTGAGTTGTTATTCACTCAACCTTTCGACTCTTTCAAACTCAAACCATTTTCAAACGTTCTCCTAAGTCGAATGCTCGTACTTATTCGCAACCCACATTTCGTACACGCATTTACAACTCCTCGTGGTTTTGATATTGGAAGCACCCTCAGGGACCAATGTCATCTCTCACAATCTGACCCTTGACACATCGTCAAGTCGGTTCCATCTTCAATCAAATCCTCGACACGTCGTCGAGCTACTTCAAAACAACTTCCTTTGGCCTCACATGCCATTTTTCGATTCAAACTTTTCACAAACATTTTTAAAACTTACGAAAGAGGGATATTCTCATAATCTAGCATTCTTTGAGTATTCGAATGAGTAACTCTCGAGGCGCGCCCTTGAGTTGTTATTAGTTCATTCTTTCGATTTCAAAACATCCCGCTCTTTATCTTCAACTTATTCAGTCAATTCCCGAAAGAACTGAGTTCTTGGAATCTCGCATTCCTTGAATTCTTGAGTGACAAGCTCTTGAGACACGCTCTTGGGTTGCTTGTCAGTCACCCTTTCGTCTCAAACTCAAACTTCAACCCTTTTCAAACCTCATCATTTCGTGGTTGTTACCACGAACTACGACTGCTCTGATTCTTCATTCTCGTCCGAATGTAAGATACGTAGGCACAAGATTGCGATGATCTTGGCGAGCACACTTCTATCCATCTTCCGTTTCCCCCCATCCTTTCCCGCAGTCGAACTACAACGCTCTGATTTCTCATTCTCGTCCGAATGAGCATACGTAGGCACAAGGGCCCCAATCCTTGGCGAGCACCCTATCCTCTAACTATCCATCTCTCCTTTGTGTCTTTAACCTTTTATCCTACTAATTCTACCTTTAACAACAAGAAGAAAGCAAGTAAACCTAAACAACACTCCCCACAATTACCTTAAGAGGTTCCCGTCGAGTACGACGGACGTGAGGGGTGCTAATACCTTCCCCTCATGTAACCGACTCCCGAACCCGGAACTTCGTTGCGACAGCCTGGTTCCTATCCTTTTCGTTTTAAGAGGTTTTCTCGATATTTTCCTCTCCCGTTTATTCGGGAAAAATAAAGTTCGGTGGCGACTCTGTCGAACCGCATTTCCGTGCCTTTCGCGCGAGGGTCGTTTCTCCGAAATGTCTTCGTGATTTTTCGAGGTGCGACAATACCTTGACATACAAGTTTGATCACTTAATTATTAGTTGTTGAATATTGGTATTGCATGTCTATTTGCATTGTATTGCTTGGGACATCTTTATTTTTTTATTAAATATGAGATCATTGTTGTTGTATATTCTTCTTAGATATTTAGCTCATATGTTCATTGGAATTATTTGTTAGTGGTTATTTACTTGGTTTTAGATGCATTTTGATCTATCTCTTTTTGATGTTATCAAAGGGGAAGCAATTGTAATGAGTCTAGAATTTTTTTTATGCGTTTTTATGCTGTGAATGGTTTGTGTGAAAAGTTTTAGTGGGAGCATACACGTTATACTCAAAATCAACTCAATTCCAAGTGAAAGCTCGCCAAGCATAAAAAAGGGGGACATTGTAGTTTCATGTCCCTACTTCATTTAAGGGGAGCATCTATATTCAGTTATTTTATTACTTATCTTATCACTTTCATCTTTCATTTACTTTCTATTTGTTGAGTCTACTTTATGATTGCGCTTCTCGGAATCAAGTTTGAAAAGATTTTTTATTAGTATGCATAAAGCTTTAGTTATGTTTAATCTTAACTATAATGTTTTTTTTATCAATTGCATTGGGATTGCTACCGAGTTAACTACCTAACTAACTGAGTTAACTTCTGACTCAATGATTCAAGTGCAACTAACTCCAATGCTAGTTCCAAAGCAAACTCCAAATCACATTTCAAACCTAGCAACTCCAAACCTTCACTCTGTATAAACAAATATTCACCATTTCACAAGGGACCTTCAATCATTTTCACAATTCTCTCTCAATTTTCACTCTTCACCCTCTCACTTCTCCCAATTCTCTTTGCATTTTCTGCAACTTCTTCACATTCATCTTCATCTTCTTCCCAAAACCACATTAGAGCTCAAATTTACCAATAACGAGTAGCAACTTCCACATTGGAAGTGCTTTTCTCTTGAGCTTAACCTCCATTATTTTTGCAATTCAACTTGGTTTTCTGGAGTTTTATTGGCTTTTGCTTCAGGTCAAGTGATTATCTCAAGTTTCTTCGGTGCAAATTCGTATTTGCAGATTTCGTCGCATTCAATCATACTCATATGCATGTCCTTCATCCCAAAAACTAAATTTCTTACGTTGTTCGTCTCTGACTTGTAGCAAGACAACGACTCGGTATCGTTATTTCACTCGCTCAAGCAAATCCAAGATCATGGCTGATATCAAACAAGAGAACGCTTCCTATAAGCAAACGTTGGCCCAATTCCAAGGTTGGATGGATCAGTTCCAGACCAACATGGATGTTATCATGGAGCTCCTTCGTGCTTAGAAGGACGTCGCTACTACCAATTTCGTTATTGCAACTGTTACTAATGCTACTGTTGTCACTCTTATGGTGATTCCTCCTCCTGTTGTTACTTCTTCTCCTACTGTTGTTAAAGTGCCGGTTGAGGCTATTGTTTAACCTACTATCAACCTACCAAGTGCTCAGCCTGGTTTGAATAGAATGCCTGCTACCTTCCCGTGGGGAATGCCTCCGAATTTCACTCCTCAGATTTCCAGTGGTAGTGACTTTGTTTCGTATCAACCTTTTGTTGCACCCATGCCCAATGGTAATTATGCTGCTTACCCTTGGGGCATGCCTACTCCACTTTTACCTCCTGTGGTGAACCATGATGAACACGATATTCCTCAAGCGCAGATTCTCCAGATTCCTATGTCGACTGGTGTTGAAATTCTTGAGGAAGATGAACATATGTATAGGGGTCCTACTATTCATGTTCCAGTTTTGTCTCAACCTGCTCAAACTGTTGTTTAAAATGTTCATGCTGGAATGCCCTATCCTGAGGCATCCTCTTTTGTTGTAGTACTTCCTATTGGTTATCCATATGGTTTTCAGATGAATCAGAATGCTGGTCAGATGGTAAATTCTGGGTTGGTGTATCCGTCTCAATTTGTTCAGATACCTACTCCAGCTGCATCACAACTTCCAAATCCATAGACTCTTGCCAGACCTACTGATCATAACAAACCTGCTGACTATAAGCTGTTAGATGAAAGGATTAGAGCTATTGGAGGTTATTCTGCTTTTGACATGGAAGCCAAAGACTTGTGTTTGGTTCCTAATGTTGTGTTGTCACAAAAATTCAAGATTTCAGAACTGCCAAAGTACAAAGGTTTGAGTTCCCATTGCAGTCATGTGACCATGTACTACAGAAAGATGGCATCCTACATTGGCAACGATGAATTTCTGGTTCATTGCTTCTAAGATAGCTTGTCTGGAGCTTCTTTAGATTGGTATATGGGTTTAGGTTGTAGCAAGATTCGCTCGTGGAAAGACTTGTCTGAAGCATTTTTGAAGCAATACAAGTATAATCTCGATTTGGCTCCTACCAAATTGCAATTGCAAAATCAGACTCAACATACAACTGAAAATTTCAAGGAATATGCACAAAGGTGGCGTGAAATGGCCTCTCGTGTGTGACCTGCCTTTTCGGACAATGAGTTATTGATATCTTTATGGGCACTTTGCAAGGGTTGTATTATGAGAAAATGGTGGGCAGATCTTCATCAAACTTTGATGATATCGTGACTATTGGTGAAAGAATTGAGAATGGGATGAAAAATTGGTAGGATAAATGGTATCACTGGTCAACAAACAACTAAGAAACCTCAGAGAAGTTATTCGAAGAAGAAAGAAGGTGAAGCGAATGCTGTGATGGAAAAGGCCTCTCCTCAGTATTAGGCTCTCATGGCTCTCATGCCGTATTATCTGTATCCTTATGTAGTTGTTGCCCAGTATCAATAACCGCCATATCAGTACCATCCGCAACCACGAGTTCAAAATTCTCAGAATTAAAAATAACTACAAAGTCAACAGTCTCAACAAAACAACACAAATGTTCAATATCAGAATAAACAGATTAAAAATAATCAAAACAATCGCAAGCGTCCGAATTTTGACAAAATTCTCGTGCCATATACAGATTTATTTCCTTATCTGATTCATCAAGGGGCAATTGTTCCCAAGGAGATCGCACATGTAGTTCCTCCTTATGGTCTGAAGCATAATCTGAATGCATCTTGTGCTTACCATTCTGGGTATATAGGACACATCATCGAAGACTGCATTATGCCAAGGTTCAAGAGCTTATTAACCAGAAAATCTTGACATTTTCTGAAGAGCGTCCTAATATACAAACTAATCCTTTGCCTACTCATGGTGGACCTAGGTTTAATATGGTTGAGGATGATCAAGGGGATGAGTTGATCAGAGATGTCGACAACGTGAAAACATCGATAATTGTTGTGATCAAGAAGTTGAAAGAGCAAGCATTATTAAAAGGTCTTCATGGGAAATTCCAAATTTGTGATGATAATCCCAATCAGTGTCGAAGGTTGAAAGGTTGCATTTAGATCTTGATGAATCAAGGTGTAGTTCAGTTTTCCAGAGCCAAGTTTGTGGAAGAGGTAGCTACTATTGAGTCATTCACGATCATATATAGGAAGGTTCCTGTGGAAGCTCCTAAGAAGAAAATACAACCTATCACTATTTGTGTGCCAAAATTATTCCCGTATAAGAATTCAAAAGAGGTTCCTTGGAAGTATGGTTCTACCGTGTTTTCTGGGGGTCGAGAAATTCAGTTTTCAGAATCCGAAATTATGAACGTAACTCCTACTAGAGGCATGACTCGTAGTGGACGAGTGTTTGCTCTAAAGGTCATATCTAAGCCAGTGCAAGTTCCAACTGTTGTTTCTCCCAAGGAGAAATCTGCTTCAACAACCCATGTTATGCAACAAGGGGCATCAACCGCTGCATCAGTGCCAATCACTTCATCTATGGATGTTACAAAAAGGAAATAAGAGTTTCTCAAGCTGATCAAGAATAGCGATTTTAAGATTGTGGATAAGTTAGGGCAAGCTCCTTCGAGGATTTCAATCTTGTCTTTACTCATGAGCTCGCCCGT
Organism: Lathyrus sativus; assembly: GCA_963859935.3. Classification (NCBI taxonomy): domain Eukaryota; kingdom Viridiplantae; phylum Streptophyta; class Magnoliopsida; order Fabales; family Fabaceae; genus Lathyrus; species Lathyrus sativus. The sequence goes on from OZ012738.1 coordinate 588,460,300, forward strand.
GCACAGATTGGCTTTGTTGAAAGTTTTGAACACTGCTCATGTAATGCATGATATTCCCATAGAATAATTTGGTGATGTAGTAGCAAACATAATTGCTAGTCGGTATTTGGGTTTCAACGAGTCAGAATTTCCTCTTGAAGGTACTGCCCATAATAGAGCCTTGCACATATCAGTAACTTGCATGGATTCTTTACTATCTCGGTTTCTTGTGGATGTCGGTTCTTCTCTCAACATGATACCTAAGGGCATATTGAGTCAACTACTGGTAGAAGGGAGCGAGATGAGGCCAAGCACTTTAATTGTCAGAGCTTTTGACGGTTCTTAAAGGCAAGTTATTGGAGAAGTAGATATATCCATTAAGATCGGGCCGCATTTGTTTACCATTACTCTCCAAGTGATGGATACTAATCCGGCATACAGTTGTTTATTTGGTCGACCCTGGATTCATGACACAGGGGTAGTTACTTCCACATTGCATCAAAAACTGAAATTCATGTTTGATGATCAAATGGTCATCGTTTATGGTGAAGAATATTTGCTAGTAACCGAGTTATCATCCTTCCAATGTGTCGAGACCAATGAAGGCATAGCTGAGGTGTCGTTACAATGTCTTGAATTCAGAGATGTCAGCTCTGTTTCTGTCAATTCAAGTGGATCACAGAAAATGACCATGTCATCTGTCAAGAGTGCTAAAGAGACCATCGAGAAAGGTGCCTTACCTGGTTGGGGTTAAATCCTGAATGTGATTCAGAAGCATGGCCATTTTGGACTGGGTTACCATCCCAATCAACAAGCTAGCTCACGCGGTCAACATAAGTGCAATTTGATCAAGTTTAAAATCGCAGGACTCCAGGAGGGTGATATTGTGTTCGCCATTGATAATGCTGGTCCTAGCAACTGGAGTGTAAGCTTTGTACGCAAGTGTCCACCTGCCTTCAAGCTCAACAATTGGACATATACTATGGTTCCCGTTGTTTTTCCCACAAACATGTAATGCATTTTGTTTTCCTATGCCCTCGTCCTCTCCCGAGACGAGTGGATAGCTTGTAAAGGGCCTCCCGCTTTTGAAACATTATGTGATCAATAAATAAATTTTTTTTTGCATTCAAATCATGCTCTACTTTATTTCTTTATATTACTTTTTCACAAATAATAAATGGCAAAAGTTTCTTTTACTTTTCACCTTTCAAATAGCTCATTATAAACATAATTCATAAACACGCAGAGCAAATAAATGCATTGATAACAACATGGCAAACATCCATTGTAATTCTGGGATTCCAATTAACCAAGCCGAAGAATATGGCGAGGAAGATTGTTAATTATCGGCTGAACTAGAAAGGCTACTTGAGCACGAGCAGAAAGAGATTCAGCCACACAAAGAGCTAGTGGAAGTTACCAATCTTGGTACTGATGATGTCAGAAAGGAAGTCAAGGTTGGGGCATCCCTCTCTAAGCATGTACACTCCGATTTGGTCAAGTTATTGAAAGAGTATGTTGATATTTTTTCCTGGTCTTATCAAGATATGTCTGGGTTAGATACCAACATCGTTGAACATCACTTGCCACTCAAACTTGAATGTCCTTCTGTCAAGTAGAAACTCAGAAGGACCAGACCCGACATATCTTCAGAGAAGCTTATCTTTATTCAGTGATAAGTGACAATCTCTTCAGAGAAGCTTATCCGTCTTCAGCGATAAGTGGCAATCTCTTCAGAGAAGCTTATCTTTATTCAGTGATAAGTGGCAATCTCCTCAGAGAAGCTTATCTGTCTTCAACGATAAGTGGAAATCTCTTCAGAGAAGCTTATCCTTCTTCAGCGATAAGTGGCAATCTCTTCAGAGAAGCTTATCCGTCTTCAATGATAAGTGGCAATTTCTTCAAAGAAGCTTATCCGTCTTCAACGATAAATGGCAATCTCTTTAGAGAAGCTTATCCGTATTCAACGATAAGTGGCAATCTCTTCAGAGAAGCTTATCCTTCTTCAGCGATAAGTGGCAATCTCTTCAGAGAAGCTTATCCTTCTTCAGCGATAAGTGGAAATCTCTTCAGAGAAGCTTATCCGTCTTCAACGGTAAGTGGCAATCTCTTTAGAGAAGCTTATCCTTCTTCAGCGATAAGTGGAAATCTCTTCAGAGAAGTTTATCTTTCTTAAGTGATAAGTGGCAATCTCTTGGGATAAGCTTATCCGTCTTCAGCGATAAGTGGCAATCTCGTCAGAGAAGCTTATCCGTCTCCAACGATAAGTGGCAATCTCTTCAGAGAAGCTTATCCTTCTTCAACGATAAGTGGCAATCTCTTCATAGAAACTTATCCTTCTTAAGCGATAAGTGGCAATCTCTTGGGAGAAGCTTATCCGTCTTCAGCGATAAGTGGCAATCTCTTTAGAGAAGCTTATCCTTCTTCAGCGATAAGTGGAAATCTCTTCAGAGAAGCTTATCCGTCTTCAGCAATAAGTGGCAATATCTTCAGAGAAGCTTATCCGTCTTCAACGATAAGTGGCAATCTCTTCAGAGAAGCTTATCCTTCTTCAGCGATAAGTGGAAATCTCTTCAGAGAAGCTTATCCGTCTTCAGCGACAAGTGGCAATCTCTTCAGAGAAGCTTATCTTTCTTTAGTGATAAGTGGCAATCTCTTGAAAGAAGCTTATCCGTCTTCAGCGATAAGTGGCAATCTCTTCATAGAAGCTTATCCATCGCCAACGATAAGTGGCAATCTCTTTAGAGAAGCTTGTCCTTCTTCAACGATAAGTGGCAATCTCTTCAGAGAAGCTTATCCTTCTTCAGCGATAAGTGGCAATCTCTTGGGAGAAGCTTATCCGTCTTCAGCGATAAGTGGAAATCTCTTTAGAGAAGTTTATCCTTCTTCAGCGATAAGTGGCAATCTCTTCAGAGAAGCTTATCCCAAGATATCCTCTTATCCAATCCTAAAGAGAGGGACGGGTAAGATGGTCTCGTGACCAAAGAACAGGTTCGGAAGCCGATTATGCGAAGGGAAGGATGAACATATAGTTTTGTTTTAGTAACCTTCGGAATAAGGTTCTACAAAAGGTCCTCATAGTCACGGACTCCGAAGTTTGAAATAAAGACGCCATTACAACTACTCGTAAGACATAATCATCCCAAAGGGGTCTCATCTGAGCGGTGGAATTCAAACCAACTCAACAAGTCCTAAGTCTCGAAAATCAGAAAGAATCCACCTCCTAATATTAATGTATACTAGAAATCTCGGGTAGAAAGCTTTTATCCTCACAAACCAACCCAATAAATCCAACAGGTTAGAAAATAAGGCATAATAAACAATAAAAGCAAATAAATTACACAAGCACGACACACAAACTAGGTTTGGCTTGCTAGAATGTTTCCCAGCAGAGTCTCCAGCTAGGTTCCTAGCCACTTTCGAATATTCTGAATGTATTGCCAACATCATCCCAAGTCAAAATGTGTGTGGATTATAGAGATCTCAATAAGGCTAGCCTGAAAGATGATTTTCCTCTGCCTCATATTGATGTCTTAGTAGATAATACCGTGCATTTCTCTATCTTTTCACTTATGGACGGTTTCATCATGCCATATGGTACATATTATTACAAAGTCATGTCATTTGGTTTGAAAAATGCAGGGGCAACATACCAACGTGCCATGACAACCCTCTTTCATGATATGATCCATAAAGAGATTGAGGTTTATGTGGACGATATGATTTCCAAATCCAGAACTGAAGATGATCATCTGGACCATCTGAAGAAGTTGTTTGACAGACTCCAAAAGTTCAAATTACAGTTGAATCTAGAAAAGTGTACCTTTGCAGTTCGATCTGGTAAACTGTTGGACTTTATTGTGAGTCAAAAGGGCATTGAAGTTGATCCTGACAAGGTTTGGGCAATTCAGAACATGCCGCCTCCCAAAATAGAAAAAGAAGTTTGTGGCTTTCTGGGCCGACTTAATTACATATCCGGATTCATTTCTCATCTGATGGCTACCTGTGAACCAATGTTCAAATTGCTAAGAAAAAATTAATCGGTTGAATGGAACAATGATTGTCAAGAAGCTTTTGACAAAATAAAAAATATATTTTCAAGAACCACTGGTCTTAGTACCTCTAGTTCCTGGTAGGCCTTTAATGATGTGTCTCACTGTTCTCGATGAATCAATGGGATGTGTATTGGGTCAGCATGACGACACTGGCATAAAAGAACATGCAATTTATTATCTGAGCAAGAGTTCACTAATTGTGAGACCAGATACTCACTATTGGAGAAAACTTGTTGTGCTCTGGCTTGGGTTGCTCGACGCCTAAGACAATATATGATTTGCCATACTACTTTATTGATTCCCAAGATAGATCCGATAAAGTACATTTTTGAGAAGCCTGTTGTCTCTGGATGAATCGCTCTGTGGTAAATGTTGTTGACTGAGTATGATATCTAACATGTTACCCAGAAAGTAATAAAAGGGAGCATATTGTCTGACTACCTCGCTCATCAATCTGTGGAGAGTTATCAACAAATGAAGTTTAACTTTCCTGATGAGCATGTTATGTTTATCAGAGATTATAAAACTCCAGACCCTGATATAGTATCAGAACCAAGGGCGCGATAGACGCTCGTGATTGATGGTGCCGCCAATGCTAAAGGTCGTTGAATTGGTGTTGTCATCATCTCTCCGACAGGTTTTCATCTTCTCTTCATCGCCATATTATGCTTTGAATGCACCAACAATATGGTTAAGTACGAAGCATGTATCTATGGAATTGAAGCGGAAATTGACATGAGAATCAAGATTCTGCCCTGGTGATTGGCCAAGTCAGAAGGAACTTTGTAACTCGGGATTCCGAGTTGGTTCCGTACCAAAAGCACATCGCAAAATTATTCCCTATTTTGATGAAATCATTTTTCATCATATTCCTAGGGAAGAAAACCAACTAGCTGATGCTCTTGCCACCCTGGCATCCATGTTCAAAGTCAAGTGGAAGAACGAAGTTACTTCTATCCGCATTGATCATTTGAACAAACCAGCACACTGTTTAGCAATCGAAGATGAGTCTAAAGACAAGCCTTGGTTCTACGACATCAAAAGATATCTAAAAAATAAGAATATCCCGATGGTATCACTATCACTGCCAAGAAAGCTCTTAGGCGGCTTTGCGCCATGTTCTTCTTGAGTGGTGGTGTCCTGTACAAGAGGAATTATGATTCTGTGTTGCTCAGATGCATGGATAGACACGAAGCAGACACAATCATAAGGTCCGTACATGAAGGTTGTGAGGGTGTGCAAGCCAAAGGGCCCGCTATGGCTAAGAAGATCCTTCGAGCTGGGTATTACTGGACAACAATGGAGGTATATTGTTACAACTTTTCCAAAATATGTTACAAGTGCCAGATCTATGGTGATAAGATCCATGTGCCACCAACTCCATTGAATGTTTTGACTTCTCCTTGGCCTTTCTCTATGTGGGGTATTGATATGATTGGAATGATCGAGCCGAAGGCTTCCAACGGTCATCGCTTCATTCTAGTTGTTATCGACTATTTCACCAAGTGGGTTGAAGCGGCTTCTTACATAAATGTTACATGACAAGTGGTTGCCAAATTTATCAAGAAAGAGATAATATGCCGATATGGCATTCCTAGCAATATTATCATTAAAAATGCAAGCAACTTGAACAACAAGATGATGAAGGAGTTGTGTCAAGAATTTAAGATCGAGCACCACAACTCTTCACCATACCGGCCCAAGATGAATGGCATCGTCGAATCAGCAAACAAAAGCATCAAGAGGATTGTCCAAAAAATGGTCAAGACTTGCAATAATTGGCACAAAATGCTTCCCTTCGCATTACATGGCTACAAAACTTAAGTTCGTACTTTCACTAGGGCAACTTCGTATTCGCTTGTGTATGGTAAGGAGTGTGTTTTACCCATTGAAATCAAAATTCCTTCGCTCAGAGTCATCATGCAAATAGATCTCGTTGAAGCTGAATGGATCCAATCCAGATACAACCAGTTGAATCTCATCGAAGAAAAGTGCCTTGCAGCCATTTTCCATGGTCAATTGTATCAGAGATGCCTCAAGCGAGCTTTTGACAAGAAAGTTCTCCCTCGAGCATTCTATGTAGACGAACTCGTGCTCAAAAGGTATTCTCCTGTTCATTCGGATCCATGCGGCAAGTGGACTCCCAATTACGAAGGACCCTTTATTGTCAAGAAGGCCTTCTCAGGCGGAGCCCTGATCCTCACCACCATGGATGGGGAGGAGTTGCCACTATTTGTGAACTCTGACGCAGTCAAAAAATATTATGCCTAAAAAAATGATGAATAATGAGTTTGCTAGATTGGCGTCTGCAAGGACAATCTAGGCAAAAATGGGCATCCCGATGGACCAAAAAAAGAAATATCCATGCAAAAGTTAGGGAGAAAACAAAAAATAATAGTAGCCCGCTAAGTTGAAAACCCAAAAGGGTGACTTAGACAAAAATTGGTATCCCGGTGGATGAAAAAAATAATACAATGTCCAGGCAAAAATTAGGGATAAAGGCATTTGACTGTGAACACTTGAGACTATCTTTATCATAATTGGACCTCAGATGGTAAATGATCAGTCAAATCATCATCAACGGGCGCAAAGTGTTGGAACCAAGACTTACAGTGGATAGTGGCCAATGTTGTAATCAATACAAAATCAAATTTCCCATTGCCATTTACTTTTTTTTCTTCAATTTATTGTAAATTTCCTCATCAAGGATTTTTGCATCCTTGTACACACCTTATGTACAAATATTTTTATATTCAATAAAATTCATCCTTTTAGTTCTCATTTGTCTCTTTTCAATATTGGTTTGCAAAATAAATGATTATTTGTGATCACATAATGCTATAAAGCGTTGAGAATAATAAAACCTAAATCAACCAGGAAAGCATTATGCATTGCATGCTTTATCGGAAATCCTTAAGGGATAATAGGTAGTCTCCATTGCATGTTTAATCCCCAACAGGTATCATTATGGTTCTTTAGAAGGGTTGTTTACCTTTCATTTCCCCAGTAGAACCGTAGTTTCCCCAAGCAGAGACATGTTTGCTCTTCCCTAACAAGAGCAGGATTCCTCACAGCATCCTCAACAAATCGAAGTTATCATTTCCCAGCAGCGGTGATGTTTTGGTTTTCTTTTGTCTCACGCAATAAGAATTATCCTGACCTTGTTCTTCCGAAAAAGAGTCGGTTATTTGAAGATCACCCATGGTTCCTTCATTCCCTAGATGGAGTCAACTACGGTTGGAAGGTTTATTCATCTCCAGTAGCAGTATTGGTAATAGCCTGGAAGTCTGAGATCTCTAGGCTCTTTCCCCAACGACATCGTTGTCATATGTGGTTTTCTTTTCCCCAGCTGAAGATGTCAAGTTCGTTTTGTTACAATCTCTTCCTACCTGCAACACAATATCTTAACCTATATTGTTGCATAACATGATATCAAGCATCATGTAAGATCAAGCATACATAGCATATGCATCAAGCATACTCCCTTTTGACTGACTTATCTCACCAGTGGATCTCAGCCAAACCTTTCTCTTGAACAAATCTAAACACTTTCACCTTACCATCTTTTGTCGCCGTCGGCCAAAAAATTTGAGCTACTATTTTATTTAATCTCTTTCCACCTCGAATAATAGAAAAGCTATCGCAATTCGAACATTCAGGTCCAAGAAGATTAAATATGGGCAGTTGTCGTAACCCGAAATTTAACATCCCCTTTTACCTTTTGCATAAGCATGTGCATTTGCATGCTGGCATACGCATTAGCACTTTTTCTCTATGGTTTTTATTACAAGAATATTCAGGTTTTTAAGACCAATTAATCACATCTTCACAAAGACATCACATCATCATTACAAGTAAAAAAAACAAGGGTTTTTATGCCTATTCATCAAAGCAAAAGGTCAAAAATCGGAGTCGTGGCCATAACATTATTTTTTAAGAAAAATGGGCAAGTTGTACCTATGGTAATCGATTACCACTTTGCTAGGCAAAGTAGGGTAATCGATTACCCTATGCAAAAATGCAGATTTTGCTGCATTTTTTGTGACAACAACTTTCCCTCTACTATTTTAGGGTCTACATGGTTCTAGAATCATGTGGAACATTCTAGACATCTCTAGACAGATCAAGACCTTTCTAAACACTTCAAAGCATTTATTCTAATACATCATTTTCAATCAAGACCACCTTGTAACTTCATTTGCAAGCATGAGAACCTTTTGATTTGAACTTACATTGAGAATGCTACCGAGTTAACTACCTAACTAACTGAGTTAACTTCCGCCTCAGTGAATCAAGTGCAACTAACTCCAAGGCTAGTTCCAAAGCAAACTCCAAAGCACATTCCAAACCTAGCAACTCCAAACCTTCACTCTATATAAACAAATCTTCACCATTTCACAAGGGACCTTCGACCATTTTCACAATTCTCTCTCAATTTTCACTCTTCACCCTCTCATTTCTCTCAATTCTCTTTGCATTTTCTGCAACTTCTTCACATTCATCTTCATCTTCTTCCCAAAACCACACTAGAGCTCAAATTCACCAATAAATAGTAGCAACTTCCACATTGGAAGTGCTTTTCTCTTGAGCTTAACCTCCATAATTTTGCAATTCTACTTGGTTTTCTGGAGTTTTATTGGATTTTGCTTCAAATCAAGTGATTATCTCAAGTTTCTTCGGTGCAAATTCGTATTTGCAGATTTCGTTGCATTTTGCTCGGTTTCGCTACGATTCGGTTGCAAATTCAAATTTCTCTGGTTTTCTTTAATTATCTTCATCACAAATCACTTGAAAAAATCACCAAGGCAATCCTCTGCCTTGTAGGTTGGAATTTCTCACTCAATTTACTGTTATTGATCACTTTCGTATTGTTCGTAATGTAGATTCGATAATTTTTGTGTATGCGAATTGATTGAGCAATTGTTTGATTCTTGTTCTTGATGAGTTAATTGATTCAATTGAGGCCTAATTGATGATTTCAAACTTGATTTTTACGCACAAATGTCCACCATAGCATGTGGATGATTGGATATGTGTTTTGGTTGCTGAAAGTGCTTTTTGAAAAATTATATTTTTTTGCCACTGTTACAGTGGTAATTGGTTACCTATATATGGGTATCGATTACCCTGCTTATTTTTTGCGTGGTTTTGCAATTTTCAAGCAGGTAACTGATTACCTGCATGTGGTAATCGATTACCACTATAACAGAATGCCATTTTTCTTCCTATTTTCAAGCTTGTTTGCTATTATTTCCTCATTTAACTTCCATGGCTTGATAGGCTTGATATTTAGGGATGTTTTATGAGTTGTTTAACTTTTGTTGGAAGCATGTATGCAAACTTTCAATGTGCGATTTGTCGATTCTCGATTATTTGCATTTTGTGACACTTGTATGATCATGACCATTCTTACACCTTTGTTCACATGATAACATGATTAGTATTGCATGTTAATTGATGTTTGTTTCTGCCATTGCAATTTCTTCTTGATTGTATTAAGTTTGGTCTTCATTGAGCAAGCTTATCTTTGTATAATCAATAATACACACGTTTGCTTTGACGATCTTTCAACTCGCTTGAAAGATTATTGGCTTGTTCACTCTCTTATGATTAATTAATCGAAACCTTGTCTCAATTAGTTGATCACCCCTCTTTCTTCTCTTTTAGATCTTTTAAAACCTTGTTCTCTCGTTCTCCCTCAGAGTCGAAGATTTGCAACACGTTGGAGCACTGTACAAGTTTGCGCCGTTGTTCTATCAGTTTCGTTTGTCGTACTACACTTTAGTGTTAGAGAAGGAGTGAGAATGGAGAATTCCTACACTCATTCTGATTATTTTGGGTAGGGGACGAATGACCCTGTGCTTGGAATCTCTATCTCTTTACTATAGCGTCTTCTCCTTCCCAATCGAGTCGATCTTTGATCACTTGCACCCTAATCTCATGTATTTGGATTTAACTTCATCCTTTCAATTCAACACCTTTTCATTGTGGCCAATCACTACTCTTTGATTCTCCAGAAGGTTTTTAATCAGTCCTTTCTTTGGAAAATCTACCGTTCTTTGGTTAAGGCTAATTCTCTTCTTCCCAGCAAAGTCAATTCTTTTCTTCAGTTAAGCGCAGTCTGACTGTAAATACCGAGTCTCTAGTGGAGTTCGCAAACTTCTCTTGGTTCTATCTCCCTTCTTGTTTGGTTAATCAGTGCCTGTCAATTAAAACACCAAATTTCTCCTTTTCTTAGTTAACCACAGCCTGTCTGTTAACATACTGAGTTTTCTTTGGGTTAATCACCTTCTTTAGGTTAGTCACTCGTTCTTTGGTTAATCATAGTCCACCTGTTAAAACCAACCTTTCTTTGAGTTAATCACCTTCTCTTTGTTAATCACTCATTCTTTTCGGTTAATCATAGTCCGTCTGGTTAAAATACCATTTTCTTCGGTCAAGTACTGCTTGTTTAGTCAGCGTACTGTCCTTTGGGTCACACCCTTTGCTTGGTTCCACACCCGTCCTTTTGGTTGATCACCGTCTATCAGTTAAAAACAAATTCTTTCTCTTTTTGGTTAACCATTGTTTATCAATTAACACACTGAGTCTCCCAGAGAGTCAGAAACCTTCTCTTGGTTCAGTACCCTCTCTCTCATTCTGGTTTATCACAGTTCATCTGTTGACACCAATCTTTTGTTTTCCCCACAGAGTCTTACTCTTATCTTCCTTCAGTTGATCACTGTCTACTAGTTAACGCACCGAGTCCCCTATGGATCTTATCTTTACCTCTTTCTTATCCTTTTCCCCTTTATTTTTATGGTTTCAACATCATTCTTGTGTTTTATCCCTAGTGGAGTTATCATTTTTTTTTCTTTCGTATTCCTCAGCAGAGTTTTCCTTTGTCTTTCTTTCTTGGTTTTGACACCATTTCTTTTGAATCCCCAGTTGGGTCTTGCTACCTCTTTTTCACTCTTGGTTTTGACACCGTCTTCGTTTCCTTTTCTTTCTCTGTCTTAGTTCCCCGAACTACGTAGGCTCTGATTCCCTCATTGCACTATGAGGGTACGTAGCCACGAGATTGAGAAATATTGGTGAGTCACCTTCTTCCACCTTCTATCTCTTTCCCTGGTTACATGAACTATGGAGCTCTGAATTCCTCATTGCACTATGAGGATACGTAGGCACGAGGTCCCTAATCCTCCGCGAGTAATTCTTTCTCCCTTCTCTCTCTCTCTCTCTCTCTCTCTCTCTCTCTCTCTCTCTCTCTCTCTCTCTCTCTCTCTCTCTCTCTCTCTCTCTCTCTCTCTCTCCTTTCCTTTTAGCTAGAAGCCTTTAGATAGATAACCTATCTGAGTCTAGAAGTGAGTGAAATGGTTCCCGTTGAGTACGACAGATGCGTAAGGTGCTAGTACCTTCCTTTTGCATAACTGACCCCCTTACCCATTTCTCTTCCCCTTGGGCTTTATCGATATTTTACCTGTCCTTTGGGATTAAATAAAGTTCGGTGGCGACTCTGTTGTATCTTTGAGTGTGCGTCTCACTCAGGTATAATCCTACTAGCCTCACCCCCAAACGTAGGTGTTGTTGTACATTGAACTGCGTTAACAATTATTATGTATTCGTTTACTTTATGCAATTTTTATTGTGCTTATTCTTTTCATTATGTTTAAATAAGAGATCAAGTATCTCAACATCTCTTATGACATCTGATATCTGCATACCAGAATTTCAATTGGTATTAGAGGAGGCATCCTGCTCTGCATATGGGTGAGATTCAGGGAAGTTACTTTTTAGTGCAATGGGCAAGGAAGGAGGAATATTGAACAGACCACCCATCCTTGATGCATCCAATTATGAATATTGGAAAGTGCGCATGGTAGCCTTTATTAAGTCCATGCATGGTAAAGCTTAGAAATATGTGGTCAAAGGATGGGATCCACCAAAGGCTAAAGATCAGGAAGGTAAGATTACTTATATGATAAATTCTGAGGAATACCGGGATGATGAAGATGACAAGCTAGCTCAGGGTAATTCTAAAGCATTGAATGCCTTATTTAATGGAATGGACAAGAACATCTTCAGATTGATAAAGAATTTTACTGTTGCTAAAGATGCTTGGGAGATTTTGAAGACTGTTCATGAAGGAACCTCTAGGGTGAAATCATCAAGACTTCAACTTCTTACAACCATGTTTGAGAACTTGAAGATGAAGGAGGATGAAAGTATTCATGAATTTCACATGAACATTGTTGATATAGCCAATACTTCAAGTGACCTAGGAGAAAATATTCCAGAAGCTAAGTTGGTCCAAAAAATCCTAAGATCTCTTCCAAAGAAATTTGACATGAAGGTGATTGCCATTGAAGAAGTCTAAGACATAAACACCATGAAGGTGGATGAACTCATGGAATCGCTTCACACTTTTGAATTGGAAATTAGTGAGAAATCTGAAAAGAATAAATGCATAGCCTTGGTGTCTAATCAAGGTGAATGTGATCTAAATTCCAATGAAGAGTTGTCTAAGGTTGTTGTGCTTCTCGAAAAATAGTATAACCAACTGTTGAAAAAGATGGACGAGAAGTCAAGATCAAATGTTAAGACTCAATCATCAAACATCAACAAAAGGAAGGAATTTGGAAGAAGAACCAACAATGATAAGAAACCTAACAAAGGCAAGGGAATCCAATGCTATGAATGCAAAGTGTTTGGATACTACCTTTCTCAAGAAGGAGAAGAAAGGCTTGTCTGCATCTTAGTATGAAGATGATTCTTCAATTGAAGGAGAATATAATAAACATGTTTATGCTCTTATTGGAGTATATGATTCTGATAAAGAATGAGATGGTGAAGAACTCACTTTTGATGAACTGATTGCCTCGTACAAGGAGTTATGCATCAGAAGTGTAGAAGTATGTCAACTAGGAAAGGATCAACAAAATCTTATTGCTCAACTTCATGATGAAAGATTGAAGCACTTGGATGTTATCTCTGACCTTGAGGATGAAGTTGTATTGCTCAACTCTAAACTTGACAATATGACTAAATCTGTAAAAATGCTCAATAGCAATTCTGATGTGCTGGATGAAATTCTTCAATCAGGAAGGAATGCTGGAAATGTTAAAGGGCTTGGTTATAATGATCAAGTTGAGAATAAAGGAAAAGGGCCTGCCATGAATTCTGCTTAACCCAAAAGAAAGCAGAATTGAAAGGTGTCAAGTAAGATGTCCCAACATCAACAAAGACATCAGAAGAGTTACTCAAGAAGAAAGAACTAAGATTGGAAATGTCATCATTGTGGTAAGTTTGGCCACATAAAACCTTACTGCTACAAGCTACATGGTTGTCCCAAATCTGTGACTCAATCCAGAAGGAAAGAGGTTGCTGTTAAAATAAAAAAGAAGTGGATTCCCAAGAATGGCATTGCTGGTCTCATAACAGACACCTCTCTAAGAGCTTCTGCTAGAGAAGATTGGTATTTTGATAGTAGTTGTTTTAGACACATGACTGGTGTCAAGAAATTTTTGGTGGATATTAAACCACATTCCACTAGCTATGACACCTTTGGAGATGGATCAAAAGGTGAAATAAAGGGTGTTGGGAAGCTGGACTATACTGGGCAGCCTAGTCTTGACAAGGTGTTGTTTGTCAAAGGGCTTACTACTAATCTGATAAGTATTAGTCAACTATGTGACTAAGGTATCAAGGTTAACTTTACTAAATTTGAGTGTCTGGTAACAAATGATAAAGATGAAGCTATCATGAAGGGAGCCAATTTAAGGATAATTGTTACTTGTGGACTCCTATAGAAACAAAGTGTTCCTCCATCTGCTTGATGTCAAAAGAAGATGAGGTGAATATGTGGCATCAGAAACTTGGCCACTTACACTTGAAGGGAGTGAAGGAAGTCTTGTCAAAGGAAGTTGTCAGTGGTATTCCTAATCTGAAAATTGATGAAAGAAGAGTCTGTGGTGAATGTCAAATTGGAAAGTAGACAAGGATGTCACATAAGAAGCTTCAACATCTGACCATTTCAAAATTTTGGAGCTACTTCATATGGACTTGATGGGACCTATGCAGGTTTAAAGTCTTGGAGGAAAGAGGTATGTTTATGTTGTGGTTGATGACTTCTCAAGATTCACCTAGGTGAATTTCATCAAAGAGAAGTCTGAGGTGTTTGAAGTGTTCATAGAACTTTGTCAAAAACTTTAAAGAGAGAAGGATTGTGACATAGTTAGAATTAGAAGTGACCATGGGAAGGAATTTAAACAATCAGTTTGATGATTTCTATTCCACTAAAGGAATTAGTCTTGAGTTTTCTTCACCCATCACTCCTCAACAGAATGGTGTGGTTGAGAGAAAGAATAAGACAATTCAAGAATATGCAAGGGTCATGCTTCATGCCAAGAAACTTCCATATCATTTTTGGGCTGAAGCCATGAATATTGCTTGTTACATTCTAAATAAAGTAACCATCAGATCTGGCAATCTGCTAATTTATATGAGCTATGGAAAAGAAGAAAGCCAACTTTGAAGTACTTCCATGTTTTTGGAAGAAAATGTTACATTTTGGCTGACCGAGAGCAAAGAAGAAAGATGGATCCTAAAAGTGATGAAAGAATCTTTCTGAGATACTCTACAAATAGTAGAGCATATAGAGTATTCAACTCCATAACTAATATTGTGCTGGAATCTATAAATGTTGTGGTTGATGACTTAACTACAGAAGTTGTTGTCACAGATGATATTGGAACATTCTTTCCCATAAGTGATGTTTCTGAAGATGTCATAGAAGATTTGGGACATTGCACGATGTTCCTGAAGATGCTGCAAACTCAAATGTTAATCCAGAACCTGCAAAGACTGAGACAATAGACAATGGATCCTCCATCAAAATTCAGAAAGATCATCCTAAGGATCTTATAATAGGAAATCCTAATGGTGGAAGAATGACCAAATTAAGAGAAGTTGTTGTTGGTGCTTACTTTGTCTCAAAATTGGAACCCAAGAATATCAATAAGGCCTTGACTGATGAATTCTGGATCAATGCTATGCAAGAGGAACTAGAGCAGTTCAAAAGGCATGAGGTCTGGGATCTTGTGCCAAGATCTAAAGGGTCAAATGTTATTGGTACAAGATGGGTGTTTAAAAACAAGTTTAGTGAGCAAGGTGTGATCACCAAAAACAAGGCTAGACTTATTGCTCAAGGGTACACTCAAATTGAAGGGGTGGACTTTGATGAAACTTTTCCTCCTGTTGCTAGGCTAGAGTCTTGATGTAGGGAATTGAGAGGAGTCTCAAACCTAGGAGAGTCTTAGATAGAAATTAAACACGGGTAGTGATTAAGTGATAAGTTGTAAACCAGAGGTTGTTTACCTTAGAATTAATATTATCTAGTGGATTTCATTCCTGGCTTGGTAGTCCCCAGGCGTAGATGTTGTTGTACACCGAACTGGGTTAACAATTACTTTGTGTTTGTTTACTTTCTGCAATTTTTATTGTGATCCTTCTTGTCATTGTGTTTAAAGTAGAGATCAAATGTCTCGACATCTCTTAGGACATATGAGATCTGCATACCAGAATTTCATAAGAAAATTTCAAAATTCTGCTTTCCTTTTATTCCACTTATCTTGCTTATTCGATTCAAGTCATAGATTGCTCTTGATTCGAATCTAACTAACTTTTTCAACCATTTTTTGTGCTTAATCTCAAGCACATATAAAACCTTTTTGTCAACATTTTTAAAAGAACATCTATCATTCTATTCATAATTTTTCAGTGTGATTTTAGTGAAAAATCAATTTCCTCTATTTTGAGTGTTCAAAGTCTTACAACAAAATTCTTGCATCTTCAACTTCAATTTGGTTCAGATATTGATGACAAGAGATTTGTAATTGATTGAAGGAGTAGCGTCCTTGAAACTAATCGTTCTTGGAGATCTTGTTAATTTTTTCATGTTGTTATCAAGATTGAGGTGATTGCCAATGGTGGTGACAAATTCTTTGCAAAAAGGTAGTTCTTCTCTCTATAATTGTCTTAGTAGTGACTGTGCGGAAGGTTACAAATAAGGCGGAGTTCTTCTCAAATCTTAGGACAATTTTACTGCTTAAGAAATCGGTAGGATCAAGAGGTTGATAACTACACACGAAGGCTTGGAGTAGAAATAATGATATTGAAAGATTCAAGAAACATAATTCGAGTAAAGATTACGCATAAGAGTTTGGCAAGTGTGTTGTATACAAGTTAAGATCCAAATAGGAGATTTTATTTTCTCAGCTGTATTATGGATTGGTAATTGTATTAACTATTAGAAATATTTGTCAAATAATAATGAATTATGCAGGTTCCAGTGGGAAACCATTGAAGAGTGATTATAGGCAAAGCGAGGACGAACTCCGAAGCATTATAAATCTTGGTGTCATCTCTCTCTCTCTCCCTCTCTCTCTTACTCTTGCATTTAATTTTGTATTATTTGCATGCTTAGGTTTTTTAATTCCAAAGTATTATATCGTTTGTTCATTGATACTGATTTATTAGGTAAGCATTATGTTTTGTTGGAATTTGATAACTTGTTAAGTAATATTGTCGATTAATAATCTGAAACAAATTGACCTTAGAAATCCATATATTGAATCATTGTGTAAACATTCCTTGTGAATTATACAATTGAATCAATCAACACCTAGTGTTTCAGCATATTAATCTTTGATATGTGTGAAACGTTGAATAATATAATTTTCATTTTCGCATCAAACCTTCCGCTCTCAACTCAATTTTGAAAACACTCTGATTTTGAAAACGGCGGTTGATTTTTAAAATTTGGGTCTATTCACCCTCCTCTACGTTGTTTTTATACATCCTTATTCACACCCAACAGGAAAGATCCTTGTCGTTTCCCAAGACTATACGAATATAGTGGAGATTCTTATCACCTCCCAAGGTAACACGAATACTTTGGACTTCCACATGAAGATCCTTGTCGCCTCCCAAGGCAATATAGATATGTTAGAGTTCCATGAGAATATCATTGTATCCTTTAAGGGTAATAATAATGGGTTACCTCACCTAAACCCCTCGTCTGAGGGACTTAGAATTTCCTCAGACAAGTTTCTATCTAAGGTCTTGCCTAAAGAACTTGACCAAAGTCTCGCCGGAGGGACTTAACTTAAAAGTATTTCTTGAGGGTTTGGACAGAGGTCTCTCCCGGAAGACTCAATCCTCTCCAGAAGGACTTAGAGTCTCATCAGGCAGGCTCAATGTATAATCTCTCTTGAAGTACTTAGAGTCTAATCAAACAGACTCATCTAAATGCATCGCCTAAGGGATTTAGAGTCTCCTCAAACGAGTTTCATCCTAAGGTGCCGCCTAAGGGACTTGACCAATATGGCCTGAGAGACTTAACTTAAAAGTCTTATCTGAGGGTTTGGACCGAGGTCTCGTCCGAGAGGCTCAACGCCTCGCCTGAGGGAATTAAAGAGTCATTAAACAATCTCAATGTATAATCTCGTCTCAAGGAGTTAAAGTCCCATCAAACAGGCTCATATAAACATATCTCATGAGTGACTTAGAATCTCCTCATACCGAGTTTCATCCTAAGGTCTTGCCTAAGAGACTTGGCCAAAGTGTGGCCTGAGAGACTTAACTTAAAAGTCTTGCATGAGGGTTTGGATTGAGGTCTCGCCCGAAAGACTTAATGTGTCACTGGTGGTACTTAAAGTCTCACCAGGCAGGCACAACGTATAATATCGCCTAAAGGACTTAAAGTCTCATCAGGCAGGCACAACGTATAATATCACCTAAAGGACTTAAAGTCTCATCATTCATGCTCATACAACGCCTTTCTTGAGGGACTTAGAATCTCTTCAGACGAGTTTCAACTTATGATCTCGCCTAAGGAACATGACCAAAGTTTGGCCCATTAGACTTAACTTAAAAGTCTTACTTGAGGGTTTGAATTGAGGTCTCGTTGGGAGACTCAATGTCTCGCTTGGGGGACCGACTTAGAGACTGATGAGACTTGCTCAACATATAATCTCCCTTGAAAGACTTAGCGTCTCATCAGAGAGACTCAACATATTACCCCGCATGTGGGACCAGTGAGCAATTAAAGCATTTCTCTCTTTATCAAGCCCTCGTGCTTGAGAGACTGTGTAGTTATATATTTGTAAAGACTCGCCAAGGGCGACGAGATCATGGTCATCAGTAAAAGGAAACACCCTTCTACTGCCCGCAATTGGGGGGAAATCTCGCCTGTAATGCCTCCTTCTCGCCATGTAATGGGATACATGGAAAAAGGCATGTCTCGATCAGAGAGAATTCAACTGTGTCTTCCTAGGAAGTAGGGATTCAACAGTCCATTACTATGAATAAGTGGTCGGTTTCTCGAGAAACCCTAACTCAAGGCTTAGGAGCTCCTATAAATACTTCATTCCTTGCATGAGAAAGAACAATTCGTAATGTACACCAAATACCTAGAGAATACATAGTTTCTCATCTCACGTGACATTGCTCTCTCAATAGCCAAAAATATCACCGAACAAAATTTCTCACCATCGTGAACAAGCCCTAACTTACAGAAATTCACTTAAGGTCTCTAGTCACCCCTATCAACATAGGGGTGCCACAAATTTTATACTTTTTAACAAGTACAATTTTTTTTCTTTTTTTTTTTTAAACCAAACAATAATATTTTTTTCTATTTATAGTCTATTTCTCTCTTTTTATACTTTTAATTTTTTATTTCTCTTAACAATTTCTTCTCATAACCCAACATAGCAATAGTCTCTATTACAGATTCATTCAAAAGGTTTTTCGAAAAGAAAATTTTATTTCACATAACTAATTTTAGGGCGGCAAAAAATAGCATCGAAAGTAGCATTAAGTTTCTTAATTGGTGACCAGAATATAGATTAGGCGCTTCAATATATATAGGCTGGAATAAATAAGGTTAAGGCCACTATCTATTAACCCTTGAGCCAATCATCTCTGTATAAATAAATTCATGCAAAAGATCACAATAAAAAGTTGATGATAAAAATATATAATTCACAAGTTATTAATTTTATCATCATGAGTAAGATCAATTTAAGTACTATATCTAGCGCTATAAACATAAGAGGCAAAAATCATGGTAAATCTGATAGCAAGATAAGAAGCATTTCCAAACAAAAGATAATAATCACAGATTCAACAAACTCTCTCTGATTGAGTCATAATAATATGTAGTAGTTCAAGTTTGATTAATAGTGGAAGAATGGGAAGGGAAGTAGTAGCAAGTAATAATGGATGCAGTTGCACAATTTTAGACGTAAAAGTTGAATAAGAGCAAGTTATGACAATGAAGGACCACGAAAAGCATGTGGCTAGTGTCTGAGTCCATAACATGCTACTCTGTCACAATAAAAGACCACAACATAGACCAGTTATAGTCCATCTTTTCAGTACCTGTTTTGGTAATAAAATTCGCTACTTCTTATACAGTTGATATGATTTCCTTATTTTCATGTATTTGCCCATTCTTTTGTACATTTTCCTCTGCATTTTCCTGCCTTTTTACTTACGTTGTTTTTTTACCTTTCTTGTTTTATAGGTGTACACCAACCAATAGTGTGTGGCATGGGTAACACAACAGCATTGACGTTGAATGTATTCAAATTGGTCGGTTATTTATTCTAATCATAGTTTTTCTATCATTATTATTACTTCCGGACAATAATCATTAACCTCAAA
Source organism: Lathyrus sativus (assembly GCA_963859935.3). Taxonomy (NCBI): domain Eukaryota; kingdom Viridiplantae; phylum Streptophyta; class Magnoliopsida; order Fabales; family Fabaceae; genus Lathyrus; species Lathyrus sativus. The sequence goes on from OZ012738.1 coordinate 588,480,042, forward strand.
TTATTGTTCGGTTGTGATTCGTGTACTTACCTATCTTTATCAGCATTGTATACACCATTTAAGAATGAAACCAACAATCAGATATAGCTTAATGTAAAACACATCATAATCAAGAATGAATTGTTCTATATGGTAGAGATTTGAATCTTTTAAACAAATATTAAAAAATAGTGAGGGGTTTGATCTTTATTTCTTATGTATGAAAAAAAAAATTAATTGAAAAAGAAAAACATATATTGTGTGTCCCACAAAATGAGGATGGTCACATTCATTAATTTTTACTATAAACTATCTAAAAATAGTTTTTTTTTATCTAAATTGTTGATTTCAAGATTTTTTTAAAAAATAATTTTTATAATTTTAAGCTTAGTTTAAAAAAAATTGTAGTTGTAAAAAAAACTTCACTAAAAGTTATACAAATCCTCTACTCTAATAATTAGCAACTAAAATAAATATTACATATTGTCTCAAATTAAAAGTTTTTTTTTACTCAACAATTTTGTAAAATTGTCAGATATTTCTTGAAACTTTTTTTTTAATTACTATATACCAATCTTAAAATAAATTATTTTGAAATGAAGAGAGAATCATTTAAATACTTGAGACGATCATATAGCGAGATTTTTTTTTAAATAATTAAAAATTTCAAAAAAAAAAAGTCACAAAGTTGATGGTCAATGTTACTGGCACATGTACTCTAAATTGAATTTATGTTTAATTGTTTTTGGCTGGTGCAAGCTTTTGGAACTTAAGAGCAGGCACCAGTATCCTTAGCACCTATGTGTATTTGATTAGTTTTTTAAAAATATATTAATAACAAAATAATAATAATAAAATGTTAAATAGAAATAATTAAATTATAATATTATTTTATAAAATAGAGTTACACAATGATTAAGAAAATTTTAATGACCTGTTCGATCGTAACGCCTATTGGTCCCACACCTCGGCGCATTCGCTTGTTGTCAAGGTCTCCCACGATTTTTCTGAGGTGTTTGGAGTCTCCTAGTATTCGCCAGGTGTTTGGTGCGATGTTCTTGGAATATTAGTGTTATCTGACAAATTGTCGATCATATCTCCCCAATAGTCTATGTTGCCGTAATTGAGTTGTGAACGTATGGTATGCGTTAACAGAACCATCGTTCTAACACTATTGCAAAAAGATCATATTGACAAATGCAGATGCGTTAAGGTGGGTCAATAATATTCCAGTGGAGAAGTGGACCAGGGCACTCGACAATGGTCAACGATGGGGCCACATGACAAAAAATCTTATAGAATCAATGAACTTTATCTTCTAAGACATTAGAAATCTACCGATAACCGCGTTGGTGAGAGCAACCTATTTTAGGTTAAAGTCATTGTTCGAGACCAGAGGTTCAAAATGGAGTTAAGTGTTATAATCGAGGAAGTTGTTTAGTGAAAGTTGTATGAAATTTATTAAGGAGGAAATTGCCAAAGCTAGCAAACATGTGGTCACAATGTTTGATTGTCGTAGAGGTTGATTCGGTGTATAAGAGACAATGGACACTAATGAGGGAAGACCAATGGGATACTATCTGGTCAAACAAGATAGAGGTTGGTGCAATTGTAGAAAGTTTTATGTCTTCCATATGTCTTGCACCCATGTCATGGAGGCATGTTCACGTGCTCACCAGGACCCTTCCAACCTACTATCAGCCGTTTACAAAGTCATAAATATATGCAATATGTACAACAATAGATTTCTGGTGGTAGAAAAGAAGGGTTATTGGCCTACTATCAATATGACATAGTTTGGTCCAACATAAATATGCAAAGAAAGAAAAATGGTCATCCTAACAACATGCGTGTTCAAATTAAAATGGATACGTCGAAAAAAAATGATAAGATTATGTAGTATATGTTTTTCACTGTTAGTTTTAACTGACTCCCAGACACGATGTTCTCTATTATTGTTGGACATTATAACAAGTCTTTCAATTCTTCTAATCTTTTCATTGTCTTCAATGTCTTCGTCTAACTAACAGATTAGGCTTCTCTCAAAATGCTTGAAAGACTTAGTGTTCCAAAGATGGATCTTCGTTGGTGGCTTTACTGCCGAATAAAATAGATTAGGATTTCTTTTAATGATATAAGACATTTTGAAGAAAATTTTATGAAGAGAGATGGGTGGCAAATGGTGGAAGGGAATGACCTATTTATAAAAAAAATAGTACAATTAAGGCATCGGGGGAAGGCACATCTTCTTAAGGCCAGCATGCATGCACCAAAGAGAATAGCGCATCCTTTTAAGGCAGAAATGCATGTGTCATAGGAATTGGCATGACATTAGTGAATGCCCCATAAGTAATGACGCATAGGTTCAATTTAGAGTGCATGCGTCAATAACATTGGTGCATCCTCTTTGTTATAGTTTTTTATGTTTGAACATGGTTAGTGTACATCCTGGAATTCCCTAGGTCCAAGATTTTGCAAGCTGAGCACAAGAGCAAGCAAGTCGGATGACATGATCATTGGTAAGTCAGAGCCGATCAGGGTAAAGTAGTATTACCAAATCATAGCAGGTCGGATCCGGTCTCAAGATAATTACAGAAGAGGAATAAGTCAGTCTGATCTCTTGAAAGATACTAGAGAGAAACATGAATAATCACATAAAATGGTTACGAGACGTCTCCATAATTGCATAAGAGTTATTAAATTTAATGGGAGAAACATTATTGATAGTTATGGAAGAATGAGAACGTTATTGAGGGTGGCTTTAACATAAGATATGAAGAGGTATCCTTAAAAGAACCATTGATGATGAGGTGCGTATAAAAGGAGACTTCTCAAAAGAGGAAGGGGGACAACAACTAATACCTCCTAACTAATATGACAATTGTGGTTTCACCTGCCTAGCTTCAGGGAGATCTCTCCAAATAGTGTTTAGCAAGAACATGTGGCGCCCACCGTGAGGCCTCAGTAAAACTTTCCCAGGCCTAAAAAAAACCATACACTTTATTAAAACAATGCAAAGTTTGGATCATCTTCTAGCAGGAGTGAAGATCAAAATCCCCTAGACATGGCACATCTCCTGACAATTATGGAGAACCTACGCTAGCAGAATGAGTCTCTACAAGAAAGTGTCATACATCAAAACAGCCACAAAGTATGAAGGAGGGGGATAAGGAGGAAGAACTTATTGATCCCCAACCTCTATCGAAAATGATTTGGGGTGATCAAGTCCCATAAAATTTCAAACCACCACCTTTTCCATCTTTCAATGGGAAAAGTGGTCCTCGTGAACACATAATATCAATCCACAATTAGATGTCAATAGTCGGGGCTTCTGACTCCCTGAAATGTAAACTCATGGTGGGAACATTCAAAGATGTAGCACTACATTGATACATGAGTCTGCTGAGACTATCGGTTACCAGCTACCAAGACTTGACTAAAAAGATGGTACAACATTTCTCGGTCATCAAACATAAAAAGGTGACTACCACCAGCTCGTTCAATGTCTAACAGGGGCCCTCTGAGTCCCTTCGAGAATACATGGCGTGATTCAATGAAAAAACCATAAAAGTCTCCCACCCAAATTAGGAGATGTTCGTAGGAGGTTTCTAAAATGGCATGAAGGCCAACTACTTCATATGTCATTGGCACAGAAGCCGACCTCTAGCATGGAGAAAGTCATGAGCAGAGTAGAATGTTATGTCAAGAAGGATGAGAGTAACATGGAGAAAAGGTCCCAGGATGCTAAGGGAGATAACACAATTTAGACATGAAGGATCCGGGCCTAGAAGAGAACATGACAAGCACGGGTCAAGGAAGAGGTCAACAGCAAAACCTTCCCAGAGGCCCTATAATAACTTCCCCAAGAATTTCACACCTCTTAATGTGAAGTGTGCGGACATTCTAAGGAAAGTGTATCATCTCAAGTTCATACCCGAAACTAATCATCCCAAGAGGGTTAATATTGTGCTAGGAAAGGATGAAGGAGCATGGTGTGCCCACCATCGCATGAAAGGTCATCACACCGAGGATTGTTGTCACTTGAAAAGAGAAATCGAGACTCTAATCCAAAGAGGTGGGCTACTATCATATGTGAAGGAGACAGAAGGATCAGTAGGGAAGAGAGCATGACCCAGAGAATGCTTCTACCAAAAAGGTAAATAACACTAAAGAAGTAGGTGAAACTCGGATGGCTTGATACACACTCAATACCATATTGGGAGGTTTTGTTGGTGGAGGAGAAACAAGATCAGCTAGGAAAAGATATACCCGATCAGTAATGCACGTGTCACATAACCCATTATCTGAGAAGGAAGGAAAGTCTGTTGTCATTGGTTTTTGAGAAAAGAATCAAAAGGAGTATTGGCGCACGAGAATGACTTGATGGCCATAAAAGTACAAATTCATGATTAGAGCATCAAGAGGGTATTAATCGATCCGCGTAGTTCAGCTAACATAGTATACTAGGATGTTTTCAAAGGTATAAACACAGATACATCCGAGTTATTGCCTTTCAAGGGCACCCTAGTCAGTTTCTTCGGGGAGCAAGTTTGGGTACTATGACACCTACCAATCATAACCATATTTGGAAGTGGAAGCAATGCAAAGGGCATTATGGAAAGGTACCTGATAGTGAATGCATCATCACCCTATAATATTATCATTTGAAGGTCGACATTCTATGTTCTAGAAGTTGTGATACCCACTCTTTACTTAACCATGAAGTATCCCCAAGAAGGTGGGTAGGTCAGAATATTTATAGAAGATCAAGGATTAGCGAGGAGGTGTTATAAAGACAGTTTAAAATTTAAAAGAAGATTCAGTAGAAGTGACCTATGACAGAGGAATCCTTGAAGGTGAACCTGGTAGACCTTAACCCTCGAGGAGACCCCACATGCAATAACTTAACCCCAATTGGATAACTAAAAAGGGTACAAATGGAACTGAAGAGTATCAAGTTACATAGATAGGCTCAAGGCTATCCTAAGAAGAGGAGGCGGATGTCATCAGGGTATTAAGGGACAATGTTGATTTTTTGCATGGAAAGTGTCATACATACGGGGGATTGATCTGAGTGTTGTTTGCCATTAACTTTCACTAAATCCAGCATCAAAAGCTGTGATGCAAAGAAAACAAAAGAATGGAGAAGAAAAAATGAAGGTGATCACAAAGAAGGTCGGAAAACTGTTAAAAGGTCGGATTCATACAGGAGATAAAATACCCTACCTGGCTATCCAATGTGTTCATGGTGAATAAGAAGTAGGGAAAGTGGTGGATATGCGTGGACTTCACAGATCTAAACAAAGCTTGTCCAAAAGATCTCTATCCACTGCCACATATCAATATATTGATCTGCGCTGCTTCAGGTTTTTGTTTGCTTAGCTTCATAAACGCATACTCAGGTTATACTCAAATAAGATGAGTTCGACTTATACACCCAAGACAACATTAATGACCGACATAAATAATTATTACTATGAAGTCACGCCATTTGGACTCAAAAATCATGGGGGCTATGCATCAGAGGTTGATGGATATGGTATTCTCATCATAGATAGGAAGAAATCTTGAAGTATATGTTGATGACATTTTAGTTAATACACAGGAAGAAGGAAGGCACGTAGATGATTAGTCAATAAGGAATTTCAACGAGGCTTAACCCCGACAAATGTATGTTTGCGATACAGGCCACCAAATTCCTCAGCTTCATGTTGACCCACCGGGGAATAGAAGAAAATCCAAAAATATGCTAGACTATATTGATATAAGAAGCATGACGTCTATTGTAACACACTAAATTTTCCCCATGTTAATTTTAAATAAAATTAGAGTAACTTAAAAATCACCAAATAATTAGGATGCTACTTCAACTCAAACCGGCTCATGCAATTGGATATGTAACACATAAAGAAGTTTTAAAATAATAATAATAAACATGTCTGAACTCCCACATTATATTAGTAGCGAAAAAGCATCAACAACTGATTATTTAAACTATTCAAATATAATCATAACAAACGGTAAATATAATAATTTATTCAACATAAGATATATAACACATAAAGAAATTTTAAAATAATAATAATAAACATGTCTGAACTCGCACATTGTATTAGTAGCGGAAAAGCATCAACAACTGATTATTTAAACTATTCAAATATAATCATAACAAACGGTAAATATAATAATTTATTCAACATAAGATATTAACATAAAATATCCACCAAACATAATTAAAATAAATAAATGTTTCATCCCCCAGTGTTACATATCAGAGCAGATGCTGAATCAACAAACGCATAACAAAAAGTACTCTCTTTCACTCACATCTACACCTTTACTGCGGATTATCTGTACGATGCCCGTGTAAAGTCAACATTCAAACAGAAGGGTGATAAATCACAATCATGTAAAGAAATGCATAATATTGTATAAGCACGCCATCAACATATGCCTAATCACCCAATTTGCAATTCACACTCCACACAATCCACACATCATAATGCAACATGTATGCAAATGTAAAGAGACTCAACTCAGGACTCAATGCATGTGGTACCAAATGTGAACTCTCATGTTCACTCGCTCTGATCCCCACCATAGAATCAGAGCCCACCAAAAACAATTACCATCACCATAGGTAAAACGCTTCACTGATTTCCACCTAGAACCATCTACTCGCTCCCAATCCCCATCATAGGATTGAGGCTCACCAAAGCGAATCATCATCTAAACACCATAAATGCATGATTTATAAAAGACATGCAAAAATAACAACATGTACAATAATATTCACCTTAATCATTGTACCACATCAAAATTAGCCACCAAACATACACTACAAGCATTCAACAATAGCATTATAGTAGTATAGCAAATAGAACATAACATTTGCACATAATGACATACCGCAACATACACACCGCATACTACCCAACACTATTACACACCATTTAAAATCATTTCTAGGTACTTAAATTATTTTTAAAATAAAGTTCATTGCGTCAGGTTTCTAACGCTTCGAATGACACCTCAAACGGACACCTAAAACTCAAGTTATGAATTTTCAAATTTGACACAACAGGTGTAACCGGTTACTCCAAAATAGGTAATCGGTTACCACTTGCTCAAAAACAATGGCTAACCCATCTCAGTGTAACTAGTTACACCAAATCCAGTAACCGGTTACACCCTTCAAAATTGCCTAATTTACGTTGTTTTTTGACAGTGTAGCCGGTTACACCTTACAAAAAAAACACTTTTTAGAAAAGTTGTCTCGGATGTAACCGGTTACACCAAAAGTGGTAACTGGTTACCACTGCGACAAAAGTTGTTTTCTATTATGTAGTAGTATGAAAATCACTTTTTAGACAGTTCCAAAACCCCAATTTTTCATACCAATTCACAAACTCAAGTTCCGACTCTGATTTCTAACAACACACAACAACACAACAATTCATCCATCTCACAACTCATCCAACATACATCAAAATAGCATGATCACACAATTGCATAATTTATAGCATGGAAAAGAAAATTAAATCAAGGAGAAAAATATAATGCAATAGAATAATTATACAAACTACAATGTTCAAGTATAGAGAGAAAGAATTCAATTAAGAGAGATCAGACACCCACCCACATGCTATCATGCAAAATCCTATTCAAAAAGAATTCTCACCCTTACCTTAATTTTCAGCAAAGTTCTTCAACAATGGGGTTTTTCTCTCTTCTTCCTCAAAGCCCTAGCCTCTTTCTCCTTTTTCTTAATTTTTCCTCAATTTCACGTATATGATAGTTCTCCATATTTCCTTTCTTTTCTTTTTCTAATATATTATTATTCTATAATTACACATTACTCCAACTTAAATAAAAGAAACAATTATTTTATTATATTATTATAACAATAATACTTAAAATAATTATTCAATTATTACTATTACTTTGATTTTGCTTAAATAGTTCTAATTAAATAATAGTAACAATGACACTCTCCCACCACTCCTATGTCTCTATACTTTTACTCACACACCCATAACACCTTAAGGTATATTCTCCAAGGCTACTACCATACACCCAAGGATTCCTGTAACACATCAAAATATCAATCAACACATACTATCACACAATTTAACTATGAAAAATTAATTAAATAAATCAGGGTGTTACATCTGTAAAAGAATTTCAATAACTGACTGGGAGGCTAACTGCCTTATCCCAATTTATATCTTGTGCAGGTGATAAGTTCATACACTTCTTCTCAACTATAAAGAAGTCAACAAATTTTAGATGGACGAGAGAGTGTGAGAAGGTGTTTGAGGAGTTGAAGCAATTCCTATATGCTCCATTGATCTTGGTATGTCCGACAGAAAATTCACCTCTCACTTTGTGTTTAGAAGTATCTGAGAAGGAAATTAGCTTGTTTTTAGTTTAAAACAAGAAGGAAGATGAAAGACTGGTCTATTTTGTCAGTAAGGTTCTTAAAGGAGCACAAATTTGCTATCAGGAGATTGAACGAATAACTTTGGTAATGGTGGTTACCTATAGGAAACTCATGCAGTATTTTCTGGGACATCCTATACTAGTCAAGACAAATTATCCCATAAAGCAGGTTTTGAAGAAGTCGGATCTGGCAAGTAAAATGGTAGCATGGGTTATGGAATTATCCGAGTATGATATCACATACGTGCCCATAAATAACATCAAATAACAAGTATTGGAAGACCTCTTAATATAGTCAAGCTCACCCACCCCAGATGAAATACCTAAACAATGGATCCTATAAGTGGATGGTTCGTCTAACCTCAAGGGTAGTGGATCAGGAATAGTACTAGAAAGACTAAGGAAATTGATACTAGAGTGACATATTCGCTTCGGTTTTCAAGCCAACAACAATCAAGTCAAGTACAAGGCATTGATTTCCGGTTTGAATCTAGCCAAGAAAGTCGGAGTTACCCATCTGTTGGTTCAAACTGACTTATGATTGGTAGCTAGTCAAATCAAGGGAGACTTCCAGATGAGGGATGCATTATTTCTCAAGTACCTGTAATTATCCATAGGCTTCACAAAGTTTGAGGTGACACATATTCTTTGAGAGGAAAATACCAGAGCCGATTTGTTAGCTCAGTTAGCCAACACTAAGGGCTCGGGGCTAAACAGGACGATAACCCAAGAAACTTTAGAAGCACCAAGCCCGTAAGGAGAGAAGGTGATGGTATTGGGAAATGCAAAGAGTTGGATGACACCCATAATTCAATATTTAACACAGCATAATTTATCAGATGAAGAAACTGAGGCACGATGCATCAAAAGGATATCTTCCTGATACCTCATGGTAGTCGATCAGCTATACAAGATTGATAGTTCTTCCCTAATGTTGATATGTGTCACTAAAGAAGAGGTAGGACTCATAATGAATGAAGTACATAAAAGAGTATGCGGGAACCACATTGGAGGAAGAGTGTTATCTAGAAAAATACTTAGGGTCGGGTATTATTGGCCGAGTATGCTATAAGATTATGCACAGTTTTATAAACTGTTGTGAAAAATGTCAGATCTACGCTTCTTTTATTCATTCTCTAGCAGAATTGTTACATTCTATAATATCCCCCCAGGCCTTTCTATCAATAGGGGGAAAACATCCTTGGTCTTTTTCTTTTAGCTGTCGGGAAATTAAAGTTTCCCGTAGTAGCAATTGACTATTTCACCAAGTGGGTAGAAGCCGAGGTTGTATCTCGTATCACGACAGAAAGGGTAAGACGCTTTTACTGAAGAAATTTCATATGTAGTTTTGTCTTACAAGGAATCAATGTATCCGATAATGGCACATAGTTTACGAGCTCTTCTGTCATAGAATTTGCAAGCACCTCGACATCCATAACCGATTCGTATCGGTCGAACATCCTCAGGCTAATGGCTAGGCGGAAGCGGCAAATAAGATCATCCTATCAAGCATGAAGAAAAAGTTGGGTGAAGTAAAAGGACTTTGGGTCGAGTATTTTCATGAGATCCTATGGTCCTATGACACTACCCCTTATTCAACCTCTAAGGGAACACCCTTTCGAATGGTGTATGGGGTCGATGCTATAATACCAGTGGAGGTTAATTCTCCAACTTGGCGTTGCTTGAACTTTGACAATGTTCTTAATAATGAGGGGCTGGATAACTAGGCCGACCTCATAGAAGAAATCAAAAGAATCGCTCACGTGAGGGAATGTGCGGCAAAGCAGAGAATGGCTAGAAAATTCAATACCAGAGTTCGGCCAAGAAGTTTTCAAGAGAGAAATTTGGTTCTTAAAAGGATTACAGAGACACAAAAGAAGGGAAAACTCTACCCCAAATTGGGAGGGACCTTATTGGATCAAGCAGAAGATGAACAATGAAGCCTACAAGCTCAAGAACTTAGAAGGATTAGAAATGCCCAGGGCTTAGAATGTTTCCAACTTTATGTTTGATTACAGTTAAAAATTATGTAATGATATTATTTGAATAAATATTGTGAGTTGCATTATTTTCTCTTTCAATGTCAATGGTTTATAATGAGTCACCCTCAATATATATATATATGATTATGTGTCTATTTTACATAATAGCTAAGCTCATCTTAACAGGTGACATATATCATAAGCATCACCGATGACCTTAATGAAATCGACCATGTAAATGAGAAACCTTTTGTCGGGTTAAGTTAATAAAACCTTTAACTTATGAAATCGGCCATGTAAATGAGAAATCTCTGGCCAGGTTAAGTTAATAAAAGCTCTAACCTATGAAATCGGCCATGTAAATGAGAAACCTCTAGTTGGGTTATGTTAATAAAACCTCTAACCTATGAAATTAGCCTTGTAAATAAGAAAAACTTAGCTGGGTTAATTTAAGAAAACCCCTAACTTACGAAATCGACTAGATAAAGGACAAACCTCTGGTCATGTCATAAAACCTTTGTCTAGGTCATAAAACCTTTGGCCAGGTTGTGACTTAAGTAGTCAAACAAATAAATGAAGAAATATGGCCAAAGTATGATAACAAATCATCCGATTAATAAAACATGTCATAAAAGTCTCATGTCGGGCTTTTAAACTTAAGGATCAGGCCAAAGGTTCGAGAAGCCTATAACGGACGACTTGATTATGTCATTTAATCACAAGTTTAAATTATTAGCAAGCAGTCAAGGTATTAAAGGCAACCACTAAAACATGCCAAATAAAATAAGTCATTGGTTAACAAAATAACATTGTCATAAATCAAAAGGGGCCCTTGAAGGGCTTAAACATGCGTCAAAAATATAGATATTGTTCAAAAACTACAAACAGCGCATCACCATTGATGGCCAACAATAAGCATAAACAAACTTATACATCATGATGCTCATCCATGAGTTGGACGTCCACCACAGTCTTAAAAAATTTCATATTTGACACATCAAGATCATGCATGATACATAATGCTTGATCTTTGCTTTTCTCAAAAGCTTCATTGTCGGCTGAGAGAAAATCTACTTGAGCATCTTGCAATAACTTCTTTAAAGTCTCATGAAGAGCCCAAGTTTTCTCCATTTCTTGGATCAAACCGACATTGGACACTTCAATCTTTAAGCACTTGGATTCCGCAGTTTCATTTTGCTTCTTCACTTCCGACAACTAGGTATTCGCAACCTCATTATGCTTTTCCATCTCTAACTGTTGTTTGGTTAGCTCCTACACCTTTTCAGTTTGGACTTTCAAATCATCCTTCAGTTGGGTCAGATTTTTGTTGAGACTGATCTCTTTATGTTGATAAGCATCACCAACTTCAAATAGACCATGGGTCATAACTTCACATCTTATCAAGTAGGCCCCAAGGTTTTTGGTCAACTGTTGAGTGCATATGGTCTTCACTTTCTCGACATCCTTTATTGTGTTTATATGATCATATAGATACTTCAAGCCATCAAAATTGTTGGTGGATACTACCCAAATCCTACATTAGGGTAGTGGTTGTTAAGTCGGTATGACTAACATTATCACTCATCAGGGTCTTCATCCTCTTTATAAAACCCGACTTTGATTTCCCTGACGGAGATACGGAAGCAGTCTAAGGCTCTGAGACCACAAGAAAAGATTTGATGGTATCCATCTTCTTCCTCTTGAGAGTTCGGGTCTGGATACATGACACAACACTCTTAAAAGCGGATTGTTCTCCAAGTCTTACTCTCTCTTAAGCCATTGACTTCTTCAGTTCGAACAATTTGAGGTTTGTCATGTCAGGTAGAAAGAAAAGAACAGAGTAAAGTTAATAAACATAGGAGAATAAGATGACTAAAGGATAATAAAAGGCATGTGTAAGCATTACCTAAGAATTTAGAAAAAAAATTCGGATTATCATCCATATGTAGCAAGTCCTTAACTTTCACTACTTGGAAAGCATCTAAAACAGCCAAAGATCAGATTTCCAAGGTGTTCAACTTATCATAGTCAAAGCTGGAAACCAGCAATGTGTTATCTAACCAATTATTCAGAAAACGGTAATTTTCGTCCAACGCATACATAATTTTAGGGCATTTCCCCCCACTCTTCACTCGAATTAACTTATCCTTGAAACCTTTATAATTGGTAGTATAAGCCTGAAGGAAGATCTTCCCAGGAATTCCAATAAGAGAAACCCAACCTCTTTTTTCCTCTCCCTCCAGCTCAAAGAAAGAGAAAATAAACTTAAGGTGGGGTTATACCCACCACCTCACAAAAAAGTTCGAAATCTTTAATAAAACCCCAACCATTTGGGCGTAATTAAGAATAGGCAATATTTAGGGTTTTAAGTCGGTCGGACTCAAAATTACTAAAGGGGATACAGACTTTGAAATCCTTGATTACCCCTGTATAAAAATAAAAGTATTCATATGACACTCCTCTTGGACGAGTAATACAGACTCTCTCACCAACCACGCAAGGTTCTAACACAACATCCTCCTTATTCCCGATGGAGGAAACTTGAATATTGAAGGGAAGCTTCGAGATATAGCTGTCGTCGATGACGTTGTGGTCATAACTTAGAACCTCCTTGTCAATTAAAGATCATGTGTTCTCCATCAAAAATGCACAAAACCTGATGATGAGAACTCTGAGTCAGTTTTACTATCAGGCGAGGGGGTCTCACCATAAACTTCCCTAATAATTTGGTGAAACTCCGCTCGACTCAGATGACCCTCGCATTCTATCATGCATTCATTTCATATTTTACTTCTCTCATTAGAAGTGAGAGAAATTGGAAACTCTCCCAAATCATCACAATATCTTATTATAACCATAATAAAGAATAAGAAAAGGGAGAGGGAAAAGGAAAAAAACTTGAGGCGTGAACTTGTAGATAAAACGATTGAATGAGGAAGCAAAAGAAACTCGTCAGCAATACTTGAAAGAGGGATCACTTGCTTTGATGATAAGCAAATGAATAAAAGAGTCTTTTTATTGAATAAAAACTTACAACGGCCAAGAAGTTGTATCAGACAGAAACAATGATGATAAGTGAGAATCCCCATAAAAAACGATATTGTGGCAAGGAGAGAGAAAGTCAGCTGAAAACGATAATTCATATAGTAAGTGAGCGGGAGGAATTCCAAGACTTTCATGTTCGAACACTTCAATCCAATTAGATATCGTGATTAGGGGGCTTATGTACATCCTGGAATTTCCTAGGTCAGAGCTTTTGCAAGCCGAGTACAAGAGCAAGCAAGTCGGATAACATGATCTTAGTCATGTCAGAGCCATTTAGGGTAAAGTAGTATTACCAAATCATAGCAGGTCGGATTCAGTCTTAGGATAATTACAGCTGAGGAATAAGTCATTCCGATCTCTTGAAAGGTACTAGAAAGCAACATGAATGGTCACATAGAACAATTATGAAACATCTCCATTATTGCATATGAGTTACGAAAATTAATGGGAGAAACGTTACTTGATAGTTATGAAAGACGGCGGACGTACTAAGGGTAGTTTTAACATAGGATATGAAGAGGCGTCCTTAAAAAAACCATTGATTATGGAGTGAGTATAAAAAGAGACTTCCCAAACGAGAAATGAGGACAGTAACTAATACCTCCTAACTAATAGAACGATTGTGGTCTCACATGACTAACTTTAGGGAGATCTCTCCAAATAGTATTTAGTAAGAATAGTTACTTTAGTAAATATTTTAAAATGTTGATTATTTGAGTTATTTTTAAAAGCTTAATTATTTTATTTAAAAAAAACACAAGAAAACACATGAAATGCTAATAAATAACTTAATGCAATTGCTAAAATATTTAAAATACTTAATAGAAATACTTTAAATCTTCTAAAGTGTATATGTTAAGAAAATCCATTCATTTTTTCCTAAGTGAGCATTTGGAATTTATGGTGTATTGTAGTGTTTTTTTTTTTTTACAAAAGAGGTTGGTTCAAAGAAAAAATAATAGGTTGAAGAATTACTCTAATATGTCTAGAGATTAAGGTCCTAATTTTATTATCATCTAAAAAGACATTCAACTCATTTGACACAAAATTCGAAAGAATAAGGAGATAAATATTGTTCAAAGTAAGACTATAATCGCTATTCAATCAGTATCACGATTTCCTTCTCATCAAGTGTGGTTAGACTTGATGTGTCAATTCCTTTGGGTCATCCTTCTAATTCTACAAACTAAAGTTTAAAAATTTAACTTGTCTTCAATCACCTAGTTAACCATATCTATTAAGATTTTGGAGTTACTCTCGGCTACTAGATTTTTAATTCTCTCATGCTAACCTATCTTCAATGCAACATCGCCTACATCTCTGCAGTAAGAGCATCACACTGACTAGTTTTTTGCGCATATCCTCTTACCCAATTTTTGCATGAGTCTCTAAACAAGCCTCTGCATCCTACCTTGGAAATAGACTTCTTGCAGACACTGTCGCAATTGAGCTTGATCCAATTATCCTCTGGCCGATCCCAATGGGTATTATTGATCTCTGGTATTGATAACCTAACACTTCCCTTCACACGACCATTTATCTCGATTTCCTTTATAAGGTGCATGTTTGCATCTTATAAAGGGATTTGTTCCTCCACTTCCATAAATACCAACAGGAGATCGTGAATATTGACTTTCAATGGTCTTTGTGTGCATCTGTAATATTTCCTTTCAGATTGTAAGATATTCAATCCTTGTAAGACAGAGAGTAAAAATTAGTCATTTTATTTGGGGAAATTTCAATCCATACATATTTTGCATAGCAGCAATCTCGAAGCACATGAATTAAATTTTCTTCTTTTCTTGTACACCATCTGTAATCCCTAGATATATTTAGGTTCCACTTATGCCGTCGAGAATTTGTAGAGTCTCTCATGAGTCATGAGCCAAGTGTAGGTTTGGATCTGACGAGAACCTTTTTATTTCCAAATAATATTCTAGTTCATATATGTTTCCAGAACATCTAGAGAAAAAGAAAGATATTTATAGGCATTACCCACACAAAAATTTGTTTGTCTCTATAATCTCTCCTATCTTATCCTATATACTCCATCTTCAGGGAGAGGAGAAGGGATAACCATAATACACTTTATCAAGTTGGCATTGAACCAATTTTGAAACAATTCTAAATTTCACTTCCCTTCAATAATTATGTCAGAATAGGCCAACTTAGAGAAAAGAGACCGCTCTGTCGGAGTCCAACGATTTAGCCAAAAATTAACCTTTATGTCATTTCCAAACTTTTATAAAATATTTTTTTGAAAATTTTCCTCCACCTTTGTTGGCGCTCCCATAACGGAGAATCATTTAGCCTGCTAATCATATTTTTCATTAAATTCTACTTCCTACCATACTTAATAATGAGAACCTAACACTATAAATTATTAAGATCCTTCAAAATGTTCTAAAAGATTTTTCTTTTTTTAAAAAGCATCATTCACTAATTGAGTGTGTGGATCTCACTTAACATTCTTTTTTTTGGAAAGAATCCAAACTCAAATCTTAGAAGAAACAGTTTTTATTCATACTTGATTTAGTCGGCGAATTGCAAATTACCAGAATTTTCTTTCCCTGATAAAATTCTGAACCCCAAATTGATTTTTATTATAAAGCCAAATCACAAGAATATGGTTGTTTACACAGCATATTTGACCATTGCGCTAAATATGAGAATTTTCAGCGGACAGGGAAACCAATGTGCAGTACAACAATCACAACTTTCTCACTTAGAACACGTTGTAGAAATTAAGGTTTGATTCTCACAATAAACATTTTCAACATGAATTTATGAACCTTAATGTTAAAATATGTAGACACCATAATTTTAGAATGATTATTGCTTTCCCTTATAAAAGTATAAAATATGTTTAAATTACATATCAACGTTCTTACATTCTTAATACATCAATTCAGGTTCAAAATTAGAAAGAGTTTTTTATTCCACCTCTTGAGTTATTAACTATCATATCCATTTTCATAAATGCTTTTGATATATCTCTCAACGTATTTTCTTTTTTTTACTTAACGTTCAGATGCACTAATATATCTCTAAAATCTAAAAATATTTAAAAAAATGGGCATGGAGGCTAATTACTCGCAGGGTAAAGAATCCCCAAATTAGATATTTGATTTGTAAATAGTAAGATAATAAGTGATCCATGAAATCTTAAAAGAAATATTTAATATCATGTTAATAAATCATATTAAAAAAACTTCAACCAATTATATAAAGTTGAGTTCACATTTCTTAAATTTTAGATAAATGGAAAGAATTTTAAGAGTTCTTTTTACAAAAGCTAAAATCCTCTAAAAAAATTTATTAAATGAATAGTTTAGAGTTTTAAAAAACTTAGACTAAATATTACAATTTATAATATTTTAATAATTAAAAATATGTTAATAACAAAAATTATTTTATTATTTAATATTAAAAATAAAAAAATAAATTATATTTTTAAAGAAAAATCATTTTTGAAGTCATTTCTTCTCCTTCCCTTTAAATTCCAAAACAAAACTTAAGTGACTCAATTTCAACAGAACAATAATAGGCTTAAAAATAGATAAACTTGGTGATTTAAAACAATAATAATGGAGACAACACTTATAAGGGGTGTGTATCATCTAAGCCTTTAATGTATATTCTAGACCGACATAGCAGGCAACAATAACACCCTTCCATACATAATACTACTCCCTAACTTTTGAGTTGACACTCCACTATAACACACCTTCCCCACCACCCTAATTATTTGGTTACTCTTGTTCTCTCAAATTGCCACAGTGACTGAGACTTGATTAAACCACACTATGGAGAGTAAGGACCATAATAACCCACCACAACAAGACAACACTCCTCAACCGACTCCTCCTCCCATCAAAATCTTGTCTTGTCACACTCTCTTCCGCACGCGCATTAATCATCACGCATGCTATCCTCTACCACTCATTACTAACTAACTCAATTAATTATTCCCATCAACAAAGATTACAGTAATTACCAAACTATTACCCGCTAAAATTCAAGGATTTGTATCTCTAAACAAAGCAAAATAAGATTATGAAACTAAACAACCGACACACATTAAAAACATTATGTTACTATATTTTTCTATTTCTCTGAACAATCAAATTCCATCACATACATTTAATAATATCATATATTAAAACAAACTCAAAAAAATCAGATAGAAACTAACATGGAAGTTAGTTGTGCATGCACATCAGCAATTAAAATCAAGCTTAATAAGCTCCCAAATTTGAAAATGAAAAAGAAGAAAAAAAACAATATACACCTCATCAGCATGATTAATTATACCCAATTCTTCCATCTTCATTTCTTCTTTCATTTTTTTAAACTTTAGTTTTGATTTCAAATATTGTTTAAAGTTAAAATATATTATAATAATTATATAAAAAAAGTGAAAAATGATGAAAAGTAAAGTTGAGTTGAGTTGAGAGGCTTGATAATCACATCATGGAAGATGAAAGAGAGTGGAATGATCCTGATCCTGATCCTGATCAGACCATTGAGTGTGATTCCAGTAACCATGATCAACGGTGTTAGGAAGATCGAACAAACCTTGATCTGCACCATGCCAATCCAACGATCCAAATCCACCGTTGCTAGTTTTGCTTTGCAGCACAGAGAAATCAATACCGTGGTCCATCAACGATCCAGACGAGCCACCACCAGTACCGAGATTCTCCGGTAACAACTTCAATGCATCTTCGTGTTCGTGAGGTTGATCGCCGGTAACGGTCATCACCTTCTGATGTTGCCAGTTAAACGACGATGCATCGGTGAAACCGTTAACGTTACAGTTACTGTTACCGTTACCGAATCCAAACGGCAATGTGTCGTTAGAGGAAGTGATCAAGCTTGTGAAAGTTGCAATCTCTGAGAAAATACTGCAATCTCCTGCTCCTTGTTGTTCAAGTGAATCGTTTTCCAAACCGGTGTTGATTTTTGCGTTGGAGTTTGGTGGTGTTGGTTCTGAGACTGCTTCCGTTACCGCTGCCGCTGTGAGGCTGGAACTCTCGCTGCTCGAGTGAGAGTTTGATTTGTTCTCCGGCTCCGGTGGAGTAGTCGGCAAATCAGCGATTTCCGATGAGGAAGAGTTTTTCGGCTTGTTTGAGCGTTTGGATTTACGGCAACCGCCACCGACAGGGACGTTACGGAGGACGCCGCCTTTGGTCCAGTACCGACGGCAGTTTTTGCAGAAGTGACGAGGCTGGGAGAGGTTGTAGTTGTTGTAGTAACAGAATTTCGTATTGATGGAGTCACAGCGAGGACAGTTCAAGGCTTGGTTATTGTTTGGATTGTTGTTGTTGAGATGTGGCCTGAGTCTCCGGTCACCGCCTCCGCCGCCGAAGAACCTGGTACCGCCAGCGCCGATGGAATGTATTTCTTGCATTTGAGGATGGTTTGGGGATTGAGGAAGCAAGGAAAGGATCACCTGAGAGTGGTGTGTGTGTCAGTGTGTTAATGTTAATATGTGAGGAGTGTGGAGAAGAAGGAGAGGGAGAGAGAAAGAGAAAGGAGTTTCGATTGGGTCTTGTGATCTTCTCACTGACAAATATCCCCCAAACGTACTCTATCTTGTTTTTTTTAATATTTTTAGAATGATTTGACTCAACAGCCCCTACAACTTGGTCGTAAATACGTTCTACCCTAAATACAAAATATACTAAAATAGTATTTTATTTTATTTTGGTACAATACTAAAATATTTTATATCAAAAATATTATGGATCGATCATCTACTCTCATCTACGACATGATTTCTAAAATATTATGTAAGCTATAATTTTATAATATATATGAATTTTTATTGATTTTAATGATAGTTAAGATGTATATATAGTTTAGTAGTAAGGTGTGATACTAAGTACTCACTAATTACGGGTTATATATATATATAGTTTAGTAGTAAGGTGTGATACTAAGTACTCACTAATTAGGGGTTTAAATCTATGCAATGTCTTGAATTTATTTATAAATAGGTACACTTGAGAAAAAGATTTTAATTACATATTTTTAACAATAACAAAATTTAATAATCTTTAAGATCATTTTACTTATCAATGACAACATCACTCAAAAAAATAACATTCAATTTTGTAAAATTAGAAAAGTTTTATGGAGGCAACTTAGTCCGTTGGCAGAAAAAGATGAAGTTTCTACTTACAACATTGAAAGTGGTGTATATTCTGCACACTACAAGACCATTAGAGAGTGAAGAAGAAACCATTGCTGAAACAAGGGGAAAAAAATGGGACAATGATGATTACATTTGCATGGGTCATATTATCAACGGTATTGTTGCGGTGAGAATTGGATATCAAACTATTGATTAACTTGAATCACAAATCTTTTGAATATTCACCACTGAGCTTTGTTTTATCCAAGGGAAATGAAAAAGATCGTATAAAACCCTAACTTTGCAATGCAACAACAATGCTAAGAGATTGTAGGGTTCGGAGGTTGGTTATAATTAGGGAAGCATCCTAAGCATCTACAGTAATCTATAGGAACCTTTTGCTAGTATTTGTGTTATTGTTTTCTATTTGCTCTGAAATGTTTTGTGTTTGAGTTTTATGGGTGAGGATAGGAACCTAAGAGTTTAGTGACTAAGTATGCTCGCCAAAACTTCGCGGTCTTGTGCCTACATATCCTTACAAGGATGGAATCAGAGTATTTGTCGTTCACCTATCTAGGGATGATTGAACACTTGATTATGGTCAAGGTTCAAAGGGGGAGGCAAGTGTTAAAGGCCTAATACATGCTTCAAAGAAGTTACAAATCATGGTGACAACCAAGGTAGGACAAAGATGCTACAACATTTAAACATACATGAAGTATAGTTCTAACAAGACTAAGGCATCATGAAGTATAGTTCTAACAAGACTAAGGCTAAGTGTGGCCCAGGCCTGGTCAGACAAAGGGCGCCCAAGGCTGGTTCTTGCCCAAGAATATTAGCTTTCAACCTATTTGAAAAACCTATCATAACTCTTCCATTTCTCCATGAAAATGAGTGAAATAAAAATGAACCCTGCTTGAAATTTCATAAGGAATCCAGTGGTGGTGGTGGTTTTTGCTAAAGGTGATCCTATTTTAAAATACGAATGCATGACCTAAAAAAGCTACATTTTGCAAGTTCTGTGTCAAAGCTTCATACAGTCAATAATAGAACTTAAAGAAGGTTCAACCAAAATACATATGACATATTAAACCTGTTCAAATTTAATGCACATCAAAATAAAGCATATTTCACAAAGTTCAAGTTCTTTGGAAACTTACCTCTTGAAGCTGAACTTGCAAATTCCAAAAGACTTGTTACCATGGTAGTCAAAATCGCGATCCTAAGGATCGTACAATTCTACGATCTTGCAACTCCCCACCATGCCAGAAAATGATCAAAATCGGTTTTTGGTAGGCACAAGCAGAATCGTCGTGATTTCATGTGAAAACGGTGGGATCGCCGTTTCTGTTGAAAATTTCCGTTTTTATTTAAAACCCCATGAATTCGGGTTCGCGACCCGGTTCAGAAGAAAAAAAACCCTAAAAAACGTTTCATTTTATATTAAACGTTGAAACGATTTTTTTCCCTATATTGTAAAACAGAATCTTCCTAATAACTAGGATAATAACTACCCAGCCACCAAATAATTAAGGATTTATTCAACTTTCTAAAATAAATCATGATTAATATAACTTCCCAAAATAAATCATGATTAATATAACTTTCCAAAATACTTTTATTCATTCCAATTCTATAAATCTCTCACGTTAGATAGACTCACTCAATATTTTATTCTCCATCTTATATCTCACGATAAAAAAAAAACCTTTCCTTCTCTATTAAAAATAATTTCAATCTTTTCTCCAATGGCTTCAAATTCTGCTATTGGAACTTTAGTTGTTGGTGCTCTCACTGCTCCCCCTACAATTTCAACACCACCACACCAGAAAAAACTACCAAAAAATGGTCCTGGTAATCAAACTGATATAGCTTGGAAACATGGCATTGTTGATTATGATAATCCAAGAAAAATCCAATGCAAGTATTGTAAAAAAAAAAAGGCAACTTGAGGTGTCTACAGGCTAAAGCATCACTTGGCTAGAACTCAAAAAGATGTTGAAGCATGTAAGGCTATCCCAGATGAAATCAAGAGAGAAATACTGCAAGTTTGTTCAAGATTGCAAGAAAATTTGATCAAAAAAATAGAGTCAGTGGTGGAGGAAGAGAAGTCAGAAGTGGGCTAAAAAAGAATGACTAGTAACTACTCTGGAAACATATTTAAGAAAAGGTGTTTCTGCTCAAAACCTAGCATCAATGCATTTTTAAAGAAGGGTTTAAGAGATGATGCATGTCAAGCAATTTCAAGGTTTTTTTTACAATAATGCATTACCACTCAATGTAGCAAGGAATGAGGAGTTCACTATCATGTTTGATATGATTTTAAGATATGGTAATGGATTCAAACCACCATCTTATCATGACTTGAGAATTAAGTTGTTAAACCAAGAAGTGAAGTTGACACATGAAGCTTTGGAAGAGCATAGAAAGGAATGGAGGAAGATTGGTTGTGTAACACCCCACTTCCCAAAATTAAAATAAAATACGATTAATCCAAATAAACATCAGAGTCTCCCCTCATCAAGTGGGATATCACATCACATAATCCATAATACTCTTCATTAGAAGGTTTTCAAAACAAAACAGCGGAATAATATTTAATTCATCATTCTCGGCCATCCGCCGAATTACATAAAAAGATTCATGAAAATGTTCACCAACATGATACGTCACAGGAAATAAAACAAGTTCAGCATAAAAACAAATAAATACTCAAGTCCCGTGCTACGTATCAGAGCATCCTAAGACTCGACTTGCACACCACTATCCAAGCTAGTTAAGTACCTGGATTATCTGTACTTCCGAAGAAACACAGACCACAACAACAACAAAGGGGTGAGAAAACATGATCAAAATTATCGGTAATACAATACATGAAATAAAGGTAGCAATCATATGAAATTTCAGCCAACATTCATAAAAAACGACCTACTGTCCAACAACAACACAACACACCATAATGCAAATATGCAACTCAACACCATGCATGCGGTACCGATGCATTGGTTCATTCAATCAAACCCCGGATATATCACATACACCCGTCCTTGGCCATGATCTATCCCCACCATTCTTCGCAATGGAGTACGGATGAATCACCTACACTCCTCTTGAGCAACGATTCATCCCACCAACACCATGATATGCATAACACCAAATGCACAACAAATGAACTCAAGTACACAAGGTGCACATGATCCCCTGATCACATCACCATACATCATACATACACATTGTTCATCAATTAATTATTTTAATTAAAGTCACACGATCCCCCCTGATCACCTCACCATACCCCATACACACCTCACACATCAATTTAATTATTTGATTAAATTCAATACTGCATAATTCCACCTACCAACACCAAGTACATACCCTACACCACTACACACCACATCTGTACCTGTCCCAGCCAAAGGGATCCTACGAAACGAATCACAACACAATACAGCATAACACACATTCTGTCACGCTCGCTGGCTCATTCGCTTAGCGAAGCCCTAGCAAACGCTCGCTAGCTGCTCGCCTAGCGAAGGCAGACAGTGGCTATTGGAAGCCTTCGCTACCTGTCGCGGTGAAATTTGGATACCAAGCTATTGATTAACTTGAATCTAATTCATTTGCAACCGAACTTTGATTTGTCCAAAGGAAGGGATAAAGATCGAAATTCCCACAATGCAATGCAAATGCAAGCTAGAGAGTTTTAGGTTCGGGGGTTGGTTAAACTTAGGGAAGGTACTAGCATCCTAAGTTTCTGTAATACTCTACAGGAACCTCTTGTTTTATGTTTGTTTATTGCTAAGGGTTATCTGCTAAAAGGTTAAAGACCTAGGGGTTTATTTCTAAGTATACTCGATAAGATATCGCATCTTATGCCTACATATCCTTACGGGAGTGGAATCAGAGTATTTTGTAGTTCTCCTAAAGGGTTTGAGGAGTTCTTTGACTGTGGTCAAAGTTCCTACGGGTTTAGGGTAGTTGATTGATTGATTTTGGGAGAAAAGATGAGTTGTCATTTTAAGGGAGATTTAACCGCCACAAGTTGTAGAAAAATAGTTTTTGCATCGTCTTAAGAGAAGGGCTCAAGTACTCGGATATAGATCGACGAGGTACGCCTCTATCTCTCTTAAGGCAAAGTTCCTACGGTATTGATTGTATTGATGTGGGGTGGAGATTCTATCTCGCTTAAGATGATTAACATCTTTTCTCTAATGTGTTTGAATATTTTGTATTGAGTTGATTGTTTGTTTCTATGTTGTAAAGGATAGTTGTCCTTCCTATGGGGTAGGATCTAACTTAATTGATCAACTTGAATGGGATCAAGGATCGTAGGGGAGAATGATGCAAATGATGTACACTACACACAATTGTTGAATCATGTGTAGGTTTTTCCTTTGGAAGGTATGCGATGCGGGAATATAAATATGATAATGTAAATTGCTTGTAAAATAAATTGCAGAAATGCAGCATACACATACGCATGAAAGCGCTGAAGTGTGTGAGAGTGAATTGTGTATGTGAATGCGTGGAAGCGCGGGTGATTGATTTGATTAATGGGATGTTGATTTAAGCTGTAGGATATTTATAAATTTGGGCGAGATTGATTTTGTAGAGGTTGAATTGATTTTTTAAGAAAATGTATTATTTGTTTTAAGTAAAAGTTACTCATTTTAGACTTAAAATAATACTTTAAAATTTTTTATATAGAAAAGATTTTAATTAATGTAAATTTTGAGGAAAAGGTTTTAATGAATAAGATGGATTTTTTTTATTATAAAAAGGTTGTTATTATTATTTATTTTAAAAGTTATTTGTTATTATTTTCATTAAAAAAATGTATAACTTAAAAGATAAGAGTTATATAAAAAGGTGCTTATTATTTACTTGTAAAGTTACTTAGATATAAAACATTATTTATTTAGAAAAGAGATTGTTTATAAAAGGATGATTAGAGAATATCTAATTAAATAGATAATTAATTAACCAAAAAAAAAAGATTTAGTTTAATTTTATAAAAAACTGATTAGGGTGTTAATTACTGATTAGTTGAAGGGTTAAAGTGTGGTTAGGATTGAAGGTGTACGGTGAGTGGGTATGCGTGGAATCATATTGCAATAGAATAATAAAAAAGAAAAAAACACAGGGGAAACCCTAATCGCCCAAATTCCCCCCCCCCCCCCCCCCCAATTCCCGGAATCAATCGCTCAACCTCCTCTCGATTCATCTCTTCCATCGCTCGTTCTCATCCATCCCTTCATCGTTCTCCATTTTGAACCTGAAAAACACAAACAAAGCGTCAAAAGTTCATATGATTTTGGCGTAAACCGAAGTTTTACCGAATGTTGATGATGGCGCGCTTGAGGTGATGAGGTAGAAGTTTCGTCGGTTTGGATTCTCAGCGGCTAATGATGGCTTCGACGACCGAAGAGATATGTCTCTTCCTATAATCTCCTAAGTTTATGAGACTTTGTTTTTTTTTCTGGTAGTGATTTTCGAATTCGATCCCCTTTTTTGTCTCAAACTTCTCCCTTTTATAGGCTTCACAGAGAATCCTTTGTTTTAAAACCTGATTAAAACGCTTTGAGTGCCTGATTGGGCCTTCCTTTTTGGGCGTAGGTTAGATTTGAAAAACTTCCTCTTTCGTCCAATTTGTTTAATGCTTGTTAAATGGAAATTCAATCTCTTATATTTTGTATCAAATCTGTTTAATATCTTATCTGTCCAGATTCAATGTTTTGAGGATTTGGATTTGATCTTTTCCTTTAACGGTATATTCCTCCAAGGATTACTAACTTGGATTTGGCAATTTGACAGGTGTGGAAAGTGAAGGAGTTGGGCCAGAAGATGGACAGCCCAGGGTGAATTCAAGTAGCTGGTGCAAAAGGATTTTGACTTTTGAAAATATTCGCTTTTCTTGACAGGGTTGAGTAGAGTGTCTCAAATTGACCAAGGTGTGGTATGCTTTTCACTTGCTGCGAGCTTCAGTTCACTGAGATTGCTGCCAAACTTCAAGTGGCTGGTGTGAGCTTCAATTTATTCAGAGGTCTGTTATGCTTCTTGTGTGAGTGTAGTTCGTGGTATCACCTGCGTTCGTACTGCTTAACCAATGCTAAGGATTAAATGTAGGTGTATTGCCAATTCAAACTTCAGGTGGTCAATGTCGTATCCCCTTCCAAGCAAAACAACTTTCTTCAGCAACAAGCATTTACTTTAGATTCTCTGTCAAGATTTTCCATAGAGTTCTATGACTTGTCTGCAAGCAAGTCCTTCCACTTGGGTCTGAGCTTTGGTAACATTGTAGTATCATCTGTAGTAACTGAAAGCTTTGTGCACTTCAGGTATTTGCAGGGGGTCAAAATCCTACTACGGTTGTTGTTTCTTTCCATTCGATCTATACTGTCTTCTCCAATTTATTTGAGAACTTTTAATGTGCAACTGGTTTTTTTTTTTGCAGGGAACACAGGCTGGCCTCACAAGTCTCTTGAGTCTTCATGATTTGGAGCAGAGTGGCTGATGTGTTTCTGTGCTGCAAGTGCTATCACTTGCTGATATACTCTGCTGATGCTATTATTCGCTTGCTATTGTTGGTTGCGCTTGCTCGCAGATACTTGCCAATACCTGTTGATGCTCTGCCGTTGGTCATCATTATGTTTAGGAGGCGGGGCACTGCTGATAGTGTCAAGGTGCTTAACAAAGAATCAAAGCTTTACTTGGCAACAGATATCTGGCTCCAAAAGCTTCTCCAGAATGTCCGGAGTAACTTTCATGTAACGGTAATGAAATTCAGGCTGCAAAATTGTTCGCCCTACAGGTGTGTCTAGATCAAGAGTAGGTGTGATATCCGGAGCTGGCCTGCTGATTTGGTTATGCTCTCACTCTCCTCGATTTCCTTTACGGATTGACAATGTTGTTGCTGTTTCCGCGTGGTGGTCCAAATTGATTGTTATCCGTATAAACTATGGTGATTACATTAAACTGAACAGGAAATTTCCTTGTAGCTTTCTAATCGAATCCTTTATTGTTTCAGGTGTTGGTGAGGGAGTGCTTGGACGATGACGAGGTTTGACATCAAAACCAGCAGTGGAGGTAATACCCTGCTCATTTGTAGCTTATTTCATGAACTGATGTTATGGTTGATACTATTGGTTGTTCTGCGACTGATACCTAGTGTTTGCAGCTGATATCGTTGTATTGTTGTTGTAACTGATATTGACTCTGTGGTTCGTGCCTGATGTTGGTTGCAGCCTGAAGTTGTCTGACATTGATAACATGCCGTTGTTTTGATTTCCTTGTGGCGAAATGTTGGGATATTATAGTTAGGACCTGGTTCTTGAGGTATGCCAATTCATT
Organism: Lathyrus sativus; assembly: GCA_963859935.3. Taxonomy (NCBI): domain Eukaryota; kingdom Viridiplantae; phylum Streptophyta; class Magnoliopsida; order Fabales; family Fabaceae; genus Lathyrus; species Lathyrus sativus. The sequence goes on from OZ012738.1 coordinate 588,506,982, forward strand.
TGATGAGAATCGTACTTCAAATTAATTTGAGATTCTCAACCGTTAATTCTCTCTGCTTGGATTCGCAGTTACTTGACAAAACCGATTTTCTGCTTCGGTGATAGCTGCATCTTGCGTTCTGCGCCTTCAGATGCCTATAGCAACATACAGAAAGTTTCAGAGAGTAAAGGGGCTTGGATTGAGTCAGTCTGAAGTTATGACTTGTGTGGCATATTTTTATGAAGCTCTTCAATACAGTATAGGTAGCAGATCGGATAGTAGGTCTTTGGACTTCAAGAAATCTAGGAAGTGCTTATGATCTTCTAATAGCTTTTTATGTTCAAACACCCATTGGGGAATAATTGGAACAAATTCTTTAATGACCTTTGCACGGCAATCTCACTATCAGTATCGGCAAAAGGGATAGACTCTTCAGTTGAAGGAGAAGGAACGAGACGGTGGCCTCTTGACATAAGGTTATAAGACTTCTCTAGCTCACAAGACTTAGGGAGTTGATGTTTTTGTTGGTTTGCTGCCATGAACTAATTCACCATTCCCTTTTTGATTTGAACAGGGTGACAAAATAAGATTTAATGGGCTGTCAGTAAGACAACCGCCGGGATTTGCTCTATGGAATTCAACTGTGGGACTTCTTCTGAGGCTTTTGTTAACTTGGAATGAAGCTCATCGACTTGTTTTTTTTAGTCCATAGGTTTAGAAATAGTTAGGACTTTCTTGCATTTGTATGGATATTGAAACTCATATTTTCGGAATCAATAGATTTGAAATTTTAAAAAAGAATTTTCTTCTAATTTGTATCTTTGGTTTTGAATTTTGAGAGATACTTGTTGATGACCTCGGATTGTGTGTCAAACGGTAGCTATTGTGGTTAAGGCTTCGAGGGTAACTTTGTCCCGTACGTGGTTATTAAGCGCAATACCCGGTAGTTTACCCTTTCTTGTAGTCTGAAACTCTTGCAGTAGAAAAAACTCATACTTATCATTAGAGATCCGCCCTCTTTGTTTAGGAAAAACCTTTTGTACTGTGTAATTAGCTTCACAAAATTTTCCTGACTCCATACCCATCTTCCCACTATGAGAGTAACCTAGTTGTATCAAACCTAACATGTAAGCAGCCAATCGGGATCTCTGGTAGAAGAGACACGACTCGAAATTCAATCTTGATATCTTGGTAAATTCTTGACAAAACTATGCGAATATCACCTTGATTTGGTTTTAACACACCTGCACACGTTGGTTAGAATGACATGCACGCAACAGTATAAGGATAAATAATAATAAATAAAAAGCGCACGAGGAGGTGGGATCTTAAGGTCAAAAATTAGGGTGCAACAGATGCCCCTATTTAAGTTTCTTCTATCCGGAGATATGGAGATTGAAATCTCCGTCTCGACGTGATAGGAGGGACTTAAATACAAACACTGCACAAATTTTTGGCCCTAAGAAGCCACCGAATGCAAATGATATGCAGTGATATGAAATGCAAGACAGACGGTCCTGTGGAGACATGATATCATAGGGGATGAACTGGACACAACACGCGAGAAACAAAGGAGCAGCAGACTCAACGAGACGGGACCTCACGGGGACAGGAAGCAATCACCGATGGGAAATCTCCAGAAGTATAACAGTACCTCATACACCAAGGATATGGTGATTTAGACAATAGGGGAGAAACTTGTAATCGAAGGATGGACTTAATACCATAATGTGGTGGTCGGTAATAATATAAATGATTTTTCTTGATCGAGTCATTAATTCAGTTTTATTTCGTATTTTTCTTTTTCTTTTTTGTTTATTATCCAACTGGAAATAGTAAAATGTAAAACTTCCCCGAGCGTCCTGGTATGGGAACCATGAGCTGGTCTCAGTCTTTGATGTAGAACCTCCCCAAGCGTCCTGGTATGGGAACCATGAGCTGGTCTCAGTCTCTGATGTAGAACCTCCCCGAGCGTCATGATATGGGAACCATGAGCTGGTCTCAGTCTCTGATGTAGAACCTCCCCGAGCGTCATGATATGGGAACCATGAGCTGGTCTCAGTCTCTGCCCGAAATGACGAAAACTCGTGCGAGCATCTTCACAGGAGATCAAAATGTCATCGTAGATTGTAGGTGTTGTTGTAGACGCAGAGCCTTGTAGATGTAATTGGAGTTTGTAGATTGTAGAATTTCTTGGCTGTGAGCCATAATGTGCTGTAGACTGTAGAATTTTGTAGATTGTATTTGTAGAGGTAACTTGTAATGTATTGGAGATTCGAAAACTTCACCGGGGATTTTCAGAAGAGATGTAAGTCGGTTGATTTGTAAAGTATGTCTTCTTAAATAAAGAGAGACTAATGTGATAAACTTCCTCGATTTCTTTGGGGAGATTTCACTTGACGGGATTAATCTTGTGTAATGAACTCACTGGGGAATATATTCCTGGGGAGTACCTTTGTTGCAGCTGTAGAAGTATATGTCATCGTAGATTCTTAACTGAAGAGAAATATTTGTAGTGGGAATTCTCAAATGAAGAGAGGTTTCTTGTAACGTCTTTGGCGGACTTCTTTGATGGGTTGGCGAAGCGATGCCATTCGACGAGTTGATAATGTTGAAGAACCCGCTGAGGGTGAATGCACTGTCTTGTAGAGATTGTCGTTTGTCGTTTTGAATCAGATCTTAGTCAAAACGAGTTGCTCAAATAAAGAGATGTTTGTAGTCCAAATGTAGATGGTTGAAAAAACCTGCGACATTGTTGGAGAAATGCCTGTCTTCATAAAGGCTCTTCTGGGGAATAGTGTGCAAAATAAATGCACACTTAATTCTAGTCCGAAAGTTGGAGATTATCCACATTGTAATTGCCAAGGATTGAAAATCAATTCGGGAAGTATCTGAAGAGAAAATGTCAAGCAAGACTCGACCACTGAGGTATGAACTCAAGTGGGATGCACTAAAATAACCGTCTTCCACGAGGATCGAACTTCATGGGGAAAGTATAAACATTGTGCTCTTTCTGCCTAGGGCCGACAATTCTATTTGGAGGGATAAGACACACCCCAAGCGCCTGGGGATAACCACGACCAAAGCAATAGAATAAAACAAACACAAAGATATGCAACAAGATGCGCATGCCATGCTATCTATCTATATGCTATGCGTATGCTTATGCTGACAAGACAAACAAAAAGGGACAAACGGAGATGAAATAAACCTCTCGAAGCAAACATCCAACCAATCTTCAAAGATAGAAGTACCACTGGGATAGACGGAGAACCAAATATGGGATCACACTCCTGCCTCAGGGCTTCAAAATTTCTCTTGGGGAATGTATCATCTTGATAAGTCTGAAAGGTTGTCCGGTTGAAGGTCAGGAAAAGGATCTTCATGAATAAAATAAATATCCATTTCTCAATTGGAGGGCTTCATGGATAAAATAAATATCCACTTCCCTGGAGAGATTCCTGCTGGAACTGTAGATGGAAATAACCAAACCGAAGTGTTACAAGGGATAAAATAAATATCCTGGGTCATCATAGTTGAGCTTTATGGGGATGAAATAAACATCCGCTTCGCACATGGCTTGAGAAAAGCAACTTGAGAGGATTTTACAGAAAACATGATGTCCAAATGCCCCACTGTTTTCAAACTCTCGGAGAGATTCACCGAATCTCGACGTGACTGCCCCTGATTGACGGTATAACTGAGTCTTCCAATTTGTGCTTTAGTTGAAGCCAAGACTGGTATGAATCAAACCTCTTGGAAAAAACTTGCCAAAGGTTGGCGAAGTCTTCAAATCCATCGACGTACGAATGTAATCTTTCTAAGATGTCAAGCGCATTTAGCGAGTCAGGAATGTTAATTTCGAAATGGTTAATGCAACATGCGTTTGTCTTGAAGTTGTGAAAAGAGATATCACAATAACTGGTGACCGAGATCACTAGTTAGGATATAAATTAAAATTATTTATAAAGCCGATATTAGTTTGAGTATAGCTCAAGGAGTCAGGAAACAATATCTCGTCGAATATGCTTTCGAACTAAACCTTACTTCAATTAGGACTTTGAGGGTCGTATATGGGCTTAGTTTGTAAAGTGGAGGAATAAAGGGTTAATATATTTGTGCCCACCCGATTTTTGAAAGGTGTTCATTTTTGATAATACCCTGCCCCAGGCTAAAGACGAGGTTTCGGTTTGGGAGAAAAAACAGATATTTTCTCAAGGCTTAAAAGAGGGGTTAACTATCTTGGTGTTTAGGAGGTTGAAATAATGCCTTACATCATCAGTAGGGTTTTTATTCAAAAGCATACGAGAGATCCTGCGTTTTACTTCATCATCCTCCTTCCAATCCTCTGTCAGAGCAAGAGATCGGGTAAAGTCGGCATTATAAATTATGAAAACATTTTACGAGTGAAACAAATGGGTTTCTTCAAGAAAAACATTTATTGCATTACTTATTCAAAATAACGAGTTCTTACATGCCAAATATGCTTTTAATCAAAGAAACGAAAACACAAAAGCAAAAAAAAAGTGAAAAGTCGTACAAGCCTTTCTCTTGGATTTTATTACGCCTAGAAATAGAGAGGTTCGCTGAATCGTCTGATATGTAGCCTTCTGATGCTATGTTGATATGAATTTTCCAAATAACCTTAGATCATGTTCTCGGAGGACGAACCATGTCGAGGTTAGGATTAGAACCCCTAAAGGATAAGATTCCGTCCTTAACCAACCTTTGAACGTCAGCCTTCAAACCGTAGCAGCTCTCAATATCGTGGCCAGGAGCACCTTGATGGTATGGGCAAAATTTGTCAGCTTTGTACCAGTATGGAAGTTTCTTTGGCACCTTAGGTGGAACTCTTGTCTGGATATGACCTTTCTGGATTAATGCTGGAAAAAGGTCAGCATATTTCATAGGGATGGGGTCAAACTGACGAATTCCTTTTCTCGGAATATCCAAAGATATCACCTGATTACGAAACCGTTTCCGAAATCGTCGATTCTGTGGTTAATCTGGAGAGGTCGACTTCCACTTGGAAGGTGGTTGCTGTTCGCGCTGAGCAGGCGTTGCATATTGTGGTTGAGGAGGAGGTACTGGAGCTATGAACTTTCTGGAAGATCTATTGTCGTCTTTATTATCTGGAGCTATACCCAAATTGTAATTGTATTGCTTCACAAAAGCAACAGCTAAGTCTTCCCAAGACTGAATGTGGTTACTTTGCAGCTTCATGTACCATATCAAGGATGCCCCACACAAGCTTTCTTGAAAGCAATGAATCATTAATTTTTCGTTGTCAATATAAGCAGTCATCTTTCGGCAAAACACCGTCAAATGGTATTTTGGACAGCTGACACCCTTGTATACCTCAAAGACAGGCATCTTGAACTTCAGAGGGATAATTACGCCTGGAACTAAACACAGGTCTTGAGCATCAAGACCAGATGCATTAGCTCCTTTCATCATCTTCACTTGTTCTTGGAGATCACGAAGTTCTTTCTCCATTGCTATAAATCTAGGATCGTCCATTTCCCTCTTAGCATGAGTATTCTGAGGGTCAACAAACAGGTTGTCTTGCACAGGATGAGGTTGCATAGGAACATACATTTGTTGAGCAAAGTCGTCGGAAGAGCTGTCAAATGTCGGATTGGTCTTTACTATGATGCCAGTCATGCGATCCATGTCTTTGTTCTCCTTACTATCCTTCAATAGTACTTCAATCTTGGTCAAATGGTTGAGATGTCAGCTGGCGAGACAAAAAGACGGAAAGACGGATGAGGACGCATCGGAGAAGAGACACATGCACATGCTAAAATGCTAGATGCTATGCAGAATGCAGGATGAAACCTCAAGAAACTCAGATTATTTTCCGGTATTATAACATTGGATAAAAACTTATTTTTATTTTGATATTCGAAGCATTACAAAGCAGAGTACTCTTTTAAGAGTTTATTACATTGAACCAAAAGCAAAAGAGAACTCAGAGATCTACTCCCTACGCTTCTTCTGTGCACGAAATTCCTCTTCTAACTGGTTGATGCGTTCTTGCAATTCGGCCTTCTCATTAATGAGTCGATCGACACATTCCTTCCAAGCCATGGCAGCTGGGGGAAGATCATCTCTGGCAACAGTTCCGGAAGAGGTGTGAGAAGAAAATAAATCCTCTCGCGCCTTTCTCTTCTTCGCAAATTCTATCTCTGGGACTTCTCCTTCTCTACCTTGAGGGTGAAAAATTTGTTCCTCCAAGCGGCTTTCAGTTTCCGAGCCTCATCCAAGGCAGCCCTTAACTGATCTACTTCACTCACATCAAACCAATCAGGATCATGAAAAGCTAATACCATAGGTTCATGAAAGGGGAACGACATTTTAAGGTCGAGAGCTCTTTCTCGCACCCAATGTAGATATTCTTCAGAGACAGCACAGTTGGGGTATCCTAAAGCAGCTTTTCCTTCCTTATTGATGTATCTCCATGCGTAAATTATGACGGTCTTCAGGTCTGGATCTTCTCCTTCCTTGAGAAAGGTCCCTTATAACAGAGTCTGGTCAGGTACTTCGATCATAGGATGCCCAAATTGGAGGCGAGCCAAAGCAGGGTTGTAACTTATGCATCATTCTCTCCCAATGAGCGGTATGTTAGTAAATCCTCCGATGCTAGGAATCATACATATACCTCCATAGGTAGGGTCGTACCACACAATGTCAGAGTGAGTAAGGGCCATAACTATTTCGGACCAACGGGGTGATTCTACCTCTTCCCAAATAGACGGATGCCGAGTCAGGCGAGCAATGAACCATGAATACAACAGAGCGGTACAACAAACAATATGTCCTCCTCCTTCGGCATTCTTCGAGTGGATTGAATAATATGTGTCAGCTAACAAAAAAGGGATTGGGTTCTTAAGGATGAATAGCTTAATTGCATTCATGTCAACAAAATCGTCGATCTTTGGGAACCAGAAAATCCCATAAACCAACAAAGCAAAGGTGGCTTCCAAGATAAGGACTTCTCTCCTTTCAGCATGGTAACGAACTTTTTCGATCAAGAAATCAGGTGGGAATCCAAGGACTCCTTCCTTGGTGGTTAAGTGTGCTTGAACATCTGCTAGGCTGAGATGAGTAGCGTTGGCAATTTCTTGGTGACTGGGTATGTCTTCCTGGCCGGTGAATATAGGTCGGGCCGTCACAGGCATCCTTAAGAAATCAGAATACTCTTCCAGAGTCGGCATCAACTAGTAATCCGGAAAAGTGAAACAATGGTACAACGGATCATAAAACTGAACAAGGGTCTCCAACAACCCTCCTTTCATCTTGAGTTCGAGAAAACGGAAGACTTCATATTCTGTGGCGAAGGCGTGATGGTTCTTGATGAGATCTGCTAGTTCTCTCAAGCTTTCAATGTTAGGACTCTGAAAAGTGTACTCCAATGCTTCTCTCTTGAAATCCATGGTTACAATACCTGAGAAATAAAATTGAGTTTCTTGAAATGAATAAAGAAAGAATGCAATGCAAGATGAGCAGGACTTCATGGGATCCCAACTATTTATAAACATTGTGGTAAAAGAAAACGTTTTTATTAATTTTGAAACGGAATACAAATAGCTGCTTTTAAAAGTCCCAAATAAAAGCTAAATAAAAGCTAGTAAAGACACTAAGGAAGTTTCGAATTCTGCTGCTTGAGCTGCTATTCTAATTGCGTCTTCTCACGGATAAGGTTGTCCACAATCAACTTCCAAATAGTACATTGTGGGTCGGAGAAAAATAAATCCTCCATGACCTTCCTCTTCTTGCAAGGAAGTAACTCTTCATCCTTCAACTATAGCTGCTTCTTAAGTTCATCCTTCTCTTTCTGAAGTTCATATTTCTGTTTCTGAAGTTCATCCACTTCTACAACCACTACTTGGTACTTGTTCTTCCATGACTCTAACTCACGTTGCAACTTCCTCAAAGCAACCTCTAACTTCTCGGCTTCGGACATAAAGACATAAGTGGGCTCCCTTCTCGGAGGTATATGATCTTGACGAGAATACGGCATTTTCAACTTGATTGCTCTCTCCCTGACCCACCGCAGGTAGGGCTCCAAGGACACACAATTAAGTTTCCCAAGGCTTTTCTTCCCCTACTTATGCAAATGTTTCCAGGCGGCTAGAATCTTATCTCGAAGTTCCTTGTCATCCCTAAAGAAAATGCTCTCCACTTGAACACTCTTAGGTGGTTCCTTCAACGGAAATCCCAACTGTCGACGAGCTAAGACTGGATTGTAACTGATCCCTCCATTAAAACTAAGTAACAACACATTAGCAAAGTCACCACAACCATCAACAATTAAAGTTCCATCGTACGCTCGGTTGTACCAAACAATGTCTGAGTGGGTCAATGCCATAACTTTCAGAGACCAAAGCCCTCCATTGAGTTTCAAAAAGGAACTAGACCTCGGCAAGTGTGAAGTAAACCACTTGTAGAGTAAAGGTACACAGCAAGTAATCATTCCTCCACCATAACGATTTCGGAGATGTATAGAATGATAGGTATTACCCAACAGAGTTGGTACTGGGTTGTTCTTCTAAAAGATCTTAATTGCATTAAGGTCGACGAACCCTTCAAAACTTGGGAACAAGAGCACTCCATAAATAAGTAAGGCGAAGATTGCTTCAAATGGAGCCTTATTCGTACAATCAGCATAAAACATAGCTTTACTGATTAGGAACTTCGTAGTCAAACCAAAAATACCACCTTTACTAATCAAGTTTCCTTTGACATCAGATACCTTTAGATAAAGAGCCTTATCAATATCTCTTTCTTCAGGGTCCTTCTCCAAGAAAGGGAAAGGAGATTCTTCTAAGATAGGTAGACCAACCAAAAAGGAGTACTCTTCAAATGTAGGCAATAGCTGAAAGTCTGAAAACGTAAAACAGTGATATAGCGGATCATAGAACTGCAATAAAGTGGAGAGAAGTCCTTCGTCTACTTGGCGACTCAATAAAGATATTAGGTTTCCATACTTGCTCTTGAACCTCCCTTGGTCTTCAATCCAGGTCACCAACTCCTTTAGGTCATCCAATTTGGGACTTTTAAAAGTGTATTTCAAAGTGTGTCTTCTATTGGGATCCATAGTACCCTACAATGTTCATAAACAAAAGTAAATCCCATGAAGTCCAATGCGGTATGATGTTTTATGAATGCAACAAATACAAGTAAACACATAGATGCACAAAGATAAACAAACAAAGGGGGGATCCTAGGTTTGCAACGAGCATGGAGCCAAAGGGTATACCCATTCCCAAAGGACACGGACTAAAGATTGATTGTACCTGCAGAACAAGCTTCTAATAAGGTTCCCAAAGTCATTAGCCCATCTTTCGGGTATTATCAACTTCCCAAGTACTCGGTGGTTAATAATATTCTCAAGAGAACTTCTTTTGAGTGTAGTATTGCGTAACACTATTTTGGGTGTACTCCCTCATAGTCCCGCACTACGTCCTAATAAAGGCCAAAGTGGGGTTAAAGGTAACTATGATCCTCAATATCATAGGCTCTAACATCGAACATAGTGCATGTTTTCACGATTAAGAACTCGTTCAACAATATAATTTTCGAGAGGGCCTCAATTGAGCATGATTTTCAAGTCAGCTTGGTCGGGATTCCACCCCCTATAAGCCTCTTTGAACATATCACTATCCTATCTTAATTTCTCTCAAGTCCGGGTGTAGGACTTTGTCTCACCACTCAAAGGTATCAACCTAAAGGCAATAAGCAAACAAGTAAACAATTATACAAATAGAAATAAACAATTAGAAATAAGATATGGAAACCCACTGAGGAGTCCCCAATGAAGTCACCATTTTTGTCGCGGTGAAATTTGGATACCAAGCTATTGATTAACTTGAATATAATTCATTTGCAACTGAACTTTGATTTGTCCGAAAAAAGGGATAAAGATCGAAATTCTCACAATGCAATGCAAATGCAAGCTAGAGAGTTTTAGGTTCGGGGGTTGGTTAAACTTAGGGAAGGTACTAGCATCCTAAGTTTCTGTAGTACTCTACAGGAACCTCTTGTTTTATGTTTGTTTATTGCTAAGGGTTATCTGCTTAAAGGTTAAAGACCTAGGGGTTTATTTCTAAGTATACTCGATAATATATCGCATCTTATGCCTACATATCCTTATGGGAGTGGAATAAGAGTATTTTGTAGTTCTCCTAAAGGGTTTGAGGAGTTCTTTAATTGTGGTCAAAGTTCCTACGGGTTTAGGGTAATTGATTGATTGATTTTGGGAGAAAAGATGAGTTGTCATTTTAAGGGAGATTTAACCGCCACAAGTTGTAGGAAAATAGTCTTTGCATCGTCTTAAGATAAGGGCTCAAGTACTCGGATATAGATCGACGAGGTACACCTCTATCTCTCTTAAGGCAAAGTTCCTATGGTATTGATTGTATTGTTGTGGGGTGGAGATTCTATCTCGCTTAAGATGATTAACATCTTTTCTCTAATGTGTTTGAATATTTTGTATTGAGTTGATTGTTTTTTTCTATGTTGTAAAGGATAGTGGTCCTTCCTATGGGGTAGGATCTAACTTAATTGATCAACTTGAATGGGATCAAGGATCGTAGGGGAGAATGATGCAAATGATCTGCACTACACACAATTGTTGAATCATGTGTAGGTTTTTCCTTTGGACGGAATGCGATGCAGGAATATAAATACGATAATGTAAATTGCTTGTAAAATAAATTGCAGAAATGGTAAAGCATACACATACGCATGAAAGCGCTGAAGTGTGTGAGAGTGAATTGTGTATGTGAATGCGTGGAAGCGCGGGTGATTGATTTGATTAATGGGATGTTGATTTAAGCTGTAGGATATTTATAAATTTGGGCGAGATTGATTTTGTAGAGGTTGAATTGATTTTTTAAGAAAATGTATTATTTGTTTTAAGTAAAAGTTACTCATTTTAGACTTAAAATAATACTTTAAAATTTTTTATATAGAAAAGATTTTAATTAATGTAAATTTTGAGGAAAAGGTTTTAATGAATAAGATGGATTTTTTTTTATTATAAAAAGGTTGTTATTATTATTTATTTTAAGAGTTATTTGTTATTATTTTCATAAAAAAAATGTATAACTTAAAAGATAAGAGTTATATAAAAAGGTGCTTATTATTTACTTGTAAAGTTACTTAGCTATAAAACATTATTTATTTAGAAAAGAGATTGTTTATAAAAGGATGATTAGAGAATATCTAATTAAATAGTTAATTAATTAACCAAAAAAAGATTTAGTTTAATTTTATAAAAAAACTGATTAGGGTGTTAATTACTGATTAGTTGAAGGGTTAAAGTGTGGTTAGGATTGAAGGTGTACGGTGAGTGCGTATGCGTGGAATCATATTGCAACAGAATAATAAAAAAGAAAAAAACACAGGGGAAACCCTAATCGCCCAAATTCCCCCTCCCCCATTTCGACTTTTGAAAATATTCGCTTTTCTTGACAGGGTTGAGTAGAGTGTCTCAAATTGACCAAGGTGTGGTATGCTTTTCACTTGCTGCGAGCTTCAGTTCACTGAGATTGTTGCCAAACTTCAAGTGGCTGGTGTGAGCTTCAATTTATTCAGGTTTGTTATGCTTCTTGTGTGAGTGTAGTTCGTGGTATCACCTGCGTTCGTGCTGCTTAACCAATGCTAATGATTAAATGTAGGTGTATTGCCAATTCAAACTTCAGGTGGTCAATGTCGTATCCCCTTCCAAGCAAAACAACTTTCTTCAGCAACAAGCATTTACTTTAGATTCTCTGTCAAGATTTTCCATAGAGTTCTATGACTTGTCTACAAGCAAGTCCTTCCACTTGGGTCTGAGCTTTGGTAACATTGTAGTATCATCTGTAGTAACTGAAAGCTTTGTGCACTTCAGGTATTTGCAGGGGGTCAAAATCCTACTATGGTTGTTGTTTCTTTCCATTCGATCCATACTGTCTTCTCCAATTTATTTGAGAACTTTTAATGTGCAACTGGTTTTTTTTGCAGGGAACACAGGATGGCCTCACAAGTCTCTTGAGTCTTCATGATTTGGAGCAGAGTGGCTGATGTGTTTCTGTGCTGCAAGTGCTATCACTTGCTGATATACTCTGCTGATGCTATTATTTGCTTGCTATTGTTGGTTGCGCTTGCTCGCAGATACTTGCCAATACCTGTTGATGCTCTGCCGTTGGTCATCATTATGTTTAGGAGGCGGGGCACTGCCGATAGTGTCAAGGTGCTTAACAAAGAATCGAAGCTTTACTTGGCAACAGATATCTGGCTCCAAAAGCTTCTCCAGAATATCCGGAGTAACTTTCATGTAACGGTAATGAAATTCAGGCTGCAAAATTGTTCGCCCTACAGGTGTGTCCAGATCAAGAGTATGTGTGATATCCGGAGCTGGCCTACAGATTTGGTTATGCTCTCACTCTCCTCGGTTTCCTTTACGGATTGACAATGCTGTTGCTGTTTCCGCGTGGTGGTCCAAATTGATTGTTATCCGTATAAACTATGGTGCTTACATTAAACTGAACAGGAACTTTCCTTGTAGCTTTCTAATCGAATCCTTTATTGTTTCAGGTGTTGGTGAGGGAGTGCTTGGACGATGACGAGGTTCGACATCAAAACCAGCAGTGGAGGTAATACCCTGCTCATTTGTAGCTTATTTCATGAACTGATGTTATGGCTGATACTATTGGTTGTTCTGCGACTGATACCTAGTGTTTGCAGCCGATATCGTTGTATTGCTGTTGTAACTGATATTGACTCTGTGGTTCGTGCCTGATGTTGGTTGCAGCCTGAAGTTGTCTGACATTGATAACATACCGTTGTTTTGATTTCCTTGTGGCGAAATGTTTGGATATTATAGTTAGGACCTGGTTCTTGAGGTATGCCAATTCATTTGATGAGAATCGTACTTCGAATTAATTTGAGATTCTCAACCGTTAATTCTCTCTGCTTGCATTCGCAGTTACTTGACAAAACCGGTTTTCTGCTTCGGTGATAGCTGCATCTTGCGTTCTGCGCCTTCAGATGCCTATAGCAACATACAGAAAGTTTTGGAGAGTAAAGGGGCTTGGATTGAGTCAGTCTGAAGTTATGACTTGTGTGGCATATTTTTATGAAGCTCTTCAATACAGTATAGGTAGCAGATCGGATAGTAGGTCTTTGGACTTCAAGAAATCTAGGAAGTGCTTATGATCTGCTAACAGCTTTTTATGTTCAAACACCCATTGGGGAATAACTGGAACAAATTTTTTAATGACCTTTGCACGGCAATCTCACTATCAGTATCGGCAAAAGGGATAGACTCTTCAGTTGAAGGAGAAGGAACAAGACGGTGGCCTCTTGACGTAAGGTTGTAAGACTTCTCTGGCTCACAAGACTTAGGGAGTTGATGTTTTTGTTGGTTTGCTGCCATGAACTAATTCACCATTCCTTTTTTGATTTGAACAGGGTGACAAAAGAAGATTTAATGGGCTTTCAGCAAGACAACTGCTAGGATTTGCTCTATGGAATTCAACTGTGGGACTTCTTCTGAGGCTTTTGTCAACTTGGAATGAAACTCATCGACTTGTTTATTTTAGTCCTTAGGTTTAGAAATAGTTAGGACTTTCTTGCATTTGTATGGATATTGAAACTCATATTTTCGGAATCAATTTGAAGCAATAGATTTGAAATTTCAAAAAAGAATTTTCTTCTAATTTGTATCTTTGGTTTTGAATTTTGAGAGAAACTTGTTGATGACCTCGGATTGTGAGTCAAACGGTAGCTATTGTGGTTGAGGCTTCGAGGGTAACTTTGGCCCGTACGTGGTTATTAAGCGCAATACCCGGTAGTTTACCCTTTCTTGTAGTCTGAAACTCTTGCAGTAGAAAAAACTCATACTTATCATTAGAGATCTTCCCTCTTTGTTTTGGAAAAACCTTTTGTACTGTGTAATTAGCTTCACAAAATTTGCCTGACTCCATACCCATCTTCCCACTATGAGAGTAACCTAGTTGTATCAAACCTAACATGTAAGCAGCCAATCGGGATCTCTGGTAGAAGAGACGCGACTCGAAATTCAATCTTGATATCTTGGTAAATTCTTGACAAAACTATGCGAATATCACCTTGATTTGGTTTTAACACACCTGCACACATTGGTTAGAATGACATGCACGCAACAATATAAGGATAAATAATAATAAATAAAAAGCGCACGAGGAGGTGGGATCTTAAGGTCAAAAATTAGGGTGCAACAGATGCCCCTATTTAAGTTTCTTCTATCCGGAGATATGGAGATAGAAATCTCCGTCTCGACGTGATATGAGGGACTTAAATACAAACATTGCACGAATATTTGGCCCTAAGAAGCCACCGAATGCAAATGATATGCAGTGATATGAAATGCAAGACAGACAGTCCTGTGGAGACATGATATCATAGGGGATGAACTGGACACAACACGCGAGAAACAAAGGAGCAGCAGACTCAACGAGACGGGACCTCACGGGGACAGGAAGCAATCACTGATGGGAAATCTCCATAAGTATAACAGTACCTCATACACCAAGGATATGGTGATTTAGACAATAGGGGAGAAACTTGTAATCGAAGGATGGACTTAATACCATAATGTGGTGGTCGGTAATAATCTAAATGAATTTTCTTGATCGGGTCAATAATTCAGTTTTATTTCATATTTTTCTTTCTTTTTTTTCTTTATTATCCAACTGGAAATAGTAAAATGTAAAACTTCCCCGAGCGTCCTGGTATGGGAACCATGAGCTGGTCTCAGTCTCTGATGTAGAACCTCCCCGAGCGTCCTGGTATGGGAACCATGAGCTGGTCTCAGTCTCTGATGTAGAACCTCCCCGAGCGTCATGATATGGGAACCATGAGCTGGTCTCAGTCTCTGATGTAGAACCTCCCCGAGCGTCATGATATGGGAACCATGAGCTGGTCTCAGTCTCTGCTCGAAATGACGAAAACTCGTGCGGGCATCTTTACAGGAGATCAAAATGTCATCGTAGATTGTAGGTGTTATTGTAGATGCAGAGCCTTGTAGATGTAATTGGAGTTTGTAGATTGTAGAATTTCTTGGCTGTGAGCCATAATGTGTTGTAGACTGTAGAATTTTGTAGATTGTATTTGTAGAGGTAACTTGTAATGTATTGGAGATTCGAAAACTTCACCGGGGATCTTCAGAAGAGATGTAAGCCGGTTGATTTGTAAAGTATGTCTTCTCAAATAAAGAGAGATTGATGTGATAAACTTCCTCAATTTCTCTGGGGAGATGTCACTTGACGGGATTAATCTTGTATAATAAACTCACTGGGGAATATATTCCTGGGGAGTACCTTTGTTGCAGCTGTAGAAGTATATGTCATTGTAGATTCTTAACTGAAGAGAAATATTTGTAGTGGGAATTCTCAAATGAAGAGAGGTGTCCTGTAATGTCTTTGGCGGACTTCTTTGATGGGTTGGCGAAGCGATGCCATTCGACGAGTTGATAATGTTGAAGAACCCGCTGAGGGTGAATGCACTGTCTTATAAAGATTGTCGTTTGTCGTTTTGAATCAGATCTTAGTCAAAACGAGTTGCTCAAATAAAGAGATGTTTGTAGTCCAAATGTAGATGGTTGAAAAAACCTGCGACATTGTTGGAGAAATGTCTGTCTTCATAAAGGCTCTTCTGGGGAATAGAGTGAAAAATAAATGCACACTTAATTCAAGTCCGAAAGTTGGAGATTATCCACATTGTGATTGCCAAGGATTGAAAATCAATTCGGGAAGTAGCCGAAGAGAAAATGTCAAGCAAGACTCGACCACTGAGGTATGAACTCAAGTGGGATGCACTAAAATAACCGTCTTCCACGAGGATCGAACTTCATGGGGAAAGTATAAACATTGTGCTCTTTCTGCCTAGGGCTGACAATTCTATTTGGAGGCATAAGACACACCCCAAGCGCCTGGGGATAACCACGACCAAAGCGATAGAATAAAACAAACACAAAGATATGCAACAAGATACGCATGCCATGCTATCTATCTATATGCTATGCGTATGCTTATGCTGACAAGACAAACAAAAAGGGACAAACGGAGATGAAATAAACTTCTCGAAGTAAACATCCGACCAATCTTCAAAGATAGAAGTACCACTGGGATAGACGGAGAACCAAATATGGGATCACACTCCTGCCTCAGGGCTTCAAAATTTCTCTTGGGGAATGTATCATCTTGATAAGTCTGAAAGGTTGTCCGGTTGAAGGTCAGGAAAAGGATCTTCATGAATAAAATAAATATCCATTTCTCAATTGGAGGACTTCATGGATAAAATAAATATCCACTTCCCTGGAGAGATTCCTGCTGGAACTGTAGATGGAAATACCCAAACTGATGTGTTACAGGGGATAAAATAAATATCCTGGGTCATCATAGTTAAGCTTTATGGGGATGAAATAAACATCCGCTTTGCACATGGCTTGAGAAAAGCAACTTGAGAGGATTTTACAGAAAACATGATGTCCAAATGCCCCACTGTTTTCAAACTCTCAGAGAGATTCGCCGAATCTCGACGTGACTTCCCCTGATTGACAGTATAACTGAGTCTTCCAATTTGTGCTTTAGTTGAAGCCAAGACTGGTATGAATCAAACCTCTTGGAAAAAACTTGCCCCAGGTTGGCGAAGTCTTCGAATCCATCGACGTCCGAATGTAATCTTTCTAAGATGTCTAGCGCATTTAGCGAGTCAGGAATGTTAATTTCGAAATGGTTAATGCAACATGCGTTTGTCTTGAAGTTGTGAAAAGAGATATCACAATAACTGGTGACCGAGATCACTAGTTAGGATATAAATTAAAATTATTTATAAAGCCGATATTAGTTTGAGCATAGCTCAAGGAGTCAGGAAACAATATCTCGTCGAATATGCTTTCGAACTAAACCTTACTTCAATTAGGACTTTGAGGGTCGTATATGGGCTTAGTTTGTAAAGTGGAGGAATAAATGGTTAGTATATTTGTGCCCACCCGATTTTTGAAAGGTGTTCATTTTTGATAATACCCTTCCCCAGGCTAAAGACGAGGTTTCGGTTTGGGAGAAAAAACAGATCTTTTCTCAAGGCTTAAAAGAGGGGTTAACTATCTTGGTGTTTAGGAGGTTTAAATAATGCCTTACATCATCAGTACGGTTTTTATTCAAAAGCATACGAGAGATCCTGCGTTTTACTTCATCCTCCTCCTTCCAATCCTCTGTCAGAGCAGGAGATCGGGTAAAGTCGGCATTATAAATTATGAAAACATTTTACGAGTGAAACGAATGGGTTTCTTCAAGACAAACATTTATTGCATTACTTATTCAAAATAACGAGTTCTTACATGCCAAATATGCTTTTAATCAAAGAAACGAAAACACAAAAGCAAAAAAAAGTGAAAAGCCGGACAAGCCTTTCTCTTGGATTTTATTACGCCTAGAAATAGAGAGGTTCGCTGAATCGTCTGATATGTAACCTTCTGATGCTATGTTGATATGAATTTTCCAAATAACCTTAGATCATGTTCTCGGAGGACGAACCATGTTAAGGTTAGGATTAGAACCCCTAAAGGATAAGATTCCGTCCTTAACCAACCTTTGAACGTCAGCCTTCAAACTGTAGCAGCTCTCAATATCGTGGCCAGGAGCACCTTGATGGTATGGGCAAAATTTGTCAGCTTTGTACCAATATGGAAGTTTCTTGGACACCTTAGGTGGAGCTCTTGTTTGGATATGACCTTTCTGGATTAATGCTGGAAAAAGGTCAGCATATTTCATAGGGATGGGGTCAAATTGACGAATTCCTTTTCTCGGAATATCCAAAGATATCACCTGATTACAAAACCGTTTCCAAAATCGTTGATTCTGTGGTTGATCTGGAGAGGCCGACTTCCGCTTGGGAGGTGGTTGTTGTTCGTGTTGAGCAGGCGTTGCATATTGTGGTTGAGGAGGAGGTACTGGAGCTATGAACTTTCTGGAAGATCCATTGTCGTCTTTATTATCTGGAGCTATACCCAAATTGTAATTGTATTGCTTCACAAAAGCAACAGCTAAGTCTTCCCAAGACTGAATGTGGTTACTTTGCAGCTTCATGTACCATATCAAGGATGCCCCACACAAGCTTTCTTGAAAGCAATGAATCATTAATTTGTCGTTGTCAATATAAGCAGTCATCTTTCGGCAAAACATCGTCAAATGGTATTTTAGACAGCTGACACCCTTGTATACCTCAAAGACAGGCATCTTGAACTTCGGAGGGATAATTACGCCTGGAACTAAACACAGGTCGTGAGCATCAAGACCAGATGCATTAGCTCCTTTCATCATCTTCACTTGTTCTTGGAGATCACGAAGTTCTTTCTCCATTGCTATAAATCTAGGATCGTCCATTTCCCTCTCAGCATGAGTATTCTAAGCGTCAACAAACAGGTTGTCTTGCACAGGATGAGGTTGCACAGGAACATACATTTGTTGAGCAAAGTCGTCGGAAGACCTGTCAAATGTCAGATTGGTCCTTACTATGAAGTCAGTCATGCGATCCATGTCTTTGTTCTCCTTACTATCCTTCAATAGTACTTCAAGCTTGGTCAAATGGTCGAGATGTCAGCTGGCGAGACAAAGACGGAAAGACGGATGAGGACGCAGCGGAGAAGAGACACATGCACATGCTAAAATGATAGATGCTTTGCAGAATGCCGGATGAAACCTCAAGAAACTCATATTGTTTTTCGGTATTATAACGTTGGATAAAAACTTATTTTTATTTTGATATTCGAAGCATTACAAAGCAGAGTACTCTTTTAAGAGTTTATTACATTGAACCAAAAGCAAAAGAGAACTCAGAGATCTACTCCCCACACTCCTTCAGTGCGCGAAGTTCCTCTTCTAACTGGTTGATGCGTTCTTGCAATTCGGCCTTCTCATTGATGAGTCAATCGACACATTCCTTCTAAGCCATAGCAGCCGGGGGAAGATCATCTCTGGCGACAGTTCCGGAAGAGGTGTGAGAAGAAAATAAATCTTCTCGCGCCTTTCTCTTCTTTGCAAATTCTATCTCTGGCACCTTCTGGGACTTCTCCTTCTCTACCTTGAGGGTGAAAAATTTGTTCCTCCAAGCGGCTTTCAGTTTCCGAGCCTCATCCAAGGCAGCCTTTAACTGATCTACTTCACTCACATCAAACCAATCAGGATCATGAAAAGCCAATACCATAGGTTCATGAAAGGGGAACGACATTTTGAGGTCGAGAGCTCTTTCTCGCACCCAATGTAGATATTCTTCAGAGACAACATAGTTGGGGTATCCTAAAGCAGCTTTTCCTTCCTTATTTACGTATCTCCATGCATAAATTATGACGGTCTTCAGGTCTGGATCTTCTTCTTCCTTGAGAAAGATCCCTTCTAACAGAGTCTGGTCAGGTACTTCGATCATAGGATGCCCAAATCGGAGGCGAGCCAAATCAGGGTTGTAACTTATGCATCCTTCTCTCCCAATGAGCGGTATGTTAGTAAATCCTCTGATGCTAGGAATCATACATATACCTCCATAGGTAGGGTCGTACCACACAATGTCAGAGTGAGTAAGGGCCATAACTATCTCGGACCAACGGGGTGATTCTACCTCTTCCCAAATAGACGGATGCCGAGTCAGGCGAGCAATGAACCATGAATACAACAGAGCGGTACAACAAACGATATGTCCTTCTCCTTCGGCATTCTTCGAGTGAATTGAATAATATGTGTCAGCTAACAAAGTAGGGACTGGGTTCTTAAGGATAAACAGCTTAATTGCATTCATGTCAACAAAATCGTCGATCTTTGGGAACCAGAAAATCCCATAAACCAACAAAGCAAAGGTGGCTTCCAAGATAAGGACTTCTCTCCTTTAAGCATGGTAATGAACTTTTTCGATCAAGAAATCAGCTGGGAATCTAAGGACTCCTTCCTTGGTGGTTAAGTGTGCTTGAACATCTGCTAGGCTGAGATGAGTAGCGTTGGAAATTTCTTGGTGACTGGGTATGTCTTCCTGGCCGGTGAATATAGGTCGGGCCGTCACAGGCATCCTTAAGAAATCAGAATACTCTTCCAGAGTCGGCATCAACTGGTAATCTGGAAAAGTGAAACAATGGTACAACGGATCATAAAACTGAACAAGGGTCTCCAACAACCCTCCTTTCATCTTGAGTTCAAGAAAACGGAAGACTTCTCCATATTCTATGGCGAAGGCGTGACGGTTCTTGATAAGATCTGCTAGTTCTCTCAAGCTTTCAATGTTAGGACTCTGAAAAGTGTACTCCAATGCTTCTCTCTTGAAATCCATGGTTACAATACCTGAGAAATAAAATTGAGTTTCTTGAAATGAATAAAGAAAGAATGCAATGCAAGATGAGCAGGACTTCATGGGATCCCAACTATTTATAAACATTGTGGTAAAAGAAAACGTTTTTATTAATTTTGAAACGGAATACAAATAGCTGCTTTTAAAAGTCCCAAATAAAAGCTAAATAAAAGCTAGTAAAGACACTAAGGAAGTTTCGAATTCTACTGCTTGAGCTGCTCTTCTAATTGCGTCTTCTCACGGATAAGATTGTCCACAGTCATCTTCCAAATAGTATATTGTGGGTCGGAGAAAAATAAATCCTCCATGACCTTCCTCTTCTTGCAAGGAAGTAACTCTTCATCCTTCGACTGTAGCTGCTTCTTAAGTTCATCCTTCTCTTTCTGAAGTTCATCTTTCTGTTTCTGAAGTTCATCCACTTCTACAACCACTACTTGGTACTTGTTCTTCCATGACTCTAACTCACGTTGCAACTTCCTCAAAGCAACCTCTAACTTCTCGGCTTCGGACATAAAGACATAAGTGGGCTCCCTTCTCGGAGGTATAGGATCTTGACTAGAATACAACATTTTCAGCTTGATTTCTCTCTCCCTGACCCACCGCAGGTAGGGCTCCAAGGACACACAATTAAGTTTCCCAAGGCTTTTCTTCCCCTGCTTATGTAAATGTTTCCAGGCAGCTAGAATCTTATCTCGAAGTTCCTTGTCATCCCTAAAGAAAATGCTCTCCACTTGAACACTCTTAGGTGGTTCCTTCAACGGAAATCCCAACTGTCGACGAGCTAAGACTGGATTGTAACTGATCCCTCCATTAAAACTGATTAAAGGCACATTAGCAAAGTCACCACAACCATCAACAATTAAAGTTCCATCATACGCTCAGTTGTACCAAACAATGTCTGAGTGGGTCAATGCCATAACTTTCGGAGACCAAAGCCCTCCATTGAGTTTCAAAAAGGAACTAGACCTTGGCAAGTGTGAAATAAACCACTTGTAGAGTAAGGGTACACGACAAGTAATCATTCCTCCATCATAAAGATTTCGGAGATGTATAGAATGATAGGTATTACCCAACAGAGTTGGTACTGGGTTGTTCTTCAAAAAGATCTTAATTGCATTAAGGTCGACAAACCCTTCAAAACTTGGGAACAAGAACACTCCATAATAAGTAAGGCGAAGATTGCTTCAAATGGAGCCTTATTCGTATAATCGGCATAAAACATAGCTTTACTGATTAGGAACTTCGTAGTCAAACCAAAAATACCACCTTTACTAATCAAGTTTCCTTTGACATCAAATACCTTTAGAGAAAGAGCCTTATCAATATCTCTTTCTTCAGGGTCCTTCTCCAATAAAGGGAAAGGAGATTCTTCTAAGATAGGTAGACCAACCAAAATGGAGTACTCTTCCAATGTAGGCAATAACTGAAAGTCTGAAAACGTAAAACAGTGATATAGCGGATCATAGAACTGCAATAAAGTGGAGAGAAGTCCTTCGTCTACTTGGCGAATCAATAAAGATATTAGCTTTCCATACTTGCTCTTGAACCTCCCTTGGTCTTCAATCCAGGTCACCAACTCCTTTAGGTCATCCAATTTGGGACTTTTAAAAGTGTATTTCAAAGTGTGTCTTCTATTGGGATCCATAGTACCCTACAATGTTCATAAACAAAAGTAAATCCCATGAAGTCCAATGCGGTATGATGTTTTATGAATGCAACAAACACAAGTAAACACATAGATGCACAAAGATAAACAAACAAAGGGGGGATCCTAGGTTTGCAACGAGCATGGAGCCAAAGAGTATACCCATTCCCAAAGGACACGGACTAAAGATTGATTGTACCCAAAGTCATTAGCCCATCTTTCGGGTATTATCAACTTCCTAAGTACTCGGTGGTTAATAATATTCTCAAGAGAACTTCTTTTAAGTGTAGTATCGCGTAGCAATATTTTGGGTGTACTCCCTCATAGTCCCGCACTACGTCCTAATAAAGGCCAAAGTGGGGTTAAAGGTAACTATGGTCCTCAATATCATAGGCTCCAACATCGAATATAGTGCATGTTTTCACATTTAAGAACTCGTTCAACAATACAATTTTCAAGAGGGCCTCAATTGAGCGTGATTTTCAAGTCAGTTTGGTCGGGATTCCACCCCCTATAAGCCTCTTTGAACATATCACTATCCTATCTTAATTTCTCTCAAGTCCGGGTGTAGGACTTTGTCTCACCACTCAAAGGTATCAACCCAAAGGCAATAAGCAAACAAGTAAACAATTATACAAATAACAATAAACAAGTAGAAATAAGATAGGGAAACCCACTGAGGAGTCCCCAATGAAGTCGCCATTTCTGTCGCGGTGAAATTTGGATACCAAGCTATTGATTAACTTGAATCTAATTCATTTGCAACCGAACTTTGATTTGTCCAAAGGAAGGGATAAAGATCGAAATTCCCACAATGCAATGCAAATGCAAGCTAGAGAGTTTTAGGTTCGGGGGTTGGTTAAACTTAGGGAAGGTACTATCATCCTAAGTTTCTGTAGTACTCTACAGGAACCTCTTGTTTTATGTTTGTTTATTGCTAAGGGTTATCTGCTTAAAGGTTAAAGACCTAGGGGTTTATTTCTAAGTATACTCGATAAGATATCGCATCTTATGCCTACATATCCTTACGGGAGTGGAATCAGAGTATTTTGTAGTTTTCCTAAAGGGTTTGAGGAGTTCTTTGACTGTGGTCAAAGTTCCTACGGGTTTAGGGTAGTTGATTGATTGATTTTGGGAGAAAAGATGAGTTGTCATTTTAAAGGAGATTTTACTGCCACAAGTTGTAGGAAAATAGTCTTTGCATCATCTTAAGAGAAGGGCTCAAGTACTCGGATATAGATCGACGAGGTACGCCTCTATCTCTCTTAAGGCAAAGTTCCTACGGTATTGATTGTATTGATGTGGGGTGGAGATTCTATCTCTCTTAAGATGATTAACATCTTTTCTCTAATGTGTTTGAATATTTTGTATTGAGTTGATTGTTTGTTTCTATGTTGTAAAGGATAGCGGTCCTTTCTATGGGGTAGGATCTAACTTAATTGATCAACTTGAATGGGATCAAGGATCGTAGGGGAGAATGATGCAAATGATGTGCACTACACACAATTGTTGAATCATGTGTAGGTTTTTTCTTTGGACGAAATGCGATGCGGGAATATAAATACGATAATGTAAATTGCTTGTAAAATAAATTGCAGAAATGGTAAAGCATACACATGCGCATGAAAGCGCTGAAGTGTGTGAGAGTGAATTGTGTATGTGAATGTGTGGAAGCACGGGTGATTGATTTGATTAATGGGATGTTGGTTTAAGCTGTAGGATATTTATAAATTTGGGCGAGATTGATTTTGTAGAGGTTGAATTGATTTTTTAAGAAAATGTATTATTTGTTTTAAGTAAATGTTACTCATTTTAGACTTAAAATAATACTTTAAAATTTTTTATATAGAAAAGATTTTAATTAATGTAAATTTTGAGGAAAAGGTTTTAATGAATAAGATGGATTTTTTTAATTATAAAAAGGTTGTTATTATTATTTATTTTAAAAGTTATTTGTTATTATTTTCATAAAAAAAATGTATAACTTAAAAGATAAGAGTTATATAAAAAGGTGCTTATTATTTACTTGTAAAGTTACTTAGATATAAAACATTATTATTTAGAAAAGAGATTGTTTATAAAAGGATGATTAGAGAATATCTAATTAAATAGTTAATTAATTAACCAAAAAAAAAAGATTTAGTTTAATTTTATAAAAAAGTGATTAGGGTGTTAATTACTGATTAGTTGAAGGGTTAAAGTGTGGTTAGGATTGAAGGTGTACGGTGAGTGGGTATGCGTGGAATCATATTGCAACAGAATAATAAAAAAGAAAACAACACAGGGGAAACCCTAATCGCCCAAATCCCCCCCCCCCCAATTCCCAGAATCAATTGCTCAACCTCCTCTCGATTCATCTCTTCCATCACTCGTTCTCATCCATCCCTTCATCGTTCTCCATTTTGAACCTGAAAAACACAAACAAAGCGTCAAAAGTTCATATGATTTTGGCGTAAACCGAAGGTTTACCGAATGTTGATGATGGCGCGCTTGAGGTGATGAGGTAGAAGTTTCGTCGGTTTGGATTCTCAGCGGCTGATGATGGCTTCCACGACCGAAGAGATAAGTCTCTTCCTACAATCTCCTAAGTTTACGAGACTTTGTTTTTTTCTGGTAGTGATTTTCGAATTCGATCCCCTTTTTCGTCTCAAACTTCTCCCTTTTATAGGCTTCACAGAGAATCCTTTGTTTTAAAACCTGATTAAAACGCTTTGAGTGGCTGATTGAGCCTTCTTTTTTGGGCATAGGTTAGATTTGAAAAACTTCCTCTTTCGTCCAATTTGTTTAATGCTTGTTAAATGGAAATTCAATCTCTGATATTTTGTATCAAATCTGTTTAATATCTTATCTGTCCAGATTCAATGTTTTGAGGATTTAGATTGGATCTTTTCCTTTAACGGTATATTCCTCCAAGGATTACTAACTTGGATTTGGCAATTTGACAGGTGTGGAAAGTGAAGGAGTTGGGCCAGAAGATGGACAACCCAGGGTGAATTCAAGTAGCTGGTGGAAAAGGAATTCGACTTTTGAAAATATTCGCTTTTCTTGACAGGGTTGAGTAGAGTGTCTCAAATTGACCAAGGTGTGGTATGCTTTTCACTTGCTGCAAGCTTCAGTTCACTGAGATTGTTGCCAAACTTCAAGTGGCTGGTGTGAGCTTCAATTTATTCAGAGTTCTGTTATGCTTCTTGTGTGAGTGTAGTTCGTGGTATCACCTGCGTTCGTGCTGCTTAACCAATGTTGATGATTAAATATAGGTGTATTCCCAATTCAAACTTTTGGTGGTCAATGTCGTATCCCCTTCCAAGCAAAACAAATTTCTTCAGCAACAAGCGTTTACTTTAGATTCTCTGTCAAGATTTTCCATAGAGTTTCATGACTTGTCTGCAAGCAAGTCCTTCCACTTGGGTATGAGCTTTGGTAACATTGTAGTATCATCTGTAGTAACTGAAAGCTTTGTGCACTTCAGGCATTTGCAGGGGGTCAAAATCCTGCTACTATTGTTGTTTCTTTGCATTCGATCCATATTGTCTTCTCCAATTTATCTGAGAACTTTTAATGTGCAACTGGTTTTTTTTTTTGCAGGGAACACAGGCTGGCCTCACAAATCTCTTGAGTCTTCATGATCTGGAGCAGAGTGGCTAATGCGTTTTTGTGCTGCAAATGCTATCACTTGCTGATATACTCTGTTGTTGCTATTATTCGCTTGCTATTGTTGGTTGCGCTTGCTCGCAGATACTTGCCAATACCTGTTGATGCTCTGCCGCTGGTCATCATTATGTTTAGGAGGCGGGGCACTGCCGATAGTGTCAAGGTGCTTAACAAAGAATCGAAGCTTTACTTGGAAACAGATATATGGCTCCAAAAGGTTCTCCAGAATATCCGGAGTAACTTTCATGTAACGGTAATGAAATTCAGGATGCAAAATTGTTCGCCCTACAGGTGTGTCCAGATCAAATGTAGGTGTGATATTTGGAGCTGGTCTGCTGATTTGGTTATGCTCTCACTCTCCTCAATTTCCTTTACGGATTGACAATGTTGTTGCTGTTTCCGCGTGGTGGTCCAAATTGATTGTTATCCGTATAAACTATGGTGCTTACATTAAACTGAACAGGAACTTTCCTTGTAGCTTTCTAATCGAATCCTTTATTGTTTCAGGTGTTGGTGAGGGAGTGCTTGGACGATGATGAGGTTTGACATCAAAACCAGCAGTGGAGGTAATACCCTGCTCATTTGTAGCTTATTTCATGAACTGATGTTATGGTTGATATTATTGGTTGTTCTGCGACTGATACCTGGTGTTTGCAGCCGATATTGTTGTATTGCTGTTGTAACTGATATTGACTCTATGGTTCGTGCCTGGTGTTGGTTGCAGCCTGAAATTGTCTGACATTGATAACATGTCGTTGTTTTGATTTCCTTGTGGCGAAATGTTGGGATATTATAGTTAGGACCTGGTTCTTGAGGTATGCCAATTCATTTGATGAGAACCGTACTTAAAATTAATTTTTGATTCTCAACCGTTAATTCTCTCTGCTTGGATTCACAGTTACTTGACAAAACCGGTTTTCTGCTTCGGTGATAGCTGCATCTTGCGTTCTGCGCCTTCAGATGCCTATAGCAACATACAGAAAGTTTCGGAGAGTAAAGGGGATTGGATTGAGTCAGTCTGAAGTTATGACTTGTGTGGCATATTTTTATGAAGCTCTTCAATACAATATAGGTAGCAGATCGGATAGTAGGTCTTTGGACTTCAAGTAATCTAGGAAGTGCTTATGATCTTATAACAACTTTTTATGTTCAAACACCCATTGGGGAATAATTGGAACAAATTCTTTAATGACCTTTGCACGGCAATCTCACTATCAGTATCGGCAAAAGGGATAGACTCTTCAGTTGAAGGAGAAGGAACGAGACGGTGGCCTCTTGACGTAAGGTTGTAAGACTTCTCTGGCTCACAAGACTTAGGGAGTTGATGTTTTTGTTGGTTTGCTGCCATGAACTAATTCACCATTCCTTTTTTGATTTGAACAGGGTGACAAAAGAAGATTTAATGGGCTGTCAGCAAGACAACCGTCGGGATTTGCTCTATGGAATTCAACTGTGGGACTTCTTTTGAGGCTTTTGTCAACTTGGAATGAAGCTCATCGACTTGTTTTTTTAGTCCTTAGGTTTAGAAATAGTTAGGACTTTCTTGCATTTGTATGGATATTGAAACTCATATTTTCGGAATCAATTCGAAGCAATAGATTTGAAATTTCAAAAGAGAATTTTCTTCTAATTTGTATCTTTGGTTTTGAATTTTGAGAGATACTTGTTGATGACCTCAGATTGTGAGTCAAACGATAGCTATTATGGTTGAGGCTTCCAGGGTAACTTTGGCCCTACGTGGTTATTAAGCGCAATACCCGGTAGTTTACCCTTTCTTGTAGTCTGAAACTCTTGCAGTAGAAAAAACTCATACTTATCATTAGAGATCCGCCCTCTTTGTTTAGGAAAAACCTTTTGTACTGTGTAATTAGCTTCACAAAATTTGCCTGACTCCATACCCATCTTCCCACTATGAGAGTAATCTAGTTGTATCAAACCTAACATGTAAGCAGCCAATCGGGATCTCTGGTAGAAGAGACGCGACTCGAAATTCAATCTTGATATCTTGGTAAATTCTTGACAAAACTATGCGAATATCACCTTGATTTGGTTTTAACACACCTGCACACGTTGGTTAGAATGACATGCACGCAACAATATAAGGATAAATAATAATAAATAAAAAGCGCACGAGGAAGTGGGATCTTAAGGTCAAAAATTAGGGTGCAACACTACCCATCTCGCCTAGAGAAGTCCTAGCGAACACTCGCTACTAGCTCGCCTAGCGAACTACCTAGCGAATCGCTCTCTAGCTCGCTTGCTAGCTACTCGCTTAAGGAGTTCTGCAATCTCTCAAAACCATCACTGTCCAGAACTGTTATCTTGCTCAAATTCAAGCCTATCATTCTACTTCTATCTTCAGTCCTATCAATACTACAACCAATAAACACTACTCTATCATTTTCTATCAATTTTAACTCCAGAACCCACACCTACGTTCATCATCAGAACTACAGAAGTTACTCAGAACTTCACCAATCTCCCAACAACACATACCCAAGGTCATCAATGGCAGCCATGCTCATAAACACATCAATATAAAATAAATTCATCATAACAACAACACCAATCATCAACATTTCAATATATCATTCATATTCACCAAACTCTTACGGGGTTAAGGAATCCCATCTACCCTGTTCATGCAATTTACCAATCTTAACCCATTTCTCCCCCTTACCTCGATTAATGCTCCGATTGACGAAGAACTCGGAAGAGCTGTTAGCCATAGCTTTCTTCTCTTCCTCTTGTTCTTCCTCTTTCCTCTTCTCTCTAAAACTGACTTATCGTGTTCTAACTCTCTCCTTTTCCCCAACCTCTTCTAATACCCCTCAAATCCTTATTTTACTTATTCCAACAATAATAATAATAATAATAATAATAATAATAATAATACTAATAATAATAATAATAGTAATATTACTAATTATTATATTATCATCATTATTAATTATATTATATTATTATTAAACTCTATATTTTATTAAACAATTCCTATAATTAAGGACACCTAACCACGCGCTCAGATACACTCCCCCACAAAGGACACACCCAAAATAAAATAACACCAAAAGACTAAATAATTAAAAATGGGTGTTACAACTCTCCCCCACTTTAATTATTTTCGTCCTCGAAAATTACCTGATGGAAACAATTCCGGATACGCTTCCCGCATCCTGCATTCCAATTCCCAGGTCACACTGCCTCCTGCAGCACCTCCCCAAGCTACTTTCACCAAAGATATCTCCTTTCCTCGGAGTTGTTTCATTTTACGATCTTCGATCCTCAACGGCATCGTCTCAACAGTAAGATTCTCCCGGACCTGAACTTCATCTCTCGGAATCACATGAGATGGGTCCGAGACATACTTTCAAAGTTCCGACACGTGAAACACGTCATACAAATTCGACAATTCAGTCGGTAACGCAACTCTATAAGCTACAACACTAATTCTCTGCAAAATCTGATACGGTCCAATAAACTTAGGATCCAGCTTCTTGGATTTCAACGCACGACCCACACCAGTCACTGGGTTAACCCTTAGGAACACGTGATCACCTTCACTGAATTCCAGTTATTTCCTTCGGTTATCATGATAGCTTTTCTGCCTACTCTGAGACGCTTCCATTTTCTCACGAATCATCTGAATGGTCTCAGTAGTCTGTTGCACCATCTTTGGTCCCAATACCACATTCTCACCTGTTTCATACCAACACAGAGGAGTTCTACATCTCCTACCATATAAAGCCTCAAACGGTGCCATTCTGATACTAGAATGGTAACTGTTGTTGTACGTGAACTCTATCAACGGTAAATGAGTATCCCACGCACCACCCTTTTCCAACACACAAGCTCTCAACAAATCTTCCAGCGACTGAATAGTCCTCTCCGACTGACCATCAGTTTGTGGATGGTAAGCTGAACTCAACTTCAACTTAGTACCTAAAGCTTCCTGTAAACTCCTCCAAATATAAACACGATACTCGATGGAACACCATGTAGCTTCACGATTACACAAATATAAACCTCTGCTAGCTTCACCAACGGAAAGCTGATATTAATCGGTACAAAATGTGAAGACTTTGTAAGTCGATCCACAATTACCCAAATAGCATCAAATCCTCTCGCCGTCTTCGGCAAACCCTTAGCAAAATCCATAGTGATACAATCCCATTTCCAAACCGGAACTTCCAACGGTTGCATATATCCAGAAGGTCTCTGATGCTCTACCTTCGACTTATGAGATATCAAACAAGCATAAACAAATTGAGCTATATCTATTTTCATACCAGACCACCAAAATAACTTCCTTAAATCATGGTACATCTCCGTAGCTCCCGAATGGATACTCAGACTACTACGATGTCCCACATTCAAAATTGACTTCTTCAGTTCTTCATTATCCAGCACACAAATCCTGCCTCTAAATCTCAACACACCTGTACTGTCCAACTTAAAATCACTGTTGGGGTTGCTCTCTACTCCAGGCATCAAATCTACTAACTTCACATCTAGCTTTTGGCTTTCCTTAATCAAATTCAAGATATCATTATTCACCTGCAACTTGCCCAACATCACACCATCGGCCGTAGTCTCACAAACCATGCTCAGATCTCTGAACTGCTCAATTAGTTCCATCTCTTTCACCATTAAAGCCGACATATGAATTGCTTTCCTGCTCAAGGCATCTGCTACTACATTCGCCTTTCCTGGATCACAAACCATGCTCAGATCTCTGAACTGCTCAATTAGTTCCATCTCTTTCACCATTAAAGCTGACATATGAATTGCTTTCCTGCTCAAGGCATCTGCTACTACATTCGCCTTTCCTGGATGATAACTCAAGTTGAAATCATAATCTTTCAAGAATTCCAACCATCTTCTCTGTCTCATATTTAGCTCTTTCTGATTAAACAAATATTTCAGGCTCTTATGGTCACTGAATACCTCAAACCTCGGACCATACAAATAGTGCCTCCAGATCTTCAACACAAAAACTACCGCAGCCAACTCAAGGTCATGAGTAGGGTAATTCCTTTCATGCACCCTCATTTTCCGCGAAGCATACGCTACCACCTTGCATTAGAACTCCGCCTAATACCATCTTAGACGCATCATGGTACACCACAAAAGGTTCACTCGGAGTCGGCAACACTAACATCGGTGCCGTAGTCAATTTCTTTTTCAGTTCCTCAAAGCTTTCTTCACAAGCAGCATCCCACACGAAAACTTGATTCTTTCTTGTCAACTGAGTCAATGGCAGCGCCAAATTAGAAAACCCTTCAATAAACCTTCGGTAATAACCTGCCAAACCCAAAAAGTTTTTAATTTCCATCGCTGTCTTCGGCGGTTCCCACTGCAACACTGCACTCACCTTTGATGGGTCCACCGATATGCCATCACCAGATATTACATGCCCCAAGAAACTCACTGTCTTCAACCAGAACTCACACTTTGATAGCTTAGCAAACAGCTTATTCTCTTTCAGCACCTGTAAAGCAATTCTCAAATGTCCTGCATGCTCTTCATCCGACTTAGAATAAATCAATATGTCGTCAATAAACACAACAATGAACTGATCCAAGTAAGAATGGAAAATTCGATTCATATACTCCATAAACACTCCCGGTGCATTAGACACTCCAAAAGGCATCACAACATATTCGTAATGTCCATATCGAGTTCTAAATGCCGTCTTCTGAATATCACCTTCTTTCACTCTAATCTGATGGTAACCCGATCTCAAGTCAATTTTACTGAACACCCTAGCTCCCACCAACTGATCCATCAAATCGTCAATCCTTGTAAGAGGATATTTATTCTTAATGGTCACTTTATTCAACTGATGGTAATCGATGCACAGACGCATACTACCATCCTTCTTCTTTACCAACAACACTGGAGCTCCCCACGGCGACACACTCGGTCTGATAAACTTTCTATCCAACAATTCTCCAATCTGAGATTCCAATTCCTCTAATTCCACTGCCGACATCCTGTACGGCGCCATAGATATAGGTCTTGTACCAGGAACAAGATCAATGCTAAATTTAACTTCTCTCGTCAGAGGTAATTCCGTAATATCATCAGGAAATACTTTAGGAAATTCATTCACCACAGCCAACTCTTTCACTGACGTCTTGCTCTCAACAGACAATGACGCAAATAAAGCAAACATCTTAGCTTCATCCTTCAACATGGTCCTCAATTCCTTATTAGACAAGGAATCCTCCAATGCTTCCTCTTCTGGAGTATGGAACAACAACACCTTCTGAAAACAATCGATGTAGACTCGGTTGAACTCCAACGAGTTCATACCCAGAATAACATCCAAATTACCAAGTGGTAGACAAATCAGATCTACCCCAAAGTCTCTACCGAAAATAGTCATTGGACACTTCAAGCACACTAAAGAAGTAGTCACTGAACCAATAGAGGGAGTTTCAATAGTCATCCGTCGATCAATAGTAGACGACACCAATCCTAACCTCTTCACACAATCAACAGAAATGAACGAGTGGGTTGCACCTGTATTAACAATAGCAGTCAAAGGAGTATTATTGATGAAACAAGTACCTTTGATATCACACTCTTCATTGGCAGCTTGAGTTCCCACTACAGCAAACACTTTGCCACTGGTATGAGACGCCTGAGACTTTTTTCGGCTCCTCGCAATGCGTACTGATATGCCCTTTCTCACCACAGTTATAACAGGTAGGCATAGTGGCTCTGCAATCAACTATTACATGGCCTGGCTTACCACACCTGAAGCACTTCTTCACCTCCTTAGGACATTCATTAGCACGGTGACCCGCGCCACCGCACCAAAAACATTTCAAATCCGCAGATGTTTTCCCTTCTCTGGACTTCTTATCAGCAACAGCCTTATGTTTTCCCTTATCAGCAGGAACACTGTAAGGAGTACCACCAAATTGCTGTTTACCTTTATGGTCATTCACATCCTTATAATGTGCAATCCTGACCCAGTTGTCATTATCGTAAGTCCTGCTTCTGCTTACCAGCTCAGGATAATTCCTGATCTTTTGAAAAGCAATCCCCAACTTAACTTCCGGACGCAGCCCATTCTCAAATTTCAAACACTTAGAGGTCATCGCATCTTCAGTATTGTAATGAGGACAATACTGCACCAACACTTCAAATTTCGCAGCATACTCTGCCACGGTCAGATCACCCTGCTTCAGCTCTAGGAACTTTATCTCTTTAGCACTTTGTATGTCTTCCGGAAAGTACTTCTCCAGAAAACCCTTTCGAACTACATCCCAAGTGATCGCAGTTCCTGCAGTCACCCATCTCTGGCGGCTGTTGTCCCAACAAGCCTCAGCTTCACCTTCCAGCATGTGAGTACCAAACCTCACATTTTGCTCATCGCTACAACCCATTGTCCTAAAAAATTTCTCGATCGCCTTCAGCCACTTCTGCGCAGCTTCAGGATCCAAAACTCCTACTTCAAACGTCGGCGATTTGTTACTCCGAAATTGTGCCAAATCCCTAAATTGCGCACCCGCAGCTTGGTTATGATTAGCAACCACCTGCGCCATCGCTTGTATAGCAGCACCCAAAGCAGCATCGTTCCTTCCGGCCATATTGCTCAACAATAACAACACCAGGTTAAAAGATACACCATCTCTATCCTAAGGACAGACTCAACAACTACACTGGTTGAACGGACCGACCTGCTCTGATACCAATTGTAACATCCTACATCCCAAAATTAAAATAAAATACTATTAATCCAAATAAACATCAGAGTCTCCCCTCATCAAGTGGGATATCACATCACATAATCCATAATACTCTTCATTAGAAGGTTTTCAAAACAAAACAACGGAATAATATTTAATTCATCATTCTCGGCCATCCGCCGAATTACATAAAAAGATTCATGAAAATGTTCACCAACATGATACGTCACAGGAAATAAAACAAGTTCAGCATAAAAACAAATAAACACTCAAGTCCCGTGCTACGTATCAGAGCATCCTAAGACTCGACTTGCACACCACTATCCAAGCTAGTTAAGTACCTGGGTTATCTGTACTTTCGAAGAAGCACATACCACAACAACAACAAAGGGGGTGAGAAAACATGATCAAAATTATCGGTAATATAATACATGAAATAAAGGTAGCAATCATATGAAATTTCACCCAACATTCATAAAAAACGACCTATTGTCCAACAACAACACAACACACCATAATGCAAATATGCAACTCAACACCATGCATGCGGTACCGACTCATTGGTTCATTCAATCGAACCCCGGATAGATCACATACACCCGTCCTTGGCCATGATCTATCCCCACCATTCTCCGCAATGAAGTATGGATGAATCACCTACACTCCTCTTGAGCAACGATTCGTCCCATCAACCCCATGATATGCATAACACCAAATGCACAACAAATGAACTCAAGCACACAAGGTGCACACGATCCCCTGATCACATCACCGTACATCATACATACACATTGTTCATCAATTAATTATTTTATATAAAGTCACACGATCCCTCCTGATCACCTCACCATACCCCATACACACCTCACACATCAATTTAATTATTTGTTTTTAAATTCAATACTGCATAATTCCACCTACCAACACCAAGTACATACCCTACACCACTACACACCACATATGTACCTGTCCCAGCCAAAGGGATCCTACGAAACGAATCACAACACAATACATCATAACACACATTCTGTCACGCTCGCTGGCTCATTCGATTAGTGAAGCCCTAACGAACGCTCGCTAGCTGCTCACCTAGCGAACCCCCTAGCGAAGGCAGACAGTGGCTACTGGAAGCCTTCGCTACCCATCTCGCCTAGCGAACACTCGCTACTAGCGAACTACCTAGCGAATCGCTCGCTAGCTCCCTTGTTAGCTACTCGCTTAGCGAGTTCTGTGATCTCTCAAAACCCTCACAGTCCAGAACTGTTATCTTGCTCAAATTCAAGCCTATCATTCTACTTCTATCTTCAGTCCTATCAATACTACAACCAATAAACACTACTCTATCATTTTCTATCAATTTTTAAGTCTAAAACCCACACCTACGTTCATCATCAGAACTACAGAAGTTACTCAGAACTTCACCAATCTCCCAACAACACATACCCAAGGTCATCAATGCCAGCCATGCTCATAAACACATCAATATAAAATGAATTCATCATAACAACAACAACAATCATCAACATTTCAATATATCATTCATATTCACCAAACTCCTACGGGGTTAAGGAATCCCCTCTACCCTGTTCATGCAATTTACCAATCTTAACCCGTTTCTCCCCCCTTACCTCGATTAATGCCCTGATTGACGAAGAACTCTGAAGAACTGTTAGCCCTAGCCTTCGTCTCTTCCTCTTGTTCTTCCTCTTTCCTCTTCTCTCTAAAACTGACTTATCGTGTTCTAACTCTCTCCTTTTCCCCAACCTCATCTAATACCCCTCAAATCCTTATTTTACTTATTCCAATAATAATAATAATAATCATAATAGTAATAATAGTAATATTACTAATTATTATATTATCATCATTATTAATTATATTATATTATTATTAAACTCTATATTTTATTAAACAATTCCTATAATTAAGGACACCCAACCACGCGCTCAGATACACTCCCCCACAAAGGACACACCCAAAATAAAATAACACCAAAAGACTAAATAATTAAAAATGGGTGTTACAACTCTCCCCCACTTTAATTATTTTCGTCCTCGAAAATTACCTGATAGAAACAATTCCGCATACCCTTCCCGCATCCTGCCTTCCAATTCCCAGGTCACACTGCCTCTTGCAGCACTTCCCCAAGCTACTTTCACCAAAGATATCTCCTTTCCTCAGAGTTGTTTCATTTTACGATCTTCGATCCTCAACGGCATCGTCTCAACAGTAAGATTCTCCCGGACCTGAACTTCATCTCTCGGAATCACATTAGATGGGCCCGAGACATACTTTCAAAGTTGCGACACGTGAAACACGTCATGCAAATTCGACAATTCAGTCGGTAACGCCACTCTATAAGCTACAACACCAATTCTTTGCAAAATCTTTTACGGTCCAATAAACTTAGGATCCAGCTTCTTGGATTTCAACGCACGACCCACACCAGTCACTGGGTTAACCCTTAGGAACACGTGATCAACTTCACCGAATTCCAGTTCTTTCCTTCGGTTATCATGAAGCTTTTCTGCCTACTCTGAGACGCTTTCATTTTCTCACGAATCATCTGAATGGTCTCAGTAGTCTGCTGCACCATCTCTGGTCCCAATACCACATTCTCACCTGTTTCATACCAACACAGAGGAGTTCTACATCTCCTACCATATAAAGCCTTAAACGGTGTCATTCCGATACTAGAATGGTAACTGTTGTTATACGTGAGCTCTATCAACGGTAAATGAGTATCCCACGCACCACCCTTTTCCAACACACAAGCTCTCAACAAATCTTCCAGCGACTGAATAGTCCTCTCCGAATGAGCATCAGTTTGTGGATGGTAAGTTGAACTCAACTTTAACTTAGTACCCAAAGCTTCCTGTAAACTCCTCAAAAATTCTGAAGTAAACCTCGGATCTCTATCCGACACGATACTCGATGGAACACCATGTAGCTTCACAATTACACGAATATAAACCTCTGCTAGCTTCACCAACGGAAAGCTGATATTAATCGGTACAAAATGTGCAGACTTCGTAAGTCGATCCACAATGACCCAAATAGCATCAAATCCTCTCGCCGTGTTCGACAAACCCGTAACAAAATCCATAGTGATACAATCCCATTTCCAAACCGGAACTTCCAACAGTTGCTTATATCCAGAAGGTCTCTGATGCTCTACCTTCGATTTCTGACATATCAAACAGGCATAAACAAATTGAGCTATATCTTTTTTCATACCGGACCAGCAAAATAACTTCCTTAAATCATGGTACATCTTCGTAGCTCCCGGATTGATACTCAGACTACTACGATGTCCCTCATTCAAAATTGACTTCTTTAGTTCTTCATTACCCGACACATAAATCCTACCTCTAAATCTTAACACACCCGTACTATCCAACTTAAAATCACTACTGGGGTCGCTATCTATTCCAGGCATCAAATCTACTAACTTCACATCTAGCTTTTGGCTTTCCTTAATCAAATCCAAGAAATCATTATTCACCTGCAACTTGCCCAACATCACACCATCGACCATAGTCTCACAAACCATGCTCAAATCTCTGAACTGCTCAATTAGTTCCATCTCTTTCACCATTAAAGCCGACATATGAATTGCTTTCCTACTCAAGGCATCTGCTACTACATTCGCCTTTCCTGGATGATAACTCAAGTTGAAATCATAATTTTTCAAGAA
The DNA here is from genome assembly GCA_963859935.3 of Lathyrus sativus. Taxonomy (NCBI): domain Eukaryota; kingdom Viridiplantae; phylum Streptophyta; class Magnoliopsida; order Fabales; family Fabaceae; genus Lathyrus; species Lathyrus sativus. The sequence goes on from OZ012738.1 coordinate 588,544,015, forward strand.
TTCCAACCATCTTCTCTGTCTCATATTTAGCTCTTTCTGATTAAACAGATATTTTAGGCTCTTATGGTCACTGAATACCTCAAACCTCTAACCAAACAAATAGTGCCTCCGGATATTCAACACAAAAACTACCGCAGCCAACTCAAGGTCTTGAGTAGGGTAATTCCTTTCATGCACCCTCAGTTGCCACGAAGCATACGCTACCACCTTACCACCTTGCATAAGAACTCCGCCTAATCCCATCTTAGACGCATCACTGTACACCACAAAAGGTTCACCCGGAGTCGGCAACACTAACATCGATACCGTAGTCAATTTCTTTTTCAGTTCCTCAAAGCTTTCTTCACAAGCAGCATCCCACACGAAAACTTGATTCTTTATGTCAACTGAGTCAATGGCAGCGCCAAATTAGAAAACCCTTCAATAAACCTTCGGTAATAACCTGCCAAACCCAAAAAGCTTCTAATTTCTGTCGCTGTCTTCGGAGGTTCCCACTGCAACACTACACTCACCTTCAATGGGTCCACCAATATGCCATCACCAGATATTACATGCCCCAAGAAACTCATTGTCTTCAACCAGAACTCACACTTTGATAGCTTAGCAAACAACTTATTCTCTTTCAGCACCTGTAAAGCAATTCTCAAATGTCCTGCATGCTCTTCATCCGACTTAGAATAAATCAATATGTCGTCAATAAACACAACAATGAACTGATCCAAGTAAGAATGGGAAATTCGGTTCATATACTCCATAAACACTCCCGACGCATTAGACACTCCAAAAGGCATCACAACATATTCGTAATGTCCATATCGAGTTCTAAATGTCGTCTTCTGAATATCACCTTCTTTCACTCTAATCTGATGGTAACCCAATCTCAAGTCAATTTTAGTGAACACCCTAGCTCCCACCAACACATCCATCAAATCGTCAATCCTTGGAAGAGGATATTTATTCTTAATGGTCACTTTATTCAACTGACGGTAATCGATGCACAGACACATACTGCCATCCTTCTTCTTTACCAACAACACTGGAGCTCCCCACGACGACACACTCGGTATGAAAAAACTTTCTATCCAACAATTCTCCAATCTAAGATTTCAATTCCGCTAATTCCACTGCCGACATCCTGTACGGCGCCATAGATATAGGTCTCGTACCAGGAACAAGATTAATGTTAAATTCAACTTCTCTCGTCGGAGGTAATTCCGTAATATCATCAGGAAATACTTCAGGAAAATACATTCACCACAACCAACTCTTTCACTGACGTCTTGCTGTCAACAGACAATGACGCAAATAAAGCAAACATCTTAGCTTCATCCTTCAACAGGGTCCTCAATTCCTGATTAGACAAGGAATCCACCAATGCTTCCTCTTCTGGAGTATGGAACAACATCACCTTCTGAAAACAATCGATGTAGACTCGGTTGAACTCCAACCAGTTCATACCCAGAATAACATCCAAATTACCAAGTGGTAGAAAAATCAGATCTACCCCAAAGTCTCTACCGAAAATAGTCAGTGGACACTTCAAGCACACTAAAGAAGTAGTCACTGAACCAATAGAGGGAGTTTCAATAGTCATCCGTCGATCAAGAGTAGACGACACCAATCCTAACCTCTTCACACAATCAACAGAAATGAACGAGTGGGTTGCACCCGTATCAACAATAGTAGACAAAGGAATATTATTGATGAAACAAGTACCTTTGATAGCACGCTCTTCACTGGCAGCTTGAGTTCCCACTACAGCAAACACTTTGCCACTGGCCTGAGACACCTGAGACTTTTTCGGCTCCTCGCAATGCGTACTGATATGCCCTTTCTCACCACAGTTATAACAGGTAGGCATTGTGGCTCTGCAATCAGCTATTACATGGCCTGGCTTACCACACCTGAAGCACTTCTTCACCTCCTTAGGACATTCGTTAGCATGGTGACCCGCGCCACCGCACCAGAAACATTTCAAATCAGCAGATGTTTTCCCTTCTCTGGACTTCTTATCAGTAGCAGCCTTATGTTTTCCCTTATCAGCAGGAACACCGTAAGGAGTACCACCAAATCTCTGTTTACCTTTACAGTCATTCACATCCTTATAATGTGCAATCTTGGCCCAGTTGTGATTATCGTAAATCCTGCTTCTGCTTACCAGCTCAGGATAATTCCTGATCTTCTGACAAGCAATCCCCAACTTAACTTCCGGACGCAACCCATTCTCAAATTTCAAACACTTAGAGGTCATCGCATCGTCAGTATTGTAATTAGGACAATACTGCACCAACGCTTCAAATTTCGCAGCATACTCTGCCACGGTCAGATCACCCTGCTTCAGATCTAGGAACTCTATCTCTTTAGCACTTCGTATGGCTTCCGGAAAGTACTTCTCCAGAAAACCCTTTCGAACTACATCCCAAGTGATCGCAGTTCCTGCAGTCACCCATCTCTGGCGGCTGTTGTCCCACCAAGCCTCAGCTTCACCTTCCAGCATGTGAGTACCAAACCTCACCTTTTTCTCATCACTACAACCCATTGTCCTGAAAATTTTCTCGATCGCCTTCAGCCACTTCTGCGCAGCTTCAGGATCCAAAACTCATACTTCAAACGTCGGAGATTTGTTACTCCGAAATTGTGCCAAATCCCCAAATTGCGCACCCGCAACTTGGTTCTGATTAGCAACCACCTGCGCCATCGCTTGCATAGCAGCAGCCAAAGCAACATCGTTCCTTCCTGCCATACTACTCAACAATAACAACACCAGGTTAAAAGATACACCATCTCTATCCTAAGGACAGACTCAACAACTACATTGGTCGGACGGACCGACCTGCTCTGATACCAATTGTAACACCCTACTTCCCAAAATTAAAATAAAATACGATTAATCCAAATAAACATCAGAGTCTCCCCTCATCAAGTGGGATATCACATCACATAATCCATAATACTCTTCATTAGAAGGTTTTCAAAACAAAACAACGGAATAATATTTAATTCATCATTCTCGGCCATCCGCCGAATTACATAAAAAGATTCATGAAAATGTTCACCAACATGATACGTCACAGGAAATAAAACAAGTTCAGCATAAAAACAAATAAACACTCAAGTCCCGTGCTACGTATCAGAGCATCCTAAGACTCGACTCGCACAACACTATTCAAGCTAGTTAAGTACCTGGATTATCTGTACTTCTGAAGAAGCACAAACCACAACAACAACAAAGGGGTGAGAAAACATGATCAAAATTATCGATAATACAATACATGAAATAAAGGTAGCAATCATATGAAATTTCACCCAGCATTCATAAAAAACGACCTACTGTCCAACAACAACACAACACACCATAATGCAAATATGCAACTCAACACCATGCATGCGGTACCGACTCATTGGTTCATTCAATCGAACCCCGGATAGATCACATACACCCGTCCTTAGCCATGATCTATCCCCACCATTCTCCGCAATGGAGTACGGATGAATCACCTACACTCCTCTTGAGCAACGATTCGTCCCATCAACCCCATGATATGCATAACACCAAATGCACAACAAATGAACTCAAGCACACAAGGTGCACACGATCCCCTGATCACATCACCATACATCATACATACACATTGTTCATCAATTAATTATTTTAATTAAAGTCACACGATCCCCCCTGATCACCTCACCATACCCCATACACACCTCGCACATCAGTTTAATTATTTGATTTTAAATTCAATACTGCATAATTCCACCTACCAACACCAAGTACATACCCTACACCACTACACACCACATATGTACCTGTCCCAGCCAAAGGGATCCTACGAAACGAATCACAACACAATACATCATAACACACATTCTGTCACGCTCGCTGGCTCATTCGATTAGTGAAGCCCTAACGAACGCTCGCTAGCTGCTCACCTAGCGAACCCCCTAGCGAAGGCAGACAGTGGCTACTGGAAGCCTTCGCTACCCATCTCGCCTAGCGAAGTCCTAGCGAACACTTGCTACTTGCTCGCCTAGCGAACTACCTAGCGAATCGCTCGCTAGCTACTCGCTTAGCGAGTTCTGCGATCTCTCAAAACCCTCACAGTCCAGAACTGTTATCTTGCTCAAATTCAAGCCTATCATTCTACTTCTATCTTCAGTCCTATCAATACTACAACCAATAAATACTACTCTATCATTTTCTATCAATTTTAACTCCAGAACCCACACTTACGTTCATCATCAGAACTACAGAAGTTACTCAGAACTTCACCAATCTCCCAACAACACATACCCAAGGTCATCAATGGCAGCCATGCTCATAAACACATCAATATAAAATCAATTCATCATAGCAACAACAACAATCATCAACATTTCAATATATCATTCATATTCACCAAACACTCTTACGGGGTTAAGGAATCCCATCTACCCTGTTCATGTAATTTACCAATCTTAACCCGTTTCTCCCCCTTACCTCGATTAATGCTCCGATTGACGAAGAACTCTGAAGAACTGTTAGCCCTAGACTTCTTCTCTTCCTCTTGTTCTTCCTCTTTCCTCTTCTTTCTAAAACTGACTTATCGTGTTCTAACTCTCTCCTTTTCCCCAACCTCTTCTAATACCCCTCAAATCCTTATTTTACTTATTCCAACAACAACAACAATAATAATAATCATAATACTACTACTACTAATAATAATAATAATATTACTAATTATTATATTATCATCATTATTAATTATATTAAATTATTATTAAACTCTAACAATTCCTATAATTAAGGACACCCAACCAGGCGCTCAGATACACTCCCCCACAAAGGATACACCCAAAATAAAATAACACCAAAATACTAAATAATTAAAAATGGGTGTTACAGGTTGCACCATAATGACCGATGGATGGACAGATCGGAAGTGGAGGACAATTTTGAATTTTTTGGTTAATAGTGCAAGGGGTACTATATTTTTGAAGTCTGTTGATGCATCTAATATATGCAAAATAACCGAAAAAATCTTTGAAATGATTGATGCTGTTGTTGAAGAGGTTGGAGAAGATAATATCATTCAGGTCATGACAGATAATGCGACAAAATACAAGGCTGCCAGGGAGATGCTGATGGAAAAGAGGAACAAATTATATTTGACACCTTGTGCTGCACACTGTCTTGATTTGATGCTTGAAGTTTTGGAGAAGAAGATATCGGTTCATGAAGAGACAATTCCAAAGGGTAAAAAAAATTACAACTTTTATTTATTCGAGAACTTCTCTCATTTCTATTTAACATCATCACACAAAAAACAAAGATTTAGTGAGGCCAGGTGCTACTCGATTTGCCACATCTTACCTTACTTTAGGGTGCTTGTATGAGAACAAGGAAGCTTTGATAAGAATGTTCACTTCTAAAGAATGGAAGTTGAGCAAATGTGCAAAGTTAAGAGATGGGAAAGCCATTGAAGATGTCGTTTTGGACAAAAAATTTGGAAGAATATTATTATTTGTTTGGGGGTGCTATGTAACGCCCATTTTAATTATCTCATTTTCTGTGATTATTTTTATTCGTGGTGCTTTTGTGGGGGTGTGGTTGAGTGCGATCGTGTGTAGCTCTTAAGTGTGGAGATTAATTGATGACCTTGGACATTAATATTAATAATATAATTATTATTGATAATAATATAAAAGTAATGATAATATTATTATTAGTAATATTATTGTTATTATTATTATTATTATTATTATTATTATTATTAATATTATTATTAATAAAAATGGAATAAAAGAATTGGAAAAGGGGTATTAGGGGCATTGTTGGAATATTGGAGGAGGTAGAGTGAGAGAACACGTTGAAAAGAAGAGGAACGAAGAACACGGTAGAAGAAGGAGGAGCACGATCAAGAGGAGAATCAAGGAGGAAGAAGAAGAGCTTGAATTTCAGAGTTTCATCAACTGTTCGAGCATTTCGAGGTAAGGGGGGGGGGAGAATCGGGTCGAAATTTGGTAGAGTGCATGAATTCTAGGTAGAAGGGGATTTCCCTAACCCCATAGGTTTTGATGAATCTGTTGTTATGTTGTGATGATTCTGAATGCATGATTATCTTATTGATTCTGTTGCATGCGTTTGATGAATAATCGTTTGGTGATTTTGGGGGATTTCGGGTAATTGTCGTGTTTATGCCGAGATTGAGTTAATTGAGTGGAGCTGAAGTTTTATCGGGTAAAATCGAGAATGGATTATGTAGTTAAGTTGTAGATTATTGGTCTGATGTTGTGGGAACTGAGTTGGGTGGAATCGGTTGAGTTCGGAGAGTTTTGCCGACTCTGAGCAGTGGAATTTTTCTGAAATCGCAGACGCTCGCCAGCTGCTTCCTAAGCGAGCTAGTAGCGAACCTTCGCTAGGGGTTCGTTGAGCGAACGAGGTAGCGAGTGCTTCCAAAATGCCTCTGGTTGGCTTCTCTAGGGTGCTCGCTGAGCGAGCGTGTAGCGAGCATTCGCTGATGCTTCGCTAGGCGAGGGAGCCAGCGAGCATGACAGTATTTTGTATTTTTATGCTGTCGTGTTCTGTCTTCTTGTGGTTTGGGACCCTTGCTGGTCGTGCTTGAGAGTGAGCTTGAGTTTGGTCTGTGGGGAGTGTAGGTGTGATATTGGAACGTGATTCCCATGATAATTGTGTAATGATAAATATTTGAAATAGTGTGTATCATATATGTATGATGTATGAATATGGTGATGTGTGAAACATATATGATGTATAAAATGTGATCAGAGGATCGTGGGCATGGTGTGTGCTTGTGTTTGCTGTGTGCATTGGTGTATGCATGTCATGATGCATGTTTATGTGGTCAGGGGGAGCATGGTAGGGATAGATCGTTGCTCCGATGGAGTGTATGCGATATATCCTGAGTTTGATTATAATGTGCTCCTGTGTGGAGGGTTGATGGCCAGGTGCCCATCGCTTGCGCTCGGGGGAGCGTGGTAGGGATAAATCGTTGCTCGGATGGAATGTATGCGATCTATCCTGAGTTTGTTTATATGTGCTCAGGGGGAGCATGGTAGGGATAAATCGTTGCTCGGATTGAGTGTATGCGATCTATCCTGAGATTGGTTGACGAACCATTGAGTCGGTACCACATATCATGGGTTGAGTTGCATGTGTTTGCATTGTTGTATATGTTGTGATGGCGTGGGACAGTAGGTCCGGGATGATGTGTGTGAATTGATGATTGTGTGTTACTGCCTTTTATTCATGTACGTATTTACCGTTATATTTTTGATCGTGATTTCTCACCCCTTGCTTTTGTTGTGGTCTGTGCTTCTTCGGAATTACAGATAACCCAAGTGTGTAGCTAGCTTGGATTGTGGCGAGTCGAGTCGTAGAGATGCTTTGATACGTATTTACCGTTATTATTTATTTGTTGATTTTGTGTGCCCCTGTGGCGTATCATGTTCTGTTGGATTTTTTGTGATGGATCTTGTATATTTTGGGCGTTGGCCGTACATACTGAATGTGACGTTTATGTATATGATGTGAATATATGTATATATATATTTCCGCTGTTTAATTATCAAAATTCGTTAATGAAGATGTCTTGTTGATGTTTATTTCTGTGGCATCCCGTTGTGATTGTGATGACTCTAATATTTGTATACTTTAGTTGCATCTATTAGTATTTTGGGAACAGGGTGTTACAATCTGGTATCAGAGCAGGTCGGTCCGTCCGGCTAGTGTAGTGTTTTGAGTCTGTCCTTAGGATAGAGGTTGTGTGTCTTTTGACCCAGTGTTGTTACGATTGAGCAGTATGGTAGGGAGGAATGATGCTGAGTTGGCTGCAGCTATGCAAGCGATGGTGCCGGTGGTTGCTAATCAGAACCACGCTGCAGGTGCGCAATTCAGGGATTTGGCACAGTTTCAGAGTAACAAGCCGTCGATGTTTCAAGGAGGAATTTTGGACCCTGAAGCGGCGCAGAAGTGGCTTAAGGCGATTGAGAAGATCTTCAGGACGATGGGTTGCAGCGATGAGCAGAAGGTGAGGTTCGATACTCACATGCTAGAGGGGGAAGCGGAAGCTTGGTGGGGCAATAACCGCCAAAGATTGGAGAATGTTGGAACTCCAATTACTTGGGATGTTGTTCGCACTGGTTTTCTGGAGAAGTATTTTCCAGAGGATATCAGAAGTGCTAAAGAGATAGAATTTCTAGAGCTGAAGCAGGACAATATGAAGGTGGCCGAGTATGCAGCTAAGTTTGAGGAGTTGGTGCAATATTGTCCTCATTATAATACAGATGGAGCGATGACCTTTAAGTGTTTGAAGTTCAAGAATGGGCTACGTCCCGAAGTCAAGATGAGAATAGCTTGTCAAAAGATCAGGGATTATCCTGAGCTGATAAGCCGAAGCAAAATTTATGACAATAACAACAGGGAGAGGATTGCGCATTACGAAGCTGCTAGTGACCGTAAGGGTAAGCAAAGGTTTGGTGGTACTCCTTACAGTGTTCCTACTAATAAGGGGAAGTTCAAGGGTGCTCATGATAAGAAGCCTAAAGAAGGAGATCGTTTGCTGGTGGGAAGTGTTTCCGGTGCGGTGGCACGGGCCATCAGGCCAATGATTGTTCTCAAGAGATGAAGAAGTGCTTCAAGTGTGGTAAGCCAGGCCACGTGAAGGCTGATTGTCGAGTTGCTATGCCTACTTTTTATAACTGTGGTAAGAAGGGCCATATCAGTACGCATTGTGAGAAGCCGAAGTCGTCTCAGGTGCCTCAGACCAGTGGCAAAGTGTTTGTGGTGGTGGGAACTCAAGCTGCGAGTTAGGACCGTTCTATCCAAGGTACTTGTTTCATCAATAATGTTCCCTTGTCTGCTATGATTGATACGATGCTACCCACTCGTTCATCTTTGTTGATTGTGTGAAGAGGTTAGGTTTGGGGCCGACTACTCTTAAGCGACAGATGACTATTGAGACTCCCTCTATTAGTTAAGTGACTACTTCTTTAGTGTGTTTGAAGTGTCCGCTGACTATTTTCGATAGAGATTTTGGTGTGGATCTGATTTGCTTGCCTCTTGGTAAGTTGGATGTTATTCTGGGTATGAACTAGTTGGAGTTCAACCAAGTGTATATTGATTGTTTTCGGAAGGTGTTGTTGTTTCTTTCTCCTGAGGAAGAAGCATTAGCGAATTCTTTGTCTGGTAAGGAGTTGAGGAATTTGTTGGAGGATGAGGCTAAAATGTTTGCTTTATTTGCAACATTGTCTGTTGACAGCAAAGCGTCACTGGAAGAGTTAGCGGTGGTGAATGAATTTCCTGAAGTGTTCCCTGATGATATTACTGAGTTGCATCCGAAGAGAGAAGTTGAGTTTAGCATTAATCTTATACCTGGTACGAGGCCTATATCTATGGCGCCGTACAAGATGTCGGCAGTGGAGTTGGCCGAATTGAAGTCTCAGATTGGAGAGTTGTTGGATAGGAAGTTTATCAGGCCAAGCGTGTCGCTGTGGGGAGCTCCAGTGTTGTTGGTTAAGAAGAAGGATGGTAGTATGCGTTTGTGCATTGATTACCGGCAGTTGAATAAAGTGACCATCAAGAACAAATATCCTCTTCCAAGGATTGATGGTTTGATGGATCAGTTGGTGGGAGCTCGTGTGTTCAGTAAGATTGATTTGAGGTCGAGTTACCATCAGATTAGAGTGAAGGAAGGTGATATTCAGAAGACGGTGTTTAGAACTCGATACGGACATTACGAGTATGCAGTGATGCCTTTTGGAGTGTCGAATGCGCCGGGAGTGTTCATGGAGTATATGAACCAGATCTTCCATTCTTATTTGGATCAGTTTATTGTTGTATTCATTGACAATATACTGATTTATTCTAAGTTTGAGGAAGAGCATGCCAGACATTTGAGGATTGCTTTGCAAGTGTTGAAGGATAATAAGCTGTTTGCGAAACTGTCGAAGTGTGAGTTCTGGTTGAAGACGGTGAGTTTCTTGGGGCATGTCATTTCTGGTGATGGTATTTCGGTGGATCCATCCAAGGTGAGTGCGGTGTTGCAGTAGGAGCCGCCGAAGTCAGCGACTGAAGTTAGAAGCTTTTTGGATCTGGCAGGGTACTATCGAAGGTTTATTGAAGGTTTTTCTACTTTGGCTTTGCCGTTGACTCAATTGACAAGAAAGAATCAAGCTTTTGTGTGGGATGCTGCTTGTGAAGAGTGTTTTATGGAATTGAAGAAGAGATTGACTACGGCACCGGTGTTAGTGTTACCGACTCCGAGTGAACCGTTTGTGATGTATTGTGATGCGTCTAAGATGGGTTTGGGCGGAGTTCTTATGCAGAATGGTAAAATGGTAGCGTATGCTTCGCGGCAACTGAGGGTGCATGAGCAAAATTATCCTACTCATGATCTTGAGTTGGCTGCGGTGGTTTTTGTGTTGAAGATCTGGAGGCATTATTTGTATGGTTCACGGTTTGAGGTATTCAGTGATCATAAGAGTCTGAAGTATTTGTTCGATCAGAAAGAGCTGAATATGAGGCAGAGGAGGTGGTTGGAATTCCTGAAGGATTATGATTTTAGCCTAAGTTATCATCTAGGAAAGGCTAATGTGGTAGCCGATGCTTTGAGCAGAAAGGCGATTCATATGTCGACTATGATGTTGAAAGAGATGGAGCTTATTGAGCAGTTCATAGATTTGAGTATGGTTTGTGAGACTTCGGCAGATTGCTTGATGTTGAGCAAGTTGCAAGTGAACAACGATTTCTTGGATATGATTAGAGAAGGCCAGAAGCTTGATGTGAAGCTAGTAGATTTAATGTCTGGAGTGGGAAGAGACTCCGATAGTGATTTCAAGTTGGATGGTTCAGGTGTGTTGAGATTCCGAGGTAGGATTTGTGTGCCGGATAATGATGAGTTGAAGAAGTCGATTTTGAATGAAGGACATCGTAGTGGTTTGAGTATTCATCCGGGAGCTGCAAAGATGTACCATGATTTGAAAAAGATGTTTTGGTGGTCAGGCATGAAGAGGGATATAGTTCAGCTTGTGTATGCCTGTTTGACGTGTCAGAAATCGAAGGTGGAGCATCAGAAGCCTAGTGGGTTGATGCAACCGTTAGAGATTCCGATTTGGAAGTGGGATTGTATCACCATGGATTTTGTTATAGGATTGCCGTGCACAGCGAGAGGATTTGATGCCATTTGGGTGATTGTGGATCGACTTACGAAGTATGCACATTTTGTGCCGATTAGTATCAGTTTTCCGTTGGAGAAGCTAGCAGAGATTTATATTCGGGTGATTATGAAGCTGCATGGTGTACCGTCGAGTATTGTGTCGGATAGAGATCCGAGGTTTACTTCAGAGTTTTGGAAGAGTTTGCAAGGAGCTTTGGATACTGAGTTGAAGCTGAGTTCAGCTTATCATCCGCAGACGGATGGGCAGTCGGAGAGAACTATTCAGACGTTGGAGGATTTGTTGCGGGCTTGTATGTTGGAAAGAGGTGGTGCGTGGGATACTCATTTGCCATTGATTGAGTTCACGAACAACAACATTTACCATTCCAGTATCGGGATGGCACCATTCGAGGCTCTTTATGGTAGGAGATGCAGAACTCCTCTGTGTTGGTATGAGTCAGGTGAGAATGTGGTTTTGGGGCCGGAGATTGTGCAGCAGACTACTGAGACAGTTCAGATGATTCGTGAGAAGATGAAAGCATCTCAGGATAGGCAGAAGAGTTATCATGATAACCGGAGGAAAGAGTTGGAATTTAGTGAAGGTGATCACGTGTTCTTGAGAGTTAACCCAGTGACCGGTGTAGGTTGTATGTTGAGGTCTAAGAAGTTGGATCTGAAGTTTATTGGGCCGTATCAGATTCTGCAGAGGATTGGTGTTGTGGCTTATAGGGTGGCGTTGCCGCCTGAGCTTTCGAATTTGCATGACGTGTTTCATGTGTCACAACTTCGGAAGTATGTTACGGATCCGTCTCATGTGATTCAGAGAGACGAAGTGCAAGTACGGGAGAATCTTACCGTTGAAACGATGCCGTTGAGGATCGAGGATCGTAAGATGAAGCGACTCAGAGGGAAAGAGATACCCTTAGTGAGAGTGGCTTGGGGAGGTGCTGCAGGAGGCAGTGTGACCTGGGAGTTGGAAAGCAGGATGCGGGATGCGTATCCAGAATTGTTTCCATCAGGTATTTTCGAGGATGAAAATAATTAAATTGGGGGAGAGTTGTAACGCCCATTTTAATTATCTCGTTTTCTGTGATTATTTTTATTCGCGGTGCTTTTGTGGTGGTGTGGTTGAGTGTGATCGTGTGTAGCTCTTAAGTGTGGAGATTAATTGATGACCTTGGACATTAATATTAATAATATAATTATTATTGATAATAATAATATAAAAGTAATGATAATATTATTATTAGTAATATTATTGTTATTATTATTATTATTATTAATAATATTATTATTATTAATAAAAATGGAATAAAAGAATTGGAAAATGGGTATTAGGGGCATTGTTGGAATATTGGAGGAGGTAGAGTGAGAGAACACGTTGAAAAGAAGAGGAACAAAGAACACGGTAGAAGAAGGAGGAGCACGATCAAGAGGAGAATCAAGGAGGAAGAATAAGAGCTTGAATTTCAGAGTTTCATCAACTGTTCGAGCATTTCGAGGTAAGGGGGGGGGGGGAATCGGGTCGAAATTTGGTAGAGTGCATGAATTCTAGGTAGAAGGGGATTTCCCTAACCCCATAGGTTTTGATGAATCTGTTGTTATGTTGTGATGATTCTGAATGCATGATTATCTTGTTGATTCTGTTGCATGCGTTTGATGAATAATCGTTTGGTGATTTTAGGGGATTTCGGGTAATTGTCGTGTTTATGCCAAGATAGAGTTAATTGAGTGGAGCTGAAGTTTTATCGGGTAAATTCGAGAATGGATTCTATAGTTAAGTTGTAGATTATTGGTCTGATGTTGTGGGAACTGAGTTGGGTGGAATCGGTTGAGTTCGGAGAGTTTTGCCAACTCTGAGCATTGGAACTTTCTGAAATTGTAGACGCTTGCCAGCTGATTCGCTGAGCGAGCTAGTAGCGAACCTTCGCCAGGGGTTCGTTGAGCGAACGAGGTAGCGAGTGCTTCTAGAATGCCTCTGGTTGGCTTCGCTAGGGTGCTCGCTGAGCGAGCGTGTAGCGAGCATTCGCTGATGCTTCGCTAGGCGAGGGAGCCAGCGAGCATGACAATATTTTGTGTTTTTATGCTGTCCTGTTCTGTCTTCTTGTGGTTTGGGACCCTTGTTGGTTGTGCTTAAGAGTGAGCTTGAGTTTGGTCTATGGGGAGTGTAGGTGTGATATTGGAACGTGATTCCCATGATAATTGTGTAATGATAAATATTTGAAATAGTGTGTATCATATATGTATGATGTATGAATGTGGTGATGTGTGAAACATATATGATGTATAAAATATGATCAGAGGATCTTGGGCATGGTGTGTGCTTGTGTTTGTTGTGTGCATTGGTGTATGCATGTCATGATGCATGTTTATGTGCTCAGGGGGAGCATGGTAGGGATAGATCGTTGCTAGGATGGAGTGTATGCGATCTATCCTGAATTTGATTATAATGTGCCCCTGTGTGGAGGGTTGATGGCCAGGTGCCCATCGGTTGCGCTCGGGGGAGCGTGGTAGGGATAGATCGTTGCTCGGATGGAATGTATGCGATCTATCCTGAGTTTGTTTATATGTGCTCAGGGGGAGCATGGTAGGGATAGATCATTGCTTGAATTGAGTGTATGTGATCTATCATGAGATTGGTTGACGAACCATTGAGTCGATACCACATATCATGGGTTGAGTTGCATGTGTTTGCATTGTTGTATATGTTGTGATGGCGTGGGATAGTAAGTTCGGGATGATGTGTGTGAATTGATGATTGTGTGTTACTGCCTTTTATTCATGTACGTGTTTACCGTTATATTTTTTATCGTGATTTCTCACCCCTTGCTTTTGTTGTGGTCTGTGCTTCTTCAGAAGTACAGATAACCCAGGTGTGTAGCTAGCTTGGATTGTGGCGAGTCGAGTCGTAGGGATGCGTTGATACGTAACACCGGGGCTTTTTGGGAGTTTATTATTTATTTGTTGATTTTGTGTGCCCCTGTGGCATATCATGTTATGTTGGATCTGTTATGATGGATATATCTTGTATATTTTGGGTGTTGGCCGTACATGCTGAATGTGACGTTTATGTATATGATGTGAATATATGTATATATATTTCTGTTGTTTAATTATCAAAATTCGTTAATGAAGATGTCTTGTTGATGTTTATTTCTGTGGCATCCTATTGTGATTGTGATGACTCTGATATTTGTTTACTTTAATTGCATCTATTAGTATTTTGGGAACGGGGTGTTACATGCTACACCTCTCACTAAAGTGCTTTGCCTAGTTGATTCAGATAAAAAACCGGCCATAGGATTAATCTATGAGGCAATGGACCAAGAAAAGGAGGAAATTCAAAAGAATTTTAATGGTGTAAAAAAAAGGTATCTTTGTTATGTTTTAATTTTATTGAAGTTTTTGTATATGTTCTTGATATAAAATGTTGACAATAACTCAAATTATTATAATTTGTAGTTACAAGCCTATTTGGAATATCATTGATGATAGATGGGACAAAATGCTACATAAGCCACTGCATGCTGCAACCTATTATCTCAACCCACAAATATACTACGGTCATAGATTCAAAGCTGCTATTGAGGTTAAAAAAGGTTTAGTGGACTGTTTAACTAAAATGGTGGATGATCCTAAAGAACAAGCTAAGATTGAAGTCTAAATACATGACTTCAAGAAACAATTAGGGTTTTTTGGCACACAATTGACCAAACTAACACTTGAGAAATCTACTCCGGCAGATTGGTGGGATTCAGTTGGATTTGAGTGTCCAGAGCTCCAAAGGTTTGCTATTTGCATACTCAGCTTGACATGCAGTTCATTAGGTTGTGAGCGAAACTGGAGTGCTTTTGAGATGGTAAGGCTTTTAAGACTTTATAACTAATTGTAAAGGGCTTTCATCTTACTTATCTTAATTATTTTTTTCATTTATTGTAATTAAGGTCCATACAAAAAGAAGGAACCGATTTAAACAAAAAATGATGAATGATGTTGTATTTGTCATGGCTAATTCAAGATTGTCCAAAAAAATAAAGGGAGAATACCATTTGAGATAAAGTTTGATGACCTTGGATCCGATGATGATTGGCTTATGGATGAAGAATGCAACATTGAAATTTCAGATGAAGACTTTCTTCAAATGAATCAAGAACAAATTATAGAGGACGATGTTCTTGTTCATGATTTGGAAGATGTACATGACGGAGGGAGAGATGAAAATGAATTTGAGCATGACTTTGAAGATGAAAATGAAGATGAAAGATATAATGGAGAAGACAATGATGATCCATTGAGTGATTCCGACCAACTCCAACATGAATTGTTTGGAAATTAAGTGAATTTTCATTAAGTTTTTTTAGAAGTTTTCAATTGTTATTTGCTAGTGTTTTGAATGTTGTGTTATTTTGAATTGTTTTGAGTTAGTTTCAATGAATATTATCCTATGAAATTTCAGTTTTTTAAAGTAGTTTTAGTGTTATATGATATTTTTTATATTATGTTGTATGACTTGTGTCATATGCATATTATTAATCTATATGCAAAATATATATGAATTTTAAAATTTGGTAGGATCTTACGATCCGTGTTACGATCCCCCGATTTACGATCTAATTACCCCAAACCGATCTTGTGTAGGATCTCGAGTCTGACTACCATGCTTGTTACAGAAATGTAATTATGCTTTAGACACCTCCAATAGACCTCTAGGAAACCTCTTGGATGCAACTGTTGCACCCCAAAATTTGCCCTCACAATACAAGACTTTGTGTTCTAAGAAGGTTCACAAGGTTCACAAGTTCTCCAACAACTTGCATAACCTTTCATGAAGTTCATAAAGTCCACAAGCTACTTTATGAAGGTTCACAAGGTTCACAAGTCCCACAGTGCTTTCAATACCTTTCATGAGGTTCATGAAGTCCATAGGTTGCTTCTTGAAGGTTCACAAGGTTCACAAGATTCACAATGTTTACAAAGCTACTTCATGATGTTCACAAGGTTCACAAGCTTCACAAGCTTCACAATACCTCCCATGAGTATCACAAGATATCTTATGAAGATCCACAAGGTTCACAAAATTCACAATTGGTCAGAAGAGTTGACAATTCCCTCAGACAATGCACCTCCTAAGCAGTGCATCCAAAACTAGGGTTTTGACTTTAATCAGGCTAAATGGACTTCCAAGACTTCAAGTGAGCTTCATAACATCTTATAT
Organism: Lathyrus sativus; assembly: GCA_963859935.3. NCBI lineage: Eukaryota > Viridiplantae > Streptophyta > Magnoliopsida > Fabales > Fabaceae > Lathyrus > Lathyrus sativus. The sequence goes on from OZ012738.1 coordinate 588,560,383, forward strand.
GTGTATAAGAACCCCCATGTCAGGTTTCAAGACTTTTCTCAAAAGTTTGCTCAGTCAGATGATCAGATAAGTCAAAAGCAGTCAATGCAGTTAAAAAGTCAAACTGAGGTCAACTGTGGTCAAACCAAAGTCAAACTTCATGATTTTTTGCCGACATCAAAGAGAGGTTGGGTGAGAAATATTATCATAATAATTGTAATACCCCAAATTTTACCCTTATATTTAGTCGGTCATTTCGAATAGCATATGTACATTTGCTAACCACTAACAAGCTATGAAGGGGTTTTGTGTTGCAGATTTGGTCCCAGGGGTATTTTGGTCATTTTACACAAATTCTACCAATTCCTTGAAGACGGGCTGTTATTAAAATTCTGAGGCATTTGATGCGTTATGGTTTTGAGGCATTTATCAATCACCAGTTCTGATCATATTGAAATTTGGCATTTGGTCAGTGGAGTTTAATTACGATTAGTTTTGCTGTTGATGCTGAAAATGTTGTGACCATGGTGCCCATATGAGTTTGGTTATGAAACAATTGGTTAACATTTTAATCGGATGATGAGATTAGGATCACAAATACCACTTGGAAATATTTATGTTTTATGCCTATGTTAATGAATTAAATACTTGTGGATTTATTCACATTTGTTTATATTTTTTAACTAAGAATAGAATGTAAATAAATTCAAAACTTTGAGAATTTTATTTCATAAATAATGCTATCATACAAGAATGGGGATGTTGCTTCATATTTTACAAAGTACTGTTACAAGGAAGTACATTAAAATTCTCAAATCCTAAGGGATTACATTAAAGCATCTATCCTAAATCCTAAAAGTATCTAAAGGTCTTCATGTTCGTATTTGAACTTCTCCATGAATCCTCAGCTAACCTGCACATCAAAAGAGAACAGACAGTACAGAAAATGTTAGAATTTTTTTCGACACTCTCAGAACAATGTCATCATCGAGTGCCGGGAGTGGCACAACCGAAGCTGCGTCCTACCCCCGTTACCGATCCGCGCCATTGGCGTCAGATCAGGTGATCCCTGTTCTTATCATACGGGACAACCGAGAAAGGATAAAGAATAAGAAAGACCTTAAAACATTAGGGTAGGCTACTCCTAGATACTTGCTCACTTCAAAACTTTTTCACACTTAAACAAATTTCCAACAAAATTTTCAAACAAGTTTTTTTCACATCCATACACGGATTATTATTAAACTATTCTGAAATTTTTTGCTATTCACACACTACACTTTCAAAACAATTCAAAAGTGAGCTTAAGTACCTAAGAGCCCATGGATAACCATGGATGAAAAGGGTGCTAACACCTTCCCTTTTCATAACCTACCCCCCGGACCCAAAATATTCTCTAAGGTCTTTCCTGTTCTTTTATAACCTTTCCTTATGGATAAAATAAAAGTCGGTGGCGACTCTTGCTATCCGCAACATTGTTTAAAGTCAGTTCTCCCACCGTGTTACAGAACTGGCGACTCTGCTGGGGACCTATTTAAGAGGGGTACCCTTAGGAATTAAGATCACTTTAAATTGTTTGCCTTGTTTGCTTTATTATTATATTGTTGGGGTGCTCTTATGTGTGAAAGGTCCTAACCCGGATCTAGTGTACCTTAAGTAAATGGCAATAGACCAAGGAAACTGTACGACGTATATCGATACGGTTGATCTGGTGGCCATAGTTAGTGCGACTTCTTGGTTGGTGCTTATATTCCTTAAGTCAAGTTGAGGATAATATTGAGGCTGCCATATGTTGTCAATGCACTAACTGACTTTTAGAACCCTAGTTAACTCATCTTGGCCTTTAGAAAGTAGTGAGGTAACCGGCTTTGGTGCAGACTGAAGTTGGTTGACACTCGATACTACGCTCATTGAGATCTTAAACTTGGAGGGTTTTGGTTGGCAAGTAAGTTGCCTTCTGAACAACCACCCTTGTGAAGGATCAATGATATTGAGATCCCTTAGAACCTGGTTACTTTTGTAGGACAGGATGAACCATCTAACTTCAGGGGAGGGTACTTGCCTTTGAACCTCATGCAAGCCTTTAAACCTAGGGCTATGGTGTGACTTGTTTGTGCGTGCCACATGTTTGTGATTGAGCATGACATCATGACATCATCATGCATCATAAGCATATCATTTTCCCTAACCATTTCAAGGACCAAAGGATTTATCTTTGTTCTTTGTTGCAGGTCATGGCTTCTGCTCGTAGAAACACCATCAGGATCAACTTTGTAGGGATACCTGCTAAGCTCAAGGAGTTGGTTTCCCTAGTGCCTGATCATTCCCAGTTCAACAAGAGACATGGTCACTTATTGGATCTAGTTACTTCAGGGTTCAGTGAAGACATGATGAGTGTGCTGTTTCAGTTCTTTGACCCTAAGCACCATTGCTTTACATTTCCTGATTATCAGCTGGTTCCAACCGTGGAGGAGTTCTCTAAACTTCTGGGTATACCTGTTCTTGATCAGAAGCCATTCACAGGCTTAGAGAAGGAGCTTAAACCAGAAGTTATTGCTGCAGCTCTACATCTGAAGAAGTCTGACATTGTTCTAGAGACGAGAAGTGGAGTTAAAGGTATTCTTGCCAAGGTATTAGTGGATAAAGCTCAAATGTTCTTGAAGGCTATGAGCTACGATGCTTTTGAGGAGATCTTAGCCTTATTGATTTATGGCTTAGTGTTGTTCCCCAATCCTGATCAGTTCATAGACGTTCATGCCATCAACATATTCCTGAGTCACAATCCAGTGCCTACCTTACTTGGAGACATCCTACATTCTCTTCACACCCGTACTACAAGGGCAAGAGGAACTTTGATGTGCTGCATACCTTTACTTTCTAGGTGGTTTATTTCTCACCTTCCTCGCTCAGTAATGAAGAATGAGCTAGGGTTCAGATGGTCCAAGAGGATCATGTCACTTTCTCACTCAGACATCCATTGGTGCTCCAGATCTATGGAGAATGTCACCATCATTGACCGTTGTAGGGAGTTTCCTAATGTGCCACTTCTAGGCATAAGAGGAGGCATCACCTACAACCCATCTCTAGCTTTACGACAGTTTGGTTACGCCCGGAGCGATGGTCCACATGACATGTTGATTCAGGGCATTGTGTTTGACTACGACAACGATCTTCAGGGTTACCGTCAGAGATTCATACGAGCTTGGGGAAAGGTAAACAGGATTGACAGCAAGACACTGGAGCCTAAGTACACCATTCCTATGGAGGCTTATCTCAGATGGGTACGATTTCGTGCTCAGACACTCATGATGCCATATCCTGCCATCCTACCAGTTACCATGGAACCTGTTGCTGAAGGAGACACAGCTTATACCATCCTTCACCCAGACATGCCTACTGATATGGAAGACTTGCAGAGATCATGGATCCAACTGAAAGAGCAAAGGGATACTTTCGAGGCTCATTACAAAGCAAGCCAAGCAAGGATCCTAGAGCTAACAAAGCTACTTCATGAGGAACGAAACCTCAACTCATACCTCAACACAAAGAGGAAACGTCCATGGGAGACTTAAAATCCCATCTTTTGTACTTATCTCGTTTTCATTTTTTGTAAGCCTAAAAGGCAAAACAAGTTATTACTAATAAAAAGTTACTTTCTTGTTTGTTTAAGCAAATTTAAATCCTGCGGTCCTTGAGAACATTGCATATGCATTCCCATATCATTGCATCACAGGTTTATAATTGTGCACAGGTTTCTCATCTTCTCGCTGTTTATTTCAGCAATGGCTCTTGAACAATCAGTTAAGGATCTCCAGGCACAGAATGCACAGTTCCAAGAGCTGATCCTGAACCTATCCAAGGGGCAGGATGAATTGAAGACACTTCTGGCCAAGAAGACTAAGAAGGCTAGAAGGTCTGCTGGGTTGCTCAACATGGGAAGAAGGTTCAAAAGTCCTGTCAAGACCAAGGAACAGGTTGAAGACTATGAATCTGAAGAATCTGAGCAGGAGAGAGGCAGTCTCCACAACACTATGGGGGACTCTGATTCTGAGGCTAACTACTACCATGAGCCTAACGAAGACAAATTCAAGATGCTGGTGGATAGAATGGATGCTATGGAATTACAGAAATCATCTGGGCTGGATTTTGAGGATTTGAGCTTGATATCTGGGGTGGTCATACCCATTGGGTTCAAAGTTCCTACATTTGTTGTCTATGATGGGGTCTCTTGTCCCAAATTGCATCTGAGGTCTTATGTCAGAAGAATTCAACCCCACACTGCTGATAAAAAGTTGTGGATCCATTTCTTTCAAGAGAGTTTATCTGGAGCTCAGCTAGAGTGGTATTATCAGTTGGAGAGTGTCAACATCAGAGATTGGAATGACCTTGCTGAAGCTTTCTACAAGCAGTATCAATACAATGCTGACTTATCCCCCACTCGCATGCAGCTTCAAAGCATGTCTATGGGTGCCAAAGAAAGCTTTAAGGAGTATGCTCAGAAGTGGAGAGACTTAGCTGGAAGAGTTCAACCCCCTTTGACTGATAGGGAGTTGGTTGATATGTTCATGTGTACGCTGAATGGTCCGTTTTACAGTCATCTCATTGGAAGCTCATCATCTGGCTTCACCGAGTTGATCATGACAGGAGAGCGAGTAGAGAATGGTATCAAGAGTGGTAAGATCCAAGTGGGCACTTCTTCATCAGGTGCTGCAAAGAAGCCTCCCACTGGGAAGAAAGAATCTAATGCTGTGTATGGTCAGCCTGATCGTAACAGAAGGCATCAGTCTGTTAGTGCAGTTCATATTTCAAATCCAACTCCTGCAACAACAGAGCAGCCTCAAGGCAACCAACAGAGGGCTAGAAGACAGTTCACGAAGATCAACATGTCAATGGCTCAGGCATTGCAACACTTGTTGAAGGCTGAACTTATTACCCTGAGGGAGGCTCCTCAGAATCCCAATATTACCTCTCCCAAGTACAATCCCAATGCACGATGTGCATATCATTCAAACTGTCCAGGACATGATACTAATAACTGCTGGGTCTTGAAGAACAAAATTCAGGATATGATTGATGCTGGAGAAATTGAGTTTGATCCACCAGGTACTCCAAATGTGATTACAGCTCCAATGCCAAATCACGAGAAGACTGTCAACGCCATTGATGAAGATATTGATGAAGATCTGCATGTCTATTCAGTTATGGAGTTGAGCACACCATTGTCTGTTATCAAAAAGAGGTTAGTACAAGCTGGGATCTTTCCAGGTTGTCATGAAGATTGTCTATATTGTACCTATAAGCCGGATAGTTGCTTCATTTTGAGAGATGGGATTCAACGTCTCATGGATAAATATACTATAGTGTTTGAAAGAAGACCAGCATCTGTAGAAAGTATGGTGGATCATCTGACTCAGGGTAAGAAGATTGAAGAGGTTGACATGGTTGACAAAGTACCACTAAGAATCACTTCAAAGGGTCCCATTAAAATCACTCATCAGGGCCCAATCAAGATTACTGCTGAAGGTCCTGTGAAAGTTGTTGCTGAAGCCAGAGTAGCTCCTCTGATCATTACCACTCCTGGTCCTATTCCTTATACATCTGACAAAGCTGTGCCTTGGCACTATGGGTCTGATGTTTACATCCATGGTGTCAAGCAGGAGCCTTTACCTGATATGCCTGTTGACATTGATAATATCGCTGGATCTAGCAAGATCACTCGTAGTGGAAGAGTCTTCTCTCCTCCAGTTGCTTCTAAGAGTGCAGTTACTCCTGCTGTTACTTCCACCACTGATGCTCGGGGCAAGGGTCCTGTTATTGAGCCTGTATCTACTGATGTGCCAGCTGCTGATGACCTCTCTAAGCAGATGGAAGAAGTATTGAAAATCATTCGCAAGAGTGATTATGATATTGTTGATCAGCTGGGGCATACTCCCTCAAAGATTTCTATGCTCTCCCTGTTATTATGTTCTGAGGCTCATGCCAAGTCATTGATCAAGTTTCTAAAGATGGCTCATGTACCCAGTGCAATTTCTGTGGACCAGTTTGAGAATTGTGTTGCTCACCTGACCTATGACAACGGGTTAGGATTTTCTGATGCTGACTTGACCCCTGCCAAGAGGGATCATAACAGGGCCTTGCATATTTCAATTGAATGCAGGGGCACTACCCTGTCTCATGTGCTGATAGACAATGGTTCCTCTCTGAATGTGTTGCCTAAGGAAGTCCTGAACAAGCTGAGTCCTGAAGATACGGTATTGAAGCCCAGTAATATTGTGGTAAAGGCTTTTGATGGTTCTAGAAGAGTAGTGCATGGGGAAATTGATCTTCCAATCAAGGTTGGCTCTCAGGTGTTTACTGCTACATTCTATGTGATGGATATTCGTCCTTCGTACTCATGTCTGCTTGGTCGTCCCTGGATCCATGGGGCAGGTGCTGTGACCTCCACATTACATCAAAAGTTGAGATATCCGATGAATGGAAAAGTTGTTACTGTCTTTGGAGAGGAAGAATACTTTGTCAGCCATGTAAACACTTTCAAGTATCTGGAAGTAGAAGGTGAATACATTGAAACTCCATGTCAGTCATTTGAAGTGGTTCCCTGGGCTGTTAAGGATTGTGTGACTCCTCCTGCTGTGAAGAAGGTTCCTGTGGTCATCAGAAACCCTCCAACAATGGCAATGGCCTCCCTCAATGATGCAAAAGCTGTGGTGGAAGAAGGTGGTTGTACTATTTGGGGTCAGCTTCCTGATATTCCATACAAGTCTGACAAGGTTGGTTTGGGTTTCACTGCAGAGTCCCAGAAGGCTGTCCGTCGTGCCCGTGCTGTTCGTATCACCAATCAAGGGGTTATCAATGCTGTGGGAGATCAAGATGAAGACTACAACTTGGAGGCATGGATTTTTCCTACTGTGGGTGCTGGACTCAATAATTGGACAGCTGAAGATGTTATCCCTATCTCCTTTAGTCAGGAGTAAATACTATTACTGTGTTATGTTTTTAAATTTATAATTTCTAGAACAATTAAAACTTTCAAGCCATGTGCCTTACCCGGGGCACAATGGTGTGCTTGTTACGGGTTGTCATTTCATTTGCATACTTCATTCAATAAAATCAGTGGACGTTTCGTTTTCGTAAATATTGTGTTCCTTGTCTTTCTTTTTCTTTTATTCTTGCTTTATCAGCTATGTGTTCTTACACACACCCACGTCACTAAAATGCAGATCCTCATCCACTCTGGATCCAGTTGATAACAGTTCTACTATTGCCAATTACAATTTCGAGAATCCGATCTATCAAACTGAAGACGGAAACGAGGACGATTGTGAAATACCTGTAGGGCTTGCTAGGTTGTTACAACAAGAAGAGAAAGCCATACAGCCACATGAAGAGCCAGTCGAAGTTGTGAATCTGGGAACTGAAGAAAACAGAAAAGAGGTCTAGATAGGGGCCGATTTAGAGGACAGTGTCAAGAGCAGGTTGATTCAGATGCTACGTGACTATGTGGAGATCTTTGCTTGGTCTTATGAAGATATGCCAGGGTTGGACACAAACATTGTGGTTCACCGTTTGCCGGTGAAAGAAGATTGTCGTCCAAAGAAGCAGAAGGTTCGTCGTATGCGTCCTGAAATGTCAGAAAAGATCAAAGCAGAGGTAATGAAACAGTTCAATGCAGGGTTCTTGGCCGTAACTTCTTATCCTCAGTGGGTTGCAAATGTGGTACCAGTTCCTAAGAAAGATGGTAAGGTACGTATGTGTGTAGACTACAGAGATCTGAACAAGGCTAGCCCTAAAGATGACTTTCCACTTCCTCATATTGATATCCTGGTAGACAACACTGCTCAGCATAAGGTATTCTCTTTTATGGATGGTTTCTCTGGTTACAATCAAATCAAGATGGCACCTGAAGATATGGAGAAGACTACATTTGTGACACAGTGGGGCACCTTTTGCTATAAGGTAATGCCATTTGGTTTGAAGAATGCAGGGGCAACATATCAGCGTGCCATGGTGGCTTTGTTTCATGATATGATTCATCATGAGATAGAGGTATATGTGGATGATATGATAGCCAGGTCTCGGAATGAAGAACAACATCTTGATCATCTGCACAAGTTGTTTGAGAGGTTGAAGAAATACAGGTTGAGATTAAATCCAAACAAGTGTACTTTTGGAGTTAGATCTGGAAAGCTCCTGGGTTTCATTGTCAGTGGAAAAGGTATTGAAGTGGATCCTGCAAAAGTGAAAGCTATACGAGAGATGCCAACTCCCCGTACTGAGAAGGAGGTTAGAGGTTTCTTGGGACGATTGAACTACATTGCAAGATTTATTTCCCAATTAACTACCATCTGTGAGCCAATCTTCAAGTTGTTGAAGAAAGATCAGGTGATGGAATGGAATGATGAGTGCCAGACTGCCTTTGATGAAATCAAGAGATATTTGCTAGAACCTCCAATTTTAATGCCACCAGTTGATGGAAGACCCTTGATTATGTATTTAACAGTATTAGACAACTCAATGGGGTGTGTATTGGGGCAACATGACGAGTCTGGTCGAAAAGAGCAGGCGATATACTACCTTAGCAAAAAGTTTACCGACTGTGAAACAAGATACTCACTGCTCGAGAAAACTTGCTGCGCTTTGGCATGGGCTGCTCGCCGACTAAGACAGTATATGTTGACCCATACTACCTTGTTGATTTCGAAGATGGATCCAATCAAGTACATATTTGAGAAACCTGCTCTCTCCGGAAGAATTGCAAGATGGCAAATGATCTTGACGGAATATGATATACAGTATACTACTCAGAAGGCCATTAAGGGGAGTGTTGTTGCTGATCATTTGGCTCATCAAGCAGTAGGTGATTACCAGTCAATGAATTTTGAGTTCCCTGATGAAGACATTATGTCCGTTACCAAAGAACCTGGACAATATGACGGACCTGAACAAGGATCCCGATGGACTATGGTTTTTGATGGTGCCTCCAATGCACATGGTAATGGTGTTGGTGTTGTGATTAGTTCCCCTGAAGGTTGTCATACCCCGATTACTGCCAGACTTTGTTTCTATTGCACCAATAACATGGCTGAGTATGAGGCATGTATCATGGGTATGCAAGTTGCTATTGATATGAAGATTCAGTTCCTTGAGGTGTATGGAGATTCAGCTCTGGTAGTAAGTCAGATTAAAGGAGATTGGGATACAAAGCATGATAATCTCATTCCTTACAGAGAACATGTGTTGTCTTTGATCCCACATTTCAAAGTGATTACTTTTGGACATATTCCACGAAGAGAGAATCAGTTGGCAGACGCATTGGCCACCATGGCATCTATGTTTGAGATCAGCTGGGGTGATGAAGCTCCCAAGATTACCATTGATAGATTTGAGAAGCCTGCATACTGCAATGAGATTGACACTGAAGGGGCAGAGGAGAAGCCTTGGTTCTATGAAGTGAAAAACTATCTTGAAGCTCAGGAGTTCCCTGAAGGGGCATCTGTCAAAGATAGGAAGTTCCTGAGAAGGTTTTCTGCTAAGTTCTTTCTGAGTAATGGCATTCTGTATAAGCGTAATCATGATTCAACTATGCTTCGGTGTGTGGATAAGAAGGAAGCTACAGAAATTATGGAAGAGATGCATGATGGGACCTTTGGCACTCATTCTAGTGGTCATACCATGGCAAAGAAGATTTTGAGAGCAGGTTACTATTGGTCTACCATGGAAGCTGATTGCTATCAACACTCCAGAACATGTCACAAATGTCAAATCTATGCTGATAAAGTACATGTACCTCCATCTCCATTGAATGTGTTGACTGCTCCTTGGCCCTTTGCCATGTGGGGCATTGATATGATTGGTGAGATCAAGCCTACTGCTTCTAATGGGCATCGTTTCATCCTGGTTGCTATTGATTACTTCACGAAGTGGGTAGAGGCAGCTTCATTTGCATCTGTGACTAAGAATGTTGTGGCTCGGTTCATTAAGAATAATATCATATGTAGGTATGGTATCCCTGAAAGGATTATCACTGACAATGGCTCTAATCTGAACAACACTATGATTACTGATCTCTGTACGCAGTTCAAGATTAAGCATCACAACTCTTCTCCGTATCGTCCAAAGATGAATGGGGCAGTTGAAGCTGCTAATAAGAACATTAAGAAGATTGTACAGAAGATGACTGTTACTTACAAGGATTGGCACGAGATGTTACCATTTGCTCTGCATGGCTATCGTACTACAATACGTACTTCAACAGGGGCAACCCCATTCTCCTTAGTCTATGGTATGGAAGCAGTTCTGCCTATTGAAGTTCAGATCCCCTCCTTGAGAATTATGAAGGATGCAGGCTTGGATGAAGATGAGTGGATTCAGACTCGACTTGACCAGATAAATTTGATTGATGAGAAAAGGTTAGCAGCAGTTTGTCATGGCCAGATGTACCAGAAACGGATGATCAAAGCTTTTAACAAGAAGGTTAAGCCAAAGGTATATCAGGCTGGTGACTTGGTAATCAAGCGTATCATATTACCACAGGGTGATCCTAGGGGCAAGTGGACTCCAACATATGAGGGACCATTTGTAGTCAAGACAGTGTTCTCAGGAGGTGCCATGATACTGACTACAATGGATGGTGAAGACTTCCCACAACCTGTAAACGCAGACATAGTTAAAAAATACTACGCATAAAAAGAGACCCGCTAGGTTGACAGGCCTAGGCAAAAATAAGGGCATCCCGGCAAACCAAAAGGGTTTGGGCAAAAATTAGGGATATATATATAAAAAGATGTACACCCGGCAAGTCGAAAACCTGAAAAGGCGGCTTGGGCAAAAAAGGGTATCCCGGTGGATTGAAAACCTGAAAGGGCAATCCAGGCAAAAGTTAGGGATTAAAGCGTATGACTATGTCTCGTTTGGATCACTCATAAAACTGCAACCAGTTGTACTACTTACTCAAGCTCAAACAGATGAAGCTCAATCCAATCGTTTCCGTCTCAACAGCAAGAAGATGAGATACTTGAGTGGCAATAGTAGAATTGAAACTCAATAGGATTATTTCCCACACAGCTGACTCTTTTTGTAAAACTTCATGACAAAATTCTCTTACTAGGGTTTATGTCTCCTTGTACAAACTTACCCGTGTATGGGTCACTTTTGATATAAATAAACTCCATCTTTTGAATCCAGATTTACTTTTACCCTATTTACATAAGCGAAACGTCCATTGGTTGTGTTTGAATGTATGTATGCCTTTGAATATGATTGATGTTTACCAGAAATGCATGTATGCTTTTAATATGATTGATGTTTACCAGAAATGCATGAAAATGCAGTAATAGTATTTACTAAGGACGAACGAGGGAAGGATTTCAACGAAGCTTCGCCGGTTCATCTTTACAAGACAGTAGGACTAATCCATTTTCACAAAGTCTAATCTCCCCTGGAATTTATATCCATCTCTTTTATCCTCATACGGATATACGGGAAATTACTTTCCAATAAGGGCACGATGAACGAAGACGGGATGTTATACTTATCCTACTATCAAACGAAAACGAAGGTTATCTATACCCTACTATCCCCAACAACGGGAGGTTATCTATACCTTGTTATCCCCAACAACGGGAGGTTATCTATACCTTGTTATCCCCAGCAGACGGAGGGTTATATATTCTTCAACAACGAATCGGGATTTATTTTCCTTGGCCAGCAGTTGTTATACAAGGATATCCAGACACTTCCAGCAGTGTCATAGCATACATACATCATTTACATCATACCATAACATATATGTCTATAGTACATTACCTAAGTGCATCATGTCATACATGCATACATAAAGCATAAACTAATGTTGTTATACAGAATGCTACCTTGTTTTCAGGTTAATTATCCAACAAACAAGCTTATGATCTTTGGGACTGCTTTATTGTAACCTCAGGGTTACTTTATCCTCCTGATGAGCTTCTTATTACTTTGGGACTGCTTTATTGTAACCTCAGGGTTACTTTATCCTCCTGATGAGCTTCTTATTACTTTGGGACTGCTTTATTGTAACCTCAGGGTTATTTTATCCTCCTGATAGCCTCTCATGACTTCAAGACTGCTTTAGAGCTACTGATTGCTCTATCCTCCTGAAATCATCCTATTACTTCAAGACTGCTTTAGAGCTATTCATTGCTCTATCCTCATGAGGTCATATTACTACTTCAAGACTGCTTTAGAGCTATTCATTGCTCTATCCTCCTGAAGCCATCTAATTATTTCAAGACTGCTTTAGAGTTATCCATTGCTCTATCCTCCTGAAATTACATTATTATTTCAAGACTGCTTTAGAGCTATCCATTGCTCTATCCTCCTGAAATCATTACTTCAAGACTGCTTTAGAGCTATTGATTGCTCTATCCTCCTGAAGACATATCACATTATTATTTCAAGACTGCTTTAGAGCCATTCATTGTTCTATCCTCCTGAAATCATATCATTGCTTCAAGACTGCTTTAGGGTTATCACTATTGATTGCTCTATCCTCATGAAGACATGCTGTTACATCATTATTATTCCAGACTCCTGACAGCTTTCATCATACACCCATATTTTGAACTGCTCCCCCCTAGTGGCATCTTTAAGCCCACTCAATCATATTCAACTAGCCATCTGTACCACTCTAGTGCACTGGTGAGTGCAAATTTTTGGGCTTTTGTGTTCAATCCCCTTCAACCTTCCAGGTTACGACTGGCAAATATACCAATCTAACCCCTCAGGTTTCAGAAAATTGAACAGGGGCAGCTGTTGCACCCCAAAATTTGCCCTCACAATACAAGACTTTGTGTTCTAAGAAGGTTCACAAGGTTCACAAGTTCTCCAACAACTTGCATAACCTTTCATGAAGTTCATAAAGTCCACAAGCTACTTTATGAAGGTTCACAAGGTTCACAAGTCCCACAGTGCTTTCAATACCTTTCATGAGGTTCATGAAGTCCATAGGTTGCTTCTTGAAGGTTCACAAGGTTCACAAGATTCACAATGTTTACAAAGCTACTTCATGATGTTCACAAGGTTCACAAGCTTCACAATACCTCCCATGAGTATCACAAGATATCTTATGAAGATCCACAAGGTTCACAAAATTCACAATTGGTCAGAAGAGTTGACAATTCCCTCAGACAATGCACCTCCTAAGCAGTGCATCCAAAACTAGGGTTTTGACTTTAATCAGGCTAAATGGACTTCCAAGACTTCAAGTGAGCTTCATAACATCTTATATGTGTATAAGAACCCCCATGTCAGGTTTCAAGACTTTTCTCAAAAGTTTGCTCAGTCAGATGATCAGATAAGTCAAAAGCAGTCAATGCAGTTAAAAAGTCAAACTGAGGTCAACTGTGGTCAAACCAAAGTCAAAATTCATGATTTTTTGCCGACATCAAAGAGAGGTTGGGTGAGAAATATTATCATAATAATTGTAATACCCCAAATTTTACCCTTATATTTAGTCGGTCATTTCGAATAACATATGTACATTTGCTAACCACTAACAAGCTATGAAGGGGTTTTGTGTTGCAGATTTGGTCCCAGGGGTATTTTGGTCATTTTACACAAATTCTACCAATTCCTTGAAGACGGGCTGTTATTAAAATTCTGAGGCATTTGATGCATTATGGTTTTGAGGCATTTATCAATCACCAGTTCTGATCATATTGAAATTTGGCATTTGGTCAGTGGAGTTTAATTACGATTAGTTTTGCTGTTGATGCTGAAAATGTTGTGACCATGGTGCCCATATGAGTTTGGTTATGAAACAATTGGTTAACATTTTAATCGGATGATGAGATTAGGATCACAAATACCACTTGGAAATATTTATGTTTTATGCCTATGTTAATGAATTAAATACTTGTGGATTTATTCACATTTGTTTATATTTTTTAACTAAGAATAGAATGTAAATAAATTCAAAACTTTGAGAATTTTATTTCATAAATAATGCTATCATACAAGAATGGGGATGTTGCTTCATATTTTACAAAGTACTGTTACAAGGAAGTACATTAAAATTCTCAAATCCTAAGGGATTACATTAAAGCATCTATCCTAAATCCTAAAAGTATCTAAAGGTCTTCATGTTCGTATTTGAACTTCTCCATGAATCCTCAGCTAACCTGCACATCAAAAGAGAACAGACAGTACAGAAAATGTTAGAATTTTTTTCGACACTCTCAGAACAATGTCATCATCGAGTGCCGGGAGTGGCACAACCGAAGCTGCGTCCTACCCCCGTTACCGATCCGCGCCATTGGCGTCAGATCAGGTGATCCCTGTTCTTATCATACGGGACAACCGAGAAAGGATAAAGAATAAGAAAGACCTTAAAACATTAGGGTAGGCTACTCCTAGATACTTGCTCACTTCAAAACTTTTTCACACTTAAACAAATTTCCAACAAAATTTTCAAACAAGTTTTTTTCACATCCATACACGGATTATTATTAAACTATTCTGAAATTTTTTGCTATTCACACACTACACTTTCAAAACAATTCAAAAGTGAGCTTAAGTACCTAAGAGCCCATGGATAACCATGGATGAAAAGGGTGCTAACACCTTCCCTTTTCATAACCTACCCCCCGGACCCAAAATATTCTCTAAGGTCTTTCCTGTTCTTTTATAACCTTTCCTTATGGATAAAATAAAAGTCGGTGGCGACTCTTGCTATCCGCAACATTGTTTAAAGTCAGTTCTCCCACCGTGTTACAGAACTGGCGACTCTGCTGGGGACCTATTTAAGAGGGGTACCCTTAGGAATTAAGATCACTTTAAATTGTTTGCCTTGTTTGCTTTATTATTATATTGTTGGGGTGCTCTTATGTGTGAAAGGTCCTAACCCGGATCTAGTGTACCTTAAGTAAATGGCAATAGACCAAGGAAACTGTACGACGTATATCGATACGGTTGATCTGGTGGCCATAGTTAGTGCGACTTCTTGGTTGGTGCTTATATTCCTTAAGTCAAGTTGAGGATAATATTGAGGCTGCCATATGTTGTCAATGCACTAACTGACTTTTAGAACCCTAGTTAACTCATCTTGGCCTTTAGAAAGTAGTGAGGTAACCGGCTTTGGTGCAGACTGAAGTTGGTTGACACTCGATACTACGCTCATTGAGATCTTAAACTTGGAGGGTTTTGGTTGGCAAGTAAGTTGCCTTCTGAACAACCACCCTTGTGAAGGATCAATGATATTGAGATCCCTTAGAACCTGGTTACTTTTGTAGGACAGGATGAACCATCTAACTTCAGGGGAGGGTACTTGCCTTTGAACCTCATGCAAGCCTTTAAACCTAGGGCTATGGTGTGACTTGTTTGTGCGTGCCACATGTTTGTGATTGAGCATGACATCATGACATCATCATGCATCATAAGCATATCATTTTCCCTAACCATTTCAAGGACCAAAGGATTTATCTTTGTTCTTTGTTGCAGGTCATGGCTTCTGCTCGTAGAAACACCATCAGGATCAACTTTGTAGGGATACCTGCTAAGCTCAAGGAGTTGGTTTCCCTAGTGCCTGATCATTCCCAGTTCAACAAGAGACATGGTCACTTATTGGATCTAGTTACTTCAGGGTTCAGTGAAGACATGATGAGTGTGCTGTTTCAGTTCTTTGACCCTAAGCACCATTGCTTTACATTTCCTGATTATCAGCTGGTTCCAACCGTGGAGGAGTTCTCTAAACTTCTGGGTATACCTGTTCTTGATCAGAAGCCATTCACAGGCTTAGAGAAGGAGCTTAAACCAGAAGTTATTGCTGCAGCTCTACATCTGAAGAAGTCTGACATTGTTCTAGAGACGAGAAGTGGAGTTAAAGGTATTCTTGCCAAGGTATTAGTGGATAAAGCTCAAATGTTCTTGAAGGCTATGAGCTACGATGCTTCTTGAAGTCAGTTCTCCCACCGTGTTACAGCAACCACTAGAATAGAAACTTGCTTCTTCTTCCAAAATGGTCAAAAGTGACCAAAAGGGAACTTACACCAAATGGAGTTACAGTTGAGAAATCATGCTTGGAACAACTTAGGGATGTTTATTAGAGTGTGTTTGAAGAATTGGAAGGTTTGGAAATGGCCAGAATCAAGACATAGATTGTAAAATGCAAAAAGTCAAAGATATGAGGTTTTAACAGTTGGCTTTCTAATTTTGGTGGTTAGGGGTGAAGATGAAGGTTTGGACACCTTCAAGGGGTGATTTGTGATGTGTTTGGATGGTTAGATTAGTGGTTTGTGGGAGGCTGATTGCAAGTTTATGCAAGATTGGTGTTTCTTGGCACAAAAGGAAGAAAATGGAAGTTTCTGGTTTGAGGGCTTTTGACGAGTGCTTGCTGAAGTTTTGTTATTTGTTTGATGCTTAGAAGAAACCTTTATTTATAGGGAAAGAATGGAGGAATTGGTTCTGAAGAATTACAAGTGGTTTGGTTTATGGCTTAGTTAGAATCCATGAAATGGTTAGTTTGATTTCCATGGTTTCAAGACAAGTACACAGACCTTTTTAAAAGTTGTTATAGAGTGCAAACATGTTACTTCTGAGTTCTATAAAGGTTTGGTGCAGAAGGAAACAAGTATGAATTAAGAAAAATTGACTATGATTAAAGCCACTTTATCAAAATGGAAGTGCAACCTTTCTTCCCAAAATGGAATGATTCATTAAACAAAGCTTTAAACACTCGGATAATGCACTTAGGATCTGTGTAAATCATCAATTAAATGGAGATTTAGAAGCAACGTAACCTGCAAGACCATATTTAGTAGGTGATCAGCGCATTTTAATGCACATTCTCTTATGTTTGTACTTAGGCATCTCCATAGTTTATTTTGTTTATTTTACTGTTTTATTATATTTTTATAATTAAGTCCTTGTTTTCCGTTAATCTATTTTCGCAGCTTATTTTCAGCTTTAGTGGTTATTTGATACTTGTTCACTGTTCGGATTGTAACTGGAGTTACGAGAATTGGATTTATGCATTCTACTAAGCGTTGGAAAGTTAAGACAAAGTGAATCAACTTTCATGATGCATGAAAAAAATGATTCGGAGTGTAGCAGACTCGAATAGTTCATTGAAGTCAGGATCCGAATTCTGCCTTTAGGAATATTTAGTTTTACGCCGGTTTTTTTTAATGTTTTTTGACCAGTTGGATTAGAACTGGATTTTGTTATGCTTCCCTATACCTAGTAGCAGTTGTACTATGGTTCAAACATTCTTTTCACACTATTCACAAATTTTGTCTCAAATTTTATATGGGAAATTCATGGAGAACTAATTTCAATTGTTGATTTGATGTATTCAGGTTCCGAGACCTTGAGGTTATAATAATTTCAATTCAGTTTTTATTTCTTCCAATCTTATTCTATGATTCTTGCATACTTAATCCAATTTTCATAGAGTATGTTGACTTAATTCTATTGTTGTATGATCCTTATGCGTATTCATGTTAGTGTTTACTTATTTCGTTATCGTGTTTGCTTAATTCACGAGGGTTTAATTCCGTTTGCTTAATTCGGATAATAGGAACCTACATCAGACAATACACATTGCACTTGTCAATGAGTTTGTAATCGAATAGGAATAGATGATCTGAGAGGAGATTGGAATTACAATAATCGATGATAGGTAGGAACCAAATCAGCAAATTAACTATTCAACTTATTTGATAATCACTTATTTTCACTATTTTTTTTAGTTTTATTCGTAACTCACCCCCATTCTCCAACCGGTTGGTTAATAATAATACAAGAATCCTTAAGAACGATATTCGAGTTGTCGTTACCGTAACTATACTTTCAAAAATACTCATTTTTAACATGTGCGCGACAACATATCAAATTGGCGCCGTTGTCGGGGATTCTTATCGTTTTTAACCGTTATTTGAGTCATAGGTGTCCATTAGTGTGTTTTGAACTTTCATTTTTCTGTTTTTCCATTTTCGCGTCTAGAAGCCCTGTCCCGCATCTAATATAGTAAAAAAATCAGTTTTAGAAAAATCGTCTCAAATTAGTCTGATACTTTTTCGCCCTAAAAATCCAAAATTCATCATTTTTCTATTTTTTTAATGAATTTTTTACTGTTTCCATAGTTTCAGAAAAATTCAAAAAAACTCCCAAAATTCTTATTTTGCTTAATTGAATTAAATTTCGTGTTTTTGTATTTTTTTATATTTTATTTTAATCTTTTTTTTCCCATCTATTTTGCTGTTTATGGATATTGCTGATATTTTCCTATTTGTTGTTGCATTGCTGATTTTTGTTCTCTCATAATTTGTTTGATTCTGATTTTAAGTTTCATTACCATAAGATGAGTGAAAAAAGAATCTTAAGAGAACTTGCTTCACCTGATTCACTTTTTGTCGATTTCCTTTCTTTGTCTGATTTTGATGACAATTATACTTGTGATATTTGTACTGACATTCACTTATGTTCAGTTTGTACGGAAATTGAAGTTGCCTTATGTAACAGCCCAAATTTCATTAAATAATTAATTATAGTAATTAATTGATTTAGTGGGATTTTTATTAATGTTGGAATTAATTTTTATTAATTGGAATTAATAGATAATTGAGAAGGAAATTGGAAGGAAGGAAAATAAAGGAATATATAAGAAAAGAAAGATAGAAAGAAAACATTTGGAAAGAAAAAGGAAAGAAGAAGAAAGGAGAGAAAGAGAAGAGAAGAAGAAGAAAAGTGGAAATCATCAAGAACCAACATCAAAGCTCCGATTAATCGAGGTAAGGGTGAGAAATGTTTCTATTTGATCATTGTATGATGTTATGTATGTTGGGTTAGGGTTTTGGTAGAGTTTCCATCACTTTCCATTTAGGGCAAAATGTTGGATAATCGGTAGATTGAGGATTTAATCGGTTGAAAATGAGTAATAATGCCGTAGAATAGTCGGGTAACATGTATTGATGCTGTTTATACTGATTTGGATGTGTAAGAGAAGGTTGATGATGGATTGGTGAAGGAGAAGACAGAATAGGGTTCTGTTCTGCGCAGGTTCGCTGGCTCTCGCCAGGCGAGCGAAGGCGAAGCTTCGCCAGGCGAAGCCTAGCGAATGTTGGCGAATAATTATATTTAAGTCCCAGTAGACTTCGCTGGTGGGCTCGCCAGGCGAAGTGGAATGGCGAAGGTTCGCCCAGCGAAGGTGCTGGCGAATGGTGGCGAATGAAGTCAGTAGCTACTGACTTGGGCTCGCTGGGAAGTCTCGCCAGGCGAAGCCTAGCGAGTGTTCGCTGAGAGAGTTCGCCAGGCGAAGGCCAGGCGAAGGTTCGCTGCGAGGGTTCGCCAGGCGAATGAAGGCGAATGAAGGCGAATGTGACAGTATATTTTCTTTGCTGTGTTATCCAAATGGTGATTGTTTGGTTGATTCGCATATGTTTATACTTCTATGTTATGAATGAGTATGTGAACTATCATGATAACATGTGTTGTGGGTAGCCTTCGGGCGTGAATCCTAGAGTTGTGAGATGAATGATTAATTGAAATCGGTTAAAATACATGAGAACATAATGATGGTTATGTGTGTATTAATTGATGAGTTGTGAATGTTTGATTGTTGTGTGAATGCATGGGAACATATGTGATATGTGTGCATTGTGGTTGAATATGATGATGTGTGAAATGAATACATTGATAAATGTTTGATATATGTTGTATGTGCAATCATGATGAAATTCTCGAAGGGGTGAATTATTCGAATGCATGGGATTAAGACGCGGGAACGGTCTTAAGTGCATTTATTGTGATTGGTTGATTGTACATGCATCATTCAGTCAAGAGGCAATGTCTGTTAGTTTCGTGGAAACTAGTGGCTTGTCCCAAACCTAGAAGGGTGGGTTTGAAGCCTAGGGGACGGGCTTGGTTGTTATCGGTCTAGAAGGGTGGACCTGGTTTAGAGTGAAAACCGAAAAATGATAACGAGTTATCGGTCTAGAAGGGTGGACCCGGTTTAGAGTGAAAACCGAAAAAAGATAACGTGAGTCGGTACCGCATAGCATTGAGTTGCATT
This sequence comes from Lathyrus sativus, assembly GCA_963859935.3. Lineage (NCBI taxonomy): Eukaryota > Viridiplantae > Streptophyta > Magnoliopsida > Fabales > Fabaceae > Lathyrus > Lathyrus sativus. The sequence goes on from OZ012738.1 coordinate 588,580,406, forward strand.
GGACATGCTGAGTCACATTGCATAATATTGTTGTTGTATAATTGTGCTTGTGAATGATTGTGAAATTAAGCATGAAGGGATGTGCTTGTGAACATTCATAATGTTGATATATGTGAACGCGATATAATTATGATTATGAGAATGAAGTATGGTGAGAAATGTGAATATGTGTTATATGACTACCTATATATATAATCTTATGCCTTGATTATTATGGTTATATTTCTCACCCTTCTGCTGTTTTATAATGCTCTATGAGGCATTGTAGATTAGGATGCTGGAGTCCTTTTGTGAAGAATAGTCTTCATTCTTTTGAGTCTACTGCTCTGATATGTAACACCGGGTAGTTAGACTAGTATAGTCATTCTTTTGTGATACATTGCGATGTATCAGCTTATGTGGTTCTGTAAATCTAACTGATATGATATATTAATTTAGATAGCTTATGTGTACGTGGATTAATATGTTGAAAACGATCAAATGATTTTATCTTCCGCTTAAATTGAAAATGTTACATATTTTATGGAGCAAATTGTGAAAGTGTTTTATTGGTGAAATTGTGGCATTCTTCTTTTATACCTTATTATAAAACCTTTTTACTCTGATAACTTGCACGTGCTTAATTGTTTTATATGTATTTATTTGGGGTATAGAAGGGGGTGTTACAATAGTGGTATCAGAGCAGGTCGGTCCGTCCGGCCTAGTTGTTAGAGTGTTTTCTTCCTGTGTGTTATTGATATGCGTGTGTTGCATTATCAATATTGGTTGTTCTTACGTGGTTCTGTGGTTGGAAGTAGTAAGATGGTTGCAGGAAGGAACGACGAAGCGATTGCGGAGGCATTGACGAGATTGGCGGGGGCAATTGGGCAGAATCCTCCGGCCAATGTGAATGTGAGGAATCATGCTGATGATGGATTCTGTGCTTTGGGGAAATTCCAAAAGAATAACCCTCCGGTCTTCAAGGGAACTCATGAACCGGACAAGGCACAAATTTAGTTGAAAGCTGTGGAAAAGATTTTTCGAGTTATGAATTGCTCGGATGCACAGAAGGTGCAGTTTGGGACTCATATGCTCGAAGAAGAAGCTGAAGATTGGTGGGGTAATACTCGCCAAAGATTTGAGGAAGATGATATTGTGATTACGTGGGATTTGTTTAGAGAAACTTTTCTGGAGAAGTATTTTCCAGAGGATGTGCGGGGGAAGAAAGAGATCGAATTTCTTGAGTTGAAGCAAGGTAATTCGACGGTTGCTGAGTATGCGGCGAAATTTGAGGAGTTGATCAAATTTTGTCCTCACTATAATACTGGTAATGCTGAGAGGTCTAAGTGCCTCAAGTTTGTGAATGGTTTGAGACCCGAGATTAGACAAGCTATTGGATATCAGGAAATCAGGCGGTTTTCTGAGTTGGTTAACAAGAGCAGAATTTATGATGAAGACAGTAGGGCTAGGTCTAGCCACTACAAGAGCCTAAGTGATAAGAAAGGAAAAGGTCAATTCAGAGGAAAACCTTATGTGACTCCTGCGGACAAAGGGAAGCAGAGAATGGGTTATGGCAAGAGGCCAAGTGGGGGAGTTTCTACTCCGGTGAGATGTTATAGGTGCGGTGAAGAGGGACATCGTGCTCCTGAATGCAAAAGTGTTGAGAAGACGTGTTTTAAGTGTGGCAAGCCAGGCCACAAGGCTCTGGAATGCAGAAGTGGTGCGGGCGTGACTTGCTACAATTGTGGTGAGCAAGGGCACATTAGTACCAAGTGCGATAAGCCGAAGAAGAATCAAGGGAGCGGGAAAGTGTTCGCTCTATCTGGATCTGAGACTGCTAGCGACGATCGATTGATCAGAGGTACGTGTTTTATTAATGGTATACCTTTGATCGCTATAATTGATACCGGAGCTACGCATTCTTTTATTTCTTTGGATTGTGTTAGAAGGTTAAATCTTGAGTTGTCTGTGATTGGTGGCGGTATGGTTATTGATACTCCTGCTATGGGTTCGGTAACTACACCGTATGTTTGCTTGAATTGCCCGTTGAGTATTTTCGGTAGAGATTTTGGGATAGATTTAGTGTGTCTTCATTTGGATCAACTTGATGTCATTCTTGGAATGAATTGGTTAAAATTCAATCGTGTGTATATTAACTGTTTTGACAAAACGGTTATTTTTCCCGACTCGGATGTTGAAAAGGAATTGTTTATGACGAGGAAACAAGTGAAAGAATCGGTGCAAGATGGGGCTAAGGTATTTATGCTTATGGCAACTTTGAGGACTAGTGAAAGTGAAGAGATTGATGCTTTGCCCATTGTTAGAGATTTTCCGGAAGTATTCCCTGAAGAGATAAAGGATTTACCGCCGGAGCGAGAAGTGGAGTTTTCGATAGATTTGATTCCTGGAACTAGTCCGATATCGATGGCTCCATATCGTATGTCGGCCTCGGAGTTAAAAGAGTTGAAGAGTCAACTTGAGGATTTTCTTGAAAAGAGGTTTATTCGTCCGAGCGTGTCACCGTGGGGTGCCCCGGTGTTGTTGGTTAAGAAGAAAGAGGGTTCTATGAGGCTCTGTGTGGATTACAGACAGTTGAACAAGGTGACTATTAAGAATAAGTATCCACTTCCAAGGATTGATGATCTGATGGATCGGTTGGTTGGTGCAAGCGTGTTCAGCAAGATTGATTTGAGATCTGGGTATCATCAGATCCGTGTGAAAGCTGAGGATATTCAGAAGACGGCCTTTCGGACGAGGTATGGACACTATGAGTATTCCGTGATGCCATTTGGTGTGACTAATGCACCAGGTGTATTTATGGAGTACATGAATAGGATTTTTCATCCTTATTTGGATAAGTTTGTGGTGGTGTTTATCGACGACATCTTGGTTTATTCGAAGAGCGAAGGGGAGCATGCCGAGCATCTGAAGATTGTGTTATCTGTGCTGAGGGAGAAGCAGTTGTTCGCGAAGCTTTCTAAGTGTGAGTTTTGGTTGGAGAAGGTTAGTTTCCTTGGTCATGTGATCTCGAGTAATGGTATTGCGGTCGATCCGTCGAAGGTTGAGGCGGTGTCGCAATGGGAGACTCCGAAGTCAGTTTTTGAGATCAGAAGTTTTCTTGGTTTAGCCGGTTATTATCGGAAGTTTATTGAAGGATTTGCCAAGTTATCGTTGCCGTTGACGCAGTTGACTAGGAAAGGTCAAGCCTTTGTCTGGGACGCCAAGTGTGAAGCGAGTTTTCAAGAACTTAAGCGAAGGTTGACGACATCTCCTGTTTTGATCCTGCCAAATCCAGAAGAACCATTCGTTGTGTATTGTGATGCTTCTTTGATGGGTTTAGGAGGTGTGTTGATGCAGAATAACCAAGTTGTAGCTTATGCTTCGAGGCAACTCAAAGTGCATGAGAAGAATTATCCGACGCATGACTTAGAGTTGGCCGCCGTCGTGTTCGTGTTGAAACTTTGGAGGCATTATTTATTTGGTGCAAGATTTGAAGTGTTTAGTGACCACAAGAGTTTGAGGTATCTTTTTGATCAAAAGGAATTGAATGCGAGACAAAGAAGATGGCTTGAACTTTTGAAGGATTTTGATTTTGGCTTGAATTACCATCCGGGTAAAGCGAATGTAGTAGCGGATGCATTGAGTCGGAAATCATTGCATATGTCGGCATTGATGGTGAAAGAGTTAGAATTGGTTGAGCAATTTCGAGATTTGAGTTTGGTATGTGAGAGAACTTCTTTTGGATTTAAGTTGGGTATGTTAAAGCTGACAAGTGGTATTTTGGATGAAATTCGAGAAGGACAGAAATCAGATTTGAGCTTAGTTGATCGGTTGACTTTAATCAACCAAGGCCAAGGTGGTGATTTTCGGATTGATGAGAATGGTATTATGAGATGTCGGGATCGAGTTTGTGTTCCAGATGTGGTTGAGCTTAAGAAGAGTATCCTTGAGGAAGGACATCGTAGCGGATTGAGTATTCATCCGGGTGCTACTAAGATGTATCAGGATTTGAGGAAAGTATTTTGGTGGCCTAGTATGAAGAAGGATATTGCGGAATTTGTGTATTCTTGTTTGACTTGCCAGAAGTCAAAGGTTGAGCATCAGAAGCCATCGGGTTTGATGAAGCCGTTGTTTATTCCTGAGTGGAAATGGGATAGTATCTCCATGGATTTTGTATCGGGTTTGCCGAGGACGCCGAGTAATTTTGAGGCTATTTGGGTTATCGTGGATAGGTTGACTAAATCTGCTCACTTTATCCCTATGCGTATGGATTACTCTTTGGAGAAGTTGGCTAAGTTGTATATTGAGAGGATTGTGTGTCTGCATGGTATTCCGTTAAGTATTGTTTCGGATAGAGATCCGCGGTTTACTTCGAGATTTTGGGAGAGCCTGCAAAGTGCTTTGGGTACTAAGTTGCGTCTGAGTTCAGCGTATCATCCTCAGACAGATGGTCAGACGGAGAGGACGATTCAGTCGCTTGAAGATCTTTTGAGAGCTTGTGTATTGGAAAAAGGAGGAGCTTGGGACAGCTACTTGCCTTTGATTGAGTTTACCTACAACAACAGTTTCCATTCGAGTATTGGTATGGCACCATTTGAGGCGTTGTATGGTAGGAGGTGTAGGACACCATTGTGTTGGTTCGAGTCCGGAGAAAGTTCTGTTGTTGGACCCGAGTTAGTTCAACAGACTACTGATAAGATCAAGATGATTCAAGAGAAGATGAGAGTTGCTCAAAGTCGTCAGAAGAGTTATTATGACAAGAGGAGGAAGGCACTTGAATTTCAAGAGGGAGATCATGTGTTTCTTCGAGTCACTCCGATGACAGGTGTTGGTAGGGCACTGAAGTCGCGCAAGTTGTCGCCGCGTTTCATTGGTCCTTATCAGATTTTGCAAAGGATAGGAGAAGTGGCCTATCGTGTGGCTTTACCACCGTCGCTTGCTAATCTTCATGACGTATTCCACGTATCTCAGTTGAGGAAATACATTGCGGATCCGTCTCATGTAGTCCAAGTAGATGATGTGCAGGTGAGAGATAACCTGACTGTTGAGACATCACCTATGCGGATAGAGGATCGGAAATTGAAGCAGCTTCGAGGTAAAGAGATCGCTTTAGTGAAGGTCGCGTGGGGAGGATCGGCTGGTGGAAATGTTACTTGGGAGCTTGAGAGTCGGATGAAAGAGTCTTACCCAAAACTGTTTGAATCAGGTAACATTTTCGAGGACGAAAATTCCTAAGTGGGGGAGGGTTGTAACAGCCCAAATTTCATTAAATAATTAATTATAGTAATTAATTGATTTAGTGGGATTTTTATTAATGTTGGAATTAATTTTTATTAATTGGAATTAATAGATAATTGAGAAGGAAATTGGAAGGAAGGAAAATAAAGGAATATATAAGAAAAGAAAGATAGAAAGAAAACATTTGGAAAGAAAAAGGAAAGAAGAAGAAAGGAGAGAAAGAGAAGAGAAGAAGAAGAAAAGTGGAAATCATCAAGAACCAACATCAAAGCTCCGATTAATCGAGGTAAGGGTGAGAAATGTTTCTATTTGATCATTGTATGATGTTATGTATGTTGGGTTAGGGTTTTGGTAGAGTTTCCATCACTTTCCATTTAGGGCAAAATGTTGGATAATCGGTAGATTGAGGATTTAATCGGTTGAAAATGAGTAATAATGCCGTAGAATAGTCGGGTAACATGTATTGATGCTGTTTATACTGATTTGGATGTGTAAGAGAAGGTTGATGATGGATTGGTGAAGGAGAAGACAGAATAGGGTTCTGTTCTGCGCAGGTTCGCTGGCTCTCGCCAGGCGAGCGAAGGCGAAGCTTCGCCAGGCGAAGCCTAGCGAATGTTGGCGAATAATTATATTTAAGTCCCAGTAGACTTCACTGGTGGGCTCGCCAGGCGAAGTGGGATGGCGAAGGTTCGCCCAGCGAAGGTGCTGGCGAATGGTGGCGAATGAAGTCAGTAGCTACTGACTTGGGCTCGCTGGGAAGTCTCGCCAGGCGAAGCCTAGCGAGTGTTTGCTGAGAGAGTTCGCCAGGCGAAGGCCAGGCGAAGGTTCGCTGCGAGGGTTCGCCAGGCGAATGAAGGCGAATGAAGGCGAATGTGACAGTATATTTTCTTTGCTGTGTTATCCAAATGGTGATTGTTTGGTTGATTCGCATATGTTTATACTTCTATGTTATGAATGAGTATGTGAACTATCATGATAACATGTGTTGTGGGTAGCCTTCGGGCGTGAATCCTAGAGTTGTGAGATGAATGATTAATTGAAATCGGTTAAAATACATGAGAACATAATGATGGTTATGTGTGTATTAATTGATGAGTTGTGAATGTTTGATTGTTGTGTGAATGCATGGGAACATATGTGATATGTGTGCATTGTGGTTGAATATGATGATGTGTGAAATGAATACATTGATAAATGTTTGATATATGTTGTATGTGCAATCATGATGAAATTCTCGAAGGGGTGAATTATTCGAATGCATGGGATTAAGACGCGGGAACGGTCTTAAGTGCATTTATTGTGATTGGTTGATTGTACATGCATCATTCAGTCAAGAGGCAATGTCTGTTAGTTTCGTGGAAACTAGTGGCTTGTCCCAAACCTAGAAGGGTGGGTTTGAAGCCTAGGGGACGGGCTTGGTTGTTATCGGTCTAGAAGGGTGGACCCGGTTTAGAGTGAAAACCGAAAAATGATAACGAGTTATCGGTCTAGAAGGGTGGACCCGGTTTAGAGTGAAAACCGAAAAAAGATAACGTGAGTCGGTACCGCATAGCATTGAGTTGCATTGGACATGCTGAGTCACATTGCATAATATTGTTGTTGTATAATTGTGCTTGTGAATGATTGTGAAATTAAGCATGAAGAGATGTGCTTGTGAACATTCATAATGTTGATATATGTGAACGCGATATAATTATGATTATGAGAATGAAGTATGGTGAGAAATGTGAATATGTGTTATATGACTACCTATATATATAATCTTATGCCTTGATTATTATGGTTATATTTCTCACCCTTCTGCTGTTTTATAATGCTCTATGAGGCATTGCAGATTAGGATGCTGGAGTCCTTTTGTGAAGAATAGTCTTCATTCTTTTGAGTCTACTGCTCTGATATGTAACACCGGGTAGTTAGACTAGTATAGTCATTCTTTTGTGATACATTGCGATGTATCAGCTTATGTGGTTCTGTAAATCTAACTGATATGATATATTAATTTAGATAGCTTATGTGTACGTGGATTAATATGTTGAAAACGATCAAATGATTTTATCTTCCGCTTAAATTGAAAATGTTACATATTTTATGGAGCAAATTGTGAAAGTGTTTTATTGGTGAAATTGTGGCATTCTTCTTTTATACCTTATTATAAAACCTTTTTACTCTGATAACTTGCACGTGCTTAATTGTTTTATATGTATTTATTTGGGGTATAGAAGGGGGTGTTACACCTTACAGGTTGATATTTCTTATAATATTTCTACTGACAAAGTTGATTTTGCGGATTTAAATGTAGTTTCTGCTTCCAAAATTTTGACATCCATTGAGCAGCCATCTACTTTAGAGCTTAAACTACGTCCTAAATATGCAATTTTAGTATTCAAAGAAAATTTGCCTATAATAATTTTGTCTAAACTTGAAACTGAACAGGAATAAAAAGTGTTGCAGGTATTAAAGAAACATAAGAAGGAAATTGGATGGACCTTGACTGACATTTCTAGTAATAGCCCATCCATGAGTATGCATAGGGTCTCACTTGAAGATGGAGCACAATTAGTGAGACAGCCCCTTAATCCTTTGATTCTTGACGTTGTGAAAAATGAGATCATGTTCACGTGCCCATTCAACACTTTTACTTATCGAAGGACCTTCTTTGATCCTAGAATAAAAGATGAAGGCATTACTAAAAGTTTCAAAAACAATGGTCACTGCCCAAAGCTACTCCATGAGAGCCCCGCTTTGGAAGAAGAGACTGTAGAAGGCTCTCTTTAGGAAAGGTTGTTTATACGATTATCTATCCACCTCGACTCCTCGGTGTGTCCTTTCCTATCTCTCTTCACTCTTATTTTATATTTATGTCCTTTCATTGAGGACAATGTATATTTTAACTGCGAGGGAGGGAACCATTTCGTCGTTTTATTTTCTTTCAGTATTCTTTGTTTTGTTCTGTTTTCTTTAAGTGAAAAAAAAATAAAAAAAAAGATTTACTTAGAAACACAATGCATCTTTTGAAATTTTTATGCTATAGATTAATTTGAGGTTAGATTGTGGAGACTTGGGAAAAATTAATAAGATCAGTACTGTTTTAACACCTTAAGTCTCCCGAATATGAAAACCGATTAATTACTCGTTATGTCATAGCCTTGAGTTCTCACCCTTTAATAGCTCTTAAGTAGTTTATCTAGCAGTCAGTACCATCTGGAAATCACACACTAAGTAATTAAGCTGATGCAAATAAGTAAATAATCTCGTGCTTAATAAGAAATCTAAATAGGAATCCACCTTTTAAATTAGGTGACCCTCACCCGGTCACCTAGGCTAACGATTGTGAAACCTTCAAAAAAAGAAAAAAATATTGTTGTTGCTAAAGTGGTTAATTTTAAATTGTTGACAAGATATGGATCATAGTCACTAACAAACTTATTTACCATGTGTGTGAATAGATAACGGGCTTAATGTGTTTGCATTAGAATGAAAGAGAGCAAAAATGAGGATGAGTAAGTCAGACTTAAGCATAATAACATGATTCAGATTGGTTTGTATAGGACGGAGGTTTATAATCGCACAGTTGCTGATTTGTGTTCTTACGATATCCTTAGCATGCAAAATTAGTACCTATCGATAAAATATTGACCGAAGAAGAGTCTGTAGCCTAGAATGAGTTTCCAAATGCTATTGTTTTTCATGAGTCTTGATACTATCTTGCTCGGAGTGCAAAAGTTCAAGTGTGGGGGAATTTTGCATTTTAATGCACACTCTCTTATGTTTGTACTTAGTCATTTCCTAAGTTTGTTTTGTTTATTTTACTGTTTTATTATGTTTTTATAATTAAGTCTTTGTTTGCCGTTAATTTATTTTCGCAGCTTATATTCAGCTTTAGCGGTTATTTTATACCTGTTCATTGTTCGGATCATTATTGGAGCTACGTGAATAGGATTTATGCATCCTACCAGGCGTTGGAAAGCTAAGACACAATGCATAAACTTTCATGTTGTACGAAAAAGTTGATTCGGAGTGTAGCAGGACCGAATAGTTTGTTGAAGTCAGGACCCGAATTCATCCTTTAGGAATGTTTAGTTTTGCGCTGGATTTTTTATGCTTTTCGACCCAATTGGGTTAGAACCGAATTTTGTTATGCTTCCTGATACCTAGTAGCAGCCGTACTACTGTTCAGACATTCTTTTCATACTATTCACGAATTTTATCAGAAGCTTTGTACGAGAAATTCATGGAGAACTAATTTCAATTGTTGATTAGATGTATTCAGGTTCCGACACCTTGAGGTTATAATAATTTCAATTCAGTTTTTATTTTTTTCAGTCTTATTCTATGATTCTTGCATGCTTAATCCAATTTCCATAGAGTATGTTGACTTAATTCGATTGTTGTATGATCATTGACCGTAATCACGTTAGCATTTGCTTAATTCGTTATCGTGCTTGCTTAATTCATAAGGGCTTAATTCTATTTGCTTAATTCGGACAATAGGAACCTACATCACACAATACACATTTCTCTTCTCAATGAGTTTGTAATCAAATAGGAATAGATAATCTATTAGAAGATTGGAATTACAATAACCGATGATAGGTAGGAACCAAATCAACAAATTAACTATTCATCTTATTTGATAATCACTTATTTTAACTTTTTTTTCCAGTTTTATTTGTAACTTGACCCGCCCCCCATTCTCCAATCGGTTAGTTAGTAACAATACAAGAATCCTTGAGAACGATATTCGAGTTGTCGTTACCATAATTATGCTTTCAAAAATACTCGCTTTTGATCTGTGTGCGACAGCTGATCAAATTGGCGTCTTTCCCGGTGATTCTTGTCGTTTTTAACCTTTATTTGAGTCATAGTTATCGATAAGTGCGTTTTGAACTTTCGTTTTGCTGTTTTTCCGTTTTCGCGTCCAAAAGCCCCGTCTCGCGTCTAATCTAGTAAAAAAAATCGGTTTTAGGAATATCGTCTCAGATTAGTCTCATTCTTTTTCGATTCATTAAAAAAAATCATAGATCAAAAGCCTGTATTTAGGAGCTAAATAATGGATTTCTGTCTAAAAATCCAAAATTCATCAATTTTCTATTTTTCTAATGAATTTTTACTGTTTTCATAGTTTCAGAAAAATTCAAAAAAACTCCCAAAATTCTTATTTTGCTTAATTAGATTAAATTTCGTGTTTTGTAATTTTTTATTTTATTTTAATCGTTTTTATATCTATTTTGCTGTTTATGGATATTGCTGATATTTTTCTATTTGTTGTTGCATTGCTGATTTTTTTTCTCTCATAATTTGTTTGATTCATATTTTAAGTTTCATTACCATAAGATGAGTGAAAAAAGAATCTTAAGAGAACTTGCTTCACCTGATTCACTTTTTGTCAATTTCCCTTCTTTGTCTGATTTTGATGATAATTATACTCGTGATATTTGTACTGACACTCACTTATGTTCAGTTTGTGCGGAAATTGAAGTTGCCTTACAGGTTTATATTTCTTATTAAGATTTCTACTGACAAAATTGATTTTGCGGATTTAAATGTAGTTACTGCTTCCAAAATTTTGACATCCATTGAGCAGCCATCTACCTTAGAGCTTAAACCACTTCCTAAATATGCAATTTTAGAATTCAAACAAAATTTGCCTATGATAATTTTGACTAAACTTGAATCTGAACAGGAATAAAAAGTGTCTCAGGTATTAAAGAAACATAAGAAGGAAATTGGATGGTCCTTACTGACATTTCTAGTAATAGCCCATCCATGAGTATGCATAGGGTCTCACTTGAAAATGGAACACAATTAGTGAGACAGCCCCTTAATCCTTTGATTCTTGACGTTGTGAAAAATGAGATCATGTTCACGTGCCCATTCGACACTTTTACTTATCGAAGGACATTCTTTGATCCTGGAATAAAAGACTAAGGCATTACTAAAAATTTCAAAAACAATGGTCACTGCCCAAAGCTACTCCATGAGAGCCCCGCTTTGGAAGAAGAGATTGTAGAAGGCTCTCTTTAGGAAAGGTTGTTTATACGATTATCTATCCACCTCGACTCCTCGGTGTGTCCTTTCTTATCTCTCTTCACTCTTATTTTATATTTCTGTCATTTCATTGAGGACAATGTATATTTTAACTGCGAGGGAGGGAACCATTTCGTTGTTTTGTTTTCTTTCAGTATTCTTTGTTTTGTTCTGTTTTCTTTAAGTGAAAAAAAATTTAAAAAAAAGATTTACTTAGAAACACAATGCATCTTTTGAAATTTTTATGCTATAGATTAATTTGAGGTTAGATTGTGGAGACTTGGGAAAAATTCATAAGATCAGTATCGTTTTAACACCTTAAGTCTCTCAAATATGAAAACCGATTAAATACTCGTTATGTCATAGACTTGAGTTCTCATACTTTAATAGCTCTTAAGTAGTTCATCTAGCAGTCAGTACCATCTGGAAATCACACACTAAGTAATTAAGCTGATGTAAATAAGTAAATAATCTCGTGCTTAATAAGAAATCTAAATAGGAATCCACCTTTTAAGTTAGGTGACCCTCACCCGGTCACCTAGGCTAACGATTGTGAAACCTTCAAAAAAAGAAAAAAAATATTGTTGTTGCTAAAGTGGTTAATTTTAAATTGTTGACAAGATATGGATCATAGTCACTAACAAACTTATTTACCATGCGTGTGAATAGATAACGGGCTTAATGTGTTTGCATTAGAATGAAAGAGAGCAAAAATGAGGATGAGTAAGTCAGGCTTAAGCATAATAACATGATTCAGATTGGTTTGTATAGGACGGAGGTTTATAATCGCACAGTTGCCGATTTGTGTTCTTACGATATCCTTAGCATTCAAAATTAGTACCTATCGATAAAATATTGACCGAAGAAGAGTCTGTAGCCTGGAATGAGTTTCCAAATGCTATTGTTTTTCATGAGTCTTGATACTATCTTGCTCGGAGTGCAAAAGTTCAAGTGTGGGGGAATTTAATCGGTACATTTTAATGCACACTCTCTTATGTTTGTACTTAGTCATTTCCTAAGTTTGTTTTGTTTATTTTACTGTTTTATTATGTTTTTATAATTAAGTCTTTGTTTGCCGTTAATTTATTTTCGCAACTTATATTCAGCTTTAGCGGTTATTTGATACCTGTTCATTGTTCGGATCATTACTGGAGCTACGTGAATAGGATTTATGCATCCTACCAGGCGTTGGAAAGCTAAGACACAATGCATAAACTTTCATGCTGTACGAAAAAGTTGATTCGGAGTGTAGCAGGACCGAATAGTTCGTTGAAGTCAGGACCCGAATTCATCCTTTAGGAATGTTTAGTTTTGCGCTGGATTTTTTATGCTTTTCGACCCAATTGGGTTAGAACCGAATTTTGTTATGCTTCCCTATACCTAGTAGCAGCCGTACTACTGTTCAGACATTCTTTTCACACTATTCACGAATTTTGTCCGAAGCTTTGTACGAGAAATTCATGGAGAACTAATTTCAATTGTTGATTAGATGTATTCAGGTTCCGACACCTTGAGGTTATAATAATTTCAATTCAGTTTTTATTTCTTTCAGTCTTATTCTATGATTCTTGCATGCTTAATCCAATTTCCAAAGAGTATGTTGATTTAATTCGATTGTTGTATGATCATTGACCGTAATCACGTTAGCGTTTGCTTAATTCGTTATCGTGCTTGCTTAATTCTTAAGGGCTTAATTCGGACAATAGGAACCTACATCACACAATACACATTTCTCTTCTCAATGAGTTTGTAATCAAATAGGAATAGATAATATATTAGAAGATTAGAATTACAATAACCGATGATAGGTAGGAACCAAATCAGCAAATTAACTATTCAGCTTATTTGATAATCACTTATTTTAACCATTTTTTCAGTTTTATTTGTAACTTAACCCGCCCCCCCATTCTCCAATCGGTTGGTTAATAACAATACAAGAATCCTTGATAACGATATTTGAGTTGTCGTTACCGTAACTATGCTTTCAAAAATACTCGCTTTTGATCTGTGCACGACAACTGATTAAATTGGCGTCGTTCCCGGGGATTCTTGTCGTTTTTAACCTTTATTTGAGTCATAGTTATCGATTAGTGTGTTTTGAACTTTCGTTTTGTTGTTTTTCCATTTTCGAGTCCAAAAGACCTGTCTCACGTCCAATCTAGTAAAAAAAATCGGTTTTAGGAATGTCGTCTCAGATTAGTCTCATTCTTTTTCGATTCATTAAAAAAAATCATAGATCAAAAGCCTATATTTAGGAGCTAAATAATGGATTTCTCCCTAAAAATCCAAAATTCATCATTTTTCTAATTTTTATGAATTTTTACTGTTTTCATAGTTTCATAAAAATTCGAAAAAACTCCTAAAATTCTTATTTTGCTTAATTAGATTAAATTTCGTGTTTTTGTATTTTTTTTTATTTTATTTTAATCATTTTTTCATCTATTTTGCTGTTTATGGATATTGCTGATATTTTCCTATTTGTTGTTGCATTGCTGATTTTTGTTCTCTAATAATTTGTTTGATTCTGATTTTAAGTTTCATTACCATAAGATGAGTGAAAAAAGAATCTTAAGAGAACTTGCTTCACCTGATTCACTTTTTGTCGATTTCCCTTCTTTGTCTGATTTTGATGATAATTATACTCGTGATATTTGTACTGACACTCACTTATGTTTAGTTTGTGCGGAAATTGAAGTTGCCTTACAGGTTGATATTTCTTATAAGATTTCTACTGACAAAGTTGATTTTGCGGATATAAATGTAGTTCCTGCTTCCAAAATTTCGACATCCATTGAGCAGCCATCTACTTTAGAGCTTAAGTCACTTCCTAAATATGCAATTTTAGAATTCCAAGAAAATTTGGCTATAATAATTTTGTCTAAACTTGAATCTGAACAGGAATAAAAAGTGTTGCAGGTATTAAAGAAACGTAAGAAGGAAATTGGATGGACCTTGACTGACATTTCTAGTAATAGCCCATCCATGAGTATGCATAGGGTCTCACTTGAAGATGGAACACAATTAGTGAGACAACCCCTTAATCCTTTGATTCTTGACATTGTGAAAAATGAGATCATGTTTACGTGCCCATTCGACACTTTTACTTATCGAAGGACCTTCTTTAATCCTGGAATAAAAGACGAAGGCATTACTAAAAATTTCAAAAACAATATTCACTGCCCAAAGCTACTCCATGAGAGCCCCGCTTTGGAAGAAGAGACTGTAGAAGGCTCTCTTTAGGAAAGGTTGTTTATACGATTATCTATCCACCTCGACTCCTCGGTGTGTCCTTTCTTATCTCTCTTCACTCTTATTTTATATTTATATCCTTTCATTGAGGACAATGTATATTTTAACTGAGGGGGAGGGAACCATTTCGTTGTTTTGTTTTCTTTCAGTATTCTTTGTTTGGTTCTGTTTTCTTTAAGTGAAAAAAAAATAAAAAAAAAGATTTACTTAGAAACACAATGCATCTTTTGAAATTTTTATGCTATAGATTAATTTGAGGTTAGATTGTGGAGACTTGGGAAAAATTCATAAGATCAGTACTATTTTAACTCCTTAAGTCTCCCGAATATGAAAACCGATTCAATACTTGTTATGTCATAGCCTTGAGTTCTCATCCTTTAATAGCTCTTAAGTAGTTTATCTAGCAGTCAGTACCATCTGGAAATCACACACTATGTAATTAAGCTGATGAAAATAAGTAAATAATCTCGTGCTTAATAAGAAATCTAAATAGGAATCCATCTTTTAAGTTTGGGGACCACCCTCACCCGGTCACTTAGGCTAACGATTGTGAAACCTTCAAAAAAAGAAAAAATATTGTTGTTGCTAAAGTGGTTAATTTTAAATTGTTGACAAGATATGGATCATAGTCACTAACAAACTTATTTACCATATGTGTGAATAGATAACGGGCTTAATGTGATTGCATTAGAATGAAAGAGAGCAAAAATGAGGATGAGTAAGTTATGCTTAAGCATAACAACATGATTCAGATTGGTTTGTATAGGAGGGAGGTTTATAACCACACAGTTGCCAATTTGTGTTCTTACGATATCCTTAGCATGCAAAATTAGTACCTATCGATACAATATTGACCGAAGAAGAGTTGGTAGCCTATAATGAGTTTCCGAATGCTATTGTTTTTCATGAGTCTTGATACTATTTTGCGCGGAGTGCAAAAGTTCAAGTGTGGGGGAATTTGATCGGTGCATTTTAATTCACACTCTCTTATGTTTGTACTTAGGGATTCCCTTAGTTTGTTTTGTTTATTTTACTGTTTTATTATGTTTAATAATTAAGTATTTGTTTGCCGTTAATCTATTTTTGCAGCTTATATTCAGCTTTAGCTGTTATTTGATACTTGTCCATTTTTCGGATCTTAACTGGAGCTACGAGAATCAGATTTATGAATCCTACCAGGCGTTGGAAAGCTAAGACAAAGTGCATCAACTTTTATGTTGTACGAAAAAGTTGTTTCAAAGTGTAGCAGGACCGAACAGTTCGTTGAAGTCAGGAATCGAGTTCTGCCTTTAGGAATGTTTAGTTTTGCGCCAGATTTTTTATGTTTTCGATCTAGTTGGGTTAGAACCGGATTTTGTTATGCTTCCCTATACCTAGTAGTAGCCGTACTACTATTCAGATATTCTTTTTACACTATTCACGAATTTTGTCTGAAGCTTTGTACGAGAACTTCATGGAGAACTAATTTCAATTGTTAATTTGGTGTATTCAGGTTCCAACACCTTGAGGTTATAATAATTTCAATTCAGTTTTTTTTCTTTCAATCTTATTATATGATTCTTGCATGCTTAACCCAATTTTCATAGAGTTTATTGATTTAATTTGATTGTTGTATGATCCTTGACCGTAATCACATTAGCGTCTGCTTAATTTGTTATCGTGTTTGATCAAATCGTGTTTGCTTAATTCACGAGGGCTTAATTTTGTTTGTTTAATTCAGATAATAGGAACCTACATCACACAATACATATTGCACTTGTCAGTGAGTTTTTTATCGAATAGGAATATATAATCTTTTAGGAGATTGGAATTACAATTACCGATGATAGGTAGGAACCAAATCAGCAAATTAACTATTCAGCTTATTTGATAATCACTTATTTTCACAATTTTTTCAGTTTTATTCGTAACTCAACCCCCCGGTTCTAGAATTGGTTGGTTAGAACAATACAAGAATCCTTGAGAACGATATTCGAGTTGTCGTTACTGATCGGTGGTTTTTACACGTTATTTTACCGTTTATTTCAATTAATCATTTGTTTTGTCTTGTCGCATTTTAGTGATTTTTATTACATTTTACACGTCTATTTGGTATTTTCACTATTTCTAGGTTCAGGTATACAATAAAGGAGAAGCAGAGTGAAAACCGGGGAAAAATGGCAAGATTTCGGAAGAGTTTTGTTGTGAAATCTTTAGCAGTCTGCACGGAAACGATCATAACTGGAGTTCTGGGAATCCGTTTGAGGCGTTCTAAAAACCGTCGGAAAGCTAAGAGAGAGAGCTACGACTTTCATGTTGGATTCGAAGTCAAATTCAAAACAGGGGCCAGACACGGGTGCCCGTGTTGTGTGACACGACCCGTGTTGTAGTATGTGCTCAGAAAAGGTGATTTTTTGGTGGAAAACAATGGCCTGACACGGGTGCCCGTGTTGTGTGACACGGCCCGTGTCAGGACACCTGGGACGTGGAAATTTTACGCGAAAAATGTGTCAGGAAGCCAACACGGCCGCCCGTGTTGCCTGACACGACCCGTGTTGCAAGAAGCGTTTTTTCCCCTATTTTTCTTGTGTTTTTGAGTCTTGTGATCCCCGAGGGTATTGTGGGTATTTCCCTAGTGCTGAGTTGGAATTGTGACTATTTGTTACGTGTTTAGAGAAAGGAGAGGACACTTTTGGATGAAACGAAAAAATACAACGAGAGATTGAAGCTCTGGAGAATTGGGAGGACAAGGAGATTTTCATGCTCGGAAGAAATTAAAGATCGAATTCACTCCTAATACCATTGTAATGTTTCTAATTATCATGTTATTTTTATCGAATATTATGAGTGGCTAAACCCCCAATTATTAGGGGGTGGTCCTAAATTGTGATGTATTGACCTTTGTTGGGATTATTCTATGAGATTTTTGTTGTTCACCTTATGGCTTTTATTTTGCAACGATCTTTATGCTAATTCATATTGGAAAATAGAATTTGATTTATGATTAGGTTTTATCTGGAAAGTCGACCTAATGCTTTTGCAAAATAATGTTACGGTTGATATTGCCTAGGAATGGGGGTATCCCGTAGCAACGTGTTTTTTATGTCAGAACTATTGCTTGATGGTTTTCGTGGGCAACTAAGGAATTAGTGTGCATGAAATTCATCAAAGCGTTTTTCATTAAGGAATTAAGGAAAACTAATTTTGAAAACTGATGTATTAAGGTTAAAAACAATTATCTCAGAATAATCCTACATGGTCTTTACTCGCAATTTATCCACTTCCCTAACATTGATCTTATTTTAATCTATAAAGTCTATTATTTTACTTGTTCCTATATCCTGTTGCCAAACGAAACCCAAGGTTATTTTGTCTGATTGAAATAACAAGTTTTTCCTAAAAATTTACACGCAGTCCTCAGAGTTCGACATTCGGGGAATTTCCCCTTATCATTACATCGGTGAAAATAGTACACTTGCTATTTTTCCGATCAAGTTTTTGGCGCCGTTGCCGGGGACTGCCAAAATTTTAAAGTATCTTGTTCGTTCAATTAGAATTTTGTCACTCTGTGACTAAAATTTTAAATTATTTTTCTGATTATATTTCTGTTATTACTAATAATTTCCTAACCTGTGTATGCGAGGTAAGACCTCAGCTTTATTTTCTTTTGACTCAGAACCTGAAAGATTGTTGCACTCCAGACGTAGAAAAGCCAAAATTGCAGAAAATGAAGAAGTTGTATTTGTGAATAGTGATTCAGAAGCAGAGAGGGAGACAACACCAGAAACTGTTCAAATGGTTGGGAATCCACCTCAGCCTGAAAGACTTTTGGGAGACTATGGAGGGGCCAATGTTCAACCAAACCGGATGACTATCGTAAATCAACCGGTGAATGTGGCACACTTTCAGCTACATCCGTCCACCATTCGCCAACTGGAGAGCAAGCCTTTCGCAGGAAGAATCAATGAAGACGCAAACAAGCATCTACAGAGATTCTTAACGACTTCCACATCTCTGAAGATAGAAGGTCACTCCGAAGAGGCCAAGAGACTTGTTATGTTTCCATTCACACTGACCGATGATGCGGAAGAATGGTTCTATTCACTTCCAGCTGGGAGTATTACCACATGGCTAGAGATGGAAACTGCATTCCTTAATGAGTATTTCCCTGCTTCAGTGTTTATTCGAAAAAGGTACGACATTGTTAACTTCAAACAAAAAGAAGGGGAATCTCTGGGAGATGCATACAAGAGGTTTAAGAGGTGTCTGACTGCATGCCCAAATCATAACATGGATGCCACTGAGCAGATGCATAATTTTGTGAATGGTTTGAGAATCAAGACAAAACAACTTATAGATACTGCTGTCGGTGGCTCAACTAATTTCTCAACAGTCACTTGGTATCAAGAGGATTATAGAAGCAATTGCCGCCAATGAGCATCTTGAGTTGTATGATCGTACTGTGAACCAACCAGATGGTAAGATTGATTTGAAACTAGCGGAACAAGTTGTGAACATGGAAGATCAAATCAAGGCTGAAGTGGAAAGAAGGCTTAAAGGGATGAATGTGAGTACTGCAACTGGAGCTCAAGTTCAACTGGTCCAAGCTGTGAGTTGTGAGGTTTGTAATGGTCCCCATTTTACTGTGCATTGTCTTGCTACTACTCAACAAGTCAAAGAGATAAACGTTTTGAGGCAGAACAATCCGTATTCTCAGACCTATAATCCAGGATGGAAGAATCATCCTAATTTTTCCTGGAAAGACCAAAACCAACCTCCATATCAACAACAACAACAGGCCCCTCAGTTAGCTATTGAAAGAATGGCAGCTCAAAGTATGCAATTCCAAGAAGAGACCCGAAACATTCAAAGGAACAACACAACTTCCATCAAAAACCTTGAGTCGCAGATGGGACAGATAGCCCAACACCTCTCAACACACACTCAAGGAACCCTCCCGAGCGCGACAGTACCGAATCCAAAAAATCAAGAGAGTATTAACGCTATCACAACAAGAAATCAGAAAGTGATAGAAGAGGAGGAAACAAAGGAGGAAGAATGCATAGAGGTGGAACTTGAGGTAAGAGAAAAAATAAAAGAACCCGAAGAAGCTGTGCTATCTGAAAAGTCAACTGGGGAGAAAAAGAAAGAGGAGGTCAAACCGAAAATCAAATTACCGTTCCCTCGAAGAGTTACAAAGAAGGATCAGAACGAGAAAGACTTCGGAAAGTTCAGTGCAATGTTCAAAAAATTGGAAATCAAAATGCCGTTCTTTGAAGCACTTGAGCAAATGCCTTTGTACAAGAAATTCATGAAAGAGGTTCTAGGTAAAAAGAGACCAATGGGTGAAGAATCGAAGACCACAACTGAGCAATGCAAGGAAATAGCACAAGAAAGGAAAATGCCCATCAAGATGAAGGATCCTGGACCAGTTGTAATCCCTTGTACTATAAAAGATCGAACTTTTAAGAAAGTCCTAATTAATTCAGGTGCTAGTGTGAGTCTCATGCCGTTATCTATTTTCAAAAAGCTGGATATTGGAAAAGTGAGCGATACGGGAACAAGCTTGAAGTTTGCTGACCACACAACTAAGATGGCATATGGGCTAGCAGAGGATGTTCTAGTGACAATCGATAACTTCACTTACCCAGTTGATTTTCAAATCATGGATATACCCGAGGATGAAGAAACTTCGATCATACTTGGCCGGCCGTTCTTGGTTACTAGTCGGTGCAATATTGATGTGGAAAAAGGTACGCTCACTTTGAAATTTTTTGATGAGGAAATCACTTTAAAAACTCAAGAGGGTCGAAAGAAAGGTAAGGAGAAAGATGTCAAACCTTCAGTTGGGAGGACTAACACAACTAAGAAGGGAGAACGATCAAAACCATTTCAAGTTGCTCTTATCTCTGAACTGGCACAATATTTTGTTGCGAAGAAGTCGAGCAATAGAGTTTGGAGGCTGAAGTACCCCCCATAATAATGGGGAGTCGATCGTCGAGCCATGCGACGTTAAACGAAGCGCTGCGTGGGAGGCAACCCACGGTTTTATGAATTGATGTTGTTTCTTTTTGTGTGGTTATTGTTTTTGCAGGAATAAATGAGATTTCGCAAGGGAAAATGTGGTAGCAGCGAAGAGGTGCTGCATTACCTGTCGACCGCTCTGTGAGGATCTCTGTGAGTACACCTCTTTTTCTCTTGTTCTTGAACATTGAGACAATGTTTAGTTCAAGTTTTGGAGAGATTTTACCGTTTTGTATTGTCAAGTTAAGCCCTTTTTATTTTAAGTTCGGTAAATACCACGACATATTCGCCCCTACGAAAACCGTTAAAGAATTTTTCTTGTGTGTGGGTTGTGTGTAAGGTAGTCAAGAGAGTATTTAGAGTTCAAGGGAAAAGGAGTTTGAACTAAGGAACTTGGGAAAGTTTGGAAATTGAGGTATAATGTGAACACCCTAGGTTCCCCGGAGTAAGGAAACGAGTCCAACGTGTAGATTTGTGCAATAGTACTCGGATTTAGAAGTATTCCCCAATTAGTTCATTGTGATAGTCCGGCATGATTGAAAATGACTTGTGGTACCAAAAAAAAAGAAAGTTGAATAATGACATAAAGACAACCTGTCCTTCTAAGTTGGGTAACCCTCACCCGGTTATTTAGCCTAACGGCGGTTGAATCTCTATAGTCGTCCCAAAGTGGACTAATAAACGCCTGTGAGCGGGAAAAAAAGAATAAAGGTGCCACAGAAAAAAATCTCGAGCAAAAATGTACATGCCTTAATCTGATTATCCGAATGAAAGGGGTAGAAAATCGAAGAAAAGACTTAAGCCCAAAGCATAGTTGGAGAGGTGGCCGAAAGGGAGATTTAGGTCCGTAAGTTTACTGCGGTATGTGTTTATGTAATGCCTTCGTTAACGAATGAGTACCGAGAGAGCTGGTTTGAGCCGATCGGAACTAAGACTCACGTATGAGTATCGACACGCCTTACACCCTGAACCCTTCACTTGATGTGCTGTTTGAATTGAAAATTATTTATCCAAGCTTCTTGCTTGAGGTCAAGCAATGGTTTAAGTTTAGGGGAGTTTGATCGGTGATTTTTACACGTTATTTTACCGTTTATTTCAGTTAATCATTTGTTTTGTCTTGTCGCATTTTAGTTGTTTTTATTAAATTTTACGCGTCTATTTGGTATTTTCACTGTTTCTAGGTTCAGGTATACAATAAAGGAGAAGCAGAGCGAAAACCGGGGAAAAATGACAAGATTTCGGAAGAGTTTTGTTGTGAAATCTTTAGCAGTCTGCACAGAAACGATTATAACTGGAGTTCCGGGAATCCGTTTGAGGCGTTCTAAAAACCGTCGAAAAGCTAAGAGAGAGAGCTACGACTTTCGTGTTGGAGTCAAAGTCAAATTCGAAACAGGGGCCTGACACAGGTGCCCGTGTTGTGTGACACGGCCCGTGTTGCAGTATGTGCTCAGAAAAGGTGATTTTTTGGTGGAAAACAGTGACCTGACATGGGTTCCCGTGTTGTGTGACACGGCCCGTATCAGGACACCTGGGACGTGGAAATTTCACGCGAAAAATGTGTCAGGAAACCAACACGGCCGCCCGTGTTACCTGACACGGCCCGTGTTGCAGGAAGCGCTTTTTTCCCTATTTTTCTTGTATTTTTGACTCTTGTGATCCCTGAGGTTATTGTGGGTATTTTCCTAGTGCTGAGTTGGAATTGTGACTATTTGTTACGTGTTTAGAGAAAGGAGAGGACACTTTTGGATGAAACGAAAAATACAACGAGAGATTGAAGCTCTGGAGAATTGGGAGGACAAGGAGATTTTCATGCTCGGAAGAAATTGAAGATCGAATTCACTCCTAATACCATTGTAATGTTTCTAATTATCATGTTGTTTTTATCGAATATTATGAGTGGTTAAACCCCCAATTGTTAGGGGATGGTCCTAAATTGCGATGTATTAACCTTTGTTGGGATTATTCTATGAGATTTTTGTTGTTCACCTTATGGCTTTTATTTTGCAACGATCTTTATGCTAATTCATATTGGAAAATAGAATTTGATTTACGATTAGGTTTTATCTAGAAAGTCGACCTAATGCTTTTGTAAAATAATGTTACGGTTGATATTGCCTAGGAATGGGGGTATCCCGTAGCAACATGTTTTTTATGTCAGAACTATTGCTTGATGATTTTCGTGGGCAACTAAGGAATTAGTGTGCATGAAATTCATCAAAGGGTTTTTCATTAAGGAATTAAGGAAAACTGATTTTGAAAACTGATGTATTAAGGTTAAAAACAATTATCTCAGAATAATCCTACATGGTCTTTACTCCCAATTTATCCACTTCCCTAACATTGATCTTATTTTAATCTATAAAGTCTATTATTTTACTTGTTCCTATATCCTGTTGCCAAACGAAACCCAAGGTTATTTTGTCTGATTGAAATAACAAGTTTTTCCTAAAAATTTACACGCAGTCCTCAGAGTTCGACATTCGGGGAATTTCCCCTTATCACTACATCAGTGAAAATAGTATACTTGCTATTTTTCCGATCAGTTACCGTAACTATACTTTCAAAAATACTCGTTTTTGAAATGTGCGGGACAACGAATCAGTAGGTTTTGTATGAATTTGCTTCAAGATTGGCATGAGTAATGACCTAGAATTCAAGTATGGAGGACCAACTTCATTCCTTTGAAACTCATAGCTAAAAAATAGGATCAATGAGTTGTACTCTTTGAAAAGCTAGAAACATGCTCTACAACTTTCATATTTTAAGTTTTTCTTGACTCTCAATGGATCATAGTGAAAACTGACTCCAAAATTTGGTACTTTTTGAAAGTGAAAACTGCCTTGAAAATTTTCTAAGTATTTAAACTTTTTCACAATCTTGATGGCTACATGACTTAAAATCTAAGCACCTTTTGGAGATTAACTCTCATTTACAAAGTTGTAGTATATTGTGAGGGCTTCAATTTGATATTTAGAACACAAAAAATGGATGTTTAGATTGAAAGTTATGACTTTCCAAAGTTGGCATCAAATTAGGGTTTTTCTTCCCATACTTAGAAAAATTTCAATTCTTCCACTTTGCCCCTTTTATAAGAAACCTCTCAATTCTTGATTTTTCATGCTCAAACTCAATGATCAAACATGTTTTGATGGAATTTGGTTTGAGGATTTCAATTTTGACTAAAGAACTCAAAAGTCAAAGGGTTGACTTTGTTAGACAAAGCTTGTGTATTGGATGAATTCAACTGTGTGATCTTTAATGAGTTTTCATTATTGAATCTTTCAAACATCATGGATGGACTCCAAGGATGTATTTGAGCATTTTGAGTCATGTCCCGAGGCTTGTGATCATGCTTTGGTCAAATGTCAAAAGCACAATTGACTTTTCTTGACAAAACCCTAGCTTAGGACCAAATGAAATTGAGCTTAAAAGAACCTGTAACAAGACCAATTTGCACTTGATTCTTGATGAGGTTAGGCCTATTAAGAATGTGTTTACTTGGTATGTTGATGGTCAACCCAAAACATTGATTGATCAAATAAAGATCCTCTTGACTCCATTGATGCAAAACCCTAATTTAGATGAAACAAGGCAAAAATCAATCTGAATAATATTAGGGTTAGGAATGCAATGTGATATGCTCCTAGAATGATGATGACATCTAGGATTAAAATTTAGGGTATGACAATTGCCCCTATTTAAATAACTTTATTGGATCACATGAGTGGTGACAATCTCTCATGGAATCAGAGTAAAAGGTATTTAAATACAGAAATAACCAAAAATTTTACCCCTAGATGCAATGACATGTTATGCTACAAAAAAAAACTGACTATCTCAGACAAATGCTAGGAACAATGCAGACATGCAATAAACTCTAGTATGGTGGTCCATTATGGAATGATAAACGTAGAATGCAGACAAAGACGACAATGAGTAAGGACTTATTAGGGGTAAAAGGAAAACAACATTGGGGATACTCAGAGAAAACACCATTGGGATGTTCAAAGAAGACACCACTGGGAATGACTGACAAGGGTAAGACCTCCTGCAAGGGATCAAAAACAAAAGGGAATCCTCATAACAAAAGGAAACAAAACAGGAAAGATGGTCTCCACCGAGGAATGCCTAGAGCGGTTGATCAACAGGTTCAGGCATGACCGGATGACACTCTAGAACAAAAGAAACAAAACTCCTTTTAACAATAGGATTGAACACCCCAAGATCCTCATAACAATAGAATATAGATCCTCATAACAATAGGATATAACAATAAGAACCCTCATAACAATAGGGAAGGATCCTCATAACAATAGGATAAGATCCTCATAACGATAGGATTGGTAACAAAATCCTAACGATAGGATTAATAGAAACAAATCTTCTCATAACAATAGAAGACAGAACATAAATCCTCATAACAATAGGAGACAAAAAGGATTCTCATAACAATAAAATCAACAAAACAGGTTCCTCACAACAATAGGATTAGAAGGCAAGATCATCATAGCGACAGGATAACAAAAAGGAATCCTCATAACAAAAGGATACAAAGCAAGGTAAAATCCTTATAACAATAAGGTTGCGTTGACATTGTCCTCATAACAATAAGAAAGGTAGGAAAAGGTAGAATCCTCATAACAATAGGATTACTAAGCATAAGAGGATCCTTATAACAATAGAATCAACAACGCGTGCTATTAGAGTTCTCAGACATCCAATCTTCTGTAAATTCCTTAAAGTGAAGAGTTCAAACGGGATCTTCAGAAACCATCAGGAAAAGGTACAGGGTAACAACTCTTTTGTACGTGACAAATCAATTGGACTTAGACCGCAAGCAAAGGTATCATGACAAACTTTCAACGGATTGGTGCTAGTAACAACTAGACTTCAAGGGAATAAAATTGGTGACAACCAAAATAACCACCAATGACAGTTGGGTTTTCAAGTAGATATGTTGGGGAAAGAAATATTGGCAATGAACAATATTTCAAGAGACCAAGAATAAACAGACTTGTGAAAGCCAGTGACAACTGAGAAAGAGATATTTGGTGATGGCATAGGGAAAAGATTTAACAACCATGAAGTGTTAGCGATAACCGGACTTCATGGGGAAAGAAGACTGGTGACGACCAACGTCCAAAACAAGAAGCTAATGCTAAAATGCACATGATTAGACATGATGTAAATGACCATGGTATGCAAATGCTGAATTTTGGAGAGACAAAACATCTATAGTGAGGAACAAAAGAGATAACTCTACTGGGGAAGGAATCCTCAACATCAGTAACTCAAACAAAAATGCCACGACATAGATACTAGGGAAACATACTCAAACTTGATGTTCACATTTGATCAGCAAATCAATCTGTTGTACCCCAAAATTTACCCTCCCATATTCAAGACAATGTGTCCCAAGAGGTTACTTAATAGTCACAAGATTCACAATTGGTCAAAGGGATTGAAGGTTTCATAAAAGCCTCCTCCTGAACAGTGGATCTTAGAACTAGGGTTTTGAGTCTCCCCGAGCAAAATGGACTTCTAAAACTTAAAATGGACTTCATAACATCCCACATAATTCAAAGAATCCCCATGTCAAGTTTCAGAGCTTTCCTCACAAGTTTGGCCAGTCAGATGCTTAGATACCTGAAAATCAGTTAATTTGTTCAAAAAGTCAACTGAGGACAACTGTGGTCAACTCAAAGTCAAACTTCAAGATTTTTGGTCAAAATCAAGATTACAAGGTGAAATTCATCATTTTATCAAGGTTCGATCATGATTCATCAGGGAAACCTCAGATCATCAAGAATCGGAAGTTGCTAAATTAGGGTTTTGTGTAGGAAACGTCAACTGAACTTTGACCAGCCATAACTTTCACATGTTTCATCAACAATTTCCCATCCAAAGCTCATTTTGAAGTAAGTTTAATTCTCTACAATTTTGTGTCTCAGAAGCCAAGCCTAAAAATGCTTCATTTGAAAGATATGAGCCAAGACATTATAGGTCCTTTTGAAAGTCAACAAAAAGTCAATTTTTTTCCAAAGCTCATAATTTGAAAACGGTAAAAACAAATATAGACATGGGACTAAAAGGGTTGATTAGAGCATACCCTAATATTTCTAAAAAGTCTTAGAACACCTCCATAGCATTAAAATTGAGGAAGTTATGCATTGTCAAAGTTGGTAATTTTTCAAGGGGTGTATGAAGTAAAACGAGCCATAACTCCAATTCTTTCCAAATGGGCCCATAAAATTGCAACCCAAACTTGAAGATAAATTCATTCACGACCCAATGACCATATTTTCTGATTTTTATCATTTATTTTATATTATTTTTTATTTTTATCATTTAAAATCATTTTTAATAAAAATAAATTATAAAAAATCAAAGATTTGATTTAAGATTTATTTTGGTATCAAATATATGGTATTCAAAGTGATTGAAGTCATCCAAATTCGTTCAAGACCAATATGCTATGATTTAATTTGATTGTTTTGACAATTATGATAATTGACTCCTTCATCTTCAAGCAACCCATAAAACTCCAACCAATGCCCAATTGTTTACCCTAATTTACACTACTTTATATACACAACAAACTCAGAATGAAAAAAAATGAGAGAAATTTTTTTTGGAAGCCATAAGAACCTTAGAAAAATCTTAAAACAACTTTGCAATAAGATTCAATCAGCTCTACAAGTCCATTCACATTTCTCAAGATGCTAGGAACATATCCCACAAAGACTTGAAGATTGAGACCTCACGAAGTGCATCCCATGAACATGCCGCCTCTCATTCTTCTTTTTTTTGCTTTCTAATATTTGATTTCATTGCACTTTATCATATTTTCTGTTCATAATGATCTTCATAATCATGTTTAGGTTTGTTTTGATCATTTGTTTGCAAGATATGATGCAGGTTTCAAGAAGTGCCATGGTTAAGGCATAAGCTTTTCAAGAGTCAAAACTCTTCGTACGGACATTTTCAGGCCTTCCCCCATTTATTTTTAGTGAATTTATTCCTTTTTTTTTTTTTTTTAATGTTTTATAGTTATTATTATTAAAATATTATTATTAATTTAATTAACCATTAATCTTTACTAACTGCTCACTAATTATTTTTCTTAAAATAAATTTTATAATATAATTTTATATTTTTTTTCTCTCACATTTTATAATTTAATTATTCTTCTTTTCCTTTTTTTTTCTCTCACATTTTATATTTAATTAAAATTTTAAAAGAATATAACTAGGTTTAGATCAATTTGAGAACCCTAATTTTTCACTAACCCTAATTAGACCCTCATTTTCTAAACTTGGTCTTTTTTTTAAAATTAATTTTCTAACTTAATTTATTTTTATTGCTTTATTTATATTATTTAGAAGATTGTATAGGATTTTCCTTATGTAACTTATTTTTTCGCACCGATTATTCTGTAATTGCCCCGAAGCCGTGTAATAGTTTAGGACTTTATTTCTTGTTTTTTTGTTTTCTTAAATATTTAATTGCTTGGTTAGTAATCCAGGGCGTGAAAAGATATAATTGAATAAATTGGACTTAGAGAATCAATAATAAAAGAAATATCTAAAAATAATCACTCACACACGTAAGTCGATCGTTCTACGATCGCCATCTACACCTCCTAGGGTTACCCCTCTTAGTTGCCTTAATATGGTCAAGTCCCTCGAACGTAGGGGTGTCTTAAGCGATGTCCCTGCAAACAGATAAATCATCAAGTCTCTTTAAAGTTAAAAGGATCATAGTCCATTCGAAGTTGCCTACAGAATAAATGATCTTGTCCCTCGATGACCCTACAAAAATGATGATAGCCCCTTCGAATTACTAAGACACCCCTACATGTTGCCTTCTTTGACCATACGATGACCCTACGCCCGTCCCTTAATATCCAAGGTAAAGACTACTTACTCACTAATAGTAAGGACAGTCTAACCCTTAAAGGAAATAAATAACAAGAAAGACCTTACAAACTTAGGGTAGGTAGCACTTAAGTACTTGCTCACTTTTTTCAAAAAAACATTCTTTACACCCCACTTTCAAAATATTTCCAAACTCAAGGCTTTGTATACATCCATACGAGGATCACTACAAAGAACTTCTGAAAATCTTTTCTAAACATACACTTCACATTACTTTTCAAACAAACAAGTGAGCTGAGTAACTAAGAGTCCATGGATAACCATGGATATAAAGGGTCCTAACACCTTTCCTTTATATAACCTACCCCCTGAACTCAGAATCTTTTCAAAAAGGTCTTTCCTGTTATTTTAAAGCCTTTCCTATTGGATAAAATAAAAGTTGGTGGCGACTCTTGCTATCCGCACATGTTTTTGTCAAACAAAAACACCAAGTCAGTTCTCCCCAGCAGAGTCGCCAGTTCTGTAACACAGTGGGAGAACTGACTTGGTGTTTTTGTTTGACAAAAACATGTGCGGATAGAAAGAGTCGCCATCGAATTTTATTTTATCCAATAGGAAAGGCTATAAAAGAACAGGAAAGACCTTTTTGAAAAGATTTTGAGTTCGGGGGGTAGGTTATATAAAGGGAAGGTGTTAGCACCCTTTATATCCATGGTTATCCATGGGCTCTTAGTTACTTAGCTCACTTGTTTCAAAAAAACATTCTTTACACCCCACTTTCAAAATATTTCCAAACTCAAGGCTTTCTATACATCCATACGAGGATCACTCAAAGAACTTCTAAAAATCTTTTCTAAACATACACTTCACATTACTTTTCAAACAAACAAGTGAGCTAAGTAATTAAGAGCCCATGGATAACCATGGATATAAAGGATGCTAACACCTTCCCTTCATATAACCTACCCCCCGAACTCAGAATCTTTTCAAAAAGGTCTTTCCTGTTCTTTTATAGCCTTTCCTATTGGATAAAATAAAAGTCGGTGGCGACTGTTGCTATCCGCACATGTTTTTGTCAAACAAAAACACCAAGTCAGTTCTCCCACCATGTTACAGAACTGGCGACTCTGCTGGGGACTACTTAGTAAAATAGGGGTTCCCTTAGGAATTATATCACTTATTTATTTATATTTCTTGCTTTGCTTACTTGTTGGGCTTTTGTGTGAAAGACCCTAACCCGGATCTAGTGTACCTTAGGTAAGTAGCAATAGACCAAGGAAATTATGCGGCGTATACCGATATGGTTGATATGGTGGCTACAATTAGTGTGACTTCTTGGTGGGTACTTATGTTCCTTAAGTTAGTTGAGGATAATATGAGGCTGCCATACGTTGTCATTAACACTAACTAACTTTTAGAACCCTAATTGACCCATCTTGGCCTTTAGAGAGTAGTGAGATAACTGGCTTTGGTGAAGACTGAAGTTGGTTGATACTCGATACTACACTGATTGAGATTCCAATCTAAGGGAGTTTTTGTTGGCAAGTCAGTTGCCTACTGAACAACAACCTTTGAGAAGAATCAATGATATTGAGATCCCGTAGAACCCGATTACTATTTCTAGGACAAGATGAACCAACTAAACTTCAGTGGGAGGGTACTTACCTTTAAACCTTATGCAAGCCTCTAAACCTAGGGTTGTTGTGTGAATTGCTTGTGTGTGCCACATGTTCGTGTTTGGACATAACATCATAACATCATGACATCATAAGCATAACATTCTCACTAACCATTTCAAGGATCAAAGGATTTATCTTTGTTCTTTGTTGCAGGTTATGGCTTCCGCTCGTAGGAACACTATCTGAGTCAACTTTGTAAGGATACCTCTCAAGCTTAAGGAATTGGTCTCTAAAGTTTCTGAAAGCTCTCAATTCATCAAGAAGCATGGTCACCTACTTGACTTGGTTACTTCAGGGTTTGATGAAGATATGATGAGTGTTATGTTCCAGTTCTTTGATCCTAAACATCATTGCTTCACATTTTCCGTTTATCAGCTGGTGCCCACAATGGAAGAATTCTCCAAATTACTTGGTGTGCCTATCCTTGATCAGAAACCTTTCACAGGCTTAGAGTAAGAGCCTAAACCTGAAGTCATTGCTGCAACCCTACATCTAAGGAAGTCAGACATTGTATTGGAAACGAGAAGTGGAACTAAGGGTATTCTTGCTAAGGTATTGATGGAGAAAGCCCAGATATTCCTGGATGCTATGAGTTATGATGCCTTTGAGGAGATCTTAGACTTATTGATTTATGGTTTAGTGTTGTTCCCTAATCCAAACCAGTTCATAGATGTACACGCCATCAACATATTTCAGACTCACAATCCGGTGCCTACTTTGCTTGGAGATATCTTACACTCTCTTCATACTCGTACTACGAAGGCGAGAGGAACTCTGACGTGTTGGATACCTCTACTACCAAGGTGGTTTTTCACACCTTCCTCGATCTGTGATGAAGAATGTGCAAGGTTGGAGGTGGTCTAAAAGAATAATGTCAGTTTCTCATTTAGACATTCATTGGTGTTCCAGATCTATGGAGAATGTCACTATCATTGACCGCTGCGGAGAATTCCCTAATGTGCCACTCCTTGGCATAAGAGGAGGCATTACTTACAATCCTTCTCTAGCACTACGTCAGTTTGGTTACTCTCAGAGTAATGGTCCTCATGACATGCTTATTCAGGGTATTGTGTTTGATTACGACAACGATCTTCAAGATTACCATCAAAGGTTTATACAATCTTGGATCATGGTGAATAAGATCAACAACAATACTTTGGAACCAAAGCACTCGATTCCTATGGAACCTTATCTCAGATGGGTCTCGTGCTCAAACTCTTATGATGCCATACCCTGCTGTCCTACCAATACCTGTGGAGCCTGTTGCTGAAGGAGATGTTTCTTATACTATTCTTCATCTAGACATGCCTACGGATCTGGAAGAGTTGCAGAAGCCTTGGATTCAACTGAAGGAGGAAAGAGATACCTTTCAGACTCAGTTTCATGCTTACAAAGACAAGGTGTTGGAGCTAACAAAGCAACTTCACGAGGAGCGGAATCTCAATACCTATCTCAACCCAAAGAGAAAGCGTCTATGGGAGACTTGAATCTCATATGCTTTATTTTCTTTATAATTTCTATGTTCCTTCATCTGTAATCCCAAGGGGCAATACTATTTTATGTTTACTAATAAAATTTTTATTTATGCCTGTTTTCAACAAATTTAAATCCTGCGGTCTTTGAAAACATTGCATATGCATCTTCATACCATATCGTTGCATAACAGGTTTCCGTTACAGGTTTCTCATCTTCTCGCTATTTATTTCAGCAGAAATGGCTCTCGATCACACTATCCAAGAACTTCAAGCTCAACATGCTCAGTTTTAAGAGATAATCCTGAACTTGACCAAGGGACAAGAAGAATTGAAGGCACTTTTGCTCAAGAAGGAAAAGAAGAAGACCAAGAAATCAGTTGGCCTTATCAACCTGGGTAGGAGGTTCAAGGGTCCAGCCAAGACTGATGATAAAAGTGAGAATTCTGAAGAGGAATACTTGGTGAAGAAAGAAGACAGTCTGCATGATGCTATTAGTGATTCTGATCGGGAGGAAAATTATTATCATGATCCTGCTGACAATGAGAAGATTAAGCTGCTGGAAGACCGAGTGAATGCTATGGATCTGCAGAAGAAGTATGGTTTTGACTTTGAAGATTTGAGTTTGATTCCTGGAGTCATCATTCCTACTGGGCTCAAACTTCCTGTTTTTGGGATATATGATGGTGTCTCATGCCCGAAGCTACATTTGAGGTCTTATGTCCGAAGAATCCAACCCCATATTGCTGATAAGAAGCTATGGATTCATTTCTTCTAGGAAAACTTAACAGGAGCCCAACTGGAGTGGTATTACCAACTTGAGAGCATTAACGTCTGAACCTGGAGTGATCTTGCTGAAGCTTTCTACAGGCAGTATCAATATAATTTTGATTTGGCACCAAATCGCATTCAACTTCAGAGCATGTCCATGGGTTCCAAAGAAAGTTTCAAGGAGTATGCACAGAAATGGAGAGATCTTGCAAGTAGAGTTCAACCTCCCTTGACTGACAGGGAATTGGTTGATATGTTTATGAGTACGCTGATTGGTCCTTTTTATAGTCATCTGATTGGAACCTCGTCATCTGGTTTCACCGAGTTGATAATGACTGGAGAACATATGGAAAATGGTATACGAAGTGGTAAGATACAGTTAGATGCCTCTTCAAGTACTGCTAAGAAGACTTTTGGTGGGAAAAAAGAATCTAAGGCTGTTTATGGTCAACAGGGTCGTAATAAGAACAGCCGGAATTAATCTATGGGGGCAGATCTGATCTCCAACCCTGCACCTACACAACAGAATCAACAACCGAATAATCAGCCTAAGCAAGGTGCACCCAAGAGGGTGTTTACAAAGCCCAACATGTCATTGGCTCAGGCATTGCAACACATGCTGAAAGGGGAGCTGATTACTGTGAGGGATCCTCCTACTAACCTCAATACTTCCTCTCCTCGTTACAATCCCAATGTAAGGTGTGCATATCACTCGAACTGCCCCGAGCATGATACTAATAACTGTTGGGCGTTGAAGAATAAGATTCAGGATATGATTGATGCTGGAGAAATTAAGTTTGACCCTCCTGAGACTCCTATTGTGATTACTGCTCCTATGCCTAAGCATGAGAAGACTGTTAATGCTGTTGATGATAGTTCTTATGTTTCTATGGTGACTGATCTGACTACTCCTCTGATGATTGTTAAGAAGAAGTTGTTACAAGCCGGTTTATTTCCGGGTTGCAATGAAGACTGTTGTTACTGTATCTGCCAATCCAAAGGTTGTTGGCAGCTGAAAGAAGGTATTCAACGTTTGATGGGCAGTCGTACAATATTGTTTGAGAAGAATCCCTCTGTAGAAAGCTTGTGTGAAGGTTTTTCTCAAGATCTGATGATTGAAGACGTTTCCATGGTTACTAAAATTCCTGTGAGGATTACTGCTAAGGGTCTTGTAAAGACTACTGCTGAAGGTCTTGTGAAGATTACTGATGAGCCAACGGTGGCTCCCCTGATTATTACTACTCCTGGTCCAATTCCATATTCTTCCGACAAAGTTATTCCCTAGAACTATGGTGCTGATGTTTATATCCATGGTGTTAAAAAAGAACCTTTGACTGATATACTTACTGAAGATATTAATCCGGACATCGACAATATTGTTGGGACTAGTAAGGTGACTAGAAGTGGAAGGATTTTCTCTCCTGAGAATATCTCAAAGAATGTTGCAACTCCAGTTCATATCTCCTCCTCTGGGCCAAGTACTGAAGCTCGAGGCAAATCACCTGTGATTAAGCCTGGCCAAGTTGAAACACCGGCTGTTGAAGATCTCTCTAAGCCGATGGAGGAAGTTCTGAAGATCATCCGCAAGAGTGATTATGATGTTGTTGAACAATTGAGGCATACTCCCTCCAAAATTTATATGTTGTCTCTACTACTGTGCTCTAAAGCCCATGCTAAGGCTTTGGTGAAGTTTCTAAAGTCTGCTCATGTACCACATGAGATCTCTGTGGACCAGTTTGAGAATTGTGTTGTTAATCTGACGACTGATAATGGCTTAGGCTTTTCTGATGCTGATTTAACTCCCGCTAAGAGAAACCATAACAGAGCTCTGTATATCTCCAGTGAGTGTAGGGGCACTACTTTGTCTCATGTGCTGGTGGATAATGGTTCCTCGTTGAATGTGTTACCAAAGGCTGTTCTCGATAAGCTCAACTCTAAAGATGTTGTACTAAGACCTAACAATGTGGTGGTGAGGGCCTTTTATGGTTCAAGAAGAATGGTACATGGAGAAGTCGACCTCCCTATCAAAGTAGGATCTCAAGTTTTTGATTCCACTTTCTATGTGATGGATATCCGCCCTGCTTATTCTTGCTTGCTTGGGCGCCCCTAGATACATGAGGCAGGTGTTGTGACCTCTACTTTACACCAGAAGTTGAAGTATCCATTGAAGGGTAAGATTTTCACTGTCTATGGTGAAGAGGAGTATATGGTCAGTCACGTGAATAATTTCAGGTATGTAGAAATGGAGGGTGAAGTTGTTGAAACTCCTTGCCAGACCTTTGAAGTGGTTCTTCAGAATGTTCCTACTGTTAAGAAAGTTCCTGTTGTTACCCGAAAACCTCCTACCATGGCCTCTCTGAAGGATGCTAGAGCTGTAGTTGAAGAAGGTGGTATTACTATTTGGGGTCAGCTTCCAGACATCCCTTACAAGTTTGACAAGTTTCGTTTGGGTTTTACTGCAAAGGCTCAGAAGGCTGTTCGTCGTGCTCGTGTTGTTCGTATTACCAATCAAGGAATCCAGAGAGATAATGTCAATGTTGTGGAAGACTCTAATGAAGACTGCAACCTGGACGATTGGATATTTCCTACCGTTGGAAATGGACTCAACAATTGGAAGGCTGAAGATTTCATTCCTATCTCCTTTAGTCAGGAGTAATTGCTGTTTTTTGTCTTTCTTTATTTTGGCCTTGTAACTTTGAACAATTTAAAAACTTTTTAAGTCTTGTGCCTTGTCCGTGGCACAATGGTATGCTTGTTAAGGGTTGTCATTTCATTTGCATATCTTCATTAATAAAATCATTGAACATTTTTCTTTCGTAAATATTGCGCTCCCTGACTTTCTTTTTATTTTCTTTTTTCAAAAAAAAAAAACTATGTGTTCTTACACATACCCACGTAACTAAAATGCAGATCCTCATCCACTCTGGATCCTATTGATAACAGTTCTGTTATTGCTAATTATGACTTTGAAAATCCGATCTACCATGTCGAGGATGGAAATGAGGAAGATTGTGAAGTGCCTGCTGAACTTGCTAGGCTACTACGACAATAAGAGAAAGTTATACAGCTGCATGAAGAACCAATCGAAGTTGTGAATATAGGAACTGAGGAAGACATAAAAGAGGTCAAGGTAGACGCTGAATTAAAAGACAGTGCTAAGAACATGTTAGTTCAAATGATACGCGATTATGTGGAGATCTTTGCTTGGTCTTATGAAGATATGCCAGGGCTGGATACAGATATTGTGGTTCACCATCTACCAATGAAGGAAGATTGTCGCCCAATAAAGCAGAAAGTTCGTCATATGCGCCCAGATATGTCAGAAAAGATTAAAGTTGAAGTAATGAAACAATTCGAGGCAGGATTCCTAGCTGTCACTTCTTATCCCTAATGGGTTGCTAATGTGGTACCAGTATCGAAGAAGGATGGAAAAGTTCGTATGTGCATGGATTACAGGGATCTGAACAAAGCTATCCCTAAAGATGATTTTCCGCTTCCACACATTGATGTTCTGGTAGACAACACTGCTCAACATAAGGTATTCTCTTTTATGGATGGTTTCTCTGGTTACAATCAGATTAAGATGGCACCCGAAGATATGGAGAAGACTACATTCGTCACACAATGGGGCACCTTTTGTTACAAGGTAATGCCATTTGGTTTGAAGAATGCTGGGGTAACTTATCAGTGTGTTATGGTAGCCTTGTTCCATGATATGATTCATCATGAAATAAAGGTATATGTTGATGACATAATAGCCAGGTCCCAGACTGAAAAAGAACATCTTGACCACCTGCACAAGTTATTTGAGAGGTTGAAGAAATACAAGTTGAGATTGAATCCAAACAAATGTACCTTTGGAGTTAGATCTGGTAAACTCTTGGGTTTCATTGTCAGTGGTAAAGGTATTGAAGTTGACCCCGCGAAGGTAAAAGCTGTACAAGATATGCCTTCCCCCGTACTGAGAAGGAAGTCAGAGGTTTCTTGGGACGCCTGAACTACATTGCAAGATTTATTTTCCAATTAACTGCTACTTGTGAACCAATCTTTAAGTTGCTGAAGAAAGATCAAGTAATGGAATGGAGCGACGAATGCCAGATAGCTTTTGATGAGATTAAGAAGTATCTCCAAGAACCTCCGATTCTGATGCTACCAGTTGAAGAAATACCCTTGATTATGTACTTAACAATGCTAGACAATTCAATGGGGTGTGTTTTGGGCCAGCATGACGAGTCTGGTCGAAAAGAGCAAGCAATATACTACCTTAGAAAAAAGTTTACCGACTATGAAACAAGATACTCATCGCTCGAGAAAACTTGTTGTGCTTTGGCATGGGCTGCTCGCCGACTAAGACAATATATGTTGACTCATACCACTTTATTGATTTCAAAGATGGATCCTATCAAGTAGATATTTAAGAAACCTGCCCTCTCCGGACGAATAGCAAGATGGAAAATGATTTTGACAGAATACGACATCCACTATACCACTCAAAAAGCAATTAAAGGAAGTGTGGTAGCTGATCATTTGGCTCATCAACCAGTGGATGACTATCAGACTATAAATTTTGAGTTTCCAGACAAAGATATTATGCTTGTTGCTAAAGAACCTAGACAGCATGACGGACCCGAACAGGAATCCCGATGGACTATGGTTTTTGACGGAGCTTATAATGCACTTGGTAATGGCGTTGGTGTTGTGATTATCTCTCCTAAAGGTTGTTATACACCGTTTACTGCTAGACTTTGTTTTCGTTGTATAAATAATATGGCTGATTATGCAGCGTGCATCATGGGTATCAAGGCTGCCATTGAGATGAAGATCCAGTTCTTAAGTGTATATGGGGATTCAACCCTGGTAATTAGTCAGGTTAAAGGAGAATGTGACACAAAACATCAAAATCTCATTCCTTATAGAGAACATGTGTTGTCTTTGATTCCATATTTTGAAGAGATTGCTTTTGAACATATTCCACGAGACGAGAATCAATTGGCAGATGCATTAGCTACCATGGCATCTATGCTTAAGATCAGGGGGGATGATGAAGCTCCTAGAGTTGCTATTGATCGATTTCTGAACCTGCATACTGTTATGAGGTTGATACTGAGGGAGTAGAAGAAAAGCCTTGGTTCCGCGAAGTAAAAAGATATCTTGAAGCTCAAGAATATCCTGAAGGGGCATCTATCAATGACAAGAAATTTCTAAGGAGGTTCTCTGTCAAGTTCTTCCTGAGTAATGGGATTTTGTACAAGTGCAATCACGATTCGACTTTGCTCTGTTGTGTGGACAAGAAGGAAGCAAGGGAGGTTATGGAAGACATGCATGATGGGATATTTGGTACTCATTCTAGTGGGCATATGATGGCAAAGAAGATTCTGAGAGCAGGTTACTACTGGTCTACCATGGAAGTTGATTTTCACCTACATTCCAAGACTTGCCATAAATGCCAGATATATGCTGATAAAGTACATGTACCTCCAGTTCCATTGAATGTTCTGACTGCTCCTTGGCCTTTTGCAATGTGGGGCATTGATATGATTGGTGAGATCAAACCTACAGCTTCCAATGGACATCGTTTCATTCTTGTTGCTATTGATTACTTTACGAAATGGGTAGAGGCAACTTCGTTCGCTTCTGTTACCAAGAATGTTGTGGCTCGGTTTATCAAGCATAATCTTATATGTAGATATGACATCCCCGAAAGGATTATCACGAACAATGGTACTAATCTGAACCATACCATGATTACTGAACTTTGCACGCGGTTCAAGATCAAACATCACAATTCTTCTCCATATCGACCAAAGATGAATGGCGCAGTGGAAGCTGCCAACAAGAATATTAAGAAGATTTTGCAAAAGATGACAGTGACATACAAAGATTGGCATGAGATGTTACAATTTGCTCTTCATGGTTACCGTACCACAGTACGCACTTCAACTGAGGCAACCCCGTTCTCTCTTGTTTATGGTATGGGAGCAGTTTTACCTGTTGAGGTTCAGATTCCTTCTTTGAGAATTATGAGAGATGCAGACTTAGAGGAAGATAAATGGATTCAGACTCGACTTGAACAGATAAATTTGATTGATGAGAAGAGGCTTGCAGCAGTTTGTCATGGTCAGATATATCAAAAGCGTATGATCAAAGCCTTTAATAAGAAAGTCAAATATCAGGTCTACCAGGCTGGAGATTTGGTAATCAAGCGTATCATATTACCACAGGGCGATCCTAGGGGAAAATGGACTCCCACTTATGAAGGGTCATTTGTAGTCAAGAGGGTGTTTTCTGAAGGTGCCATGATACTTGCCACCATGGATGGTGAAGATTTCCCGCAACCCGTGAACGCGGACATAGTAAAAAAATACCACGCATAAAAAAAAGGGACCCGCTAGGTTGACTGGCCTAGGAAAAAATAAGGGCACCCCGGCGAACCAAAAAGGTTCGGGCAAAAATTAGGGATATATATATATATATATATATATATATATATATATATATATATATATATATATATATATATATATATATATATATATATATATATATATATATATATATATATATATATATATATATATATATATATATATATATATATATATATATATATATATATATATATATAAAATTGTACACCCGGCAAATCGAAGACCTGAAAAGGTGGCTTGGGCAAAAAAGGATATCCCGGTGGATTGAAAACCCGAAAGGGCGATCCAGGCAAAATTTAGGGATTAAAGCGTACGAACAGCAAAGAGATGAGATGCTTGAAGATAATAGCAATAGCAGATTTGAAACTTGATAGGATCATTTACACATAGTTGTTTCCCTTTTACTCTTTTCAAATTTTCTACGACGAACTCCTCTTACTAGGATTTCTGTCTCCTTGTTCAAAAACTTGCCTGTTTATAGGCCATTTTTCAAAATTAATACAATTCAGTTTTCTTTTCCCGTTTTACTTAAGCTTAAATGTCCATTGATTATATTGAATGAATATATGCTTTTGAATATGATTTATGTTTACCAAAAAATAAAATACATATGAAATTACAATAACAACATTTACGAAGGACTATCAGAGGTAAGAATCCCCAGTAAAGTCCATATCCAGCAGATCTTCGCAGGGTCATCCCTACAGAGTAATCTTCACGGATTTATTTCAACAAAGCATTACAAGTAATCTCTTGTACTTCCAGTTCTACAAAATCCCAGACAAATTCCTCTTAAATATGGTGTCCCCGGAAGAGTTAATATATGGTCAGATAATACACCGGAGGTATATCCATCTCTTTTATCCCCAGTCAGGATATTCAGGAATCTATTCTTCCAATAAAAAGTACAACGAACAGAAATTGAAAAGGGTCCTAAATACTACATGCTGAAACAAGATGGGAACAATGTCTTCATATTCTCCAACAACGAATCGAGATTTATTTTCCCCAGATGGCAGTGGCCACATGAAGCTATTGACAAGCTTCAACTACATAATTCATACATACATCATTTCATATCATACGCATACAACATTCTCATTTATGATAAGAATATCGTCTTGCAAAGCGTATATACATCATGACATTGCATAAAACTAACCTTGTTTTTCAGGTTTATTCCCCATCAGACAAACGTTGTCAACAACTTATTCTCGGGCTGCTTTAAACCCCCGGGACAATATCTTGGACTGCTTTATCCTCCAGGAACATATATAATAATATCTTGGATTGCTTTATCCTCCAGGAGTACATATAACAATATCTTGAGCTACTACAACCCTTAAGATTACATCCATCAATGTCTTGGGCTGCTACATCCCCTGAGATTACATCTGTATCCATCTTGGGCTCCTATATTCCCCCAAGGGCTACCTCAAACAATATCTTGGGCTTCTATAAACCCCTAAGATAATATCTTGGACCGCTCTATCCTCCAGGATTACACATAACAACGTCTTGGACTGCTCTATCCTCCAGGACCACATCAAATAACATCTTGGGTTGCTACATCCCCCGAGATTACATCAATCTACGTTTTGGACTGCTTTATCCTCCAAAAGGTATATCTGAAGAACATTTTACCCCGAATGGCATCTTTAAGCCCATTCAAGCAATACAACCAACCAACAACACTACTTCACGCACCGGCGTGTGAAAATTTTTGGGCTTTAGTGTTCGATCCTCTTCAACCTTCAAGTCACGAATGGCGGACATGCCAATCTAACTCCTCAGGTTTCAGAAAATTGAACAGGGGCAGCTGTAGTACCCTAAAATTTACCCTCCCATATTCAAGACAATGTGTCCCAAGAGGTTACTTAATAGTCACAAGATTCACAATTGGTCAAAGGGATTGAAGGTTTCATCAAAGCCTCCTCTTGAACAGAGGATCTTAGAACTAGGGTTTTGAGTCTCCCCGAGAAAAATGGACTTCTAAAACTTAAAATGGACTTCATAACATCCCACATACTTTAAAGAATCCCCATGTCAAGTTTCAGAGCTTTCCTCACAAGTTTGGCCAGTCAGATGCTCAGATACCTGAAAATCAGTTAATTTGTTCAAAAAGTCAACCGAGGACAACTGTGGTCAACTCAAAGTCAAACTTCAAGATTTTTGGTCAACATCAAGATTACTAGGTGAAATTCATCATTTGATCAAGGGTCGATCATGATTCATCAGGGAAACCTCAGATCATCAAGAATCGGAAGTTGCTAAATTAGGATTTTGTGTAGGAAAAGTCAACTGAACTTTGACCAGCCATAACTTTCACATGTTTCATAAAACATTTCCCATCCAAATCTCATTTTGAAGGAAGTTTAATTCTTTACAACTTTGTGTCTCATAAGCCAAGCCTAAAAGTGCTTCATTTGAAAGATATGAGTCAAGACATTATAGGTCCTTTTGAAAGTCAACAAAAAGTCAATTTTTTCCAAAGCTCTTAATTTGAAAACGGTAAAAAAATATAGACATGGGACCAAAAGGGTTGATTAGAGGATACCCTAAAATTTCTAAAAAGTCTTAGAACACCTCCATAACATTAAAATTGAGGAAGTTATGCATTGTCAAAGTTGGTAATTTTTCAAGGGGTGTATGAAGTAAAACGAGCCATAACTCCAATTCTTTCCAAATGGGCTCATAAAATTGCAACCCAAACTTGAAGATAAAGTCATTCATGACCCAATGACCATATTTTCTGATTTTTTATCATTTATTTTATATTATTTTTGATTTTTATCATTTAAAATCATTTTTAATTAAAATAAATTATAAAAAATCAAAGATTTGATTTAAGATTTATTTTGGGATCAAATATATGGTATTCAAAGTGATTGAAGTCATCCAAATTCGTTCAAGACCAATATGCTATGATTTAATTTGATTGTTTTAACAATTATGATAATTGGCTCCTTCATCTTCAAGCAACCCATAAAACTCCAACCAAGGCCCAATTGTTTACCCTAATTTACACTAATTTATATACACAACAAAGTCAGAATGAAAAAAAAGGAGAGAAATTTTTTTTGGAAGCCATAAGAACCTTAGAAAAATCTTAAAACAGCTTTGCAATAAGATTCAATCAGCTCTACAAGTCCATTCACATTCCTCAAGATGCTAGGAACCTATCCCACAAAGACTTGAAGGTTGAGCCCTCACGAAGTGCATCCCATGAACATGCCGCCTCTCATTCTTCTTTTTTTTGCTTTCTAATCTTTGATTTTATTTCACTTTATCATATTTTCTGTTCATAATGATCTTCCTAATCATGTTTAGGTTTGTTTTGATCATTTGTTTGCAAGATATGATGCAGGTTTCAAGAAGTGCCATGGTTAAGGCATAAGCTTTTCAAGAGTCGAAACTCTTCGTACGGATATTTTCAGGCCTTCCCCCATTTATTTATAGTGAATTTCTTCCTTATTTTTATGTTTTATAGTTATTATTATTAAAATATTATTATTAATTTAATTAACCATTAATCTTGACTAACTGCTCACTAATTATTTTTTTTTAAAATAAATTTTATAATATAATTTTATATTTTTTTCTCTCACATAACTTCTTTTTTTATTAATTAAAATTTTAAATGAATATAACTAGGTTTAGATCAATTTGAAAACCCTAATTTTTCACTAACCCTAATTAGACCCTCATTTTCTAAACTTGATCTTTTTTTAAACAATTAATTTCCTAACTTAATTTATTTTTATTGCTTTATTTATATTATTTAGAAGATTGTATAGGATTTTCTTTATGTAACTTATTTTTTCGCACCGATTATTCTGTAATTGCCCCGAAGCCGTGTAATAGTTTAGGGCTTTATTTCTTGTTTTTTTGTTATCGTAAATATTTAATTGCTTGGTTAGTAATCTAGGGCGTGAAAAGACTTAATTGAATAAATTGGACTTAGAGAATCAATAATAAAAGAAATATTTGAAAATAATCACTCACACACGTAAGTCGATCGTTCTACGATCGCCATCTACACCTCCTAGGGTTACCCCTCTTAGTTGCCTTAATATGGTCAAGTCCCTCGAACGTAGGGGTGTCTTAAGCGATGTCCCTGCAAACAGATAAATCATCAAGTCCTTTTAAAGTTAAAAGGATCATAGTCCTTTTGAAGTTGCCTACGGAATAAATGATCTTGTCCCTCGATGACCCTACAAAAATGATGATAGTCCCTTCGAATTACTAAGACACCCCTACATGTTGCCTTCTTTGACCATACAATGACCCTACGCCCGTCCCTTAACATCCAAGGTAAAGACTACTTACTCACTAATAGTAAGGACAATCTTACCCTTAAAGGAAATAAATAACAAGAAAGACCTTACAAACTTAGGGTAGGTAGCACTTAAATACTTGCTCACTTTTTTCAAAAAAACATTCTTTACACCCCACTTTCAAAATATTTCCAAACTCAAGGCTTTGTATACATCCATACGAGGATCACTATAAAGAACTTCTAAAAATCTTTTCTAAACATAAACTTCACATTACTTTTCAAACAAACAAGTGAGCTAAGTAACTAAGAGCCCATGGATAACCATGGATATAAAGGGTGCTAACACCTTCCCTTTATATAACCTACCCCCCGAACTCAGAATCTTTTCAAAAAGGTATTTCCTGTTCTTTTATAGCCTTTCCTATTGGATAAAATAAAAGTCGGTGGCGACTCTTGCTATCCGCACATGTTTTTGTCAAACAAAAACACCAAGTCAGTTCTTCCACCGTGTTACACAATCCAAAAGTGTTATAAGTCTAGCTTCGGTGGGGATTTGAAAATGGTATGACAATGCTTTTGCAACCTTGATACTTCTTGGGGTACTTAGGATTTCCTTTTTATCCTCCCATATGTCAAAGAGATTTTTATGCTTTTATCAAAAATGTTTTCAAAACATTTTCTTTTTCAAAGACCTTTTATTTTCAATATCCATTATTAACAAATAAACGGTATTTTTCATAACAAGAAAAGGTAAAAGAAATATAAATGACAGTCAATGATAGGCAAAGTCTGCATTTTATTAAAGAATGGTAGCTTGCAAATGGAAAAAGCTTCATGGAGTATTATAATTTTGAAAATCGTACCAGGGAAAAGGTTTACATTAAATCCAACAACTACTACAATCCCTAATAACTAAGATGCTCCAGATCCTTGCTTCTGACGAGAGCAATTAAATTAATCTTCTGCTGGTTCTTCAGTATTGGTAAACACCACCTGATACAGTCAAATGCCTTTTGTCTTTAACTTTTGCCTGGACCTCCCTTTCGGGTTTTCAATCCACTAGGATGCCTATTTTTTAAATTTTATCTCTAACTTTTACCTGGATCTCCTTCATAGATTTAGATCCACCGGGATACCCATTATTGCCTAAGTCGCCATTTCTAGTTTTCTACCTAGCAGGTTTTATTAGGCATAATATTTTTTGACTGCATCGACATTTATGGGATGTGCAAGTTGTTCATCATCCATTTTTGTGAGGATTAGGGAACCTCCTAATTAGACTGTCTTCACAACAAATGGGCCTTCGTAGTTGGAAGCCCACTTCCCTCGGGCCTCTTTCTGCGATGGCATGATTTTCTTGAGTACCAAATCTCCCTATTTGAATTCACGCAGGCGAACCTTCTCATCGAATGCTCTCTTAAGCCTCTTTTGGTATAACTGCCCATGGCACATGACTGTCATCTACTTTTCATCGATGAGGTTCAACTCATCGTATCTGCTTT
Source organism: Lathyrus sativus (assembly GCA_963859935.3). Lineage (NCBI taxonomy): Eukaryota > Viridiplantae > Streptophyta > Magnoliopsida > Fabales > Fabaceae > Lathyrus > Lathyrus sativus. The sequence goes on from OZ012738.1 coordinate 588,624,910, forward strand.
AGATCCATTATGCTTCTTCCAACTTGGTTTCCATCAGGATTCTCAAGGATGGTATATCCACTTCTATTGGGAGAATTGCTTCCATGCCATAAACTAAGGAGAATGGGGTTACCTCTGTTGAAGTGTGGACTGAGGTTTGGTATCCATGCAAAGCGAAGGGTAGCATTTCATACAATCCTTATAGGTTTTGACCATCTTCTACATGATCTTCTTGATGTTCTTTTTGGAAGCTTCAACAACTCCATTCATCTTCGGACGGTAAGGCAAAGAATTATGGTGCTTGATCTTGAAGGATTCACAAAGTTCTTTCATAGTCTTGTTGTTCAAATTAGTTAAATTATCTGTGATAATTTTGCTTGGAATTCCATAACGACAGATAATTTCCTTCTTGATGAAGCGGGTATCACGTTGGCGTAGGAAGCAAATTCTACCCATTTTGTAAAGTAGTCGATGGCAACCAAGATGAAACGATGGTCGTTGAAAGCTTTAGGATCGATTGCTCCAATCATGTCAATGCCCCAAATAGAGAAAGGCCACGACGATGTTAAAACATTCAACAGCGTTAGAGGCATGTGGACCTTATCAGTATAAATCAAGCACTTATGGCATTTTTTGGCATATTGGATGCAATTGGATTCCATGGTAAACCAATAATACCCGACTCTCAAAATCTTTTTGCTCATAGCATGGCCATTGGCATGAGTTCCAAATGGTCCCTCATGGATTTCTTGAATCAACAGGTCTGTTTCTCGTCTGTCAACACATCTGAGCAGGACCATGTTATGATTTATCTTGTATAACACATCATTACTGAGGAAGAATTTGGATGCCAATCTTCTCAAGGTCTTTTTATCGAGAGTTGTAACATCAGTTGGATATTCCTGGTTCTGCAGATATCTCTTGATGTCATGACACCAAGGCCTTCTACTAGTTTCTTCTTCAACTAATTGACAATAGGTAGGCTCGGTCTTTCGTTCAATCCGGACGAGTATTGCTTCATTAACAAATCTAACCTTCCACATAGAGGTTATCATAGCCAAGGCATCAACAATGTGATTTTCAGACCTCGGGACATGTCGAAAAGTGATTTCATCAAAGTATTTGATCAATTCCACAATATACGCATGATATGGGATCAAATTCTCGTCTCGGGTCTCCCATTCACCTTTAACTTTATAAACCACCAAGGTGAAATCTCCACTCACAAAGACAATTATAATGCAAAGATCGATTGCTTCTTCAAGGCCCAGAATGCAGGCTTCATATTCGGCAATGTTGTTCGTATATTCAAAGCATAACCTCGTTGTGAATGGGGTGTAACCACCATCTGGATTCATCAAAATAGCACATACGCCATGCCCACTGTAATTAGAAGAGCCATCGAACATCATTTTTCAATAGGAACTTGGCTCGGGACCATCATCTGGACAAGGTTCTTCACAATCTTTCTTTATCAGCATAACGTCTTCATCTGGGAAGTCAAGCTTTAGAGGCTCATATTCTTCAACTGGTTTCTCTGCAAGGTAATATGACAAGATACTCCCTTCTGCAAGGTAATATATGATATATCATATATTTCCTGAGACGTTTGGAAGACTATGCTAAAGCACAACAAGTTTCCTACAAGAGTGAATATTTGCTTCCGCATTCAGTAAACTTCTTGCTTAGATAGTAGATAGCATGTTCCTTATGTCTAGTCTCATCATGTTGCCCCAATACATAACCCATAGATCCTTCTAACATGGTCAGATACATAAACAGAGGTTTTCCTGGCACAGGAGGAATTAGGATTAGAGGTTCTTGTAGATAACCCTTGATCTTTTCGAAGGCTAGCTGAAAATCGGGATTCCATTTAACTGCTTGATCCTTTCGGAGCAGCTTGAAGATAGGCTCACAAGTAGCAGTCATATTAAAGATGAATCTGGAGATGTAGTTTAGACTTCCAAGAAAACCTGTGACTTGCTTCTCTGCCTGCGGAGTGGATATTTCTTGAATGACTCTAACTTTATACGGGTTAACTTCAATACCTTGCTGGCTAACAATGAACCCAAGCAGCTTTCTAAACCTAACTCCAAAAGTACACTTAATTGGATTTAGTCGCAATCTGAACTTTCTGAGACACTTAAACAGTTTAAATAAATGATACACATAGTCCTCTTTGCTTTGGAATTTAGCGATCATGTCATCGACATAGACTTCAATCTTCTTGTGCATCATGTCATGGAAAGGCATAAACATCGCCCTTTGGTAAGTGGCACCTGCATTTTTTAGTCCAAATGACATGACCTTATAACAATAGGTCCCCTAAGGTGCAATGAATGTAGTTTTTTCCATGTCATCAGAATCCATTCTGATCTGGTTGTAGCCTAAGAAACCATCCGTGAAAGAAAAGATAGTGAATCTAGCAGTATTATCCACCAAGGTATCAATGTGCGGGAGAGGGAAGTCATCCTTTGGAATGACCTTGTTCAAATCCCTATAGTCGACACATATTCGAACCTTTCCATCCTTCTTCAGTATAAGAACAATATTGGCTACCCACTGAGGTTATTTCACAATAACAAGAAATCTAACATCAATTTGTCTTTTCATCTCTTCTCTAATCTTCAAGGCCATGTCTAGTATTATCCTTCAGAGTTTCTACTTCACAAGAGGACAATCGGGTCAGAGTGGTAGCTTATGAACGACGATGCATGTGTCCAAGTCGGGCATATCTTAATACGACCATGCAAACACATCCACATATCTTGTAGAAGCTTGACCAACCTTGCCTTGACATCTGCCCCTAGTGTGGTGCCAATCTTGATTTCCTTTCTCACCTCTTCACTGCCCAAGTTGATGCTTCCAACCTGCTTTTGGTGAGGTTGGAGATTTGTGTACTCATATTCAAGCATCTTAGCCAATTCTTCTAGGATATCACAATCTTCCTCACTCTCTTCATCGACTTGATTGATGGGTGTATCAAAGTTAGGAGAGATTGGAGAGTCATCGGATTCTGTGTGAGTATCAATAATTCAACATGTTTTAGATGATTTCTTTTATTAAAATGAAAAAACAAAAGATGCAAAGGGATAATGCTTTTCTTTTCAGTTGTTTTCTAAAAGATTGTCATTTTCATTTGAAGCAAAAAAAGGAGAAAAATAGTAAATGAACAAAACAGGAATTTAACAAAATGCCTTAATTCATTAAGATTTAAAAATCAGAAGGGGACCCTACAAAATGATCATATAGCCTTGGCCACGGCTATGGATTTTGAAAACATCAAAATGACTAAATAACAAAGTTACTTTGATAAAGGGCAAATATCGAGAATCTCCATAGAATCCCAATTGCTCAAAGCCATATCAGAATGGTACACCAAAATGCTTAAGTCTTCATCTTCATAATCTTCGCCAATTGCATTCACTTGGAAGCCAACACTGACGAACACCTCTTTGATTTCCTTTGGATGACCCTTGATTGGAGTTAATGCTATCTTAGCAGTTGGTTTGTAACCCAACCCAAAATGGTCCATTTTGACTTTGACGTTGATCACTTCACCCTAACCCTCTATTTTACCTTCCTCAATGGTGGAAATGGTGCTTTTCAAGGATGCAAAAGATGGAACAATTTTCTGCACAGGCTCCTCTACCTCTAACAAGACTACATTAGCAATTTCAAGTGCTTGGAAAGAAGTTTCCAGCGCGTCTTCATCTGCCTCAATATATCTGAAGGAAGAAAGATTACTTACCATGAGATACAATAAACTTCATTTTCTAATGCAAGGCTGATGTGACCGCCCCAGCAGCATGGATCCATGGCCTTCCTGACAAGCATTTATAATTGGGGTTTATATTCATAACCTGAAAGGTTATACCAAATACATAGGGACCAATAAGAATAGGCAACTTCACTTCACCAATCACGGTCCTTCTCGAACTATCAAACGCTTTCACAACCAGAGCACTTGGTTTCATCTCTGCTCCAACATATGCAAGCTTTACAAGAGTTCTTTTGGGTAACACATTGAAGGATGAACCAGTGTTTACCAACACCCTAGCCAATGTATCCTCTTGACATTTAATAAAAATGTGCAAGGAACAATTATGATTGTTACCTTCTTTGGGAAATTCCCCCACATCAAAGCTTAATATGTTACAAGCAGTAATGTTAGCTATCGCCCATGGGAGGGAGCACACGAGGGGAGACAATATTGAAATTTTGGATGGCGTCTGATGCAGTTCGTCAACAACCATGTAATCGCTTTTCTTTACAATTATGAGAAATTCTTCATCTTCATCGAAAGAGACAACTTCCTTGCCTTTTGAGGGAACAATTGTAGTTTCTTTTGACATCTGAGGTACCACACGAATATGAGGGTTATAAATTTGACCACTGCGGGTTATTCTGCTCGACCTTACTATATTTTCACCTCATCATTAACAACTTCAACCCTTTTTCTGGATTCACAGCCTTTTGATTATCGGCCACCTCATAATTCCAAGGCACAACTTTTGTACTTTTGTAAGGAAATAGAATTGGTCTTTATTCAATAGATGCTTTCAGAATGTAAACAGTCTTCTTAACTTGAACAGGAGTCACAACTGGATCTGGAAGTTTAGAAACTGGCCTAGGAAAATTGAAGACAAGTTCAACCTCATTGTGAGTAGGCTCGACCAAATTGAATATAGGAGTTGGTAAATTAAACACTGGCTCAATTGTAACCACAACATTCTTCTTCCCACATTTGCTAATCTAAAGCACACCTTGGTCAATTAAAATCTGGACGTCCCTTTGGACTCCTTCACACCCCTTTGGCTGAACAACACATTCAGAACAATTCTTGTGACACATCTTGGCTAAAGCAACTTCAACCAATTTTGCGTGAAATTCTGGCAAAATAGTTTTTATGTCATTTACATCACAGATCAAGACTTCATCAACTTCTTCTATAGCATTGGCAGATGCCTCATGGGCGGGTAACAGATTACTCTTCACATTTGGACTTGTATCATTGAAAGACAAAATCTTCTTCTCAATCAATTCTCTGACAATATGTTTTAAGGCATAACAACCTTTAAGATCATGTCTGGGAGCCCCCTCATGGAAAGAAAAATGGGCGTTAGGATTGTAAAAGGGTGGAAGTGGATCTAGAGGAGGACCCAAAGGCTTTAGAGTTGCCAAGCCTTTCTCAATAAAGAACGGATACAATTCGGTGCAAGTCATAGGGATAGGGGGGATAGGAGGCCTCCCTCCCTACCTTCTACCTTGATTATTCTGGCATTGAGTCAGATTCCTTTGAGGGGCGTTGGATGCTTGTTGATGCTAAGGAGCTGGTGGAGGTTGTTGAAATGCGTGCACTTTTTGATTGAAAGCAGGGGTAACAACTGCCACATATGGTTGAGGGGCAAACTAATATGATGGTTGTTGAATGAACTATTGTTGTTGCTACTGTTGTGGTTGTTGTTTCCAAGATGAATTTCTTCTACTAGCATACATTACAACATTGGGTTCTCCTTCATTCTTTTTATGAAAACTGCTAGAATGCTTTTTGGCATGATTAGTTGCACCATTAGAACTTCCAACTGAACTGCTCATCTTTCCATTCTTCAGACCCAACTCTACTTTGATTCCCACAGCTACCAAATCAGAAAAACTGGCAATGACACTACCCATCATTCTCTCATAAAACTCTGGTCGCACAGTATCGACGAACTTGTCTGCTAGCTCTTTCTCTGACAAAGGAGGATCTACCTGAGAGTCAGTCTCCCTCCATCTTTATGCATATTCCTTAAAAGATTCATAGCTCTTCTGCGACATGCTTAGTAATTGTCTTCTATCTGGCGCCAGATCCATATTGTACTTATAATGCTTAATGAAAGCATCAGAGAGATCTTGAAAGCACCTAATACGAGTCTGATTTAATCCCAAATACCACTTTAACGAAGCACCTTTCAGACTGTCTTGAGAGTAGTGTATCGTCAGCTTGTCATTATCAACATGGGCAACCATTTTTCAGTAGTACATGATCAGATGGCTTTTTGGGCACGAAGCACCTTTATAGTGATCAAAACTAGGAACCTTGAACTTCAGAGGGATAACCAGACCAGATACGAGACCCATTTCTCTGGTAGCAACACCAAAGATTTGATATCCTTCTACAACCCTTAGTCTTTTCTCAATAGTCTCGACGTTCTCACGGACCTTATCATTCTTCTCAAAATCAAATTCAGATGTATCAGGCGCATCATAAACAGGTTGGTGTTCATTGAAGTATGGTTGCAAGTGTGTGTGCGCAACAGCTGGTGCAAATGTAGGAACTATGTATGGAGCTTCGAAAACCAGAGGCACAGTTTGTTGAGTAGTATGAGCCACAACAGGTGCAAGCACAAAACCAGGAGGTAAACCAAATGGAGGTAGATTTGTTGTAGTAATAATCGGAGTAGGTTCCACAACAGTGTTGACAATTTTGGAGACAACAGTGGGCTGGGTGTCCATTTTTGCATGAATAACCTGCAACATTTCCATGATTTATCCCATGTTGCCACTCAAGTCTTCCAAATCATTGTTGACTCGATCCATTTCATGATTCTCTTCCATCCTTATTCTGGTCTGAGCACAAGTATTGTACTGATGTGGAGGATTCAGCTTGGAAACTGGAGATGATAAGAGGGAAATGAATTTTGCTTGAAGACATGCAATGCAAGGATGTGAATGGGAATGCAAAATGTCTCGTGAAACTTAATAAGTATTTGAAAACATCAAGGAGATATCATCAAAAGAAACTCATTTCATTAATCAAAGGATGGGATTACAAATTTACTACTTCTTATAAGAGTCCTAAACAAAAAGCTAAATAAAAGCTAACAACAGTCCTAAGGAGATTCTTCTAGCAGCCTCATATTGAGCTTCTTGATCTGCTCATCCATCTGAGTCTTCTCGAGAATTAGCTTATCCATAATCAACTTCCAATAAGTTGACTGAGGGCTAGAAGAAAATAAATCCTCTTGCACATGCCTCTTCTTACAAGAGAGTACTTCTTCAATCTACATCGGTAGTTGTCTTTGGAGTTCTACGTTCTCTTCAATGACCACTTGATACTTGTTCTTCTAAGCATTTCCTTCTTGTTGCGCTTTTCTTAAAGGATCTTTAAGTTCTCTACTTCAGACATGAAAAATCAAAGTGGGCTTTTTCTTTAAAGATATGGGCTCTTGACGAGGATATGATCTTCAGCTTGATGGCCCTATCTCGAACCCATTGGAGGTAGGGTTCCAAAGAAACAAAATTAGGTTTTCCCAAGTCTTTCTTTCCTCTGTTGTGCAAATGATGCCAAGCAACCACAATATTATCCTTAATATCCTTGCTATCTTCACCATCCTTGAAGAACATACTCTCCACATGAACACCATTGGGTTTGTCTTTCAAAGGATACCCTAGTTGACGGCGAGCCAAGAATAGATTATAATCGATCCCTCCTTTGGTACCAAGAAGAGGTATATACCAAAGAGAAATGGGTTTCCCCTATTGAAGTTCGCACTGAAAGTTTGTATCCGTGCAAAGAAAATGGTAGCATTTCATGCCAATATTTGTAAGTCTTGACCATTTTTTGCAGTATTTTCTTAATATTTTTGTTTGCAGCTTCAACAGCTCCATTCATCTTTGGACAGTAAGGAGAAGAATTGCAATGTGCAATCTTGAAACTTTCGCATAATTCCTTCATGGTTCTGTTGTTTAGATTGGTACCGTTGTCTGTTATGATTCGGCTTGGAATTCCATAACGGCGGATAATTTCTTTCTTGATGAATTGGGCAACTACTTGCTTAGTCACGTTGGTGTAGGAAGCAGCTTCTACCTATTTTGTAAAGTAATCAATAGCAACTAGAATGAATCGGTGACCATTGGGAGCTTTCGGCTTAATTGCCCTAATCATGTCAATGCCCCATATTGAGAAAGGTCATGGTGAAGATAAAACATTCAGCGGTGTTGGAGGTACGTGGACCTTGTCAGCATAAATTCGGCACTTATGACATTTCCTGGCATATTGGATGCAATTGGATTCCATGGTTAACAAGTAATATCCAGCCCTCAAAATTTTCTTGGACATAGCATAACCATTGGCATGAGTTCCAAAGGTTCCTTCATGAATCGCTTGAAGTAACATGTCTACTTCACGTTTGTCAACACATCTTAGCAGAACCATGTCGTAGTTTCTCTTGTATAGCACATTGTTGCTGATGAAGAACTTAGATGCCAATCTTCTCAGAGTCTTCTTGTCAAGATTAGTAGCATCAGCTGGATACTCTTGCTTGAGCAGATAATTCTTAATGTCATGAAACCAAGGCTTGTCATCAGTTTCTTCTTCAACCATCTGACAGTAGGCAAGCTCAGTCTTGCGTTCAATTTGAATGAGAGTAGCATCATTGAAATATCTGACTTTCCACATTGAGGCTAAGATGGCTAGAGCATCGACAATATGGTTTTCAGATCTCGGAACATGTTTGAAAGTGATCTCATCAAAGTATTCAATCATTTCAACAATGTAGGCCCTGTACGGGATTAAATTCTCATGTTTGGTTTACCATTCACGTGTAACTTGATAAATAACCAAAGTTGAATCTCCACTCACTTCAAGAATTTTGATTCTGAGGTCAATAGCTGCTTCAAGGCCAAGAATGCATGCTTCATATTCGGCGATATTGTTGGTACATTCAAAGTCTAACCTTGTTTTAAATGGGCTATAACCACCTTCTAGATTCATCAGAACGACGCCTATGCCATGCCCACTGTAATTAGAGGAACCATCAAACATCATCTTCCAATAGAGACCCGGCTCGGGGCCTTCATCAGGACCTGGCTCTTCATAATCCTTCACTAACACAATGTCTTCATCAGGAAAGTCAAACTTGAGAGGCTCATAGTCTTCAACCGGTTGGTCTGCAAGATAATATGACAAGATACTTCCATTGATAGCTTTCTGAGTCACGTACTGGATGTCGTATTCGGATAACAACATGTGCCAACGGGAAAGTCTTCCAGTCTGAGCAGGCTTTTCAAAAATATACTTTATTGGACCCACTTTCGAAATCAACAAAGTGGTGTGACAAATCAAGTATTGTCTGAGACGCCTAGTAGCCCATGCTAGCGCACAACAAGTCTTCTCCAAAAGTGAATATCTGCTTTCACAATCGGTAAAATTCTTGCTCAAGTAGTAGATGGCATGCTCTTTTCGTCCAGTCTCATCATGTTGACCCAGTACGCAACCCATAGACTTCTCAAGAACAGTAAGGTACATAAAGAGTGGTCTTCCAGGAACCGGAGGAATCAAGATAGGAGGCTCTTGCAAATAACCCTTGATCTTCTCAAATGCTTGCTGACAATCAGAATTCCAATCAACAGTCTGACCCTTGCATAATAACTTGAACATAGGCTCACAGGTAGCGGTCATATTAGAAATGAATCTGGAGGTATAGTTCAGTCGTCCAAGAAAACATCTGACTTGTGTTTCAGTCTGCGGAGCCGGTATGTCTTGAATGGCTCATACTTTATCGGGATCTACTTCAATTCCTCGTTGGCTGATGATTAAACCAAGTAGTTTTCCTGATCTAACACCAAAGGTACACTTAGTAGGATTCAGTTTCAACTGGTATTTCCTGAGTCATTTAAACAGTTTCAGCAAATGGTCCAAATGGTCCTCTTCATTTTGAGATTTGGAAATCATATCATCAATATAAACTTCGATCTCTTTATGCATCATGTCATGAAAGAGAGCGATCATAGCCCTTTGATATGTTGCCCCTACGTTCTTCAAACTGAAGGGCATAACTTTGTAGCAATAGATTCCCCAAGGAGTAATGAATGTAGTCTTTTCTCTGTTGGCAGGATCCATCTTGATTTATTGTAACTGGAGAAACCATCCATGAATGATAAAACTGCGAAACTGGTTGTATTATCCACAAGTGTATCAATATGTGGCAGAGGGAAATCATCTTTTGGGCTTGTCTTGTTCAAATCCCTGTAATCTACACACATTCTGACTTTACCGTCCTTTTTGGGTACTGGAACAATGTTGGCTACCCAATCAGGATACTTTGCAACCGTAAGGAAACCTGCATCAAGTTATTTCTAAACCTCATCTCAAAATTTCAAAGCCATGTCAGGTCTTGTTCTTCGAAGTTTTTGCTTGATAGGCGGACATTCTGGTTTAAGCGGCAACTTGTGAACAACAATATCAGTGTCTAAACCGGGCATATCTTAATACGACCATGCAAACATATCAGAATATTCCTCTAGAAGCTTGACCAATTTCTGCTTGACCTCGGCCCCAAGTGTTGTACCAATATTGACCTCTTTCTTGTCTTCATCAGTGCCAAGATTAATCAAATCCACCTGCTCTTTATACGGTTGAAGCTCAGTGTACTCATACTCAACCAATTTTGCCAGTTCAGCGGGTACTTCGAAATCTTCCTCACCCTCATCTTCGGCTTGATAAATGGGTGAATCCTAGTCAGGAGTGAAAGTAGGGTCATTGGATTCAACATGGTTTTGGATTGCACTGCATGTTTGAAGGCTTATTTTTATCAAAATGCACAAAGAGAAATGCAAGAGAAAAGAAAATGCTTTTTTTTTTTAGTTTTTGAAGAGAGTTGCCAATTTCATTTTAAAATGTGAAAGCAAAAAAATAGCAAATGAAACAAAAATAATTTAGCAAAATTGCATTTATATTAATATCCTTTTGAAAGTGAAAAGGTGGCCCTACAAAATAATCCAGTAGCTTTGGGCATAACTATGGAATTTTGAAAACAACAGATGAAAACATTAAATTACTTTGAAATGGAAAAATCACGGGGATCTCTATAACTTCCCAGTTGCTCAAAGCTGCATTGCTCTTGAATACCAGGTTGCTCAGGTCTTCATCATCATTATCATCATTGATAGCATTGACTTGGAAACCTCCGCTGACAAACACTTCTTGGAAAGTCTTTGGACGCCCTTTGACATATGTAGAAGCTTTATTATGAGTTGGTTTGTAACCCAACCCGTGGTGATTCGTTTTGGTCTTGATGTCTATCACTTCTCCCCAACCTTCAAGAATGCCCCTGTCGATTGTTGATCTGGTGCTTTTGAAAGATGCGAAAGATGGATTACTCTTGCCCACAGTTTCTTCGAATTCAAATAGGATGGCATTGGCGATCTCAAGTGCTTGGAAAGAAGTTTCCAAAGCGTCTTCATCAGCCTCAATGTAACGGATAGAAGATAGGTTGCTGACCATTAGATCGTCCTCACCGTGTATAATAACCAACTTTTCGTCGACCACAAACTTCATCTTTTAATGCAGAGTTGAAGTTACGGCTCCAGCAGCGTGGATCCAAGGTCTTCCAAGTAGACAACTGTAGTTGGGATTAATGTCCATTACTTGGAATGTGATGTTGAAAACATGTGGTCCAATCAAGATCGGAAGCTCGATTTCTCCAATCACTGTTCTGCGAGAACCATCAAAAGCTTTGACAATCAAAGAAGTAGGCTTCATCACAGTCTCTTTGCAAGCCAACTTGGTGAGAACTCTCTTGGGTAGGACGTTCAAAGATGAACCGGTATCCACAAGCACCCTTGATAAGTTATCCTCCTGACATTTCACCGATATATGTAAAGCACAGTTGTGATTCTGACCTTCTCTTGATAGCTCCTCGTTACTGAAGCTAAGAGTATTGCAGGCAGTAATGTTGGCAACCACACTGTCAAATTGGCCGGTAGTAATGTCTTGAGCAACATGAGCTTGAGCCAATATCTTCTGTAAAGCAGTTCGATGAGCAGGTGAACTCAACAACAGGGATAAGATAGAGATCTTGGAAGGAGTCTGATGAAATTGATCAATGACTTTGTAATCACTCTTCTTAATGATCCTCAAAAATTTATCACCCTCATCATAGGTAACTGCTTCTTTACCTTTGTCTTTGGCAGGCATGGTGGTAACAGTTTCTTTCAGCGGAGCCTCGCTGAATCGGGGAGTATAAACACGACCACTGCGAGTCATCTTCCTTGCCCCAACTATATCTGACACATTTTCATTACCAGTCTTCAATTCTTCCCTCGGAACAACCTTCCCAGATTCCTTGTCAATCATGGTCACATCGTATTTCCAGGGTACAACTTTAGGATCACTGAAATGAAACGGACTAGGCTTTTGAATGACTACCAGCTTCGGCTGATTCACTGTAGGAGTAACCGGCTTGGATATGTTGAACACGGGCTTTGCAGAACTTGATCTTGGCAAATTAAACACTGGCACTTTAACATTTGGCTCTGGTAAGTTGAAGACGGGCTCAATCACGACAACTTCATCTTTCTTCACTTTGTTAACCACTTGGAGAAAACCATCATTGATCAATTTCTGAATATTATTCTGAACCAACAAACAGCCCTTGATACTGACATCACAACTTGTACAAATAACATGAGAAGTTGATACTAAACCGGCTTCAAATAGCTTCGAATGGAAAACCCATAGAGGAGTCTTGATCTAAACAACATCAAGGATAAGGCTTTCATCTGATATATCATAAATGGCATTAACGGCCCCATGGTTAGGCAAAGGATTGCTCTTGACATTCGGCTGAGGATCATCAAAAGACAGGATCTTCTTTTCCATTAACTCTCGGACAAGATTCTTGAGAGCATAGCAGCTTTCGAGATCATGGCCAGGCGCACCCGTATGAAATAAACAATGAGCGGTGGCGTTGTAATTGGATGGAAGAGGATTTGGAGGTGGACCCAAAGCTCTGGTAGTAATCAAACCTTGTTGCACTAATGAGGGGTACAACTCGGTGTATGTCATCAGAATCGGAGGACATGGCTTGCATTGTCTTCTGTTGGGAGCATTCTGATGAGGTACCTGATTCTTCGGGTGTTGATAAGCAGGAGCGTTGGGCGCTCGTTGATAGTTGGCAGGAGTTTGCACAGGCTGATAACCAGGATGTTGTTGATATACCGGAGGCTGATAAACAGGAGTCGGTTGCACAAGCTAATATGTAGGAACTTGCTGATTGAAGGCAGGTGTAACAGCAGCTACATATGGTTGTTGAGCAAACTGTACAAGATAACCTTGTTGTTGAACATAGTCCTGCTGATGTTGATAAGGTTGATTTCTTCTTTGGCTTGCAGATACAACATTAGTTTCACCCTCTTTCTTCTTCTGAGAACTGAATGAAGTTTTCTTCGCATGATCTTTAAAGCTTGAACTACCAGCAGCACTGGACATTCTACCACTTTTCAGACTCAATTCAACTTTTACACTAACAACAACAATGTCAGAAAAATTAGCAGTCACACTACCAACCATTCTCTCGTAGAATTCTGGGTGAACAGTATCAATAAACCAATCGGCTAATTCTTTCTCGATCAAAGGAGGTTCTACTTGCGAAGCAATCTCTCTCCACCTCTGAGCATACTGTTTGAATGATTCTGAGCTCTTCTGCGACATACTTAACAGTTGTCTTCGATCAGAAGCCAGATCCATGTTATACTTGTAGTGTTTGATGAAGGCATCAGATAAATCTTGAAAACACTTGATACGAGATTGATCCAAAGTTAAATACCACTTTGAGGAAGCACTCTTCAAACTGTCGTATAAGCAATGTATCATCAACTTGTCGTTCTCAACATGAGCAGCCATCTTACGGTAGTACATTATCAAATGCCTCTTTGGACAAGTAGCACCTTCATAACGGTCGAAGCTCGGAGTCTTGAACTTCGGCGGAATAACCAGACCAGATACCAGACAGACATCTCTGGTAGCAACACCAAAGGTTTGATCACCTTCCATCATTCTCAGCCTTTTATCAATAGTTTCAACATTCTCACGAATTTTTTCATGTCGCCCATCTTCGTCTTCCTTCATGTCAAGAATATCATAAACCGGATCATTGAAATAAGGTTGCACACGAGTATGAACAACAGCTGGTGCAAAAGTCAGAATCATTGGAGGAGCTTTAGAAACCAGAGGAACAACCTGAGGAACCGGTTGAGCAATAGAAACCGCAGCAGGAGGAGGCATAAACCCAAACGGAAGACCATAAGGAGGTACACTTGCAGTAGTAACAGCTGATTGAGGATCCACAACAATGTTGGTAATCTCAGAAACAACAGTAGGCTGAGGATCCATCCTTGCATTGATGACTTGAAGCATCTCCATTATCTGCCCAACACTTCCCCGAAGGTCTTCTAGTTCATTACTAACACGATCAAGCTCTTGGTTTTGTTCCGCCATCTTTTTCTGAGCTCGGGCTCTGGTGTGGTACTGATGCAGAGGACTCAAGGTGACAGAACTGGAAGGCGAAATAACTGAGAATGAGAAACCGGGAGGAAAATGCAAATGCAAAAATCGGGTGCCAATGCAATGCAAAGGTTCTAAGGATTCCAACGGTCGATTGCAAATAGTTTCTAGGAAAACTGAAAAGGTTTTAAACTTTGAATTCAAGATTTTCGAATTTGCAAAGGACAGTTGGATTCCTTGAAACCAGGAATGATATGATGTGTGATGCAATGCACAAACACACAAAGCAAACAAAGGGTCCTAGGTTAGAGGGACATGAGCGGAGCCAAGGTCTACCCATCCCGAAAGGTGAGTACTATGGGTTAATTGTACCTGCAGAACAAGGTTCTAAAGAGGTGCCCAAAGTCATTATTCTGTCTTTCGGATATTATCAATTTCCCGACTACTCGGTGGTTAATAATATTCTCAAGAGAACCTCTTTTGAGTGTAGCATCGCGTAGCAACTAATTTGGGAATACTCCCTCATAGTCATCACACTACGTCCTAGATAAGGCCAAAGTTGTGTTTAGGTAACTACGGTCCCTAGTGTCACAGGCTCCAATCGAGAATAGTGAATTTTTTTCACGATTAACTCGTTCAAGAGTACTGTTTTCGAGAGGGCATCAACTGAGCGATGATTCTCAAGTCAACTTGGTCAGGATTCAACTCCCTATAAGCCTCGTGGAATATATCACCTTCCTATAATAATTTGCACTCAAGTCCGGGTGTAGGACTTATCTCATAACAATGATTCCCAAGCAAGGTACAACATAAATATATACAAGCAGATAATATAGCAAATAGCAAGCATAAAAAACAAGATAGGGGTAACCCTCAAAAGATATATAATCCCCAGTAAAGTCGCCATTTTCTGTTGCGGTTTGACGTCTTTGTAATGGTGGGTTTACGATGATGAATGACAGTTTATGGTTTCAGATGGTGTTGAACGATGATGATAGCGGGATTGTCTCGCGTCTGAGTTTACGGTGGGCGTCAGATTCGCGGTTGACAGATTTTCGATGGTGGGACGATGATGAGAATGGATTTGGTTCTCTGAGTCGCGGTGGCTTTCGGTGATGGTTGTGGTGATTCAGATTTCGCGGGTTTTGGATGGTGTTTTCGTGATTTTCCAGTCTCTGGTGGTGGCTGTTTTATGGTTTTTTTGTTTGGGTTTTGGCAATGATGATTCAAATCTGAGCCTTGAGGGTTTGGATCTGCGGATTCGTATGATTTTCGTTATGGTTTTCCCGTTTGAGAAATCTCTGATTTTTCCGGGCCGATTTCCGTGATGGTTTGATGATTTTTTTTCGTCCTGAACTTATGATTTTCTGTTCTTCTTATACTATCTTCTTCCTCTTGAAGCGATTTAAACGCCTTAACGCCACTTTCCTTTCCGAGCAGAACATGTTTTGGCATGTTTTATGTTTTTCTATTTTCGGATTTGGAACTTTGATGATCTTTTTGATGCTGTCGGATTTTGAGATATCGGATTTGATTATATCTAGATCTGTTCATGATTTTCGGACATGTTATTATTAATTTTTTCTATGATAATGAGTCCGGATTTGGGGATGAACTTCTGATTAATTTCCTACTTCATTTTTTTGCTCCATGATTCCTGATGATGAAATCCAGATTTAATTTGGATTTGGATATGGGTTAGGATTTGGATATGGATCTGAATCTGGATTTAACTTAAGGACCCGTTTGGCTAAAAAAATCATTTTTCACAAAACACTTTTTTTCCTCTCTCTAAGAACAGAGTTTACCGGATTTTTGTCAAGGTCGAAAATGGAAAATCGGGAGCTGGCGAAGAAACTTTTTTGTTGCCCTCTCGGAATGCGTGATGATGATAATTTTCTAAGGGTCCAGAACTAGAAATAACATCCTTTTCGATTAAAAAAAATAAATCCAACTTCTAACCATTTGCTATTTTTGCAGGTTCTTTGAAGATTCAGAAGTTTGAAGATTGGACTTAGAATTTAGGACCTTTAGAATTTAGGATTTGAACTTGTAATTCTTCAAAAATGTAAAAAAAAATCGGAATAATGTTGTAAACTGAATAATGTACGAAAATTAATCTTGAATAAAATAAATAAATCCATTCTTGTAGCAAAAATGAATTTTATTCCTCATTTAAATTCCAAGTCGTATCTCGGATAAACCTGGCTTTTGTAACCTGAATTGAATCCACTGATACTTGCGATAAAACTAAATTGATATCCATTATAAATCCGATGCAAAACTGTGAATTCCATTACTTCTGAAATTTAAACTTGTAACCAGCAAAGAAATTGAATACGTGCTCGAACTTGTTTAGATAACTTATTTGAAATAAATCTTGCACCGATTCAAACCCCGAATCCATTCATATTTTAACGCCCTCAAATCAAAACGGTTCATAATTCGATAAAAATTTCAGCCTGTCTAACACACCTGCAAAACGAAACAAACTGGGCAAACTGGTTAGCGGTTAGTTAAAACGAAATACGGAATAAAATGAAATGCAAAATGATCAGTGATCTAAGGGTAAATTTTGGGGTATGACAAACAACAAACACAAGAATAGGTCTTAATGTGATCACAGATTTAGTAATTGGCTACATCTATTCAGAAACGTTTTGCAACCTTGAGGACAAGGTTATTTTTGAAGGGTTAGGTAATGATAGAATTATAGAGTTAATGTTAGACAATTTAATTATTAAATTGAGAAGTAGAATTTATATTAGTTGGGATTTTGTTGTTTAGTTGAGCTTTTAGTCATTGAGCCTTTATTTTACTATCAATTAGTAATATTATATATGTACTCTCACTAAGAGATGAAAGATTATCAAATGAATAAAAATGTCCTTATTTTATTAGTTAGCTTTATTTATATTTCTTAGTATTCTCTACTTTTGTTAGGGTTCATGTTGCGGTGAGAATCGTGATATCAAGCTATTGAATTAACTTGAATCTTTAATTCTTAGAATTCACAACCGGACTTTAATTTATCTAAAGGAAAGGTCTAAAGAAAGAAAGAACCTTTTGCGCGATGTTACAACAACGCTAAGAGATTCGGGGATCGGGGGTTGGTTATGCGTAGGGTAGGTATTTCACATCCTAAACATCTGTAGTACTCTACAGGAACCTTTTATTTATTAGTATGCTAAGTTTGCTAAGGGTTTGCCATGGATTGGGATTGGGTAAAAAGTATGGGTTAATACCTAAAGATATACACTAGGTTTGCTCGCAAAGACATCGCATCTTCTGCCTACGTATCCTAACTAGGATAGAATCAGAGCAATCGTAGTTCACCTCACTAGGTTTGAAGAACACTTGATTACGATCAAGGTTCAAAGGGGAAAAAAACATTACAAGGCTTGTGTAGAGTTTAAGGAAACTCTCTAGATCTAAGTTGAACACTCAAGAAGGGGAAGTAAGTAATCATCTTCATGATTATTACATAGAGTTAACAAACTCTATCCTAAGTTCTAGTTGAAAGAGCACTCCTAACAAGGGGTGGGCTTTTTAGACTTAAGCAAAGTCTAAAGGACAAATTCTAACTTGACTAAGCGTGTGAATGACTTGACAAAGTCGAGGGAGAGAGATGAGCTATCTATGACCCAAGGGTCAACAGAAAGACTTTCCTTTGGAAGGATAGAAGGGGAGACAACTTGGATGAGAATTAAAAAGTTCCATCACTTGGGGAAAAATAAACTTAACAAAGCATAAACAATTAAACGAACATGATGAACATAGGAGACATGGTTACGACCAAAGCGTGCAAGCGTATTACGATGGGTGAGCAAAGATGATTAAAGTAAAAACATGCAAGCGTATTACGATAGGCAAGCAAAGATGGGTAAAGTATAACATGCAAGCGTATTACGATAGGCAAGCATAGATGAGTAAAGTAAAAACATGCAAGCGTATTACGATAGGCAAGCATAGATGAGTAAAGTAAAAACATGCAAGCGTATTACGATAGGCAAGCATAGATGAGTAAAGTATAACATGCAAGCGCATTACGATAGGCAAGCATAGATGAGTAAAGTATATGGTTACGACCATAAGGGAAACAATCATAAACAAATCTTACAAGATAATTCAAGCATGGCTTAAAAGAAATTTCGACAAGAAGCAAGGTAACGACCCTAACAAGTAAACAACTTTCAAGTAGGCAAAAGGAATTGTAAACATGAACAACTTGAAGTATTTTTTCATTAAATGAAACTAGGCAATATTATGAACATTTAGCAAAAAGAATGGATCAAAAATAGTGAAGCATGAGAAAGTTATGAATTTTTTATTTTTCATGAAGGAAATAAAAATAACAAGTGATAAAAAGAATGAAATGGTCATGACAAGAGTTGAACTCATGCCCTCATGTTTACAAGCTTAAAACAAAACCAAGTCCACCACTACGCGCATGTGTTCATTAAATGGAAAAGAAAGAGAAAGTAATAAAACCAGGTAAACAAAATAAAACATGAAAAAGTTGTCCCACTCAGGGATCGAACACATGACTGGTAGGGAAACAAGATACTTAGCGCGCATGTTATAACCACTGGGGTGGCGATACATCCGTGTATTTAGCCACCCCAAAAATTTAAGTACTGAAACAAGGTACAAAATCTGGGCAACTCTTGGGCAAATGCAAGCGGAAACTCAAAATACGTTTTGATCGTAACTCTTTCAATTTTCCACCAAAGTTGATAAAATTCGAGTCTAACTTGCTTGATTTTTTATGAGGAACACATTGGTGCAGTTGGTTTTCTCAAATAAAGCACATACAAAGAAATTCGAATGCACATGCCATGATGAATTTTGAAATGCATTTTGAAAAGCATGGATCAAACAAGATGAAAATAAAGGTGAAAATGGTTTGAACAGATTCTGACTATGCTATGGAAGAAGTTCTAACATGAAAGATAGTCCACAAAACATCATAGCAAAATTAAGGCATGTGAGCTGTTGATTATGAACATGACTTAAATTTAAACCAAGACATAATGACCAAACCAGGTGAGTTCATGATTCATACCAGCCTGCTCAAGCAAAACTCAAATATTAAATTCAAAGGGGAAATCAGCTCCCTACTGAATCCAGTGTGGCTGCCAGTTGGTAAATGGGTGAAGTTAAATGGTAATTTGAGCTTTAATGCCTAAGCAAAATCCAAGACAGCACCATTATCATGACAGTGAGCTCAAAAACATAACAATCTTCTAAAGTTCTAACTCAATCCCAAGACAATCCAGGATCCATACAAACCACCATAATGATGAACTCCCAACAACCACTCTGCGCACAAGACCATGTTGGTCACCACAGTCACCAAGACCTGCTGTAACTGGTGGTGGTAGCAACTAGCTACTTGAAATTTCAAATCACAATTCAGCCTGAATAGAAACAAACTTATGGTGACAACATGAACTTACACAGGCCAAAAAAACTCCTACTGAGTCCTCATCCTCCAACCTCATCAAGGTTCCAAATAGTCAATGCTAACTAGATCTCAATGAGTCTAACTGTCTCAAACAGATAGCAGCTACAAACTTTAGTATCTCCTTACTAAATCCATTTACTGTAACCTTAAACAATGAGTCAAATGTGTTTGAAAAGGAATAAAGAAAAACAATGGAAGCTCTGATGAAGAATTCAGTTTAAACTCTTTTTGTAGACAGTGAGCACAACTGGTTTAAGAACACAAATCACAATGCAAACAATTTTATGACAGCAGAGATGCTAAATGATGAAATACAATGATAAACAACAAGATTGTGCCTTATAGGTATGAATCTCACAGTAACATGAATCATCAATAGTTGTAACAAGTCATGAACCCAAGACATTCATAAATCGTGATTGACTAAACTGCTTGGCACCAACAACTGTAAAACTCTAAAGCAAGGCATGACAGTATGCTCGTGGTGTTTCAAAATGTCAATGGTGAATTCCCAACATAGCTCTCACAATAGGTTTAAAAAAATTACAGTCAAACAAACATAGAGTGTTTTCTCTTGTTAACAGATACCTCAATCATATTGGCAACATGATGCAAACTTAACAACCTCAAGGCAAACACCAATGCACACTGTTGTTGGTATCCAAACAGTTACCAATCCAAAATGATAATTCCCATATGTAACAGAGTTCCAAATCAAGCAGAATGAGCCTCACCTCTTTATGTGCAAATTATTGGTTCTACATAGGTTTTGAGAAATATGTTTTGGACAGCTAATACATCATCCAAGTCTAAATGATAGTCCTATGCAAAAAACCAAAAAACAGATCTAGGCCCGCTTGGGCCAATTGAGCACTGTCAAAACACACCAAACTGATCTAACATAGTATGAGGTTACAATTTGAACATGGATTGAAATCAAACTAGAAACAATTATGGATGAAAACAAAAATGTGTTGGACAGAGCAAATCTCACTCAATGATACATATTAAGCATTGCCAATGCCATGTAAGCCAACAAACTCTTTTTCACAACAGTCAAAGTATGTAAAGGTGGCAAGCAAGTTTGAAACAAAATGGCACATATTGCATACTTTTCACATGAAGACACATCAATAATGCAACAAGCTTGATCATAGCATACACATACACTTATCACCAGAACTGTCTCAACAAGGATCAAACATTTCAAAAATCATGTTAGGCACATAACCTCTTATCTTGAACTAAAAAACAGTGCCAACATTAAAATGCTCATGTAAGCAAGCTTGATATTCTAACCAAAACAAACACAACAGTTATGACAAAATAAATCTCTAAAGTTCAGACATGGCTTATGTGCAGAGATACAACATGAAATGGTTAGCAAACTATTCAGACATAACAATGACCAAAGCCAATAACAAAGCTGGCAGATTTGTGTATATGCTACATTCTTCACATTTCAAACACCAAACATGCCAAGTATGCTTATGATAGAAAAATAAGAAGGAGGGTAACTACCAACCTCTTGTAGACCTCCTTGAGCAAGCTTAAAAGCAAAGAAACCCAAAAATCCTCTTCTTTGGCACAAGTTTGAAGTTTACTTCTTCTTGAAGCAATAAGTGACTTCTTGGGACAGTTTGAGTAAACAAACTTCCAGCTGGTCTTTGAACTCTTAGACAGTTAAAACAAGATGGATATGAGGTGTTGGGGGTGTTGAAGTAGTAGGAATGGACTTAAGTAGTGCCTTGGCTCTCAAAATGCATAAAAGTCAAAATATGGAGATATGAAGATTGACTTTTAGATTGATGAATTTTTTGAGGAAAGTAATGATGGGAACAGTTTCAAATGGTCATTTTAAGGGTGTGTGTGTGGTCTTTGAAGTGTTTTGGTGTTTGGAACAAGAAATGGCATGAAAAGTGCAAAATGGTGGATTTTGGTGATTTTGAGAAGTTTTGCACTTTCAAGCAAGGAAGGAAATGAGAGAGCTATAAGTTTTTGTGTATTCTTGATAGCTCTGGTGTGAAAATGACATAGAGGGAGCCTCTATTTATAGGAAAATGGAGAGTGAGGACAGATTTGTAATCTTGGCATTTTTGAGGGATTTTGAAAAGGAAACCCTTGGCTTGAGGTTTCGTACAGCTGCAAGATTCAAATCCTTGCCTCAACTGATGAATTGTTCAAGTGGAAATGAATGACACAATGTGATTAGAGTGGCTAGGCAAATAGGGGGCTGTTTGCTGCAAGTGGCAAAAGTTTCTCTTTCTTCCTTCTTTAATTGATTATTATATTGTCAACTTGCTTACAAGTTACAAAATCCATCAATCCCTTCTTTCTTCTGGTTTTCCATTCATCTAAACCTTATATTATCAGAATGAAACATAATCCAATGGCTGAGGATGGTCCAAGTTGTTGAAAATTTGATTTGGGAAAAAGTTGAAATGGTGACTCAAGTGTTAAAACACCATCTTGTTAAACTCTCAGCTCATAAGGGCTATGAAGGAGTTCTACCACATTTTAGATAGCCCTCATGTAGCTCTACAACTTTCATGTTTTCATGAGTTTCAGATTCCCAAAGGAACTTGGGCAAATGACCTCTCAAAGTTGTTGAAAAATAAGCCTAAGGGTCTGTTTGGTTCAAATGAGGGGGATGGGAGGGGAGGGAGGGGAGGGGAGGGGAGGGGAGGGGAGGGAATTTTTTAATAAAATAAGTGTTTGGTTCAAAATAGAGGAGGGGAAGGGAGGGGAGGGATTTTAATTAAAAATGTGTTTGGTTCAGAAAGGGAGGGGAGGGGTTTTATTAATAATTTACATTTTTATCCTTATGATCTTATATAAGTCATATGATATTAAAATGTGAAAAATTCCTGCGTATTTTTGTTGGTAATAAAATTTCTAATATTGAGTGATTAAAAAACTATTTATTTGTCACACAAAGTTAAAAAATCGAGTACAATCGATTCGACTTATAACTTTTCAACATAAATTAAACTATATGCCAATAACATCGTTTAAATTGTGATGAATCATATAACAAAACAAATATATAAAATAACTTATTACTAAATATTAATGGTTCAAAATATTTAATAAAATGAATAAACAAAAATAAATAAAATGATATGGTTTACAATTTGATATAAAAAAAAATATGATAGAGTACATAACAAAATTAAAAGAAAAAAACGAATATAACGAAACATAATTTTTTTTATAAAAAAAAGACAATGATTATGATTTATATTAATTATAAAAATTATAAAATAATTTGAAGGTGGAGAACAATTATAATAAGTTGATGAAAACAATCGAGAAAAAACAGTAACACAAAAGATAACAAATAGTTTTGAAATACTGAAATTAAACTGAGGATATTTTAGTAAATATAATAATTTTTAAATATCAAAACTCATATTCCCTCCCCTCCCCTCCAAATCCCCCCAATTCGGAGGGAACCAAAAAGTGTGTTTTGGAGGGATTTTGCTCCCCTCCCCTCCCCTCCCCTCCCCTCCTAAAATTTGAACCAAACATATTTAATTAAAAATTTCCCCTCCCCTCCCCTCCATCTACCCCGAACCAAACACACCCTAAAAGTGAAATTTTTCTAAGTTATTTTCTCTTCTTGTAATGAATTTGATCATAACTCCAAATCTATGCATTTTCTGATCATGGACCACTTTGGGACTTTTGTAGGACTTGTCAAGAGCTTTCCAATGAACTTTGAACCAACTCAATTGGATGTGTGGTTAAGGAGTTATGGTGTTGCCCCTTTCAAAATCCTAATTCCCGACTTTTGCGATTACTCCTCAACCCTTGATCCAATGGTCATGAAATTTTATGGGTAGTTGAAATATGTCATTAGGAACATTTTTGATTTATATCTTGAGGTCCAATTCCTTATGAGTGAAGATTTGACTTTTCGGTCAACCGAACGATCGATCGGTGGCTACCGAGTCGACTGTTGATGCTCTGGGTCCTTTGAAGCCTTGAAACTTCTTGAATAGACTTTACCAAGCCATATGAACTTTATAGATCATGATCCCACCATTGTAACACCTTTTAAACCAAAAGTCAAACCACAATTGACTTTTCCTGCTCGAAAACCCTAATCGGGTATCCTGAACTTCACTGTTTTTGATTCTTGGGTGCAACCTCAAATTGGATTCATACTTGATCCAATGGAATATACTTGATGATGTGGAGACTCAATTCAAGGAGAATCAATCCAAAACGTTGACTGATTAACTTTCAAAACCTCGATTTCGGCTGTACAAAACCCTGATTCTCCTGTAACTTGACAAAGGCAACTTGAAACAGGTTAAGGTTAGATAATCAAATGAGTATGATCCTAAAATGATGATGAAGATCTAAGGGGTCAAAATTTGGGGTATGACAGTTCACATCTAGCATCCTAACATTTGGTGCTCTCATTTCAATCTCATTTATGCTAAATAGAGTTTGTGTGGAATTTTTATGGAGTAGAAGAATCATATTGGTGGATCCTTTCGATTGAAAAATAATTTAGATCCAAAAATATTGTGGAGGATGAGAAGAAGATAAAGGTAGCTACAATGGCAATGAGAGGTTGTGCTCTTAAATGGTGGCAATGGAGGATTCAACCTCATGCCTCGATGTCTTGGAATGCTTTCACAGAAATATTTCTTTGGCATTTTAAACCCAAATGGAGACACCGTTTCTTGAAATTAGATGAAGAAAAGTCCATAGATCTAACATCTGTTAAGGGGGTGTAAAAGAAGAAACATATATGTACACAACACAAGTGCATCAACCAAATCTGATGATACAGCAAGATGTAGAAACAGAGACAGTGAGAGAGAACTCACCACAGAAATCACCACCGGCGTCAATATTTCATCGACCACCGGCACCGCTACCACCTCTAAAACTACATGACAGTATTTTAGCTCATTTCTTCACTTTTGACGTTGTTCATGATGCCTTTTTTTCAATTCACCTATTCACTTCACTTCACTTGTTGATCCTTCTTTTACTTTATCGAACGCTACCGCCGTTCAAGAATCTCGTGATGAATCATTGCCACAAAAACCACCGATGGTGAAAACCTAGACCAAATATCCTTCTTTTACTCTAGTTTTGTTAGGGTTCATATATAGCATATGTGACTGTTAATTTAATTTATACAAATTAAAAATAAACAATATTTATAAAATAAATATTTTAATATAAATTTCATAGTTATAAAATGTATAAAAAAATATGTGAAAATATTCACTCGGGAATAACAATATTACATAAAGTTTTAACTTTGGGACAAATCAAGTTTTAAATATTTTTAGAAATTAAAATGTAACACAATTATAAATTATAATAAGTTCTAAACATGGTCAACAAAGTCCAAACTTTAACATAGAGGAAATGGACCCTTTCAAATACTTAAGATAAATGGCAATTCTTACAAAATAAAACTTCAAAGTGATGTATGTTGTAAGTGTTATTTTCAATGTTTAACCTTTATTAATTATAATTAAGTCTTAAGCAATTGTTAGTAGATTTTTTATTTTTTTTAAAAAAAGTCAAAATGCATTGATGAAATTAAAGAACAAGTTACACCATTTATCATACACCTATTGCAGGAAATTTTACCCCATACCCCTACAATTATACCCATACTCCTATATAAAATTTTTTGGACCAAAATACATTCGTATAAAAATTTATAATTTTTTTCATTTGTTCACCGGAAGACTTTTTGCCAGTCTTCCGGTTCATATTTTTTCTTTTGTTCACCGGATCACTTTTTGGAAGTCTTCCGGTTCACATTTTTTTTCGTTTGTTC
Source organism: Lathyrus sativus (assembly GCA_963859935.3). Taxonomy (NCBI): domain Eukaryota; kingdom Viridiplantae; phylum Streptophyta; class Magnoliopsida; order Fabales; family Fabaceae; genus Lathyrus; species Lathyrus sativus. The sequence continues at coordinate 588,650,443 of OZ012738.1, forward strand.
ACCGGAAGACTTTTTTCAAGTCTTCCGATTCATATTTTTTTCATTTGTTTACCGAAAGACTTTTTGGAAGTCTTTCGGTTCATTTTTTTTTTATTTTTAAATTTTAAAATAAATTATTGACATTATGTGTCATTTTTCTCTCTCTCATTCATCTTTTATTTTATATTAAAATTTCATTATTGAACATCAATTCATTTTTTCTTGCTCAATAAATTCAGATTTTTGCCTTAAATATATAGTTTTCATATACTGATAATTTAAATTAGAATAAAAATATTATTAATAAAATAGTTGAGACAAGTGAGTAAAAAACAAATAGATCATAACCTTTTTCATTATTTGCTTGTTGGAATTATATTATTATTATTATTATCAATATTATTAAGTTTTTTATTATATATATATATATATATATATATATATATATATATATATATATATATATATATATATATATATATATATATATATATATATATATATATAATAGTTATTTTTATGTAATAAAATAAGAATGAATCTGAACTATTAAATTTTAAAATAAATTATTGACATTATGTGTTTGTTTTTTCATCCATCATTTATTTTATATTAAAAAATTTATTATTGGACATCAATTCATTTTTTGCTTGTTCAATGAATTCAGATTTTTTCCTTAAATATATAGTTTTTAAATACTGATAATTTAAAGAAGGATTAATATATGTTTCGGTCAATGTTTGAATCCAAAAACTTAAAATAATTCTTTGATATTGGATTAAATAAAATTTGGTCAATTATAATTTTTTTTATTTACTATCCTATTATATAATTTCTTAAAAATTAACATTTATATAATATTGTCAAATATTATAATATTTTTAATCATCTTAACGTTGATTTTTTAATTCTATTCATGAATTCAAATCAAAAGTAGAATATATAATATACAATTATAGTTCTTAGTCATTTAATTTTATTTAATCCAATATCAAAGAATTATTTTAAGTTTTTGGATTCAAACATTGACCGAAACATATATTAATCATTATTTAAATTATCAGTATTTGAAAACTATATATTTAAGGAAAAAATCTGAATTTATTGAACAAGGAAAAAATGAATTGATGTCGAATAATAAATTTTTTAATATAAAATAAATGATAGAGAAAAAAACAAACACATAATGTCAATAATTTATTTTAAAATTTAATAGTTCAGTTTCATTCTTATTTTATTACATAAAAATAACTATTATATATATATATATATATATATATATATATATATATATATATATATATATATATATATATATATATATATATATATATATATATATATATATATATATATATATATATATATATATATATATATATATATATATATATATATATATATATATATATATATATATTATAATAATTATTATAATAATAAAAAAATTAATAATATTGATAATAATAATAATATAATTCCAAAAGCAAATAATGAAAAAGGTTATGATCTATATGTTTTTTACTCACTTGTCTCAACTATTTTTATTAATAATACTTTTATTCTAATTTAAATTATCAGTATATGAAAACTATATATTTAAGGCAAAAATTTGAATTTATTGAGAAAGAAAAAAATGAATTGATGTTCAATAATAAACTTTTAATATAAAATAAAAGATGAATGTGAGAGAGAAAAATGACACATAATGTCAATAATTTATTTTAAAATTTAAAAATTAAAAAAAAATATGAACTGACTTCCAAAAAGTCTTCTGATAAACAAACCAAAAAAATATGAACCAGAAGACTTGTAAAAAGTCTTCCGGTGAACAAACGAAAAAATGTGAATCGGAAGACTTCCAAAAAGTCTTCCGGTGAACAAAAGAAAAAAATATGAACCGGAAGACTTGCAAGTCTTCCGGTGAACAAATAAAAAAAATTATAAATTTTTATACGAGGGTATTTTGGTCCAAAAAATTTTATGTAGGGGTATGGATATAATTGTAGGGGTATGAGATAAAATTTCCCCACTCAATATCTAACTCGTATTACACCAATGTTGCTCCAATAACCTAATATAACAGATTAATCAAACTAATTAGTTAAACACTTAGTACATAAATCAACTGCCACCTTCTAATTCAACTATGAGATGATTAAGCCACAATTCAGCAATAAAGCACCTTAATCAACACAACTAACTCGAGTCGATGTCTTTCTAATTCAAACATATATTAAATCTCCAAATAATTCAAGGATAATGCAATGCCGAAATAAAACACATTATGTAATATGGATCATGGCCTCTTGAAAGCAGTTTTCTGACTATCTAGGTGTGCCAAATGTAGTGGAACCTTATCCTCTACACCAACAAAACTATACCATTTTCCCTCTACATGATTTCGCCTTACTATCAATCAATTACATATAAAATAAAATTTGCCCCTCTACTTGTGAAACAAGAACAATTGGCCAAGCGATTTGTGGTTGGATTGCTTTCCTGCGTAGAGATTCTATAAATTCACCCGTCCATGATCCCCAAACATGTCTTCGGGTGCGTCCATATTGACTTTATGCAAAGTCATCTCTGGTAATTTTTTTTTCCTCTTCCACCAGGTTTTTAAGATTGATTTCTTTATTTAGGAAATGTTATTACACGTGATTGACACGTTTTTATAAACAACATGTAATACAAAATATCATGATATTATGTTAAGACATTTTGTCTCTATGGACTCAAAAGAGGAGTCAAATATCTGGAAAATATGTCCCGTACATTGTGGAACATTCGGCCTAAAAAACTAGTTGCGCAGTAGCAGAATCTCACGCCTGATTTGTTTTCTTATTGGGTGATTGTTTGTGCACTTTTGGGATTAAGGAAATAATTCTCTAAGATCGGTTATTAAAGATAAATCTGATTAATAGAGAATTAGTTTATTATAGATTGCAAATTAAATTAAATTAAATTATATTTTCAAGTTGCGCTTTTTGGTATTTCTTCAGCCGCAAGCTTTCTAAAGCCTTAACACCAAATGCAGTTGAATGTTTTGCTATTTAAAGTGATGCTCTCCATATAAAAGACTTAAACCTTGATAGATATTTCAAGGCGTATTTTAGTTATCGAGTCTTTGTGTTTTCGTGTGTATAACTTGTGAAAGTCTATTCATTTGAATCATTCTTATACAAAGGAACAAAGTTTGATTTTTGAGTTGTAATAATTTCATCATTTAAACGATTTTGTAATTATTCAACACTAGGGATAATGGTTGATAGAAAGTGAGAGGGGTCTCATATTTAGGGAAGTCCTAAATAGAAATTCACGGGTAATATTAAGAAAAAAAAGACATTGAACTAAAAGAGTTCATCTAAGACAAATTTGTACTTTTATTATTAAGAGTGGATTTTCTTTCTTGGTAAACGCCTTATCGTATGTGATATTGCACCAAACTTGGTTACCAATTTCTTGTGTCCTATTTACTTTATCCGATTTTTAATTGTTGATGGATTAATCATGTCATACACATTGTCTGCCACATTATGTTTGACATCTTTCTAGAGGGAGAACGGGATTTTAATTCTCATTTGAGCAGGCACCATGTTTTGGTTGGGTGAGCTTCATGGAATCTATAAGCTAGGTTCAAATGGATAACGGTAAAGAATGGGGATCTGTTACTCGGCCACCTACTCTATATGGCACAAACTATGACTATTTTAAAGCTCACATGATTGTTTTTATCAAATCCTTGGACAACAAAACATGGAAGACATTCATCAAAGGATGGACACATCCAATGGTTAATGCTCAAGGCGGTACTCAATCCATAAAGCCAGAAGCATATTTTTCCAAAGAGGAAGATGATTAATCTCATGCAAATTCTCGTGCTCTTAATGTCATATTCAATGGAGTTGACAAAAATGTATTTCATCTTATCAACATGTGTACTAAAGCCAAAGAAGCTTGAAAGATTCTCAAAACTGCGCATGAAGGCGCCTCAAAAGTTTGTATGTCAAGACTTTAACTTCTCACAACCAAGTTTGAGAACTTGAGAATGAAAGAAGACGAAACCATTCTTGACTTCTATGTTCGTGTTCATGACATATCAAATAACTCGTTTTCTCTTGGTTAAAAAATATCTGAAGAAAAACAGGCCAGAAAAATTCTCGAATCTCTTCCAAAGAAGTTTGACATGAAAGTTACTATTATAGAAGAAACTCAGGATAACAGTTCGATCAAAGTGGTTGAACTTATTGGCTCATTGCTAACTTTTGAAAGTAAGGGTATTGGTTTTGATTACAGTTATATGAATGGAGAAAATAAATATGTTCCTCCTGAACAAAAAATGGAGTTCCAAATGACATACTACATGAAATAGCAACCTACTAGATGCTATTATCAATGCAAAAGTCCTTTCAAGAAACCTTTTTGGAGATGTCACCAATGTGAACATTTTGGCCATATTCGTCCCTTCTGCTATAAACTTCATGGTAGATCTTATTATCCTCACAAGCAGCAACCAACTAAGAAAAAACCAAGAAATGATCGTGTCCGACAGGTCTAGAAAGCTAAGGAGACAACTATAAGTCACATTGCTCACACCTATCTAAGAGCATCCTCTTATGAAGATGTGTACCTTGATAGTGGTTGTTCCATACACATGACAGAAGAGAAGAACTATTTGAAAGAGGTAAAACCCTATACTAATAGTTTTGTTACTTTTGGTGATGATGCTAAAAGCAAGATCATGGGAAAGGGGAAGTTGGTTTATCCAAGTCTCCCAAATTTGGAAGATATGTGATCGGGATCTTTGGGTCCATTTTAATCATTCTGAATGCATTGTCATAAACAAAAGCCAGAAAGAAATCATGAAAGGTACAATGTCTTCTAATAACTGTTACATGTGGATATCTCCTTCAAATGACCAACCTTTAACTTGTCTGGTCATTAAAGAGGATGAGCCCAAGTTGTGACACAAAAAACTTGGTCATCTAAATCTCTGAATCATGAGAAAGATTATATCAGTTAAGGCCATCAATATCCTTCCTAACCTAAAGATTAAGGAAGGAAGAATTTGTGGAGACTTTCAGATTGGAAAATAGACCAAGATGCCTTACAAGAAGCTACAACATCTTACAAAAACAAAAGTTCTGAAGTTACTTCACATGGATCTCATGGAACTCGTGCAAGTTGAGAGCTTGGATGGAAGAAGATATGTCTTTGTGTGTGTTATAGCTACTCAAGATTCACCTAGATTGACTTTAGAGAAAAATCAGACACATTTACCAGCTTTGAAAGGTTATGCATGTTGGACATGTGACTTCTCACACAAGAGGGGGTGAATTGTGTGGTTCTAAAAAACATGGTTTTGAAAAATTTTGTGGATTAAAATCAGAGTTTAAAACCATTTTGAAAATAGTTTAAATATTAAGCAACAGGAATTAAATTGTTGAATATAAATTGCAGGAAATAAAGAGTTTAGGGAAAGAGAAGAACACCAAGAATTATATAGGTTCAGTTAATAAACGACATAGTATTATCCCCAAGAGTTGATCTTGAAAGTATCCAATAAATTTTAAGAGCTTTTAGTAGGTAATACTTGTAACACCCTTCTAATCCCCACGGAAAAATACATATTTAATCAGAGTAAATTAACATGCTTTCACAAAGGGCGTCACACATAATTACAAAATCTTAACATTCACCTGTCATACTCATGTAACATTGAAATAAATAGTCATTCTATTAAATTTTCATCTTGCATGAAGCAGTGGATTCAATTTGGTTTACATAACTCTTCACAGAAAATTCATGTTCATCACATAATCATCAACACTTAGGCACAGAGGCCATTATCACATATTTCAAATACATTTAAAACACAACTTAGAATATATAATATATCTCTAAGGCATAAACCCCGCGATCCCAGTGTTACATAACCAGAGCATGACTTGACCCAACATTATTAAATACTAATAGCTGCACCAACAGCGGCCTCGCAACTACTACCAGTACTACTCCTTGGTACCTGCACGATGTCATGTATGACATCATTCCAGCAGAAGGGTGAGAAACATTACCATAATAATCAATGCACATAATCATATATCAATGCACAAGTACAAATTATATATATTTCACAGTTTCTCACTACAATGCCTCACAATCCACTATCATACATCATAATGTATATATGTATAAAACCAAGCATTTTATCATGCATACATTCACAATTACAATTAATCCACATAGACTTATACATTATGTTTCATTTACCGCCAATCATATAAACATACACAATCATACTTAATCAGCAATTCATTAGTCAATATCTTTCACATTTACATTATTCTCACATCTACCAAGCAAAACATATATATATATATATATATATATATATATATATATATATATATATATATATATATATATATATATATATATATATATATATATATATATATATATATATATATATATATATATATATATATATATATATATATATATATATATATATATATATATATATATATATATATATATATATATATATATATATATATATACACTATTACATCCTCTGGCATTATTCATAATTTCTCATATACACTACAACCAAGCACATTCAATCATGCTTCTATAATTCACATCATTTTCACATAAACATACACATACATGTTTATTTCACCAATGCATCATATAAAGATGAATCATGCAACTCATAGAGACCGACTCATGACTCTATGCAGATGCAAATGCGGTACCGACTCAATTCAACAGGTTCAATTGAAGAACCAAAAATAACCATCGTTCACACTCCACAAGGGCACACGAGATTTTAAAGATTCTCCGAGGAATCAATAAATAACCATCGCTCACACCCCACATGGGCACACGAGGTTCTGCAGATTTTTCGAGGAATCAATAAATAACCATCGCTCACACCCCACAAGGGCACACGAGGTTCTGTAGATTCTCCAAGGAATCAATAAATAACCATCGCTCACACCCCACAACGGCATACGAGGTTCTGCAGATTCTCCGAGGAATCAGACACACAAGTATGTAATTATGATGCTTCACATGCAAAATGACCTAATCAATTATAGACCATCGCTCACACCCCACAATGGCACGCGATGTCTCTGCAGATCCTCCACGGGATCAACCGATACAACATGCATACGTGTTTGCAAACATACTCATGCATTCATTACATATCACATACACTAATCATACCTTCACAATGTATATAGCATTCATCATTCGTCACGCATCAACACATACGTTCAATATACACTCGCAAATATATTTACCCTATATTTGTCATTCATCTCATATTGTTTCATACTAGATTCGCATTCATAACTCACAATTATCGTGCCAAACGAAAACAAACTCAATCCCACCCAATAATGCATTTTTAATTAATTTAAACAATGCATCACATATGCCAAAAGGCCACATATTCACAACCAATTCATAATCTAGGATTCACGCCATACGGCTACCCACAGCATAACGTACACAAGCTATTCGCTACATGCTAAAACCAAAGACATCAACATTGGATGGAAACAATTAAAATAAAACAAATGTTGTCCCATTCGCCAACCTTCGCCTGGCGAAGCCATTGGCAAACCCTCGCTGCAACGTTCGCCTGACGAACTTACCAGCGAAGACCACTGGGAGCTATTCTGGAATTACTCGCTAGCACACTCGCCTGGCGAACCTTCGCCACTCTCATTTGCCTGGCGAACTTGCCAGCAAAGACAGGGTGTTTGGTTCTGACTTGATTCGCTACCGTTCGCTGGGCTTCGCCTGGCGAAGCCTCGCTGCCATTCGCCTGGCGAACCTGCGAGATCAGAACTTCCATGGTTGTCCAAAAGCCTAAACCTCACAAAACCAACCGATTTAATCCAAATCAGCCCCAGTAGCACAACCCACTCATCACTCGACTATACTACACCGTCTATTCCAAATTCTAACCGATAAAACTCAGTTTCTACCGGTTAAACTCATTTCGACCTAAAATGGAAAATATCCAAAAACACCCAAACAATCCAACACACATACACAATGATTAAGATAGTAAGATTTCACACCATTACCTCGATTAATCGGAAGCTAGAGGATGTTCTTGATGATTCTCCAAGTTTCCTCTTTTTCTCCTCCTTTTCTCTTCTTTCTCTTTCTTTCCCTTTCTTTTCTCTTCCTTCTTTCTTTTCTTTTCCACTTCCTCATATATATATATATATATATATATATATATATATATATATATATATATATATATATATATATATATATATATATATATATATATATATATATATATATATATATATATATATATATATATATATATATATATATATATATATATATATATATATATATATATATATATATATATATATATATATATATATATATATATATATATATATATATATATATATATATATATATATATATATATATATATATATATATATATATATATATATATATATATATATATATATATATATATATATATATATATATATATATATATATATATATATATATATATATATATATATATATATATATATATATATATATATATATATATATATATATATATATATATATATATATATATATATATATATCTTTCCCTTTATTTCTATCCAATATATTCCCTCTCTCAAACATCTATAAATCCATTTAAACAATCATCTAATTATTCAAATAATTAGAATAATCCAAATAAATCAATTAATTAACACAAATAATTAATTATTAAAAATTGGGCTGTTACAACTCTCCCCCACTTTAGGAATTTTCGTCCTCGAAAATGTTACCTCAATGAACCGAGTCGAATACGACTTCCTCATCCCAATCTCTCAAATCCCACTTTCTCTAGTTGGTTCACCCAACTGTCTTTACTGAAGAAATCTTCATTGCCTCGAAGTTACTTCTTGCTCATCAATCTGAACTAGCAAAATACTCAATAGTCAAATCCTTCCTCACTTGTACACCATTTGCCTGAATGAATGCACTTGCACTTCCTCATTAGGCACATACCACATCATGTAAATTCACAAGCGACAGCGGTAAGATAATCTAACATGATACTTCGCTTCTGTTGCGCCACTCTGATACTAAGCAATAAAACACGGTGTGTGCTTCCTAGACTTCAAAGCTCGATCAACACTCGTCACCACTGAAACTCTCAGAACACGTCCTTTCTTGGATCTTCTTGATCTTTTCAGCCGCCTCTTACACAATCCTCAGGTCCGAGCACAACGCTCTCGCCTGAATCATAACAATACAAAGGAGTCCTACACCTCCTACCACACAACGCTTCAGATCCCTATCTGACACAATATTCGACGATACCTCATACAATCTTTATCACTTCAATGATATCCATCTCAACCAGCTCCAACATAGAATGATTAATCCTCATTGGTAGGAAAAGAGTCAATCTAGTCATTCCATCCAAAATCACTCAATTAAAACCATATTCCTCAAATCCGGTTACATCTTTATAGCACTAGGATGGATACTCCATCTACCTCGATACTCTTATTCCGCATAATAATAACTAGAACATAACTCTATCCCGACATCTCATGATACCATTCCCATTAATACGAAAATCAGTCCTTCGACTTAATTCATCAAATTCGACCATCATCATCAGTATATACCAAATTTTCAAATCGATGCATCAACTACTGCGTTGCTCTACCCGAATGGTAATTCAATCTAAAACCATAATCCCTCAGGAGTCCCAATCGTTTTCCTCTGCCTCATATTCAAATCTCCCAATTCAAACCAATACCTTAAGCTCTTGAGATCATCAACCGTTTCAAATCTCACACTAACCAATTGGAGCCTCCAACTCCGGCATAGACATAATAACAACCAACTCTAAGTCACTTGTCAGATAATCCCTCTTATATACTTTAAATTGCCTTCAAGCAACTAAACTCACTGATGTTGCACTTAACATAACTCCCAAACATACCCACGAGGCATCACAAACCACGATAAACAATTCTGTCGAATTTCGGTAAGAATCTACAAACGAGCTGTTGACAGCTCTCCGAAACTCTTTGAAACCCTCTTCGCCTTGGCATAAAAACTGCTTTCCCTCTCACACTGATAACTTAAGTTCCCCATGCTCAACATGATTCCATATCTTCTTTGAATACACTAAAATATCATAGGTTAACACAACCATTTCCTCGCTCAATCAAGTAGGGAAAATCTCATGCCAAACGGATACTCAGTCTCGCAAGTTATGGCGGAAACACACACCACACGCTCTGCATCTACAACAAAATCCAAAAATAGTCCTTCAATAGTTAACTTAATTCCATCTCAATACTCCACCATCATCTAGATCTTTGGACTAGCTTTCCAACGCTTCGAACCGTGCGTCATTCCGAGTTACGGTTCTCCCGTTACGATAAAAACACCAAAACAACTTTCTCTGTCCAGGACTTCCTCGTCAGGCGAACATAGTAGCGAGTCGTTCGCTAGCATGCTCGCTAGGCGAAGGGTCTAGCGAACATGACAGTCCAAAATCTCATTTTCGACCGTTACCTGACTTCCGAATGTCTGATTTTGATTCCGTAAAAAGCTGCGATCTCGAAATTCAACGTACTATAACAATTTCACACTTAGAAGACCATTCAACACATCCTCAACTCTTGGAACACTTAAAGGCCGAGTTACACCGATTTGCACTCCACATTCTTACTTTCTTTAACATCCACCAGATGTCACTATCCACACTTACATACTCGACTTCACAATCTGTCGTCACAGTACACACGCTCGACACCAGTCTCAAAACTACTCCCTCGATTCAATCCTTGTCCATCCAAACAAACATACCATATGGAGTCCTCACTCTCGGACCGGTTCCCGTAACTGAGTTGGTCACAACTCCACTTCACGTTCTGACTGCTAATCACTACCTTGTCAAGATAACTCTTCAAACAACCACAATCAATCGACAAATCGCCAACTTTCCCACTTCCATTATAACTCGAAGATTTCCATCAAAATTCAAACACTTCACACTGTCCTGAGCCGACCTGTAACACCCCCTTTCTATACCCCAAATAAATTAGATGAATCAATTAGGCACATAGAAAATTTATTTCATCAGAGTTTGATTAAAACATGGTATAAAAGAGGCGCATCACATTATCATGAAATTAAACACATACGATACCTGCTCAAAATAGATATGCAACAATGGGTAACCCACATCTCAATATTTAGAATAAAGCGGAAACATCCAAATATTGAATCAATCACATTCATAAAGGTATATACAACCATCAGTTAATTCATGCTTTACAACATATCCACAGCAGATACATACACATATGTATCACAAAAGAATCAAAACAAATGTAACTCCAAAAGAGTCAAAGGCTTCCTAACTACCCAGATGTTACATATTAGAGCCATTGACCAAAAAGAATGAAGACATCGCTTCACAAAAAGAACCTCCAGCTTCCTACTCTGCAATGCCTCATAGAGCATTAGAAAACAGCAGAAGGGTGAGAAACAACATCATAACAGTTAATGCATAAAATTGTATATATACATAGCTCCATAATTATACAAGTTATACTCAAATTATGTTCTCACCACATTAAGCATATACAAATAATCATGTCTCTACACATACACATGAACATTCACTATATTTTCTCCAAACAATCACATACAACATACACAGTTATATTCACGCAACCAATGCATCATACACAGATGACTCATGCAACTCATAGAGACCGACACACGACTCTATGCAGATGCAAATGCGGTACCGACTCATTCAACAAATTCCCTAAGGAATCGAGTATTCAGCAGATCCTCCACGGGATCAAGTACTCAGCAGATTCTCCACGGAATCAAATATTCATCAGATTCTCCACGGAATCGAATATTCAGCAGATCCTCCACGGGATCAAGTACTCAGCAGATTCTCCACGGAATCAAATACTCTAACCAATCCTCCACGGGATTACATGTTATGACCGATTCTCCGAGGAATCACACAATGCAACCGATTCTCCAAGGAATCTAATATAACCATCGTATCATACGAGGTTCTGCAAATCCTCCGAGGGATCATTCAACACAAAAATGCATACTATGCTCACAAACATACTCATTGCATTTATCACATACATAGCATATATCTATCATGCATTCACATTATGCACCATTCCACACATGGTTTACACACATATCAGCCTATCAATGTGTTTCTATTCAATTCGAGCAAATGCACAAGATTGTCAAATATTCAAGATTCATCATTTACTCTACAATCTAGGATTCACGCCTTTAGGCCACCCACAGCACGACATGTCAAAATAGTTCACACATCGATCATTCATATAGGCACTAATCATAATTGAATCAATCAAACATCATGTCATGAACAAACAGCAAAACAAATAACACTGCCAGGTTCGCCAACCTTCGCCTGGCGAAGCCACGCAGCGAATGCTCGCTGACCTTCGCCTGGCGAACTCCCCAGCGAAGTCCACTGGGAGTAATTCTGGAATTACTCGCTGAGGCTCGCTACCCACTCGCCTGGCGAACCTTCGCCAACTCACCTCGCCTGGCGAACTTGCCAGCGAATACAGGGTATTAGCTTCTGACTTGCTTCGCTACAGCTCGCTGGGCTTCGCCTGGCGAAGCTTCGCTGCCATTCGCCTGGCGAACTTGCGAAGACAGAACTTCCATGGCTGTCTCAAAGCCCAAACTCCACACAACCAACCGATTAAATCCAAACCAGTCACAGTAGCACAACCCAACCATCACCCGACTAAACTACATCGTCTAATCCGAGTTCTAACCGATTAAAACCTCATTCTACTCCCAAAACCAACTTCTAACCTAAGTGGAAAAAGAGTAGAACTCTACAAAATCCACACACATACACATACAATCATATACATTAAAGAGATGATGGAGTTTCACACCCTTACCGATCGATTGCAAGCTTTGGTGATGATTCCTTGATGATTCTAGGTTTTCCTCTCCACTTTCTCTTCTCTTTCTCTTCTCCTCTTTTCTTTCTCTTGCTTTTCTTCTTATGTTACTATCTTTCTTTCTTTTTCCTCTCTTATTCTATTTCTATCTCTATTTCTTTCCTCTCAAATTCTTTCCAACACTTATCAATCAATTCTCACACTAAAGTGCTAAATGTTTAAAATGCCCTTTTTACTCTAATTCCCCGAAAACTCTCTGAATCGGTAAAATAGATAAAATAAGCAAAACACCACATAGCAATATATAATTTCTCAATTTAAAATAAACATCAATTAAATAAATTAAAAGACTCAACAATTAATGGGAATTCAGAATCGGGGCGTTACAACTCTCCCCCACTTTAGAAATTTTCGTCCTCGAAAATATTACCTTATTCAAACAACTCTGGATGCGATTCTCGCATCTTGCTCTCCAATTCCCAAGTCATGTTGCCTTCCGCGGCACCTCCCCAGGACACTTTCACAAGCGCAATATCCTTGCCTCTCAGTTTCTTAACTTCACGGTCCAAAATACTAACCGGTAAAACTTCAACTGTAAGGTTATCTCTTACTTCAACTTCATCCATTGGGATCACATGTGACGGATCCGGAACATACTTCCGAAGTTGCGAGACATGGAATACATCATGCAAATTCGAAAGGTTCGGAGGCAACGCCACACGATACGCCACATCACCAACCCGTGCGATAATCTGATACGGACCAATAAAACGAGAAGTCAACTTTCTCGACTTCAAGGCACGACCCACACCCGTAACTGGTGTAACTCTCAAAAACACATGGTCTCCCTCTTGAAACTCGAGATCCTTTCTCCTTTTATCATGATAACTTTTCTGTCTATTCTGAGAAGCTCTCATCTTTTCCCGAATAAATTTCACCTTTTCCGTCATTTGCTGTACCATTTCAGGACCAACTACCGACCTTTCACCCGTCTCATGCCAACACAGAGGTGTTCGACATCTCCGTCCATATAAAGCCTCAAATGGCGCCATACCGATACTCGAATGGAAACTGTTATTATAGGTGAACTCAATCAACGCTAAATAACCGTCCCACGCACCACCTTGTTCAAGCACACAAGCACACAACAGATCTTATAACGATTGAATCGTCCTCTCGGTTTGACCATCCGTTTGCGGATGATATGCCGAACTCAATCTCAACTTAGAACCCAAGGCACCTTGCAAACTCTCCCAAAATCTTGAAGTAAATCTAGGATCTCTATCCGACACAATACTCTTAGGAACTCCATGAAGCTTCACAATAGTGCCAACATAAATCTCGGCTAACCTTTCCAAAGAATAAGTAATATCAATCGGAATAAAGTGAGCCGATTTAGTAAGCCTATCAACAATCACCCAAATAGCATTATGTCCTCCTTGCGTATTCGGCAATCCCGTAACAAAATCCATCGATATACTATCCCATTTCCATTCCGGAATATCCAACGGTTGCATCAATCCACTAGGCTTCTGATGCTCTACCTTAGACTTCTGACAAGTCAAACACGAGTACATAAAACGAGCAACATCGCTTTTCAATCCAGACCACCAAAAGATCTTCTTCAAATCCTGATACATCTTATTCGCTCCCGGATGAATACTTAAGTTACTCCGATGTCCCTCTTCCAATATCATCTTTTTCAAATCCGCATCATCGGGAACACAAATCATCGGGAACACAAATACGACCTCGAAACCTCAAAACTCCTAATTCATCAACTTTGAAATCTTCATTTCCATTCGTCATCAAATCCACAAATTTCAAATCCAACTTTTGCTTTTCACACACCGTAGCAAGGAAATCATTCGTGACATGCAACATACCAAGCTTCACACTACTCGGCGTTAACTCACAAACCAAACTCAAATCTCTAAAGTTCTCCAAAAGTTCCCACTCTCTAACCATCAAGGTAGACACGTGCAACGACTTCCGACTTAAAGCATCGGCTACCACATTCGCCTTACCCGGATGATAATTTAAACCAAAATCATAGTCCTTCAAAAGTTCTAGCCATCTCCTTTGCCTCATATTCAATTCCTTTTGATCAAACAAATACTTCAAACTCTTGTGATCGCTAAAAACTTCAAATCTTGCACCATAAAGATAGTGCCTCCAAATTTTCAAAACGAACACCACGGCCGCTAACTCCAAATCATGAGTAGGATAATTCTTTTCATGCACTCTCAACTGCCTAGAAGCATACGCCACGACCTTCCCATCTTGCATCAATACACCACCCAATCCTGACAAAGAAGCATCGCAATAAACCACAAAAGGTTCCGTAGGATTCGGCAAAATCAAAACTGGCGCTGACGTTAACCTTATGAAACTCTCTTCACAATTAACATCCCAAATAAAAGCCTTTCCTTTACAAGTCAACTGCGTTAACGGAAGTGCTAACCTTGAAAATCCTTCGATAAACCTCCGGTAGTAACCGGCCAAGCCCAAAAAGCTTCGAATTTCCGTAACCGATCTTGGAGTCTCCCATTGCATTACCGCATCGATCTTGGATGGATCCACACTAATACCATTGCCGGAAATAATATGTCCAAGAAAACTCACCTCCGACAACCAAAACTCACACTTAGACAACTTTGCATACAACTTCTTCTCCTTCAAAATCCGCAACACAATCCTTAAATGTTCTTCGTGTTCCACACGAGACTTAGAATAAATCAGAATGTCGTCAATAAACACTACCACAAAACGATCCAACTGCTCGTGGAAGATACGGTTCATATATTCCATGAAAACACCCGGCGCATTAGAAACTCCGAATGGCATCACCGTATACTCGTAGTGACCATATCGTGTTCTAAAAGCCGTCTTCGAAATATCTTCTTCCTTAACCCGAATCTGGTGATAACCGGATCTTAAATCAATCTTACTAAAAACACGGGCTCCAACCAATTGATCCATCAAATCATCAATTCTTGGAAGCGGATACTTGTTCTTAATTGTCACCTTATTCAACTGCCGATAATCAATACACAATCGCATACTACCATCCTTCTTCTTTACCAACAAGACCGGCGCACCCCAAGGAGAAACACTTGGTCTTACAAATCTCTTATCCAACAAATCATTCAACTGCTTCTTTAACTCCACCAACTCCGATGCCGACATCCGATACGGGGCCATCGAAATCGGTCTAGTACCCGGAACTAGATCAATAGAAAATTCAACCTCTCTCTTTGGCGGCACGTCTGCAACATCTTCCGGAAACACTTCAGGAAATTCACAAACCACAGAAAACACGTCGAGCTCCACTTTGCTCTCCACCGACAACGATGCAAACAAACCAAACAACTGAGCTTCGTCCGCTAAAAGTTTCTTCAACTCTTTAGTGGAAAGAAAACTCTCGTTTTCACCATCTTCCAAAGAAGGAAACCTTACTAACTTGTGATAGCAATCCAAATGAACTCTATTAAATTGCAACCAATTCATACCCAAGATTACGTCCAAACCTTCCAACGGCAAACACACTAAATCCATAACGAAGTCCTTACCATACATGGTCAAAGGACAACTTGCACACACCAAAGAAGTAGTTACCGACCCCGAAGCGGGAGTCCCAATAACCATACCACTACTCAAAGAAACCATACACAAATCCAACCGCTTAGCACACGCAAGAGAAATGAACGAGTGAGTCGCTCCAGTATCAATAATAGCAACTAAAGGCATATCATTAATAAAGCATGTACCTTTAATCAAACGATCCGCTGCATTAGTAGCGTCTGATCCTGCTAATGCGAAAACTTTTCCGCCCGCCTGAGCTTGCTTCGGTTTGGTACAATTCGGGCTAATGTGACCCACCTCGCCACAATTAAAACACTTCACAGCATTCTTTCTACACTCTGCTGCATCATGACCAAAGAGTCCACAGTTGGAACACTTCGCCTTGAACTCTCCACAATCATAAGACTTGTGGCCCATCACGCCACACTTAAAACATTTGATCGCACCGGAACCTCCTCCGGGTCTCCTATCAAAGTTTCCCTTATGTTTGCCCTTCTCAGCAGGCGTCACATAAGGTCCGCTTCGTACTTGCTGCTTCCCTCTCCTCTCGCTCAAACCCTTATAATGAGTAGAACGAGCTCTACTGTCTTCTTCATAAATCCTACAGCACTCGGTCAAATCCGAAAATCTTCTTATCCTTTGATAACCTACCGCTTGCTTTATCTCCGGACGCAAGCCATTCTCATACTTGATACATTTGGAAAATTCCGCCGTAACCGCATCATAATGAGGGTGAAACTTCACTAACTCAGTAAACTTAGCGGTGTAGTCCACCACCGACATATTACCTTGTTTCAACTCCAGAAATTCCATTTCTCTCTTCCCTTTAACACTTTCGGGATAATACTTCCTTAGAAACTCAGCGCGAAATAAATCCCACGTAATCTCCTCGTCGTCGACCTCAAGAACTTGCCTCATGCTGACCCACCAGTCATCGGCCTCTTCTCTCAGCATGTGAGTCCCTAGTCTCACCTTATTCCCTTCAGCACAATCCATCACCCTAAAAATTCTCTCAATTTCCTTTAACCATATCTGAGCACCATCCGGATCAAATCTCCCTTTAAACACCGGTGGTTGGTTCTTCCTGAACTCATCATTCGCATTCACGTTAGGTGCACCTTGCACAGCTCTGGCCATAGCCTCTAACGCCGCTGCCATAGCATTGTCATTACGACCTGCCATATTCTGAGGATTCCCAAAAATAACAACAAGGTTAAACAACCGTTCAACCAACACAACAACAAGACAGACACGACTGACTCAACACTGGCTCTGATACCACTTAATGTAACACCCCCTTTCTATACCCCAAATAAATTAGATGAATCAATTAGGCACATACAAAATTTATTTCATCAGAGTTTGATTAAAACATGGTATAAAAGAGGCGCATCACATTATCATGAAATTAAACACATACGATACCTGCTCAAAATAGATATGCAACAATGGGTAACCCACATCTCAATATTTAGAATAAAGCGGAAACATACAAATATTGAATCAATCACATTCATAAAGGTATATACAACCATCAGTTAATTCATGCTTTACAACATATCCACAGCAGATACATACACATATGTATCACAAAAGAATCAAAACAAATGTAACTCCAAAAGAGTCAAAGGCTTCCTAACTACCCAGATGTTACATATCAGAGCCATTGACCAAAAAGAATGAAGACATCGCTTCACAAAAAGAACCTCCAGCTTCCTACTCTGCAATGCCTCATAGAGCATTAGAAAACAGCAGAAGGGTGAGAAACAACATCATAACAGTTAATGCATAAAATTGTATATATACATAGCTCCATAATTATACAAGTTATACTCAAATTATGTTCTCACCACATTAAGCATATACAAATAATCATGTCTCTACACATACACATGAACATTCACTATATTTTCTCCAAACAATCACATACAACATACACAGTTATATTCACGCAACCAATGCATCATACACAGATGACTCATGCAACTCATAGAGACCGACACACGACTCTATGCAGATGCAAATGCGGTACCGACTCATTCAACAAATTCCCTAAGGAATCGAGTATTCAGCAGATCCTCCACGGGATCAAGTACTCAGCAGATTCTCCACGGAATCAAATATTCATCAGATTCTCCACGGAATCGAATATTCAGCAGATCCTCCACGGGATCAAGTACTCAGCAGATTCTCCACGGAATCAAATACTCTAACCAATCCTCCACGGGATTACATGTTATGACCGATTCTCCGAGGAATCACACAATGCAACCGATTCTCCAAGGAATCTAATATAACCATCGTATCATACGAGGTTCTGCAAATCCTCCGAGGGATCATTCAACACAAAAATGCATACTATGCTCACAAACATACTCATTGCATTTATCACATACATAGCATATATCTATCATGCATTCACATTATGCACCATTCCACACATGGTTTACACACATATCAGCCTATCAATGTGTTTCTATTCAATTCGAGCAAATGCACAAGATTGTCAAATATTCAAGATTCATCATTTACTCTACAATCTAGGATTCACGCCTTTAGGCCACCCACAACACGACATGTCAAAATAGTTCACACATTGATCATTCATATAGGCACTAATCATAATTGAATCAATCAAACATCATGTCATGAACAAACAGCAAAACAAATAACACTGCCAGGTTCGCCAACCTTCGCCTGGCGAAGCCACGCAGCGAATGCTCGCTGACCTTCGCCTGGCGAACTCCCCAGCGAAGTCCACTGGGAGTAATTCTGGAATTACTCGCTGAGGCTCGCTACCCACTCGCCTGGCGAACCTTCGCCAACTCACCTCGCCTGGCGAACTTGCCAGCGAATACAGGGTATTAGCTTCTGACTTGCTTCGCTACAGCTCGCTGGGCTTCGCCTGGCGAAGCTTCGCTGCCATTCGCCTGGCGAACTTGCGAAGAAAGAACTTCCATGGCTGTCTCAAAGCCCAAACTCCACACAACCAACCGATTAAATCCAAACCAGTCACAGTAGCACAACCCAACCATCACCCGACTAAACTACATCATCTAATCCGAGTTCTAACCGATTAAAACCTCATTCTACTCCCAAAACCAACTTCTAACCTAAGTGGAAAAAGAGTAGAACTCTACAAAATCCACACACATACACATACAATCATATACATTAAAGAGATGATGGAGTTTCACACCCTTACCGATCGATTGCAAGCTTTGGTGATGATTCCTTGATGATTCTAGGTTTTCCTCTCCACTTTCTCTTCTCTTTCTCTTCTCCTCTTTTCTTTCTCTTGCTTTTCTTCTTATGTTACTATCTTTCTTTCTTTTTCCTCTCTTATTCTATTTCTATCTCTATTTCTTTCCTCTCAAATTCTTTCCAACACTTATCAATCAATTCTCACACTAAAGTGCTAAATGTCTAAAATGCCCTTTTTACTCTAATTCCCCGAAAACTCTGAATCGGTAAAATAGATAAAATAAGCAAAACACCACATAGCAATATATAATTTCTCAATTTAAAATAAACATCAATTAAATAAATTAAAAGACTCAACAATTAATGGGAATTCAGAATCGGGGCGTTACACGACCCGCCCAAACAATTCTCAAGCACCCAGCTGAACTCCAGACAATTCATTGCTCACGCCATCTAAGCTTGCAAGACACGTCCGTCCTATCCAACATAATCCAAACTACTATCAACAAGAGATTAACGGTGATCAGTTCCTCAATTTGTCAATAGACAGCCGAAATCATGATGGGGTATAAACCATCATTATCAAATTGTATGGGCATTCAACCACACTGAGCTACAACTCCACACTTTGCGGCAACTTGGAGAAGCACAAGTTCTCCCCCACTTGGGTCATTCCCACTTCTGTAGACGAAGACTAGACAACAAACACGTACCAACAGTGTTTCACACACATGTCGCGTACAAGGGAACAACCAACATTAGACAACTTGGTCGGATGGACCGACCTGCTCTGATACCACTAATGTAACACCCTTCTAATCCCCACGGAAAAATACATATTTAATCAGAGTAAATTAACATGCTTTCACAAAGGGTGTCACACATAATTACAAAATCTTAACATTCACCTATCATACTCATGTAACATTGAAATAAATAGTCATTCTATTAAATTTTCATCTTGCATGAAGCAGCGGATTCAATTTGGTTTACATAACTCTTCACAGAAAATTCATGTTCATCACATAATCATCAACACTTAGGCACAGAGGCCATTATCACATATTTCAAATACATTTAAAACACAACTTAGAATATACAATATATCTCTAAGGCATAAACCCCGCAATCCCAGTGTTACATAACCAGAGCATGACTTGACCCAACATTATTAAATACTAATAGCTGCACCAACAGCGACCTTGCAACTACTACCAGTACTACTCCTTGGTACATGCACGATGTCATGTAGGACATCATTCCAGCAGAAGGGTGAGAAACATTACCATAATAATCAATGCACATAATCATATATCAATGCGCAAGTACATAATATATATATTTCACAGTTTCTCACTACAATGCCTCACAATCCACTATCATACATCATAATGTATATATGTATAAAACCAATCATTTTAGCATGCATACATTCACAATTACAATTAATCCACATAGACTTATACATTATGTTTCATTTACTGCCAATCATATAAACATACACAATCATACTTAATCAGCAATTCATTAGTCAATATCTTTCACATTTACATTATTCTCACATCTACCAAGCAAAACATGTGTGTGTGTGTGTGTGTATATATATATATATATATATATATATATATACTATTACATCCTCTGGCATTATTCATAATTTCTCATATACACTATACCAAGCACATTCAATCATACTTCTATAATTCACATCATTTTCACATAAACATACACATACATGTTTATTTCACCAATGCATCATATAAAGATGAATCATGCAACTCATAGAGACCGACTCACGACTCTATGCAGATGCAAATGCGGTACCGACTCAATTCACCAGGTTCAATTGAAGAACCAAAAATAACCATCGCTCACACCCCACAAGGGCACACGAGGTTCTGCAGATTCTCCGAGGAATCAATAAATAACCATCGCTCACACCCCACAAGGGCACACGAGGTTCTGCAGATTCTCCGAGGAATCAGACACACAAGTATGCAATTATGATGCTTCACATGCAAAATGACCTAATCAATTATAGACCATCGCTCACACCCCACAATGGCACACGATGTCTCTGCAGATCCTCCGCGGGATCAACCGATACAACATGCATACGTGTTTGCAAACATACTCATGCATTCATTACATATCACATACAGTAATCATACCTTCACAATGTATATAGCATTCATCATTCGTCACACATCAACACGTACGTTCAATATACACTCGCAAATATATTTACCCTATATTTGTCATTCATCTCATATTGTTTCATACTAGATTCGCATTCATAACTCACAATTATCGTGCCAAACGGCAACAAACTCAATCCCACCCAATAATACATTTTTAATTAATTTAAACAACACATCACATATGCCAAAAGACCACATATTCACAATCAATTCATAATCTAGGATTCACGCCATACGGCTACCCACAGCACAACGTACACAAGCTATTCGCTACATGCTAAAACCAAAGACATCAACATTGGATGGAAACAATCAAACTAAAACAAATGCTGTCCCATTCGCCAACCTTCGCCTGGCGAAGCCATTGGCAAACCCTCGCTGCAACGTTCGCTTGGCGAACTTGCCAGCGAAGACCACTGGGAGCTATTCTGGAATTACTCGCTAGCACACTCGCCTGGCGAACCTTCGCCACTCTCATTCGCCTGGCGAACTTGCCAGCAAAGACAGGGTGTTTGGTTCTGACTTGATTCGCTACCGTTCGTTGGGCTTCGCCTGGCGAAGCCTCGCTGCCATTCGCCTGGCGAACCTGCGAGATCAGAACTTCCATGGCTGTCCAAAAGCCCAAACCTCACAAAACCAACCGATTTAATCCAAATCAGCCCCAGTAGCACAACCCATTTATCACTCGACTATACTACACCGTCTATTCCAAATTCTAACCGATAAAGCTCAGTTTCTACCGATTAAACTCATTTCGACCTAAAATGGAAAATATCCAAAAACACCCAAACAATCCAACACACATACACAATGATTAAGATAGTAAGATTTCACACCCTTACCTCAATTAATCGGAAGCTAGAGGATGTTCTTGATGATTCTCCAAGTTTCCTCTTTTTCTCCTCCTTTTCTCTTCTTTCTCTTTCTTTCCCTTTCTTTTCTCTTCCTTCTTTCTTTTCTTTTCCACTTCCTCATATATATATCTTTCCCTTTATTTCTATCCAATATATTCCCTCTCTCAAACATCTATACATCCATTTAAACAATCATCTAATTATTCAAATAATTAGAATAATCCAAATAAATCAATTAATTAACACAAATAATTAATTATTGAAAATTGGGATGTTACAATACTCATGAACCTCCTTATACAAGGATGATGATTGACTTCCAACCTAAATAGTAACACTTGAAATTAAGAAGTTTAAGTCTTCTCTTTCAAACAGCGGATCGAAGTGGTTAGTCTTCTTTCCATAAATGGTAGATCGAAATAATTAGTCTTCAAGCTTCTAAACACATTTTAAAATCTTTAACCAAGGGTTGTGCTCACAAACCCTAAGCCTTGGTTTTACATACGCTAACCTATAACCTCGGAGACTTTAACACCAGGTTAATCTCCACCCTTATTCAAGTTTTTATCACGGGCTAAGCTTTAACCTAACCTTAACACAAAATAACAAAGAACCTATGAAATTTTACCACGAGCTAATCTCAAACCTATCAAGGTTTTAATATCGACCTGAGCTTGAACCTAAACAAGGGTTTGACCACACAATACCCAAACCATAAGCTTTTGCGAGTTTAGCTTCTTACCCAAATAATAACTAAATGGATATTATTCAACAAAGGTATAAACAAAAATTCCCTTGGTGAATTTTACATTTCTACCATTCCAGAATTACAAATTATCCCCACTTATAAAAGAACTTTACCGTAGGAGCACTTCGGCTAAAATACTAGTGAGAGAAAGTAAAAGAAAAGTTTTAGAGAGGGTGGCGGGGATACAGTGAGAAGTGTAAAAATACGATTTTGGATGGTTTGAATAAGGGAAGGAACCTCTATTTATAGGCTAAAGTTGGCTCAAAAAGAAAATTGAAATTAATGCTTTTAAGACAATATAATATATTGACACCTAATTCTAATCGATTAGATATTCAAAATATAATCATTTATAGGTTTAAAATAGGAAAGAAAATATATATAGCCATTTCAAATCATTAAAATTTTGTCCTAATCATTTAGGACTCAATTTTAGTTAAGCTAATCAATTAGAAAAATGTTCAAATCGATTAGAAAAGACAAAACCTTGTCCACAACAATTCTGACAGCTTCCAATTCATCTAGCACAACTTCAAGATATTTTTGAAGATATTATTTTGAGAAAAATCAGTTTGAAAATATGTTTTTAGTGTGTATGCTCTTTAGCCATGTACTTTTACGGGACGCCCTTATGCATTACAAGGTATTCTCTCATACTGATTAAGGTAGGGATACTTGTACTTCAAGCTCCATGATGAGTCAATAAGGTTATTGACTGAAGTCAGGTACGTACCTGACTTGAAGAGAAATTTGATTCCTCTTGGTGAAATCAACAGAAAAGGATACGTTTTTCAAGGAGAGAAAAGTATCTTAAGAGTTATGAAGGGGTCGAAAGAAGTCTTGAAAGACGTGAAGAAACAAGGCTTGTATACCCTTGAGGTTGAGGTTGTAATTGGTTTGACAAATGTTGCATCCACGAAACCTATGTCGAAAACAGAATTATGGCACATGAGATTGGGCCATGTCAGCGAAAGAGGCCTGGTCGAATTGGGGAAGCAGAACCTGCTAGGAGGTGACAAAGTCGAAAAGTTGGAATTTTGTGAATCCTGTGTATTTGGTAAATCCTGTAGAGCAAAGTTTAACAAAGGCAAGCAAAGAACACATGGATCCCTGGATTACATTCATGCTGATCTTTGGGGGCCTGCAAGGAATCCTTCACACTCAGGTGCAAGGTATTTTCTATCCATCGTTGATGACTATTCCAGAAAGCTATGGGTATTCATTCAGAAGACGAAGCTCAAACGGGTAGAAAGGTTAAGAGGTTGAGAACCGACAATGGCCTTGAATTCTGCAACAAAGTGTTCAACAGTTATTGTGTTGAGTTTGGGATTGCAAGGCATAAGACTGTAGCATGTACTCCTCAATAAAATGGCTTAGCTGAGAGATTCAATTGAACAATCCTTGAAAGGGTTAGATGTATGTTGGTTAGTGCTGGATTGAAGAAGGTGTTTTGGTGGAAGCTGTTTCGACAACAGCTTACCTGATAAATAGATGTCCCTCAACTTTCTTGGGAATGAAGACACCTAAAGAAGTTTGGTCGGGACATCCACCTAGTCTCGACAGACTGAGAGTATTTGGTTGTGTGGCTTATGCTCATATTAGACAAGACAAGGTCGAACCTAAAGCTCTTAAATGCATGTTCATGGGATACCCTGAAGGAGTCAAAGCTTATAGGCTATGGGGCCTAGAGCCAGGTCACAGGAGGTGTGTCACCAGTCGAGATGTAGTTTTTAATGAAGCAGAGATGGATTTAAAGAAAACTGATGATGATGACAAAGAACTGGAACAGAGAAAGATTTCTGTTGACGTGGAGCATGTTGATGCTGAATTGCATACCCCAAATAAAGTCAAAGAAGACGCAGAAGATGTTGTCGAAGATGAGGAGACTGATAATGACTACCTGCTAGCAAGAGACAGGTCGAGGAGAGTCATCAAGCCACCTCAAAGACTCGGGTATGCAGATCTTATAGCTTATGCCTTAACCTCTGCAAGTGAGATTTTAGACGAAGAACCTAGAGACTATAAGGAAGTTATGAGGAGTCGAAAAAATATTGAATGGCTGAAGGCCATGGATGATGAGATGAAATCTCTTCATGATAACAACACCTGGGAACTGATCAAGAAACCTACTAGAGCCAGGTTAGTCAACTGTAAATGGATTTTCAAAGTTAAGGAAGGAATCGAAGGAGTAGCTTCGAAGAGATACAAGGCAAGATTGGTTGCTAGAGGATTCACTCAGAAAGAAGGTATTGACTTCAATGATATGTTCTCTCCTGTTGTGAAGCACAGATATATTCGAATGTTGCTTGCCATGGTGGCCCAGTTCGACCTTGAACTGGAAAAGATGGATGTGAAGACTGCATTCTTGTATGGTGATCTAGATGAAATAATCCTGATGAGGCAACCTGAAGGGTATCTCGAAAAGGGGAAGGAAGATTATGTGTGCAAACTGAATAGATCTTTATATGGACTAAAACAATCTTCTCGACAGTGGAATAGGAGATTCGACAAGTTCATGGCACACATAAGTTTCATCAGAAGTCAGTTCGACCACTGTGTTTACTTCAGATTTCTACCAGGTAATTCATTTGTTATTTTTTTGCTCTATGTGGATGATATTCTAATAGCAAGCAACAATGTCGAAGAGGTAATGAAGGTGAAAGTTGAACTAAATAAAGAGTTCGACATGAAGGATCTGGGAGTTGCGTCCAGGATTCTTGGGATTGACATCCGGAGAGATAGAAAGTAGTCGAAATTATGCTTATCTCAAGAGGCATACCTACAGAAGGTTCTCAAAAAGTTTGGTATGTCGAATTCAAAGCTTGTTGTGACTCCGACAAACCCTCAATTCAAGCTGAGTATAGATCAGTGTCCTAACACTGATGTTAAAAGAACTTACATGAATAGTATTCCATTTGATAACATAGTAGGTTCTTTTATGTATGTTATGGTCTGTACTAGACCCGACATAACATATGCAGTAAGTCTTGTAAGCAGGTACATGGCGAATCCTGAAAAGGCTCACTGGCAAGCATTGATGTGGATTTTAAGGTACATAAATGGGTCTTTGAATAGAATCCTAATTTATGGTGGAGCCTTAGGTGAAGTTAGTAAAGCAATAATCGAAGGATATGTTGACTTTGATTATGCAGGTTGTATAGATTCCAGAAAATCTATCTCTGGATATGTGTTCACTATGTTTGGGACAACAATTAGTTGGAAAGCAACACTTCATAAGGTCGTTGACTTATCACCTCATGCCTTCGTACCCACAAAGTGCAATGTAGGATCAAAACCTCGTAGTTCGTTGTACAAATAACAAAAATTTATTGGTTTTGATTGATTTTAAATGTAAAGACAAGTCGTCATTTTAAGGAGAAAACTACGACTAATCGCCCATAAGTATAAGACAATATTTGCATCACCTAAAGATAGAGGATTTTGCTTGAATTATCAACAAGTCTATCACTCAACATATAAGTGGAAAATGTCAAAATCTTAATACTATGCGGAATAGAAGAATTATATCTCAACTATGGAAATGACTCATATTTAAACTTTATAAAAAGTTTTAAAGTGAAAAGTGCACAAAAGGCACAAAAAAGAGTGATGAGTTTTTTTGTATTTTTATATCTTTTGAATTGGTCAAAGCATGATTAACATTGATTGACTTTTATTAAGAAAAACAAAGTTCTAAAATCACTTGAAGAAAGTCAAGATTTTATTGTGAAAGCGGTTTTGAAGTTTGAAAACAAGAAAGTTTTTAAAAAAGGGAGAAGGTTTTGAAAATTTAAGAAGGGGAGGAGATGAAGTAACTACCCTAGAAAGCAAAATAAAAGCTAGAGATAAGAAGGATCTAACCAACTTGTAGCACACTCCATAGCAAGCAAAAAGAATTCCATCCATCTTGAGCATAAGTAAGTGAACAAGCCAAATAAAGGCAAAGATTCACAACACTCCAAGCATAGGTAAAGAGACCTAATTCTAAGTCCAAAAGTCCAAGTATGGTCCAAGAATTCCAAGGTCTAATAATAGTCCAAGAGCATAGCCACAAAGTTAAGAGCACCAAGTCTTTTATAGGTTTAATCCTTTATTAGTGTTTTGAACAAAGTATGGTCCAAGTGGACAAAAGAAAAATGGCGGAAACATAAACATGTGTCCAACGGACAAAGAAAAAATAACGGAAGCATAAACAGTAATATGATATGAGATGATAATAATGGAGCATAAAAATAAAAGAGAGATAGGGAGCAAGAAGAAAACATAAAAAAAGTTAGTACAATGATATGGTAGTGAGTTAGTAATTAGTTGTTAGAGAAAATGATCAACAACGATTAATTCTTGCACTTAGACCAAGGTTAATAAAAACTCATTAGAAGATTGATAAGACCAAAGCCTCCTAACAACAAGCTTCATAGATAATGGACTTAAGACAAATAATCAACCATACTTGGACTTTCAAACATAAGTTTGAGCCACGAATGATCATTTTTTCGATTACGGGACAATGTAGCGCTATGTTAAGCAATCGTGATCGGGTTTATGTAGGAACCACGACTATCTGAGGCCGGTAAATAATAATGTTAGTGTTAATGCATGCTAAAGAAGTGATATGTAAATCACTCTCCGAAAGTAATGCCGCACGAAAAGAAAAGATGGTAATGATCTCATCTTCATCAAGAACTTGAAATAAGTTCAAACGATATCAAAGATTTTCATCGATCAAAAGAAAAAAAGAAGAGGAGAGGGAATGCCAAATTGAATTACAAGTTCAAGATCATTCCGTCTTTAAGTTCATCCACTCATCTTGGTGGATTAAAGCACTAAACATATCATTAATTCAAAGCACCTAAAATGAATTGAACAATTCACTTTAAAGATAGATCTGAATTGATGAATGTTTATCCAACTTCATCTACACCCTAAGTATAATGAATTTAAAGAGGAAAATGACCTTTAAAAGTATAATTTATGGCCTAAACCAAAAGGGAATGAAAGAGGAAGAAAAAGAACCAAAACAGTCCCAAAACAAAGCCAAAAAACACATTATGCACTATGCCAATCAATTGCACAACAGAAAATAAGCAATTATGAGCAAAAAAATACAATGTACAATCGATTGCACAAATGCTGCAATCGGTTGCACAAATACTGCAATCGATTGCACACTGACAGATAACACTAAAATCAGCATTTACAAGGAAAAACCATGCTCAAACATTTCTTCAAACATCTCATGATCAAGGATGCAATTAAGCACGAAAATTCAAGTAAAATAACAGCAAATAACACCAATGGAATACAATTTACAAGATCCAAAGATCAAGCAACAAGAATCAACAATAGATCACATTGTGGAAGATGGATCAAGCACAACAATGGTGGAATAAGGGTTTACCACTTCAAATCTAAAAATTCTTCAAATCAAACTCCACAAACACCACTTCAAAGCTTTGATATACAAGAATTGAGGATGAAAAAGTGAAAGGATGAAGGTTTAGCTCAAAGATTAGTAAATTCTAGTGATGAACTTACTAATCTTTCAAAAGGGAGAAAGAGCTTTGGTGAATTTGGTAATTGGAGAAAATTGAAAGTTAAGAAAGAGTTTGACAAGGTAATTCTGGCTATCAAAAGCTTGAGAAATGAGAGAAATGAGGCCTCTATTTATAGGATTTAGGCTTGGAAATTTTGGTGAATTGGAATTTGGTTTGGGAACAAAATTAGGCTTGGAATTTGAATTTGGAGGGAAATTCAAGATCAAGTGGTGATTAGTGAGGGTGTATGGTGGGAATTAATTGTGATGAGGTAGTGGAATTATTTTTGGGTGATCTAGAATATTCTCAAATGATGAAATTGGTGCTAAATGCTTCAAAATTTGAAAAATGTTAATTTTGGCCAATTTCGTCCTTGTGCAATCGATTGCACTACTGAAAACTTCAAAATCTAGGCAAAAAATGCAGGGGTGCAATCGATTGCACAGTTGAAAAACTTGAAAAATGCTCTGTTGGTTGGATTGTGCTGGCTCTGGCTCGATTCTTTTTCTTGTCAAAGAAGGCATGGAAATAAACACATGAACCTTGGAGTCTCTTGAATGAAAGTCAATCAAAACTCGGGAGACTCTTGATCAGATGATTTTGAATTGTTTGCAGATCAACTTCGAATTTTTTCAGATGAAATTCATTCGAGCTGAGGGTCTAGTATTTGATTCCTTTGATCCAAATCTTTCTGAAAAAGTTAGTAAAGGGAAAACAAACATATTTTTGGATTTTGATTAATGGTTAGTAAACATAAACATAAACAAAATACTAAACAAGCAAGAAAACAAAGGTGCCCGGTGATCTCTCAAGAAAAAACTTGCAGAGAAACACAAGAGAACCAAAGCTTGCAATCTTGTTTGTGGGATGAGATGAAAATGACATGTGGGGTCTTAGGGGTAAAAATTAGGGTATTACACCTTGAAACAATATGCAAGGAGCTCTTCATGTATATAAAATTTGACCAAGGATGACAAGGAAGAAACGAGCTTACCATCATATGTAGAAGGTCTTGTACTTGTCGCTGGTTCATACTCATTTCAAATCTCTGTTAAATGGACATGAGGAAGGAGATTCCTGTTATCAAACCACAAGCAAGTTCAAGATTATTCATTCCAAAATTGACAATAAGCATGAAATAAGAATTGCATAAGCAGGTTTTTAATCTCACATGAACAAACATAAGCTGCAGATGCATGCATTTTGCACATTCAAACTCCATTCATTCCATCATGACATCACGTTTGACAGTGAATGAACTACACAAGGAAAAATCGATAAGGAAACTTTTAACATAATGTCGGTAACGGTTTGGCAAGAAGAAAAAGTAAATCATTGATTTCCTAAAGCATGATCAGTTGGAAATGGCAAGTTTCATCGTGGAAAATCAGACATGTCGATCTAAAAGAGGAAGCATTCAATATAAATAGCATTCATGGTTTAATCAACAACATCAAATCATTATGAGGATCACAAAGTAATAATAGAATTTGCAGACAAGATAAGCTGGAAAATGATCCATCACCGTATCAACACAATCCAGAACAATCAACAACATCAAATCAAGTATTCAAAGGAAAATCAAATTTAACAAGGAAATCCAGACATGTTTTTACATGTTTGAACCAAGATGGAAACAACAATTACTACATGTCTCGTGAATCCAAACAAAATCAGAAATTTTTCAAAGGAAGGCAATCACACGGAATAAAATTAGAACCAAACACGTTTGTCATGTTTCCAAAACAAGTCTCCAACATAAATCGAACATTCACAGACAAGAAATCAAAATTCATAATAAGTTTTTAAAACAGAATTGGAACAATAATGAACAACATTCAATTTGGAATAATTCAGTTTATAAAAGAGGAGAAAATCATCAGAAAAAAGGACATGCATACGGTTTCATACATAGTATTCACGCGGAGACAAAAGATGCAGGGAAGCAGTCCACCAATATACGAAGAAGAAAAACAACACTAAGAAGGAAAAGAAGTAACATTAAAGACAAAGAAGGATATCACCTGGAACGCTGAGGAACTCTAGTTTTCTATCTCCCTTTGCCGCCCTTGAAGACGCATCAGACAAACTCCGATATGTAAATTTCTCTCCCTTTCTTGCTTAGGAAATGTTGTCACCGTGTAAATGTTGATGTGAGGATTTGAGGCCCTAACTAGAGGGACTTTAATTCTTCTTGAGACGCCTTGATTTGCAAACTCAAAACTTAGGATTCATTTCGTTTTTGTCTCAGTTTGAAGGATATGTTAGAATCTGGGAATTTGAATGTGGCAGGGTGATAGAACGAGGTGAGACGGTTCTGTTGATGGGTGTTTGAGGTAGTTTGAGTCTCCGGCGCAGCGGGCTATACCATTTTCGGCCATGAGGCTTGAGAGAGAGAGAGAGAGAGAGAGAGAGAGAGAGAGAGAGAGAGAGAGAGAGATAAACGAGTTGGCTTTTCTTGCTTTTCTAGGTTTATGACGTGGGGTTGATCACATGCACGCACTTTGACCGACCCATACCATGCACCCTCGCTCCAAACCTTTGATTTGAGTCAACGGGTTGACTCGTTCTAATCAAACAGAGAGGATGGGTTTTGACCAGGGGTCTAGGATGGACCCCTTACTTATCTACATCTCTAACTTTTTTTATTTCTACGTTTTACTTTATTTTTAGTTTTATTTTTATATAATTCTTATTCTGTTTTAACTTTAATATATATAAGAATAAAAAAACCTTTTCATTTCATTTCATAAAAATAAAAATTACCTTTATTTAATTAGGATAATTGTTTTTATTTAGTGTTAAATGTTATAATTTAACATATTTAATTATATTATAATAAAAAACAAAAATGGTTCGTAATTTTATTCAATATCTCTTTTAAGTATTAAATAAATTTAGAAATGAATTTATAATTGTTTTTTTATTAAAATTCAATCATGTACTTATAATTATCTTTTATTTATCAATTTTTTTAGTGAGTGATTTTTACTGATTATTTAATCAAATATTTAAGATTGATAATGATCTCTCGTGGTACAGTTAATCATTAATATATATTGCAACCCTATAACTTTAAAAACAAAAAAACACAAAAAAGTCCTTCTTCTTGATTTATATCAAGCCATTTTCACACCCTTATATGTTTATGCACTCTTAATTTTCATATGTGCTTGACATGAAGTATACTTGATTCATGATATGATATCTCGCTTCATAAGCTGATTGTACGTTATATTGCATGTCTCATATGTTGAATATTCAATCATGATTTTAGCTTTGATGCTTCTATTTGTACTCCTCTGACAATATGGTTGCCTGTGTCTGTGTCCAAGGGAAGGATTTGTGCCTGATTATTATTGTCATATACATTGTATTTCATTTGCATTTCTCCTCTCCCCCTTTGCGACTTCTATTTCCTTTTTAAGTTGAATACCTCAGATAATGCTTAGTTTGTTTTTCCCTTAGGTTGATTCCCCTTAGGATGTTAATTTAAGATAACTTACAGTTAGGTCCCCTTTTCTCCTATGAGAGAATTAGACATGAGTAATCTATGTTGATGAGATGCGATTCTCCTACCCACGACATAGTTGAGAAGGATGTAGATCTTTTTCCACTTAGGAGAGGTATGTGGCATACTCGTTGATTCTATATCTGAGTTGGAGTGCTTCTCTTAACGTGAAGCAAAGGTCCATCTTCCACATGTTTGTGGTGGTTCAAGTTAAGTATTCTCCTTAAGATGACAATGTGTCTCTTCTCCTAAAACCAATCAATAAACTTTGTTTACCCTTTAGTGAGGGGAGCTACGAATGCTTTGATTTTATTCCCGTCAGGATAAGTAGACATGAGATGTGATGTCTTAGTGAACATACTTAGAAATAACGCTTTAGGTCTCCCCCTTTACCTTTTCACCCTTAAGCAAACAAATAACAAATAACACAATAAAACAAGAGGTTCATGTAAAGTACTACAGATGCTTAAGATGCTAGCACCTTTCATAGGTATAACCAACCCCGAACCTTAGATTCTCTTTATTGCATTTGCATTGCATGTTTATGGGTTATTTATTCTTTTCCATTCCCTTGGATAAATTAAAGATTGGTGGTAGATTAAGATTTGTGATTC
Organism: Lathyrus sativus; assembly: GCA_963859935.3. Taxonomy (NCBI): domain Eukaryota; kingdom Viridiplantae; phylum Streptophyta; class Magnoliopsida; order Fabales; family Fabaceae; genus Lathyrus; species Lathyrus sativus. The sequence continues at coordinate 588,683,701 of OZ012738.1, forward strand.
AAGTTTATTAATAGCTTGATACCTGATTCTCACCGCGACAGAGTACTCATCATCTTTGAGAGATCTTGATTCGGTTTTATTCAAATCTCTTTATCTCAAAAAACCAAATGAAAAACGATTACTTGAACGTAATATACATCCTATTCCCTGAGTATTTGGATACAAGCCATAATTAACTTGTCATTCGAGTATTCGTCTTCCGTTCAAAACACAGTAATTAACCGAACCTAGTATGTTCTTTAAGGAATGGAAAATAATTAGTTTGACGTAATATCCATCGTAGTCCTCAAGTATTTGGATACAAGTCGTAATTAGCCTTTCACTTTAATGCTTGTCTCCCGCTAAGAAATCATAACTTTATTCACCTAACAAATTTCATAAATAACTTAGATGAAAAAGGATTAGTTGGACGTAATATCTATCTAGTCCCCGAGTATTTGGATATTGGTCGTAATTAGCTTGTCGTTCGAATACTCGTCATCAACCCAATAACAAACTCAACCAATCAAACTCATTTTTGCCAAAGTGCAATAAAAAATCAAACCTTTTCATAAACGAGCGATGTTTTATTCATTCTGACGTGATATACAAACAACGCTTCTGCCTCTCATGCGCGAGCAACAAGCAACGTTTAACCACTCGAATGCGATCCAACAAGGTCCATTCCGATGCAACATACAAACAAACGCTTAAGTCTCTCACGCGTGAGCATTCAAGCAACGTTTAAACGCTAGATACGACATAAACATCGTTCACTAAAATCAACCAACACGCAATCATTTGCTAGCAAGAACTACGTAGCTTTGAGTTTCTCATCGAACTTGGAGACGCGTAGGAGCAGATTTAACATCTCGTCAAGCACCCTAATAAAAAAAACTTATTCTTTAGTCCTTCTCATTTCACATAAGCGATAAACAATAATTAGGAGAAATCAAATAACGTACGCCAACATTCATATTTGTAAAACTAACTAAATGGTTCTCGTTGAGTACAACGGATGTGTGAGGGTGCTTATACCTTTTTCTAACATAATTGACTTTCGAACCCGAATTTGGTTGTGACGATCATATTTTTATTCTTTTAGGATTTTATCGACGCTACTCCTTAAAAAAAATTAACTCTTGCACAGACTCCGTTGTTATTTCGAATGTTTGTACGTTCTGGTATTTTTTTTTGCGACACAAGAGTAATAAATTACACCAAAATGAGAAAATTATGAAGATTCTAAAAGTATGATTACGACAGTGTCAGATGCCATAATTTTAAAATAAAAAAAAACACAATGGATTGAAAATGGAAAAATCGAGTTTTTAATAGAAATGCTTGAGTGTTTTGATGCATGATGGTTTAAAAACTTTAGAGATAAAAAGATCAATGATTTTCTAAGCATCTAAAGATATACATAATGTGAATTATATTTGAATACCACTTCTTCAACATCCAATAATTTTTACAATCTTAAAATTTAATTGAGGTTGACTTTAACATTTTTCTTCTTTAATAAATTTTTGTCTACGTCAACATTAAATTAAAATAGATTATGAACATTTTTTTACACCTCATTTGAAACATGAGATGCATTAAAATCGCGAATTACCTAAATTAGAAGTTTAAATCCACCATCGTTGTTCGCAATCACCAACTCTCAAAAGACTCTCCTTTATAAGCATTGTTTTCAAAAATCATAACAATCATATTTTTAAAACCTAAATCTATTTATTCTTAATTACTTTATCATCTCTATTGTTAACATAAATAACAGATGTCATCAACAAATACTTTATTTATTTGAGCGAGCAAGTAGAAAATAAATGGTAAGATGATAATTTATATAGGTGAGTGGTGAAATAATTGATAAATTGAATCCAATAGTATATGAATAATAATGAAGCGAAGAGTGCGAGACATGGTAGACCCGAAGAAAATCAAGCGAAAACATAGGGAAGTGACGGTGATTGGTTGAGTGAACAGATAAACGATGGGAACAAACATATTCACATGCACATGGGACGGTTAGAGTGAGGGTCACACATTTAGATCTACCGGTACTTGTCCTTGTCTACACCACCTACGAAATTTTCTAGGTACCTTGTGTTTGTTTACAACCAATCCATAATGCAAACAGTAACACAATACTGTTTGTTTGCAAGTGAGTTAGGTTTATTTTGAGAGGGTCCTTGTACAAATGGTTTTATTTTCAAATTTGCAATGCTTTCAAAATCTTTTGAGATTGGAAAAGATATGGTTTTCGATGGTTCTCTTTGGTAGCACCTCTTCTCCACCGTTTTAATGGGTGTCACTGTCACGAGGCACCAACTATAGGCCATGGCCCAGTCGGTTGGAGTGAAGGCATATTGGACCCACAGTGTTTTGGATTGACGCTACTTTTTCTATCTCAAATTCTTTGCCGCTTTGCTTAGTCTTCGTACCGTAATCAGCACGCAGTCTGCACCATGACTGTACTCTGTACCTACTCTATCCCAATACTATCTCTTCCTCTCTTATCCAATACTAGTAGTACTGGTATTTGAGAGTATCTCTATATTGTCGATTGTCTTATAAGGTAATTCTTCCCGTCCTTCTGATCAATTTTTTTTCTTCAATTAATTGAATAATAATTAATTTATATATAGATCTTACTCTCCGATTCAAAACCAATATATATGTCGTATTCTAATCTGACAATTAAAAAAAATTGAAAGCGAGCCAATGTTAATAAATACTTGTGAAATAGTCTCGGAATTTTATTTTATTTTTATTTTAAAAGTTTTTATAAAAATTTATGGACATTAACTTAATAAAAGACTACAAAGTAACACATAAACAAATATAAATATTGTGGTCTCAAGTATTATGTCAATTGTTTATTCCATATATTCTCTTGCGACACTGAATTCAAGTTCGAGGATGTGGACGTAGATGCGCTAATGATGGTTTGTAGGTCTGGTTGTTGCTTGAGTTGAATTTTTAAATTTAAAAATATGTAACATTTTATGAATGGAAAATTGCAACTATTGAAAAACGTTGTTATTGGCGAAACAACACAATTATTGGATAAAAAATGTTGTTTCATCAAGGTCACAAACTTGTGAAACAACACAAACATGACTTATAAATAAGTTATTCCAAATTCAGAAATCACATCACAAAATTGATATGTTTTTTAGAAAATTTTAAATTCTCTTTTCTTACATTCGAGTTTTCATCTGTCTTGTGCAAACTCGAGTATATGTTGAATTATTCTGGATATTCTTACATAGAAACTCTAAGACATTTGAGAGTGCTTAAGATACTGTAAGAAAAGTGTTTCCTACACGATTCCATCTAAATCCATTCAATTTATAAACTTTATATATATATATATATATATATATATATATATATATATATATATATATATATATATATATATATATATATATATATATATATATATATATATATATATATATATATATATATATATATATATATATATATATATATATATATATATATATATATATATATATATATATATATATATTTATATATATATATATATATATATATATATATTTATAAACTTTATATATATATATATATATATATATATATATATATATATATATATATATATATATATATATATATATATATATATATATATATATATATATATATATATATATATATATATATATATATATATAGTGGCGGAGCCAGAAAGTTTTTGAAGCCTGAGCAAAAATTTAAAGACAATAAATTTATATTGTATATATAAATAGTTATTAATCAAAATAAATTTTTTTAATTTAATTGATTTCAGCATAATTTTAAAACTAATATAGGCATATCCAATTTGAGGTTGATACTAACATGAAATATTATTTCATGTGATTCATAATAATTCTTGAAATTAGCAACAACTTAACAATATAATTTTATTTATTAACCACTGTAACTACAAATTAAATTTAAAATACAAATTTCTAGTTAACATCAATTGAACCATATAATTTAGAGTGAATATAAATGGAAGAATTGGACCTAATATATTTTTTATATTATTTGAGAATAAAATTTATTCTTTTCTTCTTCTTTTTTACAACACTATACATGTTTTTTTTATAATTTTAGTAGCTGCTATTTTTATGTTAAATTTTATTTTTTCAAGTATTCATTTTTTGTTTTTGGTTAATTTGGTCATAAATAGCAACTTTATTTTAATTTTACACTTTTTGTAATGTAGTTGAATCTAAATATTATCATATAAAACAATTAATATAATGTATGCTTAATTGCATAAAAAAGGAAGAAAAAAATGTTTTATTTGTGAAAAATGTTTAAATTACGGCGGTTAAAACTACCATTATCAACGATAAAAAATCGAAATTTTATTAAAAAGTACTATTTTTCTGCATTTTCGTTAATTGTGGCGGTTTTAACCGCCATAACAGCACTTATTAACCGCCACAATTTTCATATTCTTTTATAAAAGAAGGCAAATTTTTGGGGCCGAGCCCGGGCACATGTCTAGCCTGGCCGGGCCTTAAAACCGCCCATATATATATATATATATATATATATATATATATATATATATATATATATATATATATATATATATATATATATATGTTTGAATAAAATATATGTTTGGATGCATCAAATTGAAATTCACAAAATGTATTAAGATTACAACAGTGCTAACATCTATATCAATATTCACTGATAAAAATAAAAGTTGCAACATTGAAACATAATAATATCTTTTGTAAGTTGAAACATTGAAAGATAGGCTATTTTGAAACAAATTATTTATTAATATTGCATACTTGAAGAACTGTTTGTTTTCAGCATCGATTGGTGGGTTCTTTAATAATGTAGCGAAGTAATTGCTCAAATCTTTATTAGAATATTAATAGTAATTCATATTTATTTAGTTGTACTATTTTCTTAGTCTCTAAGTTTGTTAGAGGGTATTTTAGTATTTTATCTTATTCTAGTAACCCTAGTTTTAGCTTATAAATAGGGTGACAATTATTGTAACTTTTATCATGTTTTGTAGCCGTCATTCTTAATAGAATATTTCCTTTCTTTGTTCATCATTTATTCACCTTTGCACCAACAATTGGTATCTAGAACTCCGGTTCAGATTCATTGGGAAACACGGGAAACACGAGTGAACATGAGGTCTTGTGTGTTTGATTTTGATTCTTAGATTCGTGTTGAATCTTGAACAAAATCTGATCAGAATTTTATTCTGTGGGTTGGGAAACACTGTGTGAGAAATCTGAGTGTATTGTGCAAGGTGAAGATGAACGGAAACGGCAACATGAACACCAAGCTTCCAGTATTTGATGGTTATGTTCCGGTAGCAGCAGATGCAACGGATGAACAGAAAAACGCGCAGAAGGAAGTAAGGAAGAAGGATCAGAAAGCATTATTCTTTATTCATCAATGTGTTGATGTAAATGTGTTTGAGAAGATTGCAGATTCAACGACAGCAAAGGCTGCGTGGGACACACTGGTTAGATGTTATGGTGGTGACGCATCAGTGAAGAAGGTGAAGCTTCAGTCCTTGAGAAAGCAATATGAGAATCTCAACATGAAGAATAATGAGAAAGTTTCTGAATACATCTCCAGAGTGATTCTGATCACTAATGAGATGAAGGCGTGTGGAGAAACTCTTTCTGAAGAAACAATCATGGAGAAGGTATTGAGATCCCTTACCTCTCAATTTGATTACATTGTGGTAGCAATAGAACATTCCAAAGATCTGAGTACCATGAGAATTGAAGAGCTGCAGAGCAGTTTAGAAGCGCAAGAGTTGCGTTTGACTGAGAGAACTTCTGAAAGGGAAGTAGAGCAGCAGGCTCTGAAAGCAACTTCTGATAGGAGGTATCAGAAGTAGTCAGAAGCTAGGAGAAGATCTGATGGTGGTCAGAAGTCAGAAAGCTCAACCTCTAATAGACAAAAGAATGCTCAGAAGGGAAAAGAGAAGTATGACAAGAAGAAGATCCAATGTTATTGTTGTAAGAAGTTTGGTCACTTTGCTAGAGATTGTTGGTCAAACAAGGAGAAGAAATCAGAAGAAGCAAATATAGCCAGAAGTTCTGATGACGAATCTGTGCTATTGATGGCCTCTGAATCTGATGATCTGACAGACTGGTGGTATATGGACACTGGCTGTTCAAATCATCTTACTGGAAACAAGAAATGGCTGGTTGACTTTGACTCTAAAAAGAGAACAAAGATCAGATGTGCTGATGACAAATATCTTAATGCAGAAGGTATGGGAAATGTCAGAGTGATTCTGAACAATGGGAAAACAGCATTGATTCAGAACGTGTGGTATGTACCTGGCATCAGAAGCAATCTGATGAGTGTGGGACAATTAATTGAGAAAGGTTTTTCAGTTACCATGAAGGATAATCTTCTGAAGCTGTATGACTGCAATCAGAAGTTGATTATGGAGTCAGAACAGGGAAGGAATAGAACATTCAAGGTGAATGTCAGAACTGCAGACTCAGAATGTCTTAGTGCAACATGTGCTGAGAAGGAGAGTAAGCTGTGGCACAGAAGATTTGGTCATTTGAATTTCAGAAGCCTAAAACATCTGAATTCAAAGAAGCTGGTACATGGAATTCCTGCAATTAAGAAGCCTGAAAAGTCATGCAAAGTTTGCATGGAAGGAAAACAACCATGTTTGCCATTTGCGTCAGAAGTTGCTCCAAGAGCAAAACATGCCTTGGGAGTTGTACATTCTGATGTGTGTGGTCCATTTCCAGTAGCATCAATTGGAGGGAATAAGTACTTTGTGTTGTTTGTTGATGAATTCACAAGAATGACATGGGTATCCCTTATTAAATTTAAACATGAGGTGTTTGATGAATTCAAGAAGTTCAGAATGAAGGCTGAGAATCAGAGTGGTCAGAAGTTGAAGATTCTTAGAACTGATGGTGGAGGTGAGTATAACTCCAAAGAGTTCTAGAAGTTCTGTGAGGAGAATGGAATTGAGCATGAGGTTACTGCTCCTTATACCCCTCAACACAATGGTCTTGCTGAAAGAAGAAACCGTACTTTGCTTGATATGGTGAGAAGCATGCTAAAGGAGAAGAAGCTTCCTCAGAAGCTCTGGGGAGAAGCTGTTGCCACTGCAACGTATGTACTCAACATATGTCCTACGAAGAAGTTGAAGGAAATAGTTCCAATACAGAATTGGACTGGAGATAAGCAAAGTGTTAGTCATCTGAAGGTGTTTGGTTCTGTTTGCTATAAACATGTTCCAGAAGTCAGAAGACAGAAGCTGGATGATAGAAGCAAAGTGATGATTCTGATAGGGTACCACAGTACAGGTGCATACAAGCTCTATTGTCCAGAAACCAATAAAATTGAATTCAGCAGAGATGTGATTGTGAAGGAATCAGAAGTTTGGAATTGGGATAAGTCTCAATCTGATTCTGATGTTAGAACTTCTGAAGAAAGATCAGAGTTAAGAATTTCTGAAGTTGAAGTAAACTCTGACGTTGATTCTGACTCTGATAGTGATTCTGACTCTGGAGAAGACTCAGAAGATGAAGGTGACTCTGATGATCCAGACTCTGAAGATGGCCAAGGCTCTGGAGGAAGTCAAGCCTCTGAAGCTAGAAATTCTGAAGTTCAAGACTCTGGAAATATGCCAGATCCTGAAGTTGGTCAAAGCTCTGGAGAAAGTCAATCATCTGAAGCCCAAGACTCTGAACAAGTTCAGAGACCACAAAGAATCAGAAGCGTTCCCAGAAGATTTGCAGAATTTGATATGCTGCAAGACACTGAAGTAGACTCTGAAGGAGAAGTTATTCAGTGTGCCATGTTAGTAGACTCTGAACCTATAAGTACAGAGGAGGCTCTTAAGCAGAAGCTCTGGCTGAAGGCCATGAAAGAAGAACTTGATGCTATAGAGAGAAACAAGACTTGGAAGCTGACAGAACTTCCAAAAGACAAGAAAGCCATCAGCGTCAGATGGGTTTTCAAGCAGAAGTTAAAGCCAGATGGCTCAATAGGCAAACATAAAGCAAGGTTGGTAGCCAGAGGATTTCTACAAAAACCTGGGCTGGATTACTCTGAAGTGTTTGCACCTGTAGCAAGACATGAAACAATCAGAATGGTGATTGCAATAGCTGCTAACAGGAATTGGCCTCTGATGCATTTAGATGTAAAATCTGCATTTCTGAACGGTCCATTAGAAGAAGAAGTTTACGTGTCACAACCTCCTGGATTTGTGAAAAAGAATCAGGAAGGGATGGTGTACAGATTATACAAAGCTCTTTATGGATTGAAACAAGCGCCCAGAGCTTGGAATCAGAAGATTGATTCATTTTTCAAGAAGCAAGGTTTTCAGAAATGTGAGATGGAGTACGGTGTCTATGTTCAACATACTTCTGAAGGCAATATGACTCTGGTATGTTTATATGTTGATGATATACTGCTGACTGGAAGTTCTGAATAGGAGGTAGCCAAGTTCAAGAAGGTTCTAATGAACGAATTTGAAATGACTGATCTAGGCAAAATGACATACTTTCTAGGGATGGAGTTCAGATATTCTGAGAAAGGTATCATTTTGCATCAGCTCAAGTATGAATTAGAACTTCTGAAGAGATTTGATCTGAAGAATTGTAACATGGCTGTCACACCTTCTGATACAAATCAGAAACTGGATTCAGACTCTGAAGGAAAGGATGTGGACGCTACAACCTTCAAACAGTTGGTTGGTTTTCTGAGGTATCTGTGCAATACCAGACCTGATATTTGCTACTCAGTTGGGATGGTTAGTAGGTTCATGAGTACACCTAAGTGGTCCCATTATCAAGCTGCTGTCAGGATTTTGAGGTATATCAAAGGAACTCTGAAGTATGGAGTGTTATTTCCCTCTGGAGGAAATAATGAGTCAGAACTTCTGAGTTATTCAGACTCTGATTGGTGTGGAGACAGAGTTGACAGAAGAAGTACATCTGGGTACTTGTTCAAATTTCTGGGAGGTTCCATTTCTTGGTGTTCCAAGAAGCAACCTGTTGTGGCGTTGTCAACCTGTGAAGCTGAATACATTGCAGGTGCTGTTACTGCATGCCAAGCTGTGTGGATTCTGAATCTGTTGCAGGATCTGAAGATTAAAGTAGACAAACCTCTGAAGTTGATGATTGACAACAAGTCTGCAATCAATCTTGCCAGAAACCCAGTGTTGCATGGGAGAAGCAAGCATATTGAGACCAAGTATCATTTTCTGAGACATCAAGTTCAGAGTGGAGTGTTAGAAGTTGTACACTGCAGCACTCAAAAGCAGTTGGCAGATGTTCTGACGAAAGCTATCAAGACTGATCAATTTCTCAGACTAAGGGATGGAATTGGTGTTATAAGTTTTGATGGAATATGAATTAAGGGATGGTATTAGAATATTAATAGTAATTCATATTTATTTAGTTGTACTATTTTCTTAGCCCCTAAGTTTGTTAGAGGGTATTTTAGTATTTTATCTTATTCTAGTAACCCTAGTTTTAGCTTATAAATAGGGTGACAATTATTGTAACTTTTATCATGTTTTGTAGCCGTCATTCTTAATAGAATATTTCCTTTCTTTGTTCATCATTTATTAACCTTTGCACCATCAATCTTAACCATTGTCACATGAACCAGGGTAAACGAGATAGTTGAAACATTGAAACATAAGCTATTTTGAAACAAATTATTTGTTAAAACTGCTTACTTGAAGACTTGTGTGTTTTTAATATCGATTGGTGGTTCTTCAATAATGTTTCAACTGCAATTGCTTAACCGTCTCTTTATCTCTCAAACTGAAAGCAAAAAACAACAATACCAAAAAAATTAATAATCGTTTTGAATATGTTGCATTTCACAACATACTGAGCCTTAGTTTTCACTATATGACAACTGTATTGATTCAAATATTATTGTTTGGTCATATACGAAAAATAAGTAAATCAACAACTAAGTAACAAACATTATTGAGTTAAACAAAATTATTGATCCTTCAATGTCATTAGACTCTATATTTCACAGCATTCCAAGCCTTACTTTTCACTATATGATAGTTATATTGATCCAAATATTATTGTTTGGACAGATACATAAAATAAGTAAAACAACAAGTAAGTAACAAACATTATTGAGTTAAACAAAATTATTGATTCTTCAATATCATTAGACTTTATATTTCACAACATACTGAGCCTTAGCTTTCACTATATGTCAGTTTGATCCAAATATACCATTAGATTCTGACAAACAAAAATAATAATTGGAATGGATGAACTGAACACAAACATACAAGTTAATGAGACGGTTGTTTAAGGCCTTGTATTCATGGACCTATATAAACACCAAAAGCTCTTCGAAAGTGTATTTCTCCTTGTCCAGTACTACCTCGACCTGCATATCATTAGCAACACAAAATGAGACATTAAGCAAGTAAATAAGCTAGGCAAGCTTTCAGCCACCATTGACTTTGATTGTAAAAACAAGCAGCTATCTTAATGGTTTCAATTTAATAATAAGCTCATTACAAAGAACATAGTGACTCCAAACCTAATGATTTCCAGATGAATACCTTATTGGGCCGATCAGATGTGGATTACCCTGGGCCCAAAATTGGTATCCTAAACCGATCGAGTTAACCCACTAAGACCCACACTTTACTGAACCGTTGAAACTGACCAACCGAATCACACGAACCAGTGCTTAATCGGTGCTTAATTGGTATCCTAAAGCGACTGAGTTAACTCACTCAAACTCGACCGAATTACAGGATTCCACCCTCAAAATCCTAAATTCATCTTTTCCCTATTTTTGATGATTTTTTTTCTATTTTCATAGTTTCGAAAAATTCTAAAAAAATCACAAAATTCTTATTTGACTTAACTAGAATAAATTTCTTATTTTGGTATTTTAAAAAAATATATATTTTAGTTTTTTTTAATTGTTTCCCATCTTTTTTGCTATTTAGGGACATTGTTGACATTTTCATATTTGTTGCTGCATTACTGAATTAGTTCTGTCTACTAGACCTGGTTGTAATGACTTGTTTGATTTTGATCCTCAAGTTAAGAGAACCTTGCACACACGTTGTAGAGCAAATCAGGAAAGCACTTGTTCACCACCCGTTAACAATTGTGATTCTGACTCTTTACATAGCCTATTTGATTCTGATTCTGAACTTGCTTTTGATAGCATGGTTGAACAAAGAACATTAAGAGAGCTTGCAGTTTCAGATGTTAATTATAATGATTTATTTATTGATTATGTTGATGTTATTGCTCATTTTGAGTTGAAATCTTGTTTAATACACTTGTTGCCAATGTTTAGTGGTCTTGCAGATGAGGAATCACATAAGCATCTAAAGGAATTCCAGGTTGTTTGTTCTACACCTTTGAGACTTGAAGGAATAACAAAAGACCATATCAAGCTAAGAGCCTTCCCGTTCTCACTTCAAGGTTTGCAAAAGATTGGTTATATTATCTTCAACCAAATACCGTTGTGAGTTGGACTGATCTGAAAAAGTTATTCCTAGAGAAGTTCTTTCATGCCTTCAAAGTTGCATCAATTAGAAAAGAAGTGTGTGGTATTAGACAGGACAATGAGTCATTAGCTGAGTATTGGGAGAGGTTCAAATAATTAGTGTCTAGTTGTCCTCAACACCAGATTATCGAGCAATTTCTTATTCATTACTTCTATGAGTGGTTGCTACCAATGGATAGAAACATTCTTGATGCTGCTAGTGGTGGAGCACTTGTTGATGAGACTCCAGCCACTGCCAAATCCTTGATTGAGAACATGTCATTCAACTCCCAACAGTTCTCTACTAGAAACAATTTTGTCCAAGAAAGAGGTGTGAATGAAATCCAGGGTTCTTCTTCCAACAAAGCTCTAGAAGCCAGACTTTATGAGCTTACTTATTTGGTGAAACAGTTAGTAGTGAGTAAAGCTCAAAGAGCAAAATTGTATGGTATATGTACTTCTCCTAAACACCCTACTAATACATCTCCAATTATATCAGATGAGTCGGTCATCGAATTGCCTCAAGCACATGCATAAAACTTGTACAATCAAGGCAACAATCAGGATATGTATAATATTCCCGACTTATCCACTAACAGGTACCATCCCAACTGGAGAAACCATCTAAACGTTCGCTATGGAAATTTTGCCTAACAACAGCCAATGCCACCACCACCATAAAACGCTTCATGGACTGTAACCACTTCTGCCTCAACATTCGGACCCTCACTAGAGGACCTTATCAAGCAAATGGCTGTAAAATCTCCAGTTTCAAAAACGAATAAATTCTAGTATTCATACCTTGCAGACACATATTAGACAACTTGCCACTTTGATGAATGATATGCAACAAGCTTAAAGATCAAACCAACTACCTGCCCAAACAATAGTGAATCCAAATATCCCTAATCCTAATGTGAGTGCAATTTCTTTGGGATCCGGAAAAGTTGTTGAACCAGCCCCAGAAAAAAGTAAAAAAATTGTTAAGGCAACATCTGAACTTTCTGTTGTTGAGGCTGAAAAATAGTATGTACCACAAGCTCCTTTCCGATAAAGAGTAGTGAAAAATAAGAAGATGGATAAGGAAGACACACACACATATACACACACATGCACACGCACGCTCACACACACACACGCAGTGAGAGAGAAAGAGATGGATAGATAGATAAATAGATAGATAGATAGATAGATAGATAGATAGATAGATAGATAGATAGATAGAGAGAGAGAGAGAGAGAGAGAGAGAGAGAGAGAGAGAGAGAGAGAGAGAGAGAGAGAGAGAGAGAGAGAGAGAGAGAGAGAGAGAGAGAGAGAGAGAGAGAGAGAGAGAGAGAGAGAGAGAGAGAGAGAGAGAGAGAGAGAGAGAGAGAGAGAGAGAGAGAGAGACAGAGAGAGAGATTTTGAATGTATTCAGAAAGGTGGTTGTGAACATTCTACTTCTTGATGTGATTAAGCAGGTTCGGAAATAAGCAAAATTTCGGAAAGATTTATGCACACACAAAAGGAGGCTGAAGGGAAATAAGAGAGTCAATTTGGGATGAAATGTTTCAGCCCTTATTCAACCTAAACCTGCACCTAAAAAGGTTACAATTACAGCCTTCAATCAGGCCTTGCCACATAAATGCAAGGATCCAAGAAATTTTTCTATTCCATGTACCATTGGGGGTAGTAATTTCAAAATTTTCATGTTAGATTTAAGAGCTTCTATTAATGTTATGCCTACTTCTATTTTTAACAATCTTGATCTGGGTCCTTTGCAGCATACATGTTTTACGATTCAGTTGGCAAACATGAGCAATGCTCGCCCTATTGGAGTAGTGTAAGATGTGTTTGTTTAAGTTATTGACTTAATTTTTTCTGCAGATTTTTACAATATGGACATGGTAGGAAAACTAATTCAAGCAGATCACCGATCATTTTGGGAAGATTGTTCATGAAAACACGAAATCAAAAGTTGATGTTGACGATGGAACCATGTCCATGGAATTTGGTGACATTGTCTCAATATTCAACATTTTTGATGCTATGAAGCATCCCTCAGAAGAGCATTCTATTTTTCAAATAAAGTTGCATTATGAAATTGTTGATGATACTTATTATGATTTGTTTGCAGCGGCTGATTTTCCATTATTATCTGGTTTTGATGATATTTACTCATGTGCTGATTGTACTAACACTAACCTTTATGCTATTTGTGTTGAGATCGATGCTGCCTTGTAGGGTGATAGTGTAAATGAAGCTATTTATACAGCTGAAGTTCTTGACAGCACGGCTGCCCCAAACATACCGTCCATTGAACAACCACCTTCCATAGAGCTGACACCACTTCCTGAAAATCTGAAATATGCTTATATAGAGAGGAATGAAAAAATTACGGTTATAATGTCTTATAACCTTGATTTTGATCAAGAAAAACTGAAATATGCTTATTTAGAGAGGAATGAAAAAATTCTGGTTATAAATTCTATAACCTTGATTTTGATCAAGAAAATAAGCTTTTGTAGGCTTTGGCTGACATACCCAATATTAGCCCTTCCATGTGTATGCATCAGATTTTACTTGAAGATGGAGCTAAGGTAGTGAGGCACCCCCAAAGACGACTTAACCATTTAATTCTTGATGTAGTGAAGAAAGATGTAACAAAGTTGTTGCAAGCATGTATCATATATCCTATCTCTGACAGTAATTGGGTAAGTCCAGTGCAGGATGTACCTAAGAAATCTGGACTCACGGTGGTACAAAATGAGAAAAATGAACTTCTTCCCACTAGAGTTCAGAACTATTAGAGAGCTTGTATTGATTACAGGAGACTATACTAGTGTTAGCTCCTAAATTCGACACCTCATGTAGAAGGAAGGTATCCAAGATAAAAGGGTAGAAAATAAGTTGAGTACAAGAGAATGGTCGAAAGAAGCAAAGCAGCCAGAAGAAGAAGTCGAAGGACTCATCCAGAAGCCAAGAGTTCGACCGCTTGCTGAGAGGGATGGTTCGTCGAAGGATTTTTGAAATTTAAATGTTGGAGGGAACGGTTTTTCTTGTTGAAAATTGAGGGAGACACGTGTCACCCTAGGAGCAGTATAACCATGCATTTGTGACAAATGGCGCAAGGAGATAATGATGGAGGTTATTAGAGGTTATGTTTTACTACTATAAATAGGGTGTCTTAGACACATCCAAAGTGTGTTGTAATTTACTATTGTACAAATTACTCTTGAAATTACTCCAAGTATCCGAGTATAGAGAAAGTGAGTATTGCAAGAGAATGTACGTGATGTAAACACACCATCTTTTAACTTAATGCAATTTACTTGTTTTTACTTTAAGTTTTACAAAGTCTTTTATTGTCTTTACCCCTTTTCCTCCTTACTTTATTTCTCTCCTTCCTATGCAATTCTTTTCTCTTCGTTCTCAATCTAACTTCACCCCTACCAACAAACTTTCTTCTCTTTCATTGAAAGCTTTACTTTATCTTTAAATTAACCCGTAGTCGAATAGATGTTCCTTTAGAATTCTTTCACCCCAATACTGTTCGAGTGTGGAACTTGAATAGATTCTTAAAACAAAAAACAAATCTTTTAGCACATGTCCTAGGATAAATCTGATCGATCCTGTAAGTCACCAAAGTTAGATTTGAAAGATCAGCGGTTGTTTTCCGATTTTCAAGGGAAACAACTAGGCTACTATAAAGGTTCACTTTCCTTTGTCTTTTATTGATCAAAAGCTAGAACGACTACCTAGTAAATCACACTATTGTTTTCTTGATGGTTTTTTAAGTTATTTTCATATCTACGTTGCATCAAAGGATCAAGAAAAGATAACCTTCATGTGTCCATTTGATACATTTACTTGTAGGAGGATGCCATTTGGTCTTTGCAATGCTACTGGCACGTTCCAGTGATGCATGATTAGTATTTTTGCTTATTGAAAATTGCATGGAAGTGTCTATGGATGATTTTATTGTTTATGGTTATTCATTTGATGTGTCACACCCTCATTTTTCTCCCTAGTAGTTCATATCATGGATGTATCATCATCCTCATACCTGGGTGCATAAAGCATGTGGGTTGCAAGGGTTTGACAAAGAGGGATATTTTCTTCAAGGCGATGGTTATTTGAAAATCATTGTGTGTTTAGGGTTAGGGCTACTATAAGTTTCTTATGAACTAAGCAATACAATGCTCAATATTGGCCTACTTCTGATCAATTGGAATAATGCAAGCTTCAAGAGGTTTTAAATCACCTATGCTTGGTTCAAGACCTTCTTGCATGATTAACATGAGGCTGTTAAATATGGAGCAATTTTTCGTCCTTTTAACTTGATTTTGATAGATATTCAAAGGGATATGAGATTCAAATTTCAAGTTCACAACCAAGTTCCATGCCAAAATGTCCAATGTTCAAATTCATTCCAAATCCATTTCAAATTCATCCAAAAATCAATTTTCAAGATCCAAATTCCATGGCAATTTTCAAGTTTCAATTTCATATAATTTTTCAACTTCATATAAGTGTCAAATTCATTTCAAGTGTCTAGTTCATTTTCATTTCAATTTCAAATTCCAAATCCATGACAATTCTAGATTTCAAGTCTATATCAATTAAAAATTCATTCTAAATTCAAAATTAAATTTCAAGTTTCTTTCTAATTTCACTCATTTCATATTATAAAGTTTCTAATTCATGTCAAAAAGTTTCAATTTCCATTCATTATCCAAGTTCAAGTCCATATCAAAATTCCAAGCTTCACTATAGTTTCATATTTATAATCCCTTTCTTTTTAATTTTCAAGTTCATAAAAGATCAAACTTCATGATCATGATTCAAGTTACAAGTTCCAAATTCAAATCAAAGTTTCAACAAAGTCCAAGGAAATTTGCAACAAAAAATATGGAAAGGCCTCATTCTTCATGAGCCAAATAATGCTTATACATGAATCCATTTCCACATTGATTCCAAGCTTGCTACATGCTACTACACTCTCAAAACATCAGCCCTGTTATTTCCACAAGTTCATCATATGGCCCCACCTTCATGAACCAAGCTCCAAACCACTTTTAAACCTACAATTGACAAGCCCTTCCATCAACACGACACAAACTGCTACCACAATGCAGCAACAACACTACACAAATCCACGCACTCGTACGACCCACACATAACCTGCACAAAAACCACAACACCATCAACCTGCTACAAAACATTTTTCTGCAATACATATTGACTCGTCCAAAACACGACAAAACATTCAAAATGCACATAATTGAAAACTTCATCATCAAGTTTCAAAGGACAATACTGCACACAATACCTCACAAGCAAAAACGACTGCCCTCCTTTTGAATTCCACACCACAATAGCCGAACGAAAAAATCATAAAAGAACAACCAAAATAACTCTTGAAAAGGATCTCCCGTTTTTGGATTTTTTTTTCTTGTTCTGCTCATCTCCCTTTCATTCATCAACAACAAACCTCCCTAAAATTCCTCTTCAACCTCAAACTAACAACCCAACCTTTTTCAATCCTTTTTCAGACCTCCTAATCCATAACAACCAAACTTTCATTCTTTAAAACCAACCATTTTTAATCAACCAAATCAGATTTTTTGACTCAAATACCCTACATTGAAACCAATAATCCCACAATACCCTAGTTTGAAATTTATTTACCATAGTACCCTACTTTTGAGGGAGTTCGTCCATGCAAGGGACGAACTAGTGAAAGGGTTGATGGAGTTCGTCCACCCCAAGGGCGAACCAGTTGGCCATGCAGGAGTTCGCCCATCCCAAGGACGAACTAGTGATGAAGTGTTTTTTTTTTGTTTTTTTATTTATTCATATTTTCTACAATTTATTTTTCTATTTATTTAATTTTAAAAAAAACTATTTAATAAAAAAATATTTAATTAATTCCATATTAAAACTATTTAATTAATTTAATATAAAATATATTTAATTAATTCTATATAAAAATTATTTAATTAATTTTGTATAAAAACTATTTAATTAATTTAATATAAAAACTATTTAATTAATTTTATATTAAAATTATTTTTAGAGACTCTCGGTCACTGAATGACCGACCTCAGACATAAATATTTTGTATAAATAAGCGTATCCGATTTACTATCATTCGTGTCAACTTATCCGATTTATAAAGATGTCTGTGCAAGCTCATGTTTTCTATGGACCTGAGAAAAAAATCAGTGTTTACCTAGATCCGCTGTGGAATTTTAGAACCGTGGTTGCAGCAATTAACACCGGGTTTCGGCAGCTGGGCGGTCGTCGCGTGACGGTGAGAAAAACTGATTATCGTTGTCCATATATAACGCTTACTGATGCTAGCCCGGAGGGGACATACATGTACTACCTAGATCGTATAGAAAACGATGAAGATGTCCATTGCATGTTTTCAGCACATAGCGGTGAAGTCAACAGAGGAGTCACAAATCCACTTGTGTTGGTCGCTGTTGTTTGTTAGAGTTTATGTTAGCTTCATGAGTTTTATTTTTGCGTTTGTGGAGTCACGGATCCACTTTATGTTTGTAGTTCGCTGCTTTTGTTGTATTTTGAAAGTTGTTTTGAATTAAAAATAATTGATGGATCAAATACAAAAGTAGTACAATATAATTATCTATTCAGTCGGTTTGACGGACCGGCAACATTGGGACATTTACTACACATATGACTTATTTCTCTGCAAATCCCACACCATCTCTTCTCTTTTTCTGCGTCATTCATCTCAGTTCTAATTCTACTACTTCTTGGACGCCCCTTTTTATTTCTTCTCATTGAATCGTCGTGGCACAAAGTGAAACCTTCATATTTTGGTCAGTTCTCCTCGTGCGGTAGTCCCAAGAAGCTTTCCTTGTAAACCTTGAATACGTTAAGTACTGTGAAGACCTCTGGAATGTGAATTGCATAGTCTTGTCGTATGCTAGAACATGCCGCTATCACGTGGGAGCAAGGCAAGTGAAATCTTTGAAATTTTCCACAGTCACACTTACGATTCCTCAAGTCAACGCTGAAAGTACCCGTTGGACGACCGTCGTTGTAATTAATCTTTTCCTGTACCATGAAACAGAATCTTTCCCAATCAAATTACATGACGTTGTGTGTGTTAGCCTTGGCTACCTCCTCAGCCATTCCCTTGTTACAACCATCTATGAAAACTTTCCCTGAAGATAGCATCTTGGTCCATTTGTGTCCTCGTTTACCAAATAGTGAATCCATTCGATAATATGTAGACTGGACCAATGCAGTGATGGGAAGGTTTCTCGTGGCCTTTAGTACAGAGTTTATTGCTTCTGCTAAGTTAGATGTCATATGTCCCTAACGTTGCCCTCTGTCAAATGCTCTAGCCCACTTCTCCCTAGGAATATTGTTTATCCAATTTAAAGCCTCAGTGTTGGATCTTCTGATTTCTCCGTGATAATAATTAAATGAAGCCTTCGTCAATGCCTAACATGTATCAGAAATTGTGTGAGAAAAAATGATAAAAACGTGCCACAAAATTTTAGATAAGCGGAATTTATTTTGTTACCCATGTTAACAAGTATTTTGCGTAGAACCTTGTCCTTAATCTGGCGTATGAAGTTCTGAGCAATGTGTCTTATGCAGTAGACATGTGAAGAGGGTGGATGTTGCCAACCGTTTTCAGGATTGTTGTATGCACTTTTTATCGATTCATGTCTATCAGATATTAGACATAAATTCGGTTGTGGTGTCACGTGTAATTGTAGGTTCCTCAGAAAAACTCCAGGCTTCCTTTGTTTCTCCTTCGACCAATGCGAATGCCACTGGGAAAATATTTGTGTTGCCATCCTGTGCCACCGCCGTCAATAGAGTTCCTCTGTACTTGCCATACAACCATGTTCCGTCTACTTGCACAATGGGCTTACAGTAGGCGAAACCACGTATACACGGACGAAATGCCCAAAACAGACGATGGAATATTCGTTTTCCGGAGATTTGGGAACCATCACTTGATGTTGCAGGTAGGGTTTGCAAATCTATAATGGTTCCTGGAAGAAAGGTTTTCATTACCAGTATCCACTGCGGTAGGTCGTTGTAAGATGTTTCCCAATTGCCATAAAGCGACTCTACCGCCTTGCACTTAGCGATCCACGCCTTCTGGTAAGATATAATGTACCCGTATTTTTCTAGAATATGGGCAACGATCACTTTTACCTTAAGTGAGGCGTCAATATTGACAAGTTCTCTGATGCTATGGCTAACCATTTCTAAACTGAGCTTCATATGGTCTTGTGCCATCGACATCGTAGTGCATGTGTGAGACCCAGACAGCTTACCGATCACCCATTTTGAGTTCCTTCGTCTAAATGAAGCTCTGCACTTGAACCTGCAGTCTTGTTTCTTACTGTTGTACCCCAAATTTGGCCAACCCCTCTGGTATATGTGTCATTCCATCTGCATCAGCATTAAAAAAATATATTACATGGCATAATCATTTGCATTTTATACAAAAAAAAAGAAGAGAAGGAAAGTGTATTAAAAAAAATAATAATGTGGAAAGGGAGAAGGTCATTTTTCTTAGGAAAATAACTAAAAATAAAACAAGTGCACAAGGTGGGGTTTGAACCCACCACCTCTTGTTCCATCAAGACTCCCTCTTACCACTTGGCCAAGCGCACAGTTTGTGAACACAAGGAGTTGGAAACTATACATATTAAAAAGAATAAAGAGGCGCATGAAAATAAAAATTGGTGGATTTTGCTCCCACCAAGGATTCAAACCGGTGACTATGTGAAAGATATGCGCTTGACTTAACCACTGGGGTGGCGATACATCCAGTGATTATCCCACCCCAGTTTGATCACATACTTTGCTTTGTTCTTAACTGGCCAGAAGATGAAAAGCAAAACGCAGGGGAAATTGGGGAAAACATCACCATTTTGGATGAAACCAAATTCATTCTCGTCCACTTTTTCACAAGGTTTAATATGGTATTGTTAGTTTTCGTTTTGGAATGATATTATTCAAGTTACGGATGAAATTGCAAAGAGAGGGGAATGGTGAACCATGTGCTAAAGCGTACTATGCTTTGCCAATTCAAGGCCAACCGCAAGTGTACCTATCCCTGTGCTTCTCTGTTTCCTTTCACCAATTTGGGCAAGCGCAGCAGCCTCTACAGCCCACTACCAAACCCTAGCCTGAGCTGCTACCACACCACAAGACAAAAAAAAACCACGCGAGAGAAAGAGCTCAGTAAGAGGGAAGAATTCAAAATCTCTAGTCAGAGGATATATAAGGGATAAGTTGGGAGCTAAAAAACCCTAGAGGACGGCAGCCAGAAGATTTTGTCTTTTGAGAGAAAGGAAAAATAGTTCTGAGATTTGAAGTTTGGAGCTGCTCAAGGGTGGGATTTCTCAGAGTCAATCCAATTTTTGTTCTAGGTATGGGTACCAGCTTTCTTTTTCATCACACGCATATGTTTGGATTAGGGTTCATTGTTACAAAACTTGTTTACAAACCTTTGTAAAAAATGTTAAGTTTATTCTGGATATTTTGTATATGCTTTGTTCAATAGTTTGAAGAAATGTGTATGTCTTATATTGTTTAAGCTGTGTTGATAAAAATAAAGTTGGTTATAACATTGATTAGCTTAAGTTCCTTAGATCTGTTCCTCATTTTGGTTTAAACTGGCTTGTTGATTTCTTTTTGCTATTGTGTTTGCTGTTGTGGAAACCTTAGTTTGTTATTGTTTTCGCTTGCTTGGATCTGAACATTTGCTGTTTGAAGTATGTATTGATTCCTTTGCCTTGGATGTCATGTTACTTACCTGTTACAAAACCTTTTGCTGTTTTTAATCTGCTTGTGTAACTTTTCAAGTTTTTAATCTTAACTGTTAAAAAGGAACTTTAACTGTGGGTGTGTGCTTGGTCTTGAAGTGTAATGAGAAGTTGATGATAACATGACTGTATGTCCAGTTTTGAGTTTTCTTTTTAATAGAGGTCTAATCTGCTTGGTGTTAATCATGATGTTGTATCTTGTACTAACATAGGATATGCTGTCATCTTTTGCGTTGCTTTCATGTGCTGTTGCTACTTAAAGTTTTTTCTTGAATAATCTCATGTGTTTTTAAAAGGAACTTCACTTAAGATTCAAGAAACTTCAATTGTTGGTGTATGCTTGGGTTCAATATATAATGAGAACCTGTTTGTTAACATGCTGTGTGGTTTTGAACTCCCTTCTTGCTATGTTCTTTTGCTTTGCTTGATGCTCAGTTTTGATCTTATTTGGTGTCAGTGTGGAGTTTGCTGTTTGGTGCTATGTATGTGCTGCAGTTGGTTTTAAGCTGCCAGCATGTGGCAGCATTTTGTCTAGGAGATTTAGTTGTTTCTTTCACTCTTCAAATTCTTGTTCTGTTTTGCACTTCTCTTTTTAACATGAGTTTATCTTTCATCACCTTAGTGTTGGTCTAGGTGTGAGTTTGTCTATGTGGTAGTTCTCTTGTGCTTCAGTCCTTTGTGAAGTGTTGCTGCCAATTTCAAATGGGTATTAATTGATTGCTTTTGAGTTTGATCTTTATGCTTGAACATTGAAGATGATGATGCTGTTGGTTTAATGTGTGGAGCAAAATGCAGGGTGTTTGTCAGGTTTCAATATGCTGTTGTATTAAGGTGCAGGATTTGTGTGTGCCTTGTTGGTGTTATGATCATGATGGTTTTTTTTTTTTTGTTTCTTGACAGCGAAATCAAAAGTTTGTTTGTTCTGTCTCAGCATTCTTGTTCATTTATGGTTGATTGCCTCCTTTGATGTCACCACTTGTTTGTTTTAGATTCTAGGGCAGCATATGCTTGACATCTGTGCTTTGCTCCTTTTATTTGTTGTGTTAAAAGTCTGCAATATTTATAAGTGATTGGTTAATGTTGCTGTGATCAAGAAGCCAAGCTGTTTCCTTTTCTTACATACTGTCATCAGATGTTATGTGAATAGGGTAGGGGCATAGTATGCAGTCTTTTGTTGTTGCTTATGATTTCATTACACACATTCAACTTAGCCTTGCTGACAATGGTTTTTTTTTTTTTATGTCTTTTGTTTCTTGCTGGATTATATGCAGTACTATAATTATTGCTCAGTTTCAATGATGCAATTTTGAATACCATTAGTGTTGGGATCCCATGTTAGCTTTAGATTCATGTTGCTGTATTTGTTTTGTTGGATACTCTGGTGGCAGTATTTTTAAGGCCTTTACTTGTGACAGAATTTTAGTTAAGTCATGGCTTTGATTTTGATTGGTTGATTGGATTAGATGCTGACTGGCAGTACCTGTATCCCTACTGCTATTTTGTTTTTCTGGCCTTTTTGCCTTGACATTGTGATTACCATGTTGATACTTGCTTTTCCATAAAAGAACATGTGTTGTTGTCCTGTTTCTTAAACAAACTGCTTATACATGCTTGAGTTTCTTTTTGCTTCTGATTATCACATGTGTCAAGCCTCTTTGTTCTGCTTGGAATCAAATCCTGTTGGAATACTTGTATGAAATTCTGTCAAGTTTCAGTTAGGATGCAATTTGGTTAGTGTACATGATGCTGTCTCAATTTTGGATGTTAATTTCTGCTTGGTCTGTAGGATAATCTTTTGATTTACAGCAATTTAACAGTAGGAAAGATATGTTGTTGGTGTTGGGATTTGGTTGAGCATGAGTTTGGCCTTTGGTTTCTGTTGAAATGGATGTATCTACCATGTATATGCTGATGTTTTATTGTGTTGAGATGCTGTTTTTGGTTTAAAAGGAGAATCATTAAGTTTTTTTCATGTGGACCTCGATCTAAATGGATGCTGTTGCTGCTATCACCTGGAATAATTGTTTTGAATTCTGTTTTGACTTAACAAGAACCTTTTGAATATGTTTTGTTTCCATGATGAATGTGTTGTTTGAGCTTAACTATACATGTGCTGTATTTTGTGTTTGACTTGTGATGTCAAATTCTGTTTGGCTTAAGGTGTAGAATTCTGTCAAGTGCAGTACCTGTTTAACTGTCAATATGTGACTGAAATCATGATTTGTTTGCAATATTGATGAGGTATGCAATGTTGTTTTGAATTTTGTTTTGGCCTTGGCTTAGAGGTACAAACTTGTTGTGGTTTTGTTGCCCTTGACTTGCAAATTTGATGATCACTGCTTGCTTTATTGAGAAGCTGTTTGTTTGTTCTTTGAATTAATCCAACTGTTGGATTCAAATCATGATTGAACCATGTTTTGCTCATGTTGCTGCTAATTCGTGCTGTTGGCATTTGTTTTGCTTTCCAATTGATAGTTTGCATTTCCATTCACATATTAATTTACAAGCATCGTGTGGAAGTGTGGGTAGTATATTTGTTCTCCTCATTTGAAAATAGTTGGAACAGATACCAGGAATGATCATTTTTGTGTGGTCTTGATACATCTTCATCAGTTTTTGCACTAGCAATTGTGTTTGTTTATTTTTTTTTTTTGCCCAGTGATATTCGTGGATTCGCTATGTATATTTCTTGTTTCCTTTCTAATCACCAGAAATGCCACTGTCCCAGTGGTAAAGCAAGCGTGTGTTGTGTCCTTTGTGTACGGTTCGAGTCCAGCGAGGGACCAAAACCATCTTTTTTTTATTTCTTTTTTTCCTTTGTATCTCACTCTCATCCCTTTTATTCTTCTCCTCCCTTTCCCTATCACCACGCGCTTGTGCGCCCCGGTGGATAAGAATGCTGTTTGTGAACCAAAAGGAGGTGGGTTCAACTCCCACCTCTTGCTCTTTTTTTTTTATTTAAATTCATTTCTTTTTTTGTTTTAACCATATAAATTTCAAAATATCATAACTTTGGCATACTTGATCTTTTTTAATCCGTTCTTCTTGTAATTTACTCATAATTTCAATTACTTTCATTTAATAAAGCAATATTTCAAGTCAATGTTTTTTTTAGACCTTTGATTTACTTAAAGATCAACCCTCTATTAGGATTTGTGCGCGCTGCATTTCGTAACGTTTCTCAAAATAACTGTTTCTTAGTATTGAATTAAAATAAGAGGATTGGGTGTAGTCCCCTTCTTCCTCGAGTGTTGAGACGCCCACTGTAGTGAGGGTGGTCTCGACACTCGTCTTTCAATACAAAGACGCTTTCCATCCACTTTCTCTCCTAAAAAACCTCGGCTCCGTGCCGAGTACATTTTCAAAACCTCGGTTTCGTACCGAGTTCATTTTCAAACCGCCTTTTAAATAAATTATTAATTTCTTCGTATTGAATTAAAAAGAGGGGATTAAGTGTAGTCTTCTTCCTCTCCGAGTGTTGGGATGCCCATTATAGTGAGGGTGGTCTCGATACTCGTCTTTCAATATGAAGACGCGACTTCATTCCACCACCTCCTTTCACAACTTTATTCCGCAACCTTTCACACCTAAAACCTCGGTCTCACACCGAGTGCATTTTCAAACTCGTTTTTATAACAAAACTTGAATGGTCGTGGAGTGGTTAGGCGTAGGCCTTCTTCTATCCCGAGTGCTGACGTTTACCGTAGGGTTCTCTGTCGCTAAAGCACTTACCATTTAAAACCAAAAATACCTTTAATAAGAGAATGAATTTCTCTTCGCATTGAATTAAAGAGAGTGGATTGGGCGTAGACCTCTTCTTCTCCGAGCGTTGGGATGCCCACTGTAGTGAGGGTGGTTTCGACGCTCGTCTTTCAATACGAAGACGCCTCGTTCGCCACACCTTTTTATAATAAAAACTTTGAGATAACGAATTGGGTACTACCTGTAGGGGTTACTATCCGAGGACATGTCTCGCCCCTAAAAAACAATCCAATCAACCAAACGTGACTTCTTGCCTCGCGTGGCGAAAACTAATCAATCATTTCAAAAAGGATATGTTACGTCCGTTCTACCGCAAACAGGTAACGCCTAAGTCTCCAACGAGCGAGCAGCGAAACACCTAACTGCTAGAATGCGCACGATAGCATCATCCATAAAAAACATCAACACACCGTAGGCCGAACTACGGCTGCTCTGATTCTTTACTTCGTTCAAGTAAAGATACGTAGGCACAAGGGCCACAATCCTTGCCGAGCACACTTTCCCAATATCTGTAGTTTCCCGAACTACGTCGACTCTGACTTTCTCATATCCGTTGAGAATACGTAGGCCTAGGACCGCGAAGTCCTACCGAGTATGTTCTTTCTCTCTTCTTCTCCGTTACCTCTCTTTCCCTCTTTCTTTACCCGTTGGAACACTTATTATAGCATAATATTTAAGCAAATAAGTTCACACATCGACAAACAAAAGGTTCCCATCGAGTACGATGGATGCGAGGGGTGCTAATACCTTCCCCTCGCATAACCGGCTTCCGAACCCGTTCATGGTTGCGAGACCATCTTATCCTTTCTTTTCTTAAGGTTTTCTCGATATTTTCCTTTCCCCTCATGGGATAAATAAAATTCGGTGGCGACTCTTCTGTCCTTCCTTTTCGCCTCCCCGTCGTTGCGCGATGCATTTTTTCGAGTAGCGACAGCTGGCGACTCTGCTGGGGAACTACCTAGCAAACCACGCCTATTTTGTTTGTCGCATTTGTGCTTTATTTGTTTTGCTATTTATTTTATGGTTATGTTCCTTTCTAACTTGTTGGGTTCATTTGGTTTGGTTTGTGAGGATAAAGCTTTCTACCCGAGCTTTCGAGTATGCACTAAGTTAGGAGGTGGTTTCTTTCTGATTTGCGAGACTTAGGACTCGTTGAGTTGGATCGAATTCCACCGCTCAGATGAGATCCCGTTGGAATAATTATGTCTTACGTGTAGTCGTAATGACGTTCTTACCTTCAACTTGGGAGTCCGCGATTCTGAGGACCTTTGTAGAACCTTATTCCAAAGGTTACTAAAACATGACGCTGTGTTCATCCTTTTTGAAAGGAGTACCGTCTTACGAGTAGTCGTTATGATGGGAAACTTTTGAGGGTTAGTGCATAGGACTTTGTTTGAAAAGCCTTTTGGAACGCCCTCTCGAACCAGTAGATTGCTCACCCGATGGAAAGATACCTTGTGTTCTTGTCTTGCAGGATTTGTGACGTCGATCTTGTTATTGTTCCATTGTCATATGCATTCATAAAACATTGCACTACATATCATTTTGCATATCAAGAGACTTAAGAAGCTATGATTATCTCAGGTATTGGTGAACTCAATGGCTGATATAAGAAAGAGAAGCACAAATTCCATAAAGTTTAGGGAACCAAAATTGGAATCAATTCAAGACCTTCTGATTGACGTGCCGAAAGTTATCAAGATCAACTTTCAAGGGGAATATGGGAAACTGCTTGATCTTCTCCACTCCAGAGTTGATACCTGGGCCCTGTACGCTATGGCTCAATTTTATGATGCGCCTCTCCGGTGCTTCACTTTTCAAGACTACCAGTTGGCTCCCACCTTGGAAGAATATTCTCACATTTTGAACATTAAGATTAAGGACCAACCTGTCTATACAGGTTTGGAAGAAGAACCAAAACCTGCTGTCATTGCTCTTGCTCTTCATATGACCAAAGAAGAAGTCAAGAAGGGTCTAACCAGTAAAGGGGGTGTTCAGGGTTTTCCATTGAAGTTTTTGCTAGAAAAGGCCGCTCAGTACAAGGTTGATGAAGATTGGGAAAAATTCGGTATAAGTGTTGCTCTGATGATTTACGGGATTGTCCTCTTTCCAAATGTGGACAATTTCATAGACATCACTGCCATTGTTCTCTTTATGCAGAAGAATCCCATCCCCACACTCCTCGCTGATGTTTATCACTCTATTCATTGGAGGAGTGAAAAGAAGGCGGGAATGATCCAATGCTGCTCTCACCTACTATACAAGTGGTATGCTTCTCATTTGCCCAAAAAAGGACCGTTCGTGGAAAACAAGAAGGAATTGAAATGGTCTCAGCGCATCATGTCCCTAGAAGCTAGTGATATTGCTTGGTACTCTCATGAGTACTATGATGTGGAAATCATCTTCAGTTGTGGAGAATTCAGTAATGTACCTTTGATCGGTAGGGCCGATTGTATTAACTATAACCCAGTCATGGCATTACGTCAGTTGGGCTATGCTATGGAGGGCGAGCCCGAGGCAGAGAAGGTTCAGAGTTTCTTTTTGCTAGCCACATCAGAGGACCCTGCGTTTGTCAGGAAGATTGCTAAGGCTTGGGGCAAGATTCATACAAAGGGAAGGAAGGAGTTAAAAGCGAAGAACTGTGTGGCAAAGGAGCCATACAACCAGTGGTTACTAGCCAGAGTAGCTGAAAGGTCGTTGCCATTTCCCTTAGAGCCCTCTATGCGAGAAGCACCTCCTGCTCCCACTCATGTACCCATAGAAGAATATGAAAAACTGAAGCTAATAGTGGAGAGATTGACTAAGGAGAATCAGGACCTTCAGAATGAAGTTCACCAAGCAAATGTGGAGAACGGTCAGTACAAAAGAAAGGTGGAGTTTGAACAGGATCAAGCGGCTGAGAGTAGCAAGAAGCTAAAATTAGAAACGGATCTGAGAGTCAGGTACTAACAGGGTTACGAAGGGGCAGACGCATCATTAACAACTCTCCGGCAGCGCCTGAAGGACACCAAGGCTTCTTGTGATAGGGCATGGCACTTCTTTGAGATTGCCTCTGCCGAGAAAAAGGAAATACGAGAGAATCTTGAAGCTGATGTTGGGAATCTTGAGGAACAACTAAGAAGTGCCTTAACCCTAGCGGAAAATGAACGAAGACTCAAAGAGGAGGCCTTGAGAGGTTCATATGTCACGTCTGACATGTGGAGTAACAAGTGTCAAGAATTAGAGACCGCCCAAGAGACAGCCCTTTTGTGGAGAAATCGTTTTGAGGCTTTGCAAAGAGATGGTGCGCAGTGGCTCGAGAAAGAGGCTCAGCTCAATGAGTTGCTGGACACCCATGTGGATTCTATTTGTTATTACCAGTCGACTCTAGATACGTGTCGTGCTAGGTACAACAATTTGGTGGAGCACTGCAACCTCATGATCCGAGATATCCCATGGAGGTTGGAGAGCGCCATTCAGGATTTGGAAGGAAATGATATCCCCCCTTCTGTTCACCACTTTATCCAGCTCTGTGACCAAATGGTCAGGAGGTTCATGTTCGAGACGAGGAAGCTTGAAGAGCGTCTCCAAAAGGAGAAATTCTAGTTTTTAGTACTCTTGATTTTCGGTCATTTAGTGTTTTCCTTGTAATGAGAATTGTTATTCGACATAGTCAGCAAATGTTTGTATTGAATCTTCCCAAATTAATGAGAATTTGCTTTTGGTCTAATTGTGTTTTCTTTATTATTTGTTCATTCGCAATTCTATAATACCGGTTATAGTCATAGGTTTCGAAAGTCTCTTGAGCATTCGCATAAACTGGCGCATCATTTTGCATTCCCTGAAACTCGACCTCACCCCGCTTGCCATTTCAGAGAGAAAGAGAGGGAAAGAGGAAGAGCAAGCTGACTTCTCAACACTCCTACAACACGCGGGGAAATCAGCAGAGAATTATGGATCAGGTTCAAGCCGAGCTTTTGGAATTTCGTGAGAAGATGGCGCAATTCATGGAGATGATGCAGGGGGTGGCCAATGGACAGGACCAGTTAAGGACATTGGTTCAACCCTTAATAGCTCAAGTGGATGGAAGTGGCGTCTTGCACGGCGGGGCTGCTGCTGTTCCCCCTCCTGCTAATGGTGGAACCTCGCAAGTCAACGGTGGCCCAACCGTAGTCAACCTTCCGGGCGGAAGAGAACAAACTGGAATCCCCATCCCGGTTGTGGCAGGCGCCATACCTACTAGCGTGAATCCTCAATGGGACCAAGATGAACAGGATGACATCTTCTCCATGAGAGACCTTGGGGGAGGACTACGATCCGACACCAATAGAAGGTTTGACGAAATAGAAGAAAAGATGAAGAGCATTCTGGAAAGCCAAAACACTATGGGACTTGACATGTCCAATCTGGGACTAATTCCGGGACTTAGGATTCCTCCAAAGTTCAAGGTGCCAGATTTCGATAAATACAAAGGAACGACATGTCCAAAGGTGCATATCCGCTCCTATTTTCGAAGGATGTCGGCATACTCTGATGACGAGAAGTTGCTTATGCACTTCTTCCAAGATAGTCTGTCAGGGCCTTCTCTGGAGTGGTACATGGGTTTGGAACCTGCCAATATTCGGAGTTGGAAGAATTTAGCAGAGGCCTTTGTCCAGCATTACCAGTATAATAGTGACCTGGCACCAAATCGCGTGCAGTTGCAGAATCTATCCCAAAGAAGCAATGAGTGTTTTAAAGAATACGCCCAAAGGTGGCGAGAGCTTGCCGCTAGGGTTCAACCTCCCATGGTGGAAAGAGAACTGATCGATCTATTCGTGGCCACGTTGCCCGGAATCTACTACGAGAAGTTGGTGAGTAACATGTCAGGAAGCTTCTCGGACTTAATTATCACGGGCGAAAGAGTTGAAAACGGTATAAAATTGGGGAAAATTCAAGCAGCGGAAGGGACCTCATCTGGAGGTGGGAGAAAGTTTTTTGGTGCGAAGAAAAAGGATAATGAAACAAATGCAGTGTACAGCTTTAACAACCGAAAGAGATACTTGGATCAGCGTCAGCAGCGACCGTATTACCAGCAACCGTCACAAGTAGCGAGTATTGCCATCCCGGCGACACAGCCTCCACAGCAACAGCCGCGTCAACAACAGGAGCAGCGACCTCAACAACAGAATTATGCACCAAGACAGTTCCAGGACAGGAGAAGGGTGGCGGATAGACACTTTGACACACCGCCAATGCCATACGCTCAGTTGCTACAACACTTAATTCAACTGCAGTTGGTCCAGAAAAGGACAATGGTACCTCTAACTGGCCAACCACCTCCTGGATATGACGCCAAAGCTAGGTGTGAATTCCACTCTGGCGCCCCCCGCCACAGTATTGACAACTGTAAAGCCTTCAAACATAAGGTACAAGACCTTATCGATAGTAAAGCTATCAATTTCAATCAGGATGCGCCAAGCGTGGATCGAAATCCCATGCCTAACCATGGTAAGGGTGGCGGTGTGAATGCTATTGACAGTGAGGAAGGCCTGAACTTGGTGTCCAGAGTAGAGGATTTGAAGACGCCGTTAAGTTTCGTGAAGAGCAAGTTGTTAGAAGGAGGGGTATTCCCAGGCTGCGGAGAGGATTGCAAAGGCTGTATGATCTGTCCGGTAGGATGTCGGAACCTAAGGAACCATATACAGCACATGATGGATGACGGGTTGTTACAATTTGATAGAATCTGTGAGAAAAATGCTGAAGAGGTAATCATCAAGGATAAGGATGAGGTGGCCACCATATCCATCCCATACAAAACAATTACAATTTCTGCGCCTCCGGCGAGGCCCACTATTATATTCACAAAGGCAGGGCCCGTACCCTATGAAAGTTCTAAAGCAATTCCTTGGAACTATGGGGCCGAGGTCTACTGCAATGGCCAAAAGCAGGAACTGAGAGGTTCACCGTTGGATTCTGTTGATAATTTGGTAGGAACTGGAGGAATGACACAGAGCGGGAGAGTATTTGCACCTCCCGAAGTAAGCATAGAAAGGGCTGATAAAGGTAAGGGTAAGGTCATAGCGGAAGAGAATTCTCAGGCCAGAGGAGAGGAAGCGTTGCTGAAGGATGCGGAGGAATTCATGCGCTTAATAAGAAAAAGTGACTATAAAATTGTGGATCATTTACAACAAACTCCTTCAAAGATTTCTATCTTGTCACTGCTGTTATGTTCTGAGGCTCACCGGAATGCTTTGCTCAGAGTTTTGAATAATGCTTATGTACCTCAAGAGATATCCGTGAATCAGTTGGAAGGCGTGGTGGCCCATGTCAATGCAGGTAACGGGTTGGGGTTCACAGACCGTGACTTGACACCAAAAGGGAGGAACCACAATTTGGCTCTGCACATTTCACTTGAATGCCGAGGAACAATGATGTCACATGTACTTGTTGATACAGGGTCGTCTTTGAATGTGTTGCCGAAGAAGGCATTGATGAAGATCGATCATCAGGGTCTATATTGTACGCCCAGTGATTTGGTCGTGCGGGCTTTCGATGGAACCCGAAGATCTGTCTTTGGGGAAATAACTCTGCCTATCCAAGTAGGCCCAGAGGTGTTTGAAACAGTTTTCTACATCATGGATATCCAGCCTGCTTATAGTTGTCTTTTGGGTCGGCCTTGGATACACCTAGCAGGCGCTGTAACATCGACTTTACACCAGAAATTGAAATATATGGTGGATGGGAATATTGTGACCGTTTGCGGGGAAGAAGACATCATGGTGAGCCATCTGTCTTCATTCAAATATGTGGAAGTCGACGGCGAAATTCAAGAAACGCTGTGCCAGGCTTTTGAGACTGTCCAAATCAAGGAGAAAGCGCCGGTTGAGGTCAAGGCTCCAGAAGTTGCCATGTCGTCATACAAGGAAGCACGGGCCGTAGTGGAATCCGGATCAACACAAGGATGGGGACAGGTGGTAAGCGTCCCAAACAAGCAAGATAAGTTCGGATTGGGATATAGCCCACATGGATCATCTTCACAAAGCACTCCACGTTACAAGGGTCCTGTCCAATTTACTAGCAGCGGAGTCATTTTCGATCAAATCAATGCCATATCAGATGAGGAAGGGGACAGCGACTGCGATATGGATGCGTGGATCCAGCCATGCATCCCCGGCCAGGGCTTGAAGAATTGGAGCATAGAGGAAGTTATCACAGTGACTTATGAAGAGTAATTGATTTGTCTTGATTAATGTATTTCCATATGCTCTGCCCAAGGCATAATGGACTTTATTTGTAGGGCCCTATCTTTATGCATGTGAACAATCTTTTATCATCAATTAAAAGGCGTCTTTTCATTCAGAATTTTGTGATCCTTGTTGTTCTTGTTTTTATCTTTAACAATAAAATGGCAATGTGGTTTGTGTTTTTGTTTGCATATCATTTAAAAGCATAAAATCATCATCATCGCAGGTTACACATTTCAGATGCCACCGACTCAGACTCGTCTATGACTCGGTATGACTTTGACAATCCGATCTTTCAAGCCGAAGAAGAGATCGAAAAAGACGAAGACCTGCCTGAGGAGCTTGCCAGATTGTTAAGACAAGAGGAGAAGGTCATCCTGCCTCATCAGGAGGAAGTTGAAGTTATCAACCTGGGAACAGAAGAAGACAAGAAGGAGGTCAGAATAGGGGTTACACTGCAAAGTAATGTCAAGCAATGTTTGGTAGAGTTACTCCAAAAGTACAAGGATGTTTTTGCTTGGTCATATGAGGATATGCCAGGACTCGACACGGACATCGTGGTTCATCGTCTGCCTCTTCGTGAGGAATGTCCTCCTGTCAAACAGAAATTGAGAAGAACAAGGCCAGATATGGCAGTGAAGATCAAGGAAGAAGTTCAGAAACAGTTAGATGCCGGATTTCTTGCTGTGGCCAACTACCCTCCTTGGGTCGCTAACATCGTGCCCGTGCCTAAAAAGGACGGCAAAGTTAGGATGTGTGTTGATTATAGGGACTTGAATAGAGCAAGCCCAAAGGATGATTTCCCGCTTCCCCATATTGACGTGCTTGTTGATAACACCGCGCAATTCTCGGTGTTTTCCTTCATGGACGGTTTTTCCGGATACAATCAAATTAAGATGGCGCCGAAAGATATGGAGAAAACGACTTTTATCACACCTTGGGGGACCTTTTGCTATAAAGTAATGCCTTTCGGGTTGAAGAACGCAGGGGCAACTTATCAACGAGCAATGGTCACACTCTTTCACGACATGATGCATCACGAAATCGAAGTTTATGTCGACGATATGATTGCAAAGTCCCAAACGGAAGAGGGGCACTTGGTGAATCTTCTGAAGTTGTTTGAGAGGTTGAGGAAGTTCAAATTGAGGTTGAATCCAAGCAAATGTACTTTCGGCGTACGGTCAGGAAAGCTGTTGGGGTTCATCGTTAGTGAGAAAGGTATTGAGGTTGATCCCGCGAAGATCAGGACGATTCAAGAAATGCCAGCACCAAAGACTGAGAAGCAGGTTCGTGGTTTCTTAGGTAGGTTGAACTATATTGCAAGGTTCATATCTCACCTCACCGCCACTTGTGAGCCATTGTTTAAACTTCTAAAGAAGGATCAGGCGGTCGTTTGGAACGAGAATTGCCAGAAGGCGTTTGAGAAAATAAAAGAATACCTACAAGAACCCCCAATACTGATGCCCCCGGTGGCTGGGAGACCGTTGATAATGTACTTAACGGTTCTTGAAAATTCTATGGGTTGTGTTCTCGGTCAGCACGACGAGACTGGAAGAAAGGAGCACGCAATTTACTACTTGAGTAAAAAGTTCACAGACTGTGAATCCAGATATTCAATGTTAGAAAAGACTTGTTGCGCACTTGCTTGGGCCGCCAAACGCCTAAGGCAGTATATGCTAAACCACACAACCATGTCGATTTCAAAGATGGACCCAATTAAGTACGTGTTCGAAAAGCAGGCGCTATCAGGAAGGATCGCTAGGTGGCAGATGATTCTGACAGAATATGATATTCAATATGTATCTCAAAAAGCTATTAAAGGTAGTGTTCTGTCAGAATACCTTGCAGAGCAGCCAGTCGATGATTATCAGCCAATGAAGTTTGACTTCCCTGACGAAGACATTATGTACTTGAAAATGAAAGATTGCGACGAGCCGTTGCCGGGCGAGGGACCGGAATTGGGTTCCCAGTGGAAATTAATCTTTGACGGCGCTGTTAACTCATACGGTAGTGGGATTGGGGCAATCATTACAACTCCCCATGGGTCCCATATACCATTCACCGCGAGGTTAACATTCCCATGTACCAACAACGAGGCCGAGTACGAAGCATGTATCATGGGTATTGAAGAAGCAATCGACTTAAGAATCAAGAACCTTGATATCTATGGAGATTCAGCCTTAGTGGTCAACCAAATCAAGGGAGAGTGGGAAACGCGCCAGCCAAATCTGATCCCATACATGAACTACGCAAGGAGGTTGCTACCTTTTTTCGATCGAGTAGAGCTTCACCATGTGCCGAGGGCAGAGAATCAGATGGCCGATGCTTTGGCTACTCTATCCTCGATGTACAAAGTTAACTTCTGGAACGATGCTCCAATAATTGTCATTTCGCGGCTCGATAGACCAGCATTTGTGTTCGCAATAGATGAAGCTCCTGACGGTAAGCCATGGTTTTATGACATCCGGAACTTTCTTAAAAACCAAGAGTACCCGCCTGGGGCATCTACCCAAGATAAGAAGACTTTGAGGAGAGTGTCCGGCAATTTCTATCTGAATCCAGACGGTGCGCTCTATCGGAGAAACCATGACTTAGTGCTACTAAGATGCGTGGACGAAAAAGAGGCAAATTTGCTTATGGAAGAAATCCACGAAGGTGCTTTCGGAACACATGCAGGCGGTCATGCCATGTCCCGGAAATTATTGAGGGCAGGATATTATTGGTTAACTATGGAGTCAGATTGCTTCAAGTACGCCAAGAAATGCCGCAAATGTCAAATTTATGCCGACAAGATTCATGTACCGCCGTGTCCTTTGAACGTCATGTCGTCGCCGTGGCCTTTTTCCATGTGGGGCATTGATACGATTGGAAAAATCGAGCCGACCGCGTCCAATGGACACCGTTTTATCTTAGTAGCTATTGATTATTTCACCAAATGGGTCGAAGCGGCCTCTTATGCCAATGTCACAAAGCAGGTAGTGGCCCGATTCATCAAAAGAGATATCATTTGTCGATATGGGATACCCGAAAGGATCATTACTGACAATGGTTCTAATTTGAATAACAAGATGATGAAGGAACTGTGCCAGAGTTTCAAAATTGAGCATCACAATTCTTCTCCCTATCGCCCGAAAATGAATGGCGCCGTGGAAGCAGCCAACAAGAACATTAAGAAGATAGTACAGAAGATGGTGATAACTTATAAGGATTGGCACGAGATGTTGCCCTTTGCCTTACATGGATATCGCACTTCGGTGCGTACTTCAACTGGGGCAACTCCCTTCTTGTTGGTGTATGGCATGGAAGCTGTTCTGCCATTAGAGGTCGAGATCCCTTCTCTAAGAATATTGGCAGATGTCAAACTAGATGAAGCAGAATGGGTAAAGAACAGGTTGAATCAACTCAGTTTGATGGATGAGAAAAGATTGGCGTCTCTCGCGTACGGTCGTTTGTATCAGAAGAGGATGAAGAGCGCCTATGATAAAAAGATACGTCCTCGGAACTTTCAGGCAGGCGACTTGGTGTTGAAGCGAATTCTCCCACCACAGAACGATCACAGAGGCAAATGGACTCCCAACTACGAGGGTCCTTATGTTGTAAGAAAGGTTTTCTCAGGAGGAGCCTTGCTGCTCTCAACTATGGATGGTGAAGATTTTACATCCCCGGTGAACGCAGACGCGGTCAAAAAATATTTTGCTTGAGAAAGCTCGCTGGAAAGAAAAAGAGTATCCAGGCAAGAATGAGGCATCCCGGCGAACCATAAAAGGATAGGTTCGGGCAAAAATTAGGGATATAAGAAAAATGTGAGCCCGCAAAGTTGAAAACCTGAAAGGGCAACTTTGGCAAAAATGGGTATCCTGGTGAGTCGAAAACCCGCAAGGGCGATTCAGGCAAAAATTAGGGATTTTAAAGCAAATGACTGCGGCCTGCGCATTGATTATCGCAAGCATAGTGGATTCTAGGGAGAACTCGAAGATCGACCATTCAAATCAATCTCTTCGGAAGTTAAAGCGTCGGAAAGCGTCAAAGCCGCGCGAGTCATGGATGAGTCGTCACATGGTGTTTGTCTGTACCACGTTGCCGACATTTTTGTATATTTTCCTTGTGATTGTCTTTTTGCGCGACTTTCTCTTTTCAGGAGTTGCATCCAATGTAAAGTTGCCTATTTTCAGGCCTTTTATCAATAAAATATACTATTCAGAAAAAGCTTTTGTTCTGGTTTTAAATTTTTTACCGTTTTGTTTGCAAGAAACGCCTGATATTGTTTGATAAAAAACCTTACATACATAAACTTGTGGGCTTTGCTAACTATTAATCAAGACATTTGTTTTAAATAAGGTCATAATTGATAAACTTGGTGCCAGCTGTATAACACATTTGTCTAGCTGTTGTCACTTTCCCCAAGCAGAGGTTGAGGATGATTCTTTCCTTATCTAATCCACAGTCAAATTAGCAGAGTTAATTTTCTTCCCACAGAGTAGGGCTGACTCAGAGATCGTTCATCTCCATCCCCAGCGGAGAAAGTGTGGGATAAATTCCCGGTAAGTCTTATTCAACATCCCTAGCAGATAGTGGATTCAATCTCCGACAGAAGAGAGTTATTCCTCAGCAATCTGCTATGTTTCCCCAGTAGGGTTATTTCTGGCTAATCATTCATGGTTGATTTCCCCGGTAGAGTGGAGTTGTTGTCTCCAGCCGAGTGGCTTGTTCCCCAAAAGAGTTGTAGACTGATGGGCCATCCGGGACGTTTTCCGCAGCAGAGTTTGATTTGGATCCCCAGCGGAATGGATTTATTCTTAGCAAAGCAGTTTTACCCAGAAGTTTTTCTCGGAGGCCATCCAAGGCTTGTATTCCCCAGCATGAGTTTGTTTGCGCAAGGCGTATCTAGCCTTTCCCCAACGGAGTTGGCTCTTTCTCTTTAGCATTTATTTTGCTAAAAGTGGTTCATCTGCATTTACATACATAGCATCCACCCAAACGCGAAGCATTTCCATTTCGCATGGAGCATTTCGTCATATCCAAACATATACATGCGAAACATAAGCCAGGTCGTTACCCTTTTGTTTCAAGTGGACCTCGCAGATGATTAGTATCTTTGCCCGTGTGTTGGCTAGACCCCAGCTTACGGTGTTTCCCCAGCGGAGTTATTTTGCGACTATCACCAATGGATGGTCTTAATTTCGTTAGAATCTTGTTGCTCGCTTATATTTAGCGAAGGTCTGACGGCGATGTTAGATGATTTAGTATTCTTCAACGGCGATGTTGAGAAGTTAGTTTTGACGGCGATGTCAAGTATTTATATTCTTCAGCGGCGATGTTGAGGAGTTAGTTTTGACGGCGATGTCAAGTATTTATATTCTTCAGCGGCGATGTTGAGAGGTTTGTTCTTGGCGGCGATGTCAGGTATTTATATTCTTCAATGGCGATGTTGAGAAGTTTGTTCTGACGGCGATGTTAGATGATGTAGTGTTTCAACGGCGATGTTGAGAAGTTAGTTCTGACGGTGATGTCAGATGATTTTGTTCTTGGCGGCGATGTCAGGTATTTATATTCTTCAACGGCGATGTTGAGAAGTTTGTTCTGACGGCGATGTTAGATGATGTAGTGTTTCAACGGCGATGTTGAGAAGTTAGTTCTGACGGTGATGTCAGATGATTTAGTTTTGACGGCGATGTCAGGTATTTATATTCTTCAACGGCGATGTTGAGAAGTTTGTTCTGACGGCGATGTTAGATGATGTAGTGTTTCAACGGCGATGTTGAGAAGTTAGTTCTGACGGTGATGTCAGATGATTTAGTTTTGACGGCGATGTCAGGTATTTATATTCTTCAACGGCGATGTTGAGAAGTTTGTTCTGACGGTGATGTTAGATGATGTAGTGTTTCAACGGCGATGTTGAGAAGTTAGTTCTGACGGTGATGTCAGATGATTTTGTTCTTGGCGGCGATGTCAGGTATTTATATTCTTCAACGGCGATGTTGAAAAGTTTGTTCTGACGGCGATGTTAGATGATGTAGTGTTTCAACGGCGATGTTGAGAAGTTAGTTCTGACGGTGATGTCAGATGATTTAGTTTTGACGGCGATGTCAAGTGATTTGATTCTTCAACGGCGATGTTGAGAAGTTAGTTCTGACGGCGATGTCAGATGATTTAGTTTTGACGGCGATGTCAAGTGATTTGATTCTTCAACGGCGATGTTGAGAAGTTAGTCCTGACGGCGATGTCAGATGATTTAGTTTTGACGGCGATGTCAAGTGATTTGATTCTTCAACAGCGATGTTGAGAAGTTAGTTCTGACGGCGATGTCAGATGATTTTGTCTTGACGGTGATGTCGGAGGATCGCATCTTTGGATTCAATATATGTTTGTATTTAACAGAGGACTGACGGCAAGGTTAGATCTTTTTACCGACTTAATGCCGAGGCCTGACCGTGAGGTCAGATGCTTTTACCAAGAATTGACGGCGAAGTTAAAATTGTTGGAAAGGACGGCGAAGTCAGAAGATTGTTTTAAGAGATGACGGCGAAGTCAGGTCATATGAGAATTGACGGCGAGGTCAGATGTTTACTTGATTTATGACTGACGGTGAAGTCAGATGTTCCATTTAATATGGGAATTGGAGGCGAAGTCAGAAGACGATTTTGAAAAAAAAAATTTTGACGACGAAGTCAGAAAATATTGAAGACCGACGATAAAGTCAGTTGATTTATAATTTTGACGCTGAGATCTGACGGCGAGGTTAGATGCTGTTAAAGGAGCTGACGGCGAGGTCAGACGTTCTACTTAATATGGGTGTCTGGCGGCGATGTCAGAAGTTCGTATCGCGGTTGTCAAATTTCCGGGTCCTTGGGTATTCAACCGTCTTTTACCTTGAATGTCTGAAAGTCGCTTACCTTTCATCCCTTCAGGTCTAAGTCGCTTGAATAGGGGCAGCTGTTGTACCCCAAATTTGGCCAACCCCTCTGGTATATGTGTCATTCCATCTGCATCAGCATTAAAAAAATATATTACATGGCATAATCATTTGCATTTTATACAAAAAAAAAAAAGAGAAGGAAAGTGTATTAAAAAAAATAATAATGTGGAAAGGGAGAAGGTCATTTTTCTTAGGAAAATAACTAAAAATAAAACAAGTGCACAAGGTGGGGTTTGAACCCACCACCTCTTGTTCCATCAAGACTCCCTCTTACCACTTGGCCAAGCGCACAGTTTGTGAACACAAGGAGTTGGAAACTATACATATTAAAAAGAATAAAGAGGCGCATGAAAATAAAAATTGGTGGATTTTGCTCCCACCAAGGATTCGAACCGGTGACTATGTGAAAGATATGCGCTTGACTTAACCACTGGGGTGGCGATACATCCAGTGATTATCCCACCCCAGTTTGATCACATACTTTGCTTTGTTCTTAACTGGCCAGAAGATGAAAAGCAAAACGCAGGGGAAATTGGGGAAAACATCACCATTTTGGATGAAACCAAATTCATTCTCGTCCACTTTTTCACAAGGTTTAATATGGTATTGTTAGTTTTCGTTTTGGAATGATATTATTCAAGTTACGGATGAAATTGCAAAGAGAGGGGAATGGTGAACCATGTGCTAAAGCGTACTATGCTTTGCCAATTCAAGGCCAACCGCAAGTGTACCTATCCCTGTGCTTCTCTGTTTCCTTTCACCAATTTGGGCAAGCGCAGCAGCCTCTACAGCCCACTACCAAACCCTAGCCTGAGCTGCTACCACACCACAAGACAAAAAAAAACCACGCGAGAGAAAGAGCTCAGTAAGAGGGAAGAATTCAAAATCTCTAGTCAGAGGATATATAAGGGATAAGTTGGGAGCTAAAAAACCCTAGAGGACGGCAGCCAGAAGATTTTGTCTTTTGAGAGAAAGGAAAAATAGTTCTGAGATTTGAAGTTTGGAGCTGCTCAAGGGTGGGATTTCTCAGAGTCAATCCAATTTTTGTTCTAGGTATGGGTACCAGCTTTCTTTTTCATCACACGCATATGTTTGGATTAGGGTTCATTGTTACAAAACTTGTTTACAAACCTTTGTAAAAAATGTTAAGTTTATTCTGGATATTTTGTATATGCTTTGTTCAATAGTTTGAAGAAATGTGTATGTCTTATATTGTTTAAGCTGTGTTGATAAAAATAAAGTTGGTTATAACATTGATTAGCTTAAGTTCCTTAGATCTGTTCCTCATTTTGGTTTAAACTGGCTTGTTGATTTCTTTTTGCTATTGTGTTTGCTGTTGTGGAAACCTTAGTTTGTTATTGTTTTCGCTTGCTTGGATCTGAACATTTGCTGTTTGAAGTATGTATTGATTCCTTTGCCTTGGATGTCATGTTACTTACCTGTTACAAAACCTTTTGCTGTTTTTAATCTGCTTGTGTAACTTTTCAAGTTTTTAATCTTAACTGTTAAAAAGGAACTTTAACTGTGGGTGTGTGCTTGGTCTTGAAGTGTAATGAGAAGTTGATGATAACATGACTGTATGTCCAGTTTTGAGTTTTCTTTTTAATAGAGGTCTAATCTGCTTGGTGTTAATCATGATGTTGTATCTTGTACTAACATAGGATATGCTGTCATCTTTTGCGTTGCTTTCATGTGCTGTTGCTACTTAAAGTTTTTTCTTGAATAATCTCATGTGTTCTTAAAAGGAACTTCACTTAAGATTCAAGAAACTTCAATTGTTGGTGTATGCTTGGGTTCAATATATAATGAGAACCTGTTTGTTAACATGCTGTGTGGTTTTGAACTCCCTTCTTGCTATGTTCTTTTGCTTTGCTTGATGCTCAGTTTTGATCTTATTTGGTGTCAGTGTGGAGTTTGCTGTTTGGTGCTATGTATGTGCTGCAGTTGGTTTTAAGCTGCCAGCATGTGGCAGCATTTTGTCTAGGAGATTTAGTTGTTTCTTTCACTCTTCAAATTCTTGTTCTGTTTTGCACTTCTCTTTTTAACATGAGTTTATCTTTCATCACCTTA
This sequence comes from Lathyrus sativus, assembly GCA_963859935.3. NCBI lineage: Eukaryota > Viridiplantae > Streptophyta > Magnoliopsida > Fabales > Fabaceae > Lathyrus > Lathyrus sativus. Next base: position 588,724,998 of record OZ012738.1, read on the forward strand.
GTGTTGGTCTAGGTGTGAGTTTGTCTATGTGGTAGTTCTCTTGTGCTTCAGTCCTTTGTGAAGTGTTGCTGCCAATTTCAAATGGGTATTAATTGATTGCTTTTGAGTTTGATCTTTATGCTTGAACATTGAAGATGATGATGCTGTTGGTTTAATGTGTGGAGCAAAATGCAGGGTGTTTGTCAGGTTTCAATATGCTGTTGTATTAAGGTGCAGGATTTGTGTGTGCCTTGTTGGTGTTATGATCATGATGGTTTTTTTTTTTTTGTTTCTTGACAGCGAAATCAAAAGTTTGTTTGTTCTGTCTCAGCATTCTTGTTCATTTATGGTTGATTGCCTCCTTTGATGTCACCACTTGTTTGTTTTAGATTCTAGGGCAGCATATGCTTGACATCTGTGCTTTGATCCTTTTATTTGTTGTGTTAAAAGTCTGCAATATTTATAAGTGATTGGTTAATGTTGCTGTGATCAAGAAGCCAAGCTGTTTCCTTTTCTTACATACTGTCATCAGATGTTATGTGAATAGGGTAGGGGCATAGTATGCAGTCTTTTGTTGTTGCTTATGATTTCATTACACACATTCAACTTAGCCTTGCTGACAATGGTTGTTTTTTTTTTTTTATGTCTTTTGTTTCTTGCTGGATTATATGCAGTACTATAATTATTGCTCAGTTTCAATGATGCAATTTTGAATACCATTAGTGTTGGGATCCCATGTTAGCTTTAGATTCATGTTGCTGTATTTGTTTTGTTGGATACTCTGGTGGCAGTATTTTTAAGGCCTTTACTTGTGACAGAATTTTAGTTAAGTCATGGCTTTGATTTTGATTGGTTGATTGGATTAGATGCTGACTGGCAGTACCTGTATCCCTACTGCTATTTTGTTTTTCTGGCCTTTTTGCCTTGACATTGTGATTACCATGTTGATACTTGCTTTTCCATAAAAGAACATGTGTTGCTGTCCTGTTTCTTAAACAAACTGCTTATACATGCTTGAGTTTCTTTTTGCTTCTGATTATCACATGTGTCAAGCCTCTTTGTTCTGCTTGGAATCAAATCCTGTTGGAATACTTGTATGAAATTCTGTCAAGTTTCAGTTAGGATGCAATTTGGTTAGTGTACATGATGCTGTCTCAATTTTGGATGTTAATTTCTGCTTGGTCTGTAGGATAATCTTTTGATTTACAGCGATTTAACAGTAGGAAAGATATGTTGTTGGTGTTGGGATTTGGTTGAGCATGAGTTTGGCCTTTGGTTTCTGTTGAAATGGATGTATCTACCATGTATATGCTGATGTTTTATTGTGTTGAGATGCTGTTTTTGGTTTAAAAGGAGAATCATTAAGTTTTTTTCATGTGGACCTCGATCTAAATGGATGCTGTTGCTGCTATCACCTGGAATAATTGTTTTGAATTCTGTTTTGACTTAACAAGAACCTTTTGAATATGTTTTGTTTCCATGATGAATGTGTTGTTTGAGCTTAACTGTACATGTGTTGTATTTTGTGTTTGACTTGTGATGTCAAATTCTGTTTGGCTTAAGGTGTAGAATTCTGTCAAGTGCAGTACCTGTTTAACTGTCAATATGTGACTGAAATCATGATTTGTTTGCAATATTGATGAGGTATGCAATGCTGTTTTGAATTTTGTTTTGGCCTTGGCTTAGAGGTACAAACTTGTTGTGGTTTTGTTGCCCTTGACTTGCAAATTTGATGATCACTGCTTGCTTTATTGAGAAGTTGTTTGTTTGTTCTTTGAATTAATCCAACTGTTGGATTCAAATCATGATTGAACCATGTTTTGCTCATGTTGCTGCTAATTCGTGTTGTTGGCATTTGTTTTGCTTTCCAATTGATAGTTTGCATTTCCATTCACATATTAATTTACAAGCATCGTGTGGAAGTGTGGGTAGTATATTTGTTCTCCTCATTTGAAAATAGTTGGAACAGATACCAGGAATGATCATTTTTGTGTGGTCTTGATACATCTTCATCAGTTTTTGCACTAGCAATTGTGTTTGTTTATTTTTTTTTTTGCCCAGTGATATTCGTGGATTCGCTATGTATATTTCTTGTTTCCTTTCTAATCACCAGAAATGCCACTGTCCCAGTGGTAAAGCAAGCGTGTGTTGTGTCCTTTGTGTACGGTTCGAGTCCAGCGAGGGACCAAAACCATCTTTTTTTTATTTCTTTTTTTCCTTTGTATCTCACTCTCATCCCTTTTATTCTTCTCCTCCCTTTCCCTATCACCACGCGCTTGTGCGCCCCGGTGGATAAGAATGCTGTTTGTGAACCAAAAGGAGGTGGGTTCAACTCCCACCTCTTGCTCTTTTTTTTTTTATTTAAATTCATTTCTTTTTTTGTTTTAACCATATAAATTTCAAAATATCATAACTTTGGCATACTTGATCTTTTTTAATCCGTTCTTCTTGTAATTTACTCATAATTTCAATTACTTTCATTTAATAAAGCAATATTTCAAGTCAATGTTTTTTTTAGACCTTTGATTTACTTAAAGATCAACCCTCTATTAGGATTTGTGTGCGCTGCATTTCGTAACGTTTCTCAAAATAACTGTTTCTTAGTATTGAATTAAAATAAGAGGATTGGGTGTAGTCCCCTTCTTCCTCGAGTGTTGAGACGCCCACTGTAGTGAGGGTGGTCTCGACACTCGTCTTTCAATACAAAGACGCTTTCCATCCACTTTCTCTCCTAAAAAACCTCGGCTCCGTGCCGAGTACATTTTCAAAACCTCGGTTTCGTACCGAGTTCATTTTCAAACCGCCTTTTAAATAAATTATTAATTTCTTCGTATTGAATTAAAAAGAGGGGATTAAGTGTAGTCTTCTTCCTCTCCGAGTGTTGGGATGCCCACTGTAGTGAGGGTGGTCTCGATACTCGTCTTTCAATATGAAGACGCGACTTCATTCCACCACCTCCTTTCACAACTTTATTCCGCAACCTTTCACACCTAAAACCTCGGTCTCACACCGAGTGCATTTTCAAACTCGTTTTTATAACAAAACTTGAATGGTCGTGGAGTGGTTAGGCGTAGGCCTTCTTCTATCCCGAGTGCTGACGTTTACCGTAGGGTTCTCTGTCGCTAAAGCACTTACCATTTAAAACCAAAAATACCTTTAATAAGAGAATGAATTTCTCTTCGCATTGAATTAAAGAGAGTGGATTGGGCGTAGACCTCTTCTTCTCCGAGCGTTGGGATGCCCACTGTAGTGAGGGTGGTTTCGACGATCGTCTTTCAATACGAAGACGCCTCGTTCGCCACACCTTTTTATAATAAAAACTTTGAGATAACGAATTGGGTACTACCTGTAGGGGTTACTATCCGAGGACATGTCTCGCCCCTAAAAAACAATCCAATCAACCAAACGTGACTTCTTGCCTCGCGTGGCGAAAACTAATCAATCATTTCAAAAAGGATATGTTACGTCCGTTCTACCGCAAACAGGTAACGCCTAAGTCTCCAACGAGCGAGCAGCTAAACACCTAACTGCTAGAATGCGCACGATAGCATCATCCATAAAAAACATCAACACACCGTAGGCCGAACTACGGCTGCTCTGATTCTTTACTTCGTTCAAGTAAAGATACGTAGGCACAAGGGCCACAATCCTTGCCGAGCACACTTTCCCAATATCTGTAGTTTCCCGAACTACGTCGACTCTGACTTTCTCATATCCGTTGAGAATACGTAGGCCTAGGACCGCGAAGTCCTACCGAGTCTGTTCTTTCTCTCTTCTTCTCCGTTACCTCTCTTTCCCTCTTTCTTTACCCGTTGGAACACTTATTATAGCATAATATTTAAGCAAATAAGTTCACACATCGACAAACAAAAGGTTCCCATCGAGTACGATGGATGCGAGGGGTGCTAATACCTTCCCCTCGCATAACCGGCTTCCGAACCCGTTCATGGTTGCGAGACCATCTTATCCTTTCTTTTCTTAAGGTTTTCTCGATATTTTCCTTTCCCCTCATGGGATAAATAAAATTCGGTGGCGACTCTTCTGTCCTTCCTTTTCGCCTCCCCGTCGTTGCGCGATGCATTTTTTCGAGTAGCGACACTTACACTTAATGACATATCGTTCATTGTCAGACTGATACACCCAATAGTCCACACAGTGTGTTATGTGCCAATGTTGCAGAGCGAGGACGCAGGCTTCCTTGTTTTCAAACTCCATATCGATCTCTATTTCGTCACCTATATGGTTTTGAATAGCACTTCCAAACACGGAGGTTGTGTCGTCATCTTCAAAATCAATATTTTGCATGTGTGTCGGCGGGTTATACAAACTTACAGGTTGTGCGCGGATCGGTTGCGTAGGCGGGACAACTATATCTTCATCTTCATTGTCTTTGTCATCGCTGTCACCAAAAATATCTTGCATCCTGAACTCCTCATAAATATCGTCATCACTTGATTCTCCAACCTCCTCATTTGGTATGAAAGGTAAATTGTTTTGCGTTGGTTCGTCGTCGGATGTTTGGCTCATCCCGTACCAGTGTGACTGTGTCTCCTGCGTTGGAAATGTTTCGGGATTGTCTAGTAGTCAGACATACATCTCAATTGTAGGTAACTGACCAAACATCATGTGGAACCGAAACATTGCCTTCAAATCCTCGTCGTTTTTGATTGGCGTCATAATGTAAAAAATCGTACAGTCGTCTTCATTAAGGGTGGGATGGCGATAAATGATTTCCTCAACGCCTTGTGCCAATTTTTTTTCCATTCTATATTTAAAATGAAAAAAATCTGAATTTACATGAATTTTGAAGGCGTATGTATCTGTATTGCTGAACGAGAATCCAACAGGAGTGTTTGTCGAAACAACACCGTTAAAGTGACATATGGTAATTATGTTTCTCTGTGACATATGGTAATTATGTTTCTCTGTGACATTTCGGAGTTTGAGTTTTGTTTGTAGTGTAAGATTGAATGTTGGGGAGTTTGAATGTGGTAATTGGTGCATACAAGAGAAGTTTCTAATATTGTGATTCAAACAGATATACGACGAAACAAATATAAGTGAGAATATTGGAAAAATTTGGTATCACTAGTTCACCCACTCAAAGGGCGAACTTGCAAACGGGAAAAGCTAGGGTTCGTCCACCCCAAGGGTGAACACGTGAAGTGCAACATTGGTTCGTCCCACCCAAGGGAGAACATGTGAGGGTCTGCTAAAAATGTTTCACATGCATACGACATGGTGTAAGAAGCTAGTATTGCATGCATGCAAAAAAACGTAGGTGCCATGCAAAAGTCTCTTCAATCTATAACTTTCAAATTTATTAAACCTAATATTTTATTTTCATACACACTACTATATATTCAAATTATTTACCTCCAAAATTTACACACCATTTTTACTAGTTCTCTCTACTTCCTAGCAATTCTCACTTCTATTCCTCTACTATCTTGCAATTTTTACCCGACTAAAATGGCATTGTTGTGGATGGGCAATGAGCACCGTGGAACACAACAAAATATCAATAATAGTGTAAGTTTTTCATATTTTATATATTTTTTCCCAAAAAAATTAATGTATATAGTTCTTTGTCAAATTATTATTTCGTCGTAAAAATTGTGAGTAATTAATGTTGGTTTAATATTGTTGCAGATTAATGCCCCGAGGTTTAGGGTGCATTCACATTCTCCTGTTCGAGCGAATGATAGAATAATGCCTTATCTTGAGATCGCAAGATTCGCACACATTTCAAAAATAAACAGTTTGAAAATTGACTCAAGCTTAGTTGTTGCTCTGTTGGAGAAATGGAGACCCGAAACCCACACATTTCATTTGCCAACAGGTGAATGCACCATAACCCTTGAAGATACATGTATGTTACTAGGTCTACAAGTTGATGGCAAAGCTATCAACGGTCCCACCGAGGTAATAAGTTTTGTTTACATGGATTACTTGGGGAAGGAACCAAAAGAAGAAGATAAAATGAAAGGTTTTGTTAGGATAATTTGGCTTGAGAGTGAGTATGAAAATGTAAAAAACAAAGAAAACCCGACACAAGAAGATGTTTTATTAGAAGCCAAAATATTTATTTTACTCGTGATCGCAACAATTTTGTTTCCTGACAAAACTCAAAACCTTTTGCATTCTTCTTGGGTCCCTTTCATGGGGGATCTCATTGAATGTGGAAAATATAGTTGGGGTTCTGCATGCCTTGCAAAATTGTACAGAGAAATGTGCAAGGTAGCAGAAAAAGAAGTTAGGAGCATGAGTGGTTGTGCTCTCCTACTAACTTCTTGGGCATTCACACGCATCCCATTGTTCGCTCTTGTCAGCACGGTGAAACCCTCGTATCCATATGCACAAAGGTATTTATGTAATATAACACTCATATTTATGTACGTAATATATATATATATATATATATATATATATATATATATATATATATATATATATATATATATATATATATATATATATATATATATATATATATATCTTATTCAAATATGTCTAACATTATTTTGTTTTTGATTGTACAAGATGGGCACAAAGAGGAATGAATTACCGTGCAACTCCTTGTTTCCATCTTCAAGGATATCGAAACGCGTTGGACCATATGCAAGAAAAAGATGTAAGTTTTAAACCAAGTGAAAATCGTGGTCGGTTCTTCAATTTAATGGCATCTTAATTTTCTTTGTTATATGACAGTTTATATGGAGGTCGTACATTCAGTACCCGGTGCTGCGTCTAGAAAATAGCCAAATTTGGAGTGCAACAACTTACCTTATTTGTTTCTACATTGTTGAGATGCATCAAACAGATAGGGTAACACTCCAGTTTGGAGTAGACCAACAAATCCCTCCCCTTCCTAAGTGTCTAAAGGAACAACACGCAATGACCATGCGAAAAGCGCAAAAAGTTCATTGGCAACAGTTAAATAAGGACGAGGTCCGAGAATGGAGACACAGAAGACATGTGATTTTGCAGGGGGACGCTGTATTAGGTGAACGCAAGCCAAGTCAACAGTATTTAACTTGGTTCCGCGCAATTCCTTATGTCCATGTTGCTCCGGATCAATTTTTGACCGACCCACAGACGCAAGCATCATCATCGACACAACCAACTGCCGCATCTATGCATCAGGATGCCCCACCAACCAACACCTCTCAATTTTGGGGGTACCCATCCTCGTCAGATCAACATAACTATAACTTCCCCAAGTTCACCCAACAATATCAGCCCCAACCTTACCTCCGACGACCCAGACAGTTCACCCCATGCACAGCCCCCAACTTTGAGCAGAGCAACCTTTATTTCCAATATCCTACAAATCCTACCTTCAACACTACCTTCTCTCAACCCGCCTTCACGCCTGATGATGTCTACATCCCAACCGTTCAACAAACCCAAGCCGAAACCTACCCACAACCATCACATTCATTCCAACATTTTTTACTGACAGAGGAGCAACTGATGCAAATGCCGGATTTTAACATCGAAGATATTCTAGATGATGAACCAGGACCCTCTACAAGGCAGACAATCCCCCCAACAACACATCATAATGAAGATTTGTCTTCCGACTCATCTCAGTCATCTGCAAACGAGCGTTTGGGCAGAGGGTACCGACAGCGAAGGGCCCCTAGGTGTGGAACTGGGGGTCATCTTCGATGATATGTATATTTATTTAATCAATTTTATTGTAACTATTTAATCTTGTAATTTTATTCTTGTAAATTATTTAATCAATTAATTAAATATGTTTTTTATTAAATTAATTAAATAGATTTTATATGTTTTATATTAAATAGTTTTTTTTAAATTAATTAAATATATTTTTTATTAGTATAATTAAATAGATTTTATATGTTTTATATTAAATAGTTTTTTTTTAATTAATTAAATATATTTTTTATTAGTTTAATTAAATAGATTTTATATGTTTTTTATTAAATAGTTTTTTTAAATTAAATAAATAGAAAAATAAATTGTAGAAAATATGAATAAATAAAAAAACAAAAAAAAAACACTTCATCACTAGTTCGCCCTTGGGATGGGCGAACTCCTGCATGGCCAACTGGTTCGCCCTTGGGGTGGACGAACTCCCTCAACCCTTTCACTAGTCTGTCCCTTGCATGGGCGAACTCCCTCAAAAGTAGGGTACTCTGGTAAATAAATTTCAAACTAGGGTATTGTGGGATTATTGGTTTCAATGTAGGGTATTTGAGTCAAAAAATCACCAAATCACAAACACGGAGAGACAGGGAGAGATGAAATAGAGTGGAATCAACAACACAAACAAACTAAATCCAAACACAAACCTAAAACGAAACTGAAGCAGCAAATTGAAGAAGAAAATCGAGCAGTGGGAGAGGGAGTGGAGAACAAAATTGAACGCGAGGAAAGGTTGGAAAACGACTTTATACATCTAATTTGTTTTCATCTTGTCTTACCTTTGATTTATTTTATTGTGGAAAATTGAAATCTGGTTAGTATTAATTGATCCTCTTGATCGTGTTTTCCTTTCCACGACTTTGTTTTTTATTTTAAAATGAGGAATCTGATTGCATATGGTATTGGTATGACTATTTTGGTGGAAGCTATTTGTTTTGTTTTTTTATTATGTTGGTTATGTGGGCTTGCATAAGCCCACATTGAATTCTATTTATATACTCTCAATTCTATGATGCGCCCCTCCCTTCTTGTTTCTATTATCTCTTCTTTTTCATTTTCTTATTTTATTATTTTATTCTCTTATTTTGATTTTCTAGTTTTTTTAATATTTATTTTGTAATGTTCTCTTGATATATTATTTTCTCATTATCATTTCCATTTTGATTTTCATTTTAATTTTTTTATTTTGGCCAATGAAGTCTTACACATCATGGACTGTTGATTATTCAAGTTCTTTAACCTTCATTATTCAAAATCTGTGGAGAATGATCATTTGGATCATTCTTCATACTTTAGGATAGTGATAGGTTACCTTTGATTAATCGATGGAAGCTTTTAATTAAGACGATATCAATCTTCTTTTTTTCTTTTTATGTGGCGCAATTTTAGGAGAATGATCTATATATTGTTTCTCTATCATGTATTAACACAAATATCGTTATTGATCGGCCTCCCCTAGTATGATCTTCATATAGGTCCTCCTATGATTTCTTAACATAGCGCTAAAGTGGTCTCAATTTGAGAAAGTGATCATCTGATCAATAACAATCAACAACTAACATTTAACTTTAATTTCTGCTCTTTATTCTTATCGTTATTTACTTTCCGCAACTTATATCATTGTTCATATATCATTGTTCACATATCATTGTTCATATATTTCATTGTCATCTTATTCATATTTGTTCATCTCTTTAAGAAAAAAACAAAAAAAAAACATGATAATAGGCCAAAACCCTACAAATTTGTAAGTTTGGAATTGGTAATTGAACCCTAGAAAAGGGGATGGATTTTGATTTTCTCTATTATGTTTGTCTTAGCTTAGGACACCATAGCACATCATTCATAGCTTACTCTTGGGCTTTCTTACAATGAGACATATTCGATCAATTACTTCTAGTTGGTCGTTTAGAAGGCTAGTCACTTTGCTAGTACACATGTAGTTTATCATTAGGCTGTGTGTTTATAGTTTATTCCATCCCCATTTGAATAATGTATCTCCACTCCCATGACGTGTAATAACTTCACCGTCTTCTTTTACTTTGCTTATCTCTTGCCATTTCATAACCTAAACCATTTTCAAAATAAATTCTCGATTCAACGTCGAGCCATTTTTCACCATTGTAAGACGATTGCTTTTTAAGCATCACCATCAACCTCATAGTCACCGTACACAAAATTGATATCTTACTCTTGGACTTTCTTACAATGATACTTATTCGATCAATTAATTCTAGTTAGTTGTCTAAAAGACTAGCCCATTTTGCTAGTGCGCACGTAATTAAAAAACCAATTTAATTATTTATCGCTTTCGTGGTTCATTTACTTATGTATGCTTGTTTGTTTGGGTTGTGTATTTACCATTCTTTCTTATCCCCATTCAAAAACATGTATCCTCCTCCCCATGAAGTGTAAAATAATTTTATCGCTTTCTGTTAAGTGCAAATTTTGACTTAAACTGAACCATCTTTCTTTGCATTTTTCAACTCAATTCTCATGTTTTAATAGATTTATTTCATGTTCTTGTATGATTCTTCAATTATATTGTAAATACCTTTGGATTCTTTGATGTGCGTGTTATTGTGCATAATATAGGCATAAAACATCAATGACTAAAACACAAAGGATTGGACAAGGAAGATAAACAAATGAAGAGGAATTAACATGTTTGTTGGGGAAACAACATCGAGCAGCCAACGAATATTCGTTGGGTGAAGTTGCAGTGAAGCCCCAACAAACCAGTTTTCGCACCTCAAAAAATAAACACAATTGAGAAATACGACCCTCGCGCGAAAGGAGCGGAATGCGGTTCGACAGAGTCGCCACCGGACTTTATTTATCCCAAAAGAGGGAAAGGAAAATATTGAGAAAACCTTTTCAGAGATAAGAACATGGTCGTCGCAACCACATTCTAGGTTCGGAAGTCGGTTACGTAAGGGAAAGGTATTAACACCCCTCACGTTCGTTGTACTCAACGGGAACCTTTTAATTCGAATTATGATAAAAATTAACTAAGCTTATTTATTTTCTCCTCAATGATAAATGTGAAACAATATGATGAAAGGTTTCGGTGCTAAGGGAAAAATGGGGGTTTTAGAATAGGGTGCTCGGCAAGGATTGGGGCCCTTGTGCCTACGTATGCTCATTCGAATGAGAATGAGAAATCATAGCTTTCGTAGTTTGACTACAGGAAAAGGTTTGGACAAAAATGGTGGAAAAAATAAAAGGTAGTTCGCCAAAATCATCGCAATCTTGTGCCTACGTATCTTCATTCGGACAAGAATGAAGAATCAGAATGTTTGTAGTTCGTGGATACAACCACGAAAGAGAATGGAGGTTAATATGTTGAAGCTTGGTTCGGATGATGATTACTCGAAGCTTAAGAAAGGCTCATCGGTCCAAGTAATCGGGAGAGTGAGTCAAAGGCTTGACTCTCCCTCTTTTTCATCTTGAAAAGAAGTTGCGTTTAAAAAGTGTTTTGAATGACAAATGGTTGGAAGATAGTTTGAACGTTGTCGAATTGGAAGCATTTTAGAGGTGTTAATTGCTCACACGCGAGTAAGAGAAATCGCATCTAAAAAATTGAAGAGAGATCAAAGGCTCAATCCCCCTCTTTTTCACCTTGAAAAGAGTTTAGATAGTTGTTAATCATTTTGAAGTTTTATTGAGAAAATCTGTTTGATGTTGGATCAAGGGTTTGATTGCATTTTGTATGCAAAGAAGTTGATTTGAAAATGGCTCGACGACGAATCGAGAGTTTGGTTGAAAGAGGAGAGAATCGGTCCTAGTCCCTAGGGGTGCTCCTAGTAACGAAACCACAAAGTAATGTGCGAGTGTGTGTGTTAGGTTGATGGAAAATGCTAACAAGCAACTGACATATAGAGGGTGTTTGAAAATGGCTCGACGACGAATTGAGAGTTAGTTTAAAAATGGTTTAGTCTATGCTAGTCTTTAGGGGTTCTCCTAGTAAACAAACCACAATCAAAGCAAAACGAATGCGTACGTCGGAATGAGAGTGGGGTACATGTAAGTTACACGGGATTGCACGAAATAAATGGTCTCATTATCAGTTAGCCCAAGAGGAAGCTGTGTGTGTGCGAGGTGTCCTAAACTAAGCCTCGAGCAAGAGTCAGACAAAAATCTCCATGCTAGGGTTTCTGTACAAAGTCCAAGTTCCGTTTCTTGGAAAAGTAACCATAGCCCACCAATTTAGGCTTTTAGAGTTTCAATCGTTTTAGTGTGTTTTCAAATAGTGAACAAAGTATGAATAATATGAATATGATGAATATGATCAAGAATAAAATGAGCAAAAATATAATCAAGATAATATCAATAATCAAGATAATATCAATAATCAAGATAATATCAATAACCAAGATAATATTAACAATAATATATGAACAATGATATATTGACAAAGATGAAACAAGAATATATTGAGCAGAAATTAAAGCAAGAGTATATTGGCTGAAATTAAAGTTAGTGGTTAGTGATTGTATCGAGTGAATCGGGTCGACTTTAGCATTAAACCGTCATAGCATGGTCTATGACGAAGATCATACTATAAGAGGTCGCGCAAGTATGATGTTTGTGCTAAAATACAATGGAGAAATGATATTGTAAACCATTCTCTAAGGAATCATGCCACATGAAAAGAACTCTACAACTGTTTCTCCATCATTCTTCTTCGTGTTCTCATATTGTTTCCTCAAAGATTGAAGTTTGACCTTCAATCTCTCATCACCTCCATACAACTTCTTGAATGTATCCCACATACCCTTAGTTGTTTCTCCCTCAATTATCTTTTCAAAGATGTTTGAATCCATGCACCGATGGACTAAGAAGAGACCTTTCCGGTCATTCTTTATCATTTCATGATGAGTAGTTCTTTGTGCCTCAGTAGAATTTGCCTCTAATGCCAAGAAACAATATTCACGATTTCAAGCACATATTGAAATTTGAATATGACTTTCGTCTGCGCACACCATTTATC